>OY755179.1:11864198-13214934 GCA_963576735.1 Bedellia somnulentella
TAACAAAAACTCAAACGATACTATATATTTACGTGTATGAAATAAAGAATTTATAAATACCTAATTAATATGGGTAGTTCTCTTAATCTAATAAAAAGTAACACTGCTTATCAGTGCATCGACCATTGTTGTACCCTTATCAATAGTATTCATAGAAGTTCTATGTTGAACGCGTTATTGTTCTAAATTATCTGAACTGTACTAACCGAATAATGTAACACTTGTTTATGTTGTTAGAAGCAAGTGAATGGAGATTTGTTTGATTGTAAATATGCAGATGCTAAATAAATTTGACTATGCAGACGACCTATTCCTCCAATATTCAAATTGATAATGCCAAATTTTGACAGAGGATCCTAATATATATGACCTAATTATTATTACTGCCTACCTATTTCAAAAAGTAGAACACATTTATTTAATCCATAGAATTGTTTGCTTTTTGTATTTATTAAAAATATATTTTTAAATATGATGAAAATGTATACTATATAAAAGTTTTTATTTGTGTCATATGCCCGATAATAGTAAATTAAAATAGTTTTGTCACATAACGTTTATAAAAAAAACGAACGTTTTTAGTCCTCGTCAGTCGTTATCCACCAACATTTGGTTAATGACTGCGGAGTATGTCAAGCATAAATTATTATTTTTAATATTGTACCTATGTGTAAAGGTAAATTATGTAACATTAAGTAATATGTAATTCATCATAACATAAACTAATTAACATAGGAAAAAAGATTTTAAAACGCGAGACAAAAATTTTACATTCTGTCTTCTTGATTGTTGATGACTTTTTAAGGGTAATTTTAATTTTATAAAATATAAAGTCAGTAAGTAAGTAATAAAAGGTGAAGTATAAAGTTGTCATTATTCAATACAATTAGTTATTTGATGAATAAATTTATTATAATTGCTTTAGTTTCAAAGTAATGAAATTTGAGTAAGTTATATCGTCAAGTCATTGAATTAATATACACTTAGTTATAGCATTTTATGATAAGTTTACTATGTTTAATTTTAAAATAAATATTATAAAAATGAGTTAATAAATATATGTTTATATAAATCAGACGTTAGGTCTGTTGACAAGACACAAATACATAAATTTGATGTATGGATTAGGTTCTCTTATCATTTTTCCATTTAGAAAATTCAGCTATAGAATATTCTAAGTATACTAACATATTAGTAAAAGTTTACAAAAATGTATGCATTTTGTATAAATGTAATAGATCATGTTTATATCAAAGTTGGGATACTTCCTCCGAAGCACTATGATATCTAGAAAAACAGTAATTTATAATCTAGACTACTTGATTTGAAAACATACAATTAATTATCTAATGATCTTATCTTTCTTTCAATTTACAGCTACTGGAATCTTCTAAATTCATATAGGATTATAAATTTAAACGTGTTTTATTAATAACAGCTTATAACTATATGACATTAATTGAATAGAAATACGAAACCTTAATAAATAGATATTAACTTACGTCACTAAATTGATAGCAAATATAAAAGTAGTTATTAATATGGGTATAATTAAGGATGTTTATTTTTCTAAGCGAAAATAAGTAAGATTAAGCTCTTACTTTCGAAAATTGTAGAGTTAAAGACATCAACGGGTTGTTCTTTTGCAAGTCCTATTGTGTTATCAAGAAAGTTGTTGTAAATATTGACTTTTTGGGTCAGGGTCTGCACGAGTATATTTGTATCATAACATCGATTATTGCCTATTTTGAATAACTAATTTCAGCACCGGTTTAAATACCTCTTAATTTTCTTTTTAATGTGTTAAGCGAACGTATGATTATAATAATATTTTGATAGGCCTAGCACCGTGGAGTGGGTCAGTTGCGTACGTATTTCGAAAATAATGCGGTCAAACCAGCCGCCGGCAGTCAGCACTCACCAGAAATGTTAACGCATCGAACGGATCTCTGTACAAATCCGATAGAGATGAAGCACTCGCGGACAGTCCGTCGGGACTATCAGTCAACGTTTTGGAAAGAGGTGAAACGGCAGATATAGGTGGTCACGGCACGTAATATGTACACGGTGCGGGAACATCACTGGGTCGCGAAGTGTGCGTGCGTGTAGGCGCGTGCCGCTCGCGCATGTCGTGCGCACTAGCAGCTGTCCCGGGACGGAATGGCGCGGCCAGACTCGGCGGCACCGCGCAGGCGTGCCGGCACGCCCCCCGCCTCCCGCCGCGCGCGCCCCTACCCCCCGGCACCGCGCTCTCCCGGCCAGGGGGTGGACTTTCATGCTACGGAAATTACTACGACGAAAGTGCTACGATCCTCTCTGACTACGAAACCTCGTATACCGCAGATAAATATTTTAAGGTTCCACCATCTTAAAATAAATAACAAAAAGAAGATAAGTGACTCAACGTCTAATTTTCTATGCAAGGATTTAAGAAGTCGTATTGTTGGAACTTGTTGCAGCAGTGCGGCAAGTACAAGGTGTAAGTACCTATTGTGTTCGTATTACTCTTTGTTCTCATTAGTTTTACTCCGTCATTACTGTAAACGTTCTCAAACTTATGCTAAAAATATGATATTTTAAAATGAGTAAAATTCTGATTTGAATGCATATTAACCTGTGAATGTGCTTTCCCTCATCGTTTGTAATATATAATAATGTATGGTTGATGGTAATTATTAGAAGAGACCACTTGTCAGTTATAAAAAATACTTAAATAAAGATGGTGCAACAAATAGTTTTAAGGAGTAACTACCAATTGGGTAGATACCAGTTATAATGAGCAAATAATTATAATGACCTGACGAATTAACAATATAAACACTGGTTTGATTTTTAGTTTTTGCTTATAATAGAGTTCTAATAGGTAGAAGTAGTTTTAAGAAAATGAATTTTGCTTCCAACGTTGACTATATGTGAACCTTTTTATCACATTAGAAAGAAGTAGTAAAAGATTAACTATTTATTGGTTGTGAATGAAGTATAGTTTTACTTTTGAAAGAAACAGAGATTTACTATATAAAAATAAATATACAATTTAGAATTTAATATGACCATCATTTATATGTACAATATAAGAGTCTCTGCTTAAATGATGTTTATATTTTTTCCAAAGAAGAAGAAACATTTATATTCTATGTACAATATTTTATAAAGAAAACAATGTTAAAATTTAAAAAACAACAATGTTTAAATTGATATATGCATTTTCAAAGTCAAAAGTGTCGCAGATAATTAATAAATAAAAAAGTGAAGTGATACACAATCATAATCTGTTTTATTTAGAACCTTATAATACATTTAGTAGGATTTAATCATCAGTTATGTCAAATAAACATGGCAATGCCGTTACAATTACATTAAATTAATGCATATAGCAATTACCAGTAATGTCTTGTACAAACAATAACAATGATTGTACAAAGTTAAATAAATCTAACACGGCTTGACAGAACGCGTATCAATATTTTCAACCATTCCTCACTAAAGATACGTGATATAGGTAGTTTGTTTTTTAATGCGCTCATTCCAATTACATAATAAAAGATTATTTATGAAATAGTTTAGATTTTATCTAGAACACTTAACACCTGTTCATATTGGAGCCACACATGCATCGCCATTCATTTGTCGAGAATCTTTAGTTAATAGTATGTAAAAAATACAACAAACAAATTCCGGTATTTGAAAAGAATTTTATATTTCTATCACTTAGTAATTTTATAAGTCACATATATTAAAGTTTAATTGTTTAATTATTAACTAGCTTATAAATGTTTAATGTCTATTCTTTTTCTACTAAACCGATACTCAAACACACAATCTGAAAAATTAGAGCCAGAATAAAGAATTCATCGGCAGCATAGGGAAATTGAAATAGTTCAACATAAGTAAAGTATTCGTTTAATTTGTGCCAAAATTGAAATCCTCCGTAATAACAATGCGTTTCCACATGTGTAAAATGTTTATAACTATGCGTTTCAACAGGATTAGGTTTTTTGGTGCTAAAAGAAAACAAAGAAAAACAACATCAACGTTATTTCCAATAAGTCATTTTAAAAATCACCATACAATCACAAGCTTTGTAGCTGTCTCCTGTTTAAAACGAATGAGTTACAATCATGTTAAACGTATTGACCTAAAGTTCAACTACCTCACACATTCTGGAGTCAGCTGGTCGCGTTCGATCATTAAAGCTGAGCTCGCATGAAACGTTGTATAACTCGGAACATGAAATATACTCACTCATTAAATTCGAATGAAATGATCGATCGAACGTGGATTAGTTGCTATGCTACATCAGTTGCTACCGGAGCCGTTACGCAAATAACACTTGGAATGTTCTTAATAATTTATTTTTTATTTTTTTGTCGCGTGCCAGTGTCGAGGCGGTCCGTTATGTGCGCGTATCTCTGACGGCAGCGAAAGTTAGAAGATGCAGGTTATACACCGTTTAATAACGTGATTCATTAGTCGACGCTTTTGAAAACACATTTCATATTTGATTGGTTCCAACATTGTATAGTGTATGCTATAGTGGAATGTTAAGAGATTTAATGATAATGAAATAATAGGCTTTTAGCGAGACACTTGTGTAGTGTGTCTAGTTGTAGGCAGTTGAAATCGTGCTTGTAAATTAAGCTAAGATTGTAGATTTGTCTGTTTACCGCATTAAAAGGAATGCATATGACACCATTTATAAAACATACATACTATATATACTCACGGCCATGAATCTTAAAAAAGGGTAGCCAGAGCTTCAGAGCTGGAAACTTCTCAGCCCTATTTGGAAGTCATTTATAAAAATCTCCTTGATAATTTTACATTTATAGTCCAGTCACAATTTTCACAATTTCTGAAATATTTGATTTTTCCAGTATTCCTAATAAACCTTTAAATAATCGTCATCCCATCGTACCACTGTTTTTTTTTTTGTTTTGCTTAGCAAACACAATAAGTATGGAGAAACTTATCACTTCACAGAAAACATAGAAATAAATTAATCATTTATTTACTCTTACAATTAAATTCTACTTGTGTAGAATATTTTTGCATTAAATTGCATGTACTCGTCGATATATGCATGTCATTGAAATCTGTAAAATTAAATTATGGTAAAAGAAACCCCTTATAAAATTACCATATATGCGGAACGACAATATTAGAAATATTCAGAAGCTTTTAATATTGAATAAGTGATGAACTTTTATCGACCTTATCTCGACTCATAACATACGACTACAACTATTATTTGATATTAGGGAAAGCAGAGACTATCAATCGCCACTTTTTACATTTTTTTAAATAAAACATACAATAAACAAACAAGTTTACATCCATCAATCTTTTCATACATGCTCTTTTATTTCTCATACTTTGGATGCCTTCCTTTTTGCCACACTCTCTTTTTGGTCCAAAGGTGTCCTGCGTGATCATCCTCTACTAACATTACATTCCATATTAGCTCCATAGATCTCTTGCACCAATTTACTATGATCCATCCTCTCTATGTCCCCAAACCACCTTAACATTCTTAATCTAACACAAATAAGAATATATTTATATACCAGGAGTAAAAACCTGCAGTTAGTGTAAAGTGGGACTTTTAAGTGATTGTTGAGTGATAATCCTGGAAACCCATCATCACCAACCTTTTTTATACATATTCCTGTATAGCAAGCACGAGCGCTATTTTATCGACACGATAACGGTTAGAATGAGATGGCAGTATACGATACTAAGTAAGTGCGTAAGAGATGGCTGCTTTATCCCACGCGATAACTAGTTTAAACACGGCTCGTGCTTGCCCTGCTGTTCAAGTTCCAAAAGTGGATGAAGAGTTTCCATTTCTGAAGCTATGGCCCTTTTTCCATCTATAGCATGTGCAGTAATAGCAATCTAATTAGTGACTTAACCGTTCAATTGTTGCTGCTCTAAGCACTTTATTTAAGTTAAAACCCTGACTTTGATTATATTAATCCTAACTGTGGTCTATTAGAAACGTTCAAGTTTTATTTTTAATAAATATTTTTGAAAAGCATTGTAGTGGTTTTCTTTTTGTCTCTCATAACATAACATAACATAAACGTTCACGCCGTTTATCCCCGAAGGGGTTGGCAGAGGTACCAATACTTCTGAACTCACATGGCAGCGCCATCTAGTGTCCAGAGAAAGGTACCCACGTCTCTCCTTACCCAAAAAAAACTTATATAGTTTCATGAGTATTCATGTCTGTAGAAAAAAGTTATTCATCATATCTATATGCACTTAACAATGAAATACACTTTCGAAAATGCAAAATTTACATACCGACCAAAAGTAACCTTTCCTACAATTGCCTTGTACTCAACTACTCATAACTTCATCAACCAACAAATTCAGACACTCGTAATCTTCACGACAGTTTAACGTACCTATAGCTGATATAGTAGTTGCTGTCAGGTCATGCATCGTGTGGAGAGTGTAGAGGAGCCATGCGGTCTGGTGACACCCACCTGAGCGGAGGTGCATCCGCCGGCCTCCCGACGCTCGCTCCTGAGTCACCAATTGCCAGCGCCTAATTAGCTAGTTAGCACGCACGCTCAAATGCTCAATTAACTAAACGACCGACGACGGGAATACAGGGGCCGCAATCCTGATAATAAGGATTTGTTTCGGATAAGACGTTTTTGGTAATGCAATAAAAAATATTTTACGGTATTATAATTTCTGATTCATACTTTCATAGACTCAAGTTTAATCCATAGTTTAAGCTCATCCTCAATTTAAATAAAGGCAAGCTCATTAGAGCTTGAATTAATGGGAATTCGTTTTTACTTTGATATGCGTGTGAAATCTGTTAGCAGGATTTCTTAAAAAAAATATTCTGTGGTTATCTAAATCGTCACGCCTTTGAAGTATTCATCTTCATCAATGAATGATAGTAATAGAAATAAGGACAGTTTGGAAAAATAAATGTTCTATTATTAAATCCAAATAATTAACTTACAATTAGTTAGCTTAAAAATTTCTTTGTCAATTCAATAAATGACAACATGCAAAAAATTATTAAATTTAGAATCGGGAGCTAGCTACTTCACGGATGAGTAACAATTGTAAAGAGGCGTAAATACAAGTGTTTTTTCAGGATTTGTGGCTTTATCATTTAATGTAAAGTTTTTCTGTTAATCAAATTAACACAATATTTCGGTTCTACTCTATAAACCTGCTAATATTGTTCAAACTTTGCGAATTATTATATTTCAATACAAGAAGAAAATTTATGATAATACTTGTATCTTTGGACCGTAGAGCTATAGCATATAGATTTTAATAATACAAGTATCACAAGTATAGCAGAATTGCGATAAAGATGAGATTACCGCGAACAAGCCGACATTACGATCTGTTCTAACTCCCTCTTAAATTCTTGAGCAGATAAAACTCTCGACTTGCGAACGGGACTTACGTATTTATACGAGTAACTGCTTAATGTTTTTTTCGAAGCGTGTCGATTAAATTATGCCTTCGAGTACACTTACAACCAACACGTTCTCTTATTATTCGCAGCCACAACTTTGTAATTATCTTAAACCTCACTCTTCAAAAGTGGGTAATCAATAGTTTTAACGTACGCGTTTTAATTTAAACGTTTATATATGCATTACTGACGTTTAATTTGCATCGTCTCGTTTGTAATTGATTTAAAATAAGTGTTATGTCAACTATAATTCTAAATAACTTACATCCGCCCTTATTGATTCATGTGATGGGAATTGTGTTTGAAAGGAACGGGACATCAGTTATTCTGCTTGGATTTTATATTTATCAAAAAGATGAGCATTACGTTAGTTTATAGAAATATATATGAGGAAAAGTTAAAAGTAAGATTGTTTTAAATTCCTAAAGCGATTTAAACCGAGGCTGCATTTATATTACCGCCACATTGGAGGTTTTTGCTCGTTTATTGTGCTTTTCCTTTGCGTCTCGATTTTTGAGTTTTAAAACAAATAAGGACATAGGTGTGGAAAAGACAATATTTTTTTATTATCACTTGCCATTCTAAGCGATATTAATTAAAAATTTAAAAACATTTTAATTAATAATAAAACAAAAACCCCACTTATTTAACGTTTACAGTTCTAATGCATCTATTAAAAAACGCGATAACGCAATAGGAAACAAATATTTTTTACGTCAAAGTAATTTTTAGTGTTCGTTAATTGTAAAAGCTATTACATTGATTGGTGATTGATAAGATGTTCAAACAAACACTCAATTAACTCGTTATAAAAAACCCATAACATGTCTTCATAAGAAGTGTATCGTGTCGTGTTCCATTTCATAAATGCAACATCATGTGGTAGGTTAGGATTACAAGCATGGTATGGCATCTCGTGACTTACTAAAAGTGCAGTACTTCGCATCGTGGACTCGACTTTGTACATTAAATACATACATACATATACTCACGGCTATAAATCCCTAGAAGGGGTAGCCAGAAAATTGAGTGGGGAAAGGATGGTAAAGTAAAGGTTGTTGGTGATGGGTCTCCAGCCGCATCGCCCCAAAATCCCTTAAAAGCCCCAATACCGTTAGTCGCCTCTTACGTACACCCATCGGTAGAAACGGGGTAGTGCTATTCTAAGCCGACACTACACGGTAACATTAAATGTTACTTTCTTTATTCAGAGATTTGTAGATAGTTTTTAAACCCAAATTATGGTTGTATGTAATTCGGATTGAACAGAAAAGTAATAGCATTTGATCTAGTATTGGTTTCTCGAATATGTTACTCTCGATATATCATTTTACAAGTTGTTAACGATTAGGAATATTTCTTATTTATTAGTAATAATCCCCACGTGAGGTTTTCATGAACAAAAAAAACATTTAAATTATTTGATAGTTAGGCGTTCTCAACATTGGCATTCTATCTGAAAGGTAGACAAGTGGCCTTCCGAATTCGTAAAAAAATCGGGGGTAGGGAACGCAAACACTACTTTACAGTGTAAAAGAAACAAAGGATAGAAAAATTTTGCACTGGAAGCCATTGACACTGTAGCTCAATTGGCAGAGCGACAGGGGCGTATACCCGAGGTGGCGGGTTTTATCCCCGCCGATGTCGATATTTTTCTTTCCTTTATTTATAAGTAATAATCCTCACATGAGGTTTTCATGAAGAAAAAAAAACATTAATATTAGGAATATTTTAGTGTCGCAATAGACCTTGATTAATATTTACCATATGAGAAAATGTATGGCATTACAGGCACTTAAATCCCATATTCCTTGATAAATAAGTTGATTTACTTAACTGTCTGAATTAAATATCAGCCAAGGAGTTTCTAATTCTAGTTCTAATGACTAAGTACAACTTAGCCATGTGAGTTTCCTCACGATGTTTTCCCTCACCATTAACAACCATGGGATTTGAACCCACGACTGTCTGCATGGCGGTTCTTATCTTAACCATAGTTCTTATCCACTGAGCTATCACGGTTATTTATATATTATTTAATATCTTATACAACCCTATTGTCTTTTTTAAGGCTAACTTGATTTGTGTAATATTTCCTAAAATATGTATTTATTGGAGCGAAACTCCATTTTCATCCGACTTTTGTATTGCGCTTGTGACATCCTCAACTCGTCCTAGACAGCGCTGGACCGATCTCAACTAAACTTCGCATGACGATCGTAAGGACGTGACGGACAGTGTTTTCGAAAAAATGTTTCCATTATGTAATTATCACCCATAAAAGTTTCCCATGTAATTACATACATATACTCACGGCTATATTTTCCTAGAAGGCGTAACCAGAGCTAAGGAATTATAAATTCCTCAGCCACTTTTGGAAGTTGAGTGGGGAAAAGATGGTAAGAATAAAGGTTTTTGGTGATGGGTCTCCAACCGCATCGCCCAAAAATCCAATAAAAAGCCCCAATACCCTTAGTCGCCTCTTACGACACCCGTGGGTAGGAAGGGGTAGCGACATTCTAAGCCGGCACTACACGGCAATGTCATTCTATGGGAAAAACTGTTGTAAACAAAACTAGCATGCGCTCATAGAATTTTAAGAGTAACAGTGTTTGATTTTGTATGGCTTTGTTTCAATTTTCAGCATGCGAAGCTTCAATGCCAACCTAGTTTGTAATTCATTCATTACATTTATACACCAACAGAGCCCTGTCACTTTTTGCCGCTTAGTAATCCTACCCGTGACAGAAGTAAATTAGTGTTATTGTAAATAAGAATTAAACACTGCCACAATTTGGATAAATAAACGTATAATAAAACATATTCATATTGTTGCCAAAAACAAAATCAATTTCTCAAAACTCAAACTCAAAACGTTCACGCCGTATATCCCCGAAGGGGTTGGCAGAGGTATCAATACTTCTGAACATCAAGTGGCAGCGTCACCTGGAGTTCAGAGTATCCACGTTTCTTAAATCTTTTTGTTCATGAAAACCTCATGTGGAGATTATTACTAATTAATAAAGAATAAATAAAGAAAAGAAAAATTTCGACACAGGCGGGGGCGTATACCCGAGGTCGCGGGTTCGATTCCCGCCTATGTCGAAATTTTTCTTTTTTTTATTTATTATCTACGTTTCGTTTGGTAGTATGATAGGAGGAAAGCCTATCGCCATTTTTTACGAATCTTACATGACTCAGTATTAACTATAACTAAAACATAATTTGAATGTTTTTGACATGAAAATCTCAGGTAGGGATTATTCTAATAAATAAAAGATGAATCCATACTAATATTATAAATGGGAAAGTGAGTTTGTTTGTTTGTTTATTTGTTCTGCTTTCACGCCATAACTACGGAACCGATACCCTTGAAATTTTGCAAACGTATAGTTAGAAGCCTGGATTAAATAATAGGGTACTTTTTATCCCGGAAAAATTGATGTTCCCGAGGGAAAACAAAAATATTGTATGCTTGCTGGATGTATTGGAGATGGCGCTGTGTGACGTTTAAAACAAAGTAATATATTGCAAACTAAACTAAACATGTAAATTTAGAAGCTAAATGATACGATAATGAATCCACGAAAATGAGAAATACGCAAGGGTTCCCACAGGAGCATCAAAAAACCTTAACTCATATCTGGCTCAACATATTGCAGCTAATATTTTTTTTATCGATGGATTTAACATCCGACTCTTCGTTAATGGTCATTTTGGAAAGATTAAGATTAATTAAAGGGTTTCATCCATTTTCATAAAAATAAGTGTACGTTTAAATGACAAATAATAGTAAGACTTATAAAATATAAAGAGTAAAAAAAAAATTACACCGCCGGTAACGTCCCCGTGGTGAAGCGGTATAACTATCTACTATGAATATTTAATTAAAACTATTATGAATTAATCGTCTCGGATTCGTATCTCAGGTGATTCAAGCTTTTTGTATTATTATTTTTGTTTTGTTAGCTTACAATAGCAATATGTAAAAAAAATAGCAAGCACTATCCCTTCACTTTAGCGATTATTTTGGATGGAGATACACCACTAACCATCCCCATATTCACTCGCAATCGCTGCAAGCTCTCCCACTATCACGAACGATCAGTGTAGGGGCAGCATTGGACCGCCGCCGAAGCGCCCAACTACTATCCGTATTTGTACTTACTAAAGATATTCTCATTTCTGATCATAGGTTGGTACAGAATGGGTTGTTTCATGATTGTTATGAGAAATTAAACAGGAAAATTTTGGAACTCAACCCCTTAAGGGTTGATATAGCAAATGAAAGTAATAATGATAATAATGAATTTTGTCATTTTGGTATCTAGAAACAAAAAACTTGGTGCGATAAAATTTATGAAATTCATCTATCAATCATTCATAAGTATTAACTAACGGCCATAAATTCCTTATAAGGGTAGCCATAGCTTCAGAGATAGTAACTTTTTATCCACTTTTGGAAATATATTGGGAAAAGGTAGTAAAATAAAGGTTATTAGTGATTGTTCACCAACTGCATCGCCCAACAATCACTTAAAAAGCCTCAATGTCTTTTATGGCCTTTACAACACCCGCGGGAATATAAATATAAAAAAAAAACAGAAGTTGAGATAGTGTTTTGTTATTTTGGATGTAAACCGAATGCAAAAAATGTAGTTCACGCGGACGAAGTCGCGGGCAAAAAGCTAGTAAATATATATAACTAAAACAATTTCGTTTGCAAATATTCTCTATGGCTTGGCTATGGTTATAATGACTACACGTACGCATGAGTGTTCGTTTACTCCCAATTCATTTCAAACTGGAATATAATTGGAGTGCATTAAGCCGAATGTCTCAACGAGTGCATTATTGATGCGACGCTTCCAATTGCATTTCCGGAACTTTTTATATGGATACTGTGAACTAATGAGTGTCAAGTGATCGACCCTGAACCAAACCCATCATCATAGTGAGAACGTCTCAATTACATACATACATACATATACTCACGGCTATAAATCCCAGGAAGGGGTAGCCAGAGCTAAGGAATTAGAAATTCCTCAGCAACTTTTGGAAATTTGAGTGGGGAAAAGATAGTAAAAATAAAGGTTGTTGGTGATGGGTCTCCAACCGCATCGCCCAAACATCCCTTAATAGCCCTATACCGTTAGTCGCCTCTTACGTACACCCACCGGAAGAAATGGGGTAGTGCTATTCTAAACCGACACTACACGGCAAAATTCGTCTCAATTAAGAAGTGAAATTAACGCTGTGTAGAGTCGGCTTTGAATAGCATTTGCCCATTTGTTCCCATGGGCGTTCTAAGAGTTGACTTACGGTTTTGATGATTCTTAATCGGTTGTTAGGCAATATGGCTGAAGTGGAGACACATCTTTTATTTTACAATGATTTCTCGGGTCAACTTTTATAAATGGATTTTCTGGCTGCCCATTTTTGGTATTTTTACATATAAAATTAAATCAGCAAGATGTTATTTTGGCACAGTTGTCAATCATATTTTTAGGCTTTGTGATGCTAAATACCGTAAAACGATGTTAACCATTCACACGCAATGAAAATAATGTAAATGCGGTCTTTTATACAACTAAACCAGCACAAGTTAATAATGATTCATTGAATTAGTAAACCAATGTATTTTTTTCTAAACATCAGATATAAAAGGTCAAAAATATAAACATAGGATGCGTACAATGTTACATCGTATGCAATATAACAATCGTTTGCGTAGGCGGTAATTGCGTACTTATCTGATAATTAAAATGATAATATAAATTTTTGTAATTACCTTTTTTCTAACCACATTTAGCCAGCTAATAGCCAAATTTATTGTATATATTTATGATCATGTGACTGTTACCATAACATATACATGCATACAGATGCTCACGGCTATAAATCCCAAAAAAGGGATAGTCAGAGATAACGAACTAGAAAATTCCTAACAGCCATCTTTGGAAGTTAAGTGAGGAAAAATAATTTAAGATTAAAGATGGTTGGTGATGGGTCCTTAGCTATCCTAAATCGCCTCTTATGCACAAGAAGAAAAAGCCTACGCTTCGACGGTGCCGATCTATCAATAACGATATAGGAACATTTTACAACATGAAATCAACGATTTGTTGCACAAGTCAATCAAATTTAAAACTTCCTGGTTAGCTTGTCTAATATTTCGTGACCAGAGAGACCACTAAAAAAAATCCAAACCATAAATCTTCCTCAAAAAATGACAACTCCTGGTAAATATGATTTGTGAAAAAATCGATATCAGTGCATAATACTACTAAGATTTAAACAGATACATGACAATAAAATTCCGTTCATATTGTACAGTATTAATATAATTAGTAACTGACGACGGAATTCCCAACAGTATTTTTGAGTAATTTATAATAATTAGCACTTGAAAAAACAGTGAGTAAAGCCACTTGACACTTGTTAATTCCGGCACCCGCTTCTCGTGTAACTGTTAATTGTGAGTAATTTTTTATTGCAATTAACCGAATTGGTCATTTCTCGCCTTGGCTATTTTATAAATACTTATCACTATGATATTTTCTTACACATAGACTTTTGCTTTTATTTTCTTTTCATATTGGCAGAGCTTATTTATGTGGGGTTATTGTACATACGTCACAAAGTTAAATCGTCACATTAAGTAAATTCGTAGGTTACAAAAAGTGACGAATGAATTTTGTGACGAATGTAAAAATATCCTTTATGTGGGAATTGTACGTTCCATCTTAACCCTTCACGTTGTTTTACTTTTTTAATTGTTTTAATGTTTCTCTCATCTAGAATGATTTCTATTTACTCATTTTCTTTGCATATTTTGCTTTTACAACTTTGCTTTCATGCATCATCATTAAAACCACTAGTTGGTATTTTTATCTTATTATTTTAGCCTGGTATTAATTATCATCAAATAAATATCAAAGTGCAGTTTGAGAAATGACCCCAACGTACCTATACTGTGACCAATTTTCTTGTAGTTCCCTTTTTTGTATTTTTTGACTCGATTAATAACTTTCTTTCAACCAATTTTAAACAAATTAAATATAAAAAGAACAAAACATAGTCAACTCATTATAACATGTTGTTATTGAAAGACTTTATATCATTTTAATTGCACCAATTAAAAAAACAGTAATTGGATGACCACAAATGAAGAATAATGAATTTAGAAGTTAGTAAAACAAAGCTACATCATTTATTTTTTACTCAATAATTTAAAAAAGTTCTTTATTACGTAAATATTTTAAATGTCTTTAGAATCGTTTTTTTATGGGAATATGATTAAGATGTGATGACGTTTATAAAAAAACGTGTTGTGTTGTTGCGTAAGAGTTGGAATACAGAATATCAATGATACCTTGTAGATAAGATTTTAAAAGTTGTTGGGAATGTAGTACATATCGAATATTGTATAACGATATTGGTGACCTAGTGCGGCCATTATCCTCCAAGTAAGATAACTATTGTGGATTAAACCATCTCATTATAATTTCTATCTTAATTCACGTTTCTTTAAAAGTTTTTAAATTAATCTTGTCTTGCGAAATTTGCATTCAATATGAATATTTAATTATCAACTACTTAGAAGAATATAAATACAAAATATGATAGTCTTTACAAGTGCAAACTACTTTAGATGATTTCACAATTGTTTGTAATATTATTCGTATTTAAAATAGCGTTAAAGTAAAACCTTACTATTACAACTCGCTTTCAAGTCGAGCAAAAAAACTTTGTAAATACAAATTTTCTCAATAGTTAATAGTAGTATTCTAATTAATAGTACTTCTGCAACCCTTTCTGGTATAAGCGCAGCACACAAAAATAATAATAGGAATATTTAATTATCTATGTTAAGCAATCCAAAGAAGGACGAAAAGTATTATAAGTTATTATCACTTGCTAATTAACCAAAGGTGAAAATGAACAGTTTGAGATTAGACTATAAATCAAAACTAGCTTATCCGTCCATCGAACTGAAAATAAAATTGACTGCCTGCTTAATCTACATTAAAACGTCACAGAGCCTTTATCGCAACTTTTTGTTCTTAATATAGAAGTTAGTAAAAGGAAATACCTAATTGTTGCATCAATTAGTACAATATGGCTTACGAGAAATATTAAGGACGTTACTCAAGTTAACGTGCTCTTTGTGGTCGTGAATGCCGTAAAGGATGCATGCAGCACGCTTTCAAGTAAGTATTTATATTGTGTTTTAACCTATTTCCATTTTTTTAACTTTAGTAGTTTATAGAATACTTTTTGTTGATCCATTTTAGATGTTAATTTTAAACATATTTAATATTGTAAGCAGAGGTATATGGGATTAAGTATTGCTAAGTCGTTACCCATGACTTTTACTCTGATATTTATCCGGCAGTATTTTTGTGTTAAATAAAAAAAATATGTAACTGGTAAACTGTGTCTTAGTATATCCATGTTTGGATATCTTATCTGAATAGGCATTTTAGGGTTTAGTGTTTTCAAGACCTCTAGTCCTTAGCCACAGATTTTTAGGTCTTTTGAAATATCACTAGAAGTCGTTCGATATTAAATTATAGTTTGTTAGTGAATTGTTAAAAGTGATTTGTAGAGCCAATGTGGAAGGTAATGTTAGTTGAGGACGGCCTCGAAGGACCAATTTAGACCAATTAGAGAGTGTGCTCAAAAAGGCAGGTGTCCAAAATATGAACAATAAAAGAGCATGTATGAAAAGATTGATGGATGTGAACGAAGCTAGAGAGGTTCGATCGAAGGCTCTGCCTACCCCAATGGAAACTAACGGTTTGGGTATATGTGTGTCGTTAATCGTAATTAAACTATTTTAACCTAGATATTTTCACCTTCCAAAGGTTGTCTGGAAGAGATCGCTTTTAGCGATATGACCACCAATTGTACCTCACTGTAAACTGTTTGATCATATTATTATTTTTGTAAATTTGTGTTTGATGTGCAATAAAGAGTTATTCTATTCTATTTTTTATAACGTACATAAGATAAATCAATGCACTGCTATAAATCCCAAGGAAAGCCAGAGCTTTAAAATTAGAAATTCTTCAACTAAGAGTTATGTTTAAGTAATATGTGCTGTATATCATAATAAAACTTATAACGAAAGTTTGCATTGGGTAAAACAGTTTAGTTTGTAAATTTTTGAGACATAGCAAATTTTGCCTACCTATCTCCCTATGCTTCTCGGTATAAATCACAAGCAGGGTAGAGCAAGAGCTCCAGAAGTAAAGTGTGCAGTAATAAATTTCCAAATCGCAGTTTTCTTTGTTATGCGAATACTATAATCTTTTTTTCCTTATTTTATTTAAAACATGAAAAACGCTTGCTTCTAACCTGTGACAGCTCTTCTAAATCACCGCTTATAATCCAAGAAAATTTGCTTTCAAATCCTAAGTCAGGCTTAAACCAATGCGTCTTTTCTTAAATCACATGTATGGTAAATTTATCAAGCTTAGTAACGGTGACTCATAACGTTTTTAGGAAATCGACAAGGCTGAACTGTAGTTAGTCATGTGACAATGCAATGTAATCTTACAAAGCTGCAATAGGTCTACCCCTATCATGTGGATGCAGTCTCCAAGCAAAGTGTGGCAAACTGAAACTAGGAACTTAAGCAATGCCCTTAGTTCAAACTGATACAATTAATATAAGTAAGTGACAAAAGTTTCACCTTACATCTATTTATGCAATCTGATAGCTCTTAACGGATTTTGTTCTGAACTAAGTGTTTCGGTTCAAAATGATCCCAACAAAAACATGTTCATGAAAAAGGTTGCCATATGACTCGCACTGTCATAAAGTTTTCAGATCTCATGTAGAGCCAAGGTTCTAACACTACACGCCCTACCTCTGCAAGGCCTAACTTAACAAACTCTACACCTTAGTCAAAAAAAGTTGTACTTTATTGGCCTAATAATAAAAGATATTCTTTATTGAACAACTTTTTTTTTTGTTTCAAAGCATATGAAAATTTATTGTTACACAGAAAACTTACTTTTGTCTCAAAATCATTTTCACAATATGATTTTCTATGACTTTAAATGTAGCCTGAAACGTTCGATAGACTTCAAACTGAGTTTGTGGAAGCAACCGTGATAGCCCAGTGGGTAGAACACTCGGTTATCGTGCAAACGACTAGTGTTCAAATCCTGGGTCGGGCCTACACCAATTTGTCTTTTCTAAAGACATATGTGTGGTTAATTTATCATTGTTTTTAACGGTGAGGGAAAACATCGTGAGGAAACCCACATGGCTGAGTTGTACTTAGTCATGTGACAGTGTACTCGTACAAAAGGTGATAGGCCTGCCCCCTATCACGTGAGTACACTG
The DNA here is from genome assembly GCA_963576735.1 of Bedellia somnulentella. Classification (NCBI taxonomy): domain Eukaryota; kingdom Metazoa; phylum Arthropoda; class Insecta; order Lepidoptera; family Bedelliidae; genus Bedellia; species Bedellia somnulentella. The sequence continues at coordinate 11,882,014 of OY755179.1, forward strand.
TCCATGCAAAACGTGGGTACTCTGAACACCAGGTGACAAAGTCACGTGATGTTCAGAAGTATTAGTACCTCTGCCAACCCCTTCGGGGATATTCGGCGTGAACGTTTATGTTATGTTATGAGTTTGTGGACGAAGCAACTTCTAAGGCGCTGGTTCAATGAATTTAAGTGAGGGCAAATATTTGAGGTCTACTACGGAAGAAAACGTATAAGCAGCCAATACTTTAATTGAAGAGAACAATCGAATTACATATAAAGAGATTCAGCCATTCTGAAAAACGGATCAGCAATAGTTCATAAAATGTTACATCATCGCTTTCGGTTGAGGATGATAGTTTCGCGCTGGTTACCCACAACCTCTCCGATGGCAAGAAGTAGTCAGTGACAACAATGCCATGTGATGTTTGCTAAGTTTAACGCAGGCTCGTCCCAGGGCATATACGACATAGTGACAGGTGACGAATCTTGGATTTATCAATGTATCCCGGTCGACAGTTTGGCTTCAAAATGAACCAACGCGGACAAAAGTGAAGCGTTCGAGAAAAACCATGCAACAGTTACAGACAAAGCCGGTTCAGGTCAGTAGTTCGTATTAATTCTGATTCCTGAGAAGAGATCGGCAACTAATGCCATTAAAAACAAGAAACGAGTAGAACATTGGGCGACGCAACAACTTATCTATTAAACATGAGCACGCCGGCTTATCATTGGGTAAATATTAATCAAGCAAGATACAAATCAACTACCTATGTGGTGTAATGGTTAGAACTTTTGGTTCTAAACCCCGAGTTCCTAGGTTCGAGTCCTGGGAACATTCACCGAATTGCAATGAGATTTATCACTTTTGCGAAGAAGATTGCATTGCTGGATAATTTAAAGCCACGGAAATGAGACGACTACGTGCTTTGGTGGGTAAGATAAGACGTCAGCACGATTATAGTAATATATTAAGTTTGCTTACCAATGCTAACCCAACGTGGTTAACTATGACTTAATTACTGTTTAGGGTACGATCAAGCTCTGATGGGTACAACTATGAGCTGTGATGAAATATTAAGATAATAAGCACGCTATTACGTAACAGGGAAACTGAATTCCTTGTATGCAGCCTTAATAGTTTTAAATTGTGAAACCCGTATGAGACTTTATCATTTATTTAAATGTAATCTTGTTGGAGTGGCTTGTTCGGACCGGTTACACACATATACTCACACAACAACGCACACTGGCGCAGGCATCATATGGGGTGCTGCTTGTACTAAAACCTGCTGTTTCACGTTTGATTCTAATGCCACAGAATTCAATATGTACACCCTTCTAATGTTTTGTACTCAACATTGTAATGTTCTATTTAATATTCATTATAATTGACGTGTTTTATCATAAAAGAAGGTTGTGATTCCTGTTATTTGTATAGAAGGTTTTGTACGCGTTCTTGATTATTTAACGTTACTGTGACTTCAACTTGTAGCTGTGTAGAGTCGGCTAAGAATAGCACTACTCCATTTCTCCCCGTGGTGGGTGGTCTTAAGAGGTGACTGGTATTAAGGTTTTTAGGTGATTTTTGGGTGATGCGATTGGACACCCACCAAGATTATTTAAAAATAATGTAATAACACGCGATTAAAATATCCGAAAATCAAAAAATTGTTTCAATTATAATGTGCAATCGTGAAAATTTTAGAAAATACTATACCCACCAAGAACCTTTATTTCACAATATTTTCACACTCAAGTTTCACAAGTGGTTAAGGAAATTATTATTCTGATGCCCTGACTTCATCTACTAGCGATTTGTAGCTGTCAATATGTATGTATGTACAACTTCATTCGTCGATATTTGCTATTTATTAAACTGTACTCTACCATGTAGTTTACTATTAGTTAAATATGCTCATGATTTTTTTACATATGGTAAGAGCCATGACGAATTATTTTATGATTGTAGGAGTTTTAGGGACACAGTTTGCACCGTATATTTTTAAAGATCAAGATTTAAATTTAAAATGGTAATTTGTAGTCACCTATAACTGTGTATAAATAATAAATAAAATAGTTACTAAAACATCTACACGCTACCTATAAAACTAAAATCTGCCCTTTTACAATATGTTTTTTCAAAAAGGTTTTCTTAGCGCAACGTTAAGTAAATTGATATTGAGCGTCTTAAGTTTCAGACGGTTATTCTTATTGTATGACAGGCCTTTTCTATTTATAAATAATTTGATTTATCACTTATTCATCATTTTTTTAAATTTTATTTTGCCGTGTAGTGTCGGTTTAGAATAGCACTACCCCATTTCTTCCGGTGGGTGTACGTAAGAGGCGACTAACGGTATGGGGCTATTAAGGTATTTTTGGGCGACGCGGTTGGAGACCGATCACCAACAACCTTTATTTTTACTATCTTTTCCCCACTCAACTTCCAAAAGTGGCTGAGGAATTTCTAATTCCTTAGCTCTGGCTACCCCTTCCTGGGATTTATAGCCGTGAGTATATGTATGTATGTTGATTAAGAACATAGAAGAAGTTTTGAATCTTCAAATATGCTGACGACTGCCTAATTAAGCTAGAGAGGTTTGCCAGGGTCGTACAAAGTGGCGATCGATAGTCTCTGCCTACCCCAACGGGAACTGATGGCGTGGGTATATGTATGTATGTATAATAAAACCTAAGAATTTTTATTTTACATAATACGATTAATGTTTGCAACAGCAACAAACTTACATATTAAGACAAATATTTCAAAAGTATATTAAAGTTAATTCATTAATAAGTAAATATTAAATTAGTATGTTTGTTGCTAAGCCCGATATAAGACCAACTCTACAATATCTTGTAATTTATATGCTACATATCAATGATTTTCCAAGAGCCCGTTCAACGTGATTAATAAATTAAAGACATGTGTATATTTTTATATACTTCAACGGGAAGCATAAAACATAATAACATAATCAGTAAATGCTTATTTAATTTAAGTACTAGTGACAAGTTACATTTAACCAACTACAATCAAACCTTATATGCTTTTATTAAACTGAAGAAAACTATCGAACTTTGAATTGAAACTATGATAGAATCAAATTAAGTCTGTCTGAACTAGTCAGTTTAATTATTTTATCAGCTTTAAGTACGTAAGACCTAAACCCTAAGTCTCGGTTACAATCAACCTCAAAAATCTTCGTGCATTTTTGATGATTTTTGAACTTGATTTCGTGATTTTGCTGTGTAGTGTCGGCATAGAATAACACTACCCCATTTCTTCCGGTGGGTGTACGTAAGAGGCGACTAACGGATTTGGAGCTTTTAAGGGATTTTTTGACGATGTGGTTGGAGACCCATCACCGAAAACCTTTATTTTAACATCTTTTTCCCACTAAAATTTCCAAACGTGGCTGAGGAATTTCCAATTCCTTAGCTCTGGCTACCCCTTCTAGGGATTTATAGTCGTGAGCATATGTATATATGTATTTTTCAAAAAATTAAAAAAGATGTAGTCGCTGTTGCTAATGGTCCTGCCATCAACAATATTACCCATCACTTAAAAAAAAATCTATACTCCAAAGCGCCTCTGGCGACACCTGTAAGAAAAATAGTTTTGGTGCTATTCTAAGCCGACACTAGACAGCCAATCAATAATTATAGAAGTCTGCAAACCACAATAGGTCGGCGTGTATAGTGGACACTCTTAACAACAGTAAACAAAATATCATGTGATATCTAGAGGTAATAATGTCTCTATCCTCCCTTTGGACCATACGGGATAATTTGGATGAGACTTGGAAGAAAAATTGACAGGAAGAAAATCTCTTATCTTTCCAAAAATGCAATTCTTTATTCACATATTTTGAGTAAACAGAAGAATTGATATTGAATAAGCTTATATGTGTTTTAAAGCCCTGCTTACAGTAAATATTTGTCATAACTGCGTAAACAACGTAACAACGAATTATAACCAGTATCTAATCGTGAAAAATAGGCTGATTTAAAATATTATAATTATTCCTGCAGTAGCAGGAATATAAACATTGAAGAGATGAACTTTATAACTAAAGTGAGTGAAAGTTGAGTAGCAATTCTTTGCTCTTACTTGTTAAACCAAAGGAAAAGTGAAAAAGTAAACTAATGAATATACAACGTTTTATTGAAATTGGTAGAAGATATCTCATATTTGCAATTATAACTATGATAACTAAGAACAATTTAAGTGACTTTTATTTATTTATTTCTTTTGAGAAAAGTCAACAGCTGTCGATACAAAATAACATAATTTGAATGCTTAGCATTCAGCTACTTAAAGACTCTCACAATTAAATTCAAATTAGCATTAAAAGTATACATAGTTTGCTTTAATTTGAGTATTTAAATGTTCTTTTCTAAAGTCATTGATATCTTCATTTCAATTTACAGTATTGACATACTTACTGCAGGCCAATAATCTAGCATCGTTCTACTGTCACTAGAAAATAAAGAATTGACAAATTAAAGAAAAGCTTTTTGAAGCTATGTGACAAAATTCAGAAAGAGAACATCAAAAACAGCTATTATATCACAGCATAGTTCTCAAGTTTCATGCTACTGGACTAGACTAGTGCTACTTTTATCTTAACGCTTCGCTTGGCATCGGTTGAGTTGCAGCCTTAACAACAGCAGGCAACCGCAGTGCCCTCGACTGGATGGTCGTGTAAATAATACGAGTACTGCCTACAATATTTACTAATGTTAACTAAAAAGAAACATACAAGTCAAACTTTATTATATTAACTAGCTGACCCGACATACTTCGTACTGTCAAAAGTGTAGACTTTCATGTCGTCAAACTGAAATATTTAACTGACCCGTTGAGGGTCTCTGTCATGCTATCAGAAAAAAGGTGTTTTTCATAGAGTCCTCACATTTTTTTCACTTTATAAATTTTAAGTTTATAAGAATAGTAGTTTCGGCATTCAGTTTTGCCATTTTTAAGAAAATGGATTGAAAACTAAATTTTTCCGGGATTAAAAGTGTCCTATTTGTCAATTGGGATCATACCTAGCTTCCTGTAAAATTTTATTTTAATACGTTCTGTGAATTAGGCTACATTTATCTACAACACACAAACATCTAAACTTTCAAATTTATAATATTTATAGGATAAGGCTTCAACATAAGCTTCTCGCGCTGGCGACCTCGCTCGCCGGCCAGCGCAGTGTTTTGTCTTGCGCTTCATCTTTTCTCTATGCGCTTCATGCAGGCTTGTCAATTTTCTTGCGGAGTACTTTTAAAATTCTATTATCTTCTAAGATGTTAATCAAACTTAGTGATTTCAAGGTCAATTTCGTTCACAATTAAATACTCTTAATCTCAACAACATTTTAATTTGGATAAAGATTCATACTATGTTGATAAAACATTATGGAAAATAATTGGCAATAATGCATTAATTTCGACCAAATTTGATTACCGTAAAAATGGTTATAGTGAGTCAATGTTACATTTTTTTAGATCATTTAAAGAGGAATGATTCTTAAATACATACTTTTTGGGAAACTTAAACCGTTTACACAACGGAAGCCTTAAAATATGAATAATTCTCCCCGTTTTTGCAACATTTTCCGCTGATTCTTTGCTATTATTGGTTGCAGCGTGATGATATATAGCCTAAAGCCTAATTTTTCAATTTGATTGGGCAATTTCTGAGATCCTAGCGTTCAAACAAACAAACAAACTCTTCAGCTTTATAATATTAGTATAGGTTATATGTTGAAAATAGTAGTTATTCGTTATAGATTGCTCATTACAGCATTAGTCGTTAATGGGAAAAGGGTTGTAAAGTGTAAAGCAATCGTGATAGCTCAGTGGGTAAAACACCGCTTATGGTGCAGACGATGAGGGTTCGAGCCTACACAAATTTACATACATACATATACTCACGGCTATAAATCCCAAGAAAGGGTTGGCAGAGCTAAGGAATTAGAAATTCCTCAGCCACTTTTGGAAAGATAAGTGGGGAAAAGATGATAAAGTAAAGGTTGTTGGTGATGGTTCTCCAACCGCATCGCCCAAAAATCCCTTTAAAGCCCCAATACCGTTAGTCGCCTCTTATTATGTCACCCATCGGTAGAAACGGGGTAGTACTATTCACAAAAATACGTACACAAATTTATCTTTTCTAAAGTCATAAGTAATTTATCATGGTTGTCAATGGTAATGAGATGAGCAAAAAGTTGGTACTCTGAACACCAGCTGACGATATCACGTGATTTTCAGAAGTATAAGTACTTCTGCCATTCTCTTCAGGGATATACGGAGAGATCGTTTGAGTTTGAGTTAAGTTTGAGGTTGTAAAGTTTCGGATTTGACAACTATGAATGTTACTCGAATATATTGTCTTTGGGAACTTCAGGATCAATGCTCAAGAAGCTAATGCGTCTAATTTCGAGACTAATTAATGTTCAACAAACTTGGATATTTCTCATGGTGGATTAGGTTTAGTAGACGTTGAGAAAGAAAGTATCATCTCCAGTTGAACGCTGCCATAGGAAGAATCCTAGGATGAGTAAATTATAGATTCGCATCATAGTTCAGCTGTTACAATTAATATGGTTCACATAATGCGTCATACAGATTTATGTTTCAATTTAACTTAGGTACACATCATCAGTGCCCTTATCACCGCAACCATGGCTCCCGCAATTTTTACCAAGTCGTCGGGAAATTTGTGGAAGGCTAGCCCACACTACACTTTCATACATTCTTATATATCTAAGATGTAGAAAACATTATATTGATTACCACTTATTTAAATTAGTTACTACGGTAACCTCAATGCCTGATTTACAGGAATATGTATATGGCCTATGCAAAAACTTGTATCAAGATAATCCAAGCTAACATCTAATGTTTGCATATTAGTTTTTGTCCGAAGTTATTGCGGAAATAAAAATTCTAATATAGTTAAATATACCAGTAAGTTTTTTTTTATTTTATAAAACAACGCATCTTATAATTTTGTAATCATCCATATTAAGTATAGACTGTTTTACTTTGGAATGCATAATTATTATTTAAGCAAATCTACTAACTACCAGCTACTGTGTGCCTTTATTAGGATCTCAATAGGTTTCTAACAAATTAATATAATTACCGCATTTGTTGTATATACAAAGTCATAAGTAATCAACTACATACCATCTAAAGCTTGTATAAAATATTAAAAGGGGCGTCGTAACAAAGTCACTGGACCGTGAAAGCATGAAGGTCTGAGAGCACCTTCGCTCCGATGACCACCAATGGATGAATACTTTGCCGTTGTAAATAGCTACTTTGACGACCCTTCTTTAGATAACATTCCCGGCCTGAGTGGTGAATAATGCTCAAGGAATTTATTGGTCAAACATACTATTAAAGGAACCGAAGTATTTGTCAAGCTAATTTATCTCTCTCTTTTTTGTTTCGTTTTAAATATATACAAGTAAAACGAGATATTTGTGTGAATGTTGGGATGAGAGACGCTTGAGGTGACTTACTTTTTATTAGGAGTGTATAGTTAGAAAGAGTAAGTCAGTTTAGGTTTTAAAGTATAATACATGCTTTTATTTATTTAGTTTTGTATAATTAAAGCAAATTTTGTAAATGTCTGCAAAGTATCGTGGAGAGTGGCAGCTCTTCTTAGATCGATGATCAGGGATAATAGGATATCATAATTTTGTTCATCATTATGAAAACTAAAGATTTTTACTTCATTTTCCTAATTCTTTGCGTAACTATTTGAAAGTTATTAATAATTAATAAAGCACTGAAACTAGGGACTCACTCAATAATATTGTATATATTGAAAGTCGTTTTATACTTCTAATTTTTAAAATCAGTAACCTTTTCAGGTTGTATAAGAACTATCAACCATCGAGTTGAATGTATAAAATATATGTGAAGTTTATTATAGGAACCGACCCTATTTTACCCAAGCTTTTCTATTGATATCCCTCCCCGCCACAAATTGAAAAAGTACTGACTATCTTTGAAGAGAAAAATCTACTCCTGACTTTTTCCAAATATTCAATTGGTTGAAAAGAATTCACCCAAACGTTTTTAAACATTAAACTACCAACAAGCGAGATGGTCATATAACATGGCAAACTCACATTGTATGGAAGATTGGTCTTACACAGTGTGACTTAGATTATAATGACAATTAAGAAAAAGCGGACAAGTGTTTGTTTAGAAAAATGTCGAGAACATTCGGTGAAACCATTGAATTATAGAATAATCGAGATACTTGATACGTAACGCTAACTTATCTATCTCAACTTCCTTATAATCTCGCTTTAATTCTTACTGGGGTATACAGATATCAATAATCTCCACTTTCCAGGATGCTTAAAACTTCTCTCGCTTCCTCAGGATTCATTAATCTTCTCCTACATGCTCTCTCATTCTTTTCGATTTGTGCCTCTGACTTTTTTAAACATTTTATCTGGACTTGTCGTACTACCCATTAAAAATGTATTGTACATTGGCGCCATGTCTCTCTTTGGTAACTTAATACTAATAAGAAGATTGATAAAAGGGATTGATAGGACCTGATTCTAGACCATGAAAGAGATTATAAAAATTAAAAAAAAAGAGGTTTTTATTTAAATGTAGTGTTGAATCATAGTCAACGAGATTTTGTAAAAACATATTTGTTAAGCAAGTTTATGATCCGAGGGCAGCCGACGGCTAAAGACTCTATTTAAATAAAAACACCTATAATAATTTTCTGAAGTGGTAACACCTCAACATCTTTCTATAACTTCAAAAAGAGTAAACTGCTTACGTGACCAATGTAAAGCCTATTCTTGAATATAATTAATTCATAATTCATTAAATCAATGGTTCTCGTTTTAAAATATAAAGATTTTCAATGTGACTATATGTTTTCCTTTTATAGTTTGAGTATCAGCGTAATGAATTTGAAATTCCAGAATATTTTTCTAAGCGAGCTTTTATTTTAAATTTGCTTGTAACGCCATCTACGAAAACGCATTGAAAGTTTTCACAGTAACTTTATACTGCGCCTTTCAAAGGTGGAGAAACATCTCCTATAAAGTTGGGGGAGCCTTGGTGGAACTAAAAAGCGATTCAACGGCTTTAAGTTAAAACGTACTTGTGATTGCAATGATATCATTTAAGTTTGGTTTTAAAGCTACTTGTATTCTGGTTGCATCTTAGATAGAAGTAGGTGCGTTGATATTTTATAGGAATGGTAGAGGGTACATACGTGGATCATGGCACGAGGGTGCGGCTGCGGTGACGGGGCGGTGAGGCAGCCCCCGTGGCGCCGGCGCACTTCGAAAGTTCGACACGATATTGAGTTCGCATATGTAAATATCGGCACATTTACAAGCGAAAGAGTTCACCAGAGCGGCGCACTAACACGGCAACGTTGCGATCGAACCAGTTGGGCGGGATTCCAAGAGATGAAGGTGGTATAGCGCGGTGCGGCTGGGAGCGCGCTCTCCGAGCAACTGTCGCGGGTCGAGCGACCGCGCATTCGCTACTATATTTATCACTTAATTAGTGAACTCGTCTGCGCAACAATCAGGCGGCAGCGGAGGACATGCGGCGCTGTCGTGTCTGCTGCACTGCGTTGCGTCACACCGCCCGCAGCCTTCGGAAACATCTAACCCATACATCTCACCTTTTATTCGTTTTAACCATTAACCTCCAAACACCTGGTCGTACTTGCACCACCTTCCTGTCTTAAGTTTCCGTGGTACTCGTATTACGTGGCCAGCAAATTACTTTTGAGTTTTCCAAGCGCACGTTTGTTTACTCTTGTAAACATGTTTTGCGTCCTATTAAAACAACAAAGAACGTAACTACCACCAGTCGATGTGATCAATAAAATGAAATCTATACAGACGCAAACAAGTGTGTATTGCATTGCGAATGAAACGATTTATGAACCTACCTATATTTATGACTCAATCATCTACGACGTCATAAGGGATAAAAAACACTGCACTATTATCAATGCATAGCAATGTCAAATTATATGGCAAGAAGAGAACACACTTGCTCTTCCAAAATTATGAAACTCAAATGGTTTGAAAAATATACAAAGACCCTGTGCTGATCTCAAAAGTCAAAAAAAAAAGTTAAAAAGTTTATTTTTCAAAATAAAGTTAAATTCTAACATTTTTTGAACGTCAAAGTTTTAAATTAATCGTTAATCCGTTGCTTCGGAAGGTGTTCGTAAAGAGAAGAAGCAACAAAGAAACTCTTTACATTCACATTTTTTCATTTTTTCAAAATATGGTTTGTACAATTTCAGTTTATAAACATGTTTATACTTTACAAAAGATTTTCTATGCGACCAAACCAAACGCTAGTTTGACATAATTAAAATAAATTGTCCATCACAAAAACCAATCACATAACGTGAGAAGATCTTTACTCACACATATAAATCCCAAATGATATGCCAAAAAATCGCAATGAAAAATACCTAAGCCACTCTTAGAAGTTGATTTGGGAGTTAGGGAAAAGATAAGGAGATAGTAACAAAAATGTATCTTTAGTGATGGGTCTCCAGCTGCATAGCCCGGCCCACTCAAAAAGCCCCTACCTTAGTTGCCGACCGTAAGAAATAAGTTAGTGCTATTCTTGCCCGACACCACCCGTCTACGTTGCATACAAAGAATGCTTCATTATCAGTTTTTTATGTTATCTCGGTCAAGCAACTTGTTCTGCTCTGCTTTATTACGCTTGCTTCTCGTTGGCTTATCTTTCGCGGCAGTAAAAGCTTTCCGCGTGTATTGATTTTAACTTAATAACCAAAAGCGCGTTTTAAATCCACTAAATAGTTATTCGAGAAACCAGGAACCCCTGAATTACTTCTGTAAATGTTATCAAAATATTCATTGATCGCATCGAAATGGTGGTGGTGGAATCATTGTACACCTAGACATTTTTTTCAGATTTCGACACAACTAGAAAATGAGAGTCTTTCGCAAAAAAGTGTGGCGCGCACTAACACTGATCCGTGAAATCCCGTATTCACTTCCCACGACTGCTGTTTTCTCATCACTCAAAATAAATAAAGCACTCTTAAACTCATTGTACCAGCATAAGCGGCAAACGATTGCCTTTAATGAGGGTTTATCTAGGCTATGATAAGTGGATTTATCTATTTATATTGCTTCATCTACGGTTTTAGGTCGCAGAAATAATCTGGTCCGTGTTGGCATGAAAATATTCTTTTCTCACGATGACGGCAAATCCAAAAAGAAGAATAATGATTTAAATCTATTTAAATATGTATGTTTGAAAGGATGTCCCTCCGTAGCACCAAAGGGGGCCAAAGAAAAGTATTATGGGCTGAGGTGTCGTAGGCTGTATAAACTATATTGAATATTGATATATGAACCAAAATTTTACCGTGTAGTGCCGGCTGAGAATGTCGCTACCCCTTTCTACCCACGGGTGTCGTAAGAGGCGACTAAGGGTATTGGGGCTTTTTATTGGATTTTTGGGCGATGCGGTTGGAGACCCATCACCAAAAACCTTTATTTTACCGCCTTTTCCCCACTCAACTTCCAAAAGTGGCTGAGGAATTTATAATTTCTTGGCTCTGGCTACCCCTTCTAGGGAATTATAGCCGTGAGTATATGTATATGTGTATATAAATATAAATCTATCTAACGTAAAGAAAGTCCAGAATCCCTATAAAAACTACACTTACTATAAATAGCAATCTTCACTCGGGTGTGTATAAGCTAATATATTGTATAATATATTATTTCATGATAGTGTGTACCTCAAACTCAAACGCTAACGCCATACATCCCCGAAGGAGTGGCAGAGGTACAAAGGAGTGGAAAAGATGGGTAAATAAAATACTTGGAGATTGGTTCTTAGCCATGTCGCCAAACAATCACTTTTATAGTACCGTACCCGTCCTCAACATCAAGAAAGACATGAGAATGACTTGTTAACTAATCACTTATCAGAATCGCCGTAAAGTTTCACTTAATGTAATCCTTTTTAATAACCCAACTCGATTCCCACGATACAGGTAAGCCTAGTGTGGGAATTTTGGAAAATTTGTAATATAGAACTAATAACTGGCTTTCAAGAATTTAAGTAGCGTAAAAGGGATCACTGTGTATGGGTTTTAAATAAACCGATTTCTTTACGCGTTTAAAGAGTTTAAAAGTTTCCTTGATGCCTTGTTTGACTGACCCTATCTTTTCTATTATAGCGATAGAAGCTGATACCTTTTTTTTATTTCATTTTGATATTTTAAATAGCACCCATGTACCTACTTTCACTTTTACTCATTGCTATAATTCCCTATAAAGAATATAGAACCAATTAACCCTATATTAAAGTTGTTTTGGACAAAAAAATCAAGTATCTTTAGTGTTGTGCCTACACCCACATAGTCCAGCAGCTACATAAATATGTTTTTTTCTATTACTCATATTTGCCCCGTACGACATCCCACAGGAAGAGCACGGCCACAAATTGCATATAAGTATTTAAACTCAGAGGGATTTTAACTTATAATACGCAGCGTCTACTAGCTAGCTTCCTTAATTACCTTGCTCCTGGCACAGATTGTGAAACACACATTAAGGATATATTTTTGTAAGAATTTATAGCACTTGGAATTATGTAAAGTTCAGCTTTGTTAATTGTACTTCTATTCAAAAACAGGTTTGCCGCTTTTTATTGACTATTATTGTGGATTAGCTATGTCGGCTTAGAATAGCACTTCTCTCATTTCTTCCCATGGGTATTGGTAAGAGGCGACTAAGGGTATTGAGGCTAATTAATTTTTGGGCGATGCGTTTCGAGACCCATCACTAAGTACCTTTATTTAACTATCTTCTCCCCACCCAATTTCCAAGTGACTCAGAAATTTCTAATTCTGGAGCCCTGGCTACCCCCAATTAGCACTACACCTCTGTGCATAGGAGGCATTGCCTTTTTCTGCTCAGCTATCAAATCAGTATTTGCGTGGAACGGGAAACAGATTTGAAAAAAAGGATTGTTGATTACGGGTCTTCAGCAACATCGCCAACTAAAAAATATTTTCTTCCATCCATGTTAAAATATACTTACTTATATGTTTTAATAATTTTTAGGGAATAAAAAGCAAGATTACAGTAAAAGGTCACATATATACTTCATCATGTGATAAAACGGCGTGTGTTGTTTATTTTCAAAACGCATGACAGCCGTTTACCGTTTTCGACGGTCGAGCCTCATTTCATTGTCCAGATAAGTTGTTAGCTCTATACTATACTGTTGTGGATGATGAACGTCTGCTTCAAAATCCATGCAATATGAGGGATTTACACAACCATGTTTTACCATATCCATGGCGAATACAGATGACACTTCGCAATCTCTTATTTGCATGGCAATCAGTTAAACCAAACAAAACCAGTCAGGTTAGCAAGGTTTCAGGTCCATTTAGCGAGCAGAGGACAAAAAGGGACGCAGCAAACTTAACTCAAATAATAGGTATAATTGAGTGATAAAATAATATATGGGAGACATAATTGAAATCAACGGCCAAGTACGCATAATTGCTATTTGAATTTTTTATAGGAGTCAAACTATATTTTACCCACCCCTGAAGGGCAAGCACGAGCGCTATTTTATCGACACGATAACGGTTAGAATGAGATGGCAGTATACGATACTAAGTAAGTGCGTAAGAGATGGCTGCTTTATCCCACGCGATAACTAGTTTAAACACGGCTCGTGCTTGCCCTGCTGAGTTGGGTTGACGATATCCGACGACACAAATCACGTTACTAACGATTACTGATTAAAAATGTAGTTGAATATCATATAACTACATTATGCTATCAGTAATCATGGTTACTAACTACGAAATGTATTCATAGACATTTTGCCCATTTAACAACTTTTACTTATATTTTAGGAAATCTCATTTCCTTATGCCGACTCAATCCCGAATCAATACCTACTCAATTTATGTAGTCAGATTACATGTAATTATGGTATGCCGTGAAATGTCGGCTAAGAATAGGACTACCCCATTTCTTCCGGTGGGTGTACGTAAGAGGCGACTAACGGTATTGGGGCTTTTAAAGGATTTTTGGGCGATGCGGTTGGAGACCTATCACCAACGATCTTTATTTTACCATCTTTTCCCCACTAAAATTCCCAAAAGTGGCTGAGTAATTTTTTATTCCTTAGCTCTGGCTATCCTTTCTAGGGATCTATAGCCGTGAGAATATGTATGATGTATGTATGTATAATAATATGACAAATGATAGTCCAATGGGTAGAACACCCGCCCGAATACAGAAGGGAGTGAGTTCAAATCCCGTGTCGGGCCTACACCAATTTGTCTTTTCTAAAAGTTATATGTGTGGTTAATTTATCATGGCTGTTAACGGTGAGGGCAAACATCGTGAGGAAACCCACATGGCTAAGTTTGTACAAAACAGCGATAGGTCTGCCCCCCCCCTCACGTGAGCACACTGTCCAAGCAAAACGTGGGTACCTTCTATGGACACTAGATGGCGCTGCCATGTGAGTTCAGGAGTATTGGTACTTTAAGTATTGGTAAGTACTGCCAAACCCTTCGGGGAGAAACGGCGTGAACGTTTATGTTATGTTATAGTGACTAGACTACATGTAGTCGGACCTACTTATAGTTAGTCGTTTGTAATCATAAATTAGTCGTGAGATAAAAAAAACTGACTAGCTGACCCAACAGACTTCTTACTGTCATATTTGCTTATGACAAAACTTAAGGCGTTTTTTCCGGCACTCTTAGTTCAATCACGCGTAAATTTTTCCGGGATAAAGAGTATCCTATGTTACAATTTCGGTCATTACCTAGCATTCTGCCAAATTTCATTCATATACATAATGTACTTGAGCAGCCTTCTTACCTCAAACACACAAACATCAAAACTTTCACATTTATGATATAATAACAAAATTCTCGTTTTAGAGCTGCGATTAAATTGTCCGTAACTACAAGTGGCGTTGTCGTCGCGCACGGTCACAATACACAATGACGTACTCAAATCAGTTTTGCAGTGTGTCAGAGTAAGAACAAATATATAACTTAATAAAAGTAAATTACTAGATTAATACAACAGTTTATTTCTCTATAAATGACAAATCTAATCTAAAATCCTTAAATAAATAATAACCATCTACAACGAAATTCGATATTAAACTATATGTTAATAAGTCTCATCAATCAGAAAATCAGTGACTGACTTCTTGTATCTCTCTGGCAGGATACTATCCAACTCTTTCCGTGTCAGCCACTGTACTTGCTTGTCCGTTGCATTTGGAGTACCACTTTTGTGATTAGCGTAATAGAAAAATACCTGAAAAGACAATTTAGGATATTTTAATGCTACGGTAGAAATATTTACAACACTACACTACAACATTTTTGTTTGGTTACAATTTTACAATTATTTTCATAATAACTTAGTTTTGATGAGACTATAGAACGATATAACATACATTCATTGTTCCTGCAAGTAGAGAAGTTCACACTGTTTCAACAAGTTTGAACTTTAAAAGAAATACCATTTCCACATTTCCACACTGAACATCTACATTTATAATAACAACAAATGTTAATACATATCTAACAACCTATATCAACGGCTATAATCGCAAATTAAGGTAGTCAGAGATCAAAAACAAATTCCATAGTCACCTTTGCAATTTAAGTTAAAGTGAAACAAACACAACACAGAAAAAGAAAAATGTAATGAATCTTGATCAGTTCAACGGGATGCTGGCGGGAGATAACAATAAAGTTATTGTTATCACATTATTTTCAATATCAGAACAAAACGGAATATCTACGTAGCTATGCTGTTGAATTTAATTACAAAATGGAAGACAGAACTTTGCAAGCAACAGTTTTTTAGTAGCCACTTTTAGAAATCAAGATAAGGACAACATGGTAAACACTTTTTTTATGATTGACTTTCAACAATACTGATGTGACATCAGTAACCAATCACTTAACACCTTCTAATGTGGTTCTACACTAATATGGCACTGATATTTTCATTGATAGTTTTCCTATGCTTATACGCATCTATAAATATTATCTAATAAATAAGTCCAATAATAAATATAAACTTCAGTCAGTCAGCCAGTAAATCCGTTGGTTATGGGTTATCAATGACCTAACTAATATCATCGAACACCAATCACATAAAGAGAACCAGATCAGTAAGTCACCACACCAAAGAACAGAGAAGTTAAGGCTATTCTAAGCTGACTTTTTAAAACAGATAAAAGCATATTTTAATAATTAACTACTCTAAGCAGTTACATACGTATTTTTAAGGTCTTTTTTTTATTGTTATTTTAATATTACATTATTATTATAGGCTATTCCCTTAGAGTATATTTTTATTAATTTTTAATTATAAAACTCTTCAATTTAATGAATCCACTCTTTATCTTCTTATCTTATACATAAAATTCACGTGTCCCCGTGTTTGCCACCAAACTCCTATGAAACGGCTGAACCAATTTAAATGAAAAATTTGCATACACCTTCAATAGGTTTATATTATAACTATTATTATACTCCTAAGTGATAAGGGTTGTACTGTACACCCATGACATGTTATTTTAATTTCATCGACTATAAATTCTCTAGAAATAATTTATATGGCCAAACAACGTTTGCCGGTTCAGCTGGTATAATATAGTATAGATAATAAAATAATCTCACCTTAGCCCCAACTTTCCCATTAATCGCTGAAGGATATTTGTATTTGTAGAAACCGCACGGTGCGTTGCTGAGAAATTGTACTTGTAATTCCTTCCCACATTGCTCAGCTAATACTCTTTCAGCTGCCTAGAAACATTAAACACAAAATATGTTATAGTGCTTTATTCACCAACGGAGGAATAATAGACATCTTTGGAGTTTTCCTAAGAGAATCTTTATTGACAGGGACAGGTGCAAAACATCTGAGATAAATAAAATAAATATAGAATTATGGACACGGACCAAGTTAGCCCCAAACCAAGTTAAACTTGTAATATGGGATACTAACTCAACGATATCTTTAATACTAGCTTTCCGCCCACGGCTTCACCCGCGTAGAATTCGGTTGTATTGCGGTATGAAACATAACTATAAGAAAATTTCTCGTTCCCACGATTGCCCTAGGGAATATCATTTTCCGCGATAAAAAGTACCTTATTATTTAATCCGGGCTTCAAACTATACGTCTGCAAAATTTCAAAGCAATCGGTTCAGTAGTTACGGTGTGAAAGCGATGAAAAGTACCTTATAATTTAATCCGGACTTCAAACTATACGTCTGCAAAAATTCAAAGCAATCGGTTCAGTAGTTACGGTGTGAAAGCGGAACAAACAAACACTTTCCAATTTAAATATTAGAAAGGATTATATAACGTAACATATATAAATAACATCCAAGACATAGAAACAATCATTGTTTTACATAAATTGATGCTCTCAGCGGATCAGGAGATCGAACCCGCATACTCCGGACCGAGAAGCTCTTATCGGCGTTGTAGATGTTACAATACGACCCATGGAAAAAAATCTGTTTTGATCGTTTCTTTTAAGTTTTGTGCAATATCATTGTTACTTTATAAACGGCACTATATGAAATTTATCACATTAAGGGGAGGTGGTGAGCGACATGAGTTCGAGTCCTAAATCAGAACAAAACTAGTGTCTTCTATCGTTATATGTAACGTTTGTATAAATATGATAACGGTTAATTGGGTTTCCATACAAGACAGACCCGCAAATAGGTACTTATACAAAACAACAGAACTAAATGACTTTGACAAGAAATCAGGGCCGCTGAATTCCCTAAGGATGAGGTAAAACATACCTACATGACAGAAATACTTAGTAATGTAACAGTGTGTTCGTAAAAAGTAGCTGACGATAGTTATAGTATTGCAATTTGCAACCTAAATCCACAAAAAATCAAGAATTTTTTTTTCTTTAGAAGGCACGTTTAGCCGTCGATCCCTCTTACTATCAACGGTAATAGCGTTCGAACGTCAACCAACTCGCACTTAGATAGTGTAAATTAAGTCCCAATCACTCTATCTAACGTAGGCTTGAGCGATAATATAATGTACCATAGTGATGATAAATATATATTAAACTACTAAATGCAGTCCATATTCATCCGGCTTTTTATGTCATTTCTGGGCGATGCTGTTTGGAACCCATCACTAACTTTTATATTCCGCACTCTACTAAAAAGTGGCTGAGGCATTTTTAATTTTGAAGCTCTAGATACCACTTCAAAAGTATTATATGTTTATGAATACAAGTAATGCGCGCAAGTTTATGAATACATTGTTGACGAAGAAAGCAAAAAATTCGGTAAATATCACTTCAGTTTTCTTACAAATTCGATCATGAGCAATGGTTGTCATAGCCAAATAGATCATGATAATTAAAACAAAATAAAGTTAACAACATACATACATACATACATATACTCACGGCTATAAATCCCTAGAAGGGGTAGCCAGAGCTAGGGATTTTTGGGCGATGCGGTTGGAGACCCATCACCAACAACCTTTATTTTACCATCTTTTCCCCAAATGTGGCTGAAGAATTTCGAATTCCTTAGCTCTGGCTACCCCTTCTAGGGATTTAAAGCCGTGAGTATATGTATGTATGTATGTATTTTTTTAAGTCTTTCCTGCTTGTACTGTTTCATTATGTTGATGATGTTGATGTATGTAGCAAAGTTTTTCTGTCCGAAGTTTATCTATCCTATTTATACTTATTTCTATATGTATTTCTTCCGTAATAGTAGTATACTTGTAAATACTGGTGAAGATTTATAATTGGCTCACGAATATTTATTTAGTAGTTTATAAGTTATGTTTTACTGTTAGTCTTCTAAACAAAATAACAAAAAAAAGACTATTCATTGCTCTATTTACCGCTTTTTCACTCTTCTACTAATGTCTTCATCACATTTTCCATACCTAGTAAACAAACTTCCCAGATATACAAACTCACTCATTCCACTTTCTCACCATTAATATCTACCATACATTCGGTGATATTCTTATGTCTTTCAAACTAATAGTTTTGTCCACATTCACCATCATTCACTTTCTTTCAAAATACGCGCATGCAATATTCATCATCTCTTCCAACTCTGCCACCGATGATGCAAGTAGCACTTGATCGTCAGTGTATAAGAGGCATTTAATGGTGAATCGACCCATTCTTAGCCCATAAAATCCCGAGAGGCGACATCCCAAGAGATTTCAATCCAGTCCGTGCTTTCCCCGTTTACTCTTACACATGAGTGATATCCTAAAAAGCCTTATACACGATCGGTTTCCGACCACCAACCATCGTGTCCTTGGTCGGAACAACCGATTTTTGTATTCGTTCTACACGGTCGTTGTTTGGAATCAACTTATCAGTTCAATCGGAAGAGATGCGATTCCAACCTAGGCCGTTGACATCAACCAAATATAGTGTGGAACAAGAGACTTCTACACTGTCTATTTTTATATGAACTCAACCAAGCACAACATTTAACATTTCTATAGTTTAAAAGTCACAAAGATCTTTAGCGTTGCATTCTATAAAAAAATACCTGTCTTAGCGTCTCTCCCTCCTTCAAGACGCCTTGTGGGAGCAATGTTTTGACATCATTGCCTAGTTTCATTTGTTTGACTAACACTAGATGGCGCTGTAATGATCTTTCTAATGATGTTGTATCATTTTTTTTATCGGCTTCTGAAATAATATACCATAGTAGGCATTAAAGCAACGCCAATCTTAAATGAAAAGTGGAAGACACAACTCCTTAAATTCAATAGGAAAAGGTTAAACATAAACATACTCGTATAACATAGGTTATAATATAATCTATCACTGTTCATTAAATACCTTTTTCTGCAATATTGGTACAGACAGCCCAATTTGCTGAGATTAAGGGCCAAGGGTAAAGCACGTCAAGCAATTTTATTGTTAAAATGTTGGTACCATTATTATTATTGCAACATTCATTTGATGTCTGAGGCAGTCAGTTTGACATGAATATATGTTGAAATATAGTACTGGCCTGCTAGGCTATTAGCTGTACAATGTCATGAGTTGTCACATTTTTAAATTATTGACACAATAAAATTATTAAAATATCAACATCTCGTTTACTATTTTTCACATGTTATTAGCACGAAATTGCTCTAATTTTACAGTAAATTGCATTATTAATAGCAGTGTTATATTTTTACGGGCAAAGTAATAAGTGGTTTGTAATATTTTTCATTATTTACAAAAGATGCCTAATACCGAGATTGTTGAAAGGTGTCATCATAACGAAAATCTTCGGACGTCGAAGTATGGTATGAGTTCCAATATGAATAATACTCCATCAATATGCCTAAATGGCAAGGACGGTTATTCCACATGGAAATTCAAAATGCGAAATTATTTATTACATGAGGACCTATGGGAAACAATTGCTGGTTATCCAGAAGGTGATAAAACTTCCCAAGCGATAAAGGTTCGTAATGATCGTAAGACTCTTTCCAAAATATGTCTCACATTAGACGGTCCAGCAATTACGCACGTGCGAAGTTCAACCTCAGCTAAGGAGGCGTGGGAATCTTTGAGGATTGCGTACGAGGACAATGGAATGGGTCGCAGACTTGCTCTCGAACGGAGACTCTATAGATTAAGTCTCGCAGATTTCGAAAATGTCGAATCCTACATCAATGGTGTATTAAGCACAGTACAGGATTTAGCTGACATAGGCAAGAATATAGAAGATGCTTCAGTTGCAGCAATACTTCTTGGAGGTCTGACGGAAGGATATGAACCTATGATTATGGGACTCGAGAATAGTAATATTAATATTACCACTGAATTGGTTAAAACTAAGCTCTTGAATGAGATTTCAAGAAATACTGAATCTGAAACCGCCATGAGGATTCAAGTTCGCCCAAGAAAGCCAAATAAACCTATTGTATGCTATGATTGCAAAGTACCAGGACACAAACGTCCTGATTGTCCTTTGAGGAAGCAAAAATCCAAAAATTAGAAGCCTAACTCTAAGGAAACTACAATGCTGTCCTTAAGTGAAAAAGGATATCGTGACAAATGGATTATTGATTCCGGAGCAACAAGACATATGACTTCAAGGTCTGATTGGATCAAAACGCTGAGACACGACTCTGGTAAAGTCATTGTGGCAAACGGCGACGAATTGAAGTGCACCAGTAATGTTGACGTCTCTATTAATACGAAGGAGAAAGATATTAAGTTAGTAGATATTGCTTTTGTACCAGATTTAAAGGCCAATCTTATATCTATTAGCAAAGTGGTCAACAAAGGTTTCACAGTGATTTTTGATAAGAGTGGTTGTAATTTTTATGATTCTGATGATGTTTTCTTTACAGGTGAATCTATACTGCATGGTACTCAGAGTGGTGGACTGTACACATTGGATTGTACTGTAAATATTCCCGAAAGACTAAACGGTGTTTGTAACATAATGGTAGGTGACGGTGACTCATCACAATACCAGCTCTGGCACAGAAGGTTAGGTCATCTCTGTCGTTTTGCTATGCAATATCTTAAAGATCAGAAGATAATTGATTTTAAACAGGTTGACAAGCAACCATGTGTACCTTGTATAGAAGGTAAGCAGTCTAGGAAACCTTTTAAAAGGATTCATATGAGAAGAGCGGTAGAACCACTGGAAATTATTTCTTCCGATATATGTGGTCCAATGTCAGAAGTTTCTTTTCAAGGAAATAGATATGCGCTTTTATTTATAGATGAATTTACTCGTAGGATTTTTATTTACTTCATATCTTCAAAGACTGAAGTCAAGTCTAAGTTTATAGATTTTAAGGCCTTAGTTGAAAGGCATCTAAATACTTCCATTAAGATCTTAAGAACCGATAACGGGACGGAATACGTCAATAAAGAATTCACAGATTATTTGAATTCTCAAGGTATTCAGCACCAAACGACCGCGCCCTATAGCCCTCAGTCAAATGGTTTAGCGGAGGGTACAAATAGGTCGATAGCAGTGTTGGGCAAAAAGTAATTGAATTACAAATTACTAATTACAATTACAAAACAAAATTTTAATTACAAATTACAATTACAAAGTAAAGTAATTGTAAAATTAAATTAACAATTACAATTATAAAATGAATTTAGTAATTAAAATAATAATTATAGAAATTGATAATTAATTACTTTTTCGAATTATCAATTAATTTTATTTAATAAGAAAAACATTTTCATCATTCAAATTATCTTTATTTCCGAAATCAGTATAGGTACATTTAAGAGAAATATAAAATAACTTTTATTTTAAATTGGATTTTAATACAACTCTCATCTCGAACATTTCGTCGGATAATTTATGTGACTTTGGTAAATTAATCATAGTCGCATATGAAAATAATCTTTCAACAGGGCCTGATGATAGCATTGGTGTATTAAATTTTTTGAAAATATTTAAGACCTCAGAATCAGACGCGAAGTTGGGGGCCATAGGCGCGCGCGCATCCCCTGCATCGTACACACGGAAATGAAATCAAATATGTAGTGCGTTTTATCTGCTCTAAAATAATATGATATTGATAACATGATAGTAATTGAGTAATTGAAATTACTAATTAACATGTAATTTCAATTAACAATTACTGTTTAATTGGAATTACATGTAATTGCAATTACTTGTATTTAATTACAATTGTAATTGAATTAATACTATTTAATTATTAATTAAATTGCAAAAGTAATTAATTACGCCCAACTCTGGTCGATAGTAGAGAAGGCTCGAAGCATGTTAGCTGATAGTTCGCTTTCAAAGGCTTACTGGCAGGATGCTTTTGATTGTGCTGTATATCTGAAAAACAGATGTCCTCATAGCGCCCTGAACTTCCAAACTCCATATGAAAAATGGTCTGGTGAAAAACCTAATTTGAACCATTTACGAGTTTTTGGATGTAGAGCAATGGTTCATATTCCATCTTGTACTAGAAGGAAATTAGATCTTACGGCCGAAGAACAAATATTTGTTGGATACACAGATGATCCAAATACGTATTATTTTCGCAATCCTTCCTATCCAAGGAGATTAATTAAATCTCGTGATGTTTCTTTCTTCGAGAATCGTTTTTCTAGAATTAGTGATGGTGGTAATACTAATAATATTAACCCTGTTGTTCCTATAGTTCTTTCTTCGGATAATGATATTAATCATGAAGCAGTAGAAACAGCAGAGGATGAATTAGTTGTAGAGGAAGGTTCGGCTGAAACAAATTCATCGCATAGCATTGAAGATGAACAGCCATCTGAAGGTGAAGAAGAAACTGTGATAGTTGAACATGAGCAGAGGTACCCTAGTAGAGTTAGAAAGCCACCTAATTTTTTCGCAGCTTTGAGTTCTTCATTAGAACCTGATGAGCCTCGTACTTACTCGGAGGCAGTTAATTCTAAAGATGCTGATAAATGGCGAGAAGCAATGGTGAATGAATATAACTCTTTACAAAAATTTAATACGTGGAAACTCGTAAAGAGATCAGGTCAAAAGGCTTCCATGTAAATGGGTTTATAAAATAAAAAGGGATGCTCAAGGTAATATTGTGAAATACAAGGCAAGACTTGTAGCCAAAGGTTTCACGCAAGTAGCCGGTGTAGACTACTACGAAACTTTCTCTCCAGTAGTCAGGATGTCCTCTTTACGGACATTATTTGCTGTAGCAGTTGAGATGGGACTTAAGATGCGCCACATGGATGTGGATACCGCCTTTCTAAATGGAGAACTCGACGAAGAGGTTTACATGGAACAACCTCAGGGTTTCTCAGAATCTGGTGATAGAAAGGTATGTCTACTACAGAAGTCCCTCTATGGACTCAAACAGGCAGCACGAGCTTGGAATATTAAGTTGGATCAGACTCTATTCAAATTAGGGTTTTCAAAAACTCCTTCCGAACCATGTGTGTATAGGACGCTTTTTGGCACTGAATTGGTTGTTTTGGCTGTATATGTAGATGACATTATTGTCTTTAATAAAAATGATTTGACTTTTGACACTGTCAAAACAAATCTTGAAAATTATTTTAATTTAAAAGACCTAGGTTGTTTAAAATATTACCTAGGAATTAATGTAAATGTAGATAATTCCACAATCCGCATAAACCAAAAATGCTATATAGAAAAGTTGTTGAAAATGTATGGTCTTGAAGACTGCAAGTCCGTGAGTACTCCATTATGTAATGTTAGTCTTACTACGGCAGATTCTTCTAGTAATGTGGAGTGCTCGTATCCCTTTCGGGAATTAGTTGGTTCCCTGATGTTCCTGGCAGTGAATACTCGCCCTGACATCTCATATGCTTGCAGCTATATGAGTCAATTCAACTCTAAATATGATAAATGTCATTGGCAAGCAGCTAAACGGGTCCTACAGTACTTGAAAGGTACAATTGATTATTGTATAACTTACAGGAAAACCGGCAAGTATCTTAATGGATATACGGACGCGGATTGGGCTAATTGTACTGTCACTCGTAGATCCTATACAGGATTTTTTATAGAGTTGGCTGACGGTCCCGTATCTTGGGAATGTAAAAGCAACCTACAGTGGCCTTGTCTTCGGCGGAGGCTGAGTATATGTCTATGACAGCGGCAACTAAGGATGCATGTTATTTGAGGCTACCGGTGAGTCACCATCACAATGCGTTATATTGAATAGTGATAGTCAATCTGCGATTAAGTTGGCTTCTAATCCAGTGTACCACTCTAGAACCAAGCATATAGATACACGCTACCATTTTATTCGTGAGAAAATTATGGATAACATTGTACAGTTTATATATACCCCTACTGACGAAAATTGGGCTGATATGTTAACAAAGCCATTAAGTCACGTTAAGTTTAAAAGATGTGTTTCTAACGTACTTCACGTAACTTAATTTTTATGTTTTGTTTTTTTTTTATAGCCTAGTTTTGTTATTTATTTTTATTTTGTAATCTTCAATTTTGGGCTTTCGATTAAGAGGGGTGTGTTGAAATATAGTACTGGCCTGCTAGGCTATTAGCTGTACAATGTCATGAGATGTCACATTTTTAAATTATTGACACAATAAAATTATTAAAATATCAACATCTCGTTTACTATTTTTCACAATATATATGTCGTAGGATGATTTGATGTTCAAGTTTTTTGTAAAAAATCTAGTCAGTTATTATAGCTATAGATTTTTTACCACAACAATAAAAAGTGCAAAAAAACTAGTAAGATTAATAAATATTATCACTGTTGTCTTATTATCCGTGTTTTTGCAAAATCCCTAGATATTTTGCAAAAAACCTAAACATCAAATCATCCTATGACATATACAAAACATGAGTTATAAGATGTAGGATAAAATGCCTTCAATGTAAATATAATAGTTAGGTAATAGTAGTATTAAGTATTTTTAAGGTGTCTAACATAGTTGATAAGTCTTGTTACTAACAATATGAGCCCTGTTGCTTTAAATAAAGATTTATTTATACATTATCTTTGTTGGTTTGAAGAAAAGACCTCCAGACTGCAGCCCACACATTGAAAACATGGGTAGTACAAGATTATTTTCAAATTATTTCGGATTACTAACTCATTTCTGTATTGGGATGTTTACATGCATATTATTTTTTCATATAATGATTTTTGCATATGCATATTTTAATAAATAAGAACTGTTATACACATTGTGGAATGCAATAAATAATTTTGTATTGAGTATTATTCAAAAATAGTTTCCATCATTATATGTTTTTGTTAAGAGTATTGTCACTATACATGATAAGGAAAATAGAACTGAAATTATTTTTATATAGTTACCAGTTTCAATAGGAGCTAATTTCAATTGCGTTAGTTCTTCATTAGAAGAATCCTCAAAATCTTGTGCCGTTATTTTACTGGCAGCATCAAGATCAACATCAGCATTCTTTTTTAACATCTCTGCTTGTAACCTGGAATTTATAATTATAGTTATATTTAAAACATATGTAATATGGTTCCATAAATAGTTACTTTTAGATTTATTTGTAATTACAATTTCACTAGCAATGAAATATACTAATGGTAAGTAAATGTTTAATATTGTAGACAGGGATTTTAAAAAAATGCAGAAGAATAGCAACTATCATCATTATTAAACGCAGATCCCATTATGAGCATTTGCAGATGTTTTTCTCATTAACTATAAAACAATATCACAAATGTACTTGCAAACTTTTTTGCTGCTATTACACTCATATAATTTAGCTACTTTTAATAGACTTTTTTCTGTAAAGTATCAGTTCTGGCCACTAGTACATATTTTTTGATGATAGCAATAAAAGAAGTTAAGTCCATTAAAAAAAACAGGCCCTGTAGGACAAAAAACACATACATAAACTGCTGGTTAAAAACCTTACTAAGTAATGATGGTTTAATTGAACACTTGCATGGCAATCATGGCCTGGTGTGCTGCAGGGCTGCAGGCTTCCCTTATTGGTTGCACTATGGTTTGGTTGTATGCAACTTTATTGCGTCTTGTTAAGTGTTTTGATAAAGCTTTATTGATGTGTTTTTTAATGATCAAGCAAGAACACTTTCAAAATGATTAAGGCAACAATTTTTTTTCTGCTTTTAAGAGTTCCATACCAAAAGGTAAAATGGGACCCTATTACTAAGACTTTGCTGTCTGTCTGTCTGTCATGCTGTATCTCATAATCTGTAATAGCTAGAAAGCTGATTATTTTGCAAATGATGTATTTCTCTTGCCACTATAACAACAAATACAATAAAGTACAAAAAAAGAATATTACGAGGGGTCCCCATACAATAAACATATTTTTTCTGTATTTGTTTGCTCAGTAATAAGTAGACGCTTCAAATTTTCACAGAATATTTACTTGTATATCACCTTTCAAAACAAAAAATTAAATAACAGAAAAGCAAATATCAAAGGGGGCTCGCATACAAAAACGACTGACATTTACAAAAAAAAATTGACATTCACATAACCAACTAATTTGTTACTATATTACATGTCACCTAGGGCATGGTGATCTGAGTAGTTTACTAGTATAAGATCTCCACAATCTGTCAGCATGCACATCCTTACTAATATTATAAATCAGAAAGTGAGTTTGTTTGTTTGTTACACTTTCACGCAGTATCTACTGAACCATAACATAAAATAAATGTTCACACCGTTTATCCCCGAAGGGGTTGGCAGAGGTACCAATACTTCGGAACTCACATGGCAGCGCCATCTAGTGTCCAGAGAAGGTACCCACGTTTTGCTTAGACAGTGTACTCACGTGATAGGGGGCAGGCCTATCGCCGTTTTGTACGAATACACTGTCACATGACTAAGTACAACTCAGCCATGTGGGTTTCCTCACGATGTTGTCCCTCACCGTTAACAACCATGATAAATTAACCACACATATGACTTCAGAAAAAGACAAATTGGTGTAGGCCCGACCCAGGATTGGAACTCACGCCCTTCTGTTTTCGGGCGGGTGTTCTACCCACTGGACTATCATGTCGCTACTGAACCAATTCGGTATGCAAAGTTTTACAAAAGTGGTGCTGATTACGAAACCATTTCGAGATATTATGTTTTTAAAACATATTTTCTTGAAAAGAAATCAAACAGAGCTAAGATGACCGTTATTTTTAGCAAAAAACTGTAACAGTATTTGACCTTCAGCGTTATGCCAATGACATTAGGTTCTTGCAGTTTATTAATAAAACATCGAAAATCATAGGTTTGTTTAGTATAATATCGTAATAATTTCATTTGGGATCACAAATTCGTGAAATATTTTGCAATTAGCAACATTTTTACTAAACGTTGACGTCATTAAGTACAAAAGTTGAACAATCTTTAAAAAATCATAACTTTGCAATTACTCATTTTAAATGAAAAATATTCAAATTAGTTTTTTATTTTCGTGTTTGCTATCAAATAAAAATATTTAATAAATACCAAAAAAAAACTTTGCATACCGAATTGCTTTGAAATTTTGCAGAGGTATAGTTAGAAGTCTAGATTAAATAATAGGGTGCTTTTTATCCCAGAAAAATGATATTCCCAAGGGAAATTGTGGGAATGAGAAGTTTTCTTATAGTTGTGCTTTATACCACAATATAACCAAATTCTATGGCAAAGCTGTGGGTGGAGAGCTAGTACTTTATAAATAAATCTCTTCAATGAGTTAAGACGACCAGGGTTCAATCAAGGCCTGTTGAATACCCGCCAGGCACTATGCCACTAGCAAGGCTATCAAATTTATCACTTTTGTTTATGTCTCACTAAAATTCATACAAGCCAAATAGCTTATGGAACATACATCTTTGATAATTAAATGTATCAGCAACTAACATATACAAATAAACAATATCCTTAGGTTTAGAATCCAATGCAACTTTTTAACATGCAGCATGGAATAGTCAATAACGAATAAATTAATGATATTTACTTATCACTTTCATGTCTCAGCTCATGATCAGATTTTAAACTTTTTTCTATTTCTATTGTGCTTAGAAATTCTTTATATCTCTTTTGAATATCATGCAATGGAGCTGTGACTACTGGCAATCTTTCAACGCAGACGCCTGCTACTACATCCCACGGTGATACATTTGAGGTTGCGCTAAAGCCTGCAAAATATCAATAAAATAATTTTCTTAACAAGATACAAACAATCATATAACTTCAAGACTAGCACCTCTAGTAGAAATTCGCTTTATTAGTGCAAACTCAAATCGCAGAACACTTATAAAGGTCATTTTGTGACACAGTTGCTTCTAATCTAAATGCAACGATTTGCACAAATAATTACTTGAAAAATGTTAAAATAAACAAACAAATTGGAACTTTTGTATTTCAGGTTACGAAATTTTAGGTTAGATTATCTATAGAAAAAATAGACTAATGTCAGACAAAAGAAAGAAGTCTATTCTCTTGTCAAAAAAGGACTTTTTATTACGATGAATAAAGGTAATGCCGAGTTTAGATTATCCAAGTAAGACCAAATGAGTTTACTTCATTGATATAATATAAAACAAGAGGCAGATGCCTTATAAGCTCCCGTAAAGTGAAGACCCATATACGTCCCAATTAGACATGGGACCGATTTATCAAATCCAATCTAAAATCAGATTTCATTCACAAATCGTTTGTATCGTTTTCTTGAACACAGAAATCCGATTTCCAAATATCCAAACCTCAAACAAACAAAACTAATCGCCCGCATCCAATCCAAATCAATCAAACCAAAATCCGACCAAACGAACTCTGGCTTAGGTATGTAAGATCAAAAATTCGCACCATCTCTATCAAACCAACAGTTTGTTTTTTTAGCGGAGAAAAAAAAGATAGCACTAATTTCATTAGATTTGGATTTTAGATTCCAGATACCTTGGTGTAGTGTGGATCGCATCCATATCTCATCGCAATCAAAATCCAATTGTACGAGCTATGGCAATCTACCACGTGAAGCGCTATGGAAATCGGATTTCCGAAATCGGATTTTGAAATCGATTTCAAAATCTAAAATCCGATACAAATCGGATTGCATTAAAAAACGAAAACGCCCATGTCTAGTCCCAATTGGGACGTCTGTGTCGAGCGAAATCAGGAGTGTGACATGATCTAAGTTCTGAAGTCGATGACAAAATAAATAAAAAATGCCATCGTGTGTGTTTCGGCAGTGTACCAATGATAACTCTAAAGTAAACAAAATACAAGAAATCTTGTACCAGATGTGAGAATGCAAATTTATTTAGATTATATTATATATATTTCAATTATTCTTCAAACAATTTAATAACAGACGCAAAGACGCCATATTGTGATGAAAAGACACAAAGAAACATTTGAAGGGCAATTATTAAAATTATAACTATCTCTTTTATTTCCATGTTCTTTCGCATCTTTTGTTTCACTCATTAGTAAAACTTCTCTATGTGGGCAGGTTCCAAAAGCCAATCGCTATGAAGGTCAGATCTCTGTTTATAATTTCTTTATGCTATTATCAGAATGTTAACTGAATACGCGTATGAAAACACAAAAAAGTACTACGCAAGCTATTACACTACACACTACTGTAACCACTGGCAACTTGATACTAGCGGGCCGTGGCACGCGCAGTGTGTTATGCTATGACGTCACAAGCCCTCATAGCAAAACTATTGTATTTGTATTGTATACATACAGGCTTTACTGAAATTTAAAGTTATTTGGCGTGCTTACATTCTTCTTACATTCTACAACATTCTTCATTGATTTAACTATGCGATTAAATCGGCAACGAGGAAATCTGTAATTGAGACACCCCGAAGAGTTGCAAAACTGGAGTGGCAATGGGTAAGGCACAATGCTTGCAGACCTGACGGCTGCTATGGTTCGACGGTTTATATATATATGGCCTTTTTTCGAACTCGCGCCCTGATTACGTATGTTTTGCAACCACGATTGTAACGCAAGTTGCATTGCAATTTTGTCGCTGTCAAAACTGTTAAATTGCATAAAATCTTGCAACTTGGGAGGGGGCCGCACCTCCGGACCGAGAAGCTACAGTCCGTTCAAATTAACTTTTTTGAAGTGTGTCTAGTGCTTCATGGTGTTCTTTGTATTTTTTACTGCTCGCTATATTATTATAAGGTGTTTAATACCGATAAGGATTCAGAGTAGCGCCAGAAAAAAGTCTTTGGTTTAGAGGTAAAATAACTATGAACGGATTGCAGTATCCACTCGGCCACGGACGTCGCCTAGATATATATTATTATTTTGCATATATGTTCTTTAATGGTATTCGATTTTTATTGAAGATTTTTATATTTGCTGTGTGTTCATGAAATTTGGTTGCACACCTCATACATCATATCTGGACTTCATATCATACTTGGACTAATCTA
Organism: Bedellia somnulentella; assembly: GCA_963576735.1. Lineage (NCBI taxonomy): Eukaryota > Metazoa > Arthropoda > Insecta > Lepidoptera > Bedelliidae > Bedellia > Bedellia somnulentella. The sequence goes on from OY755179.1 coordinate 11,912,981, forward strand.
TTTCCAGAATTACTTGAATAGGTGTCACCGTGGCTTCAGAAAAGTTCTTTGGCCGAAATCTGACATATGTGCAAAAAAAGATCAGAAACTAGCAACACTGTCTTTTTCCGGCTCTCTGTGTTGATGAAAGTAAGCAATCTGCTATTTTTGAACATAAATCCAAAATAATCTTAGTGAATGTTGACTAATTACAGCCGAAACTATTTCAGAAAGATTTACACCATCTATTTCTATAATCTGAGGGGAATATTTCGCTCAGAATCCTTTTCTCACTGTACAAAATAAGGACCTGTCAAAGTTGGTAGGTTATAAACTTTGTCAATATAGTGATATTTTTCTTTTAGGCCTCACCATGAAGCAAATTGTTGCTAACCAAAAAGTGAAAATCCCCGATGGACTTACAGTTAATGCTAAGTCACGGTTAATCACCGTAAAAGGACCAAGAGGAGTTCTCAAGAGAAACTTCAAACACTTGGCAGTGGACATTCGCATGGTGAACCCTAAAACATTGAAAGTAGAGAAATGGTTTGGGTCCAAAAAAGAGCTCGCCGCTGTAAGAACTGTCTGTTCTCACGTAGAAAACATGATTAAAGGTATGTTGTTACACACTTAATCAAAAAAATATTCTAGTTCTACAACTGTAGATGTTTAATAAAAAATTGGAAAAATTGCTTATAGTATAATTGTTGTGGTTAAACCATATACGTGGCCGTTAATTTTACCATGAATTGTATATTCTGGATTCTTAGTCCTAGTATTTGGGAGTTTTGGTGATAGGGAGTCTCTGCCATAATAATATATAATAATGGCATGACTATTAGAATAGTTCAATAGTGCAAGTACCCTGTGTATCAGGGTACTTGTACTATCAGCTTTTGTTTTGATTATTGCTGGGGTGTATAATATAGCAGTGTAGTGCTGGCTTAGAATATCACTACCCCTTTCTACCCATGGGTGTTGTAAAAGGCGACTAAGGGTGTGGGGCTTTTTTAAGTTGTCTTTGGGCAATGCGGTTGGACACCCATCACACCTTTCACATTTTTTATACCATCTTGTCCCCTGTCAACTTCCAAATGTGGCTGAGGATAGCTCCTAAGCTCTGGCTACCTCCTCTTTGAGATTTATAGCTGTGAGTATATTTATGTATGTATGTATTATATATTTCTAGTACATTTGTAATTATAAAGATGCAAATTATTTCTCTTCGAACATCCCATTCCAGGAGTAATATTTTTTCATCATGATTACAAATAAGATAGCCAACAGTTTCTAATTAAAATATAAATGTATGTCCAATGGTATGTTTGTAAAATTAGACTTAGTTTAGATAGTTGTTTATAATTAATATTTATTATTCAGCTTTAGGGTCTCATTAAAATTAAAGACCAACCCATTTCATAGCATGCAAGCAACTAGATATTGCGTGGTATAAAACAGATCTCTTTCACACCTACATAGTATATATCTCATTCTAACTAACAGAGCATCAATATAATAATTCTCCTGCTAGGCCTCCTGGTATAGTTAAAAGAGTAAAAAGAGGTTTGGATCTTTATAAGTGTTTTTTTTTTTATGTAAGCCAGCATTAGTACACTAACTAAAAGAAACTTGGAACTTTTAAAAAATATTAATACATTGTTAAAACCAACTTATAAAAAATTCAAATCCTAGCAAAATCATTTTCATGCAAAATATTGACAAGAGCATACAACTAGCAATGTCAAAAAGTTAACAAATCTCATGTAGAGCCATGCTTCTTATGATTGGTACTAATACCTTATGTATATCACATGGTGTTCAGAACTACTTACATTTTGCTTAGTGTACTCAAGTAATATGGGGCAGGCCTATCGCCATAAGTTTTCACATGACCAAATTAATTTAAATCTTTAATAATACTGATAGTAATTAATTATGTATTGTATTCAGCATTTATTATGTAAGCAGCGCTAATTTAAAAATGTTGAGAAATTAAAATTGATGAAACTAGTTTACAAAATCAAAAAGGTTCTAAAACTATAACTAAAGAAATTGGCTTTTTAATTTTGTTTGGGTTTTAATTTTCTAGAGATGAAGTCCCCTAGAATAAATTTTAAATTGTATATTCTGTGATTTAGTCAGAAATTCGGTATGCAAAGTTTTTTTTTGGTAAATATTAAATATTTTTATTCGATAGCAAACACGAAAATAAAAAACTAATTTGAATATTTTTCATTTAAAATGAGTAATTGCAAAGTTATGATTTTTTAAAGATTGTTCAACTTTTGTACTTAATGACGTCATCGATTGAAAATATCACGTAGCGACATGCAAATAAAGCGAAATGTTTAGTAAAAATGTTGCTAATTGTAAAATATTTCACGAATTTGTGATCCCAAATGAAATTATTACGACGTTATACTAAACAAACCTATGATTTTCGATGTTTTATTAATAAACTGCAAGAACGAATGTCTGACATAACGCTGAAGGTCAAATACTGTTACAGTTTTTTGCTAAAATAACGGTCATCTTAGCTCTGTTTGATTTAATTTCAAGAAAATATGTTTTAAAAACATAATATCTCGAAATGGTTTCGTAATCAGCACCACTTTTGTAAAACTTTGCATACCGAATTGTGTGTTTTGTTAAAGTATTGTAAAAATTAGAAAACGGAATGTTTAGATGGCTGAGGAACATAAAGAAGATTGACAAAAGTAATTTGGTGAAAGAGATATAGTAAGAAAAGGCAATGGTGGACCGAGTGTGAAGAAGTTATTTATGAAAGATATGTGAGTGTTAATTAAGTTTGGAGAGGTATGTCAGGATTGCACATGTGGGGTGTGATAGTCTCTTCTTAATTGGATACAGCTTTTATTCTCTTTAGGTTAGTTTAAATGTTAATAGTAATGCTGCAAATAAGCTGAAAGCTTTTATGTAACAAGAGTTGAAGTTGTTTCATGATAGCTGAGGTAATTTTTAATAAAAAATAATAGGTGATTGGTGATCAGTCTTCAGCTACTTTGCCCAAGAAAAAATATAAAAGACCCCAATCCTGATGCCCAAATGCTTCCAAAATTTTTTAGTACATTGAAGGATCCTGTTAGTTCAGGAGCTCAAATCAGCTAGAGTGGTACAATTAAAACAGAAACTTGGCCTTTATAAGTTTGGATACTATATGATTATTGTTCGTTTATTTCAGGTGTAACCAAGGGTTTCCAGTACAAAATGCGAGCAGTATATGCCCATTTCCCCATTAACTGTGTCACCATTGAAGGAAACAGTGTGATTGAAATCCGTAACTTCCTTGGTGAAAAATACATCCGACGAGTAAAAATGGCACCAGGAGTCACTGTTGTCAACTCTCCTAAACAAAAGGATGAACTGATCATTGAGGGTAACTCCTTAGAAGATGTCTCTAGATCAGCTGCCCTTATCCAACAGTCCACCACCGTTAAAAATAAGGATATCAGAAAGTTCTTGGATGGTCTTTATGTGTCTGAGAAAACTACTGTTGTACTAGATGAAGCTTAAGGGATAAGAATAAAACAAATTTGAAAAAAAGATATGGCGGTTTTATTATTTTCCGAAAATCCTTACCTTCATATGAATAATTTGGTTTTAATAATCTAAAGACCTAGATTAGCATTGACTTATTTTCTTTAGTTCAGTATTAATCCTTATTCAAATGAATATGTTAGTTAGCTAACCATTTATTTCAGATTAAAATTGCCATTTACAAAATATTAATCAGTTGATTCATATAATGAATATATTGCTGTGTAGTGTCTGCTTAAAGTAGCACTACCCCATTTCTACCTGTGGGTGATAGTAAGAGGCAACTAAGGGTATAGATCTATTTAAGTGTTTTTGGGTGATGTGGTTATAGACCTGTCACCAGTAATTATTTATTACCATCTTTTCCCCACTCATACTTTCAAAAGTGGCTGAAGAATTGCACATTCCAAAGCTCGGTCTACCCCGTTTAGGAATTTATAGCCGTGAGTATGTATGTGATCAGATGAATCATTTTTGAGATCGTCGTTAGAAGTAATGGCTATTAGTTCCTTCCTTGAGATGCCTAAGGCGGCGAATCCATCCCATCTGCGATGCAGGTATCGCTCAGCCGCCTGCTCATGTTATATTAAACCAGGTGATGCTTGATTTGCTGTGTAGTGTCGGCTTAGAATAGCACTACCCCATTTCTTCCGGTGGGTGTACGTAAGAGGCGACTAATGGTATTGGGGCTTTTTAGGCGATGCGGTTGGAGACTCATCACCAGCAACCTTTATTTTACCATCTTTTCTCCACGCAACTTCAAAAAGTGGCTGCGGAATTTCTAACGGGACTTGCGCTACCCCTTCTAGGGATTTATAGGAGTGAGTGTATGTATGTAAGTGATGCTCGATGTAGCGCTACTACGAGCTTCGTTCAATTTCACCAGAGATGTCGGAACTCGAGAGAGACGACCCGAAAGAACATAGCACTCCCGACACCGGTACTAGTTAAGAATTCTTAACAAGTACCCTCCTTGCCTGCCACAAATATAAGGCTCCCGAAGATGAGAGCGCACTATATGTATTACATAAGCCTACCGCTTGGTTACCTTATTAAGTCTTCTTTCTCTTGTCCAAACATCACGGCACCTACTGTAAGGACGGATTACATTTATACAAAGAAGAAAAGTAATATGCCATATCATGTCTTTTTTTATCTTAGACGGCCCGAGCTTTTGGGATTACACGAATATGGTGTTTCGATGGCTGTGATGGTTGCTGGGTCAAACCACCGTGGGTCTTTATAGATCGCATCGGCTTCTGTTCAATTGTTAGGTCTAATCACAACCCAGACGAAGACCCATTCACTTATCCATGCGATCTTGTAGAGCCATTATGTCTTGTAGGTAGGGATCCGCGCTCTTAGCGTAAGTATTAATCATCTGCATGGAAAAAAGGGAGCATCTTGTAGTCAGTCTACAAATGAAGGTTCCAATCACCAGTACGCTCTGCCTGTATAAACAATTTGATCTAAGAGGTCTTACGAATTTATTATTTTAGACCCACAACTCTGATGTTGGACCACTATATTTTTGCTTTGCCTTAGTATTTGGTACGTAGCAAATTCTATGCTGACATAGTAGAGTACTTCCAGTGTCTCTCAGCAATGATTCGGTCTATTCTCGCTCTTCAGGTGTCATGTGAACCTCATCAACGGCCAGCCAGTGAGGTTTGTCAAAATGTGGGTTCAAACAGCTCGTGAATATGCGTGCCCATGCAAGAGGTGAAATAGGAGGTATGATTTTCGAACGATTAAATGTTTGGTGAATAAATATTCACGCCTGAACAAGAGAAAAGATGATGATTTGTCTTATGTCACGCAGACGAAGTTTCGCAGGGCTTCATATAAAATTTGTTTGAATTCGAACTTGAGATAGTAAAATAGCTGTAATATTAAATGTGTAAAAAGTGCAATGTTAAATACCTATCAAATATAATATATAAAACAGGGCCTTGACTGAAAATCAGCGTATGATGAGTATATACTGTCATACGAGTGCTGAATAGCTTTTTTGGTAATGATCTTTTTTTATATATTTGTCATTGTCTTGTGTAAATTACCAAATAAACATAATCTCTTCTTCTTCTGATAGAACAACAATAGTGTTTGGGGACTAATATAAGAACTAAAATAAAACTATAATTGAATTTTCAACGTAAATAATTTTATTCAAACTAGTGTATTGAACTTCACTAACTCATAAACATTGTACATCTGCAAATATGGGTCTATCGATAAAATAAACATTAAAAGCTATGTATTGTATAATGACTTCCATTATTATTAATTTATTACACTTAAAAAGAATATTATACACATAACACACAGAATTGATTAATTTGCTAAAAGAACCTACACATTGTGATTAATATCTCCGTAAATAAATACCTTAATAGGATTACTACACCATAACTACACATGTTAAAATTGTTGTACTAAAATTAATTTAAAACATTAATTAAACAATAAAATCATTAGTATATATACAAATCATAATAAAACAAAATTCAAAGGAATTACTCGTCATAAGTATATAATCAATCATAAAATTTAAATCTCATCTTATCTCTTAGTTTGTTGAACATCATCTTTGGTAGTTTTAGATATGACTGAATCTAGTCTCTGTACAAAGTAATTCCTTTTTTAAATTCATTAAAAGAAAAATTGTCATGTCATTAAAATTCTCAAGAGCTACCGCCACTGCTAATACTTTCATTACATTAAGTACAATAGTTAAGTTTAAAATAATTATTCTTAACGAAGAATTTGTCTAAAATAATTAACAATATAACTCGGAGCAACAGCTAAGAAACGTCACTCTGCGTCTAATGCCATATTTGCAGATGGGCACATATCGGTAAGAAAATAAAATTCTCAATAAATTAATTTCAAACACTATTTTAATAGGTGAGATGTTTCACACCGTATAACACAATTGCTTACTATAAAAATGATCAACAAACAACGTTGCACCCCTTCTAATACGAGGAAGTTAACATTAGTGCACAATATGAGATTCAGTAGCTACGATACATTTTGCCGCTTGAGCAAGACCGGTTTTTCGGAAATGTGCTTCTGGACGCCTCTGTTTCATACTTTTACAACTCTATACCAAATAATCACTTTTTCTATCGTTTTTCTCTACTCTTTATGGAGGAGTACAATGATGGTTATTTTGAAACTTTATTAACTCAAACATTAGAGTTGGAATATATATAGCTCTTTATAAGAATAAGGAACATTTATCATGTAAGAACAATGCAATTCAGGACAAATGTTATTTATTAACCTAGTGCGATAAAGTTATATATGAGATATTGAAACATTTAGAAACTATAATAAAATAGTTAACTAGATATTTTACTCGTTTACATGAGCTCACAAACGGAAATATAAACACATCTCATAACAACATATTTAGCAAGAATATGTTGATTAAAAGTCCGATATTTTCACACATGATATGTTACAATTGTTTTTGATACAAACCAGTGTTACTTTTCTTAAGTATTTCATCTTACGAAAATGACCCCTCAAATTCATCAGGATAAGGTCTAAACTGTCCTGCGGCCATACATTTCATATGGGGTTGTAAAAGTATGAAGCAGTGAGGGGTGCCGAGGGTCTACTACACGCATGTACAGAACTATTATTATAATAACCAACGTAGCATCAAGGACTACCCTTATACTCCAACTCTTAATCTAATTAAGGGATCCGACTAAGTTATCATCAATAACATTTTAATATACAATTCTTCCTAGCACAATAAATAAGATAATGTCAAATAGTTAAAATAGCAATGGAAAATAAATATTAGTGAATGATTACTGCATATAATGTCAAAATATTACTACTAGATAAAAATTTGCACATAAACAAAAGCGTAGTGACCTATTATTCGAACTAACTGTTAAAAGTTGTTGGTCATATTCGCGATCAAATTGTCAATTCATTTGTATTATAGGTATCTATATTCAAAGGGTGAATATTTAACCCTTAGCTATATTATAGCAATTTCAAATCTGTAACTCTTTACACCCAGTAAGGGTCAGCAAGCGGTGAGTTAAGTATACCGACCGTAAAACTATAAAGGCGACTTTATATAATCACATTATAACTAGGCGCGCCTACAAATATATCGGCCGAAATTCGGCGAAAATTGCGCTGTTCTCTTATTGCTTTATCACTTGGAGCTGACGCCCACTGCTCTAAATGTACCCTAAGAATAACTGTCACTGAAATAGTGTTGCCAACGATCAATAGTAAATTTGTAATCTCTCTTGAAAATACTCTTTCTCTAATCGCATCAAGATATTAGACGCTCGAATAAATATATTTGTTCTAATATACAAATTCTAAGAAACTTGATAAATATCTGCTGAATATACACTCCGCTGGCAACACCAGTTATAAGATGAAAATCTATATATCCCTAAAGACCAAATGGTTATTCAACAATAGGGAATATGCATAAAATTTTAAATGCCCTAAAACTTTTTTTCACGAATACTTATTATCGCAATATTATAATGAAAGGGTTTTTTTTAATTTACTTATTATTGAAACCCCTAAAATAATATTCAAAAAGTGCAAAATAAGGGAGTGAAATTCAAACTTCCAAAACGCGCCACCATCGGTTGAACGAAATGTGACGTCATCTGACACGTAATTGTATTCAATTCAATTCAATTCAATTTTTGTTTAAGTGGCTTCAATCGTGTTTGCCACAATTATTTCGCCAATGTCAAGTGAGATGCAAGAAAGTCACCTTATGTGAGTTTGGCCGGTGAATTTATTTATATATATATATCGAATGAACATACTTGAAGACTCTCGAGTTAACACGAATCTAGAACAAAAATTAGTAAATTGGACAACACAATGTAACTACAACACAAAATACATAAGATGTAACATACGTGCAATAAAATAGGACAACACAATTAGTTTACAATTTTAAGTTATTACTGAATATAAAACGGCACAAAGTAGAAAAAAAGGGAGAATCAACTAAGGACAACAGATATTTCATATTAGTAGGGAGAGGAATAGACGGAGGGAGATTTTCATAAAGGGAAGGAGATAATTGACAACCAAAGAATAAATGGTCGACAGAGCCCTCAGCCAGACCACACTCGCACAGCGAATGATCTCTCACCCTGATCTTTGCAAGAAAAACTGGAGTACATGCATGACCAAGACGCAGTCTAGTAATTGTGGATAGAACCCATCTATCAATATTATGAAATCGGCGTCGAGTGAAAACACTAAGGTTAACACCCACTGGACGTGTCATGTGACGTCACGTATAGCGCGCGTAAAATGGCGGCGTTTGAACTGCTTAAATTTTTTAAAAGTTTTAATTTTCAATTTTAAAAATATCTAGAGAATTTTGAAGCCCAGTAATATTTTTTTCTACGTTATAAAATAGTAAACTATTAATTTAAGACATAAAAGAAAAACATGAATATTCCCTATTGTTACGAGTACATTACGACGATCTGTGGTGGGTACGCTATGGCACATTTAAATGATTACCTTTGTATATCCGAGATTCAAAAAATAGTATGTATCATAATCATAATTCAAAATAAAACATTTCGAACAGTCTACCTTAAAAATAATATAAACATAATAACTACAATGATATGTAAAAGTATCTTGGAAATGTAATAATAACTGTCATGCAAATAAAATGTCATTCTTGACCAAGTAAAACACTGTTCGGATATACAAAAAGTTATCAGAAACCAGAATCATTACACTTTTGTCTTTATCTTAATCACCAGAATTTTTATTGCTATATTAGCGTAATATTTGCCTAACGCCTGATTTCTGAATTGAGTATTCCAGCTGAGAACAACTTAAGTATCGTTCTGTGGCATTGAAATGTTAACAACTGAATGAGACAAAACAATACTTAAGTCGCTCTCAGCTTGAATACTCAATTCAGAAATCGGGCGTAAGTCAATGGTTTCTAGTAATGTAAGACAAAAGTGTTAATGTCTGGTATAAAGGGTGTTCACAATGGTTCGCGTCTAGGAACCCACACAGTGGGTCCACTTTCGACTTCAATCACCGCTTTCACCTTCGCATAGATCTCTTCAGGAGTGTCCCCAGTCACTACGGCTGCAAATACAACATGGATATGAAAAAACATATAATTTCAATATTTTTGTTCATGAAATCCTCATGTGGGGATTATTACTAATAAAGAAAGGAAAGAAAAATGTCGACACAGGCGGGAATCGAACCCGCGACCTCGGGTGTCAATGGCTGCCAGCGCGAAATTCTTCTATCCTTTGTTTCTTGTACACTTTGAAGTAGTGTTTGCGTTCCCTACCTCCGAATTTTTTACAAATTCGGAAGGCCATTTTTTCTTTTCTTTATTTATTAGTAAAAAATTATATGTTAATTCGATTAATATAAATATAGATTCAAAAAACGAGATATTAAGTATTATTGGACTATAATATATTTTATACGACTACTGAAAAAAAAAGTGCCGTAATTGCGTTAAGGCGGGACGAAGATGCTATATTCCCGCCTTTGTGTACATATACTGTAGTACCTATTATGTAATATACTGTCTGTGTTTTTTTGTATGCAATAAAGTGTTTAAATAAATAAATAAATAATTCTTATACCTACTTTTCCAACGATACCCTTGTGAGGGGAAGCCTATAGCCACTTTATACGGATGACAAAATTTATATCAGTTTTGTGGCTTTCCTCACGATATTTTTCTTCACTATAATCAAATTTAACTTAAAATAAAATAAAAAGATTTTCGACCCCAGATTCAAACACATGCCCGTTTGTATCTATGCCCATTTTTCACTAAGCTACCAAAATTGCTCAAGTAATTTTGGTGCGACACGTATCAAACCTACTTAATTATATGCTATTAATATATTTTACTACTAGAAGAAACGATACCATTTTCAAAGTTTAAACAGCAAACTTCATCAGAACATATCTTACCTGTGAAATATTCCGCGAATTCTTGTTCCATCTTCAAAGCTCTCTCATAGGTTTTCTTAGCTTGATCTTCAGTCATTCTTTTATTCATTTCCCTAGAAAAAAAAGTTGATATTGAAGAACTTAAAATTTTAACAAGGTTTTAAATTAGTTATTGGTACTTACATGATAGATTCTACGCTCTTTGGTTTTATAAATATGGCGATTGGATAGAGTTGCGCAACTTGAAGTCGTTTGATTGCGTTGCCGCTCACGTCCAAGATACAGTGCTTGCCCTAAAAACAGAAAATAATTTATAATCTCTATTGAACTTACAGTCCATTACACAACAATTTACACATGATAGCTGGAGTTCTAATATGCTTCTTATTTGACCTTCATATCATGGACACATAAACAACTATCTCTTTCACACTTTTGGTTAACTTTTATTAATTATGTTAAATTTGATAATTTAAAAGAAAATAAAAAATATATGTTTAATAAAAAATACAGCAAAACATATTACAACCCCTGAGAGTTGCCAGAACACAAAACAAATAAAATCTAACAAAAACATCCCATCAGAAATAGGCTAGAAATATCTACGAATCAGAAACATGACAGAAAAAATGAATGATAACGAATAAATAAACAGTTATTTACATCCATACTCATTCTCACGGATATAGGATTCAAAAAGGATGTATCTTCATAACTTTGAATTCTTTAGCCACTTTGGTAAGTCGATTGGGGAAAACATGTTAAAACAAAAAACAGTTGTTGACGGGATTGTGATGGGTTTTCCGGCCACGCTTACCAATCACTTAAAATTCCCAAAGCCACTCAAGGTATTTTTTTGAATGAGAATTTCCTGTCAAATATGATTACTACTAATAAAAGTAATAAAACTACCTTCTCAGCCACCTCTCTGACCGAGGCCACCGAGGTGCCATACAAGTTGTCGTTGTACTGGCCCGCCTCTATGAACAGGTGGTTTTGTATGTCGCGCTCCATTTGCTCGCGACTCGCCACGAAATGGTAGTCGCGACCGTCCACTTCGTAATCGCGGCGGGGACGGGTCGTATCTGTTAATGATAAATGTATTATTAATATAGGAAAGTTTAAGCATAAATAAGACAGTAGTAAAATGACTGCTACCGTAAATGCAACCTTATGCACCTTCAAATAAAAGTGAAAGGCAATGTATTTTTTTTTGGGATATAGGAATTAAAAGCTTAGAATGATTTTATGGATGTCGTTGAGCTCGTATCTGCAACCGCTTTCGAGTTATACTTGTAATATGTTATATTCTTAATTAACATTAAATCCAAGATTGCGGACTTGGTATTTTACATCAAGTCCGCCATCAAATATTAAAAAGACAAAAAGTATACCAAAAATATTTCAGTTTACATTTAAGAGTTTTGGATGTTTTTTTTTCATGAAGACCTCATGTGGCGATTACATACATACATACATATTCTCACGCCGTTAGTTCCCATTAGGGTAGGCAGAGACTATCGATTGCCACTTTGTACGATCCTGGCAAACCTCTCTGGCTTCGTTCACATCCATAAATATTTTCATACTTTATATTTTCTTCTTTCTTGTGGTGATTATCCCCCTCCCAGTCGGTCTGCCAATTTAAGAGTTGCTTTCTACATAGTGCATTCACTTGATAGGGGGCGGGCCTTACGCCACTTAGTACGAGCGCATTTATAATATATAATAATAATTTTCAGCCAGATCGGTTCATCCGTTCTCGAGTTATAATTAGTGTAACTAATACGACTTTTTTACATATAGTTTTTTTATATATGTCAATAAAAGCTGCTCGAAAATATTAAACGCTGAATTTATTACAAATAGATTTGAAACAGGGAATAATGGGTCATCAATATGTCTTAAAAATACTTACGTGGTACACAGCTTCCAAATTTGTCAGGGAACTCTGATATAAGATCATCATTTATTCTATCTTTCAGTGGCCCCAATATTATTACTGGCCTAGTATAAGTAATAGTCATTTGTTGAACAGTTTCGTATGACAAAACACTTTCCTCCTGACCTGAAATTTATGAATAGCATAATTAGTTTCGTTGAAAATATATAGTTTATGATATGTACAGAGATAATTCAAAAATATGTTCAATGCAAGTATGTACAAATATTCAAATACACTCTGTGACTATAAAAACATTTGAAAAAACTAGTTTGAAAAAGTTATAAATCTACAGTAGCGTTCATTATTTTATTCTATCACTCGTGTAACTTATTTACAACTTGAATCACAAACTATGTGTAAATAGAACCACTATTCTAAAATGATATTATTAATAAACAATTCCAGCATAACTCTACATCTAATAAAGACGCCAAATAAAACCCAAGCAGTGCTATAGATCTATATATAAAGCTCCAAATAAGCCAACAATACCTTCTTTAAACACTCATTCCAAAGGCTATTCTTACAGAAGTAACATACATTGACCACATTATAGCACGGTCGATCTATTGCAAGTAAAGCCGTTGGGAAATACTGAGTTTTAAAGTAGGCATAATAAAAAGAACCACTAGAGACTAGCCGATTATATCGTATCGTAATATCAGCGTCGTAATCTATATAATATCAAGCATGGAAGAGATGAATAACAATGCTAAATGCTTTACGTCGGCAGAGCATCAATTGGAAGACCTAAAAGCGATATGAAATGTGCCGATGCCGTCTCGACTGGCCTGCTTTGTGAGCTAGCACGTTGCTGCGATTTCATCTTAACTATATCATGTTTCAGATACTTTTTGTATTCGTATAATAATATTTTTTCAATTCAACAAGATTTTTAAGGACTCTCACAATAAAAGTAGGTACTTATAGGTTGGCCAAATCAAAATGAATTGCTTTAAGACAACAACGACAAAGTTCATATCATTCATGTTTTAATTTGTAAGTTATCTGAACCGTATTAAAAAGTCGTAAAATTGAACATACATGTTCAAATCTTTAAAAATGTGTCAATGTCTACAAGTTTTTTAAAGTCTTCGTTTTAACTGTTTGAATAATGTATAAGCCTCCGGTTTAACAGTAATATTATTTTACACCTGGCTTGTGTATACAATGTTCACTTGTATATATTTAATACTGGTAAGTTACACAAGATGCACTAATGAATATAGCAAAGTTTATCGCAGCAACGCACTACTGCGTATTTCTCGCTCACCGCGCTTGCCGTGTGAATACAATGTGAAACTAAACGCAAAGCTATAGTGGTGTCGCCGCGTGCTTCCAGTGGGCCTCGTCCCTTCTCGACCTCTCGAAATAACTATTCGAGTACTAGTTACGGCAACGCGGCTTTAACAAATCATCGAGCTCTGTGACCTATCGAGTGCTCATATGCGATTAAAATATCGCGGTCTATGTAAACCAAACCAACTGAACTAAAAGGTATGACAACATAATAATAACTGAAGTGTTATTGAATGAAAACTACGTTTCTAATTGATGATTCATAACCAGAATGCGGGAGGTAAGGTATTGGCTACGGCACTCGCAAGCTACGCCTCACTCCCAAAACTTACTCTCGTCCTCGAGATAAATGAGCGTTATCTCCTCCATCATGGGAAGTTCCACTCGGTACAAGATTTCCCCTACACGTAGAAAAATTCACGTTACATCATTTTATTAAGTATTTGTGCGTGACGCACTAGGTACCGGGAACGATGCTCTAAGGGAATTTAGGGAATTCGCTTTTTACATTGGAACAAATCGAAATTTTAGATCTGGCTTCCGATAAGCTGCGGACTACAATGAGAAGAGCGTAACATAACCAGCAAATAAATACAGGCACGTTGAAATTGGTAGGTAAGTATCTGTGCTCCAGGGGCCTAGACAGAAACTCAATCGTTTTCAATGCCTTACCCTAAAGGAAATTATTTCGGGTGCTGACATTTTAGCGTTAAAGATCCTGTGTCGGTTTTAAGGTTAAGTTGTCATACCGTGCATAATTGTTTTTAGGGTGAGATATTTGGAAGATGATTGAGTTTTGTGTAGGCGGCTGGTCACAAGGCAACTAGAAGCACCGGTCGCTAAAGTGCCTGGTATTTTTTTGGACTTTGGCCCCTGGACACATTCCCGCAACTGCTAATAACATATATTAATACGCAGCCCAACACATTTCCGTGTCCACCAGACATATGCCTGGTGTTGCCATGCTTCTTCTTTCAAATGTCACTAAATACAAGCAACAGATATTCACACAGCTTATACATATTGTACGAAACTTGAACTACGTAGGAGTATATCATTACACAGCGACAGTGCCAATTCGCTACTAGCTGGTAACACCATTATACTAACAAATCAATATAAGCTTTAATAAAGATGACAAGACAATATATGTGATAGTTATTTAATATATATATATCATACGAATAAGCTACGTATTTAAATAAATAAGTATTTCTATAGTTTGTGGCTTATGATCACCAAGTCCCCAATAGTGTTATAGGCAAAATAGTTGTGGTTAGAAAAAGCGTACAGCCTGAATATACACAGTATTGTAATAAAAGTTTGGATACAGCGGTTATTGGCCAGCTGCATGAAAAATGGCTCTGTTCCGACCTACGACAGATAGCGATTTAGCGGAAATATCTAATACGACACCAAAAAAACACTTACCATCAGCGTTGCCGTCCTCTTGGGTATAGCATAACATGAAAGCTGAAAATAGATAAATTACATTCGAACTACATTTGTGAAAATAGCTTTTAAAACTTCTTAAGCTGACAGGAGTAATGATTGATGTCAAGATTTAAAAAATTAGAATAGAAAGAAAAATTGATTTAGGTAAACTATAATTATGATTATGTAGGAGGCACAATAGTGAAAGATAAATTCTTAATCTGCAAAAATAAAAACTATGTAATATACTGTTTACAAGGAAAATGATTGTGCAATAAGTGTAATAATGAAATGCTCACGTTCTTGGTCAGAACCATCTTCAGATTTACCATCCTCTCGACTCTTCATGAACGGGAACTTTCTGCTAAACGAGAGTGTCTTCTTCTTACGTTCCAACGTTGATTGACTCTGTAACCAGATTTTGAGGTAACATTTAGTTGTTAACAGTTGTGTGAGCAGGAAAATATGCTACAAATGTAAGCCAGAACAAAACGATAATGGTAGAAATATAAGTTGCTGCACTTTTATAGAGGTATTTTAATAGTAATGAATAGTATGCCTACTATACAATTTATGACCGTTTTGAAAACATAATCATTTTTAAACAAAAAGGTGTTGAAAAATTAATAAGTGGAGATGCTAATTTAATGAAAAACTGCCACTTAATATAAATTAGTTGTTTGAATATATTGTTGAATGATTTAAATCAGCTTTAAACATAAAGAGTGACTAATTATCATTCACATTCGTTATCAACACATTTTATTGAGCTAAAAATTTTCTTGGATAACATTTTTCTTTAATAATAAGTAGACTTGCAACGAATAGTATATTCGGCAGTATACCGAATACCGAATATTCGGCGAGCCCCCTGACCGAATAACCGAATATTAGGTAGAAGTATTAGGCCTGATTTTAGCGCCAAAACTTGTACAGACGTGATTGTTTCGCGCTCGTTTATTCAGAGCGCCTTTTCTCTGAAGCTGGGATGGATAAGAGAAAAAAAGAAGTAAACTACTTCCTAAAAATGCAGAAAAAATAGTAATTCTGCACCATAACCTTCCCCTTCTAAATTTTGATTATGAAAATAGTTCAATGCATAAAAAAAATCTTAACTTTTTTAATGCAGAAGATGATTAAATTCTGTACCTGTTTTATGTACCAATGACTACTTAATAAACGATTATAGAAGAAATGAGAACCTTACCCTTCTAAATTTTGATAACGACAATAATTCAAATACATAGAATCCTTAACTTTTCTAATTCAGAAGATGATTAGATTATGTACCTGTGTTATGTACCAATGACTACTTAAATGATTGTAAGAGAATTGAAAATATCAATATATATACGTAATAAATTGATTTTTTTTCATTTTACCAATTATCTCCCTGTAACAAAATATATTACTTAAGTATTCGGTATTTAGCCGAATAATATGTAGATATTCGGTCGAATATAATAAAAGCAGCCGAATAGGCCGAATACCGAATAGTTACCGAATATTCGTTGCAAGTCTAATAATAAGTAATTAAATTAATTAATAAATAAAGAATAAATAATGGAAAGAAAAATTTCGACACAGGCGGGATTCGAACCCGCGACCTCGGGTATACGCCCGAATGCTTCCGAATTAGTAAAAAATTCGGAGGTAGGAAACGCAAACACTACTAAAACGTGTAAAAGAAATAAAGGATAGAAGAATTTCGCGCTGGCAGCCATTGACACGGTAGCTCAATTGGCAAGAGCGACGGGGGCGTATACCCGAGGTCGCGGGTTCGAATCCCGCCTGTGTCGAAATTTTTCTTTCCTTTATTTATTAGTAATAATCTCCACATGAGGTTTTCATGAACAAAAAGATTAAAATTAAATTAATTTACAAGTGTGTTAAAAAGTTGTATGACACGAGAGAGCTTTTCATGAGTTCTGCGCGCGATAACTTAGAAAAATAGGTTTGTATACAGTTATCAAAATGCACGTGTCTCTTCATGAGACAAAAAATCTATTATAACATATTTACGTAAGAGAGCAAAGTTAGTCATTAAGTTCAAGGAAGGTTCCACTCGAGCGCTGAAATTACTTTATGGGACTCGTGCGTGATACCTTTTTTTAACACACTTGTAGGTAAAACTTCGACGGGATTATACCGATTGCGTCTAGATGTGTCTAGTCGTCTAGTTTTTAATATTATAGTTGTTTTATTATTTATTATTATTTACAAATACATACCGGCGTGCTCTGTCCTTGAAACTTGACCTGTCGATCTCTGGCGCGTTGTTTCCTTTCCCAGCGACGCTTCGACGGGATTATACCGATTGCGTCCGCTTCCGTTGTGTCTAGCCGTCTGGTAATAATATTATATTTATTACATTATTTGTTTTTCTTTATATACAAATTTCTTTACAGGCTATGCTTAATGCGAGGTTTTTTGTGTAATTATGGGTGTTATTTAAACGGTTAGCAAAGTATTGGTACATTTGTGAGAATATGTAATTGATAAAGCAAAAATTTATAATTGGACAGCAACTTGTGTTCAGCAATTATTTATAAATCAGTATGCAAAATATATCATTCTGAACAGCGGTAATTATTTTTTACAGCTGAATATATGTCAAAGCTGCAATGAGTGACCTGTACTTAATTAAATTTTGGTAAGCACTCAACGATAAGAAAACAAATCAGTTTAGTGCCGCTAAAATTAGTCAAGCAAATAATAACTAAATAACTTACTTGGAAAGCACTAAATGGGCGCATCACTTACTCAGGATTCATTTATTCATTCTCTCTTAATAGGTAATTTAGTATTATAGCGGATATTTCGAAGGAATAATAATGAAGCCATTTTAATTTTATAATTATTATGTTTGAGAAACAGGATCTTTTTTTGTTATAAATTATTATAATCATAATATCAAAAGTTTGTTTTTAATATTATACTTATTGTATAATTTATGCTTGTTTTGCCTTTGAATACCGGCCACATTTCCTTTTTTTCCCTATAAGAATATATTTTGCTAAAGTGGAAACACCACATGCTTTAAGCGGATCGCTTCCGCTCTGCCCACTTCTAACGTGCAATTTTGATTTTTCAATAAATACGCAAAACAACTATTTAAATTGCCATCCAAAATTAAAATATGCTCTCCCAGTCAAATAAGTTGCGTGTACAAATGTTTTGTCTGCTGACCGGATGTATAATCTTGCTGACCAGGTAGTTATTCTGCCCAGTGACTATTTATTTTGCAGATAAATAATAAAAATAAAACTCGCTTCCAATTTGTGTTTAAATTGATGACCACTGTCATGATATTTACAGAACACAAATTCCAGACTGATTTTAATTATTGCTGACAAAACTATTTATTAGTGGTTATTTCTTGCAAACCAAATTTTTAAATGGCAAACACTATAATTACTTCTCTATAATTAATTACAAATCAATGGAGTAACAGATTGAAAATCTTCTGAGAAAACGCGGAGGTTTTATGTGAGAATAATACAAAAGGCTGTATATCTGGGAAACAAGGGAGTTTTATCAGAACTGTATAGGCGATCAATAGTATCTGCTTACTTCAGCGGAAATCAAGGGCTTGAGTATTAATAAGTATATCGTGATTTTAAGACTATGTGTGTGATGATTCATGTCTTTTTAGGCCCAAGGGGTAGAATTCAACTAACATTCAAGTAACGGATTTGAGACATCTATTGACTCTTCCTTAGACTCTTTATAATGTCTGTTTAATTCTATTATTATGATCTTTAGTCTGTAAAATTATGATAAGCTTGATTTATTATAGCGAAACGTTTTCAAGTGAAGATTTTAGCAATATATTAGTTACTAGCTGACCTGACAGACTTCGTACTGTCAAATTTACTTATGACAAAGCTCAAGGCGTTTTTTCCGGTACTCTGAGTTCAATAAGGCGTGAATATTTTATTGGACAAATTTTTCCAGGATAAAAAGTATCCTATGTTATAATTTGGGTCATTATCTAGCATTCTGCCAAATTTCATTCATATACATTATGTACCTTTTTGCCTCAAACACACAAACATCTAAACATTCATATTTATAATATTAATAAGATTATTATAGTGAAAATTATTACCTAGCCTGCCACCACTCGTCATCGGAAGCATTAGTGACATGAAGAATATCGCCATATCTGAAAGGAAGTCCTCGTGATGGCAGCCCGTCATCGCGGACTGGGTCGTAGTCGAATAATGCTCTGGAAATACATGTAAAATTCACATCTTTTGAAGTAAATATAAGGTTTCACATTAGCAATTAGGCGGTTAGAATAATAAAACCTAATAGAATGACAATATTAAGGTGGCAATGATATTAAATATGTAATTGAAATGCTTGATGAAAAAGATTTGATAATACATGTAAAACATACTTAATCCACATCTTTTGAAGTAAATATATGGGTTTCACATTAGCAATTAGGCAGTTAGAATAATAAAATCTTGAAGAATGACAATATTAAGATAGCAATGATATTAAATATGTAATTATAAGGATTTATGAAAATGTTGTGTTGAAACACACTTATCGTACAAAGTGGCGATCGATAGTCTCTGCCTACCCCAATGGGAACAATGGGCGTGAGTATAAGTAAGTAAGTAAGAAACACACTTGCTCATAAAGATTGTTACGCACTGAATTTCTTCAAATAATGTTAAATATTGTGGTAGATGGATTAATCTATCTCGTCAAATAACCATGAAGGCATAAATTATATGAAAGAAACTAACCAAACTTTATATCTTAACAGTACCACAGGTGTGTTCTAAATAAGATTAGTTAACTTTTTAGACTTAGCTCTTTATTTCAAGGATTTAATTACCTATATTGTATGAAATTGATAGGTTAACAAATTACCTGACAAATAATGAACGTTTCTGTGATGTCCTTAGGAGTGTGTGATGTTGTTTCAATTCATTGATTCTTGCCTCAAACTTGTTATATTCTTGTGGTCGGTAAACAACTGTCAGTTTCACGTTTTGTCCAGTACTCTGAAATATAGAACACGGGTATAAGTTTCATACAAATATTTAGCCAAAATCTTCAAGATTGAAAGAATAAACGGAATTATAAAGATTTTCGGCGGTTTGTAGGTGACTTAAATTTAAAGAATCACATAGTTGATTCTTCAATCTGTCTATACATCTAAGTTTTATGTTTAGCTTTTTCACTATTCTATTAACTTTTACAAAATTTACTGAAACCCATTCAAATAAAAAGAACGATATAACCATTTATTATTAATTTTTAGGGACTAAGTCATAGACAATAATCAACAAAATTAAAATGTTTTTGTTCATTAAAACCTCATGTAGGGATTATCCTATTAATATTATAAACGTGAAAGTTTAGATGTTTCTGTGTTTGAGGCAAAAATGCTCCTCAATTACATAATGTATATGAATGAAATTTGGCAGAATGCTACATAATGACCCAAATTATAACATAGGATACTTTTTATCTCCGGATCGGAAAAAAACGCCTCAAGCTTTGTCATAAGCAAATTAGACAGTACGAAGTCTGTCGGGTCAGCTAGTTACTAATAAATAACACTGGGGGCGTATACCCGGAGGTCGTGGGTTCAATCCCCGCTGGTGTCGAAATTTCCTTTATAAATCCATTATAATAATCAACATAACTTACTTTCAGCGCTTTAGCAGCCATTTCATGCGTGGCATGAGTAATATCAGTGTCATTAACTGCAAGCAGCCTATCGCCTCTTCTTAAAGCATTAGATCTTTCAGCAGGGCCTCCGGCCAGTAAGAATGAAACATAGATTCCATGGCCATCTTCGCCCCCTACAATATTGAAGCCTAGGCCTTGAGGGCCCTTTTCTAATTCAACTACTCTGGGCTCTTCATCGCTGTCTACGAAATCTTCACGGCGTAATGTGTTGCTGGCGCTTGAAGCTGTAAATAATATATTATTGATTTATTACATATTGGTTTTACGAATTGGCACTTAGGTAGATAATAGGAGATTTCAATAACAAAAATAAGTTAATCTTGTGACGGCACTTATTATAGAAAAATGATCTCCATAACAAAGTGTCACTTTCACCACACGAACAGTCTTGTCTCATTCAGTTGTTAAGGTTTCATTGCGACAGAACGAAACTTAAGTTGTTCTCAGCTGGAATACTTAATTCAGAAATCGGTCGTATATCTATAGTGCACAGTATACATACGAGTGTCAGCCCTAGGTAGCGGCGTGTGCGAGGCGGGCGCGGGGGAGGGGTCGCGGCGCGCGGGCACCATCTCTAGTATGACGCGCTCGCCCGTCGCTTTCAGAGCACTCACTGCCTCTTCGTGCGTCACGTTGTAGAGGGGAACGTCGCCGCGCTAGAAAGAGAAAATATTTTAAAACAATTACTTTTCTGAAATATCTTTAATAAAATCCAAATAGCTCTAGCCAAACGCGAGATAATCACGGACAAACATACATACATACAAACAATCGAACTGGAACCTCCTTATTTTGAAATCGGTTTAAAATACTTGTATGAGACACATTTTACTCTTGGAATAACTAAGACATCATACGTGGAATACAAATTGGAAGCCGCATAACTATAGTTTTGTTAATAACATTAACGGCAACGAACTATACCTTGGACTAATAGTGGGAGTAGTATAATTCATCAATAGCTCTGTACCTACTTCAAAATATATTACTTATTGGCCTCATGTCACTAGTTCCGCTATGGGTCGAGATTTCATAGTTAGTTGGAGCTTTTATTTGAAATATTTTCAACGCAAATACATTTTGCAGCGTAAACAGACCATTATTATTGAGCTGGAGGGGTTATTATAATTACAACACGATGCCATGATATCTACGAAATAATTATCATTTAAAAAAAGGATAGGTTGATTTAATATATTTTTTTGTATTCAATAGTAAACATACATATAATGTACGCTTAATTATAATTATTGACTATTTAAATCAGCAACAAATTACTGCATCAGAAATTATATTTTGTTTTGTTTGACTGATGATGAAATTAGAAAATGTTTACCTAAACACATCAACATCAGTATAGGTTTGTTTGATGGCGCAGACTTATTCCAATTGGGAATCTGGGTTACCTTAATCAATTGGGTCAAATGTGCTGTAATGTTGTTCAGAAAATAGATAATAATCTAAGCTGATTAAAAGTAAGCTAAGTATTTCGATATATGTATGTTTTAGTGTTACCTACAGTAATCAAATCAAAGCCTAGCTTGTAATTTAGACTAATTCGGCGAGGTCGGTGTGTTCTTTTTCCGCGAGTGGCCTCTAAGGCCTATAGCTCAGGGGTCCTGATGTCTGGAGAGATTGTGAGGTCGAGCGAAGTAGTAAAGGGTTGGGATAACAGAGGTACTATCGAAGTATTTACAAAAATTATGCATGAGTGTACAGAGACAATCGTAACCAGACCAACATAGACATAGGCTTATAGGTCGTCGGTAGGCATACATACATATACTTACGGCCATAAATCCCAAAAGGGTTAGCCAGAGCTTTGAGCTAGAAACTCCTCAGCCACATTTGAAAGTTGATAGGGAACAAGATGGTAGAAATAAAGTATTGTTGGTCCAAAAACCACCCAAGAAGCTCCATACCCTTAGTCGCCTCTTACTACACCCGGGGGAGAAAGGGGTAGTGACATTCTAAGCCGGCACTGCAGGGTTGCCGGTAGGCACTGACTGAAAATCAGTGTTGTGAGTCTAAAAGCTCACAACGAAATGCTGAGTCAGTGCCTATTCGCTGTTACAGTGGCACAAAAGAAAGTCGCATTATGTTTTCTATTTTCTAATTTGTTGTATGGTCTATTATATATTTATTTGTTTTGCATGTTTTTGTGATATGTTATGATATGTTATAGCGACATGATAGTCCAGTGGGTAGAACACCCGCCCGAAAAACAGAAGGGCGTGAGTTCCAATCCTGGGACGGGCCTACTCCAATTTGTCTTTTCTAAAGTCATATGTGTGGTTAATTTATCATGGTTGCTAACGGTGAGGGAAAACATCGTGAGGAAACCCACATGGCTGAGTTGTACTTAGTCATGTGACAGTGTATTCGTACAAAACGGCGATAGGCCTGCCCCCTATCACGTGAGTACACTGTCTAAGCAAAACGTGGGTACCTTCTCTGGAAACTAGATGGCGCTTGCCATGTGAGTTCAGGAGTATTGGTACCTCTGCCAACCCCTTCGGGGATAAACGGCGTGAATGTTTATGTTATGTTTTTGTGCCTTATGAAATGGCGAATAAACGTGTATGTGCTTAACTTATATTGCTGTTGCTTAATTTAATACCAGACCATACATAAAATTAAAATTCTAGTAATTTAATAGAACATATCATAAAAAAATCCTATGTCTGACCTTTTGACTTAGTTCCAAAGCTTTGGCTAAACCTTTTAAAGATTATAGCTAAGACATCTATAGATAGGTATTTAACATTCCTCAAAACAAGATACACTTGTACGTGGCGTAAACAATTTATAAGCAAAACAATGAAGGCACATGAATAATACAAATGCTAATGATAATATGTAAATAGTCAAACAAATTAACATACCGATGTATTCTTAACCATTAGCAGCTTATCTCCCACACGCAAACGACCATCTTTATGCGCGGCCCCACCAGCCATAATCTTCGTGACGTAGATCCCATTGTCACCAGGAATATGCTGGTTTCCAAGACCACCAGCTATGCTGAAGCCAAGGCCCGACCCGCCCTTGACCAATTCTATTTCAATAGATTCTTCTTTCGGTTCAACCTCTATTGTCGAGTTTGCCACGTTGTTTTCAATGACGCGACGGCGAATTTTCTGTTGAATGAATTGCGAAATCAGTAAGAGTTTAGCAATATGTGTCTTTCTCTTATACTAATTTAGGCCCTGCATATTTTATTAATAAGAAAATTTTGATTCTGTTATAAAGATAAGTTATCGATCAACCGTAATACTTCAATACGTTTAAATCTTTTCGTGATTTGTACTCAGTAAATAAATGTAACTCAAATTTAAATAACATTAAAATCGAATAGACCAATACTAGATTTCAGTGTTTAATCTGCTGTATTATGTTACGGTAAGCTGTAATGTTTCTCCCCCTCCTAAGAATTATGCTCTCAGTTGATTTAATTTAATTTCTACCAATTAAAAGGATAAAAAGTAAAACCTCCAAATAAGCGTTCAGAATCGGTTTTAAAACATTATTGAATTAATTTCAAAGCCAATTATTAATTATGTTTGTTTAACCAGAAATAATAGCTCCAGAAATGGAAAATATTCAAATTCATATTCAATTCATGTCGACCAGTATTAAGATCTGGATTAATATACTGAAATATTTATACTCAACAATAAAACGTCTCTTTAAAACTAAAACTAATATTTACCAATCGGACAGTATTCCCAGCTTTTTTTAAGGCATCGACAGCATCAGCATGTGTAACATTAACAGTATTCGCATCATTTACCTGCAACAAATTAACACATTTACAATCGTCACCTTTATCCTCTCATGTACTCAGCATAACTTCCGCACCAATGTAATAAAATCTCCAAGTATTGTTTTCAAACAGTATGTGTAATAAACAAACATTATCCACCTCTTTGTTATCAATGCATGTACAATTAATCCCTCAACGGTATTGCCTTGAAGTTTTGAATGCGCGAGTGCGTGTCTGCGTGATTGCAAGTATTCATGGTTACTAAAACATCATGTGACGAGATTCCACTTAATGTATGCAATGTTCCGTATTAAAATAGGCTATTTGACTGTAATAAAAATATACATTTCTTTTATTTTATTAGTCTTAATATTTCTTTTTTGGAGCAATATGTAATAATGCGAGATAAAAATATTGCATTATTTCACTAAAATCCGTCTTCTAAAATAAGTATTTTTGATGCAACTGTCACGTGACTAAAAACGACCGTGATTGGCTATTTCTATAATGACGTAGATCGTGCATAAACTGTCTGTGTATCGCTTCACTCATTGGTGTTTAATGCGGAATTTACGTCATTTGTGCTACAGCCGCCATATTACTTAGTCGCGTTTTCGCGGCACATTTGAATATTGCATTTTCTTTTTCGATTTTTTTATAAAATAGCTAAAATGAAGAAAGAAAAATATCTTTTTAGGGCTCCTTATAAACAAATTAACACCGTAAGATAGTTTTCAAAACTTAGTCAAATAGCCTATTACGATCGAACTCAAGATTAGCTGTTTCATACAAATACTTAAAAATAGGTAAATATACTGGTGCAATATTTATCTCTTTTATATACACGCGTTTACTAGCAAATTCTCTAAGCAATAGGCCTGAGTCAAAAAGTAAAAACGTGTGTTTTTCCGATACTATAAAAAACTTTTTTTGTAATGAAAATTTAAAAACTTGAACATATTTTTATTATGGATATGTATCTTTTTACCAAAAATTAAAATACATAAGTATTTCTAAAAACTGTTCAACTTGTTTGTAACACTTATTTTATGTATAGATTTCAATAGTAAATGGGTAGTTTTTTTTTACAATATACAGATTAATAAACAAGTCACAAAACAGTAAAACTCACTTGTAGAATGGCATCATTAATCTGCAATTGGCTTGCAGCAGCGGCTCCCCCAGGTATTAACTTAGTGACATATATGTGGGGGTCATCGCTGATATGGGGGTTGTCTGATCCCCCGGCAATGCTGAACCCTAGACCAGCCCCGCCGGCTCTGGACAACACTATTGTCATATACACATAGCCTCCTTCTTCAACGGCTGTGTCTTTGCCACCACCTTCTATGCCATTCACCTGCAACTGTAACTTACACAGTCAATACTACAGTAAGTTCTTTTATTACAGTTGATTTATTATATCTACAGAACTGATTCAAACATAAATCTTTAGTTTTCTGCTGGATAACATCCATGGCCAAATGGTTTGATAACTCACTTCTAGTTTTGGCAGGTTGGATTAAATCCTAGCCAATCAAGGCACAGATAAAATTTATTGTGAGTATTTTTTTAAGACAGAATTAAATTTCACTTTTTTATGGTACAATGTTCAGTTCCCCCTCTTTTGGTTATTTAATCAATGCCATTGGAGCACAGCGGTCATACGTACATACATACATATACTCACGGCTATAAATCCCTGAACGGGGTAGCCAGAACTTTGGAATGAGAAATTTCTCAGCCACTTTTGGAAGTTGATTGGGGAAAAGATGGTAATAATAAATGTTTCTGGTGACGGGTCTCCAACCACATCGCCCAAAAATTACTTTAAAAGCCCCTATACCCTTAGTCGCCTCTTACGATCACCCACGGATAGAAATGGGGTAGTGTTATTCTAAGCCGACACTACACAGCGATCATCAAGTGAATAAATAATTATTTTTGAAGACCTTAATACAAATGTTATGACAAAATACTAAATGTTTGAAGCAGAAATGCATCTAATATATGGTACACATGACATTTATTCAAGTAAACTTTTTAAGTTCTATAATTACTAAATCATTCATTTTCCATAACAAATGAGCTAGCAAAATAGATAGCATATGCCTTAATTCTCATGTATAGTGTAATTACCTGCTTCATGTCTGGACTCGCGATGTGAACCTGTAATTACATTTCTTTTAATTACTCTCTTCTTATGTCAACAATGTATGTTACAGTTAATGACAAAATTTATTGGACATATTATGCTTCAAAAATAAAATGCATCAGAAATAAAAATTAGTTGTAAAATAAGTTTTTAGTAATATAAGTAGATGCATGTTATAATTGGTGCTCAAAAGAAATAATAAAAAGTACATTGTTTGCATAAATTAACAGTAGTAGCACAATAGTATGTAAGCAATTGTAAAGAGAACATCATTATTGACACATTGACAATGGTGAATTGAGTAACAGTTTCAAAATGCTCGTTGGCCATGCATTCCACAGCTTGTTAGGAACTGGTACACATACCAGTCCATACAATAAATTATATACAACTCACCGTATCAAGATTGAACAGAGAAGAGACTTTTCTAAGAAATCCATTGGGTGTTTTTTTCTTCCTTCTTTCAGTCATTTTGATGAGGAACAGTAAAACATAACCCGCCAAGTGATTCTTAGTCTTCAATATAGTACTATGTACAGTGCATGCATGGTTAGTAACACACTGATGTTGATATAGCACTTCACTGCATCATGTTGCATGCACCATTCTTTACCTAGAACCCAACTCCTAACTTACACTAACTATATCAATGTAACTTTAGCAACACATGTGTACTTCATGTGATTTAACTCAAAATTGGCATTTGTTCAAAACCTACCAAGTGCAATAGTAGAAGAAAACCAATGGTATCAAATCATTAAATTGTTTAACATATGTCATTTTCCCATCAACCATTTCATAATTGTGGCAATGACATATAATCTACTAGTGAACAATCATATATATATATATATATTACACAACTCAATGTTAATCATAAATAAAATTTGAATGTTAAACATAAATGTTACTTGTCAATGCAGTTATTGATTGATTTATTTGCTACAGACTAAAACTAAGGGATCTTTAGAAGAATATTGTATCTAAACATATATCTTAAATAAATCAAATACCTAGTACAAAAATCATGTTGTTATTGTTTAAATATATGTTGTGATGTTATCATTTCATGATGCTCAACATCTAAATGTATTTTATTAGGCATTTAAGCTGTTTATAAAATAAGGTCATAAAAATTATAGGTTGTAAGTTTCAATCAGTGAAAATATGCATTTAACCTATTTTAATAAAAGCAACTTCTGGTTAGTTCCTATGAATTAGGGAATGATGTAAGTTTTCCTTATTAAAATGAATAAAGCTTTTCATGTTATCAATGAATAATGGGCCAACCCCTACTGATAATAGCAATAATGTATGTAATGTAATGTGTAAGTTTTTAAATTAATTTGATCTAGTTACCATTGGAAAATCTGATGAAATGAAAGTCAAAAGCGATGAACTTCGATTACACCGTTCGTTCTACCTGAGCCATAATTTTCTGTAGCGATAGCTCTGGTATTATAAAAATATAATAGCTGAAATGTTAGACCACATCTGACTTAGCAAATGAATGCTTTTATCTCACCATGATACGAATACGTTC
The DNA here is from genome assembly GCA_963576735.1 of Bedellia somnulentella. Lineage (NCBI taxonomy): Eukaryota > Metazoa > Arthropoda > Insecta > Lepidoptera > Bedelliidae > Bedellia > Bedellia somnulentella. Next base: position 11,941,344 of record OY755179.1, read on the forward strand.
CCAAGGTATAAAAATTACTAAACGTTTAAAAATAGATTGGTGTTTACGGCCTTACTTGCAATGAATTCAAAATATCAGCAGTGTAGATGTCAAAGTTTTGAGTGCGAATTCATTTCACAAAATTCATAAATTTAGCAGTTGATGTACTTTTTGTACATCATCGGCACTATTGGGAGATATATGACAAACAATCCACAGTAAGATGAAACAATAGTGAACATATCGGCAAAAACTTGTGACTAGCACTATATTTTAGGTTATAAATAGTATACGACAAGACGAGACGCGAAAAGCGAACAACTATCCGCCATTTGTATTGTAGAATTTGTACACTTCGGTTCGGTCCGGTCGTTTCTTTTCATTCACGTCACGTCATCAAAAAAACTTGAATCGATGTATCGATATTTGTAGCAGTTTACGGCTACACCTGCAGATGGCGCCCCATTAATCGATTATTTCTTTAACCTTTCGATCGTAAAGCTATAGCAATATCCTTCACGAATACGAAGATCCAGAAATTATATTTTCATTTATTATGATGAGTGATGCTCTTTTATAAATAAATAAATCAATTCACCATTGTCAATGCTAAAATAAAGAATAAGCAAAAGACATACCCTTTCTTTTTCTTCCGCATTTTGGAGTGTGTTTGCCAGGTCAGAGAATTGGATCTACAATCAAATATTAAATGGTAGAAAGATCGAAACTACATTTACGAAGGTTAAGTTAAATAAACATACATACATACTTATACTCACGCCTATAACACCCAAGGAGGGGTAGCCAGAGCTTCATAATAAGGAATTCCTCAGGCACTTTTGGAAGTTGATTGGGGAAAAGATAGTGAAATAATGATTGTTGGGGTAGTGCTATACTAAGCCGACACTTCACAGCGTTAAATAAAATAAAATTAATATTATTTGAATGATATAATAGCTGTGTAGTGTCGGCTTAGAATAGCACTACCCCATTTCGTCCGGTGGGTGTACGTAAGAGGCGACTAACGGACTTGGGGCTTTTAAAGGGAATTTTGGGCGATCGATGCGGTTGGAGACCCATCACCAAGAACCTTTATTCTACCATCTTTTCCCCACTCAACTTCCAAAAGTGGCTGTGGAATTTCTAATTTCTCAGCTCTGGCTACCCCTTTTAGGGATTTATAGCCGTGAGTATATGTATGTATGTTGAATGATAATATGCATGTCGAATATGGAGGGAAGCTTATTATATTTATTAAATAAAAGTTCTGATTTTTCGCATAAATTAATTGGGATATAATCTTAGACATAATTTACATAAAAAATATTATTTTTCAAATCGGAAACAAATTAGAATTATTTACTTCCTGGTAATATAATGTTACCTAATTTACAAATGTCCAGAGATAAGTTTGAAGGTAGGATGAAAAATTATTAAATAAATTACTATAAATGAATTTTAATTTGAATAGTTGGACTGCTGCTTGTGTAAACATAAAATACACAAATTCATGAATATACTTAAACACTTCTTACCTTTGTGGCACTTTGAGAGTCATTATATCGGTCCGGTTTTGCATTATTGTCTGATAGAAAAGCATTCGAAATTGTACTAAAATCAGATTCTTCTGTGGCAATCTGGAAAAAAAATATTTATCAGGTAGATTTAAATTTTCTTAAAGGGTAGATAATTTTTACAATCCCAATACCTACAGATTTTAATATAATTGGATTTTTTCTTTGCTTAACATACGTACATACACTCACGGCTAATAATCCCTAGACAAGGTAGCCAGAGCTTTAGAACAAGAAATTCCTCAAGTACTTTTGGAAGTAGACTGGGGAAAAGATTCTTAATGTTCTTGGTGATGGGTCTCTAACCGCATCGGCCAAATATCACTTACAAAGCCCCAATGCCCTTAGTCGCCTCTTACGACACCCACGAGAAGATATGGGGTAGTGCTATTCGTAGCCGACACTATATTAAGAGCGGATCGAGCCATATGGGAATGATAGGCATGCCCACAACCCTAACCCTAATCGACCTACAACCTCACACTTTTTAGGGTCTATTGAGGCTAAAGCTGATATGATGATACTAATCACTATGGCCAAGAGACTTTTGGATGCCTATGCCCACAATCTTTTTGAGGACTGGATCCGTTCCTGCACCATATAGCTTAATTTGTTTCAGTTTATGTATCGGCGACAGTATCTATCACCAATTTTAATATAATTAAGATTTATAAATTTTGATAATTGAAGTAAAAATGAATATATTTAGTCATATGTCACGAATAACTGACATAGCTCAAAGAGGAGTGAAAGTTATATTTAGAGCTCGAAGGTTTTGATATTTGTTTAGCAGTGAACGTCTATTCGCTGATGATGATACCTAGTTCTGAAATGACGTCTTTATATATAATCTTAAGCTGTTTCGGCCAAATTATTTAACAGATATTTCAAAAAAAGGTCTATGCATTACTAAGTTTTTACCTCGCGTCGATTGGAATCGCTTTCCCATTTGTTTGCTATCTGTATAGTTTCTGCGGTTTTCTGCTGTATACTTTTCGTTTCGTCCAGCAATGTTAATTCATAGAATTCTTGGATATCTGTAACATAATATAGTTTCAAGTACATATCAAATTATTTCTTTAACTGCCCTTAATAGCATACTATTAAAAAGCGTCTCGTTGTGTTTTATTGTTCTGTACTTTTTTGTAACATTGATTTTTTTTAGTAAATGTATACAAAAAAAAGAAATGAAAAAAAAATACAATTCTAATTTATAGCTTTTGTCGGAATATAATTGCTATTTTCTATTAAGATTGTCGTGTTCGTAACAAAACCTTTAACACTACAATTTAGCTGTCATGTCACTCGTTATGTTGGTTGCTTCATTAAAAACAGTATAAATACTGGAACGAATTATTAAAGGTAATCCTATTCAAGACACGGCGGAATATCAGTGTCCTTTTTCTTGTACAATGAAGAATACTTATTGTCTTCAAATTACAATTATCGGGATGGTTTTAACGGGAGTCTGGTTACCGAAATCTCTAGAAAATAGTGTCTGGAAACCGTTTTATTATTTTTATGCTGCGTTTTATCAATTATTTTTATTTTGGGGATTACTGATAATAGAGCTCAAACATCTATATCTAGTGAGTAACAACAATTAAATTTTATCGAAACATATTTCTAGTAAATCTTTACTAAGAGTTGGTTTAGGTTAAAGGCGTTTTGCCTTTAAGGCTGATCTTCAGCCAGAACCAGTGTCATGTAGATAATGATACCAAATCACCACTTTCTAGATCCAAGCGTCTACAGGACCGCGGACGGACAGACAGAGAGACAGAGATGGTGTGAGACAGACTCAAATGGGGAGCCAGAGCTTTACAATTAGAAATTATAAAGCAGTTTTAGAATTTTATTGGGTTAGACAGTGACAACAACAGATTCGATAGTAGTTGATGCTGGTTTCTCCACCATATTATATATTATCTTAAAAGTCAAGTCATAATTGAAGAAGGTAACTTTGGTTTTAATGCATCAGTGCCAAGCTACTTTGCTCCTACTAGTAACAGGGTGAGGTTTAGAATAGCATTAATAACAAAAATACAAAGTTTTTAACACAGATGTCAGTATCGTATTTTTTAGCCTATTAAAAGATAAACACATAAATAATGTCAAAATTAAATAATAAATTACACATTTACCAATTTAAAAAGCCTTTTAAAAATATTTGATATTTGCACCAGCTTTCCTTTTTTTCAGGTAAGAAACAACATAGAAATGCTTGCAGATGTAAGCTTATTGTTACTAACGCATTTAGCACAATTAGCAAAAGTCGTAAGCATTTGGTGGCATCAAAAGCAATTGAAGAAACTGATTTTACTCTTAGAAAGTAATATAAATAAATTGTATATTTTTATTGAAAGATAGCAATATTAGATTGTGTTGATTAATTTAGGTTATTGTTTACAGGTCCTGTATTTACATCGCTATATCCGTGTGAGCAGAGAATTTTAGAAAATTGTTCACGAGTTGCATTCATCGTGAGCAAAACGCTGGCTATTGCTTCGATTTTCACGGGGCTTATGTTCGGGATATTTCCATTATTGCAACCAATTTTGGCTGTTCCTTTGGGCTATCCATATTTGGATAATCAGACTACTTTGTGAGTCGCAGATAGAGCCTTTTGTTTGCTTTTTTTAACTTAAACTTAGTAACCAAGTTAAATTTTTAGGTTTAAGGTCATGTATGGATATCAATTACTATGTATAGTTTTTAATGCCATTGGAGATACGGCAGAAGATTTTCTAGCAGGTGGACTGATGGCTTTGATTTCTGGTCAACTTGACGTACTTGATTATAAATTAAAAAATGTCGTGGCAAAAAAGACGGAAGGAAATGGTAACTAGAATTATTTTACTGCGTAAATATTGTGACTTTCATAATATGTTAATTTTAGAAATCCAACCTAAAGTGTTGTACACGTTAGATTTTTTTTAACTAAGACGGTAAGCAATCCTTTTACATACATAATATAATTTCTATACACATACAAAATATAAATTACGCATTTACAGCCCTTAAAATAGGGACTGAATACGAATTCTGAATATATTCATTACCATTATTTCTAATTTTAGGAGGTGTTACAAATGATGACTATTCTAGAGCTATTGATTGTATCAAGTTGCATCAAAATATTATCAGGTAATTATTACATTTATTAAAAAGGTCCTTTAATTAGGGAAAAAACCAAGAGATAAAATCTGTTTGTCAAAAACATCCCAGATTTCTGCGGTTTCTTATAATATTTTTTCCGTTAGTAAGTACAGTAAACGAAAATAATGCAACCAACTTAAACAGAATTTATACATTTTCCGTCCAATTTTTAGAAAGATCAGAAATATATTCAGTAGTGTTAATATTTTAATAACTTAATTATGCATTAAAATAAATTTATATATGTTATAGTTTCGTCAAAGAACTCGACAAAATTTTCGGAATACCTGCGTTTTGCCAGTTCTTGGCAACCTGCATAATTATGGGTTTAACAGCATTCAAAATCGCAGTTGTAAGTTTTTTATTACTTAATTTATTTATCCATACGTCTAACCATTCATACGCCTTTTGGTTATTTTTATTTTTTTTAGAGCCATGAACCTACTGAGAAGTTAACCATGGTGTTTTACCTCCTGTGTATAGTAGCAGAGTTATTTTTATATTGTTTCGCTGGAAATGTCGTCACGAATAAAGTAAGTAAATTTTTTATGTAGGTAACTGTAAAAAATTGCACGTAAAAATAATTGATGCTGAATTTGCTTTCACAGTGTAAACAAGTGGTTCAGTCAGCATATTGCAGTGATTGGACAAATACAAATATAAAAACACAGAAAGTTTTGCTGATGATTATGCTTCGAGCGCAATCTCCCATCTCGATATCAGCGGGAAAAATGTTTGACCTAACTCTTCGAACTTTTGTGATGGTATGTATATGCTTAAAATGCAGTTTTTTTCTCTAAAATTTTTAGCACGTAACATTCTTCATTTATAATTAATTTTCTTTTCAGATTGTAAAATCTTCATACTCATATTATGCCGTTTTGAAGCAAACTAAGGAAATGTAAGAAGATGACATGAGCAAAGCTTTGTTCAAAATTAAATACAGTCGTAATTGACCTACATTACGTCGTGGCTTATATATTCCCTCACGTAAACTACTCTCACATAATTGATATTATTAGTCGTATTTTAAGAAGTGTTATTAGATTTTGCTTTAAGAAATATATTAAATTCATGATTCATATTGTATTCTAGCTATACCATTTACGTTAGATAATAAGGCACGAAATTTCAAAGAATACCATTAGTTTGTGCGATTAGCGCATTCAAGAATATAAACTCTTAAGCTTAATAAATTATTACTAATTGTTCGAAATATGTAGGAATATTCTACAGGCCTTTTTCATGATTTAGAAGCAACGCAGGATTTAAAATAACTTCTAGTTCTTAACGCTGCACATGGAAGCCAAATAAGCGTCTTACCGGCCACCGTCCATTGTGGCTTGCATTGAATAGATTCATGTAAATAATGCTTGCGTTGTTCAATCACAATAATAAATGAATAAAGAATAGTTTATCAATCCACCTAAATCTTTGATGTCTTTATACTTGATAAATTTTTGAACTAGGTAAAATGATGCATTTTTTTCGTGACTATTGTCAAAAAAGGGATGGTAAATGCAATTTTAAAGTATAATATAAAATATTACATATACATACATACATATACTCACAGCTATAAATTCCTAGAAGGGGTAGCCAGAGCTAAGGAATTAGAAATTCCTTAGTCACTTTTGGAAAGTTGAGTGGGGAAAAGATGGTAAAATTAAGGTTGTTGGTGATGGGTCTCCAACCGCATCGCCCAAAAATCCCTTAAAAGCCCCAATACCGTTAGTCGCCTCTTACGTACACCTACCGGAAGAAATGGGGTAGTGCTATTCTAAGCCGACACTACATAGCGAATAAAATATTACTTTGATTCTTATTGTTTTTACAATATAGGATAGAAAGAATCAATCAAAAATAATAGGGAACATAAAACTTCTAAATGGTTTTATAATAAGCATCTCTTAAAAATGCTAACCCAATATCGTAAATGCTTCAAAGTTAATCATATTTGGATGTTTGAACACTTTTATCTGTGGTTGGATTAGATCTGCTTTAACTCATTACTTCCCGCGGGTGCCCTCAGAGATGACTCAGGGCTTTGGGTTTTTTAAGTGGTTTTCGGGCAATATGACTGAAGATCAACCACATACCATAAACTTCAAAAAGTGGCCTTTTTTTGAGTCTGAAGCTCTGCCTAACCCTTTATTTGGATTTATAGCCGTGAGTGTTTGTGCGTAATATGTCTTAAACTAGCTCATGATTTAGTATTACCAATTTATCTCTAGTAATATTAGTACAGCCTCATATACAGGCTTGCAAAGTGTCTTTCCTATTCTTATGGTTGGTCAATTCTATATGATAACACATTTTATTCGTGTGAACTATAAGTGATATACTATTGAGTTATTGACTACCTTAACTATTGACGTAGCCGTGTAGTGTCGGCTTAGAATAACACTACCCCATTTCTACCCGTGAGTGATCGTAAGAGGCGACTAAGGGTATTGGGGCTTTTTTTTGGATTTTTGCGCGATGCGGTTGGAGACCCATCACCAAAAACCTTTATTTTTACCATCTTTTCCCCACACAACTTCCAAAAGTGGCTGAGGAATTTATGATTCCTTAGTTCTGGCTACCCCTTCTAGGGAAATATAGCCGTGAGTATATGTATGTATGTTATTGACTACCTAAACTATTGAATAATGAAAAAAATGTTATGGTGCTGTGCTATTCATTAAAATCAGTGGAAGCAAATATTGGAACTTTTGTCTGCTGACCCCGTATCGTGTTGAGTGCATTGAAGTGTGAACGTTAGTAACATAGTTAGCCATTGTTACATAGTTAGTTAGTTATTTACTTAGTTATTACTTAGTACTTAGTTATTTACTTGCATTGAATTATCTATGTTAATTAGTTATTAGTATTTATAAATTAAGTCCATTTAACGACTTATGATGAAAACGTCAGCCACCTTGAGCCACAGAAAATGATAAAAGTACTAGCATCTGCTAACACCTATATTTAGTAACTACTAAATGTTACGTTTGGAACGTAGAACAACATAATTAACCGACTGTGTTAGCTTCGGAAAACAATCATATCAGTCTCAGTCGCGGAAGTTATTTTAGAACAAAATTAATTAGAATAGATAGTTATCAGTGTTAAAAATAGACACATAATGGCAATGTAATGTGAGGGACATTGATCGTCATCACAGTTATGTGTGCGAATTCGGATTCAAGATCAACAGTGCTGTGACGTAAAGTTTCTGTGCGGTGCGAGACGGAACGCGCGTGTACGCGGTGTACGTACGTACGAGAGAGAAGCGGCGCCTCTTGTATTTATAGTTTTCAGAAGGAACATACATATTAATAGGTAATATATGGTTTGATTTATAAAGAGGGTTTTAATTGTACAACACGATGCCAGTCTTCAAAATATAAGTTTTCCAAAACTTGTTCGCAGTCGTGTTTGCGAATTTAGATAGGTATGTATTGTGATAAAACTATTGGTCCCACTTAAATGACTAAAATTATTTTTATAATATTAAGTAGACTATTAAAAATAAGGAATACAAATGAAGTACTATATAATTAAGAAATTCATTCTAATTTTTTATTTCAATAATATACTTTATTTAATTTTTAATGTAGATCATTTCTTTTTCAAAAATATATTATGTAAACTTACCTAATAATGCTTGAAAAAGGCGTGACTTAAATATCCTAATTACCCTCTCAATCGCCAACCGTAGTTGGCGATCATGAGGTTTCACCAATTTACTGTGATAGTCTTCTAATAGTTCTAAGGCTCGATGGGCTTCTGCAATTAAAAATAATACAAGCAAAGTAAGTTTTCTATTCTGGATTTTACTTGGGACCCTAAAATACCTTTAAGTTAAGTAAGTTTTACACTATTCCTTGATTAATCTTTAGTTTTTAAAAATATCCTGTAATACAAAGGCATCTGGCAACACTATTATTATCGATACTAATCAACCACTCAGCAATGATGGAAGGGTGCCTTTGTAACAGCGAAGTCAACCCTTGTTTTCATATACCTACGCCCAACCACCTCATTTAAGAATATATCAATATGAAATTTTAAAACACACAGTCATAATATGATTGACTTAAGTATTCACCTTGCTTTCGGACTGGCATCACGGCACACTACCCCTGATTAACAATTATTCTAGAGAAACTATCAGTTTTAATAACAAAATACTTAAAACAATAAATGAAATCTATAAAGAGTTTGGTTAACAGTCCATAATTAAACAATTTTCATCACAGAAATTATCATTTTGGTATTGCACTTAGATCCACACACTAACAACATTGGAAAAATGGTAAATTTAGATATGTATGTGCCCTAGTAATATCTCCCGTCTACTGAGCGATTACTACTGCGCCTACTGGGATTGGTCGATTTTCATTATGACGTCAGCAGGGGTAGAAAAAGCATAGACAAATAAACTAAGGGGTTGTTTTTAGAGGGTCGTGCAACTTCGCCCCGGGCACGGATAATGTTTTTTATGCCATCAAACCACCCTGCTATGAACTGAGAATAATCAACCTTGGTTACACAATCAAATCATATAAACATGTAGTAAGGTACGAGTATAAGCAACACCCTGGATGTAACAATTTGCATGACTGGAGAAATAACTTATTCTGAAAAATTTACGAAACATATATACAATAAATTATTGATTTGATTGAAAGCCTAACTACATGGATTTAGTATCAAATGAGCGTCGCTCTTTTCATAAGAATTTTAAGGTGCTTGTATTTTACTTAACTACTAATCTAGAAAATTGACAGGTGAATTAACAATGCGTAAACGGGCGTGTGCCCACATGTGTTTATGAAGTAAATTTTGGCTACTGAAAAATCAAGTGACTAGATAACACGTGATTTACAAAATAATTAGCTCGGCAAATCCATTTGAAAAGTGAAGCTCTCCTGTCAGCTTTAAATTTTAGTCGATAAACAGTAAGTATAGAAATATTTGCTGTGTAGTGTCGGCTTAGAATAGCACTACCCCATTTCTTCCGGTGGGTGTACGTAAGAGGCGACTAACGGTATTGGGGTTTTTAAGGGATTTTTGGGCGATGCGGTTGGAGACCCATCATCAACAACCTTTATTTCATCATCTTTGCCCCACGCAACTTCCAAAGGTGGCTGAGGAATGTCTCATTCCCTAGCTCTGGCTACCCCTTAAAGGGATTTATAGCCGTGAATATATATATGTATGTATAGAAATATTCAGTGTTCACCCTGTATTATCTTGAGGTTTAAAATAAAACTTAAAAAAAAGTTCGGGAACCGTAAGTTGAGATCAATCCCGTTTGGGTTTATAGCCGTGAGTATTAATAAGCAGTTTACTTAGAATAGCACTAACCAACTTCTTTCCACGTAGTCGTAACAGGCGACCTAGGGTATTGGGGGTTTTATTATTGTTTTTTTGTCGATGATGATAATATAAATGATGTCTCTTTAAATACCTATATTTTTATATGTTATAATCCTAAAGTTTGTTGATCTATTATTATTAATGAAATCTATTCAAGCTAATATAAAAATTATACCAAAACATATTTTTTTTACATTTGGTATACACAAATAATAAAATTATCATTGAAACCTGTTCTTATTGCAAAAAGTATAGTTGATAAATATATCACACACAACGGTCTTGAACACAAAATGTGGAACCAAGAATTTGAAAATAGTTTGTTCACGAAAAGCTTACAATTTGATTATAAGATTAAAGTAATAAGTGCATCTTTTTATAATTGAAAGAACTTGAGAAGTGAATCCAGATGCTAGTCTCCTTATTACTAGACCACGGATGTCGTCCAGGGTGAGGAGTAGGACAGAGTCTTTATTAAATATAGTACATGTAGGCTTAGAATAGCACTACCCCATTTCTTCCCATGGGTGATCGTAGGAGGCAAAGGGCTAAGGGCATCGGGGCTTTTTAAGTGATTTTTGGGCGATCCGGTTGGAGACCCACCACCAAACACATTAATTTGACAATCATCCCCACTTAACTTCCAGAAGTTCCTTTTAGAGATTCATAGCCGTGAGTATATGAATATATGTATGTCAAAATAAAACTACACCTATACTATTTTATAATGCATAATTTTTATTCACGGCTGTAATTTAAACAAGGCGTACTCGAAGACATTGAATATAAAATCTCTGCTACTTCTGGAAGTTGAGGGAAAGGGAAAAATGGATTAAGGAATGATTTTTGGTGATGGTTTTGGCCCACCAATATTTACAAAAATGGAACAAAAGAAAACGATCGCTGTATGTATTTTTATTACAATTAATAACTAACTTGTTTTGCATTGGAGCCCCCTCAAATATTAATTATATCGGAAGAATAAATATCAACAGTAAAAATCTCAGCTCTCTTTAAGGAATAATTAATCTATTTTTTTAATGCCAATAAATATTAAACCTACCTAACCTACCTCATACTTTAAAAAAAAAACACGAATATGTACTATAACTGCCTACGTGGTCTCGCGGTTAAGCGCTTGGCTTCAATTACGGAGGTCTCGGGTTCGAATCCCGGGGGGTAAACTCACAAAATTTAATTTGTAAGATTTAACCCAGTTTGGAAGAATATTGCAGGCTTGAATCACCTAATAATTAAGATGATTCCCTTCTTCGGAGGCACGTTAAGCCGTCGGAGCCGGCTACTATCACGGTAGTAGTCGTTAGTCTGCCAACCCGCACATGGCCAGCGTGGTGGACTATGGCCTATATAGGGTAGGCTCTAGCCTCTTTGGTGGGGACATATATTGGCTGTGAGAGTGAGTTATATACAACTAAGTTCGCTAGAAGTATTCCTTTTTTTATAGCACTAGTGCGTAATGATTAATGATAAAAAAAATGGCATTGTCACTTTGTAGGCAAGTGTATTAAAATTAAGTTACAGGAAAAATTGTACAACTGTAGAAAAATATACAAGATGTATGTATTGAATTACACACTCAACTCAACTCAAACGTTCACGCCGTGTAACCCCGAAAGGGTAGCAGAGGTACTAACACTTCTGCACATCTCTGTTTTGCTTGGACAGTGTACTGACGAGATATAGGTCAGGCCTTTCGTCGTTTTGTACGAATTCTCTTTCACATGATTAAACTGAGCTATAAGGGTTTCCTTACGATGTTTTTTCTCATCGCTAACAATCATAATAAATTAAGCACACATATGACCAACACGGGTTTTGAGAACCATTTGTCTGCATGATTGGCGTTATTTTATTGAATATGTGAAGTATATACTAAATCTAAATAAAGGCAACTTCTTTAAGGGCTTTTCTTTTCATAATAATGTGCTACGAAATTCTCGAGGAAATATTCAAATAGGCATGAAAAAATAGTAAATAATCAATTTTATACCTACTATATATTATTATATCCGAGCATGAGCTAAAGTTGTGTTGTGTCGGCTTATAATAGCACTACCATTCATTTCTTACCGTGAGTGTTCGTAAGAGGCAACTAAAGAATAGGTCGATACGGTTGGAGATCCATGTCTAACTACCTTTATTTTACATTTTTTTCCCCATTCAACTTCCAAAAGTGGCTCAGCAATTTCTCAAGAATAGAATTTTCCGATTTCGGTAAAAATCCGATTTATTTTATTTACATCCCATTTACAACAAAAACCAAATATAAAGATCATTAAAATTCAGAAATAGGAGTTTGTGAAGTCAGGTCCAAGTAATTATATACCTAGAAATCAAATTAAATGCTGTATTTTGGTTCTTTTATGTTTTATGAGAAAAAAAAACTGTTGTCTAAATAGACATATTTAAATAACTTATTTAATAAAAAAATAGTTTTTACTTGAAGAGTTTTGATACCACTTAGAGGACTTAGACATGCAGAACTAAATGGGAGTGCATTTGAAGTTTTACCTGGAACCTTGGATATTGTGAAGAAGTCACTGAACAGTCAACGCGCGGAGCTATCAAACTGAAATAACAGCAAAAATACTCAGGTCTACTCTTCCTGGAAGCTGTAAAAAAATCAAACTCTTAAGCCAACGCAATCAAAAGATACAGTCATTAAGGCCACAAATTTCCGCAAATTTTCGAAACTCGCACGGGTATGAAACCCTTGAACTTAGAATCTTGTTTTTTTTTAAATTACGAAGTAACCTCTTATAGTACAGATAGAGGAAAAATAAATATAAACAATAAATTTTTAGTTACTTCATTTATTTAAAAAAAAATGTGATGGGTGAACTTTGCACCCCAGATACCGGAGGTGGATAGTATTGACACCAGTCGTGGTGCATGTTTAAAGAGAGGTTTTCTTTTTGAGAAATAAAAAAACAACATAGTTTCCTAGAGCTCTGTAGATGGCGTTGATGTAACTACGTTACTCACCACACAATTTCGCCACACAATAATTTCGCCAATGTCAACGTTAAAAACATGTGTCACAGCACCATAGAGTAACTTTTTGGCGAGTAAAAACAACAAAAAGAATGTTAAATATAAGTGCCGTCTTTGTTTATTTACTTTTGAGCTATCTTGGCTTAAACTGATGTTAATTTAGACTTTCAAATCAGAACGTTTTTATGTACGTTCCGTTTTACGACATCATTACATCCAAGTGTGAAAAACGGTGTTACGTTCCGTTCCTACCAGTAACATAGCAAGTCTGGCGCCATCTATCCTGAGAACAGGGAAGAAGAAAAAAAGAAAAAAAGGAAAACCTCCCATTGAATTGTGTACTATGCACCGCAGTCAAGTAATGTTAAGGGGTGAAAAAGACACGAACATGTTTTAATTTTATTCTAAGTATGAAACTCGATTATTCTTTTATTAAACGAATTTTCTATTGAAACTCGCACTCCACCTAAAGGTCGTTTAGTTACATAGCTTGCTTACTGACATAGCGGCTTTTTTATGCTCACCAAACCCAACTCCTTAGTGAGTCAAAGCAGCTGGCGTGGCGTCAACTACTTAGACTCATTTCCATACTTTTTCAGTTAGATTGTAATACCTATATTATATATTAAATAGATTGTGGCAAAGTGGTTAGACCTTTATTTTGTTTCGAATGGACTGGTGGCCCTGTGGCCTGTGCGGATTCACCATGACTTTATGTGTTCCTGGCAGCTAAGGGCCGCCCTGGTGGGGCATAGGATTGTACCCATACAGGGAGAAAGGAGCCCCAACAAGATGACCAACCGGGAGGCTTATGTCATGCAGTGCGAACTCTCGCGTCCATCGGGAGGCCTATGACAGTGGTAGGCAAAGGGAGGTTTTAATTTGGGGGTGGTTAGATCTTCACAAAGTTTCCAAAAAATACCGTTTGAGTTTGATATATTGTCAATGAAAGTTACTGACGGTGTTGATGTATCAGTCATTATCATTATATTTGAATCCTATTCATTCAATTCTCAGATGCAATCTATTTCATTTCAATCTATCCGTTCCGTACAATTTCGTTCAATTCTATTCAATCAATCATATCTTTCAGACAGATTTTTTGTGCTGCGTACCATACCATTTCAAGTTAGAATTTTCATATTTTCTTTGATAGTGACAATTTAAATTAGGTCTGGAATATATATATCCTTGGTGTTACATGACCTGTACATATAGATATTAGAGGCGTTCAAAGAGGCAACAAAATGCCTCTATTTGGGAAGAAAGATTTTGGAAGGAAATCTAAAAAAGAAAGTCGAGATTCAGAAAAACAACCATCCATTGAAGATAAGTACGTAGTGAAAGATCTTTTAGGCACTGGAGCTTTTTCTGAAGTGCGCTTGATAGAGAGTAAAGAAAATGGCCAGATGTTCGCTTGTAAAATAATTGACAAAAAGGCTCTAAAGGGGAAGGAAGATTCCCTTGAAAATGAAATCAGGGTGTTAAAACGTTTTAGTGAAAACGCCAAAGGTGAGGATGGTGATAAGAAAATGTTTTCACATCCAAATATAGTACAGTTGCTTGAAACATTCGAAGATAAAAGTAAGGTTTACTTGGTGATGGAGCTCGTTACTGGAGGAGAACTTTTTGATAGAATAGTACTGAAAGGATCATACACCGAAAAAGATGCATCAAATCTCATTAGACAGGTGTTGGAAGCTGTTGATTATATGCACACTCAAGGTGTAGTCCATCGTGATTTGAAACCAGAAAACCTACTGTACTACAGTCAAGATGAAGATAGTAAGATAATGATTAGTGACTTTGGTCTTTCCAAGATCGAAGACTCTGGTATTATGGCAACTGCTTGTGGTACTCCTGGCTATGTTGCTCCTGAAGTGTTAGCCCAAAAGCCATATGGTAAAGCAGTAGATGTATGGAGCATTGGAGTTATATCTTACATATTATTGTGTGGTTATCCGCCCTTCTATGATGAAAATGATGCTAATTTGTTTGCACAAATACTGAAGGGTGATTTTGAGTTTGATCATCCATATTGGGATGATATTAGTGACTCTGCTAAAGATTTCATCAAGCATCTTATGTGTGTGGATGTGGACAAAAGATATACTTGCAGGTGAGTTCATTGCTGTTAGTTGGAATAATTATTATTGGAGTTATTATTTCACACTAATACTATTACAGTGATTCATTTATTATTAACCATATCTATGGTCCAGTGATGCCACATAGTGCTGGCTTAGATGCCGTGTAGTGCCGGCCTTGAATGTCACTACCACTTTCTACCCACGGGTGTCTTAAGAGGCGACTAAGGGTATGGGGCTTTTGAATTGGTATTTGGGTGATGCGGTTGGAGACCCATCACCAATGATACTTTATTTCTACCATCTTCTCCCCTATTAACTTCCAAATGTGGCTGAGGAGTTTCTACCTCTGAAGCTCTAACTACCCCTTTTTGAGATTTATAGCTTTTAGTATATATGTATGTATGGTCCAGTGGTAACAATATTCACTGTAACTAGATGACACTAAATTCCATCATTGCTGAGAGCAAACTTAATAGTTTGTTAGCCTTGTATTTATATGTATTTTGGTACTAAGTTGATCTGTGAATTATGTCCATAAATATTTATATTTAATGTCTATCTCTTTTTTCAAGATTTTATGTCTTTACTCATTTTGCTGACAACAAATTAGTTAAGCTTGATATATCTTATCTTAGGTTATAAGGAATAACCATAAAAATTTATTTGTGTAGTGTCATGTTGGCTTAGATTAGCACTTCCCTATCTCTAACTGTGGGTGTTTGTATGAAGCAACCTAGAGTTTTAGGTCTTAAATAAGTTGGGCAATGCAGTTGCATAATCATCACAAATAAAAAAAATATTACATTACTTTATCCAGTCAGCTGCCAGAAATGGCTGATTCATTTCTTATTCTAAAGCTCTGACTACCCTTTCTAGGCATTTATAGCGTTGAGTTTATGTATTCATGTAAATTTTCTAGTCTTCTGTTATGTTAGCTTCTGTCTGTATGAGCACATTCTTTCAATTCGGTATAGATGGTGTGTAAGTCTGTTTTGAATAGATTTACTACTTGGTTTATTGTAGGAGGTGTATTCTTCTGATTTCCTTATGTGCTACACAAGAAATATATCTTAGGGATACACATATATATATATATATATATATTTCAGTCACTAAGCTTATTGTTTGGAAGAATATGATACTTTAGATATGTAATAATTACTTTCATCCAAAATCTTCTTATTTGATAAAATTTAAAGTTTTAGAGGTAAACAAATTGCAAAAAACACATTTTG
This sequence comes from Bedellia somnulentella, assembly GCA_963576735.1. NCBI lineage: Eukaryota > Metazoa > Arthropoda > Insecta > Lepidoptera > Bedelliidae > Bedellia > Bedellia somnulentella. The sequence continues at coordinate 11,957,763 of OY755179.1, forward strand.
CCCTAAATTTGATTAACAATTGCAATTTACAATCCAACTTAATTTTATCAGAAAATTATTATATATACATATACAAAATTATTTATGTTAACTCAAAGTCAAATAATGCAACAAATATATACACAATGAATATTATTAGTAAAAACAAATAAAAAACATGTTCCAGTGTTTTATCAAACAAAATTAAAAATTAAACATCAAATCAATGTAAACGACAATAAGTATCATTATAGTCTTAACATAACCAACAGGTACAAAAACAGGTGTAAAAGTGTCTTCAAAATTATATTTTTAAAATACCATATCATTCTAACCTGAAAAACAATTAGAATAAACTAATTAAAATCACAGTATTACTATCTACAGTGTACATGGTACTGTGTAGTGTACCAGTGTGTGTGTGTGGTACAGTGTACAGTGTACCATGATTAGACCCCGTTATCTTTGTAGCATTTTGGTGGCAACTGATTTTAGTGATGGGGTAATTGATAATAAATTAATCTCTGTTGTCTTTATTATTATTTATCTATCTATACTTATAATAAATCTGTAGAGAGGTCAATTCTGTACATGAAATATATTTTCAAAATAACTATCAGGGGGTGATTAGTGATCGATACTGATGCCAAAAATGCATTCAGTAAAATTTTTGTCTGTCTGTCTGTCTCTCTGTCTTTCTGTCTGTCTGTCTGTCTGTCTGTCTGTCTGTCGGTTTGTATGTTCCTTATGGAAACAAAAACTACTCGACGAATTTTAACGAAACTTGGTACAATTATTCTTCATACTCCTGGACAGGTTTTTGTATACTTTCCAGCAGAGTAGTAAAGGGGAATTTTGGGAAATTTTGGGAAAACGGGAGAAGTTACTCCATTTTTTAAGTTTCCGTCGCGTGTGCAGCCTTAATGGTTATACTTACATAGAAGTCATGTATGACGGAAATATTCTTCATAAAATTATCTAAAAAAAAATCCTCAACAGTTTATGTCTATCTTTTACGGTTGACTCACAATAACACGTGTAATTCCTGATAGCTTAGCAGTTCGGAACATTATGATTATATTTGTTTACTCTTACGTTTGTAAACCTCTCACTCATCTCTAATTTAAAAAAGGTAACATTATTACCTATTCAATAAAAAAAGAACCCACCAAAAACATTAAATGTAAAAAAATGCCAAGTCTCTCGATGCAGTCTTTCCATCGTAAAAAGTTTTGAGATCTCATAGAAGCCAAGTCCTATTCAAAATATTTCGTAGTTATAAATCAACATTTAGTAATTGTATCAATAGTTTTCTTTATATTATAATTATAGTGACTTGGCAATGAGCACAAGAAGAATAAAATAAAACGGCATATTTGGAAGAGTTGAAAGTTACATATCACAAAATTAATTTTCTTTTGGTTTATCCGTGTCGTCCCAACCGAATTTCGGCAACGGCAGTCAGTCTTAGTGCACTCTCGATTCATTTACTTTCATAAAGCGATGGCCCGTAAGGTATTCTTAATTATTGTATTGGAGCATGTAGTCGGTAGTGACCATCATGATTCACACATAACAAATAATCTGATCACTGGTCTCGTCAGTAACATATTTATATATAATTGCATATAGTTCCAGGCAGCAAGCAGCTTTTAATTTGTGCTCATTGCCAAGTCACTATAATTATAATATAAAGAAAACTATTGATACAATTACTAAATGTTGATTTATAACTACGAAAAATTTTGAATAGGACTTGGCTTCTATGAGATCTCAAAACTTTTTACGATGGAAAGACTGCATCGAGAGACTTGGCATTTTTTTACATTTAATGTTTTTGGTGGGATCTCACTTATTTTTTGTAAGTGTATTTCTTTCTTTTACTTTTAGGTGACCTCACAATTTCTTGAACGTCAGCTACTGCTTTGCTTAGAACCCATTCTCCATCTCTATCTCTTTTGTTTCTTCTCTGAGGCTTCGATACTTCTAAGGTAGACAAGTCTGGGCGATATATACTTCGGAGTCGATTATATTCAGCTATTGCTGTCTCCTGAGCTTTGATACTACTAAAATTCACATTTATTAAATGTAATCCACCCAAACTAGTCACTCTTGAAAGGGCCACGTATGCTTGTTTGACGACTGAAAACTCCCATACATGCTGTATGACAACGAATGAAATAAACACGACCCATCTCCAGGAATAGAGATGACTCTGTGTGGACAAAGGTCGCCATTTATGTACAATATTTCACGTTCCATTACACTATTTACAATTACTTCTATAACAATAAGGCTTAAACTTATATATATATATATATATATATATATATATATATATATATATATATATATGCAAACTAAACAGAACTAAACTTACTAACAAATAACTAACTAAATAAATATATATCTACTAACTTACAAACTATAACTAAACTAAATAAGACGTAAAGTTCTCCGAATATCAATTATCACTACAATATTTTTTAGTTTCGAAATAGGTTATCATAGACAGATGAAAATTATCGAATTATTTTGAAGTACTACTAAGGGCCGGCGCTCACTGCCAGCATGGCATGGCAAAGGATTTCGGTACAGATACAGCATTTTTAGTCTTATTGCCATGCATATAGAATTCATTTTGACACAACGATGCCGAGGGAGGCTGCGGTAGGACAGAACGTCGGCATCGTTGTGTCAAAATGAAGTAAAATGAATTCTATACTCATGGTAATAAGATTAAAAATGCTATATCTGTACCGAAATCCTTTGCCATGCCATGCCACGCCATGCCGGCAGTCAGCGCTGGCCCTTACACTGCGCTTTGTAACGAAACCATAGCGCGATTCAGACAGGTACAACGCCATCTATCGAGCGCGCATACAATATTTATCGCAATACAATGGAGTTTTAGCTTTATTAATTTAATGAACTTTATGTATTAATTTGCATTAATGATAGTCTATGTATTACATTTATATTATTCTTTTCTATTCTATGTATGTATTCATCCAATTGAATAGGTACTTGGACAACAAACAAAGTTAACAATGCAGTCAAAATCCATACATAATGTTCTTGCCAAACCGCAAATATAAAATTGTTTTCTAAGGCATATAATTTTTTAATGTTTTTATAATTTTTCCTTTATATGTGGCTAATGACCTATCTTGGTGCAAAATTTGAAGTTTCTAAGTCTGCTAGAAGTACCTTAGATTTTTGATGATCTGTCAGTGAGTCAGTGAGTGACAAAATGGTGTAACTTTGATCGACCGTAACTCCTAAACTATTTATTCATTTGGCGTGTAATTTCGAACTTAAGCTTGTTCTCATGCCTACTATTATTCACCGAAAACCTAAACTCCTAGCTTTGTCCACGTCGATGATAAAGGGGGGGCGAAACAGCCGCGAACCGCTTCGAGAAAAGATGGTACGGCCGTGCCCGTTTTGCTTGAGACTTGGCAGGGGCACTGCCGTGCCCCCAGATCATAGAAATCGATAGAGAAACACCGAAATTATACAGAAAATAAGCCATCGCGCCCGTGACCAAAACCAAATCTTTACTAATTTACATATAACATACTAGATGGCGCCAGTAGTTGCATCCTACATCACGTAATGATTTATTTTGTAGATTGTTATAAATACTTCATAGCGTTTTATTCCAAAATTTGCTATTAAACGGAAATACTGAACCGTTCATTAAAGCGCATTCAAAATCACCAAACTACACTGTTTAAGGAGTGCTATTAATTTAATAAATTGAAAACATTGCGCTGAATTTCACAATGCTTGAGCAGTGACTGAAGAAAGAAACCTCAGATATTTAAAAAAACAACGCTACCCGTGCGAAGCTGGGTTCGATCCACTATTATTATAATAAAATAGATAAGTAGGTACATTAATATTTTATATATTTTTATATTCATATATTTTATTCACATTGACATTTGTTTAGTATGTGACACTCGTATAACGATTAGGTTTATCAAAGAGGTCAACTCTCTAAGTCGATTCAAGTAATTATTAGAATTAATTAATTAATAGAATTATTTATTTTATTAAATAATTCTAATGTAATTTTTCAAGAATTTATACTACCTACGCATTTTTTAACTATTAATATTAATATAACTTACCCCATCACTAAAATCATGTGCCACCAAAATGCTACAAAGATAACGGGGTCTAACCATGATGCTACATTACATGTCAGTGCAATGTGTCAAACAATCACATATATTTTTGATTAATCCAACTTTAATAAAATTGTGATAGGTCTCACAAATAAATGTTTCATAGCTGACAATAGCGTATTATTGCTGTTGGATCCAAAAACACATTGCCATTGGATCCCATTTTTTAAGTGTAGTAAATTAACCGTTTTTTAGTGCCTTATATGTTTAGTAGGATGAGTTTTATTAACCTACCGCGTAATAAATATAGTGTAAACTACGCCGAGAACTATGATTTTACCCTAAGGATATTCTATTAATATTGCTGTGTAGTGTGGGGTTAGAATAGCACTACCCCATTTCTTCCGGTGGGTGTACGTAAGAGGCGACTAACGGTTTTGGGGCTTTTGAGGGATTTTTGGGCGATGCGGTTGGAGACCCATCACCAACAACCTTTATTTCACCATCTTTTCCCCACACAACTTCTAAAATGATTCCTTAGCTCTGGCTCCCCTTTCTAGGGATTTATAGCCGTGAGTATATGTATGTATGATATTCTATCAAAATAGTCAAAGATTTTGAGTTGGGTAGAGGCACTGTGATTGCACGTATATTACGACGTAAATTATTATAGGTATTAAATGCGATTTTGTTAATTCCGTAGCTCTGGCTACAACTTTCTCGGCAATGATTGTCTTTATATATGTAGAAGGCGGATTAAAGAAATGTATATTTTCTGGAATAAAAATTACTACCATTATTAAGAATAGCAACAAATTACAGCAATAAGCGATAAAAAATATTGCTCTTTATTGAATGCAAACCGTGAATAATTTCGTGTAACAGTTTTTAACATTCCACATTGTTTGAATTATTTTATCTAATAAACTCAATGCTTATTCCAATATGTAAATATTTTTATAAACTAGAAAAAAATTTTTGTTACGTGATATATATATATATATATATACTAGCTTTTTGCCCGCGACTTCGTCCGCGTGGACTACATTTTTTGCATTCGGTTTACATCCAAAATAACGAAACACTATTTCAACTTCTGTTTTTTTTTATATTTATATTCCCGCGGGTGTTGTAAAGGCCATAAAAGACATTGAGGCCTTCTAAGTGATTGTTGGGCGATGCAGTTAGTAAACAATCACTAATAACCTTTATTTTACTACCTTTTCCCAATATATTTCCAAAAGTGGATGAAAAATTACTATCTCTGAAGCTATGCCTACCCTTTTAAGGAATTTATGGCCGTTAGTAAATACTTATGAATGATTGATAGATTAATTTCATAAATTTAATCGCACCAAGTTTTTTTTTTCTAGATACCAAAATGACAAAAATCATTATCATTATTACTTTCATTTGCTATATCAACCCTTTAGGGGTTGAGTTCCAAAAATTTCCTGTTTAATTTCTCATAACAATCATGAAACAACCCATTCTGTACCAACTTATGATCAGAAATGAGAATATCTTTAGTAAGAACAAATACGGATAGTACACACTGATCGTTCGTGATAGTGGGAGAGCTTGCAGTGATTGCGAGCGAATATGGGGATGGTTAGTGGTGGATCTCTATCCGAAATAATCGCCAAAGTGAAGGGATAGTGCTTGCATTTTTTTTTTACATATGGCTATTCTAAGCTATCAAAACAAAAATAATAATACAAAAAGCTTGAATCACCTGAGATACGAATCCGAGACGATTAATTCATAATAGTTTTAATTAAATATTCATAGTAGATAGTTATACCGCTTCGCCACGGGGACGTTACCGGCGGTGTATTTTTTTTTACTCTTTATTTTTTATAAGTCTTACTATTAACCAACAAATTTGTCTTTTAAACATACACTTATTTTTATGAAAATGGATGAAACCGCTTAATTAATCTTAATCTTTCCAAAATGACCATTAACGAAGAGTCTGATGTTAAATCCATCGATAAAAAAATTATTCGCTGCAATATGTTGAGCCAGATATAAGTTAAGGTTTTTTGATGCTCCTGTGGGAACCCTTGCGTATTTCTCATTTTCGTGGATTCATCATCGTATCATTTAGCTTCTAAATTTACATGTTCATATTAGTTTGCAATATATTACTTTGTTTTAAACGACACACAGCGCCATCTCCAATACATTCAGCAAGCATACAATATTTTTGTTTTCCCTCGGGAACATAATTTTTTCCGGGATAAAAAGTATCCTATTGTTTAATTCAGGCTTCTAACTATACGTCTGCAAAATTTCAAGGGTATCGGTTCCGTAGTTATGGCGTAAAAGCGGAACAAATAAACAAACAAACAAACTCACTTTCCCATTTATAATATTAGAATGGATATGGATTCTAAATTTACATGTTCATATTAGTTTGCAATATATTACTTTGTTTTAAAAGACACACAGCGCCATCTCCAATACATTCAGCAAGCATACAATATTTTTGTTTTCCCTCGGGAACATAAATTTTTCCGGCATAAAAAGTATCCTATTGTTTAATTCAGGCTTCTAACTATCCGTCTGCAAAATTTCAAGGGTATCGGTTCCGTAGTTATGGCGTGAAAGCGGAACAAATAAACAAACAAACAAACTCACTTTCCCATTTATAATATTAGTATGGATATATAGATGATAATAGAAATACATACTACTTGATTAGATTTTTTTTATAGAAACAATACTTAGAACTTTACTAGATAGTTGAATTATTCAAATTCAAATTTTAAAAATTCATTTTATTTGCTATTCGACTTTTAAATCGACAAATCATCGACTTATTAATGAAGATTTTCTTTTAATATATCACGTTGCCTTTATTTAGTCGTAGTAGCCCAGTTAATGTGTCGTTTTATTTCCTTGTTGGCTTTGCCATGTTAAAAAACTCGACTATAATTTTTAATATATTTTTTTTATTTTAATAACTTTTGAAGTAATTTTTCAAGACTAATATACGGATAAAAGGTACTTTAAGGCTGCGTCCCCAGTAGGCAAACTGTTAGCCGCCGACTAAGTTAGCGGCGTATCGGTTTAGTACGCCCTTCCATATATTTCAAATGGAGTGTTCACAGTTTGCTAGTTTTGCACTCACTGTACGCAGTTTGCAGCGTTACGCGCGCCGACTACCTTAGTGAGCGGCCGACTCCCACCAAAACCGGTTCCAGTCGGCGGCGGCGATTGGTTGTTCGCCGGGCGTAGTGACTCCGTTTGCTGCAAACTGATTACAACAAAAGTAAAGTGATAATTCAGTCGGTCGGCTAAACTCTTACAGTTTGCTTGCGACGCACGAAAATTGATTTGAGTCTGCAGCTAACTCAAATTTCAGTTCGCTGCAATATTGCGGCTCACTCTGTCGGCGGCTAACAGTTTGCCTACTGGGGACGCAGCCTAAGGCTTCGTCCCCAGTAGGCAAACTGTTAGCCGCCGACTAAGTTAGCGGCGTATCGGTTTAGTACGCCCTTCCATATATTTCAAATGGAGTGTTCACAGTTTGCTAGTTTTGCACTCACTGTACGCAGTTTGCAGCGTTACGCGCGCCGACTACCTTAGTGAGCGGCCGACTCCCACCAAAACCGGTTCCAGTCGGCGGCGGCGATTGGTTGTTCGCCGGGCGTAGTGACTCCGTTTGCTGCAAACTGATTACAACAAAAGTAAAGTGATAATTCAGTCGGTCGGCTAAACTCTTACAGTTTGCTTGCGACGCACGAAAATTTATTTGAGTCTGCAGCTAACACAAATTTCAGTTCGCTGCAAATTTGCGGCTCACTCTGTCGGCGGCTAACAGTTTGCCTACTGGGGACGCAGCCTAAGCAAAGTCCTGAACTAGCTACTATTATATATAGCGCGATGAGCTGAAAGCCCGACAGCCCTGTGCCATTAAATACAATTATGACAGCGGAATGCTCACGTGCCCACAAAGTGCGCGAGTATTTACCGCTAAGATAGGATACATAAGCCATCTTCGGGCTCATGGAAGAAGAGCCGAGTAGGAGTTTTTTAAGTGGTCGCCATGACCGAAATCGGTCGGATGGATCATCATCACTTTAAGCAAAGTCTTGAACTAGCTACTATTATAGACTTTATGCTGGTAAATGTAAATGAGCCAGCTACATATAAATTCAGGCCTCACTTCTTTTTGTAACCGTACACTTTGTAGGGTATTTAACAAAGCTGTTTAAAAAAACATAAGCTATTCTAATTCTTTTGCTTTTTTATTATCTCTGTTTATACTTCTTGTTTAAAATATTCAATCCGTTTTACCAATTATAACTCATAACCGTAACATCCGTTTGATAAAACATTAAACTGCATACATATTTTAAATACTAACGAAACTTAAGCATCGATGTATTTTAAGCTGCGAAAATTGCATGACACAAAATAAACCTACAAATCGCTATAGTATTTAAAGATTTTTAGTATCGTGTTAGAATAGTACTAACCAATTTCTCCCCACGGGTGTCACAAGAGCTGGAAACCCATTACCATCCCATCACCAACCGACCTCTGTTTAAACATGTTTTTCCTATTCAACTTCCAAAAATGGGTGGCATTTATCATTCTAAAGCCCTAGCTAACCCTTTTTTGGAATTTAAAGCGGTGAGTTATGAATTTATATTACAACTTATTATAAAAAATGAAATAAAACTGGATGACTATCGAAAGTTGTTAAAAGGCGAATGGTCTTATTAGACTCGCGCCAGGAGAAATGTCGCAATTAACTATTAAGTTAATGCGACTTAATGACCCATTTTTATGAAGGTCAGTGCGTGTGGCAAAGAAAGCTTTAAATTTTGCCAATCCCTCTACGATTTTCGTGTCCTACGTTGGTTGTATTTTAATTGAGTTTGATAGGTTCGCTACAAAAATACACAATATCGATCAATATTAACCGAGTATGTTATTTTATTTGGAAGTTAAGTAATAGTAAGGATCAAAATCAGTAACATTTATTTTTTATCATGAATTTAGTGGAAGCTCGTGATGTTTGCCAGATCTTACAAAGTGGCGATCGATAGTCTCTGCCTACCCCGATGGGAACTATTAAGATGGGAATAACTCTTGTCTAGGATAGTAGGATTCGGATGACATGACCTATGATACGTATTTCAGGAATTTACTCAAGGCTGTAAATTCCTGAAAGAAGGTAATCAGAGTTTCGGAATAAGAAATTCGGTAACAACTTTAGGAAGTTGAATAGGAAAACTATTATCAAATAAAGAGTCGTTGATGATGGGTGTCAAACCATATCGAATAGCAATCAATTTAAAATCCCTACTACCCCAAATTGCCTCCTAAAACATCCGCGGGAAGAGATGTATCAGTATTATTCTAAGCTGACCGTACACAGCTTTCATTATATATTTCATCCCGTGAAATAACTTTTTTGTAAAGTTTAACAAGTGTTCTTTAATAATGTATAGAAACAGTCTCAAATACCATCCTTGACTGTAATAGCTCATTATCATGTGTGTTGTTCCAATGTGTTGCTCAAGATAACGTCATATTACTACTGTCAAAAAGGTCACGTCGTAATGTTTATCTTAGGTTTTTTATCGGCCCATCAGCTATTGCATCGGGTTAACTAGACCTATAGAACTACGAACATAAGCGACCTACACTAAGCCAGTATTTCAACATTATTAAACTTAAATGTTATTGCAAAACGACAGTGGTTTTTTACCCGATTATGGCAAAGCCAAAAGGAATAGTAATTATTGATTCTCGTATCAAGAATCATTATTCATATCTTGCACGTTATTAATACAGAATCTTTCGCATAAATAACAACAATGTTTGTTCATCTCTATTTCAGCATAATTTTAAAAGGGTGTTATTTAAACGGTTAGCAAAGTATTGGCATATTTGTGAGCAGAAATATTTAATTGGTAAGCTAAAATTGATAGTTGGACAGCAACTTGTGTTCAGCAAATATTAATAAATCAGTCTGCAATATATATCATTCTGAACAGCAGTATTTTTTTTTGTACAGCTTTGTATATATCAAAGCTGCAATGAGTGACCTGTAGTTAATTAAATTTTGGTAAGCACTCAGAGAATAAGCAAAAAAATCAGTTTAGTGCCGCTTAAATTAGTCTAGCAAATAATAAATAAATATCATACTTAAAAAGCACTAAATGGGCGCATCACTTACTGATGATTCATTTATTTATTGTCTCTCAGTAAGTATGTTACTTTTAGTATTATAGCAGAGATATTTTGATGGAATAATAAAAAAGCCGTTTTAGTTTTATGATCATTATATTCAAGAAACAGTTACTTTTTTTCTATTTATTGTATAATTAATGCTCGTTTTGCCTTTGAAGGCCGGCCAAGTTTCCTCTTTTCCCCTATGGGAATATTCTTTGCTTCAAGTGGAGGCACCACATGCTTTAAGCGGATCGCTAAGACAATAACGTGTTTACATACGTAGAAATTAAAAAAAGTTGGACAGTCACATTTTCCCTCTCTTCATTCCTTTGTTTCAATTGGCAGTGAGACAATCCACTTACTGAAATTTTGTTTCTTGAAATCATTAAAAATTTTCCACTGTGCGTCGAAAACTTCACAATTAGTAGCTATTTTATAACGGATTTTTCAATAAATACGCAAAACAATTATTTAAATTGCCATCCAAATTTAAAATATGCTATACTGTCAAATAAGTTGCGTGTAGAAATGATTTCTCTGCTGACCTAATGTACAATCTTGCTGCCCAAGTAATTATTCTGCGGAGTGACTGTTTATTTTGCAGATACAAAATAAAACTCGCTACCAGTTTGTGTTTAAATTACAGACCATTGTCATGATTATTTACAGAACACGAATTGCAGCCTGATTTCAATTATTGCTAACAAAATCTTTGTATGCTAACCACATGATTTATTAGCGGTTATTTCTTGCAAACCTAATTTTTAAATGGCATACACAGTAATTACTTCTCATTTTAAAATACCATATCATAATTTGTCATATGAAATTGTTCACGCCGCCATTGTTGCTTGGTTATATTTTTACAAAAACTGATGATTTAATATTGAGACAAAAAGAGACATTAAATTATATTGAAAACGCACAATCGTGTGAGTTTTTCTCGTATCATCTTAGAAGTATCTAAATGTATCGTAACAAAACGTGTTTTATGTGCGTAATATTGTTTTTCTATCATTAAATGTAACGTAACAGCCATTTAATAGTTTCTCCATTCGATAAAAAGAAAGTGTGAGCTGATAATTTCTGAGATTGACACACCATTTCACCTGTCACCTAACTGATCGATTCCTGCTGATCTTGATTTTGACGTAACTGCAGCGTAATCTTTCTTCTATATTTAGTCCGGTCAATTTATACATTCAAGGTTACATAAATTCATAAGAAGCTGAAAATTGGCACAATTGTTCAAAACATGATTATAAATGAAACCTCAAAAGTCCCCATCGTTCCGAGGTGTGCTAAAAATTTTACACGGGGTCAAAGGTCAAAAAAATTAGTTTTTTGCGATTTTAAGCGAAACAGTGAGTTTTTCGCAAAATCTTTCCAGTACAAAATTGTAGATCAGAAGATTCTCTACAAAAAAGATTACAATATTTTTTTTCCTAAAAGCCACCATTTTGAAGATATAACGCGTTGAAAAGTTCGATCATTGGTAATCTTCATACTTTGCAAATGTACGCCACGTATGAACATCACTTATAAGGTGTTATAACTTAAACCTCAGTAGCTGCTCACCAACATTTATTTCGGGTATATTACCAAGTTCAAGTGTGTCTTGGTAATCACCTGGACCCTAAAGACTGGGGTTGGAAGTTGGTCGACAATACATTAGAGCCAGTTCTAACTTTACTTCCACCAGCACCTGAGAAACTTCTCAACTCAATATTTTGTAACTGTAAAAAAGGTTGTAATGCTAAATGTGGATGCAGAAAAGTTGGACTGTTTTATTCCCTGGCATGCACAAACTGCCAAGGCCGATCGTGCTCTAATGTTGAGTCAGCTAATCTAGAAGACTCATATGATACCAATGAGGAATCGCTAGTGGGACAGTTGATCTGTGAAATAGAAGAAAAAGAAGAAGAAACACAGGAAGAAGAACAAGAAGAAGACGAAGGACAAAAAAACAGTAATCCTGGAAAATTACGAATCAGACGAGGAATATTAATCATTTCATTTTCAATTACACCGCCATTATTTTAACCAACCGATATGTACAATAATATTTTACAATAGTTTTAAAACAAATAAAATCAATGCAGATCCGTGGAATAGGCCTACAGGAGATGCCACGTTAAAATAAAACGCGCTAAGTACACTACCTCATAGGTGGCGTGGAAACGTGTGCAAAGTATGAAGATTACCAATGATCGAACTTTTCAACGCGTTATATCTTCAAAATGGTGGCTTTTAGGAAAAAAAATATTGATATCTTTTTTGTAGAAAATCTTCTGATCTACAATTTTGTACTGGAAATATTTTGCGAAAAACTCACCGTTTCGCTTAAAATCGCAAAAAACTAATTTTTTTGACCTTTGACCCCATGTAAAATTTTTAGCACACCTCGGAACGATGGGGACTTTTGAGGTTTTATTTATAATCATGTTTTGAACAATTGTGCCAATTTTCAGCTTCTTATGAATTTATGTAACCTTCCTCCTTATTTTAGGCCTAAATTGACCGGACTAATTATGAATAAATAAATTCATTTTTACGGAGACATTACACAGATCGAGCTAGACCCAAAGAAACAATTTGTAACTTATATTTGTTTTTTGAAAGGGCTAATCGTCACAAATGTTGAACCGCTCATGTCATGACAATTCTTTTCCAATCGAAAAGCTACACTATTTGAAACATAACTCTACCCGTTCAAAGCTGGGCAATCCACTAGTCTCATATATATTTATTCTTTGTAGACAAGCACTGGACCATCCTTGGATATCAGGCAACGCGGCCAGTAACAAGAACATCCACGGCACCGTCTCCGAGCAGCTCAAGAAGAACTTTGCCAAGTCCCGCTGGAAACAAGCGTACCATGCTACCACCGTCATCAGACAAATGCAGAAGATGGCTCTCAACAGTGGCTCCAGCCGCAGCAACGCTTCGGACTCTGCCACCAAGCAATAACTGTTCAGATCACTCCCCATACCTACCCTCACTTCATTTAAAGGTACTTAGTGTCATATCTTCGCCGTACCGTTTCTCTCAAAACAGGCGCAAATGGCGAAGCGCAGTGCAGAAAATTTCGTTGCTCTACTATTATTGAGTTGACCTACTTTGGAATGATATCCTAAAACAAGTAACAAGCTCGTGAGATCTGATAATAGCATTTATAGATTTTCAACATTATTTTCACGCGGCTAGAGACAGTATAATAATCAAAATTATCTGTTCTGCGTTTCGTCAATTGTGCTGGAATCATGACTTTAAAAAAATAATTCTGACAAAGCTTAAAAGAAAAGAGTCTTAATGCGTCGTACTACAAATTTTCGCTCTCCAATCGATCTGAATTATCTCTCTAACTATATTAAGTTAATTATCTATCGTTGTTGACAAAATTCGCGACTACCGGTAGGTATATTGAATGTGAAATCAGACAATTGCTGAAATTGATTGGACGTCATTGTCGAATCAGTTTAGCATGCTTCGCGAAGTGCAGTAATTGTACTACCAGGAAATTGGAAATTATGGAATAAAAATGCTTCATTTAACTACCTATGTCTTTTAAAACAATTATGCAGTTTTACAAATATTTAAATATATAGCATTAAAAATAATGATCAACGAAAGTGTTGTTAATATTCATAATATTACTAGTCATTGTGGCTTATTGAAGTTGAGAGTGATCTGTAGGTCTATAATTATGTGGAATAATTATGGTCGAAGCAATATGAGGCCGCAGACACAGATGTGTACTAGTTTGCGCTCGCCTTACCGCGTGTTTTAGTAAATATGTATCTCCTCACACTATTTTATATAACTCCTATTCTTCTACCGTTTACTCCTATTGAACTTATTCCCTAAATAAAATATGTTACTATAAATTCATAACTTAATGTACTGATTAAACTATTTCTGGAGATTTTTATTATTGTTGAAAGTAGCTGCTGTTACTTCGTATATCTGTGACATTTTAAATAGGTAATGTAAAGATCTATTGACTAATATATAAAGATTATAAAGTTGTTCTCTTAAAATACTGCCTAATTATGATAATCATAACGTGATAATCACTGGCAGCTGCTAATCGATTTGTTCACACTAACATATTTAATCCTCTAAATTACTGTTATACTATTCTCCATTTTTGAAATGACTATAACGCCTTTTTCTTTTTATCCTCACTTTGAATTTTCACAGTTAGTGTGGGCGAATCGCATATGCATATGTGACTAAGCAAATTGATATGGTGACAAATATATAAACAAACCATGTGTATACCTATATGATATAATAATTGCAAACTTATTTAATCCTAAATGTAGCTGTTTTGAAATTTTGTGATGTGACCTAGTAGTAAACACATTAATTGAGATTATACATAGTAGAGTTGTATGTTACGGTTCTTAACATAATATTCCTGTCTTGTTATAACATTTACCTTTTGAGTAGTGGTCTTACCTTATACGCGATCCACTTCTGATGCAAGTCTATATGGCTAGCTTCGAATTGCTTATGAATCTCATGTATCTGATTTGTTCTTTAAAATTAAAAGGCAATTTCTCAAACGTTCCAAGTTCAGGAGGCTATCAGAGATATCTTGTAGCGAGCATGCAGTTCTATTCGTTCGATATCAATAACAGTTAGCCTTGAGTTCAGTGCTGGCTAGAGTGTGGCACGTTCGATGCGGCCAATCTTATAATAAGCGTTACATTTAAAATCATATACGCCTATTGAGTAATTCCACCACATTTTTCATGACTTAGTTTTATTAATTTAGTCATTAGTTAGGTGTATTATTATTGGGATTTATTTTATTATCCTCATTTAATGAGTTGATTTCTCTATTATAAAATTTATTTTTATATTTCACCTGGGTTAAACACTTATATCCAAAATTTATTTGAAAGTAATTGTTTATAAGCTTTCCATTCTACGGAACATACATTCCATGTTCAGTATTCAATATTATTTAGTGTCCTTATACTCTTTAGGAAGAGCATTGAATGAAACACTTATTTTATTCCAAATATATACCAAGTGGTAATAATAAACAAAGTAATTTTCGGTGATTAATTATTCTATTATGGACTTTTTCCTTTCTATGCGGACCTCTTGAGAATTAAAAAGTTATTCTCTTAAATTAATATTACTGATAAGTTTTGAATATATTTTGCGAATAAAAGGTGACTAGCACAAATTGTTTTGATAAATGATTTTATGTAATAGATTTCTGTATTAAAACATGCCATAGAATTGGATCGATTTATTATTATGAAATAGTATAATAGGTTTTATGTGTCCGTCCACGTTTACCTTAATCAGATGCAGTCTTTGCAAAACGATCAGTTGCTTAATATTGACATATCTTTTTATCCCAACTAAATACGATCCCGTATACTTTAAGAACGTAAAATCATGTTACCTTAGATATAAATTCGTTACAGTACAGTATGTCCGTTGTACGTTATTATATTACCAATATTGTATTACATAGCATGAGCTCTGTGATAGCTGTCATCCAAACAGCTACAAGTGTCTGAAGTTTGCAACTAAATTTGACCTTCTAATATTTAAGTATACTGTATGCGATAATTCCAGCTTAAACCAGTTTATTCTTTTTCATACTAGGGCAGTTAATATTAGATATTATTGGCATCTAGATTTCTCAATTTTAAGAGATGGTTATAGAACTTATCATCTTTTAATACAGATTTTAATATAAAAAAAGTTGAACAAAGATTAGTTATTAAAACAGCTAAATCTGAAGTCCAGCCCTTAACATGTTATTATGGCAGCTATCACGAATCAAGCTATGTTTTACAAATTTTATCGTAGAAATTAACTGATTCCGACAGTTGAAACAAAAGTCAGAACCGATTCCGTTTATCATTTAATTATCGGAAGAATTAATCTCGAGTTGAAATTTACAACATTTGAAAATACCAAAATAAAAAAATCACGTTTTAATGGTCTTAGTTTTTGAGTCACTCTTTTAGAAATTTTAAACTATTATTAAATTTTAATGTCCTTAGAATGTTTATGTAATTATATTTTATTTTTTGTTTACATTGACTAAATATTTAACTTTGACTAATACTACGGATTTTTTTAATGAAAAACATGCGTATTCCTATACCTTTTATGGAAAAAGAGGGTCACTCTGAAACTATTTTTAACTGAAATTCGGTCTCATCGATACAAGCATATCAGAAAATAAAATTTTAACTTTTCCACCACGAGAGGTCGCCTTTTCAATTAATATTTACAGCTATCAATAACAATTTTAATTAGACATATTTCTTTTAAGTCAATGTTACTAATAAGAATTTTACAAATACAAATTAATTTTACTACTATGTGAGAATGTAAGGTAATTATTTTCAAAATCTACATTTTAACCCTAGCTGTAGTCGTACTTCGATGTTTAGTGCCATTTTTCTTCTACGTTAATAACCTTTAAATTTATGAAAAATAAAACTGCTTGTATCCTACATTCATATGTAACGTTTATACTCGTAAAAATCATTCCAACCTCTATGTAAAATAATTGGTTCCTCAAGCGCCGCGCACAATAGTATTTTGCATTTACGTATAACTTAGTGAAAGCATTGATTACCTTGCCATATCCTCAGTTTTACGAATGGTTATCATGTAGATGTTCCATGATTTATTTGAAATGTGCCAAATTTAGTTAACCTGACTATGTACCTAACCGTTAACTGTTTTAATTAAGGACATGTCCTTTTAACGCAGATATAATGAATTCGTCACAGTTGCGCACCTTTGTCTATTTGCAATTGTAAGTGTAGAACAATTGGGTCGCGATATCTGCATATCGCATGACGTTTTGCTCTTGTGTAGACAACTATGTGACTAGGCAATACCATGGAGGCCGATTCATTGTCACCTTTAATACCTATAACGTCAGTCGTGGCCATTCCGTTCACGACCAATAGTTCCTTGTTGATTTCATTTTATTATAATTACGCTTTAAATAGTGCTGTAAGTGTAATAGAAATTATACATACACGATATTGCTATTTTTCGAAGGTCTTATAATTATGTGACAATCATTGTACGTATATTGATGTTATTTTCTAAATATTTTAGTTATTGATTAGCACAATAGTTTGTAAGGGTTGGGATGTAAAAATTTAAACAAGTTCATTTTAGATATGATGTCGCAGATTGAGAATGCAAGATGTGGTTTTGGTGTCTTGTGATATTGGGTTTATGTAGAGACTGTTTAGTTCATATAAATGTAATATGAATCTGTGTTTCTTGGAACGCTAGTCAACGGATTTGTGTAAACTAAACAGTTTCGATAAAATGTAGTGTATTTTATCTGATGACAGTTCTTCAGAATTTTTGCATAATTTGAGTCAAGATCTGATACTATTGCATTATCTTGTGATTTTAGATTTTATACTTCTTGTTCAAAACAATCATTATAGTAGATATTAGATGTTAGCTATATTTCCAATTTGATTGTAAATAAAATGCCAACTTGTTGAAGTTTTTGTTTTTTAATACTTCCCTTATGCGTTCCAGATAATGTTTGCATTGGATAGTTACTACAGATATTACATTCATATACTCACGGCCATTAATCCCAAAAAAGGGTAGCCGGAAACTCCTCAGCCACATTTGGAATTAGATAGGGGACCTGATGGTAGAAACAAAGTATCGTTGGTGATGGATCTCCAACCCCATCGCCTAAAAACCACTTAAAAAATCCCGAAACCTTAAGGCGCCTATTATGACACCCGTGGGTAGAAAGGGGTAGTGACATTCTAAGCTTCTTCTATTTAATCTTAGTATTCTGAAGAACTTGTACTATTGTCATTGCTGCGGGCCTATACGACCTGATTGCTGTTATTTCATTTAGAGAATGACCATATAAGTTAATGGCAACGGAAGTTTACGAAGTACGCCGTTTACACCATTTTCTGTGGATGAGTACTCAGTAACAAGAATAGACAATATTTTTTTTGCAGTATGATTGCGAGTTGATATTGGTGTATTAAAAGACTAAAACACTAAAATATTGTACACTTGCCCATCTTATCTGGGACTACGAAAATAGGCAACTAAGAGAACTAGGTGTATGCCGCATAATCAATAAAGGTGATGTATTTCACGAAGCAGATTTCGTTCCCTGTTACAGGTTGGCACAGTTTTTTTTCCCAGCAGCGATAAACTTCTATTATACCACTTGTATTAATAGAAAATTCCCGCCCCGAACAATCCTTAATTAACTATATTTCCCTTTTTAAATCCGAAAGTGGCTCAGGGATTGCTCAACCTCATTTTCTGGCTGCCTCTTAGTATCAAAACATTGAGTATTTTAAGTGGGTGTTAGACACGACATGGTAGAAACTTAATTTAGCCATGTCATTGAAGCCATTCTCAAGTTTTGGCGTGACAAACGCCCGATTTCTGAATTTAGTATTCCAGCTGAGAACAACTTAAGTATCGTTCTGTCGCATTGAATTCTTGACAACTGAATGAGACAAAACTATACTTAAGTCGTTCTCAGCTTGAATACTCAATTCAGAAATCGGGCGAAAGAGACACAAAATATCATTTTTACTTCGAGGGTGAAATCATGAGTTAAATAAAAAACACATAGTAAAATGACATAAACCATTTATTGATTATATAATTAAATAATATTCACGAGGAATGATTCATATTTCTTCTCCAAGTAAGGACAGTTGTTTCAAGAACTGTGAGGCATTGGGCAATGTTGTAGCTCCATATATGATTTTTCTAGTAGAACCTCCGCTTGCTTGTTGCTGTGAAGAAATGTCATTATTATTAAATGCAAATTAATATCATGTTTTTAATGGGTAGTGTTTAACATGACATCAAAAAGGTATTCCCGAACAAAAAATAACTTGGCCACCGAAAGTGACAATTAAATGGTTAGGCACTTATTTGGTGAACATCTAGACAGAAAGAAAACATTTATTAATTGCTACATACAAAGAAAAGCACAGTTACACTCACATACATTTAGAATCACTTGACAATCAATTCAACTCAAACGTTCACGCCGTATATCTCCGAAGGGTTTGGCAGAGGTACTAATACTTCTGAACATCATGTGACATTGTCACTTGTTGTTCAGAGTACTCACGTGATAGGGGGCAGTCCTATCGCCTTTTGGTACGAATACACTGTTACATGACAACTGAGCCATGTGGGTTTCCTCACGATGTTCTCTCTTTTCGTTAACAATCACACATCACACATATGAGTTTAGAAAAGACAAATTTGTGTAGGCACGACCCGGGATTTGAATCCTCATCGTCCGCGCACGATAAGCGGTGTTCTACGCTCTGAGATATCACGGTTGGTGAACTTTCAGGACAAAATTGCTGTACCAATTCGGTATGCAAAGTTTTTTTTTGATATTTATTAAATATTTTTATTCGATAGCAAACACGAAAATAAAAAACTAATTTGAATATTTTTCATTTAAAATGAGTAATTGCAAAGTTATGATTTTTTAAAGATTGTTCAACTTTTGTACTTAATGACGTCATCGATTGAAAATATCACGTAGCGACATGCAAATAAAGCGAAATGTTTAGTAAAAATGTTGCTAATTGCAAAATATTTCACGAATTTGTGATCCCAAATGAAATTATTACGATATTATACTAAACAAACCTATGTTTTTGATGTTTTATTAATAAACTGCAAGAACGAATGTCTTTGACATAACGCTGAAGGTCAAATACTGTTACAGTTTTTTGCTAAAATAACGGTAATTTTAGCTCTGTTTGATTTCATTTCAAGAAAATATGTTTTAAAAACATAATATCTCGAAATGGTTTCGTAATCAGCACCACTTTTGTATAACTTTGCATACCGAATTATTATTTCTCGTTTTAAAGCAATTGTCAGTAGTTAAAGCTATGCTTTCGATGCAAAAGGTTTATGTTCTAATATTCTGGGTCAGAGCTAAAAATATGTGTACTTATGCTCATAACCGTCATTGGTGGGGAAACTAAATACTTCATATCAGTTTTTAGGTTAACTTCCTGATTCAAGATAACATTGAATCTTGGGACACGTATGTATTATAAAATATATCGTAGAGTTTGTATCCCGTACTCCAACCATTATTGTTCTTATCTAGAGGCTAAATGGATCTGTGTAATATGTCCATATTATCAACATAATTAGCCAATAAACGTCGACTGCTGGAAATAGGCCTCCCAAATATTTCCAAAACTGATCCTGTGCTATATACTTCATATTAAAATACTACAATACTACAAAATAGCACAAACCTTAGCAAAATCAATAAGATTATGATACTCGATATAGTTCCCGCCGCCGACCACAAAGACGAGCGCGTCACTAGGCGCCTGTCGTTTCTGCGGGTCCGCGCGGGGGTGGCGCGGGGCGCGGGGGTCCAGCCACGTGAGCTCGCCCTCCCCGTCGCCCCCGCCTAGCGCCGTCTCTACGTAGCGACTTACTGGCAACTTCTGTATGGAGAGGATTGTAGAAAATTGAGGGTTTGTTTTTAAATAGGTTTGAACAGTGAGCGTTTTCGAAATGCATCATATTTGTGATGATCAATGATCGAACAAAATGGCGATCGATATTCTCCGCCTTTCCAATGGGAACGAAAAGTGTGCGTATTATGTATGAATGTATGTTATGATATGAATGAATCAAAATTTAAATAAATAATTAAAAATGTTGTTACTAACTGACCGATCATCAAAACTCGGTAATCTAACCTAAATACGTGAGCTCGCCCTCCCCGTCGCCCCGCCTAGAGCCATCTCTACGTAGCGACTTACTGGCAACTTCTGTATGGTGAGGATAGTAGAAAATTGAGGGTTTATTTTTAAATAGGTTTGAACAGTGAGCGTTTTTGAAATGCATCATATTTGTGATGATCAATAATCGAACAAAATGGCGACCGATATTCTTTATCGACCTTAATGTATGGATAAAATTAGAAAAAAATGTTTTGAAGCTAGAGGATGTCATACTTCGTAGTTTGTTACGACAGACCGATCATCAAAATTTTAAGGAACCTAACCACGTGAGCTCGCCCTCCCCGTCGCCCCCCCCTAGCGCAGTCTCTAGCGAGTGACTTACTAGCAACTTCTGTGCGGGAAGCATATTAGAAAATGGAGATTTTGTTTTTAAATAGGCGTGAATGTAACGGTGAACATTTTCAAAATGCATCGCAGTTCTAATGATCTATGATTGAACAAAGTGGTGATCGGTAGTCTCCGCCTACCCGTTTGGAAACCAATGAGTACCCATGTATATGTCTGTATGTAAGAATCAAATTTCAAAAATAGTTTATGTGCTAGCTAGAAGACGACGAGACGTCTTTGACGAACTTTGAAATATTGTTTCTGACTGGCTCACTAAGAAATCGTCAAAATTTTAAGGTACTTTTAATAAACCCAGAAAATCCAAATGTGTGTACAACACAGTTAATGTTAAGCCTATAAAGTAAGAATAAACTCGGATATCATCGGCTGCCTGCGTTGAAAGAATTATGTCAGACTTATGTATGAAAACTAGAGTCTAAACTCAGCTTATTCCGACATAGGTGTAACACCCAGCAGCGCAGATTTTCAGCAATTGTTTTTTTCCATTTAATTTTTACAAGACGTAAAAACTATGCTTATTGTAACAAATAAAAAATGAAACAAAGACAAACATTAATATGAAAACATTTATACTTTTTTTGATAAGAAATTTATACATTATCTATATCATAATAATTTTAATTTTTGTGGTCATTATACAACAAATAGTAGTCCCATTATGAATTGAGTCGTTAACCCAGAGATAGACATAGCGAGGGAAATAATATGATATTGCGACTCAGCTCATAACGTGCCAACTATTAGCAGTAACATCTTGTGAAATAAGGAAAATATACTATAAAATTTATTTCACCCGATACTTTTGGTTGCATTTTGTTCAAAACAAATTTGTGGCTTCGCTCCTTTGTAATCATGAGGAAAATTATTTTCACAACATTATTACAGGTAGCCACGTGAATTTTGGGCCCGCCGTGCCATTACCCAACCTCGTGAATTTCAGCAAACTTATTTTTCGTGAAACAAAATGTTTTGAAAGTTGTCGCTGTGCTTTGTTTAACTTACAATATGGTTTTTCTTAGTAAAGTCTTCTCGAAAGATTATCAAATCGTCTGCCCAAATATATTCTCGCTCGCGACTTGAGTGTGTCAGTAAGAGTTGAGTATGTGTTGTGAATTTTATTTTGATATAACATATTGAGCTTACATGTTTCTTGACGACCAAATTTTTGACACCTTCCATGACGAATGATGACCCCTGGGATACCAGTTTAGAAAA
This sequence comes from Bedellia somnulentella, assembly GCA_963576735.1. Taxonomy (NCBI): domain Eukaryota; kingdom Metazoa; phylum Arthropoda; class Insecta; order Lepidoptera; family Bedelliidae; genus Bedellia; species Bedellia somnulentella. The sequence continues at coordinate 11,980,447 of OY755179.1, forward strand.
CATCGAGACAGTTTTAGTGCCACCTCCTTCGTATGGGCTGGGGCTGGACATCTTGGTGAAACCTCTAAAAGAAAAGTAAACTCGAACTTAGTTGAGAAAGTTTTATAATAGGAAAGACGAAGCACTATTGCTAAATGAAAAAGTTTGCTGTTGAGACCTCGTTTTACTCCATTTTGGATTTCTCATCTACTTATACTGACGCGATGAATTCCACTTTTGGGATAACTTTCTTGGTTCTCATTAATATTTATCTATCTTCTCTTACATACGGTTTCATGACTCACTTTAACATCTTTTTTATTCTATATTTCTTACAATTGACGTTGTTATTTATAACATGATGATGGGAGTCCTAAGTAAAAATACCAAAACAACCTGTATGCGAAAAATAATGAATTTCAGGAAAGCAACTGTGATTTCATGAGCAGGCAGAGAGCAAGCAGTACAGATATTTACGCATTTCACTACTAATTTAGAGTATAATACGCAGAAGTAATTAAACAATTAATGTCACTCGAGTTATTCACATTTTACACGAAAATGGACTACATGGCTGACATATTGTTCCTTACGATGAAGAACAAAACATCGACGGAAATATTTGAAGAGCTGTCAACAATTTGTTTAAAGTCTTTATCTTCATTTATGACCGTAAAACGTTGGGGCCGAGAATTTTAACCTGGCAAGGAGCCGCTCAAAGATGTTACCAGGTTGAAACGCCTAAACAAAGCTGTTACCAAAGAAAATACTACAAAGTGAAACAACTTGGTCTCCAAGATAGGAGAATCGAGTTGTAGCAGATACCTGAAGCCTGCGACAAAGCATTCGGTTAGGTAGAGCTTACTTCTTATGTAGAACTTAACTTCTTGAATTTCGGCAGCTCACGGGAAGCTGCGCCTTATCTTTTTGCTAAATCAAAGTTTTTACATTGGCCTTTTAGAATTGGTATCTTAAGAAGGTTTGAAGTCAACCAAAGAGAAATGGATAGGGATATTTTATGAGTTTCATTAAGAGCGAAAACGCAACGAGGAGATCCTTGATGAACCAAGGTAACTGACATAGTCCAAAGAGTTATTAAAATCAAGTAGCATGGGCAGGGCATTTATCACGCAGAATTGACGGCCACTGGGTCTTGAAGTTTATGGAGTGGCGGCCACGTACCAGACGTCGCAGTGAGGATGTAGGCCTCCTACAAAGTAGACAGATTTACTGGTGGACTTTGGAAGTTTATGTCTAGTAGGGGACGTCCATTGGCTGATGATGATAGAAATAAGCAAGAACCGAACCTGACGTTTCATCTGCACTGGAGAATATCATGAGGACAATATTATAAATTTATAACATATGTTTTTATAAATGTTTATCAGCAATTGAATACCTTAAGCTCAAAATTTTTCAGCCGCCTCGCCTGAGCACCGATCTGATAGTAATTACATATAAAAGTTACTTTTGTTCTCAGTATGTGTCTCACTTGATATGTTTAAGTTATCAGCTTTTATACTATGTCATAGGTGATATTAAATTAAAATTGTTTTAAGAGATATCTCTCTTCATGATTCAACAACTTTAAAGTTCAGATAGTTTTATGTTTCATGCACATTTTTGAGGGTGTACGTAAGAGGCGACTAACGGTTTTGGGGCTTTTGAGGGATTTTTGGGCGATGCGGTTGGAGACCCATCACCAACAACCTTTATTTTACCATCTTTTCCCCACACAACTTCCAAAAGTGGCTAAGGAATTTCTGATTCCTTAGCTCTGGCTACCCCTTCTAGGGATTTATAGCCGTGAGTATATGTATGTATGTAATTTTAATTTATTTAGTCATTTACATAATTAGAGGATTAATATTTCAACATAATAGTAAAACAAAAAAAAAACTTATTTAATTAAAATAATAAACTAATACATTTTAATTACTTAAAAAGTATATACTATATTATAAAAAAAATATCATCTAAATCGCTGCCGCTTGGTGGTAAGGTACCAAGGGCTAAGGTACCAAGGAGGCTGGCGGCATTGCCCCTTTGTATAGCCAAACTAATACGTTGGGCAAAATACACACCAGCCCTTGGATCACCAGATGTCTCCACCAAGCGCGCCGAAATTTCTTTGAAAAATCGACGGGCACTTGGACCCCATGGACCGAGGGTCTCAACAGCGAAAGCAGTGAAAATATGGTCTTCACCTATATTACTGTATTTCCGCTTCTTGAGATCCTCAGCATCATTAGCCGCAGAACCAGCCCTAGACGCAGACCGCGATAAATGGGACGGCGCTAGTGTGTCGACGCAAGTTGCGTCCCACACTAGTGTCTTCCCATTTTTCCATGGAATCAACGACATACCATCTGGCCTCTTACCATCATCGCGCAGCAAACCTGACGGTTCCAGGATAGCTGGAATGTTGACAGTGGTAAGAGCCCGTCTGATGATGTCATTGATTGCAGCATGGCGAGGTATACGCCCAGCGCTACGGCGACATGACAAACCATGGTGTTCCAACTGATCTACTAATACGCCACAGCGGCAGCGATGTTTCTCGTTAATTATGAGGGCATGTTCGTTTGGTAATGTAAAATGTGTTTAAGTTACATAAATTTGTTTTGAGAAAAATTATCCATATTTCCTAATTTTCACGAGCAATTAAAAGTTTTCCATGAAACATAATTAAAATAATTATGTAAATGAGAATACAATGTTTTTATATCCCATGGTAAACTTTAGAGCTCTATTGAAAAAATAAGATACACTTACTTCCACCGCTTCATATAGGCCATTGGTTTAATATCACAATTAGCGGCAGTCAATGCAGCCTCAAACTTCTCACACTCACTCTGTGAGATATCCGTACACAGATAATAAATAATGAAGAGCCTCATTTTGTCTTCCGGCGTGCCTGCCTCTTGGTCTATGATTAGGTCCATCACAGTTTTACTTTCGACAATACTGCTTTTGCTCATAATCTTCTCTTCTAGCTCGAAGAATGAGTCCAGTCTTCTCGATTTTATTGCGTTTAGTATAGCTGAAATAATACATCAAATATTTATATTATATAAGATTTTAAAGAATGACTTAAAAAAATGTGAGTTGTAAAGTGTTTTCAACTAACTAAATGCCATAATACTCACAACACTGGACTTAAATAATCCTTAGCTTCTCTCTTTTGGGTTCATAGGCATTCGTATACAAAGATGTTTTAAATTAAGCTGTGTAGTGTCGCCTTAGAATCACACTTCCCCAGTTTTCCGCGGATGTGGTAAGGGTATTGGGAGATGTGATTTTTGGGTGATGTGGCTAGACCCACATAACCAACAATTTTTATTTTACATTTTTTAGTCACTAAACTTCCAAACGTTGCTGAAGAATTTTCATTTCTGCATTGGCTGCCCCTTTTCAGTATAAATAGGCGTGAGTATATGTAATGAATGTTGCATTACCTGTGGCAATTGTAGTATGCATATCGATAAGCCGTTTCTTCTCCATAAGTTGTGGTAAAGAGCTGACTGCATCTGTTAAACGTTGCGTGTTGTCACTCACTAAGCTTAGTGCTAGATCACTGTCAGCGTCTAAACCCATAGAGCTTTTCAGTTTTTTCACTTCAGCTTCCGAGCTCCTAAAATATTGGCATTTTTAATAATGTTATTAATGTTCCGTTATGACGTGATAGCTCAATGGGTAGAACACCGGTTAACGTGCAAGCGACTAGTGTTCAAATCCAGGGTCGGGCCTACACCAATTTGTCTTTTGTAAAGACATATGTGTGGTTAATTTATCATGGTTGTTAACGGTGAGGGAAAACATCGTGAGGAAACCCACATGGTTGAGTTGTACTTAGTCATGTGACAGTGTATTCGTACAAAGTCACGTGATGTTCAGAAGTATTAGTTCCTCTGCCAACCCCTTCGGGGATATTCGGCGTGAACGTTTATGTTATGTTATGTCTCTGTTACAAAAGGAACTTTGGACGATCTTGATGAATTGGTATGTAAGAATAATCTTCTAAGCCAGTGGGTGCAAATTGCAGGTTAAAAGTTTAGCTTTGTAGTGACTCAGAATAGAATGACCACATTTCTTCCCGTGGATGTGCTTAAGAGGCGACTTTCTATTAACTGAGTGAAAACCTTGAAAACAAAGGAAATACTTCTCTATACCGAAGATATGCGGCGGCCTCAATAAAATCAACGGCCAGATTATTGAATATTAGTCCAAGATCCCAGAACGATAAGATATAATATATTTTCAAATATATGAAATCTTAGGTTCTCAATAGCATCTCGTGTGCTTTGAATACCTGTGTGTGGCAGGAGCTAGCCTATGAGCACCTGCGCGGGTATCAGGTAAGAAAGGCAACTAAAAATAAGAGGTACTTAAGTTGAATTTGCATGTCTGATTTTTATACATGTTTCTTAGGATTATATACTAAAGTAGTATCATATCATAAGTGTCAGACACTTTTCATAGACCAAATCTTTTGTCAACTGCGCAGGTGCCCATAGGCTAGCTCCAAAAACACACAGGAAATCAAAACACACGAGATGCTACTGAGAACCTACAATTTCATCTATTTGAAAATAAGTTATGTCTTATCGCTCTGGGATCTTACTCTATATGTCCAAACAAGAGAGAAGGGACGAATTGCATGAGAAGATAAATATGATAGTCAAATGGGTAGAACGCCTATCTGTAAGCAGACGGGCGTGAGTTCAAATCCCGGGTCGGGCCTACACAAATTTATCCTTTCTAAAGTCATATGTGTGGTTAATTTATCATGGTTGTTAACGGTGAAGGAAAATATCGTGAGGAAACCCACATGGCCGAGTTGTACTTAGCCATGTGACAGTGTATTTGTACAAAACGGCGTTAGGCCTGCCCCCTATCACGTGAGTACACTGTCTAAGCAAAACGTGGGTACCTATTTTGGCACTAGGTGGCGCTGTCACGTTGTTCATAAGTATTGGTACCTTTGCTAACCCCTTCGGGGATAAACGGCGTGAACGTTTATGTTTATGTAAGATAAATATTGCACATGTGTCATTTGAAAGGTCGTCCTTTTAAATAAGACACGTGCAATGAGAAAGGGGGCTAAATGTGGATAAAACAAAAATCTTGTTTTGAAGAGAGAGCAAAATGTAACACAATGTATGAGCAGTGACCACAAGTTGCTCTGTCCAGCGTCGGCACTAGAATGAATGTCATACCATTCAAAAACCCTCGTATTGACATTCCCCCCTACCGAGGCGGAAGTGACATAAAATAGTGAGGTGAGGGCACGCTGTTGGTGTTGCCAATTTATAAAAATTGTTTGAGATTGATGGAATAAAAGAGGAACAAGTGCAAGAGATAGGAAAGTTTCTTTATATAGATGAAAAATGTTATGAAAAGACTGAAGCGGTATGCGGAGCAGTGAAAATCCCAATGACTAGTCACTTGGTGTCCGAAAAGTTCCAAATGGCAGTCCATGATGCTGTTCTAGTTCTTACGTTATGTGTGGCAGATAATGCAAGGTGTGACAGAAGAAGAATATGAGGACACATTTAGACCCAAGTTCAAAGTGTGAAGAATAATAGGGCATGTATGAAAAATGGTAACATTTCGAAAATTCGAATATCTCAAATCCGAAATTCACTATTCAGAAAACTGTTCACATAATTTACGTATCACAGATGCTTTATTTTCCACAACTTCATTAGTACATAAATACATTTTCTAGAAGTATCACTTCCCAGAAAAACTAAAACCAGATTATTAAAATGAATTTTTTGCTTTTACCAACTATATCTTTTACTATAATCTCGTTATTCCAAAGGTTTAAAAGACCGAAGTAACTTTATCTATAGTCTTACATATCGTAAATCTCTTTTACCAGATATTTTTATGTTAGAAAAATTTTATCAATAGAACGCGGATGCATGCCTGTTTGTATGTATACTTGCTTGCTTGTTTGCATGCTTGGTTGCATGTAGGGGGGGTGCAGGGGGGCGGAGCCCCCCTGCTTGGGGGGGTCGGGGGGCGAAAGCCCCCTGCAGACAAAAAAAAGGTAGGTTACATTCAGTTAGGTTAGGTTAGGTTAGATTATGTATAAAACGAGCGAGCGTAGCGCAGCGGAGCGAGCACCTAAATGTCTGATGCATGGTATACTACTAAACGGGGTATACTACTTACTTAAAATATGCCTGCAAAATTATTCATAGTAGTAGGTATCATTCAGTATATCTGTATTTCAAATATATGGAAAATGATTTTTTGGAATAGTGATTATTCGGAAAAGCAATATTGCGGAATTAAGGTATATCTGGTTTTCGATTCTTCGGAAATCCGTTCTAGTGGTTAATCAAAATGATAGTAAACAAAAACAAAAACCAAACGATAATCTGGAATGTAAGAATATGGTATATGAAATTTCGATGAAACAATATTATGGCAATTAAAAAAAAAGCGAATAGTTTTCGGTAAAATAATATTCGGGTTTAAAAGTTTCGGATATACAGTATGTAACCATGAAAAATTATTATTAAATTAATTATTATTAGAAATTATGTATGAAACCGTGATAGCCCAGTGGGTAGAACACTCGGTTATCGTGCAAACGACTAGTGTTCAAATCCTGGGTCGGGCCTACACCAATTTGTCTTTTCTAAAGACATATGTGTGGTTAATTTATCATGGTTGTTAACGGTGAGGGAAAACATCGTGAGGAAACCCACATGGCTGAGTTGTACTTAATCATGTGACAGTGGATTCGTACAAAACGGCGATAGGCCTGCCCCCTATCACGTGAGTACACTGTCCATGCAAAACGTGGGTACTCTGAACACCAGATGACAAAGTCACGTGATGTTCAGAAGTATTAGTACCTCTGCCAACCCCTTCGGGGATATTCGGCGTGAACGTTTATGTTATGAAAAATTTGATTAATGTAGACAAAGCTTGAGAGGTGTGCCAGGATCGCACAAAGTGTGTGTTTTATGTAGTATATTTTCATACCAATACTTCCCATTGGGGTAGGCAGAGACTATCGATTGCCACTTTGCACAATCCTGGCAAACCTCTCGCAAGCTTCGTTTATGTACATCAATCCTTTCATATGTGCTCTTTTATTCTTCAGACTTCAAGGTCTGCCTTTTTGAGCACACTCTTTGTGTCCTTCGTGGTTGTCCCCTACTAACATTTACCTTACACATTAACTCTATAGATCTCTTTTACCAATTTACTATCATCCATTCCTTCTATGTGCCCAAAACAGCTTTTCTATTTTTTACAGTGTCACCTTTCACATCGCACCTTTCATGAAGCACTCTATTTCCGATTCGGTCACATACCCTAACATTACGTATTTTTGTGAGGGACCTCATCTCTACTACATACATTCCTGCTTTCATGCTTCTTCTGCCACACCCAACATTAAGCGTAGGAACAAGAATAGCATCATGCACAGCCATTTGGGCCTCTTCAGATATCTATTGACTGGTCATTAGACTATTCATAGCTCAATTTACCGTATTACCCAATCTTCTCTCACTAATGTCTTCATTATGTACGTATGTATATTTGTATATTATACCTGTATTTATCTAAATCTTCTTGTATCGCCTCAGCAACAGTTGGGAAAGGACTGCCCTTATGTTCAGACCAAAGGGGATCTCTTGAATCTAGATCACACGCCCGAGTTTTTGGTTTACCGCTTGTGGTTGTGCCTTCTGGTACTACTGTTCTGAAATAAACATAAAATAATACTATGATCAACTTTTTTTCGAGGAAACTTATTCAGTAAATTATGGTAGTTGGGGGAAAATATAATACATGTGAGATAAATTTCATTAAAAATATTTTAGAATGTTTAGTTCATTCATGTAATATCAATTAATATAATTTGAGATTTCATACGTTAATAGAAATATTGCTACAGTGGCTTACTTCTAATACTTAAATTTTTTATAGAGTAAAATATATTGTTTGGAATTACTTAAGCTATTTAAAATAATGACATATCCAACTAAATTTCAAACCTAAGAGTTTCAGTTCTATTTTTGGAAGAAGGTAGTTAAACAGTCTTGCTGGTAATTCAAATATTTTGATTTTTTTATTCGAATTTATACTCCGTTTATTATTTAGCGAAATTAAGCGAAATAACTTATTAATATTTGTATTGCTATGGATTTCCGCAAAGTAACGCCTGATTCAATCCAAGTCTTGCTGGTAATAAGTTTTCAACCTTACTATTCATAGATATCCTTAAATCGCCTTATTAGTAAAAACGATGTGAGCTAGTTTTAGCTAGGCAGTAATAGTAAAAACATAAAAACTTTATATTTATACATAGCATAACACACATTAGAATTTAATAGTTGTATCAAGACTCCATGTGGTCTTGTTATTATATTCTTGTAGCGACCTTCCACATTAGCAGTGTCTCATAATCCTACATCGTGGTATCAAATATTTCTCGAACTAATTATAAATTCAAATTATAAGTTGGTATACTGCGGGATTTACTGGTCAGTATATCATTGGTGTTACCACAGACTGATCGCATTGAGTAAACAAAAAATATATAATATGAAAAAAAATAAAACTGCACAACTTCTATACTGCAGAAGCAAAATATGTGGGATGCACAGGGATTGTATTATCCTCATAGTGAACATCGGTACTTGTTTCCCTAAGGTACGTAAAGCACGTCATAGTTAAAAAAATCTGTCGTTGCACTTGCAAGCCGCACTTTGATAGCAAGATTAAGTGGTTATGGGGCCTATTCATTACAAACAAACATTTCCTCATTATAATATTAGTATAGACATACCTATTTAATGCCAAGTCAAGAACATCATGAGCCAGCGCTTGATAGGTCCAAGTATGATGTAATGGTGTTGCCATATCTATATTTCTGTCTAAAATAATGAGCATTGGCCTGGTAAAACTAAACGATCCAGTCTGTCCAGTGTTGCCATGAAATAGATTATTTCTTGCATCCCAGAGGTTTTCTCTTAATTTCTTATCTAATTTTGTCCCAACCATTTCAGCTGCATTGCCCTTCGTACTCCTGATAATTGGGACACTGCCTACAATAAAAAAGATGTGTTATTGTTTCGCTAATACAATCAAAATAGAGGATTTTAATCACTGATCTATGTAGTCGGTTTGCAAGTATTCGTTTTCAATCAGAATTATCGCATAGCTTACATCAGACTGAAATTACTTCACTTACTACTTACTTAATTTTACTTAACAACAGAGTAAAGTAAATATTTGATGAACGTTGCAATGTGCTTACTGATGAAATCAAGATTCCATGTCTAGTAATGATAGGTCTTAGGTGTAATCATACAGACATCAATCTTGTAATGAAATTCAAATGGTTAAAAACACCACAAACTACGGACGACTCTATTTAGAGTCAAGACAAGGGATAGTGTATAGCCTTTGTAGCTCAATTAAACCATCATCACATCTCATGAAGGAGTTGTTAGAACAAATCCTAATTCAGGCCTACACCAATGTGTCTTTTCTTTCTTAAGTCAAATGAGTTGCAACTTGTTGATTGTGAGCAGTGAGGGAAAAGTCAGTTGTACTTAGTCAGGCAATAGTCTATTCCTACAAAGTGGTTATAGGCCTACCCACTTCTAGGCACCAACTGAAAATCTGCATATGGGAGAACCCCCAGTGAAGCTGATTGATACTCTTATATACTGAGGTGGTAACTTTTCTGTTCAAACTTATTTTCATTATATAAGCCCTGAATTGTATTCTTGTTTCTTCCAAAAAAATGTTTTCTTTCTATGTATCCCATGGATGCATTGTCTCAGCAAAACATGGTACTCGTAGCAACAGGTTACATAACTGTCATGTATGTCACATGATGTTCATAAGTAGTACCTATGTCACTTTGCGTCATGAAAATTGAGAGGAGAAAATTATTACACTTACCTAATGTTACGAATACTGAGAAGAGGCTCTCTACAATGTTGTCCATGATGATTTCCATTTCAGTATCTTTAGTATCTCCTTTATTAATAGCTGAAACATTTATTTTACTTCATATTATAATTTATCTTCAAGCATCTTTGTCATTATTAACAAGAATATAAATTGGGTAATGAACTTGGCAAATTATTCTAATGTGGTCAATGTGTATTTATAAAACAGGTATTACAACAGTTTCCTGACACTCTTTGATATCAATTAAGATTTAAGGCTTGTTATACAATCTCCAATGGGGAATGAAAGTCTTGATACCTCTTAATGTCAGAAAAGATAGAATAGAACCTTATAATATAAAAAAAATATTTCGTGTCCTTGAAAGACGAAAGACGTTGATGTTGCTCGATAAACGAATTATTTTTCACTTTTTAGTTTGATGTGCTTTAAAAGCGTGTCTTTTAATATTTTTTTAAAACAATTTTTTTTAAACTTTTTAGTGCTGTAAATTATTTAATCCTGGTGACCCTAATCAGGATAGCGGAATGAACATATGAAATTATTACATTGTCCCTGATTCTTGATAATTGTTCAAATTTTGAGTTCAATCGGTCCATTTAAAGTGGGTCAAAATCGAGTTTAAAGGAGTCGTTTACATACATACATATGTAAAGGTGAAGCTAATATAAGCATGTTAATAACACAATTATAACTAGTACCCAGGGTTCCGCACTATATGTAACCTGCATTCATCATTTGATAACATAAGAAATCTATAATATAGAATATTACAGAAGCAATATAACTGCAATGTAAACATCAAGTAGGGCTATTTAGTGCCAAGGAAGGGTACCGGAATTAAATATAAATTATATCTCTAATTTATTATTTAATCTATATATCTAATTATACAAGTATCCGAGCATCCTTTAATTATTCATGTTTTTATTATAGTAATTGATTTCAAGTGTGTATATCCTTTTTTTATTTTTTTATTATTTATTTATTAAATCAGACAACAAGGGTCCATAGTATTAGTAACATTATTATCTTAGCCTATGTTAGTATACAATATAATCATACAATATAATAATAAAGAATACCTTTAGATGACAATCTAGTTCCATACCTTGTGTTGTCTGTTTTATGTTTGTCTAAGATTGTTTTTGTAATAGCAGCAACAAAAACACATAATTTGAGAAGATATCAACTTTCTAGCTATCAAGGTTTAATAAATAAAACCTGGACCTTAGTTACAGGGTGCCTTTCTACCTTTTGTACAGAACCAGCAACATTTGACTTCCTTACCATAGGAAATAACACACTTACCATAATATGAGAGTGAGTCTGACTGCTGATGTTTCATAGTAAAGAGATCATCTTCTAAACAAATGAAATTCAAGTACTGATCATACACTTTGTGAATGTTCACAGCAGAATTGGACTGTATAGCCGATGCAGCAAGGTCTTCCAATTTTTGTCGTGATATAGGAGATATGAAGTTCAAGTGATACTGGTCATATATCCCATTTTCGAGGTCTTGGCAAATCCTTCCCAAATTCTCCTCTGTCGGTGAACAGAAGTATACAGCTGGTACTTCTGGTATAGGATCTCGGTCTGAATGCAATTGCCTGTAATAGTATAATAAACAAGTTGTATTTTGATGTAGGATTTTTTAAAATTATTTCGTAGAATATCTTAGATAAGCTGAGATAATCACACTAATAGTTAGAAAGAGTTACCAAATGTCAGCACAAATTTGAAACAGTTAAGTGTGTGTGAAGATCTTCATTTTATGTTTAAGAGACTCTTGTGTGTAAAAAAAATAGGCCTATAATGGAATTAGACCCGTGTGACCCATCAACTACATGTATTTACATGAAATATTACTTACATAATTCAGATTGCCACAATGTGTACAAGAGTGAATAAGCTCAGTTCAATCACATCAGCATGATTCTGTATGTTAAATGTATTATGGGATGCTGCTGCTGATTTCAATGTTATATATTTTACTTATTTTAAAAAGAAGGGCTTATGGTATATACTTACACATGCAGAGTAACACCAAGTTCTCTCAAGTCTTTAATAGAAATCAAAGGAGAAATAATATCTTGGCCAATTCTGTCGTAGATTAAAACCTTCCACGCTGGCTCTGTGGCTGAACTCTTCGTGAGAGGTTGATTCAAATTAAGCATTTGCTTTAAAGCATCTGTAATATAAATGAAAATATTAATTCTACTTTCTTTTAAACAAATATATGAAAACATTTAATTGTACTTACTGAGTTGTCGCTCGCGTAAGGTAGTCATCCTGTCTATTGTATTAATGAACTGTTCTTCTATCTGACCCGTTTAATATTTACCGTTTCGAAGCGAATTTCATGTTTTGTTATTCATTTTGGAAATCAATATTATCCGGGAAAACTACAACACAGATTTTACAACCAAATGTTTTTGAAACGTCACACTTTTGACGTTACGTCGACCGGACTTGACATGTGAGACACGTCATCCAGATAAGCGTTTAGTTTCATGTATGTGATGTGATGTATGGTTTCATGTAATATTTTAAAAGGTAAAGTTTTTGATTTTGGTTTTATTGTGTATATCTGCCGTGTAGTGTCGGCTTAGAATAGCACTACCCCGTCTCTACCGATGGATGTACTTAAGAGGCGACTAACGGTATTGGGGCTTTTAAGGGATTTTTGGGTGATGCGGTTGGAGACCCATCACCAACAACCTTTATTTTCACCATAATTTCCTCACTCACATTTCCGAAAGTGGCTGAGGAATTTCTAATTCCTTAGCTCTGGCTACCCCTTCTAGGGATTTACAGCCGTGAGTATGTGTATGTATGCATGTATGTGTATTTATATAATATAAGTTATTATTATTACTTATTATAGTAGTATTTTTTTCTGTATGCTAATGTGTTTTGTTCCTTATATGTACATAGCGGTTAAATAACTTTCCTTCTTTATATTAAACGAACAGTAAACTTAAATAATCTAACGACCGATTTCTGAATTGAGTATTCCAGCTAAGATCAACTTAAGTATCGTTCTGTCGCATTGAAATCTTAACAACTGAATGAGACAATTAAAACGATAATTCAGTCGTTCTCTCAGCTTGACTGCTCAATTCTGAAATTGGGCGTAAGTAATTCACACAAAAATACATACATATACTCACGCGATTAGTTACCATTGGAATAGGGAGAGACTATCGATCACCAGTTGTGAAATCCTGGCAAAACTATTGAGATTCATTAACATTCATTAATCTTTTCATAAATGTCCTTTGATTCTTGAGACTTGAGCAGTGCTGGATTGGCCTAGTAGCAAGAGTAGTAAATGCTACGGGCCCCGCGTATTTTTAGGGTTCCGCACTTCGTTTAAAAAAATTACCCCTTAAATATTATAAGCAACACTGAAACTCTTACAGAAAAAGTAATAAACGATACAAAAAATATTGCACTATTACACGAAGGATAAGCTGCAAGGTCTAAATCCAATGCCTTTAAATTAATAAAAAAAATATGAAAAACGCGGGAGCATTATTTTCTTTCCTCTAACCCGTATTATATTTTTTTTTACATATTGTTGAGTGTGTCATCATCATCATAATATTGTACTTGTTACATCAAAAGCGCCGCGTTTCTCTTTTAAAATGTACAAAACAGAAAATTGAAATATACTTAATATGGTGAAAAAGACACGAGCATTGACGAAATATATTTGCTTAAGGTAATAACATAACATATACATAAATGTTCACGCCGTTTATCCCCGAAGGGGTTGGCAGAGGTACCAATACTTCTGAACTCACATGGCAGCGCCATCTAGTGTCCAGAGAAGGTACCCACGTTTTGCTTAGACAGTGTACTCACGTGATAGGGGGCAGGCCTATCGCCGTTTTGTACGAATACACTGTTTAATGACTAAGTACAACTCAGCCATGTGGGTTTCCTCACGATGTTTTCCCTCACCGTTAACAACCATGATAAATTAACCACACATATGACTTTAGAAAAGACAAATTGGTGTAGGCCCGACCTAGGATTTGAACTCACGCCCTTCTGTTTTCGGGCGGGTGTTCTACCCACTGGACTATCATGTCGTTAAGGTAAGTGAACTATTTTTCTATGTTTAATAAGTTTTAAGAGGCGACTAAGCATGTGGGGCTTTATCAAGAAGTTGGTAGTCGATAAGATTAATAACCCGTCACTTTTTATTTTAACTATCTTCTTCCCAATCAACTTATAAAAGTGGCTAAAGAGTTATTGATTCCGAGTCTCTGGTTACCTACGCCGTCCGTGAAAACCCGTGAGTACAGGTTTACGTTAATAAATTTATCCCGATTTGGCTCACGAAATCACCGACATATATATGGCCTCAACAGAAATAATCCCAATTGTTTTGTCTGTGAACGGGTTTACTCCAACCAGGCTCGCGAACAACTTAAGACGATTTTTGTGGCGTGTCGGTTTCAGCACAAATGCAGAAAACGGTACTGCACGATACGGCCTGGCTCGTCCGTCTGTTCTTGAACATGAGTCCCTGGCACGTCCCTGATCCCGACCGATTATTCTTTTGTCGGGGAGTAGGTAACACCTTTCCCATTAAAAAAAAAGAGAAGAAGACGTTCGTAAATAATATACATGTTTATTTTCAGAGAACTAGTTCCAAAAATTTTGTTAGTACAATTGCAAACTTAAGCGGGATTTATACAGGGTAAGTGCGCAAGTCAGTAGCGGCGTCAGACTGACTGACTTCTAAATATTCGTGTGCGAATATTTATGTCAGCGCTGACCTCAACCGCACTGTACTGACTTGAAACAGTTCACATTGGGTTTTTTTCGGGTGAGCGCTGACTTGACTCGAATTCGGAGTCAGTTACTTACCCTGTGTAAATCCCGCTTTATTATATATGTTAGTAATATTATACTTTGTGGACACATAAAATATTTACAAAACAAGCATAGGTGGTCCACGCTCAATTTCTATTATTGAGGCATTGGTATCCCATCCATGTCTGCAGCATTGGGGAGTGTCACCCCTGAGTAAAAACGTGACCAGGAGAGTATTTGGGCAACTGCACAGTCCCGCCAGCACGAGCGTGGCGAGAAAGCGCGCGCGTACGACCGCGAAGAAGTCGGACTGCGCTCTTTCGCGAACATGGCGGACTGCGCTCCTCCGCGAACATGGGGGACGCGCTGCACCACCGCGGCAGCCCCAACATCGCCTTGAACGCGTTGTTATACTGAACTCGGAGCGCGTTGTGGGCTCATCGAGTGTAACTTACTGCTGGCATGCATGTGTAAAGTAATAACAGAGAAACTAAATTGGTATTGTTTTTTTTTTCATGAGTTTAAACTTACATTATAAACCAATAAAAAATTGCAAAAACAATACAATAAATTAACATATTTTGGCAAACATACATAAATACATACATATACTCACGGCTATAAATCCCTTAAAGCACTTAAAAATCCCCGATACCCTTAGTCGCATCTTATGATCACCTGGGAATAAATTGGGTAGTGCTATTCTAGCTCAACACTACGCAGCAAACTAAAATCTACATCCACGGAATTCAAAATTTAAAAACTTACATATAAACTACCTACCCATACTTCACCCCCGCAGGGGTTGAATTTCTAAGACTCCGTGCGAGGTGTTCATAAAACTAATATTGAAGTTTCTATGCTCGATGCGTTTTTTTTTCTGATGTCTAAGCAATACGTGGGTACTATGAACACCAGATGACAATGACAATGTCACGTGATGTTCAGAAATATTAGTACCTCTGCCAACCCCTTCTGGGATACTAGGGGTGAACTATTGAGTTTGGGTAACGAATTAATGCCCAGCTATGGAATTCACTACCCATAGATCAACCTCAAATGTAGGAACTCAAATTTGCTCGGGTCTAGTAAAAGTAAAAAAAAACTCTGTGTCGTTTCTAGTCATAAGTTAGTTGTATTACACTTACTTACTTACTTATACTCACGCCCATTATTCCCATTGGGGTAGGCAGAGACTATCGATCGCCACTTAGTACGATCTTGACAAACCTCTCTTGCTTCCCTTACATTTATTATTCTTCTCATACATGCTCTTTTATTCTTCTCACTTCGGACCCCCGCCGTTGTATTATCAGGGTTGTTAACGTCGAGGATAAACATTCTAGGCAAAATGTAAGGTTTGATATTTGAAAATGTATCTGTAAAAAATGGCTGCCTCGTTACCCAATTGGAAACAAATGATGCTTTGTGCAACATATGACGATTACAAAAAATGCGTATTGTTGTAAACGATTTTATTAAATATGTTAGTAACAACGAAACTAAAATATTTATGAACTTTTACGATTCCCAACCTAGTTTTATATTTTGTTGTTATTAATAAAAACTACAAAAAAGTGAGTGGATTATGGTCACCTTTAAATTTAAAGCATAATTCATTAGTACCTCAACATTTTTTGTTCTTTTCCATCTTTACATTTCGCTTCGCTTAAATGGGAGATCTCAGAGAAAGTGGAAGGCATATGTTTATTATTGAAGGTCGTCGAAGTTGTCGGCTGCTTTTGCATGCACAATAGTGGGATGGAAGAGGCCGAGTGGCGGTTACTTGGCTACTTGATGGGCAGTGCGCGCGCGACGGTGAAAGGTTAACTACACCGCAGTAGTGTCTCTCGACGAATACGGCTATCATAATGGCCGGTACAGTGAAATTATTCGCGCTTTGTGCAATTTTAGCAAACGGTTTGTTTTTTTATTACAATTTAACTGTTCATTTATTACTATTTCTGTTGCGTCAACTCAAAATACCGGTTTATTACGACACTGATTCATACATTTTATAACAGTGGTGGTTTGATAATAGTGTATTATCAATCACTTAATAACGTAACAGTTCCGCTAAAATGGAGTGAAAGCTTGTGCATAAGTCTTCAGGTATTATGTTAAGTCCAAATTACAAATGAATATTATAATTCACACTAAAGGTCGTTTATGATCATTCAAAAAATATCAGTTACATAAAATTAGGTAACTTATGGCACAACCGGTGAAGAAATGTGTTAATTCTTGGCATATTCAATATAATTTTAAAGTGACTTATTTCATAATGTAAAGTAGTTGTTTTTCTCTTGATCAATTTAGCATAATATCTTCAATTGAATTATTACAAAACAAAGGATGAATTAGTGCTGAAAAAGCTTCAAGTATCTCTCCTCTTTAAAAATAATAGGTTAAAATTATCTTAGTCAATATACATACATTTAAAACAAAAATAACCGTCCATTAAGTTTAAAATATTTATTTTGATAACTGCTGATTGACGGAATAGGAACTCTGATGAATGACTAACCCTTTTTCAGGGTATAAGCAATGAAGCTATACTTAATTTAAGTATATTAAGTATAAAGTATTTGTAAGACATAAAAATATACTTAAATTAAGTATAGCTTCATTGCTTATACCCTGAAAAAGGGTTAGTCACCAGAGTTCCTATTCCGTCAATCAGCAGTTATCAAAATAAATATTTTAAACTTAATGGACGGTTAGTATCAAATAGCTTCCCATACGAAGTTACTAAGGATGTGAGGCTTTTCAAACGAATTTGGTGTAGTGGTTGGAAGCACATCAGAGGGAAGGACTTTATCCAAATATTCCCTTCCGAATTTCGAAATGTGGCTAATGATTTTTTGATTCCCTTTGTGTGGATTCCCGTTCTAATTTGTAAGAATATATTACTTTAGGTGGGTAGACGTGCAAAAAATTAGAGCGCAAAGTTTAAACAATATATTGTGTAAGAAAAATAAAAATAGAATAGCACTACCCCATTTCTTCCGGTGGGTGTACGTAAGAGGCGACTAACGGTATTGGGGCTTTTAAGGGATTTTTGGGCGATGCGGTTGGAGACCCATCACCAACAACCTTTATTTCACCATCTTTTCCCCACGCAACTTCCAAAGGAGGCTGAGGAATGTCTCATTCCCTAGCTCTGGCCACCCCTTCAAGGGATTTACAGCCGTGAGTATGTAATGTAATGTAAAAATAAAAACTTAACAAGTTAAGATAAATATTAACAGTGATTACTTGATAACTAATATTAATTAGAGAGCTGGGTAAAACCGGCTTAGAATGGTACTAACCCATTTGTGTCTACGAGTTTCGTTAGAGGCGTCTTAGTGTAAGTCGTCTAAGTTGTACTAAGTCATGTGACAGTACATTCGTGCAAAGCGGCGATACCGCCTGTCACGTGGTGCGTACACTGTCCAAGCAAAACGTGGGTACTCTGAACACCAGGTGACAATGTGATGTTCAGAAGTATTAGAACTTCTGCTAACCCTTCGGGGATATAGGGCGTGAACGTTTGAGCTGTATTTAAGTTTTTACGATCTTATGTTATACATTGTATCATACATAGTCTTTAACTAGTGGATCGGCCCAGCTTCTCACGGGTAGCGTAGTTTTAAAAATATCTGAGGTTTCTTCAATCACTGCTCAACCTTTGTGAAATTTAGCGCAACTTATAGCACTCCTGAATAGTGAAGCTTTGTGATTGTGAAAGCGCTTTAATGAAAGGTTCAGTATCTCCGAAAATAGCCCCATGCAAACAAACAAACAGAACTACAAATTTTGCATACATATACTCACGGCTATCTTTTGCCCGCGCAACCATTACTAAAAAATAATCCATATAGCATGATTCGGTATACACGTGGGACGACAGGACGCGATGGCTTTTTTCATGTATAAGTTTGGTGTTTCTATACCGATTTCAATGATTCTTATTTTATTGAATAGGTAATAATGTAAACTTTTTTAAATGAGAGATGCATGAGAGAATTATAAACGTAAGAGTAAACAAATATAAACAGAATGCTCCGAACTGCTGAGCTATCAGGAGTTACACGTGTTATTGTGAGTCAACCATAAAAGATAGACATATGATGTTCAAGGATATTTTTTAGACACTTTTATGTAAAATATTTCCGTCATACATGATTTCTATGTAACTATAATCATTAAGGCTGCACACGCGACGGAAGCTAAAAAAATGGAGTAACTTTCCCCGTTTTCCCAAAATTTCCCAAAATTCCCCTTTACTACTCTGCTGAAAAGTATACTATAACCTGTCCAGGAGTATGAAAAATAGTTCTGCTAAGTTTCGTTAAAATCCGTCGCGTAGTTTTTGTTTCCATAAGGAACTTACAAAAAAACAGACAGACAAAAATTTTACTGATTGTATTTTTGGCATCAGTATCGATCACTTATAGTTACCCTGATAGTTATTTTGAAAATATATTTAATGTACAGAATTGACCTCTCTACAGATTTATTGTAAGTATAGATAGATTGTTTTAGACTGATCGTTTACACTTTTTGGAAAGTACATTACTTCTAGTCACGGCTATGATCTC
The DNA here is from genome assembly GCA_963576735.1 of Bedellia somnulentella. Lineage (NCBI taxonomy): Eukaryota > Metazoa > Arthropoda > Insecta > Lepidoptera > Bedelliidae > Bedellia > Bedellia somnulentella. The sequence continues at coordinate 11,999,799 of OY755179.1, forward strand.
AAAAAGAAATATGCAGAGCGTCAGACAGTCATTGAAAGTTAAAAATGGAAAATGAGATGTCACTAATGATTTATTGGTGATGGGTTTTAAACGAAACCTACTTTTACGACACCTACGGGAAGAGGGTAATGCTATTTGTTGCTAACACTACACAGACATACGAATTGGAAAAGAACATTATTAAAAAGAGGTTGTAATATCCGGTATCTCTTTTTCGGAAAACCTACAGCCTTGTACTGTCAGTGACACAAGTTTATTGTTGCCCATGACAATGTTTATCGTATACGTATAAAACGCGTTGGAATTTCACAGATTGATATGACAATTCCGTGACACTGAGTGTACCCTTGCTTTGTTAACCCTACTCCGTGGGAATTCTTAAATTACAAGCCTTAGTTCAGATCAAAGGTTTTTAAATATTCAGTGCTGAAAATAAAATACTTGATATTTCATTAATCTACGTATCATTTTATATCAGTTTAGGATTGTTTGTAACTCTTTACTTGCTTTTATATTCAATTCACAAATGAAAGAATGGAATCTGTTTGATATACCTTAATTAACTTTCGAACTTTCAAGTGCTCATTTATACAAGTGTTAATGTGCCACATCCTGCCCACTTATGCTCTCATGGCTAAAATCATAAAAAGGAGTAACCATAGTACGGTACGGTGATAGACAATAGAAATCCCCCGAAATCATTAAAAACCAAATCCAATAGGAAATATGTTTCTATTCTAAGCCGACATGACATGGCATAATTTTTTCTTTCTTTTCTACAGCTACCATTATTTTTAAATTCATATTAAAGAACATACAAAGCAAAAAGTAAATACAGAAAAAAATAATCAAAAACCATCTGGAAATTCATTTTGTGCCTTATTGGTGCCTCAGCACACTTGTGAAACAATAAGCCGCAATCAATTGTGCATAGTCCCAAGATTTCCCAGCGGACTCTCTCTGTACAAATAATAATGAAGAAAACTAAAGCCATGCGCATTTGCAGTTGGCGGCCAACAGAAAGACAAAGATGCACCGAAGGATTTCGTGTGTCCGGAGGGCACGACGGGAAATGGGAACTTTGCGGATCCGGCTACTTGCAGAAGGTTTTATCAGGTAATTTTAGATTAGAATAGCACTAACCAATATCTTTTTAACTGGTTTTCGGCGATGTGGTAAAAGCTCATCACGAACAACCTTTTATTTTTCAATCTTTAAACCACTCGATTTGAGGATTTTCTGATTATAAGGCTCTGGCAACCTCCTTTTGGCAGTTATGGGTGTGAGGATAGTGTATAATTTACCGTACATCCTAAAAGTGTGGTAGAGGTACTCATAGTTCGAAACCACACACGAAATAGTTTGTTTACGTGAAAGATACTGTTACTATTGTTACTATGTTACGAACCAACTATCACATGATGAAGTGAACTCGGTCATGTGGGCTCCCACGATTTTTTCCCTCACTGTTAGTAACCTAGTTAAATAAATAATAATAATTTATTCATGAAAATCTTACATTTTACTATATGTAATACAGAATTCACATGAATGGTCCACGAATTAAACGAAAGCGCCTTTCCGCAAAAAACGCTAAATGGTGGAGGCGTTCTGAGATTAGGGAATGACTTAGGTAAATAAAGATTATTTTTTCATGAGGATATCCAATAGTGTGTGAAAATACGCATGAATACGGATTAAGCACGAATGGGATCTAAGGACCGTGGTTAGTGGACAGAGATTTTAAATTTATATAGATTGTGATAGGTTTCTTTGTGAATAAATACGAGGGGCATGCCAAAAGAAGTTAGATACTCTTTTCTCATTTAATTGACACTGGCAAGCTATACAACATCTTATAGGCTGGTTTTTATTGACATATTTGAATATAGAACACACTTCTTTTATTTATTTTTTATTTGAATGAGCATCATTTTTCCGAGAATCTTTCGGGAATTCACTTGCAACAATGGAGCTCAGTCGACGTGATTTTCGCGCTATGATTTATTATGACTTTAAAAAAGGTTTAAAGCCTCAAGGATGTTTTGAACTTTTGGCTTCTACTTTTGGTGAGTCTGCTTGTTCCCAAGCAACAGTATTCAATTGGTTTGCTGAATTTAAAAGAGGACGGGGATGTCTCGAAGATGAAGCGAAGACAGGACGGCCGCCAACCGCGGTCACGCAAGAAAACGTTCGTGCAGTCGAAAAACTTATTCGCGAAAACCGACGAATTACATATGTAGAGCTAGAGCGAGAACTAGGAATTGGATCAGCAGCAATGCAAACCAGAATTCACGACCATCTTTCTCTCTGTAAACGTTGTTCGAGATGGGTGCCGCACAAACTTACCGATGAGCAGAAAGACCGTCGGGTGGATTGGTGCCTATTCATGATAGATTAATTCAACGGAGGCGAAAAAAAACGTATATGATATACTGGTGACGAAACATGGCTATATAGCTATGATCCCGAATCAAAGCGACAGTCGACTGTATGGTGCTTTGAAGACGAGCCAACTCCAACGAAATGTCGCCGTGCACGAAGCACAGAGAAACAAATGGTCGCCTCGTTTTTCTGCAAAACGGGTCATATTGCTACTGTTGTGCTAGAGAATGAAATAACGATGAACTCCAAATGCTATGTGACAGTTTGTGCGCTAACAGTAATATCAGATTGGTGTGACAAGCGACCGAAGTCAGGAATCCGGCACCTTCTCTGGCATCACGACAATGCGGCGCCGCACACGTCTGCCAGAACACTAGACTTTTTCAACTCGAAAAATGTGTCAATTCTCCCTCACCCGCCATATTCCCCTGACCAAGAGCCTTGTGATTTTTACTTGTTTCCAAAAATCAAAGAAAAACTAAAGAGGAAGAGGTTTGAAAGCAAAGAAGATGCACTGGTTGCCTATAATTTCGAGATTTCTGAGGTATCTAAAGAAGAGTGGTCACAGGTATTTTCCAATTGGTTCAGACGTATGGATAAGTGTATACGTGCTCAGGATGAATACTTTGAAAAGATTGATACTTGTAATAAATTTTTGAGTATCTAGTTTCTTTTGGAATGCCCCTCGTAGAAGGTGCACAACGCATTTACTACACATGCACTATAAATACAATGCAACTATGCAAAATTATTTGTATTAGCTACGATAACAATAGATTTGTACAAAACTACAAAGTGAGACAATAAAACACACAGTAGTTTTTACTTTTAAAAATAGTTTTGTATCTGAATCTTCATAAGAGATATTTAGATTGGTTTTTCTAGTAAGTGTTACTGTTAAATTACAGACCGTGTTTGTTTGTGAATAACGATAGTATTTTAGATTGGTTTTAAGAGAAGAGCTAGTTTTGTATAGTAAAGTGAAAACTTCGCTTCTGTTGTTTACTTTTCATTTGGATAGAGATGAGTTTTATCTATGTTTAGGTAATTCGAAAATATAAGCTGACTGAAATTAAGAGGCGGTTTATAACGAAATATTATCCATAAGTTCAGGACTCACACCACACACAACTATTTTGACGTGGCCAGATATGGCACAGTTGCTAATTTTAGAATGAGTTAATTAAGTTCATATTGAATTGCAGTCTTATTATTTATTAAGACAATAATTAAAAACTATGATTTTGCGTCGGATATCCTCAAGATTGTGGCAGAGGAGAAAATTTTACATGGGAGACGATCCTATCTTCCCTTTGTACTAATGAATTGTCGTTTGAACATGTATATACTTAGTTATATGGGTTTCCTCACGATGTTTCGTTAATTGTTAATTCTCCTGATAAACGAACCTCACACACAAAAAGCTGTATATGGTTAAATCCACTTGAGTTAGTTTTACTTAGTCATATGACATTGTGGTCAACAGTGGCGATAGACCTCCTCACCATGTCAATGCAATGCCTAGGCCTAGAAATTAAAGTCAACGATTCACATAATATTTAGAATAATTATTAATATTAGAGTGAAAAAGGGTAATGCGGTAAATGGAGCACTGGATAGTCTAATGTCTAGTCAGTCGGTGTCCGAAAAGGCCCGAATGGCTGTGCATGATGCTGTCCTCGTTCCTACGCTTATGTATGGCAGTGAATGTTGGGTGTGGCAGAAGAAGCATGAAAGTAGAGTGAATGCAGTAGAAATGAGATCCCTCAGAAAAGTGTGTAATGTAAGGTTATGTGATCGTGTGAGGAATGATGTGATTCGTGAAAGGTGTGGTGTAAAAAATGATATTGTAAGAAAGATAGAAAAAGGAATGTTGAGATGGTTTGGGCACATAGAGAGGATGGATGACAGTAAATTGGTGAAAGAGATCTATAGAGCCAATGTGGAAGGTAATGTTAGTAGAGGACGACCTCGGAGGACACATTTAGATCAAATAGAAAATGTGCTCAAAAAGGCAGGTGTCCGAAGTATGAAGAATAAAAGAGCATGTATGAAAAGATTGATGGATGTGAATGAAGCTAGAGAGGTTTGCCAGGATCGTACAAAGTGGCGATCGATAGTCTCTGCCTACCCCAATGGGAACTAACGGCGTGAGAATATGTATGTATGTATGTATGTATTAATTGAAAATATTGTCAGCATCTTGTAAATCGCATATTTTTTTGTAAGCTATAAACAGCAATATTCAATCTCTTCATATATATGTTTTACTAGATAACTAAGGGATTTTCGGCATTTCTGATCTTACTTATACTAACGGCTATGAATCCCTTGAAGGGGTAGCCAGAGCTAGGGAATCAGAAATTCCTCAGCCACTTTTGGAATTGCGTGGAGAAAAGATGGTGGAATAAAGATTGATCGTGATGGGTCTCCAACCGCATCGCCGAAAAATCCCTTAAAAACCCCAATATCGTTAGTCGCGTCGCCTCTTACGTACACCCACCGGAAGAAATTGGGTAGTGTTATTCTAAACCGACACTACACTAAATAAAGTAAAGTAAATAACTCTTTCGTTAAAGTCAGACTATATTTTTTTGTTTTCATGGCTATGTGAATATGACCAAAAATTAAGTTTCGTTTAAGGAAGTTATTTTTATTAACAAATTAAAAACTTTGAAGTAAAAAGATTAAGGAACTGCATATTACGATAAAACTAACGCATAAAAACAGTTTATTATTTACTGTTCTGTGAAAATTTGGAACAAAATTCTCATATTCAATTAAAACAATGATTAATAAAACAGTTCCTTATCCTTACTCGAAATCCGTAATTAAAAACTAGTTTTCGACAAAAGCCGTCTCGTTGAACCTGATTACTGATAAAGGTATCTTGTTTTAATTTAATAATCGTATATTAATATAAAATAACAAGTATATGATCTATTTTAAATGTTTTTTTTTTAATTTGACCTTTATAGAAAACGTAAGTAGCAGAATTGTAGCCGATATCTTGGTTTATGAGTTTCCATAGGGCTGAATAAGTTGACTTTAACGTGATCGTTGAATAATATTGTGTTCTTTCTAACATTTATACATTTTAAAAACGACGTACACTGGTACCAGGTTTCAGTAATGTTCTTAGTCCGTGCACCAAATTCAAACATTCCTTACAATATGAAACAGAGACGCTATAGTTTACATACATATTAAGATATATATAGACAGGGGTTGGCATAGACTATAGAACACCACTTTTTACGAGGGCAAACCTCTTGTCTCATTATTTTCCATACCCTTAGGTATCCACCTACCTTGGTATCTTAGCGGTTAACGCAAACCTACACCTTGGGCCTACAATTATAAGTCTTCTCTAAAGTCACATGTGTGTTTAATTTATCATTCTTGTTAACGGTGAGGAAAATATATGGTTAGGACACCTACATGTCTAAGTAATGAATTCTTACAGAACACTGTGATGATTACACTGTCTAAGCAAAGCATGGGTACTTTATCACCAAGTGACAATAGTGTGACGTGATGAAAATGCTTAGCTAGTCTTTGAAGTCACTTATTGCGAATTATCTATAGCTATTTTTAATATAAATAACCTATATTACTATCCAAATGATACTATAGATCAATATGCGTATATTTTTTCTTTGTTACTTCGAATCACTCATCAAACAACAAACGCCAGTAATATAAAACGTAAATGGAATCAAAAGAGGCATTCTGAATGTGTTTCAAAAAGGGTATGGTGTTTAAAATTAGGTTGATATTTGGAATCTTGATGAACCGGTAATTTGGGTTCAGCCCGAACGCGTGATGAGAAATTGATTAAACGCGATGTGAGAACAAGCTCGTACAGTTGAATCGCTATAAGAATACATTATGTGCCTTTTGAAATTATTTTTCATGCGGACGTGCCGAGATTTTCAAACAAATGCTTTCCTGTGGTCCCCTCGTTCCTTGTTGTGTTCAGTTATAAATATTTTGTATCGCAATTTGGATAAACTCTGCGCTATTATCGTCACACTACATGCTTCTTTGAGGAAGTGGTATAAGCATTAAGCAGTGCATTTGTTAAAACATTATTTAAGTAAAAAATATGCATACATACATACTTAGATAATACATGAAGTAAAAAATTTGTATGGAACCTTTACGGTCTTATACATAAGCTTAAAGTTAAAACCCAAGGTTTGCTGTCCATGCATTTTATCTCTAGTATAGACATAGCCTAGACCAAACACGCACGCATACATGATACACAGTTTGAAAATGTTTATTATACATTTTTTCTCACCAATAACTATACTCTACGAAGCAAGTAGGTATAGAATGCCATCTGTGAGACCATCGCCGCCGAAAGTTAAATAAAATAATATTTATTAATCTCATGGAGAAACCATTTATCATTTGAATTTCCCATTACTTTTGAGAATCTCTATTTCATTATAACTAATTTATCTCAATATCATCATCTTTTTCACAAAAAAAGCATAAAAGAAGTAATTTTAGCAGATAAAAGTATACTCTTGACACAGAATCCCGACCAATGTCATTTCCACGAAGCTATAACAGCTTTATTAGGGTCAAGAAACAATTTGCATGAAGACAAAAGAAAACGAGTTCCTACATACGACATAAAAGACTCGTGTAACAATAATTCCCGATCCAATTGTTATCACATAAAAAGGCTCTTACGCTGAATGTGTCCTTTAAAAGTTACGTCCTGTTTACGACAGGCAAGTGACTCGTCTGTTTAATTCCAGTGCGTGGATGGATACCCTTACTTGAACCGATGCCCTTCGGGTCTCTACTTCGATGACATCAGCAAATTCTGCACATTCAAAGCAGAAGCGAGATGTGGCCCGATCCCGACGAGTAAGTGTTATATTTTATTGCTTCCAGTATTTTTGATAAGGTTTGTTGAGAATGGAATATTATGGTGAAAACGTAATTATACGTATAACGTAAGTATGGTCACGGGCGTTATAGGATGCGTGCTGGAAGGGTCCATCGATTGCCTCCTTTAGGGCATTGGTTTTCTGCCTCACGTTCATGATCAACTTTTCAATATTCAATTGAGGTGAAAAGCTAAAAGTCTTGAGATCTCATTTAGGATGGAAATGTTGGTTCTACAGGCATTTTAATTAGCAATTGAAGCCACCCCATGGTTAAAGAAAAACTTACATTTTACAACAATAATACTATAACAATCTATGAGTATTTCTGAAAACTTATAACATTTAATAATATTTTTAGCATTTTCTGGTTCAAAACATTACAAATTTATTTTGGTTAAAGTTTTAAAACCAGTCACCAAACTCAATTATAAAACTCTTCAATTGGTATGGCTTCAATTAAATATATGGCTTAAAAGCCCGAGCTTCCAAAAATTATAAGTATTTACAGTTGTAAATATACGCAAGTATCTTTCAAAGTTCACCCAAGTTATATACTACGAATTATAATTACAGATTACGCATTGATGTAGGCGTCAGTTTGTAATTAAATTTTGGCATAAAGCAAATTATACAGAAATGGATAAAAGTGTTGTAAATACGGAGGAGGTTAAATTAATAGAAGTCTGTATTAAAATTCGGAATTACTTTGATGGAGAGCTCCATTTTGTAAAGACTTATATTAAGTTAATTAACGACACACGCTCGTTGAGCAATAATTATATTTTGCTTTTCATTCGGGGATTCCGAAATTTTCCACATCAATGGTTACATACAATAATATTTAAGCTTCATAATATTAAAGAATATTTTAGCAGATATGGATTTAATTTATTCGTACATTTTGGTTCTAAAACAAATAATAAATAAAATTTATAAATAGGTCATTATATAATAGCTGCTTTCAGTTTCTCTTCGTAATATACCTAAATACTTAGAATTATGAGATTTACAAAGACGCGTGATAGCTCAATTGATAAGAACTTCCGTCCGTCATGTGTGGATGCGCCAGGCGTGGAGTCAAATCCTGGGTCGGGCCTAAACCAATTTGTCTCTTCAAAAAACATATATATATGTGGCTAATTTATCGTGGTTGTAAGAAAACAGTGAGGGAAAACAGCGCGTGGAAACCCAGATGGCTGAGTTGTACTTGTGTATTCGTTCGAAACGGCAATAGGCCTGCTCCCTGAGCAAAACGTGGGTACTTTGAACACCAGGTGACAATGTCACGTCATGTTCAGAAGTATTAGTAGCTCTGCCAACTTCGGGGATATACGGCGTGAACGTTTGAGTCTTTGTGTTTTGAGTATGAGATCTACATACATACATATACTCACGGCTATAAATCCCTATAAAGGGGTAGCCAGAGCCCAGGAACTAGAAGTTCCTCAGCCACTTTTGAAAAATTGAGTGGGGTAAAGATGGCAAAATAAAGGTTGTTGGTGATGGGTCTCCAACCACATCGCCCAAAAATCCCTTAAAAGCCCCAACACCGTTAGTCGCCTCTTACGTACACCCACCGGCAGAAATGGGGTAGTGTTACCACCATAGTGTGACCACTCCATCACCATCAGTAATCACTATTAAAATAATAATTTACGGGGAACAATGACCTTCGATTGGCTATTAAGACTACCTCAACATAATTATTTCAGTCCACTAGCATGCATATTAAAATTAATTCCCTTTGAGTTATCATTCACTTTGGGCATTTTTAATACTCTGATTAAATACTACGAATCAATAAAAGTTACCCATATTTTCTTGCATTCAGCACCAGCGCCAATAACTGAGGCTCCAATAGACCTGGCAACGCGATGTGATCTGTCCGAGTGCCAACTCCCATACTGCTTCTGTTCCAAAGACGGAACCACCATTCATTCATTATTTCATTTTTAATACTCTAAATACTACGAAGCCGGTCCACTAGTAAATCAATAAAAGTTACCCATGTGTTCTTGCATTCCCAGCACCAGCACCTATAACAGAGGCTCCAACGGACCTGGCGACACGATGTGATCTGTCCGAGTGCCAACTCCCGTACTGCTTCTGTTCCAAAGACGGAACCATCATTCCTGGAGGTCTTAATCCTGAAGAGGTAAAATTGAATTACATTATTTGTTTATTATAATGATTATCCGTTTTGTGTCTTGGATTTTGCATGCATGTTGCATGAAGACTGCCGGTATTTAGCGGAATTAAGTCAAGAAATTTATTAATATTAGTATTTCTTGGATTTTCGTTTTTTTGTAGTGTCTTATGGCGACTTAGAATTGCAGATTTTTAAATTATTTAAAGGCGATGTTGTTCAAAATCTTAATGCTATGCACCTATGCTTGACAACTTTAATAATAATTGATTGGTATACAATTCACCATCTAATGTCTAAAGGTGAAAGATTGAGCTTACCCTTAACGTCAATGTATAGATGAGTAAATACATACATAAATATATGGAAGGAAAATTTCATGATCACCGTTTCTTCGCCACAAGGGAAGGAGTAAAAAAAGGGAAATAAAAAAAACTTATTAATAAATACACAATCGTTGGTAATGAGTTAGTTTCTAACCACGTTACCCATATTTCACTAAAAATAAATAATAATAAATCAAATTACTCAAATAATTGACCATTTGTAAAAAAAAACTACTTATAATTCTCAGCTTATTTCAACGTTGTTTCTTTAGTAAAATTGAAGATAGTGTCACTTTTATTTTATTTGCAGGTGTAAAGTAACGGCAAAAAACCAAAATTTATATTTAAAACGTTCATATCCCCAGTGTTTTTCGGTAAACAACCCATGAAACGTTATTAAGTTTGGTGTTCAAAAGCTCACAATTTCCCGACATAAAATCAACCTAAATGTTTCCTTTCATATTCAAAGATTTCAGAAGTTTCGTCTGGTCTCGTTTCATTTACGTACTTCATTTATGTACATTATAGCACAATAGAAAAACTTGAATAGCGTCTAACGGAATTCGGAAGTGAGTTCCTTTAGCAATGCTACGACACGTAAATTGGGAACTCAAAATTGGCAAAGTTTATTTTCTGTTCCCTCTCGTTTGCAGACTCCACAAATGATCATGCTCACATTCGATGGAGCCGTTAATTTGAACAACTTCGAATTGTACAAGAAAGTTTTCAACGACAAGATAAAGAATCCGAACGGGTGCCCTATTCGCGGAACCTTCTTCTTATCGCACGAATATAGGTAATTTTGAACCTTTACTATGCATAAACTTATGAATTTACTTGGCTATTGAGTGTTAATGTATGTCAATTAAAATGTATAGATAATGTTATGATTTCAGCTTTACCAATGAGTTTAGTTAGTAAGTTGTTTTATTAACTTTACACAAGGTGTTGATAAAATGTATTGATTGAAGTTGAATTGTAAAGATTGAGTTTAAAAAACTAAAACGCTTTTGTTTTTCAAAAACTGTGTTCTCGGAAAATTCCTTATTTTATTGCAATAAAGAGTTTTCTATTCTACAACTACAAAAGCAGATATTCCTTTGAAATATTTCGCCAGAAAAATGTTTTACACTCGCTATGAAAATCATTGGAAAACTAAAGCATTTTTCGGTGCATGAAACGTGGATTATTTTTATTTTAAATATTCACGAGAGCCGCAATAAAATACGTTTGGTAAAAATATGTTGTGGATTACAGCAACTACGCGATGGTGCAGGCGTTAGCACATGACGGACACGAGGTAAGCTCTGTTTTATTCATTATTCAAGACTCTAAATCCGGATATATATGTCGCTTTGTCAATACACATTTGCGAGTCACACTTTTACTGGCCTATGTAAAAGAGAATATTTTATTTTGGTAGCGGTTGTAAAAATATTTTTAGGGTAGACCAATGTTAGGTTAAACGCTAAGTCAGTGATGAAATTTTGGGAGTACATATATTTTTAGATAAAGATAAATCTTTGATGAGAGAAATTACTCATATATGAAAGTAATCGACCATGTCCATGTCCATGGATTATTATTTACAACGTGTGGACGATCTAGTTATAGTTTTTACTATCTTCCTTCCTTATTCTTAGTTTCAAGATATTTTAAATATAAATATGTAGTCTTACTAAGTAAAAATGCTAAGCAAGGTATAAGATAATGCAAATAGTGCAAATCACGCCGTAATTGACAAATTAACAAACATAACGTGCCAATCCTCACATTAAAGTATGCACTTAGACATTATCAAATAGACCAAACATTTTCAGCAAGATTAAAAACGTCCCATGTTCATATATAACCTAAAATCTTGTGAAACCTAACCTAAAACCTCATGTGATGCTACTTAAAAAGTGTGAAAAGAAACAAACGAAAGAAAAATTTCGCACTAGTAACTACTTGACACTATAGCTCAATTGGTAGAGGTCGTGGGTTCGATATCCGCCGGTGTCCAAAATTTTTCTTTACTTTATTTATAGCAACCGTGATAGCCCAGTGGGTAGAACACTCGGTTATCGTGCGAACGACTATTGTTCAAATCCTGGGTCGGGCCTACACCAATTTGTCTTTTCTAAAGACATATGTGTGGTTAATTTATCATGGTTGTTAACGGTGAGGGAAAACATCGTGAGGAAACCCACATGGCTGAGTTGTACTTAGTCATGTGACAGTGTATTCGTATAAAACGGCGATAGGCCTGCCCCCTATCACGTGAGTACACTGTCCATGCAAAACGCAGTTGACAAAGTCACGTGATGTTCAGAAGTATTAGTACCTCTGCCAACCCCTTCGGGGATATTCGGTGTGAACGTTTATGTTATATTATGTTTATGTTTATTTATAACTAAATCCATATATTTTATACCAGATGGCAACAGGCACTATCTCCCAGCAACAAGGTCTCCAAGACAAGGGCTACGAAGAATGGGTCGGTGAAATGATCGGCATGCGAGAGATCCTCCGTAGGTTCGCCAATGTCTCGCGTGCGGAAATAGTCGGCACGCGGGCGCCTTTCCTTAAACCAGGAAGAAATACGCAGTTTAAGGTAAGATATTCTTAAATTATGTTAAGCACTTGTTTTGTTAATATATACATTCACGAAGAATGGGTCGGTGAAATGATCGGCATGCGAGAGATCCTCAGGAGGTTCGCCAATGTCTCGCGTGCGGAAATAGTCGGCACGCGAGCGCCTTTCCTTAAACCGGGAAGAAATACGCAGTTTAAGGTAAGATATTCTTAATTTAATGTTTTTTGACATGAATTCCTCATGTGGGGATTATTACTCATAAATAAAAGATGTTATTAAAGGAAAGAAAATTTTTTTTTTTTTTCTTTTTTTTTTCCAGTGTCGAAATTTTTCTTTCCTTTAATAACATCTTTTATTTATAAGATATTCTTAAATTATGTTAAGCACTTGTTTTGTTAATATATACATTCACGAAGAATGGGTCGGTGAAATGATCGGCATGCGATAGATCCTCAGGAGGTTCGCCAATGTCTCGCGCGCAGAAATAGTCGGCACGCGGGCGCCTTTTCTTAAACCAGGAAGAAATACGCAGTTTAAGGTAAGTTATTCTTAAATTATGTTAAGCAATTATTTTATTAATACATAATTCACGAAGAATGGGTCGGTGAAATGATTGGCATGCGAGAGATCCTCAAGAGGTTCGCCAATGTCTCGCGCGCAGAAATAGTCGCCACGCGGGCGCCTTTCCTTAAACTAGGAATAAATAATCAGTTTAAGGTTAGTTATTATTAAATAATGGCACTTATTTTGTTAGCTGTGTAGCGCCGGTTTAGAATAGCGCTACCCCATTTCTACCGGCGGGTGTACGTAAGAGGCGACAAACGGTATTGGGGCTTTTAAGGGAATATTGGGCGATGCGGTTCGATACCCATCACCAACAACCTTTATTATACCATCTCTTCCCCACTGAACTTTCCAAAAGTGGCTGAGGAATTTCTAATTTTTCAGCTCTGGCTACCCCGTTCTAGGGAATTATAGCCGTGAGTATATGTATGTATGTTATTTTGTTCATATATATTCACGTTATTATTTTTGTTGATATATTTTTGAATTATTTACGAACTTACATACATATACCCACGTTTTAGTGATGGGTCTCCAACGATATCGCTCAAAAGTCCATTAAAAGCCCCATTACCCTTAGTCACCTCTTACGATTACCAATGGGGTAGTGCTATTCTAAGCCTACACTGAACAGCTTACAAATTGTAATTTAAAATTAGTTTTTAATATGATATAACCTAGGTTGTTTAATGCATCAATCTGTGGCAGCTATAAAAGTTTGAATCCTATACTCAATCTCCCAGCTCTGTTGTATTTTCTGTAGTACAATTTGTTGTAAAGTTTTTAAAGTTGATTTAAATCACACGTTATAAAACAGTCTTACTAACAAGTGGGTATTAAACATCAAGTATCTGAATTACACTAAATATATATACATGCATACATACATATACTCACGGCTATAAATCCCTTAAAGGGGTAGCCAGAGCTAGGGAAAAAGAAATTCCTCAGCCACTTTTGGAAGTTGCGTGGGGAAAAGATAGTGAAATAAAGGCTGTTGGTGATGGGTCTCCAACCGCATCGCCCAAAAATGCCTTAAAAGCCCCAATACCGTTATTGTCCTCTTACGTACACCCACCGGAAGAAATGGGTAAGAACTATTCTAATCCTACACTACACAGCTACAATAAATATTTAGAAGGAATATAGGTAGCACTCGTATCTCTGTTACCCTTTAGTAAGTGATATACGGTTTAAAGGACGTGTGAACATAACGTTGAGATTTCTGGTTTTCGCATCAAAAATAATGTTCGTAATTAATCAGAATTCAATGAATTTTTTAAATAGCCATTGGAATAAATAACAGCGTACCTTCTGAAAATGGTAAAATGTAAGTTGCTACTTTAAATATGCGAGTTACTAGTATTCAATGAAAATGTGTTGCATAAAAATATATTTTAAATAGGTAGTTAGTATGCGAATCACGTAATCATAGTCTTACTCCTTATAAAGATAGTTGTCGTAATCTGATTTACTTTCTCGATGGAAAAGTCCAAATGGATTTTATTTGGAAAACATTAATGGAAAATATTATAAGTAACAACTTGATAGCTAATGAGGTTCAAATTCTAAGTCAGACTTGATTAGGATTTTAACCATCTTTTCACGGTAGGCGTATGTTCTCACCAATCAGCTATTACGGTTATATAATTTATGTGTGTGGGAAATTTATCAAGGATGTTAAAGGTAGGAGGAAAGTAAAGAGAAAACATAATGAGGTAACTTACATTGCTAAGTTGTAATTTGGCATTTGACAGTGTATTCATACAAAATGGCGATAGGCCTGCTCCCTATCACGTGAGTACACTGTCTAAGCAAAACGTGGGTACCAGGTGACAAAAAGACACATTATGGTGTATTTTATTTACATAAATATATACATATAATCACGGCTATAAATCCCTTGAAGGGGTAGCCAGACCTTTGGAATTAGAAATTCCTTAGCCACTTTTGGAAGTTACGTGGGGAAAAGATGGTGAAATATAGGTTGTTGGTTGTTGGGTCTCCAACCGCATCGCCCAAAAATCCCTTAAAAGCCCCAATACCGTTAGTCGCGTCTTACGTACACCCACCGGAAGTAATGAGGTAGTGCTTTTCTAAGCCGACACTACACAGCAATAAGCCGACACTACACACCAATAAGCCGATATTACACAGCAAACTATACAATATTACTACATCTAATTTACGGCGGGGACGTTGAGTTTCATTTATCTCTGATAGAAGTAAGTGCAGCAAATTGATACTTAAATTTGATAAAAGTGAATACAAAATAAAGAACATGCTTTTCCGAGAATAATACACAATCACAAAAACGCGTTATTCGTTTGAAAAATTCCTCTGAAAAACAAAACTCAACTATAAAACAGCAGTAGGTGCTCGTTATTTTCATAGAGGCTTATATAAGTGAACTTTTAGTGAATAATAGTGGTACTGGGAAATTTTACTCTCTACCTATGAGGAGTTATAGAAGTGAGCAAAATACAAAAACGGAACCTTAGTTTCTCTTAAAACAGTAACAAAATAGAAGGAAAGAAAAAAAGCGTCTATGTGGAACATTTTCTTTCACAATTATTTTAGCATATAAACCCAGATCTAATAACAAATAAAAAAGTATCCATTATTTTTTAGCAATATGTACGTAATTATGAACGAACACATATTTTTATAAATATTGTATCAACCTTGATAGTTCAACGGGTAGAACAAAATGTTAATGATATATGCAGCAGTTGGATATCAAATCTAGAATCGACATCTTTGGATTTATTTAAATGGCATATTTTTTGTGTGTTGTCAATTTACCTCGGTTGTTAAAAGTAAGTGGTAAAATTACAAAATACTTAGACATTCAGGATAGTAACTAGAGCTATTTGTTCATAAGCTTATTGGTAACTAAAGCAGATTCCTTGTATTCATAATAAATTCGCAACATCACACCTCTAGCTCTCCTTTGTACCGATAACCACATCTGCAAATAGTTAAACACCAACCCTAGTAGAAACCACGAAATCGTCTCACAATAGGTGATGTAAAGTTGAAAGAAAGTATTGTTACATAACGTTAACGCACGAGCGAGCCCCGCGGCATCGCGTATAGCACGTTCTCAGAACACTTTCAACAAGTACGTAACCGTAAACTTGACCGGTTTCTATTTGTGTTAGCATACTCGTAGGACAACATTTACTAGACGGTAGGAACCGTTGGCTCACGATGCAACTTTGCGTCAAATATGAAATTTCATATGTTCAATAACACTCTCATACTGTATTGTGACATATAACAATTAATGATGAAGCAAGACAATATACTGCCACTGCTGGACAAAGACCTGCCCCAAATATCTCCACGACGGTCCTGCGCTGCCCTCATCCATGATTTTTCATCAAGTCGGGATGTATGGTGTTAAGGCTCTACCCGATATATTTTCATTCTAGTAATACAGTTAATGATTTCTACATTAATTGACCTCTGAAGATGAACCTCGAAAATGGAAGACGGGCTCTAAAGCTTTCATAAGCAACCCTGTCACCTTAAGGAGATGGCCATAAGTGTCTCTTCTTGTTAGATTAAGTTGAATACACAGAAAAGGGGTTCTAATCTAATGCAAGGTTGCAAATTTCTGGCTTTTAAATAACTAATTACTGTGCGTAAATAATAATGATGAAAGATAAGATTGAACATAACCCGCATAAATTAATTTATACTTATACAGTGTAAACGAGTTATACACATTTGAACGTT
Organism: Bedellia somnulentella; assembly: GCA_963576735.1. Classification (NCBI taxonomy): domain Eukaryota; kingdom Metazoa; phylum Arthropoda; class Insecta; order Lepidoptera; family Bedelliidae; genus Bedellia; species Bedellia somnulentella. The sequence goes on from OY755179.1 coordinate 12,016,452, forward strand.
ATTGATATGATAAGTTAGAAAGAAATGTAATTCATATAACCAAAAGATTCCATATAATCCGCACTTTAAACACCAGTCAGAGTGGCTAGTCTTAATACCAATTACGAACTTTTATGTGGTATTCTTAAAACACTGACGCAACACAGGTGTAGGATTGTTGGACAAAAACTATTCCATTATTACTTCATTAAAATCGAAACTCGCATATAAAAACTTAGCGCCAGTCAGTCGCATTTCTCATAATCTTTAAAAGGTATTCTTGACATGATTAAATGTTGTGACATTATTAATACAAACAGATAAAACTGGTTTTTGTATCGTCACTTCGGTAACAAATTGTAAGGAGATCATAACTTTATCTTCTTTGTGTTGATCATTACGATACACTAAGAATGAATCAGGCGTTACTTTACGGAAATCCATAGCATTACAAATATTATTTGCATACAAAAATGATATGATTGAACTAACTAATAAAATAAATTAGCACGTGAAGGATTGGTTTTTATATTATACTAGTGGATCGGCCCAGCTTCGCACGGGTAGCGTAGTTTTAAAAATATCTGAGGTTTCTTCAATCACTGCTCAACCTTTGTGAAATTTAGCGCAACTTATAGAACTCCTGAATAGTGAAGCTTTGTGATTGTGAAAGCGCTTTAATGAAAGGTTCAGTATCTCCGAAAATAGTCCCATGCAAACAAACAAACAGAGTTACAAATTTTGCATACATCATACATATACTCACGGCTATCTTTTACCCGAGCAACCATTACTAAAAAAATAATCCATATCGCATGATTCAGTATACACGTGCGACGACAGGACGCGATGGCTTATTTCATGTATAAGTTTGGTGTTTCTATACCGATTTCTATGATTCTTTTTTTATTGAATAGGTAATAATGTAAACTTTTTTAAATGAGAGATGGATGAGAGAACTATAAACGTAAGAGTAAACAAATATAATCAGAATGTTCCGAACTGCTAAGCTATCAGGAGTTACACGTGTTATTGTGAGTCAACCATAAAAGATAGACATATGCTGTTCAGTGATATTTTTTAGACACTTTTATGTAGAATATTTCCGTCATACATGATTTCTATGTAACTATAACCATTATGGCTGCATACGCGACGGAAGCTTAAAAAATGGAGTAACTTTCCTCGTCGTTCCTTCCTTCGTTCGTTCGGTGTCCGAAGTACGAAGAATAAAAGAGCATGTATGAAAAGATTGATGGATGTAAACGAAGCCAGAGAGGTTTGCCAGGATCGTACAAAGTGGCGATCGATAGTCTCTGCCTACCCCAATGGGAACTAACGGCGTGAGAATATGTATGAATATGTATGTTTCCTCGTTTTCCCAAAATTTCCCAAAATTCCCCTTCACTAATTCTACCAAGTTTCATTAAAATCCGTCGAGTAGTTTTTGTTTCCATAAGGAACATACAAACCGACAGACAGACAGACAGACAGACAAAAATTTTACTGATTTCATTTTTGGCATCAGTATCGATCACTGATCACTCCCTGATAGTTATTTTGAAAATATATTTAATGTACAGATTGATTGATTATAAAATCTATACTTATAATAAATCTGTAGAGAGGTCAATTCTGTACATGAAATATATTTTCAAAATAACCATCAGGTGGTGATTAGGGATCGATACTGATGCCAAAAATGCAATCAGTAAAATTTTTGTCTGTCTGTCTGTCTGTCTGTCTGTCTGTCTGTCTGTCTGTCTGTCTGTCGGTTTGTATGTTCCTTATGGAAACAAAAACTACTCGACGGATTTTAACAAAACTTGGTACAATTATTTTTCATACACCTGCGCAGGTTTTTGTATACTTTCCAGCAGAGTAGTAAAGGGGAATTTTGGGTAATTTTGGGAAAAAGGGAGAAGTTACTCCATTTTTAAGGCTTCCGTCGCGTGTGCAGCCTCAATGGTTAAACTTACATAGAAATCATGTATGACGGAAATAATCTTCACAAAATTATCTAAAAAAAATCCTCAACAGTTTATGTCTATCTTTTACGGTTGACTCACAATAACACGTGTAATTCCTGATAGCTTAGCAGTTCGGATCATTCTGATTATATTTGTTTAGTCTTACGTTTGTAAACGTCTCACTCATCCCAAATTTAAAAAAGGTAACATTATTACCTATTTAATAAAAAAAGAATCATAGAAATCGGTAGACAAACACTGAAATTATACATAAAATAAGCCATCGCGCCCGTGATCAAAACCAAATCTTTACTAATTTACATATAACATACTAGATGGCGCGAGTAGTTGCATCCTGAATCACGTAATGATTTATTTTTTAGATTGTTATAAATACTTCATGGCGTTTTATTTAAAAATTTGCTATTAAACGGAAATACTGAACCGTTCATCAAAGCGCATTTAAAATCACCAAACTACACTGTTTAGGGAGTGCTATAAATTTAATAAATTGAAAACATTGCGCTGAATTTCACAATGCTTGAGCAGTGACTGAAGAAAGAAACCCCAGATATTTAAAGAAACAACGCTACCCGTGCGAAGCTGGGACGATCCACTAGTATTAAATATATCGTTGAGTTAGTATCCCATAAAACAAGTCTTACGTATTTTGGGGCTAACTTGATCTGTTTATAATAATTATGTTCGTATGTATGTATGTATTTTTAAGAATATTTTATATATTCAGATATTTAAGGTGGATATTTTATTTATAATCTTTTGTAAACATAGCATCGAAGTAAAATTAAAAAGTCTCAATTTCACGAATTAACCTTTTACTTATTTTTGAAGTCGATAAAAAAAGTATAAGTTTTTCCTATTAATCACGGACAGCTACTAACTAGTTTAGAAACACTTTGACCCATTTATCTCCAGTAAGTATGGTTTAATAATATATTGACGTGATTTCAACTGGAGCCAGAGTTAATTTAGAATTTAAACGTTTACGTCTCTCATTCTAAGCTGAAACACTTACATTTATTAGAAGTCATTAAAAGCTAATCCAATGAAACTTTATGAATTATTTGCTGACGATTAACTCAGAAATAAATCACAGAAACAATCTTAATAAATAAGAGTATATTGGTTCTATTGGTCACGTCGTAACTTGGGAACGAGTTCACTCATTCTGTTATTTATTTTCTGTTCTGCGGATAAGTTTGATAATTACACAAATTACATACACATTAATAATTGCGCTATAGTTACCATTAGGGTAGGCAGAAACATAGCCATACCTCCCGAGCTAAATGTACATTGTTCAAACTTTTGATACATGATCTTTTATTATACACGTTTTCGACACCTACCTTTTTGAGTACATTCTCAGTTTGATTTAAATTAGTTTTAAGTCGTCATCATCATAATAAAGATTGGATTTATATATCTATTTCTCCACGTATTTTGAATACATACATACATACATATTCTCCAGCCATAAATCACAAAACGAGTTAGCCAGAGCTTTAGAGCTAGAAACTCCTCAGCCACATTTGTTGGGCACAAGATTGTAGAAATAAAGTATTGTTGGTGGGTCTCCAACAGCATCGCTCAAATTTCACTTAAAATAGCTCCATACCCTTAGTCGCCTCTTACGACACCCGTGGGAAGAAAGGGGTAAAGACATTCTAAGCCGGTACTTCACGGCAATTCTAAGCCGGCACTACGCGGCCATGAGTATATTTATTTATTTATTTATTTTGTATGTATATGTATACGTATTTAAAATGTATGATAAATTGAGACACAAACAAAATATATCTTCAAGTATTAAAACTCGGTATTCCAGGTGCTAGAAGACTTCGGCTACATATACGATAGTTCAGTAGGGGTCCCACCGCAAGCAATGCCAGTGTGGCCATACACATTAGACTACAAAATCCCGCACGAGTGCAAAGCGAGCACTTGTCCAACAAAGTCGTTCCCGGGTAAGTGTTTGCGGAGAGCCTTAACATCTATTCATGTGACATTTTATTCAAAGTATAGACTTTGTTTGGTAATATTATATTAGTTGTAACTTTAATTTATGGCATGGTACATACCTATACATATACTTACGACTTTAAATCCTAAAAAGGGGTAGCTAGCTTCAAAAAAATATCCTCAGCCGCTTTAAGAAAAAATGTGTGGAAAATATTGTTAGCTAAAGGATAGCTGGTGATGATTCCCCAGCCAAATCATGCAAAAATTAGTTTGATATTGTCGGAAAATTGGCACGACCCATCTTAGTTTACTAATTTTCATTTTTTCACTCACGGAATTTAAAAAGTTGAAATAAATAAATAAGAATTGAAGGAATCTAAATACCTACATGGAATTATTAAATTAAAGAAAAAATAAAAACAATATTTTCATTATCATGACTTTGAAAAGGGTGAAGTGATAAAAGAAGTACAACTATTTGCCAATATCTCACACCAATCAAAATAATTCAGCAAAACAATTAAAACTGTATTATTCAGTTCAGTACATAATGCAAACAATTTAGTTCGACTTCAAATACGCCTACATCCAGTAAAGTTATATCAAAACTTGATTATTGGCTGTGTTAGCAGACTTGTGGGTAGTAGGGTTTCTTTGAACTTGGATACAATTCTTTTGAGGAATTATTGTTAGAAACGTGAAACATTTTGGATCTATTATTGAACCTTCGAGAAAATCTTTAAACGGAATGTATTGCGTAGTTGTAGCTGATTTATTTGGTTATTCGGGTTTAATTGTAGCGTCGATTTTACGTAAGCATGAATTACAATAACTTGTAACTATTTTAAGTTCTTACATTTTATTTTAAGCTATTGTTTTACGAATGTGTGAACTTTTTGGATTATTCTTGCAGAACACATTTAGTCGTAAAGTTTTGCGATTTTATAGTTGAATAATTGGTTTATTCGCTTTGAATGTACTGTAGAATGCACACACTATTCAAATTCATTATTCATTAATTCAAAACTATTTTGAATTTCCTGTATTTTATTTTTTTCCACATCACCTTTTTAGACTCCCCAGACTCCCCATGTGAAAGTGCTGCACTTCCAACAATAGTTACTAAGTTATAAGATTAGGCTTTACCCTACGAAATAGCTATATGCATTTTTTTTTCGATTGAAGATACTTTCATACCTTCCATTTATTTTGCACTTTCGTGATATACCGAAGATTGCTAAGGCAGAAGTGGAATATGATTTTCAGACACATGGTTTTTAAACTGTATGCAACAAAAGGCGTGAAGTTTATCACAGTTCATGCATCTTTAGGGGACAGGAAATAAAGCACTCATATCCAAATATTATATTCAGAGGAATACAGAGAGACATAAACAAATAGGAAAAGCATAAATAAAAAACATATAATATGACGAGCCTTATTGCCCACTGCTGGGCAAAGGCCTCTCTCCCCTTCTTTCTCTCCAGGCGATCTTGAGTGGAAAAATTATTAGTAAATTTGGTCTGCGAGATAAGTAAGGGATCTTGGGAGAAATTAGTATTAAAAGGAGTTTTTTTGTTGAATTTTATATGCTAATTAGATAAAACGCCAACGATCCTTCAACAGTATTTTCGGCATCAAAAAGGGTTCTTATGCCAAAAATGTCTAAGAAATCACTATACGAGTACTACCTTCACCAATTCCACACGTATATTGCAGGTTTATGGGAGGTTCCGTTCAACGCGCACTACGTGGAAACGGTTGAGGGTGGTCATTGTCCGTACCTAGACCAATGTGTGCTTCACAATCACGATTCAGACGTTAATTAGATTTTTTTATATAATAGAGCTCTTTCATTGAATTTAATGTGCGATTTAGCTTAAACACCCACGATCCTTCAACAACCCATATTCTCGGTTGAAAAGTACTATTTTCGGCATCAAAAAGGGATCATGTGCCAAAAATGTCTATGAAATAACTATATTACCTTTACCAATTTACACACGTATATTGCAGGTTTATGGGAGGTTCCATTCAACGCTCACTACGTGGAAACGTACGAGGGCGGTCATTGTCCGTACCTAGACCAGTGTGTGCTTCACAATCACGATTCAGACGAGGTCAGTATGACGATTGTCGCATTCGGAATCGCTAATCAAGTACTACTGGCCTTGGCAGTGTTGCTTTCTCTACACGTATCTATTGTGGTTTTGAGTGGGTTATTGTTTGTAAGTTACGGGTGTTTTGATATCATTATAAGATAGAAAAAAAAATGTTTGAGTTTCATTCTAGCTTTCATGATTTGTACATACAGATTCTCGAGTAAGTCCAAAAAAGAGTCACGTCATTAGAGTTAGAGATTATTTTAGCACTTTTGAAAGTCGAGTGAGGGAAACACCGTAAAAGTAAAGAATGGTTGGCGATGGGTGTCCAGCACCATCGCCCAACAATCACATCAAAAGCCTCAATACCTCACCACCTTTTACGATACTTACGGGAAGAAGGAATTCGTGCTGCAGCAACTGGTAGTAGTTTTGTTATCATATTTTTTCCATGCCGGCGTATTGAAAGTTAATCAAGTAAATTTATTCACGTTAAAGTGTATGAGGTGGAAAATAAAACTTTTATATGTATCATTTTTAATCTCATGAATGAAGCTCTAGCTCAATTTCAAACGTAAAGTTTATTTCTGTTGACACTTTTAGTACCCCTTCTGGCTTGAAGACGTTAATGCAGACAGTGTCCTTTAATAATTGGCTCAATAAAGGCACAAAAAGTAAACCTTTAATATTTAAAAATAAAATTACATACATATACTTACGGCAATAAATCCCAAAAAGGGGTAGCCAGAGCCTCGAAGCTAAAAACTTCTCAGCCAGATTTGGAAGTTGATAGGGGAGAAGATGGAAGAAATAAACTATCGTTGGCAATGGGTCTCCAACTGCATCGCCCAAAAACCAATTAAAAAGGCCCCGTAACCTTATTTGCATCTTTCGAAAGGAGTAGAGACATTCTAAGCCGGCACTACGCGGCAAATATTATACGGTTATTTACATACATACATACATATACTCACGGCTTTATTTCCCTAGAAGGGGTAGCCAGAGCTAAGGAATTATAAATCCCACAGCCACTTTTGGAAATTGAGTGGGGAAAAGATGGTAAAAATAAAGGTTTTTGGTGATGGGTCTCCAACCGCATCGCCCAAAAATCCAATAAAAAGCCCATCTCACGGTTATTTAATTATGAAAATATAAATTGGTTATTAATATCACGTTGCATTTCGTAGCATATGTACAGCACTAACGTGAGCTAGTGTCATTCTTAGCCGGCGCTACACGGCAAATACAATTTTACAAACATACTATGCTCTTTTTATTTGCAAATAAAATTGTTTATTTGCAATTTTCTTATATATTTAGAATAGAATATTCTATAACAGTTTTATATTCTATATTCTATTCTATTGCAAGTAAAACATATTATTGTTACATTTTAGGTGTTACAATGGTTGCAAGAAGATTTCAGCAGATACTACGACCAGAACCGAGCCCCGTACATGATGGCTTTCCATACCAACTGGTTCCAGATCAAAGCGCTGGAGAGAGGTCTTCATAAGTTCCTTGTATGGGCTTCAGAACAGTAAGTATACTCTTATATATATATATATTTGTATTATAGCACTTGAAAAACAGAGGAGGTTATTAATTTAATGGCTTTCTTTATATAAGATCGGCCATAACTTTTGACTGGGTAATCAGGTTTTAAGAACATACATACATACATGTACTCACGGCTGTAAATCCCTAGAAGGGACTAAAAGTTCCTCAGCCACTTTTGGAAAGTTGAGTGGGGAAAAGATGGTGAAATAAAGGTTGTTGGTGATGGGTCTCTAACCGCATCGCCCAAAAATCCCTTAAAAGGCCAATACCGTTAGTCGCCTCTTACGTACACCCACCGGAAGAAATGTGGTAGTGCTATCCTAAGCTGACACTACACAGCACAAATAATAAGTTTTATAAATATAATAATTTTAAGAAATATAATTAGAAAATCAAAATCTAGGAAAAAACAGAATGATTGACGATTTAATCGAAGATTTTAATGCCACGTTGTTGATTCCTAATTGGTTTAAATAATTGAAATCATTATGATATAAATTAAAGATGTGCAAGCAATACACAGAAATAAAAGCTACAAACATATTAAATGAAACGTTTAAATAAAATAATGTAACCGTTGAAAAATCCAACAAACATAATATAATAAACCCCAAATACGGAAACTAAGTTCAGAAATTAAAACCAATCTACGTGAATATGGGCCCTAAAAAGTTTAAAGCAAGAACTTTTGACCTGAACTTTCAGTGAATATCCCTCTAACAGCATGTAACTTAGGTAATGTCAATTAGTTTTATAAAGTCATAATAAAATTCAAGTCATAAAAGAATACAATTTATCATCAATGTTTTCTTAGACATTAACAAGTTCATATATCGTCTGTTAAACAAATCTGCAGAAAACCATCTTTTTAAACAAAATTCTTTTATGATTTTCATATTTCCCCTGATATGCATCCAATCAAGTTACAATAATTTAAATTAATTCCAACAACACATTCCAAAGTGCTCATACTAATTACACAATTAATCATCAATGAATGTATTTAACTTTTCGGATGCCGATCGCGTAAAAGCTGGAAGTCTGTATTCAACGTACATACTCGTACTCCTACAAAGCTCGGATACGCATAAAATACGTGCAATTAATTAAAACATCCCACTGCACAAATATGAAATGTAAAATGCTTTGGCGTTTATTGAAATTTTAAATAGGGCTGTACGGTGAATGTGATGGTTTCATTTAAATTATTTGCTTGTGTTATTAAACATGCTGCTTTTACAAAAAGGAAGTAATAAAAATATACCTACATAGTCATACATATGAATCGATATGGGCATATAGATATCAGACATATATACGTATGCTCAGGCCATTACTTTCCATTCGGGTAGTCAGAGACTATCGGTCGCCACTTTGTACGATCTTGGCAAGCTTTATTAACATATACCATTTTTTATATAAATTAGCGGTATTAAGACTCCTATGTAATAAACTACCACCTATGGCACATGAAATTGTTATTTTTTCAAAGATAAGTGAGAGGAGTTGGGTAGGGTTAATATTATAGTATACTGCGTATTATAATATCGTATATGTTTGCATCAATTTGACTGTAACAAAATTTTATTATTAGCTTACTGGCTGCGTCCCAACTTTAATATTCTTGGATGCTTATCAGTAATCGTCTTATGTGATCTTACTATTGGATTCTCTAAGTACTTTTCTTCAATTTAATCTCAATACTCAGTTATTCCTAAATTAAAAGAAAGAATCTCTCAGTCTTAGGATAAACTTGAAGCAAAAGCATTCCTCAGTGTAAAGTTTTTACACGAGTACAATTTTATTAAAAGGATCCGACATGAAATAGTTTCAAATAACTTGAGCTTTGCGTTGAGATGATTTATTCTCGGCAGAGGTTAAGTGACTCGCTTTTAAGATTGTCTTGTCGAAAGTAGGATTCTGTGACTGCAACCAGATTGCGCTGGATCGTCGTCTCGTTTTAGAACCTCAAATATATGTGACGTACTTTGTAATGTCGGGGTGATCGTTGAGGCATGTGGAGAGTATTTCTGGACTAACCGATTGCCAATATTTTGGAACGATATGTTGAAAACTAAGTCTTATGAGGGAATTAAAAATGTAAATGAATTTGTTCAACTGAAATTGTTAGGCAGACCTCAGGATTATTGTCAAAACGATGGAATGGGTGGCTGTTAGCAAATGTATTTGCCACTAAACATAGTATCACATAAATAGACCCTTTATTTTACCATAATAGAAGGATTTTTATTATTTTTTTGTACATGGTAGCAAAATATTCTTGGAGTTGAGAACAATATGGATAGTAATGTTAGTAAAAGACAACCACGAAGGATACATTCAGATCAAATAAAAGGTAGCGAAAGAGATATATAGAGCCAATGTGGATGGGATTGTTAGTAGAGGACGGGGCGGGGGTCCGAAGTGAGAAGAATAAAAGAGCATGTATGAGAAGAATAATGAATGTAAGGGAAGCAAGAGAGGTTTGTCAAGATCGTACTAAGTGGCCATCGATAGTCTCTGCCTATCCCAATGGGAATAATGGGCGTGAGTATAAGTATAAGTAAGTAAGTGTGAAACGATTGATTAATGTAGACGAACCTTGTAAGGTTTGTCAGGATCGTAAAAAGTTAAAAAATAAACGTAAAAAATCGACAGTCTCTGCCTAGCCAAATGTAGAAACTAATGGCATGAGTATATGTATGTATATATAACGAGATTCTTATTTGTAATAATTCACTACTTATTAGAAATTATTCACTACACAACATACATTTTGTGCATTTTATTCTTATTCGAGTAACATAAATAGTAAGATGTATTTTTTTATTTACCAATTTATTTTAATTATAATTTATTTATTGGAAGGCCTAAGGTTTTTAAGGCCTATTTTAATTGCATAACAGAGATTACAATATTTGTATGTATGTAGTTGGTCCCTTTGATTCCGATAGGAATACAATATAAATGCCACTTTCAAACTTTCCGTCTCTATGTCATCTAATATGATAAAGTTATTTATTCTTATGAAAGTCACGTGACATTCGACTGAAAAAAAACAATATTAACAAAAACCTACAGATTGTAGGCTTAATTTACTGTTTTCTTGAAGAGAGCCCTTCAATTATTGTGAATCTGGAAATATAGAAACATCGCTTAAAATTGTTACAAAGGTATTATTTCCGTAAGCCTTTTACGTCTCTGCGACAGAACGATAACCAAATGGGGCGGAATAAAGACCGGTGTTGTTTCATCTGCAATAAATTCTCCCCGAGTCTTTAGAAGTTGACAAAGCTTTACTTCGCCGCTTTTATCTAAAAACCGTTGAGTTTAAAAGCACTTTTATCTGGGAACCTTAAAGTTCCACACGATGCGCGGACTCTAACTAAAATCTTTTGAGAGAAAATGGGATAATTAGGGAAAGTCTTTGTAGTTTTGAGCTGACAAGTTTTCTAGGAGAACAACACGCTCATGTAATTGTTTTTGTTCAAGTAGAGAACGAGAACAATTTCATTAAAACTTACAAGTATTGCGTTGCGTAGTTTTGATGTTTAACAGCTAAATTGTTTGAGCGCATTATTTTGTTGTTCGAGTGTCATCAAGCTTTGGACATATTTGTCAACGATGCTTATAAATTGTTAATAGCGATATATATCGCGATTATCAAACATTACGTTGTATTTAATGAGTTTATTTAATAAGCAATAAATTATAAATGATTGACATCGTATTAAGCCCATTATTTCATATGTGGCTTTTTTGACATCGATAATGTAAAAATCTTTAACTAATCAGTAATAGAGAACCGACACCACAGATATATTTCAAGTTGTCACAAAACTTGTTAACAAATATATTTAATATCTTAAACCAAGCAGAAATCTTCAGACGATTAATAGGGAACACTGAGATGATGTGAATGTGAAGATTTAATGTTTATATCTTATTGAGATTTCACAGTTTGTATTTCAAGATAACTTATCGATGAAAAGTTATGTTTTAATTTCGCACAGATACTCGTATTTTAAAGAAACGATACATTCGCTTATATTACCTCACGTTAACAAAAGTCAGTTTTTTTTAAATAAAAAATCAACACCACCTTGGTTATGACATATTGGTTGGTCTGCAGACTAACCCAGATTATTGTCTGAAGATTTTGTGCTTCAGATGTAATGAAATCCCTAAATGCTTACCGGCTCGCACTAAATGTATAAGCATAGTGAAACATAATTTTATTACCCTTATGATAGTAGACAAGAACACTTTCGTCGGGACATATTTATAACCCTGTTACAATTATCCTAACTTCCAAAAAAAATTCATAATTGAGTTATTACAATTATCATCATCATGATTATTGAAGTTATTTTTAATTTAATTTAATTTATATTTTGATTTATGTTTGTAAAACTAGCGCCTTAAAGTTGTTAATCAGTCACGGACGTGAGGAAGCGGGGTCTTTTGATGCAGGTACTATTACTTAATAGAAGGCCCCAGCAGAAACTTGTACTGTAACATCTGGTTTTTGAAATAAACTTTTTTTTTTTATTTTTTTATCTTAATATCCCAAAAAACTATTTCAGAAAAGACGTTTACTTCGTGACAGTAACCCAAGCACTAACTTGGATGACAGACCCTCGTCCCACAAAGGAGCTAGCCAACTACGAGCCGTGGAAATGCGACAAGAAGGATCTGCCGGCAGCCCCGTGCAATATACCGAACAAATGCGCGCTGTCTTTCAAGATGCCTGAAAGCAATTTTACTGACACGCGATATATGGAGACTTGTAGCGAATGTCCTAGACAGTGAGTATTGAAATTGTGTGTTTTTAAGGGTTTTAAGGAGTTTTCTAAAACATAGGCTAAGACCAAGTTCAAAAGATTTGTAGCACAGGTTTACTTGCTTACTTATACTCACGCCCATTAATCCCATTGAGGTAGGCAGAGACTATGGATCGCCACTTAGTACGATCTTGACAAACCTCTCTTGCACCCCTTACATTCATTATTCTTCTCATACATACTCTTGTCATACTCTTGTGTTGTATTTTGTGTTTTATTTGAGGTTTTAAGGAGTTTCTAAAAAACTAGGCTAAGAACAAGTTTGAATAGCCTGTGCTGGATTTTCTAAGGGATATATGTTGAGAGTAGCAAATTATATTTAAAATACAGAGCTTTTTTTGTTAAGTATTCCTAGGAATTCTAAATTTACATTTGCAGTTTTATAAAGTGCTTAACTCACGAACAGCTGTCCAATTCAATATTTGTTAAAGGATTTGTTCAGGATTCTACGAAAAACGACAATGCCATTTGAATGGACGTCCCACACTTTCATTATTTTTATTTTTGTATTAAAATTATATAGCTTTTAAAAAAGTTTATATATCTATCAAATATGAACCTACGGGTAGATAGAAAGATGGAAAAACATGACTTATCTTTTGACTTGAGTTTTGGTCTCCAGGCTAAACCCTAGAAAGGATTAGCAAAATTCCCAGATTGTTGTTTGCAATGGCTGTGGCACACTGAAGCAATACTAATAACCTAGAAAGCAGCCTAGTAGTAGATAGTACAATGCAGGTAAACTTCCTCCAAAGAAGACTGACAACTTATAATATGATTGAAAAGCGGTAAATGCAGGCAGAATAAAACCAGTCGATGTGGAAATTTGGTACCCTCTCTGAGTCTAGAAGTGGACATGTGTCTATTGAATGATGATAATAATTAACTAGTGGGTAACCCTGGTGCGACTACGTCACATCCTATAAAATAAGTTTATTTTGAAATTTTCCGACCAATCACAGCACAGCTCTTTTGAATTTCTAGTGAATTTTTCTGATTGGCCGGTTTGAAAAAATCCCGACCAATCACAGCGCATCTCTGATCGACTAAAATTTGCGCGCGCTTATGACACTCAAGCAAAGTCTATGGGCTAAAATCGAAACTTTGAAATTCTGTAACAATTCAATTAATCCAGTTACATCAGATTTTGTGCACACCACGGGCGGCCGCCAACTGTATAAAACGATACCTGAACCAAATTTCTAGCTTAACTCATCGCGTCACAGGCTTCCGGGCAAGAAAGAGGCTTACAGAAATAATATATAAAGATATCACCAACATCTTTATCTTCTTACAGTTGCCTAAAAAAATTGGACTAATCCTTGATTCTAGAGCCAAACTTATTGAAAAAAATACATACATACATAGGGGTAGCTAGAGCTAAGAAATTAGAAATTCCTCAACCACTTTTGGAAGTTAAGTGGGGAGAAGATAGTAAAATAAAGGTGTTCTCCAACTGCACCGACCAAAGATCCCTTAAAATAACCCCATACCTTTAGTCGCTCTTACGACATCCGTGTTTGGAAATGGGTAATGACATTGTAAGCCGGCACTACATGATTTAAGTAAAGTCATGATTTTATAGCACAATAATTAAAATATAAAACAAGCTTATTTACAATCTGCTAATGGACTAAATTCCATTAATTTCAGATATCCCTGGCTGGGAGACTCCGGTGGCACGGGAATACCTGGTAAGGACAATTATATACCGGACAATTTGAGGAAGTAGTCTTGTGGTCGTAGTTTACACATTGTCTAGTCTTCGTAAGATCAAGATAATGTAGAAGCATTTTAACATTGTATTAATAAACTCGTTCGGATTGTATTCTCGAAATTTCTATTCTAGCTGCCCGGTTTTGTTTCTCTGTAAACTGGACTTAAGTGGATTAATATCTGCAATGAGAAATTAATTCATCGATCATTATAAATTGTTGGAAATAAAAATCTTTACTTTGTATGCTGTTTCTGAAAAATTCTTTCAAACTTAATAAAAATCTTAAATTGAACATTGGGAATAAAAGTTATCTTTATGAAGAGTTTATTAATACAATTGAGAAAATTGATATGTGACTGAAATATTGTATATAATATAGTGTTACCTTATCCTACAAGAAATTTATGGATACATAGTAAGATTGCCTTCGGGTACAAAATCATTCGATAATAGATAAAATAAGAACCTATTTAAAGCTTTTTTGATTGTTTCAGAATGATTCACAATAGTATGTAATAGTCATGCTAGATTTCAGAAATGTACTCGTAATTTTATAATTTTAAAAACCTCAGACAACTCTTGAATTAAAAATACAAAAAAAATAATACATTTTGAGGTAGTACTTAACGTAGTTTTGTATTACAACGTTATTTTATGTTAGTTTTAACAACAAATTCGCACATGAAATATTGATGTAAAAATGTACCGACCTTTTTGAATTTCCAACCTCTCATGTCTATGTAATAAAAGATTGCCTTTATGAAAATAATTGTTATATTAACGCACTTTATAAGTTCTTACTTTGTAAATACGCTATTGTTTTGTCTCAAAACCCAAACAGCCATAAATAGTTTTACATTTTTCATATACTTCTGTGCTCAAAACTTGTTGTTTGATAAGAATAAATGTTTTTAAAAACTTATGTGTTTTAATCTTTTTGCGTTTTAAATAACGAGGTTACCACGGTATTTTTCTGGTGAAAACGTTTAGGTTGTTGATATTAGTTAAACCCTGATTTATTATTTAAATGACAACCGTAAATCTAGAAAATTCACAATTCATAAGGTCCAGTTTTCAATTATTAAATTATTCTACAAAGCAGCTCGAACATAATTACTTTACCGTACCCCTTATAAATTGATATTTTCGAATATAAATTTAGACGATTATTAGAAAGTTTTAGGTATGGCAAAAATAAACATTTCTATTATGCCTTTACTTATAACTCTGCATTAATGTGCATGCATGCTTTAAGACCTGAGTCAGGCCTAAATCAATGTATCATTCTAAAATATTTGTGTGGTTAATTAATCATAGATGTTAGTGGTGAAGGAAAATATCATGAGGAGACTTGCATAGGTTTGAAAACATAGGCCCGCCCTTTATCATGTGAGTGCACTGACCAAGCAAAATAGTAGGTACTATGAACACCGGGTGACATTAATGGTCCCGAATATTCAGAAGAATTAGTACTTCTTTCACCCCCTAATATATACTGGGATATACAATTTCAAAGTTTGAGTTGTAGGTATATTTTTGTCATAAACCTCACAAACCACTCAAGTCGACTCAAGCATGAGTCATTTTGACATTGACGAAGTGCGCTTTTTTGTTCCACGGATTGCATTAGAGTAGTAAAGTTGGTTAGCTCGCGTCCACGAAAGTACAGGAGAAACTCGTAAAAGGTGCAAAAAGTGAATAAAGCAATTTGCACTCAACAAACGAGAAACCACAGCCCCTCCATGACAGGTAAATAAGAAGAACTTTTCAAATTACAACGCTCCCGTGAAAAGATATGTTTCAAAAGTTTAATTATTGCGTCCAAAGTTGCAGAGCAAACCTGTGTGCAGACTACATTGAATGGGAGATGGAATACTCTGCAGATAGTTTTGTTTCGTTTTCCTGATTTAGGATAAGCAGTCTGTGTATTTAGTTGAGTAATTGAACTCAGCTTTAGGTGATTACAGTGTAAGTGAGTGTAATCTAATTTAAAAATATTAAAAGGGGTCAATGTTGACTATGATTAAAAAGACTCTGTAGTTTAAAAGGCATGATTTAAAATATTTATGATTGAGAACAAAGTGCGAGATGCTCATTGGTGAATGAGAACAAACTAATAAGTCTAACAATCGCAGTAATCAGTAATTGAAAGTCTCTGA
Organism: Bedellia somnulentella; assembly: GCA_963576735.1. NCBI lineage: Eukaryota > Metazoa > Arthropoda > Insecta > Lepidoptera > Bedelliidae > Bedellia > Bedellia somnulentella. The sequence continues at coordinate 12,032,766 of OY755179.1, forward strand.
CTAAGTAGAAATATATGTATATACGTTTTTAGAATAGAATAAAGAATTGTTATTGAAAGAAATATTCTCGAAAATTGAAGGAAATATAGTCGTCTCAACATAAAATCTTTGTCTGTGTAAGACAAGTTTGATGTTCAATTGAATATACCTCTGATACTAAAAAAGGGTAGGTTTCATATTTGAAAAATGAACGTCGTCGCCGCCCGCTCCGATTTATTGCAGCATATGTAGTAGGTTTACGGCATGATATATTTTTTATGGAGCTCAGGTTTTGATGCCATAGTAAACCCGAATTCAGAGAGTTAAGCAGTACAATAACCTCGGAGAAATATGAATGACTAGTGGATCGTCCCAGCTTCGCACGGGTAGCGTTGTTTTTTTTGAATATCTGAGGTTTCTTTCTTCAGTCACTGCTCAAGCATTGTGAAATTCAGCACAATGTTTTCAATTTTTTTAAATTTATAGCACTCCCTAAACAGTGTAGTTTGGTGATTTTGAATGCGCTTTAACGAACGGTTCAGTATTTCCGTTTAATAGCAAATTTTGGAATAAAACGCTATGAAGTATTTATAACAATCTAAAAAATAAATCATTACGTGATGTAGGATGCAACTACTGGCGCCAGTATGTTATATGTAAATTAGTAAAGATTTGGTTTAGGTCACGGGCGCGATGGTTTATTTTATGTATGATTTCGGTGTTTCTCTATCGATTTCTATGATTCTTTTTTTATTGAATAGGTAATAATGTTACCTTTTTTAAATTAGAGATAAGTGAGAGGTTTACAAACGTAAGAGTAAACAAATATAATCAGAATGTTCCGAACTGCTAAGCTATCAGGAATTACACGTGTTATTGTGAGTCAACCGTAAAAGATAGACATAAACTGTTGAGGATTTTTTTTAGATAATTTTATGAAGAATATTTCCGTCATACATGATTTCCATGTAAGTTTAACCATTAAGGCTGCACACGCGACGGAAGCTTAAAAAATGGAGTAACTTCTCCCGTTTTCCCAAAATTCCCCTTTACTACTCTGCTGGAAAGTATACAAAAACCTGCCCAGGAGTATGAAGTTTTCCATCCAAGTTTCGTTAAAATCCGTCGAGTTTTTGTTTCCATAAGGCACATACAAACCGACAGACAGACAGACAGACAGACAGACAAAAATTTTACTGATTGCATTTTTGGCATCAGTATCGATCCCTAATCACCACCTGATAGTTATTTTGAAAATATAGTTCATGTACAGAATTGACCTCTCTATCTCTACAGATTTATTATAAGTACTAGTGGATCGTCCCAGCTTCGCACGGGTAGCGTTGTTTTTTTAAATATCTGAGGTTTCTTTCTTCAGTCACTGCTCAAGCGTTGTGAAATTCAGCGCAATGTTTTCAATTTATTAAATTTATAGCACTCCCTAAACAGTGTAGTTTGGTGATTTTAAATGCGCTTTGATGAACGGTTCAGTATTTCCGTTTAATAGCAAATTTTTAAATAAAACGCTATGAAGTATTTATAACAATCTAAAAAATAAATCATTACATGATTTAGGATGCAACTACTCGCGCCATCTAGTATGTTATATGTAAATTAGTAAAGATTTGGTTTTGATCACGGGCGCGATGGCTTGTTTTATGTATAATTTCGGTGTTTGTCTACCGATTTCTATGATTCTTTTTTTATGGAATAGGTAATAATGTTACCTTTTTTAAATTAGGGATGAGTGAGACGTTTACAAACGTAAGAGTAAACAAATATAATCAGAATGATCCGAACTGCTAAGCTATCAGGAATTACACGTGTTATTGTGAGTCAACCGTAAAAGATAGACATAAACTGCTGAGGATTTTTATTTAGATAATTTTATGAAGAATATTTCCGTCACACATGATTTCTATGTAAGTTTAACCATTGAGGCTGCACACGCGACGGAAGCTTAAAAAATGGAGTAACTTCTCCCGTTTTCCCAAAATTCCCCTTTACTACTCTGCTGGAAAGTATACAAAAACCTGCGCAGGTGTATGAAGAATAATTGTACCAAGTTTCGTTAAAATCCGTCGAGTAGTTTTTGTTTCCATAAGGAACATACAAACCGACAGACAGACAGACAGACAGACAGACAGACAGACAGACAGACAGACAAAAATTTTACTGATTGCATTTTCGGCATCAGTATCGATCCCTAATCACGACCTGATGGTTATTTTGAAAATATATTTCATGTACAGAATTGACCTCTCTACAGATTTATTATAAGTATAGATAAAGTGAGTTTGAACACTGAACAAATTAATATTCACTTAAACAGAAATAACGTTTCCAGTCGAGAAGATCGTACAAGTAACTTTGATAGCTTATGCAGTTTGACGAGTAGGTATATTGGGTGAGCGAGGCAAGTTCGTTCCAGACAGAGAGATTCAGCGAGAGATTTAATTTGAGATTGTAGCTGGCAAAGCGGGCTGGTACAAACTTTCCCCATATTCGCATGCATTAGCCGCTCTGCCAACGATTTGTTGTTATGCTCTCTCTATTGCCTCCACCTCGTTTATATGACTTGTTTGTGTAGAAACTGCGTCGATAAACATTGTATCGGAAACTTTTTCATGCGTTAACGTATTTACATACATATTGAATGTTTCAGCTTGGATACAAAGTCGGGACTTGATTAATTTTTGTGACATGAATATTTGATATTCTATTGAATTGATGTAGTTTTAGAGGTTCGATATACTTTATATGAGAATGAACTATGTAGACAGAGCAGTTTTGATTGCGAGAAATGTGGATTCAATTTCAGAAGCAAAACAAATTTCTGGTTAGCATATTTCAAGGTATAAAATGAAAAATAACTCGGAGTTTTCTTTCATTTCTTAAGATCAGATCTTGAACTCATCTCAACGTTCACACCGTATACCCACAATGGGTTGGCAAAGGTACAATATTTCCGAACACCAGGTGTCAAAAATACCACCCACCAACTTTTTGCTTGGATTGTGCATTCAAGTAATAGGTGGAGGCCTATTACTGCTTCGCTGTAACATGACTTAACTAAACGCTGCCATGCCGGTTTTCTTATGATGTTTTCTTTCTCCGCATACAATTTTGATGTATAAACGACACCTATGCCATAAGTAAAGACACAATAATGTAAGGCTGAGTCGGATTTGAACTCACGCCTCTGCATTATAAGAGATGCCCTTTTCACTAAACTATTAAGGTGGTTTTCTGAATGTATAATGTAATAATTGTGTACTTATAATAAATTTGTAGAGAGGTCAATTCTGTACATGAAATATATTTTCAAAATAACTATCAGGGGGTGATAATGATAAGTGATCGATACTGATGCCAAAAATGCAATCAGTAAATTTTTTGTCTGTCCGTCTGTCTTTCTGTCTGTCTGTCGGTTTGAATGTTCCTTATGGAAATAAAAACCACTAAACGGATTTTGACAAAGCTAGATACAATTATTCTTCATACTCCTGGGCAGGTTATAGTATACTTTTCGCAGATTAATGAAGGGGAATTTCGGGAAAATTTGGGAAAACGAGAGAAATTATCAATTTTTTTAAGCTTCTGTCACGTGTGCATCCTTAATGGTAAAGTTACATTGAAATTATGTATGTCGGAAATATTTCACATAAAATTGTCTAAAAAATATCCCTCAACAGCATATGCCTATTTTTTATGGTTGACTCACTAACACGTGTATTTCCTGATAGCTTAGCAGTTCGGAGCATTCTGATTATATTTTGTTTACTCTTACGTTTATAATACTCTCATTCATGTCTAATTTAAAAAAGTTTACATAATTACCTATTAAATAAGAAAAATCATAGAAATCGGTATAGATATATATACACCAAACTTATGCATGAAATAAGCCATCGCGCCGGTCGCGTTGTCGCACGTGAATACTGAATCATGCTATAAGGATTATTTGTGTGTAACTGTTGCGCGGGCAAAAGATAGCCGTGAGTATATGTATGAAGTATGCAAAGTTTGTAACTCTGATTGTTTGCAAGGGCTTATTTTCGGAGATTCTGAACCGTTCATAAAAGCGCTTTCACAATCTATTCAGGAGTGCTATAAGTTGTAATCATTGCGCTTAATTTCACAAAGGGCGAGCATTGCAGAAACCTCAGATATATTTAAAACTACGCTACCCGTGCAAAGCTGGGCCGATCCACTATATTTAAAAAAAATAATTGAATTTTATTAGAATTTATTGAGTATTGATATTTTATATTGAAGTGTATAATTTAAAAGATCTAGAATAAACTAATGGATCTTTAAGAAATACGAAAACACTCTTTCAATTGGAACATCATTAAGAGGATTATTTGTGGAGGTTGTGAAAATACCGTACAATCCTATCAAACAGGTTCTTAGAAAAGCATCACCAAAGAGAATTAGGAATTTCGGTGGCTAGCTATTTTCGCCGTTTTCCCGAATGCTAAAAATACGCTCTTTTAGTTTAATTCATTACAAATTATATTGAGCCGACTGCGCCAGAATGTTTTTATATTCCTATAAGAATGTATGTAATTAATGGATAAAAAATGTATGGCACGTTCTGAGGCATGATTAGTTTGATTTGTATTGTAACGTATTGTAAAAAGAGACTTAAAGTATTAAATATATATCTAACGTTTTGGATCATTTCAGGCAAGGACAATTAAATCCTCCAAACATAGTATCCACTATTAATAACTGACTACTTATAACTGACAGCTATGATCTCAAAAAGGAGTATACAGATCATCAGGATTAGTTTACGACTAGTTCTCTGCAAATGTTTGAAGTTTCACGGGTAAAATACGCTTAAATGAGGAATCACTGCTAGTTTACCCTAGCCCCGCACAATACGTACACGAAGATAGGGGTTGTGTTAGTTTGCCCCCACCATTTTGTTTTGTTATGATAATAACGCCTTTGCAAATCATAAAGGCCGGACAATAAATATGAATTAATGACTTTCACATAATACGAGTATATAAATAAATAATTTGTTTAATAATGTAATTAAGTTCCTTGCTGTTCAAATTACAATTCAAATACTCAGATACTTTTTACAGTCCAACTATATGTACAAAAACGTGAATTAAGAGAGATATAAAATAGGCTAAAGCAAAGAAAAATTATATGTCGATTTTCCTAGCATCTATATAGAATATAGCTAAGTGATATATGTTAATTGGACCGTTACCATATACATCACTAGGTCTGCGATGTGACTATGTACACTTTACGCTGCGTAGCAAACCGCCTGCAGCCAAATTACTCATGTACGGATTGCCGTAATGGATGAGGAGTGTTGATTTTCAATCTCGGTTGATTATTTTATTGTGTTCCTCGAATCGCGCAGAACAGAAATTGTGGAAAATGTAAATTATTGGTGTATTGATTAACTATGAGTTGTGTCTGTATATTTATTAATGTCTGTTTATTAACGTATGTACATTTATTAATTAATCTTGTTTTTTTTATTTCTCCGTGGCATCATGGTTTGCGAGTTAGCCACGCACGTCCAAAATCCCGGAAAAGGTCGAATGTGTAGTTAATTTTATTTTGTCATCACGAGAAAATCCACATGCCTGAGTTGTATTTAGTCATGAGACAATGTATGCGTATAAAATTGGCGATAGGTCTGTCCCTTTCACATGAACTCACTGTCGAAGCAAAAAGTTGCCTACGTTGTTACTCTGAACACCGTATGACAAATATGTTACGTGTTAGTACCGTTTAATTTAATACACAAGTATTAGTACCTTTAATTTAACTGGCAATGGTGGCTATGAAATTATACATGCTCAATTTTGCTGTTCGTGGGTAGAATTTATTGTACCTGTTTTTAAGGTATAAAATTATGAGGTACTAGTTTTTCCCACCTCTTTTTAGCCTGCAATTTTGTCCACAATCACTTTTAAGACTAGCCCTTCTTCCCCCAGGGATAAACTTACAAATTTGACTTATACGTATAGATTAATATTAAAACGTTTTAAGATAATTTTGGGATGACGTGATAGCTCAATGGGTAGAACACCGGTCTACGTGCAAACGACTAGTGTTCCCGTTCGGGCCTTCACCAATTTGTCTTTTCTAAAGACATATGTGTGGTTAATTTATCATGGTTGTTCACGGAGAGGGAAAACATCGTGAAGAAACCCACATGGCTGAGTTGTACTTTGACATGTGACAGTGTAGAGCAAGAGCCCGCGACGGCCAGACCTTAGTTAAAGTATAAAGTCTGAAAGTTTCTCTGTGTATCTCCACTATACAGGTAAGAACGATCCCAGGCTATGAAACTTGGGTCGCCCCGGCTTTGGCAGGCAACAGGTAGTAAAGGTGTGTAAAAATGTATCTCAAATTAGGTATAGCATAAAGCTTAGTTTTCATATATTTTATTAGTGGTGATCTTAGAAATCGCCTCGTCCACAGCCAGACACTTAGTACAGTTGCAACCCCCTGCCAGACACCCAGACACCAGAAAGTAGGGTTAATTTTAATGATACTTTAGTAATAGTATAAAATCGGAATTTTATATATGTTATTTGGAGAACTATAAAATGATGTTTCCTCAGTAGCCAGACAATTTTTATGGTTCCCCTATATTGCCAGACACGTTAAAGGTCTATTGTAGGTGCGAGCGCGAGAATGTTTTTATATTCTTATAAGAATGTATGTAATTAACGGTGAGGGAAAACATCGTGAGGAAACCCACATGGCTGAGTTGTACTTAGTCATGTGACAGTGTATTCGTACAAAACGGCGATAGGCCTGCCCCCTATTACGTGAGTACACTGCCCAAGCAAAACGTGGGTACTCTGAACACCAGGTGATAAAGTCACGTGATGTTCTGAAGTATTAGTACCTCTGCCAACCCCTTCGGGGATATTCGGCGTGAACGTTTATGTTATGTTATAATTTTGGGATAGTTAAATAAAATACACTTGATTTCAGGACCTCTCAGCCCATACTATTAAGAACACCGTTCTTCTCTTATTCATTATTAACATATTATGCGTGTCCACGTTCGTCCTACACCGATGTATCCTTAACGGTCAGGATAAACATCTCAAGGAAATCAGTATCACTGAGTAATGTATGGGTATGATATACCTACAAAGATTTCTAATACCAGGGTACAAAATTTATGACAAGTTAACTTCAGACGTATTTATCTCTGCCTACACTTCGCAAATTTATTTAAAACTAGCTTTTTGCCCCGCGACTTCGTCCGCGTGGACTTCATTTTTTGCATCCAGTTTACATAATACTAAAATACCGAAACACTATCTCAACTTCTGTTTTTTATATTTATAATCCCGCGGGCATTGTAAATGACATAAAGGACATTGAGGCTTTTTAAGTGATTGTTGGGCGATGCAGTTTGTGACCCATCACTAACAACCTTTATTAACCTATCTTTTATCAATATATTTCCAAAATTGGATGAAGAATCTCCGAAGCTATGGCTACCCTTTTATGGAATTTATGGTTGTTAGCATATATTCATGAATGATTGATAGATGGATTTCATAAATTCAATCGCACCAAGTAATGTAAATGTAAAAAAACTCTATATTAACTTTCATTTGCTATATCAACCCGTTAGGGGTTGAGTTCCAAAAATTCCTTTTTAATTGTTCATAAGAATCATGAAACAAATATACTAAGTTTTTATGTTCAGAAATGAGAATATCTTTAGTAAGTACAGATACGGATAGTAGTTTGGCGCTGCGGCGACGGCCCGGTGCTGCCCCCTACACTGACCGTTGGTGATAGTGGGAGAGCTTGCAGCGATTGGTCGGCAATATAGGGATGATTAGTGGTGGATCTCCTTCCAAAATAATCGCTAAATTGAAGGGATAGTGCTTGTTATTATTATATATAGTGTTATTTTAAGCTAACAAAACATTTTTTTACAAAAAGATTGAATTACCTGAGATACGAACCCGGGACGATTGATTCATAATAGTTCTAATTAAATATTCATAGTAGTTAGTTATACCGCTACGCCACGGAGACGTTACCGGGGCGGTGTCAAATTTTTATTACGCTTTATTTCATATTAGTCTTACTATTGATAAACAAATTTGTCATTTAAATTGATGAAACCCCTTCATCTTTCCAAAATGAACATTAACAAAGTGTCTGATGTGAATTCCATCGATGATAAAAATAATCGCTGCAATATTTTGAGCCATATATGAGTTAAGGTTTTTTGATGTTCCTATGAGAACTCTTGCGGATTCCTTAGTTTCAAGGAATCGTCGTCGTTTCATTTAGCTTCTAAATTTACATGTTAATATTCGTTTGCAATATAAGTAGATGTAAAAAAAAAAGTATACGATAAAAAAATAGTACATTATCCCTCGGGAGTTCCTTATTTTCGGGGATCCATTACCGTACCATTAAGCTTCTAAATTTTGATTTTTATATTAGTTTACAATATTTTACGTTGTTTTAAACGATGCACATGCACAGCGCCATCTCCAATGCATTTAGTAAGCAAACAATATTTTTGATTTCCCATGGGAACATATTTTTTCCGGGATAAAAAGTACCCTATTATTTAATTTAGACTTCTAACTACACGTCTGAAAAATTTCAAAGCAATCGGTTCAGTATTTACGGCGTGAAAGCGGAACAAACAAACAAACAAACTCACTTTCCCACTTATAATATTAGTATGGATTGAATAAACATGGATAATTAATTTATAATGCTTATAGATATAGTATCTTTGATAAAACTATGCTATTCATCGCTAACCTATACATATAGCTCACCACAGTATTCAATTTCATGAAATTATACAGTGCAGTTCTCAATTAATTGCGCAACAAAATTTAAACATAAAAAGTAACAGATGTGAATTTTATAAGGATTTTTAAATTTCTTTAATAAAATCTCACATACATATGTGCAATACAATCCAATGTTCCACAACCGTTTTCATTTTGAATTGTTAAGTAATTCATCGAACAATAACGAGGGTATAAACACAAATGAATATTTCAAAGGAAAATGGAATCAAATAATTAATGGCAGTTATTCTTGATATTAAAGCACATTCAGTCACATAGAGCTGGGTCGCTGCGGCGCTGATTAATAGAGAATATTAATCTATGACGTGTCAAATTGCGATCTGTTTAATCACTGAAATATTTGCCGTAACCAATTTTCTGATGAATTAATTTTAGTTTGAGTTGCGTGGTGAATGGCCTACCTATTTGCCTTCAATCACGACTAAAAATATTATAATGGGTAGTCACAGCTTAAGACTCACGAATATGTAAGTCACATTGGAAACCATAAGGGGATTTTCATATAATATAAATATAGCGTAATAACGGGTTTCTAAAATTCAAATGTTTTGTCTCCTCTTATGAAACAGCTTTTATATAATTTAAATATTCATTTTTTTTAAACGACGGAGAAACAAATTTAGCAGTGTTACTTGAAAATGACATCTAAACTAGGGTTCGTTAAATCATTGAATTCAATAAATTTCTCGGTCGCTGTTGGAAAGTAAAATGATGATAAGATCTTGCTTCGAATTACTCCGATGGGAATTGATAGGGTTGATCAATTCTAACGCTACACTGCAGGGATCATAATTCTATGAAAATGTAGGTCACTCGATAAGTTTTGAGATGCTTGTGATTTCAAAATAAAACTCATCTGTGTTATATAATCAGAAAAGTTTGTTTATTCACAAAACAGAACCATTACTAATCATTCAATTGAAAAATATTAGATTTTTTCTCTGAAACTGAAAACAGGCTCATGTGGTTGTTGGCGCGTAATGCGTCATCTATCCGAAAATTGGACAAGACATGTTTCTGAAACTGTCACAGGTGCTGAATCCTGAATCTATCAGTATGATCTGGAAAATAAAAGACAATCTTCGGGTCTTTGTAGAGGTAAAGTCTCCTATCTAAACCTAAACCTGCTATCTCGATCTAACTGAAGATCAACTGAACAAACTTGAGCGCTTACAAAACTTATGTATTAGATTTATTTTCGGACTGCGTAAATATGACCATGTCTCTGCGTATCGCAATAAACTTCAGTGGCTTCCAATTCGTCTCCGCCGGAATGCACATACTCTGTCTCTCCTGTACTCTATCTTGTTTAATCCTGCCACCCCCTCCTACCTTAAAGAGCGTTTCCAATTCCTTCACTCTTCACATGACCTCAATCTGCGTTCTTACCACAATCTTTTGTTGAGTACCCCTTCCCATTCCACCAATTTTTACAGTTCCTCCTTTACCGTCCAGGCTGTACAACTATGGAACGGTCTTCCTGTAGAGGTGCGATTAGCCAAGTCTCTCCCTATTTTCAAGAAAATGGTAAAAAAACACTTCCTCTCCGAAACATTATAATATTATTTGTGTTGCATACAAAAGTTTATATATTCTATTATATATTATGTCGTAAAATGTATATATGTATTTTATTTAAAAATCTTTATATATATTGCATATGTATTGTATTTATTGAATATTATTTATTTTATGGAATACTATCTGTATCTGTAAGTGTATTAGAACTTAATAAATATTTAGTAATACTTAAAATAGATAGATAATAGTTTGATGAATAATTTTAGTTTTTAAGCAAATCAGTTTAATTTATTGGACATCTACCGAACATGTTTTTAATCCAGCAAATCTTTCCATTAATGGGTTGTCTGGAAGAGATCGCTCTTAGTGATAAGACCGCCAGTTGTACTTTGGCTTTTATACCGATCTTTTTTGTAATTGTTGTTTTTATTTTGTAATGTGCAATAAAGAGTTTTATTATTATTATTTTAGGTATGAATTTAAGTTCCTCGCCTCTCCCATGGCCGAAAATGGAAATATAAATTTTAAATGGGAGAGGCGGTACTCCCCAACAAAAGCACAGTCGGTCGGGGTCAGGGAGTCAGGTTCAAGAACCGACGGACGATCCGAGCCGTATCGAGCAGCACCGCTTTCTGCATTTGTGCTGGAACCGACACGCCACAGAAATCCAACCGCCTCAAGTTGGTCGCGAGGCTGGTTGGAATTAACCCGTTCGCGGACAAAACAATTGGGATTATTTCTGTCGAAGTCACACCCCACATGTCGGTGATCTCGTGGGCCAGATCGAGATATTTCCGACGCTTCTCGGTTTCGGCTTTCACGAGACCCTCGTCATGAGGGATAGTGACATCCACTAGAAATACCCTCGACTGCGACCGATCCCATACCACGATATCAGGCTTATTCGCTAGAATAGTCCTGTCCGTGATAACGGATCGGTCCCAATAGATTTTGGCACGGTCGTTTTCTAGGATTGGCTCCGGCAGATACTTGTAATACGGCAGCCTCTGTTGCAAGAGTCCGTATTTCAGAGCGAGCTCCTGATGCAGGATTTTGGCTGCTTGGTTGTGTCTGTGCAAGTACTCAGTGTTAGCAAGAGCCGAACAACCGGAAATAACATGCCTAAGTGACTCTCCGGGACGGCCACATGCTCGACAGATGTCTGTGGTACCGTCCTTTAGGATGTATTTCCGATAGTTCCGCGTCTTGATAACCTGGTCTTGTATTGCACAGACAAAACCTTCGGTTTCCCCAAAGAGGTCCCCGAAACGCAGCCAATGCAGGGAGGCTTTACGGTCCACGAAAGGTTCGTGAAGTACCTTGTAAAACCTCCCATGCAGCTCCTTCTCTTTCCATACGGACTCCCGATCAGAGGTGCTAAGTACCTCCGGGGTTCGCCAATCCTGTGAGGCCAACGATAAGGGAGTCAGTCCTTTATCACTAGCGACCACCTCTCCCCGAATACTATCATCCGTCATCGTCAAAAAATAGTTTCTGAGGTTGCATACCTCGCGGTTGTGCATGGTTTTGGCACTCAAGAGGCCTCGACCACCACACTTCCGCGGGATATACAATCTCATAACCGACGACCTCGGATGATGCATTCGATGAGAGGTCATCATCGTGCGGACTCGTCTGTCCAGAGCGTCGAGTTCGGTCTGAGTCCATCTGAGCACGCCAAATGTGTACATCAGTACAGGCATGACCCAGGAGTTAATGGCTCGGATCTTATTAACGCCTGACAAGTAGCTATTAAGCACACTTTTCAGGCGTTCATAAAACTCCTCGCAAACACCCTGTTTCACGTCTGCCACCTTCACACCGATGGTTTGTGACATGCCCAGATACCGGTATGTTTCAGCCTCGGAGAGTGCCCTCAAATGATTGGTGCCGACATCGACACCATCAGAGTGCACGACATGCCCCTTCTCAACATGGATGACCGCACACTTATCGACCCCGAGCTCCATCTTGACGGAACCACTGAAATCGTTAGTGATCGTCAGTAGCTCCGCCAATCTGTCAGCCGTGGGGGCGTAAAGCTTCAGGTCATCCATGTAAAGGAGATGAGGCAAGCGTGGTCCGCCTCTCCGAAACTGAAAGCCTGTCCCCGAATTCTCCAAGAGTGTGCTTAGAGGATTCAGGGCCAAGCAAAACCAAACTGGACTCAGGCAATCGCCCTGGAAAATCCCTCGCCTTATATCAATTTGGTCATCCGCGTCCGTCATCCGCTGACCGTCTAAACTCAGGATCGTTCTCCAGCACCCCATACACTGCCCGAGGAAGTGTCGAACTGTACTATCAATTTTGTACAGCTCGAGGACCCTCATGAGCCATGAATGAGGTACCGAATCGAACGCCTTCCTGTAGTCTATCCAGCCAGCGGAGAAGTTCCGACGGTTGCGTTTGACCAGTTGGCCTACGACCGCGTCGATGAGGAGCAGCTCCTTGCTACCGCGACTACCGCCCCTACATCCGTTCTGAGCTCCAGATATCACATTGTTATCAACAATGTGTTGAGTAATCTTGGAGCTCAGAACGGATGTCAAGGTCTTGTAAATTGTACAAAGACAAGTAATGGGGCGGTATTGTGATGGATCCGCGGTAGCATCGCTCTTTGGAGCTAAATGAGTGACCCCAGTAGTTAAGAAGTTCGGGAGCGTCCCACTCTCGAGGGCGCTTTGGAACTGACGGGCGAGAGTAGCGTGACAGCGCGTGAACCCCTTCAACCAGTAATGGTGCAATCCGTCCGGCCCCGGACTTTTCCAGTTCGGAGCCTTACGGATCGCAGCCACCACATCCTCCTCGGATATGTTGACGGGGTTCATGGGCGCTATGGGCTCGCACGCTCCCTCGACCGCCTCGAACCATCGGCCCTCTTCGTGATCAACAGGCAGCGACCAAAGCCCACGCCAAAAGGCAACCACATCGGCTTTTTCCGGTCGCTGACCTGTCGTAACCACGTCGGGACGCTCCAAAGTTCTGTAGAACTTCTTCTGGTCACTCATGAAGAGACGATTCTGTTGGTACCTCTTTACCCTTTCAGAATATCGCCTAATTCGCTTACCCCAAGCAGCGATCTTCTGCTTCAGATCATCGATGCGCTCCACCAGTCTACAGGCAAACTCCGGTGAGTTGTCAAAGACATTCTCACCAGGGAATGCCTCCCTGACGAAGCGCACCACCCTCGGCCTATTGTTGCCTGATCTGAAGCTGGTCAGTTTGCCGATGAGGACCCTGGCCCTTGTGATACGGCTTTCAATCCGCCTCATCCAGGCTGGTCTAGTTCTAGTCCTGGGACTAGTACTGCCAGCCTGACGGGAGCCACCAACTCTTGTTGGCGGCATCCTGACGCCGACAAATTGACAAACTGTCATTGCGGCGCCAAAGAGAATTGAATCCGTATCCCAAAGGTCCATGCTGCACTCTAAAAATGAGGGCAGCATGTTATTAACGGCCTCAACGACATCCCGAACCTTGATGCTGAGAGGAACTCGGGGCAGCCTTGGCCTCCTTTCGAGAGGCACTTGGCGATATTCCAGGATCGTCTCTTCGAGTGCGCTCCTCACCAAATCCAAATCCAGGGAGACTGTTCCCCAATCGCTTTCCGCACCACCCACATCCGGCAGGTTAGCAATTGGCTCCCTCCGTACTTCCCGTTCAGGGACTGGAGGGAGAACCTGCAAAGGTGGCTCTTCGTCTAGCGGGGGAACAGCCTCGCGTCGCAATTGTTCGAGTTCGGTAGTGCTAAAAAGTTCTGAGCGCTGTATGTACCGAACTCGATCCGCCAGGTTTTGTTCTGTGACGGTCAAATTGGGCTCCAGCCGCAGAAATTCGCGGTACATTGCTGCCCGATAACCCGTCCGTCTAGTTCTTGAACCCGAGGCCCTAATATAGGCCCGCATGGCATTCCTATTCATTTCGACCGTCCATGCCATGCGGCGCCTTGTTCCACCAGCGGCGGGCACCGATTGCTGGGACTGAGTTGCCCCAGTCCCAACCGTTGCCAAGCCATCTGGTGGCTGAGGTGGTCGAGCAGACCGGCCAGGTGGTCGGGCCGGTCTGCCGCGGCTGGGGGACCGCATGCTGCCACGTCCAGCCCCAGCTCCAGACGCGCCCCAGCGATAACCCCTGGGGAGCGGCCCTATACGCTCATCGTTGCTATTACTGTCCATTTTACGATGAGCGAAGATTCACCCGGGTTTTCGCTCACTTGCCCCGGGGAGACCGTTATTGCTCTATTTTGCGCTGAGACCAGTTTGTAGACACGGTCAACATCTACAAACTCAAGCGCTGACTATTTGCATTGCTGGAATGGCAAGCTGGTAGACATGTCATCCTGCCATTCCAACAATGGGCGGTAGGGTCGTCACATCCCTACGCCTATTTATTATTATTATTATTTTGGGCATGACTTTTAGTTCCTCGCCTCTCCCATGGCCGAAAAAGAAAATATAAATTTTAAATGGGAGAGGCGGTACTCCCCGACAAAAGCACAGTCGGTCGGGGTCAGGGAGTCAGGTTCAAGAACCGACGGACGATCCGAGCCGTATCGAGCAGCACCGCTTTCTGCATTTGTGCTGGAACCGACACGCCACAGAAATCCAACCGCCTCAAGTTGGTCGCGAGGCTGGTTGGAATTAACCCGTTCGCGGACAAAACAATTGGGATTATTTCTGTCGAAGTTACACCCCACATGTCGGTGATCTCGTGAGCCAGATCGAGATATTTCCGACGCTTCTCGGTGTCGGCTTTCACGAGACCCTCGTCATGAGGGATAGTGACATCCACTAGAAATACCCTCGACTGCGACCGATCCCATACCACGATATCAGGCTTATTCGCTAGAATAGTCCTGTCCGTGATAACGGATCGGTCCCAATAGATTTTGCCACGGTCGTTTTCTAGGATTGGCTCCGGCAGATACTTGTAATACGGCAGCCTCTGTTGCAAGAGTCCGTATTTCAGAGCGAGCTCCTGATGCAGGATTTTGGCTGCTTGGTTGTGTCTGTGCAAGTACTCAGTGTTAGCAAGAGCCGAACAACCGGAAATAACATGCCTAAGTGACTCTCCGGGACGGCCACATGCTCGACAGATGTCTGTGGTACCGTCTTTTAGGATGTATTTCCGATAGTTCCGCGTCTTGATAACCTGGTCCTGTATTGCACAGACAAAACCTTCGGTTTCCCCAAAGAGGTCCCCGAAACGCAGCCAATGCAGGGAGGCTTTACGGTCCACGAAAGGTTCGTGAAGTACCTTGTAAAACCTCCCATGCAGCTCCTTCTCTTTCCATACGGACTCCCGATCAGAGGTGCTAAGTACCTCCGGGGTTCGCCAATCCTGTGAGGCCAACGATAAGGGAGTCAGTCCTTTATCACTAGCGACCACCTCTCCCCGAATACTATCATCCGTCATCGTCAAAAAATAGTTTCTGAGGTTGCATACCTCGCGGTTGTGCATGGTTTTGGCACTCAAGAGGCCTCGACCACCACACTTCCGCGGGATATACAATCTCATAACCGACGACCTCGGATGATGCATTCGATGAGAGGTCATCCTCGTGCGGACTCGTCTGTCCAGAGCGTCTAGTTCGGACTGAGTCCATCTGAGCACGCCAAACGTGTACATCAGTACAGGCATGACCCAGGAGTTAATGGCTCGGATCTTATTAACGCCTGACAAGTAGCTATTAAGCACACTTTTCAGGCGTTCATAAAACTCCTCGGAAACACCCTGTTTCACGTCTGCCACCTTCACACCGATGGTTTGTGACATGCCCAGATACCGGTATGTTTCAGCCTCGGAGAGTGCCCTCAAATGATTGGTGCCGACATCGACACCATCAGAGTGCACGACATGCCCCTTCTCAACATGGATGACCGCACACTTATCGACCCCGAGCTCCATCTTGACGGAACCACTGAAATCGTTAGTGATCGTCAGTAGCTCCGCCAATCTGTCAGCCGTGGGGGCGTAAAGCTTCAGGTCATCCATGTAAAGGAGATGAGGCAAGCGTGGTCCGCCTCTCCGAAACTGAAAACCTGTCCCCGAATTCTCCAAGAGTGTACTTAGAGGATTCAGGGCCAAGCAAAACCAAACTGGACTCAGGCAATCGCCCTGGAAAATCCCTCTCCTTATATCAATTTGGTCATCCGCATCCGTAATCCGCTGACCGTCTAAACTCAGGATCGTTCTCCAGCTCCCCATACACTGCCCGAGGAAGTGTCGAACTGCACTATCAATTTTGTACAGCTCGAGGACCCTCATGAGCCATGTATGAGGTACCGAATCGAACGCCTTCCTGTAGTCTATCCAGCCAGCGGAGAAGTTCCGACGGTTGCGTTTGACCAGTTGGCCTACGACCGCGTCGATGAGGAGCAGCTCCTTGCTACCGCGACTACCGCCCCTACATCCGTTCTGAGCTCCAGATATCACATTGTTATCAACAATGTGTTGAGTAATCTTGGAGCTCAGAACGGATGTCAAGGTCTTGTAAATTGTACAAAGACAAGTAATGGGGCGGTATTGTGATGGATCCGCGGTAGCATCGCTCTTTGGAGCTAAATGAGTGACCCCAGTAGTTAAGAAGTTAGGGAGCGTCCCACTCTCGAGGGCGCTTTGGAACTGACGGGCGAGAGTAGCGTGACAGCGCGTGAACCCCTTCAACCAGTAATGGTGCAATCCGTCCGGCCCCGGACTTTTCCAGTTCGGAGCCTTACGGATCGCAGCCACCACATCCTCCTCGGATATGTTGACGGGGTTCATGGCCGCTATGGGCTCGCACGCTCCCTCGACCGCATCGAACCATCGGCCCTCTTCGTGATCAACAGGCAGCGACCAAAGCCCACGCCAAAAGGCACCCACGTCGGCTTTTTCCGGTCGCTGACCCGTCGAAACCACGTCGGGACGCTCCAAAGTTCTGTAGAACTTCTTCTGGTCACTCATGAAGAGACGATTCTGTTGGTACCTCTTTACCCTTTCAGAATATCGCCTAATTCGCTTACCCCAAGCAGCGATCTTCTGCTTCAGATCATCGATGCGCTCCACCAGTCTACAGGCAAACTCCGGTGAGTTGTCAAAGACATTCTCACCAGGGAATGCCTCCCTGACGAAGCGCACCACCCTCGGCCTATTGTTGCCTGATCTGAAGCTGGTCAGTTTGCCGATGAGGACCCTGGCCCTTGTGATACGGCTTTCAATCCGCCTCATCCAGGCTGGTCTAGTTCTAGTCCTGGGACTAGTACTGCCAGCCTGACGGGAGCCACCAACTCTTGTTGGCGGCATCCTGACGCCGACAAATTGACAAACTGTCATTGCGGCGCCAAAGAGAATTGAATCCGTATCCCAAAGGCCCATGCTGCACTCTAAAAATGAGGGCAGCATGTTATTGACGGCCTCAACGACATCCCGAACCTTGATGCTGAGAGGAACTCGGGGCAGCCTTGGCCTCCTTTCGGGAGGCACTTGGCGATATTCCAGGATCGTCTCTTCGAGTGCGCTCCTCACCAAATCCAAATCCAGGGAGACTGTTCCCCAATCGCTTTCCGCACCACCCACATCCGGCAGGTTAGCAATTGGCTCCCTCCGTACTTCCCGTTCAGGAACTGGAGGGAGAACCTGCAAAGGTGGCTCTTCGTCTAGCGGGGGAACAGCCTCGCGTCGCAATTGTTCGAGTTCGGTAGTGCTAAAAAGTTCTGAGCGCTGTATGTACCGAACTCGATCCGCCAGGTTTTGTTCTGTGACGGTCAAATTGGGCTCCAGCCGCAGAAATTCGCGGTACATTGCTGCCCGATAACCTGTCCGTCCAGTTCTTGAACCCGAGGCCCTAATATAGGCCCGCATGGCATTTCTATTCATTTCGACCGTCCATGCCATGCGGCGCCTAGCTCCACCAGCGGCGGGCACCGACTGCTGGGACTGAGTTGCCCCAGTCCCAACCGATGCCAAGCCATCTGGTGGCTGAGGTGGTCGCGCAGACCGGCCAGGTGGTCGGGCCGGTCTGCGGCGGCTGGGGGACCGCATGCTGCTACGTCCAGCCCCAGCTCCAGACGTGCCCCTTCGATCACCCAAGGGAAGCGGCCCTATACGCACATCATTATATTGTGTACTCATTATGATGAGCGAAGATTCACCCGGGGTTTCACTCACTTGCCCCGGGGAGACCGTTGTCACCCTATTCAGCGCTGGGACCAGTTTGTAGACACGGTCAACACCTACAAACTCAAGCGCAGACTATTTGCAAAGCCGGAATGGCAGATATATCATCCTGCCATTCCAACAATGGGCGGTGGGGTCGTCACATCCCTACGCCTAATTATTATTATTATTAAAGTTACCATAGGACGTTGGCAAAAAGGTGGCTAGATTTTTTCCGCCGAAAGTTTTCCAAGCTGTGCATGAAAAGAGATCAAGCAACTGACTTCGCGGGGTCATTCTTTATCACGACAATGCCACTTCACCTACGTCCATCAAAACAGCTATTAACATACAAAGGAAAAACAAAAGGTTGGTACAAAACAAAATGTTTATGTCTGTAGTTTTATTGATTTAAATTAGGTATTTTGTTAGCTGACCTTTTAATTTATTGGCTAAATATTATAATTGATAGCGTGTCGCTTTACTTAGTTCCGTTCAGCCAATAGACGCCCACTGCTGGACATAGGTCTCCCCAAAGATCTCCACAACGATCGGTCCTGTGCTGCCCTCATACAACAGCTTCCAGCAGACTTAACCAAGTCGTCGGTCCACCTTGTTGAAGGCCTACCCACACTGCTTCGTTCGGTACATGGCTGCCTCTCCAGGACCTTTGATCCTCAACGTTCGTCGGTTCTGTGGGCAATGTGTCCTGCCCATTGCTACTTCAGTTTTGCAACTCTTCGGGCTATTTCAGTGACCCCGGTTTTTCTACAGATCTCCTCGTTACGGATTCGATGGCGTAGTGAAACTCTTAACATAGCCATTTCCATTGCCTTCCAGAGCCTACTGATGAGGCCCATTGTTAAAGGTCACGAATCTGTGCCGTATGTCATGATTGGCAACACACATTAGTCAAAGACCTTTAGTTTTAGACTCGGCGGAATTTTGGACGAGAAATACGTGTCGCCGTAGCCAAACTGGTTTCAACGTAAGACCTTACTTTCGAAGTTGGCTCTCATCTTCGAGTGTAAAGTCTCTAAGCAATATTTTTTATATAATGTGCAATTTCATAATTTTTCTTTCCAGTTTAGTATTTCATTTAATAGAGCACTTAAATAATAAATACACACATCCAATACCAACTCAACAGGTAAAGTTTTAAAAATATTTATATTTTCTGCTGACTTTTCTGGGAAATGTCTCGTAAGTGCTACTTTTGTGCTTACGACTCAGTACTCAGTATATTAAATATCAAACAGTTTTATTTGCGTTTTCGATGTACATTTTATTGGCTGGTATTCTGTAATATGTGATACGTTTTTCTTCTGGTTTTTTTAGGCCGCTCTTTAGTTTATAACCTAAATGGAGTATTTATGTATACCATATCATCACATACATACACACATATACCCACACCGTCAGTTCTCAATATAGTAGGCTGAGACTATTAAAAGCCACTTCCTACGATCTTGGCACATCTCTCGAGCTTCATTTACATTTATCAATCTTATAAATTCTTAATATATGCCGGCGATAGGCCTGCCCCCTATCACGTGAGTACACTGTCCATGCAAAACGTGGGTACTCTGAACACCAGGTGACAAAGTCACGTGATGTTCAGAAGTATTAGTACATCTGCCAACCCCTTCGGGAATATTCGGCGTGAACGTTTATGTTTTTATTTTTATGTTTTATGTTATGTAATATATGCCCTTTCATTCTTCGTATTCCAAAAGCCTGCTTTTTTAACACATTCTTTATTGGATCAAAGGTTTTCTCCGTGGTCTTCTTATTTATTTATTTATTTATTATTGAGTAAAACAAACAGCACTTAATCTATTAACAAACATTTTTAAATATAACAATTTATCGTGCCAATTATATGTTTCACAAATTTCATTAGATAAACTGAGCATTTATTTGTAACAGAAATTTGTATGGACCAATAAAATATAATTAGTTTTCTCTAAAGTGTGTTTCATGTGTGATTGTGTGTGTGTGAGAGTGTGTGTGTGTGATTATGTGTGTTAGAACTTTAATGGGCATGAAATATACTGTATTGTACGAATAAATAATATTTATCAAGTAGTTTCCTTAAGTAACACCGTTTTAACCTTTTTTAGGAATAATAGTTTAGTTTCCGCGAACACATCTATTTCCTGAAACTCAATATTGTATATATTGACCATTCTGTTAATTGTTTCACTAGAGGCAAAATTAGTACTCGCAAATTGGTTTTTAAATAAATTTGTCAGTCGTGTTCTTATACTGACATAATCATCTAAAACATTTTTCTGACACCACTAGGGCATCAAATTATCCGCCAAAATTTGTATCCAGATTAATTAGATCTCTACCAAATACTATTCTTATATACAAACATTGTTACACATACTTAACCATAAAATCCTATTACACATACTCACGGCTATAAATCCCTAGAAGGGGTAGCCAGAGCTAACGAATTAGAAATTCCTCAGCCCGTTTTGGAAGTTGCGTGGGAAAAAGATGGTAAAATAAAGGTTGTTGGTGATGGGTCTCCGACCGCATCGCCCGAAAATCCCTTAAAAAGCCCCAATACTGTTAGTCGCCTCAAACGTACAACCACCGGAAGTAAAGGGGTAGTGATATTCTAAGCCGACACTACACAGCAATTGTATTGTACCTATTGTAGTAGGCAAAGGATATCTATCATTACTCTGCATGATCCTTGCAAAAAATTTAGCTTCATTGAAATTCATCAAATTGATCAAATTATTGAGAAAATGATAAAACAAAATATTTAAATCCGAAATTAGCAAAGCGTAATTTTTTTCCCTTCTCCGTTTTATCCAAAGCCACTCTTACTACATAAAATTGTTGATAATACTTGATTTATATATAACACATATCTTTTGTCGTCCGCATAAATGTGTTGTGTAACCATTATTTGTGCTTGTATGAGACAAAGATTGCTTATTAAGTCGCTTGCCAAGTCTAACTTAATCGCGTTCTATCTACATAAGTCTAGTCATTATTTTCCCTTATCTAGAACAAAAGAATATAAAAGGGGCAAGTTATTCTTGTGGACGACATTTTTATGTCTCCGGAATAAGGAAATAACGAAGTCATAAATGAGGGTAGTGCGATAAACAAGAGCTAGCCACTCAGATAAGAGCGTCTCCCATCTCGACATACTTAATTGCGAGTTTATTTGTATTCGATGTCGAACATATTCATAATCATATTGAGTGGAATACAAATTGATATTAGAGCTGTTTTCGCGTTATGATAAAGTTAGCTGAATATTTATTATACTTAAATAGGCGAATCTTTTACTCATTATAGTTCGAATACACTACTAAATTTATCGGTAGTCTTATATGTATCTTGATTCATGGCAATGTATATGCCATACATATACTCACGGTCATAAATCCTAAAAAAGGGTTGCCAGAGCTTCAGAGCTTGAAAATTTTCAGCCACATTTGGAAGTTGATAGCGGACAAGATTCTAGAATTAAAGTAACGTTAGTTATGAGTCTCTAACCACATCGCCCAAAAACACTTAAAAAGCCCCATACCCTTAGTCGCCTCTTACGACACCCGTGGGTAGAAAGGGGTAGTGACATTCTAATTCGGCACTACACGGCAAACATTACACGGTTATTTAATTATGAAAATATAAATTGGTTATAAATATCACGTTGCAATTCGTAGAATATGTAGAGCACTAATGTAGTACCTACATACAAAGATATATATAATCAGGGATACAAAACCTCTATAGGACAGACAGAGCTTCAGAAGGTGGATGGTGTTGGGTTTACAATCACATCGCCAAAATATGTTAGTGCTATTTTAAGCCGACACTACACAGTTGTTACGTTGTATATGATGAAAGTATTGTCTATGAATAACATATTGTACCACAGGGTTATTGCTAAAATGTATAGTTGCCGAAATATTTCACAATATTTATGATGTGCATTTTATATTTTAATCGTTGAGACAGTTAGAAATACCGATAATCCGCTTGGTGTACAGGTGTCGCGATTTAAAAATTATCATTACATAGATTCTCAGTCAGGTTTAAACGACATACGGACTTACGAAAACTTACTGTACAATATGCAGGTGCTTGGTAGAGGGCTGGATAACTATCAAAGTTTACTTGGGCCAATACTTTTGGAGTTTATTTAACGAATCTTTTATAAAATTCAATAGAAATCGCCAATAGTATTTCTATTCAAGAACATAATGTTGTAAAAAGGTTTTGGCTATTATTTGCAATAATTGGTTTCCTGTTCTATTAAAAGTTACTTTGTTGCCACCTGTGGTATACTTGGTGGCATACTTGTAGAGGTAAAAATTATGCAAAAGCAGCTACGAACATGGTTTTAATGTTTAAAAAAAGCGAGTAAAGAATTAGGCCATAACTGCTAGTATAGGTCACCACCATGTTGTGTTTAAAATTATTTTATTGTAGCTTCGCAAAACGAGCTCATTATTCTTTTACAACAAACAAAGTTTAATAATTGCTGTTGGTCGCAGGAATTTCCATGATGTTCAAAAATAAATTGGAGTTTAAAAAAGAATTGAAGATAGTTGTAGTACTTGGTGCAGAATGTTGTCAGAAGTACTAGAAAGTACGAGAGCAGCAAAAGAAGACCGTCTCTCTTCAAAAGTTTTAAACAGAATGGAAAACTAAATAGGCAATGCAACGAATAATAAAATAAAACATATTTTATTCATATCAATTTGGATGCGGTAAATTGAGATTGAAAAACTGAATAACTTAACCGGTTTCGGTTGATATTAAGTGTATTGAATATTAGTTAGTAGTAGAGGACTATGACAAAAGTCACTATTTATAATCTATCTGAAAATAGAAACAAAAATTGGTGATCTGCATAGTCAGTTTGCGATATTTTTATGTGTAAAACAATTAAAAAGTGAAAGTATTAATGCATATTGTCAACTTTTATTTTTACAGGATTTTAATCACTGATCTTGATCTAACTTGGAAATAGAATCTTACCTTAGTTATCTACCATTACTGGACTGTATAACAACGTTTATAAAACGATATCAAGTTCAAATACTTTACAAAACAAATCGTGCCATATATTATTTACTCATGCAGCTAGTTCCCATTGGGGTAGGCAGAGACTATCGACCGCCACTTTCTAGGATTCTGGCAAACATGTTGAGCTTCATTTATATTCATTAATCTTCCCATCTTTCCTTTCATTTCATGCTCTTTAATCTTCATACTTTGAACACCTGCGCTTTTGAGCACTTTTGTTGCATTGACCGAGAGTTATATTTATACAATTACGCTACTAATTCCCATTGGTGTAGTTAATATCAGAAATTAAAAAAGAACACAATCAAACATAAACGGGAGACAGTATTAAAATGCGCCGTGTATGTAGTGTATCGCTCAAAACGTTGGAGTATTCAGAATAGCACATCACATTATTTGTCGATGCAAGGTTTGAAACAAAGTTTCGGAGTTGCCGCATTCGTTATGAAATCGTTCACAAACGTTGAGTGCTCCAAAGAGGACGATTTGGCGAGCGCCGTGCATTTCTTACAAGACAAACAACATGTTCCATCTGATAAGGGCCTGTCGTCGGGGCTTTCTTGGACTCCAATCCAATCGTTCTGCGGGATTGCAATGTTGTTACCAAGACATTTTGTCGTCTTTTTTCCGATTTTGGTAAGCCTATTACGGAAAGATTGCGTTGGCTTACAAAAGGCTGAGATACGAGTAGGTAATGAACGTAGTTCTACAAGGGTAGTAATACAAGTTATTTTTCTTATTTTGATTTTCTTTTGTAGTTGCCTACTTGTTACATTTATCATAAGTAAAAAATATGTAGGTATACGTTAATTAAAGCTTTACAGAGTATCACACCTCAAAGACAACAGAATTTTACTATTTGTATTTATTATCAATATAAATAAAAAGCAAAACTGTCTTACTGACTCAGAATCGACGCACAGCTGAAACTGCTGTACTTAGAAACTTGAATTTTCATCCAGATGTGTCATTTATTGTGTAAGTGAGCACTAAGAAGAGAATTTGAGAAATTAAGAATTAAGCATGTGAAGTTTGTATCTTAATTTTTTAATTGTGGATTTGGAAATTGGAAAATTGTTATATGAGTTGTTGATTGCATTGATTTTATTATTTGTGAAGGGGGATGAACGAAATTTTCCCCGACAAAGGTAAAATAGGAGGTTAAAGTTAGGTTGGTCATTTTCTCATTTCTGTACCTAGACACTCAAAATTTGGTAAGGGGCTCCTTTATGATATAAATGAAAACGAAAAAATAATGTCTAAAATTCATCCCCTAAAGGAGTAAAATGTGTCTTTGAAGTTTATAATTCATTTTCTGAATTCTGCCGTGGCCGTGTAGTGTCGGCTTAGAATAGCACTACCCCATTTCTACCGATGGGTGTACGTAAGAGGCGACTAACGGTATTGGGGCTTTTAAGGGATTTTTGGGCGATGCGGTTGGAGACCCATCACCAACAACCTTTACTTTTACCATCTTTTCCCCACTCATATTTCCAAAAGTGGCAAAGGAATTTCTAATTCCTTAGGTCTGGCTACCACTCCTAGGGATTTATAGCCGTGAGTATATGTTATGTTATGTCTCAATTCTGCACACAACAGTATGAAAATTGATATATTCGTTTACGATTATAATTCAAATTAAACTACCCAGTTAGTTTAAACTATGTAGGTTAGAGGGCCAATTTTTTTCCTAAAGGGGTAAAATAGGAGGTAGCATTTTGGGATGATTTGATGTTTTGTAATCAATCACGTTTAAATTCCAAGTAAGGTTAAAGTAAGAAGTAAGAATTGATTATGAAATGTCTATTGTCACGAAGACGAAGTTGCGCAGGTCAACTAGTATATTATATATAGATTAATCTTCTCTTATCTTATTAATCATCAACAGTTGTTTTTTCTTTTCTATTGTCATGCAGTGTATTCTATGTATTTTTAATAAAGGGTATACTTTGTTAATGTTAACCATATCCAAATGACTGTCATGTCCAGAGGCTTCTTTTTTCTCTCTTTCTTTAAATATTTTCATTGGTCGGTTTTAAACTCATTATTTTAAAGACGAAAAATGAGTCTTTCACCTCAGATATGTAGGACGGAGAGTCAGTACACAGTCAGAAATCACAATTTTATTAAAAACGTAACATCAAAACTTTTTAATACTACATCTACATCGGACAAGACCAAGTGTATTCTTATTATTGACTCTATCATTATATTTAACCTCATAAAAAATCAGGACTTTATTTCGACTGAACTAAATAAAATTCACCAAAGTTAGGGGTGGAATGTAGTAATTTAAATATTTATTTCTCTAAGGAACGCACAGCGGTCGTGTGAGACTCACAAGACCAATTTCAATTTTAATTACTGTCAAGATATCTCCGTTAAGTAATTAGATTATATTATAAGGAAGACCGAATGTTTTCCATTAAAATTGTCCCGCTTGACGGTTTTTAATAACAAACCTGGTGGCTGTTGATGAATGACTTTAGACGACAAGAAGAATTGTTATTAAAATTTGAGCAGGCTACATATTTATTAAACCTTTATCATGGCCTTATGTTCATGACTTGCACAGCTGTTGTAAGGTGAAAGGGAAACATCAATAGTAATAAATTTCTCACATATTTGTTCAAAGCGGAATTGTTCAAAGCTCATTTCAAAGTCGTTCCCCATTCTGTCGCGGTTGCGAGTTCTTCTACCGATCTAGTAGTCGATCAAACGGTGCCCCTTAGCCGGTTCTCGGCTAAGGAGGTAGCCCAGGTCATTAGCGGCATGACTCGGGGTAAGTCACCGGGGCATGACATGCTTAGTGTCGAGCACCTTAAATATGGTAGTGTGCATTTAGCTAGGGTACTGGCCCTGTTGTTCACGGCAGGACTGAGACACTCGTACTTGCCTGAGCCGTTGATGCGTACTGTTGTTGTCCCGGTTGTGAAGAACAGGACGGGTGATGTAGCGAGCATTAGCAACTATCGGCCTATCTCCCTTGCTACAATTGTTGGTAGGGTGCTGGATTGTCTGCTTGACCAATGGCTTAGAAAGCATACGAAGCTGCATGACGCTCAGTTCGGGTTTAGACCCGGTCTATCGACCGAGTCGGCCATAGCGTGTCTCAAGCATACCGTCCAGCATTACACTGACAGGCGGACGCCTGTCTTCGCCTGCTTCCTCGACCTTTCCAAAGCTTTCGACCTTGTGTCATATGAGAGGTTGTGGGATAAGCTGAGACACGAGACCACCCTCCCAGTAGAACTTATACTACTCTTGCAGTTCTGGTATAAAAACCAGACTAATAACGTCAGGTGGGCGGGGTCTCTGTCGTCTTCTTATTCCCTGGATTGTGGCGTTCGACAGGGTGGAGTCACGTCGACTACGCTATTTTCGCTGTATATAAACCGACTGATCGGTGAGCTCAGCAGCACCATGATGGGCTGCTCTGTTGGTGGAACTATGATTAACAACATTAGCTACGCCGATGACATGGTGCTGCTGAGCCCATCGATAAGAGGGCTAAGGGTACTTTTAAAAAAGTGTGAGGGCTATGTTGAGGCACACGGTCTGAAGTATAACCCCACTAAGAGTGAATTGTTAGTTTTTAAGGCAGGCTGTAAAACCTACAACTCGCCAAATGTTGTGCTTGGAGGCTTGGCACTCAAGCGAGTGTCAAAGGTCAAATATTTAGGACACTGGGTCACTGAAGGCCTGAAAGATGATGAGGATGTGGAAAGGGAGCGGAGGGCGCTGGCAGTCCGGTGTAATATGTTGGTTCGCAGGTTTGCTAGGTGTACAAAAGACGTTAAGGTGACACTTTTTAAATCATACTGTCAGTCACTGTACACTTGCAGCCTGTGGGCCTGCTGCACACAGGGGGCTCTCAGCGCCCTTCGCGTCCAGTATAATAACGGCTTCAGGATGCTGTTGGGGCTGCCGCGCTACTGCAGCGCCTCCGGTATGTTTGCCGAAGCGCGCACGGACGGCTTCGCCACCATCCTGCGCAAGCGGACGGCATCCCTGTGGCGGCGGGTGCGCGACAGCAACAACAGCCTCCTGAGGACCGTGGCGGACCGAATCCAGGGCACCCTTCAGGAGCACTGGATGAAAATGCACGCCCCAGTTAAACGTCCTCAAAGGAAGTTCTAGTCCGTGTGTCCGTTAGCATTGTACATAATATCAGGTAGCCTGTTTGTTTATAATGTAAATAATTATTGCTTGTTATAAATTTTTTTAATTGTTTTGTTTTTTTTTAATTGTGTTGTATTTTTTATATTGTCTTTTTTTTTGTATCATACATATAGTTTACTAAAAATAGTCTTAAGTCTTCTTACTAACCATTGTATGTTGTATGTTTTGTATGTTATGTACCTTGTTGTGCGAAATAAAGAATATTATTATTATTATATTTTGTTTTTTTTGTTTGTGTTATAGTTGGCTCGGTACTCTTGCCATGTAGTGCCGGCTTAGAATGTCGCTACGTCTTTCTACCCACGGGTGTCGTAAGAGGCGACTAAGGGTATTGGGGCTTTTTATTGGATTTTTGGGCGATGCGGTTGGAGACCCATCCCCAAAAACCTTTATTTTTACCATCTTTTCCCCACTCAACTTCCAAAAGTGCCTGAGGAATTTATATTTCCTTAGCTCTGACTACCCCTTCTAGGGAAATATAGCCGTGAGTATATATTTGTATGTATGTTAGCTCTGTATATGTGAGCTTCAATTCGTAGCTGATAAGAATTGTTCTTTACTTGACAGTGTAGTATAAACTGAAATGGTCTATGAAGGCACTGAAAATGACTTGACTATTTCAGCATTCCAATCATATACTTTAAACATTAGTTGAAAAGAAAAAGTGGGCTGTGTAATGTCGGCTAAGAATACCACTAACTCATTTCTTTCCGCAGGTGTCGTTGTTTTATTTGATTGATTGCTGGCAAATGAGGCTCGAGATATATCACCAACCATCGTTTATTTTTTTTAAAAAAACTATTTTTTTCCTATAAACGGCCGACGGTTCATTCTGAAGCGGTAGCTAACCTTTTTTTGGGATTTCTAGTCGTTACTATATGTATGTATGAAAAGAGAATATTACTTCTAGGTAGTAAAACAACAATAAAAAATATGTTAACCCTTAATCGGGCATAGCAATGAATAAACTTTCACTGTATTTGATCTCTATTTCAATAATGATAAGGTTGAAATTTTGGTGGGAAGTATTTTCACTTTGCCCAATTAAGGGTTAAAATATTTCGGTGAAAAGGTTGACAAAGTAATCTCTCAACGGATCTAACGTTATTTTTTCCTGAAACGGTGTCCTTGTAAATGGCAGGATGCACTTAACGGTTGGCTTAAAGATAATGTTTCACTTTGAGTTTCTAATTGAAAAGGATCAACCCTCACTTGCCTGATGGTGAGGGGTGAAAAGGATACTGATTGCGAGATTAATGCGGGAGGAATTCTTTAAATATCTTTTCTTGAGTGTCCTTATTTTTGAGGTTTACTAACCATAAAATATATTTCAAATAAGGATATAGATACTTAGAAAATATGTTAAGCAGTTAAGTTTTTATTATTTTATTTTATCACTAGTGGATCGGCCCCGCTTCGCACGGGTAGCGTAGTTTTAAAAATATTGGAGGTTTCTTCAATCACTGCTCAAGCGTTATGAAATTAGCGCCTTTATTACAACTTACAGCACTTATGTCTGAATATAGTGTTACTTTGTGATTTTGAAAGCGCTTTTATGATCGATTCAGATCAATATCTCCGAAATTAGGCTCATTTTTAGGTTTTAATTGATGCAACTACTGGCGCCATCTAGTACGTAATATGTAAATTACTAAGGATTTGGTTTTGATCGCGTGCGACTATTATGTTGGGACTATTAATTTTGGTGTTTCTATACCGATTTCTATGATTCTTTTTTTATTGAGTATAATAATGTTATTTTTTTAAATAAGGGTGATTGAGAGTATTATAAACGTAAGAGAAAACAAATATAATCAGAATGCGCCGAACTGCTAAGCTATCAGGAGTTACACGTGTTGTTGTGAGTCAACCATAAAAGATAGACATATACTGTTGCGGAATATTTTTTTGATAATTTTATGTAAAATATTTCCGTCATACGTGATTTCTATGTAACTTTGGCCATTAAGGCTGCACACGCGAGGGAAGCTTAAAAAATGGAGTAACTTCTCCCGTTTTCCCAAAATTTCCCAAAATTACCCTTTACTATTCTGATGGAAAGTATACAAAAACCTGCCCAGGAGTATGAAGAATAATTGTACTAAGTTTCGTTAAAATCCGTCGAGTAGTTTTTGTTTCCATAAGGAACATACAAACCGACAGACAGACAGACAGACAGACAGACAGACAAAAATTTTACTGATTGCATTTTTGGCATCAGTATCGATCCCTAATCACCCCCTGATAGTTATTTTGAAAATATATTCCATGTACAGAATTGACCTCTCTACAGATTTATTATAAGTATAGATTACTTTCATCAAAAGGAAGCGATAACTCAGTGCGATTACCGCCGCTTCTCATGCAGGTAACGTAACTTCGAAGCCTAAATTGGTCCTTTGATGAATGTCAATCCAAATCGATAGGTTTGTCAACTAATCAAAGTGGCTATTGTTATTCTCTGCCTACCCCTAGAGTATATGTTTATATGGATGAATGTTAAACATTCAACTGAAGTATTTAATAGCTGAGGTGAGTTGTTAGATATTTCTTCAGAAAGCGATCTTACATATCTTGCATATGCATATATGTATGCAATAAATTGAAATAAAAAGAATTCAAAAATGTTAAACATTTTCACCACAAATTATTTGCGTAAATACATTGGGCCATTGTTATTCTTTATTACCGACTAGTGGATCGTCCCAGCTTCGCACGGGTAGCGTTGTTTTTTAAATATCTGAGGTTTCTTTCTTTAGTCACTGCTCAAGCATTGTGAAATTCAGCGCAATGTTTTCAATTTATTAAATTTATAGCACTCCCTAAACAGTGTAGTTTGGTGATTTTTAATGCGCTTTAATGAACGGTTCAGTATTTCCGTTTAATAGCAAATTTTGGAATAAAACGCTATGAAGTATTAATAACAATCTAAAAAATAAATCATTACGTGTTTGTAGGATGCAACTACTGGCGCCATCTAGTATGTTATATGTAAATTAGTAACGATTCGGTTTTGGTCACGGGCGCGATGGCTTATTTTATGTATAATTTCGGTGTTTCTCTACCGATTTCTATGATTCTTTTTTTATTGAATTGGTAATAATGTTACCTTTTTTAAATTAGGGATGAGTGAGAGGTTTACAAACGTAAGAGTAAACAAATATAATCAGAATGTTCCGAACTGCTAAGCTATCAGGAATTACACGTGTTATTGTGAGTCAACCGTAAAAGATAGACATAAACTGCTGAGGATTTTTTTTTGGATAATTTTATGAAGAATATTTCCGTCATACATGATTTTTATGTAAGTTTAACCATTAAGGCTGCACACGCGACGGAAGCTTAAAAAATGTAGTGACTTCTCCCGTTTTCCCAAAATTTCCCAAAATTCCCCTTTACTACTCTGCTGGAAAGTATACAAAAACCTGCCCAGGAGTATGGAGAATAATTGTACCAAGTTTCGTTAAAATCCGTCGAGTAGTTTTTGTTTCCATAAGGAACATACAAACCGACAGACAGACAGACAGACAGACAGACAGACAAAAATTTTACTGATTGCATTTTTGGCATCAGTATCGATCCCTAATCACCACCTGATAGTTATTTTGAAAATATATTTCATGTACAGAATTGACCTCTCTACAGATTTATTATAAGTATAGATAGATATAAACGGAGGGAACACAAAAGAGTACATACCTCTTTTTCACGTTGATCGTTCTAAACGCGTTAATGAATTCATCGTATGTGAAAAAGGGTTTAATATATTACGTCAGTTATTTTTACAAGCAAGTTGACGAAACGTTGGTAATTTACATATCAAAGGGATAATGTTGCTTTACACAGGCCATGTGGGGTGGTCGTATTAGCGCCCTTCGTCCTAATAACATTGTTACAATTCATGGTTTTATTACTGTTGAGGCACGAGGTCTGTGTATGACAAAAGTTTTATCTAGATGCGGGCCTGGAATTGGGGTCTTGTGAAGTAGGTTTATTGTAACCTTTTTGCAAATTGATAGTCCTTATCAGAGATCAAACTTAGTCATATTTGTCTAGTTGCTGTTCAAGGTGAAAAATTTAAGCTCAAGAGATTATGTGAAGCGAGGTTATTCAAGAGAAGATACTTCATAAAGCAGTATATTGCCAAAACTACGATTTATCACAATTTCTAAGAATAATTACATTTCACTACCCCATTTTTTCCGGTGGGTGTACGTAAGAGGCGACTAACGGTATTGGGGCTTTTAAGGGATTTTTGGACGATGCGGTTGGAGACCCATCACCAATAACCTTTATTTCACCACCTTTTCCCCACGCAACTTCCAAAGGTGGCTGAGGAATGTCTCATTCCCTAGCTCTGGCTACCCCTTCAAGGGATTTATAGCCGTGAGTATATGTATGTATGTATGTTCTAAGAATTGGTGAGATTACTCCTAAGCTCGAAATAATGATAGGCAACTATTTATTAACGTGACATATTACAAACATACGCAATTAACTTTGTCCTAGAACTTATCAGAGTTATTGAAGTCTGTGTTGATCGTTAAACAAAACATACAAATCTATCTATCTCATTGCAACTTAAACTCAAAATTTTTCGCCGTATACCTCTGAAGGGGTTGGCAGAGATACTAATACTTCTGAACATCACGTGACATTTTCAACAAGTGTTCAGCTTAGCCATGTGGGTTTCCTAACGATGTTTTCCCTTACCGCTAACAACCATGAGAAATTAACCACACATATGACTATAGAAAAGACAAATTGGTGTTGGCCCTACCCGGGATTTCAACCCTCATCGTCTGCATAATAACAGGTGCTCCCACTGAGCTATCACGGTTTTTCACGTTGGGTCTATTCATGTTATATGTTAAAAATTGCATAAAAATCCTTCGCACATTTTAAAATATTTCAGTACTCAGAAGATGCAACTTTGTTTTTATCTGTGGATTTTGTCTAAAAAGTTTTAAGTGTTATTTTATTCAGTGAAGTTTTTGGAAAAAAATACAATACTTAATCCTTCAATTAATCAAAATTATCAAACGTTCACACCGTAAATCCCCGCAAGGATGGTAGAGATACTACAACTTCTCACAGACATTGTCGTGTACTCTAAAGTTTAGAGGATGCTTAGAGTCTAAACACTACGCCTACTCACGTTTTGCTTGGACAGTGTACTTACATGATAGGAGGCAGGTGTTTCCCCTATTGTATGAATACACTGTCATATGAATAAGTATAACTGAACCATGTAGGTTTCCTCACGATGTTTTTCCTAACCGTAAACAACCATGATAAATTTAGAACACATATGACTTTAAAAATTCAATTAGGCGTAGGTCTAAATTGGCGAATTTATCAAAACCCAAAAAATATTGCGAAATTAAAACTGTAAGATTTTAAATCGCGAAATCGCAAATGATGAGTAAGATTAAACTTTTCTATGTATAAAAGTATATAATTTTAAGTACCTACTTTACAGTCTGCGTGATAATTGATAATAAGTGTGGATTTCGCACTCCATGTACTTGTACAATGTAGGATACCTACATGCTAGGTTAAATTGATTTTTGTATGCATTACCATTTAAAACGTTAGGCAATAGATATTCATTGTTTAAATTGTAATAATCAGAGATAGATAGTTGGGCAAATTTAATTTTGTTTGACTGACCCCGACTCAAAAATTAATTTCAGAGAATTTGAAGATTTAAGTAGGTTGAACTGACGCGTGTGGAATATAGAAATTCTGAAGGTGTTAATCACAGTACTCATATTTAATTTAAAAACTTATTTCTTAGTTTTTAGTACTTAATTATTTTCGGTTGGTTTTTTCAACTTAAAAGTCGGTTTTCTTTTTGTTAAAAGATATTCTATTTTACGAGTTTTGGAGATAGTTAGACCTGGCAAAGATGCTTTTCGGATGAGGAAGCGACGGTTACTGTATTATTCTTCGTATTTCCGGTATTTCTATTATTGTACGAATTGTGGATTTTGGCATATTGCACAATATTAAATAGGCTCAACCATATGTAACTTTACACTGTTCTTGAAATCCCTCGAAAGGCGATGGTCTACAATTCGACATCTTGACTCAAAAAAGACTCAAACGTTCACGCCAAATATCCCCGTTAGCAGAGGTACTAATACTTCTGAACATCACGTGACATTGTCACCTGTTGTTCAGAGTACCCACGATTTGCTTGGACAGTGTACTCACGTGATTCAGGGCAGGCCCATCGGCGTTTTGAACTAATACGCTGTCACATGATTGTGAGTTTTGACAGTCCCTCGATTTCCTGGGATGCCGTCATCAGATCCTGGTCTTATCGTACTTTCTCGGTAACAATAACATTACAAAAGAAATGTTTAGTGAACCTGTACTTCTCTTCATAAAAGCTACGAAGAGGAGTATTAATCTGTATATTAATGTTGAAAAAACTATTTCCTAACTCCTAGTGATTGAGGGACTTCACCTTCCATCTTCAGCTCAGCAGCATAACATTATGGTTTCCAGAAGCAAATGCCAATATAACTTCGGAAAATATGTGTAACGCGGTACATGTGCCTATAAAATTTGAGGGTTCCCCTCAATTTCTCCAGGTTCCCATCATCAGACTCTGATTATCTCATCATCATCATTCCGGGAGTATCTTATTTCTAATAAAAAAAATTAAATCAAAATCAGTTCATAAATGGCGAAGTAATCGGCGTACAAACATAAAAAAACATTAAAAAATATACGGTTGAATTGAGAACACTCGTTTTTTTGAAGTCGGTTAAAAAGGGTATGAAATAACCACGATCTAGCTCATGGTAGCCAAATTTATCAAAATCACTGGCTATTCATTCTAAAGTCGAGTAGTTTGAAAGCGTTTTCATAAATGAAGAGAAAGCAGTATAGTGACAGTGTAGGCGCTAAAATTGCGCGGGTGTTGTACATCGCAAGCCGCCCCCGCCCGCCCAAGCTCGCGCTATCAAGCGCTTCCAGCAATTTCGCCCAAATCCGGTTGCGACGAGCGGAGTGCATGCACAAACTTTGCCAATATATCCAACGGCAGCCCTGTTTACCCACACTCGGCTTGTTTTTACAACTTCCAAGCCCAAAAATTACATTCTTGAAATAACATCGCGGGACGGATTGTTATTTGAATATGCGATGTTGTGTTTGTTTCGTATTAAGTTTATAACATTCAGACTCGTTAATAACTTAAGCTATTATATGTATAGTAAAATGAATAGTTCTATTTTTTATCGAATGTATGTATAATGGTCTTTCCAGAAGAAAGCCATGATACCTTGTTCTTATGTCTGTAATGGAATTAATCATAAAAAATGTCATAATGCTTGTACGTATTATTAATAATAATATATTAATGGTCCGAGTATAAGTAATAAGTAGAAGTAGTAATATTCATATTCATTACTGTTACCATATTAATGGCATTCGTGTTTCCACAAAACCAACCTTTACAAATAAATGAATGAAGCCAGAGTTATTTAAAATACAATGTCACATCCCGGAAAGGTCTGCATTAATTAAAATTCGTAACATTAAGTAATATTTCATATGCATTCAGCGAGAAGAACTCAATATTTATGCCGTTTTGGTCTGTATAAAAATGCATTCATTTGAAAACGTTTCGTGTTCGCGAACGCTTTGCAATGAAAATAGACTGGCCGAGGAGCACTTTACGAATAATTCTGTATCAGGTGCTCGCTCACGGTACATAATCGCAGTGGTCCGCGCCGCGTCTGTAGCTGCATTATGAATTTGTTCTCCTTTGTTCAATGTTTTTAATTCCACTGCTGAAATGTATTGTTTGCGGAACAAAAGGCCGAGTGTCGCTGTTGTTAGGCAAAGTTCATTTAAATTCAGCGGTAGTGAGAAGCAACAGTATCAAATATGAATTCCTTTTTAGTGCTTATTGTTAGCCCAAGTTAGTGAGCGGGCGCCGGAAAGCCTTTCATTATGGAGACTACGAAATTGCCTCTGATAATTATTGCTGAACTTTTGATACGAATCAGTTAGCCCGCAGTTTTGTTGGATCGGTTTGTAATCAAAATCGAATCTTGGGAACAAAGTTTTGATGTTATCATTTTCGTTTGTTAATGAGGATGAGGATAAGTTTAGCTTGGTCGTCGATTTCATGGAATGTTAAATATTACGAATTTCGACCGCATATTTTGACAATGCAAATATCGTTAGTATTCAGAAAAATATTGCTATGACACTTTACGAACTTCAAACATTTAATTTAAGTACATTAATTACTATCGATTCCCTTATTAGAGTATATTTTATAATAAATTTAAATTTTTATAATAAATTTAAATATGTAATAATGTTGTTACTTGCTGTGTAGTGTCGGCTTAGAATAACACTACCCCATTTCTGCCGGTGGATGTACGTAAGAGGCGATTAACGGTATTGGGGCTTTTAAGGGATTTTTGGGCGATGCGGTTGGAGACCCATCACCAAAAACCTTTATTTTGCCATCTTTTCCCCACTCAACTTTCCAAAAGTGGCTGAGGAACTTCTAGTTCCTTAGCTCTGGCTACCGCTACTTGGGATTTATAGCCGTGAGCGTATAGTTTTATTTATCAAATTGGTATTTTTAGGTTGTAAATACTCACGGATATAAATCCCTTGAAGAGGTAGCCAGAGCTAGGGAATCAGAAATTCCTCAGCCACTTTTGGATGTTGCGTGGGAAAAGATAGTAAAATAAAGGTTGTTGGTGATGGGTCTCCAACCGCATCGCCCATTAATACCTTAAAAGTCTCAATACTGTCTTACGTACACCTACCGGAAGCAATGGGGTAGTGCTATTCTAAGCTGACACTACAAGTTAAGTTTCAGGATGTGTATTTTCATAATGAAACATAGTCGAATATATGTTTTTATATATTAATTATACTGTAAAATATTTACTAGTTTTGATAAGCACAAGTCCTAATAAAATGCATGTTATTTTAATGTATTTTATTCATTACATGGTATTTTTTTGGTTTCTTGTTCATAAAACATCTCGCTCATTTATTCATATATTCAATATTTTAATTAATTGATTCACTTTCTAGAAGAAGCCGCCTGCTATAAGCCGGATATTAGTTACATCTTGCCGCGTTTTGTATGAAACTTTATGAAAGAATTTCTTTTGGCGTTATCGTCAGTTATTTTATGGTTATATTTATCGAATGTTCTAAGCCTCTTGTTTCGAGTTACAATTTAAACTCATTTGTCCCACTCAACTCGATACATCTTTTGTTCACACAGATTAGTACAGGAACAGTTTCAGCACAGGTTGTATTAAGCAGATTTGTTATTTCTCTAATGAGTTTAGGTTTATTATCCATAAAGTTACGTAATTCTTATAAACATATGGAGATTCATTTCTACTGGAGTATATTGTGAATGTTGGTATGAGTTTATTTGTTTTGTGTTTAAGCTTAATACATTTTTGTTGGGGAAAACAAAAAATACTGGTTTTCTTAGGTTATAATCCTTTTCAATAGGATACGTATAAAGTAGGCCAATTTACGGATAAGATCAAGGTGTATAATAAGTATATAAATCTCAAAATTGATTTAGTCATTATAGATTTATACCTCACCATCATCTGATGATAATTGGCTCATGCCAATAAACATCCACTGCTGGACATAGGCCACCCGCAAAGATTGCTGCAACTTTTACCAAGTTTTCAGTCCACCTTGTGGGAAGGCTTTGCTTTTAGATGTTTACAGGAATCACAAATAAAACCCATGACTTTGGGGTTCGGGAGATCAACTGTTTTTATTAATATTAAAAGTGAGCATTACATTTTTGAATATAATTAGAAAAAACTATTTGGGAAGCATAACTATTTCAATAACCCTTTGATACCACTCCCCACTCGTAACATGGTCTATTTTACGAATTTGTACTTAGTCATGTGACAGTGTATTCGTAGAAAACGGTAATTGGCCTGTTTCTATCACGGAAGTACCTTGCCCAAGCAAAACGTTGGTACTCTGAACACCATGTGACAAAATCATGTGATGTTTAGTAGTATAAGTACTTCTGCCAACCCCATTGGGGATATACGACTTAAACGTTTGAGTTGAGTTAAGTATTTCAATTTTAATAAACCAAGGAATTTTTTTACGGATAGTACACAGTGCTACATTGTAATAACTATTATTTAAATGAACATAGTGAGCAAGCCTCTTCTACCAAAAGCCTTTAAAATTAAGTGACCACCAAGTCGGGACTGGCGCGAATCCAATAACGCCGTCCGTTTGCATCCTATCCCGCATTCGTCGTTACACCTCGTTTTTATTCTATTTTCACCGACAAGTGAAATTCTAACAATTCAACTTTCCACAACGACTTTTGCGGTATTTTAACTCAGCGTTTTTCTACACTTTATATTAGACGTAAAACTTGATGGTAACAAATATGTTTACATATAACCTTAGTTATTCATATCTATGAAGTAGTCAGTCAATTCTAGGGAAACGAGGGTTTTATACTTCTTATGTATTGTGCTATATACCTGATATTTTCCAAATACATCTCAATGAAATTGTTTGACGAAAATTAATTCGAAGGTGGTCTGCAAGATATCGCTTTTGCTGATTAGACCGCCATTTGTACTTCTTTTTGAAACAGTTTTATTATTTCAGTGCAAGTTAGGCCATTTGTCCCAGCTGCTACCATTTAGTAGAAGTTAATATCTACCAAATTGTATCAGGTCTAGTATTAGGTATGATGGAACATCACCCAATCAACTTCTATAAGATAGGCTCAAGTCCCTCAATGGTATTGAGCTGCGAAGATGTCCATGCAGCTATAAATCGGTAACCAGGGAATAGATAGGATTATGACTTCCCCAGAGTCCCCATATTCATGTCTGATCTGAACAATGTACTGCACACAAATTAGAAATAGACGTTGCGTTTATATTATTGAATACGGTTAGTTTAGGAATATATAAACAATAAAATCACTGTGTTTGCAGTCTATCGCTCTCCGTCCTTTCGAGATCCACAAAACTTTTTAGAAGGTCTGGCTGATCAAATTAGCTCCTCTTCTTGCAGATCACATATGATACTGGCTGGAGACATTAACATCGACTTGTTATCAGGTTCAAACACAGGCCTCTCAGAATATCTATGCGCAACCGCAGAGTTCGGTCTTGTAGCAGCTGTTACAAAGCCAACACGTCTCTCTGCTTGCCTTGATCATATATTTATAACCCCTATCTGGAAGGCAGTGGCTATTGTATGTGAAAGTAGCATTACGGACCATAGACTCGCAATGGTTGGGATAGACGACTCAATCTCGAAAGCAAAACCAAATCGAACATCTATTAGAACTGACTTTGCTGGTGTAGAATCTGATTTAGGG
This sequence comes from Bedellia somnulentella, assembly GCA_963576735.1. Taxonomy (NCBI): domain Eukaryota; kingdom Metazoa; phylum Arthropoda; class Insecta; order Lepidoptera; family Bedelliidae; genus Bedellia; species Bedellia somnulentella. The sequence continues at coordinate 12,071,901 of OY755179.1, forward strand.
AAAATCGACTGGTCTGATCTGATGAATCTGCAATCAACAAATGAGGCAGCAGTCCTGTTCACTGAAACTATCTCATCAGTAATGGCAGCCCACTCAAGAGAGGTAACGTTGAGTCGTAAAAACTTCAACCTTAAACCGTGGATGACTCCGGGCATAATTAGGTGTATGAGGAACAGAGATGCCCTTCATGCTAAGGTGCACAAGCAACCCAGAAATGAAATCTTGAAGGTCACCTACACTCGGTATCGAAATTTTTATTACAATCTCGTACGATCGCTAAAACATGATTACGAAAAATCTGAACTTGAGAAACATCGAAAACATCCAAAAAAACTATGGTCTACCATCAAGGACATTTGCCATTCAAACAAAGCCAAGGTTTCAGCTTCAGATCTAATTACAAATAGTAAAGAACACCCCAAAACTTCTGCTAACCAATGTAACGAGTATTTTTCAAAGGTTGGCAACACATTGGCTACCAAAATATTGGACAGATCAGGGGAGACAGAGGACTCATTGGCCGCAAAACTATCCGTTGCCCGAAAGTCTTTGCATTCGATGTTTCTGCAACCGACCGACTCAGCTGAAGTAGTGGAATTAATACAACAACTACCCTCAGATAAAGCACCTGGACTCGACAAAATTTCTAACAGATTGTTAAAAGCCGCGAAACATCATATAGCTTTACCTCTGGCACACGTATTTAACCTTAGCCTAGCAAATGGCGAGTTTCCTGACCTGTGGAAAATGGGAGTGGTATCGCCAATTCACAAGAGTGGGTCTAAAGCACAGCCGTCAAACTATCGCCCTATAACACTGCTATCAACTATATCAAAAATTCTTGAAAAAATAGTAAATACCAGGTTAGTAAGTTTTCTAGAAACCAATAAACTTCTATCCAGTAGGCAGTTCGGCTTTAGGCGTGGAAAATGCACTGAGGATGCAGTCGGAGAGCTAACCAGCCTTATATCCTCACATCTGGACCAGGGTAGGGCCTGCATCGGTACGTTCATGGACCTTACGAAAGCCTTCGACACGGTGGCTAAGCCTTTATTGATGAAAAGACTCGAAGCAATCGGAGTGCGGGGGGTTGCGCTTGACTGGTTCCACAGTTACCTCACAAACCGATTCCAATGCGTAGAAATAGACCAAACTATTAGCGACCCATACCCAATCAACTTCGGAGTGCCACAGGGAAGTATCCTGGGACCTACCCTCTTCTTGATTTACATAAATGACGTGTTGAGCCTTTCTCCTAGAAATGCAGAGCTATTTTGTTACGCAGACGACACAGCTATTGTGTTTTATGGTTCTTCATGGAAAGAGGTATTTGGTTACGTGGAGGAGGGCATGGCTTCCATCGCTAAATGGCTTTCGGAAAATTTACTGACGCTCAATCCTGAAAAGACGCATATGTTATGTTTTCACAAGACTCGCGCTTCAAAGCCTCCTTCCACAGAAATAAAAATACACTCCTGTGGCGCACCAATATTTTCCTTACCAAATAATTTAGGCTGCCAGTGCCCCGTTCTCACAAGAGCCACTTCAACTAAATACCTCGGCATTACCCTTGACCACAACTTGTCCTTCAAAGAACACATCCACACACTGTCTGGTAGAGTTCGCAAAGTCATTAACATAATGAAACTGCTCAGAAATAGCGCCGACTCCAAACTACTGACCCAAATCTATATAGCTATCTGCCAAACACTAGTGTGTTACTGCTTGCCAGTCTGGGGCGGTGCAGCGAAGACTGTTCTAATAGAATCAGAAAGAGCTCAAAGATCTGTCCTGAAGACCATGATGAACAAGCACTACAGATATTGCACAGCTAGTCTCTACACCGAATGTGGTTTAATGAGTATCCGGAAGCTATATATCTCCCTATCAATCATTCAAGCACATAAAAACTTCTCCCAACACTTTCGTAGCAATGTATCCCAAACAAAGAGAATCCCAATTGTTCCTATGAATTACTGTAAGACCACTTTTGGTAAAAGATTTCAATCTTATCTACAACCACGGCTGTATAACTCATTCATAAAGACCTGCGACATAACTCACTGCACTGTAAGAGAAACCAAATTTAAAGTGAACAGCTGGCTGTCAAGCATGTCCTACGATGCAGCAGAGCAATTAGTGAGAGTGATTGACTGACACCAAAACATTGTAATACACATACACAAATGCACATACATACATTAACACACACACACACACACACACAACCACGTCAAATTACACTGTACCATTTTTTCTTTAGGAATTTTTATATTAAAATCTTTTAACTTGCTGTTGTAATTTAAACATGAAACACACAAATGCACACACATACACATATATATTTAGGCTAAATATTTTTATTTTATTTTGTGTTTTAATTTGAATTTTATTATGCATGCTATCCAATATACTTCATCAAAACAGTATCAAAGATAATGTAAATTCTTATAGTTTTTTTTTTTTTATGTTTTTTCTTACTGTCGGATTGTTATATTGTTTATAACTACTCGGTACCCACGATACAGGCTTGCCTAGTGTGGGGCCACAGGTACTCAATTAAATGTATAAAGCAACATCTTAAAGTAATATCCTGTCTGTACTGATACTGATGTGTTTGGAAAATAAAGATTTATTATATTATTATTATTATTTTTTCTAATTTAATCATTATTATTGGATACTTGGTTAATTGTTGTGTACTGTCGTCTTTTTTCAGTGAGTTGAAGTATCGAAGTTTGAAATATTTCGGTTTTTAAGTGTGTGTAGGGTGGTGTAGCTGGAGATGGAGACCAAAAATCTTTATTTCACAATCTTTTCTCCACTCAACATCCCAAAAAGGCTGAGCAATTTCTCTCTAAAGCTCTGTTACCCTTTTTTAAGATTTATAGTTGTGAGTATCTATGCATTGATTAAATGAATTATATTGATAAGTATATTAAAACGAAACGTAAATCACATTTTCTATGTAATAAACCATGTTTTTCGTCGCTTATGATCATTTACACAATTAGACTCCATTTCAGTTTGATACATACATATACTTAAGTTAAGTGGGGAAAAGATGGCAAAATAAAGGTTGTTGGTGATGGGTCTCCAACCGCATCGCCCAAAATCCCTTAAAATCCCCAATACCGTTAGACGCCTCTTACGTACATCCACCGGAAGAAATGGGGTAGTGTTATTCTAAGCCGACACTACACAGCAAAGTGTTCAGTTTGATGAACCCACCAATTCAATAATAAATTCTTCCAATCACCACAATATTTGAATGGCTTTATCTGAGTACCATTAACTCAATATTATATCTCCAATGGGAGTTAAGCCGGGTTTCAGTTGTGAGAAAGAACTATTACTACAAAATTAATGTTTCATTTAGCTATAAAAACGAAATTTTCTCTTACTAGGAAATAATTGCGAGTAGATACACAGCAATATCTAGGTCGAAGTAATTCCTTTGCGGACTAAAAGGAACTTGGACGAGAAATAAAAATAATTTGCTAATGGCTGCAAATGAACCAATACGTACAGCTGGTAACTTCAATTCTAATTCCATTTCCTCGTCTCTCAGGGATGATTATTTCATTTTATTTCTAACCGTCGGGTAATTTTAATTTTATCTTATATAAAGTTTCGTAGAGTTATTGTTTTTTTTATTAGTTCAGAGGAAAGTGAGGCTGTTTTTCTTCTATAAAAACGGGGTAATATTTTACAGCCGTAATCATTGTCCAATTTTCATATTTTTTAAATATGTTGTTGATATTATAGAAATCTAATAGTGTCTTATCTTCAGGAATATGTTAGGTACCGTATAAGTTAATAAAGAAAAAAAATACGTATTTTTGCATGAATCATTTTTAGGATGTCTATGATAATCTTATTTAAACTAAATCGCTTATTATGTTTCAGGACACAGAGGGTCCACATTTCATTTGTAACAATAAAGAAATAGTTATGTTATCCCAGTAGATGCTAATTTTTAAGCAAATGTTGGGCAAAGCTGCTTAGAAACCAATCACCAAAAAACCGTTGTAAAGTAATAGCTGATTCCTAAGCTTTGCTACAGCAGAAAAAAAAGAAGTAGTGCTGTTATTAATATACTTTTATGTATTCATATATATGGAAATTATGTATGCAGTGTTTGTATCAAGTTAAATGCGGGTAGAAAATCGGTTTAAGAAAACCCCTATTTCGGGTCAGCTGTAGCTCGTATAAAAGCGCAATTTAGCGGCAAATTTACAACTGTTTCCCAAAGCTAGGGCAACAGTAAACCCGTAGCAATCTCGCACCACGAGACGAGTGCCAAGTTATGTCGCAGAATATTTCGGGGCGCGACTAATAAAATGACAAATAGCGGTCATGTGGGCCCGCAGCCGTCTCAATTTCGCTAGGCAGTGAATTGCGTTCTCCAGTTACCTGCGACAAACCTAATCCAATTTATTCACTCTGACATGGCAGGTGCGTGCTTGCGAAACGTGAAGCTGCTGTAGACGTGTATTTATTTATTTCATTTCTCACTGCTGTGGTGTGGTGTATGTATATGAGCTTCTATGTATAGCAATAGCATTTTATGAGGCATTGGTTGTAAATGGTCTCTATAAACTTAAATTGACACTGCCTAAACATAGATACGTATGTAGAGGTATTAAGTATGTTATATTTATTTATTTTAATATTTATTTGTCATTTACACAATGTCATTTTGTAAGTCATGATACTGATTATATCTAGTAAATTTAGTCTTTGCGAATCGAACGTAAGTAAGATTTTAGATTACGTCCAAAATGTTTAAAAATCTTATACTTTGCTCTAATACATGATTATAGAGAAATTTTTGGTGTCCAGTTGGAAACACACTTCGTGAAATGAAAAAATATATATTTTTTTAAATTATTGTTCACTATGTTTTTAGTTTTATTCAAGTTTCGACAGTATTTAAAGACTTTCCGTTTAGTATTAATATAGTATAGAAATCAAATAAATAATAAAAATCAAATGATGCGACTATGATACGCTTCATACATTCAGTTAACTAAGATTAAAATGTTTTTCAAGATTACTAACATTTATTACAGTAGAAAATTAACATTAGACAATATTCATCACTCCACACATTACCTCACCGTCAAGCAAAGTTTTCCTCCCCAAATAGCCTTTATTTATGTGAAAAGTTCCGCCTCGAGTTTCATATATATTAATACATGGTAGAGCAAGTTGACCGATAAAACAAAACAATATAGCAATCAGAAACAGAGGCAGGCGTCAGTGGGCGACTGTTGACATTGACAAATAAGCGTTCAGCGAAAGATCCCATTTTCCTGGCGGTACGAGCCGAGCTGAGCCAAGTGGAAGCCATATTACGAGTTTAATCTCGCGAAGATGTTCTAGATATCGTACGAACGAATTGCTGCAACGTCAACACAATACTCCTTTTTTATGCTCGCAGAATACTGTTACTAGAATGAAATCATATTGGCAGCAGATAGGCGTGGAATTAAAAAGTGTTGCAACTTTATTGTTCAGTTTTGTTATGGTGTATGAAAATTGCGTAGAAAATAAGACATATAAAAAGCAAGTTTTATAAAAATGTGTATTACTAAATACATCATCCAAAATTGGCTCTTTCGACATGAAAATTAGTGGTGAGTTTGGCTCCAAATTCAGGAGGCGAGTAAAATCCCAAGTCTATAACTGTTTATATTCTCTACTTAATAAATCCGAATTTAGTCACTGTGGAAGTGAATCAGGAAATCCAAATAGTCTAAGAGAGTCATATGACTCGTTGACTTAAATGTCACGTGATGTTCATAAGTAATATTTCTTTTGCCATCCCTTGAGAGATAAAGGGCGTTAATACTATATTTATATCTTTCCTTTTTTAATAATTTAAGGAGTTACTTAATTGTCAATTATGAAGCCTGCTTCTGTAAGTAAGCTATATAATTATATGTCTATCTTTATCTAGTCTTAAAGATATTTTAATTAATATAGTAAAAATAGAAAACTCAAATACCCTCTTTGTTAGAAAACCGAGAAAAGTTATAAAGACAAATTTTAATAATGAATGAATGAATAAAGCCATGAACAAGAACATTAAATATATTGGTGTGAGGCGTTTTATTTTTATCTTGTTTGAATACAAGTTTGTATAGAAACTAATAATAACATAGATTACTTATACAGTACTAGAATAAGATGAACTTTTATATGAAAGGTAAGAGCAAAGAAATGACGCGTTACTTTATTTCATTGGTATATTGCGACTGAACTTTTCTTAGATGTAAAATGAGACATACAAATTTTAATTTTTTATCTTTAGTTAATAGAGCCGGAGAGCTACATAAATTGGTTATGCATAAAAATGCAAACATACATATACTCGCGGCCATAAATCCCAAAAAGGGGTTGCCAGAGCTTCAGAGCTGGAAACTCCTCAACCATTAACATGCATTAAATCATCATCATTTGTCCAGTCATGCTATAAGTTATGTCCTTCATTATTGAAAGTACCTACACGTTTATAATATGTTCATTTATACGTTTAACTATTAAAAAATACAAGAAATATTAGAATAAATTAAAATAAATACGTTCAGTTTTTACACATTTTCCAAACTTGCTGGCTTGCTGCTTGTTCCCTTTACTAATTTGCTTTAAGTTTGATTTCATAAAAGATCTGATTGTTTTATACGAATAAATGTTTTATTTTCTTTTCTTCTTTTATATCGGGCTTTCAATAAGGATGACATGATGTGTGTCACACCACCAGAAAGGACCAATTGCAGGAAATATTAAATATGTGCTCTTCAGAAATGCATTGGAGAAAATATTTTAAAATAAAGGATGGTTGAAACGCCACCAGGGCTCCATAATTGGTAATTTCTCTTGGAAGCCTATTAGGAAAACCATTGTTGTTTTGTAGTTGGAGTGTTGGTGATGGCTCTGTCGCGCAACCGACCTTTGCATTTCAACAACATGGTCCATCAATCAGTAATTTTTATACCCTTATTTGCCTGGTTCATGCATCACTTAAAGAAATGGGTGGTTATTTTAACCCTACACTACAAAACAAATACTTATAATCTCTAACACTTCTAAAAGTGCCGTATTAATAGTTGAATCCAAAACTTTGACTATCTTTGTTGGTATTATAACCGTGAGTATACCTGACAGTATACGTAAAAGAGGCACATACCTAATATATACTCAGGGCTATAAACCCCATGAAGAATAAACAAAAAACTTAGCCACTTAAGGAAGTTGAGTGGGAAAAATATTGTAAAATACATGGTGTTAGTTATAGGTCTCCAATACCCACCAAAGGAAATGGGGTAGTGATGTTTGTCCAACATTGCCCAGGTACGGATATGGACAAATAAATAAGTATTGATAAAGTCCACCTCTCTTTTGGTTTAACTCTACTCCGTATCTTATCTTGTAGTGAAACATAAAAAAGATTATTTGGTCGTATCGGTTGGGGTTAGAACGACAAAACACTATTAGTAAACACAGTCGTTTGCTGGATGGGACTCGATGTAAAGTCAATAGCGTTCAGCTCAGAGATAGCTGAACACTGTAAAGGGGTACGCGGGAGAATGTTTATTCGAATTCTTTTACACATTTGCGTCAAATATTGTATACATATATGCATTTACACATGGCATAAAAATTCTGAAAAAAGAGCAGCTAAAACTTTAGGTTTGAAAATTCCTTAGACACTTTAGGAAGTTATGTGTAGACAATATTGTACAATAAATGATGGTTTGTGATGGGTTTCCAGTGATATCATCGAAAAATAACTTGAAAACCTCTAAACATTAAGTAATATATTTCAACATCGGCGGGGAAATTAATGGTTTTATTCTAAGTGCTGTAAATGATACCTTTATTTCACCCCATTTTCCCTTTATGATTGGCAATATTTGAATAATAATTCATTTAAAAGCTGTGGATATTTGAAAGATGAATATTTGTCTATAGCACATATTACATATTTATATTATTAAGTCATATAAACTTATAAAGCGGCAAAACGTTTTGGTACTTACCACAGAAGTATTATTTATTGTCAAATAAAGTAATGCCTACAAGATAAGATGATTGAAAGTGACGTGAAACTCATAAGTTTCGGTGACAATATTTGCCCAGTCCCTCAAAGTTAATAGCCCTTCATTGCCTTACATAAATTCAATTTAAAATTTGCCTCGAATTGGAGACAAAATCTTGATTTATGTATTGGTTTTTAAGGTTGGAAACAAGGGAAATGACCATATAGTACGAAAAGTCCCAAAGGGTACCACTACCTCACGTAATTTTGCTAATGAGTATATAAACTATTATAAGGGTATTTACTCAAACTACCGCTATTATTTCCGATTAGGGTAATTTCAAATCCCACTTTGTAGGATCCTGAGATACCTTCTTTTTCTAAACTCATAGTGTATCGTCAACGTTCTGTATTCGAATTGGCCGCCAAATATTATATGGCATTCGCTCGCTTAACCAATCAGCAACGCCCGATGCAAAGGGCACGCCAGTGAGAGTTTACTATTGGCTACCGCGATGAGTGTAATGGCTGCTTCCCATGCGTGTGCAGCGATTGAAATAGCCGACGAGAAATTGCAATATTTTATCAAGAACATACATACATACATACATACATATGTACTCACGGCTGTATATACTTACGGCTATATTTCCCTAGAAGGGGTAACCAGACCTAAGGAATTATAAATTCCTCAGCCACTTTTGGAAGTTGAGTGGGGAAAAGATGGTAAGAATAGAGATTTTTGGTGATGGGTCTCCAACCGCATCGCCCAAAAATCCAATAAAAAGTCCCAATACCCTTAGTCGTCTCTTACGACACCCGTGGGTAGAAAGGGGTAGCGACATTCTTTTATCATTATTTTTTTATTGTCATTTATCAAGAACTTTTCAATTATTTTCGATTCGTGTTACGTAAATATATCAGTGCAAGAACCTTTAACTCCAATGTGTGTGTGTTGCTGAATATAATGTCCCCAGCTGGGTCGACCTTCGCGTAGTGTGAAGAATATCTATTGTTTGCTGCCAATATCCACTCGTACTGTGGAAAGCCTGCTCCTGCTGGTTAATAATTTGCTTATTGGTATTTAGGCGGATGAATTGCGGATCGTTTAATTATCATCGGAGCTTCCACTAGAGGTTCCGGACCTAGAGTATCATCATCGGCGTGATCGGCTAGGTCATTTTGATACATCTTTTTGATTAGTGGTGGTGCTGAACCGGGGGTTCTCATCACAGCTGTCATGTCAAGTGGGTCACGTGGTGGACGAAAACTGAAGAGATGGTCAGAACACATCTGGACTTTTTGCGAGCGGGTGCAATTTAGTAATAACAAACACACATAGTTTACTTAAGACTCTCGCCTTTTTAACAGTTTAAGAAAATCTCTATTACAGATTCACAAAAAAATAATGCCTAAAAATTGAGGGTTACATACAGAACCCAAACAAAATATACGTAATCTATTTTAGGTTGGCTTTTCGTTTTGTCAGTTGCACGGAGAACCTTACCAAGATTGTAATTAAGCGATTCACCTGTTAATACTCCAAGGGATCTATATCTAACTATAAACATAGCTAGATAGCTGGAATGACTCCCTCTTTGATCAAGTCCTGTCCGTCTCCAACGGTTGTCAATTAATTTAGTGAAAGCATCTATTTAGTGAGGATCGGACTAGTACCTCGTCGTTTTATTGCAAACGAATTAAAGTTATTGCTAGAAAAACTGGTTGGTACATATATTTTTTCCGAGTATTATAAAATTTTAATATGTCAAAACTTCAGAAACTAGTTTTTTAGCCTTATTTGACCATAAATATTGGATATAAGTTTGAAATAAGTGATCTTGGATTTAATGGTTGGCAATCCATATTTAATCTACTTACTTACATACATACATATACTTACGGCTATAAATAATAAAAAGGGGTAGCCAGAGCTTGAGAGCTAGAAACTTCTCAGCCACATTTGGAAGTTGATAAGGGACAAGATGGTTGAAATCAAATGTCGTTGGTGGTGGGTCTCCAACTCTCCAATCGCATCGCCGAAAAACCACTTAAAACAACACCTCATGACACCCGTGGGTAGAAACTGGTAGTGACATTCTAAGCCGACACTACATGGTATTTACTAACTCCTATATAAATATGAATGGTGTATTTTGACGTAAATACGATATGGCTAAATTAATTTAATTGGGCTGATTTTCGGCTAGTAAAACAATATCAGATATAAATTTAATAGCGCTTATTTAATTGTAAAGTTTTATTGAATACTCGTGTTTCGTTGTTCAATAGGTACTCTGTTTTCATTTTCTAAAGCCTGTATAGTTATAAAGAATACATAGTTTCTAAAATATAAAAATATAATATATACAGGTGAATACAAGAAATATATTCGTTAATTACCTGTAAGGATGCTGGAGGTGGTTCTTCTAAAAAATATGTGATATTTGGCCCTTGGTTTTCAGAGAAGCCTTTTTCGCCTGAATAGTACTTACTATTCAGACAAATACTTATAATACATAGTGGCTTCGCATTGGAGGATGTCGTAGAATTAAAGTTAAATTCAGTAAAGGGCTTATCTTTTTAAATCTTCACTCACTATTAACATTTTCGCTAAATGAACTAGGCATATGGTTCACTAAAAGTCATAAGGAAGAAATGTGACTCAGAGTTTGAATACATACCACAAATGTTATATTCTGACATCTTTCTCTTTAATATTTCCGGGTAGAGTCGGCTTAGAATGTCACTACCCCTTTCAACCCACGGGTGTCGTAAGAGGTGACTAAGGTTACGGGGCTTTTTAAGTGGTTTTTGGGAGATTCGGTTGGAATCCCAGGTCCAATGGTACTTGATTTCTACGATCTTCTCCACTATCAACTTCCAAATGTGGCTAAGGAGTTCCTTACTCTTAAGCTCTGGCTACCCCTTTTTGGGATCTATAGCCGTGAGTATATGTATGTATGTTCCTATTGTGCTACTAAGTTGGTTTTACATGAACATTTTTTATTATTATTTATAAAGTTTCTCTAAAGAAATATAACATGAAACAAAATATTCTTGCTATTATGGTATTAAAACATAGGAATGCCAAGTACAAAGAATATATTAAATTCTGTTCGAACGACAAATATGAAATTCCTGTTTAAAAATTTCATTTATAATAATGTTCGCAGCCATGCCGCATCCACGAGCGTATGGGTGTAGTTTACATATATAATTGATTCCGTTGGAGAATAAATTTGCTACTATTTCAATGTCTTAAAATGTTATTTTAGTTGTTTCATGAGTCATTCAAGTTTGATTCAAATTGAGTCAGACAGTTAAAAGCCAGGTAAAAGCTATTTGGATTTCCAAAATTTTGTTAGTTGTAACTCATTTCAATCATGTTATATTATAAGTACATACATACGTATTATACATAATCTCCAATTGGGGTAGGCAGAGACAATTGATCGCCACTTTGTACGATCCTGGCAAACCGCTCTAGCTCTGTTTATATCTATCAATTTTTTCATACGTGCTCTTTTATTCTTAACTAGTGGTCAGACACGGTTTTGCACAGATGGTGCTAAGTATTTGCCACTACTTAGCCCCTTCGATATTTACCGTGATTATATATAGCCTATTTGGGTTCTGAAAGTTTTAGCTTTCCATTGGTGAAAGAATTTTTGAAATCGGGTTAGTTTTTGTGGAGCCTTTCCAATACTGACATACAGACACATTTTCCCTCCTTTTAATATTATAAGGAGTATCCTTTGTCCTTTTCCTTGTTCTAAGTTACCTCTCTAATAACATGTTTGAGTTATAAATAGTGTAACTAACACCACTTTCTTTTATGTATATAGATAATTAACGACCACATTTACAATAAATAACTGAAAGTTCTAAATCTTAATATCCTTGTGGGACACCATGAACTTTAATGATAAATGGCATGCAACGAATGCTGAGGACAATTGTAAGCTGATACCATATGGCAGGCAGTTTGCTATACGTTATCAATGTGCATTGTACATGGATGTGGTCGTTAACCCATCATCACCGTGCCTATTTTCACCTCCCTAAATAGAGATAATATATTTCATATTCACTGCTTAATGTAAAAGAAAATGTATATGCTTCAAGATGTATTGCAATCTAATAAATCGCTCCAACTAATATCCCTGAGTAAAGTTGTCTTTTCTCGAAACGTCATAACACAACACGACATTCCATGTGCAATTCCAGTTATTGGTTTACTTGTTTATTAAACTCAGGACAGCCCCGTAGCTGTAAAAAGAGCAACGTCTAAGGTGCCTCTGCTGGGAACTTTTCCAATCTAAGTTCAGGTTACCGTTTTGAAATTGCTCTGCCTCCGCAGGTACAATCTGCAGAATGCAATTAAACCTTTTCCAGCTGATATAATCAGTGTATCTTGTATTCTGTTTTAGTTCGAAACTGTTTGTCTGATTGCTGCGTTCTGTATATGCATATATAGGTAGATAGAGACACACATATGAGTTTAGAAAAATTGATGTAGGCCCGACTCGAGATTCGAACCTTCATCGTCAGCACGATAAGCGGTGTTCTACACATTTAGCTATCTCGGTTAGTTTTGTAATTCTCTCAAATATTAATACATAAATAAAATAAGTTCAAAATATTTTTGTATCGAAATATAATGATATCGAAACCGTATTCGAATATCATAATTAACTACATCAATTCTATTAATATCGGTGTATTCATGTTTGTCTCCGTACCAATAACAAAGCGCTTATTGTCTCGGAAATGATACGATAAGAAATTCTATTTACTTCACCAAATTTCGAACAAAAGCTAAATAAACTGAACCGAGCCTATCCACAATTGGTTTTGGCATAAATGAATAAAAAATATACATTTTATTTTCATTGCCTGGTTATGGATCAATTTTAACTCGTAATAGTCAGATACTAGACTAGAAAGTATAAAAGTATTTTTTAGTGTGAATGGAAATATACACGCCTGAGAGCGTACTAGCAAAGCAAAACAATACTCGAAACTTTAAAGAATCCGTAAAAAGTTAATTAATCAATAAAATCATTTAAAAGTGAAATAATACGTAAAATAAATATGAATTAACATAAGTAAATTTCGGTTCAAAATTAATTTTATAGCTTGAAGTTTATTTTTTTATATCATGTTTGTGTTGCTGTATTTAAATAAATTATAGTTATTATAAAACATGGTACATAATACGAACATACGAATACTATGATAGACTATGATATCATAAGACTAGCACAGCAAATTAATTTTTTGTATGACATTCGACTTCCCGTCTACTGCGGGAATAGAACCTTTACCTCTTAGAAGTGATATCTGTTTAATATACTACTGCTTCAAAAGTTATATTTTATAAGCTTTCCGTGAATATCACAAAAACCATGATGTAGGTCTATAAGAGGTGAATAATTGTAATTTATTAGGTTCGTCACGCACTACCACTTACGCAGGGAAAGATTAAAGAGTGACGTTATTCAGTCGTGTGACAAGCCGCTAAACGTAATGTTCTATATAAATAATCCCGAATAAAGCCTTCAGACATAACGGGAGACACGAGTCGGGAAAGAGATTTATCTTTTCGAATCTAATCTTGTGGATGGCGAAAAGAGCAGTTCTACAATTTTTTCCCTTAAATTTTTGCGTGGCTCAGACTCGACTGTAAACATTGAGACAATTTTCTTTTGGTTTACGCAAAGTCATTTGGAAGAATTTCGCAGAATAGTTACTTAAACGCAAAAAGTCGGTCGTACACATCATTTGCTTCGTACGAAGTTATGATGCCTTTTACTTTTGAAAGGAGAAATTGGAGTCATGTTTGCGAAAACAAAAGGTAAATGTTTTATGTTATACATCTACATATATTTCAATTCGTTTATGAAACTTTTGTGCTTGCTGAACAATAGGGTGGGACTCACAGGTTTTACAATCGCATTACCCCTATGGTGTACAAGTGAAATGATAGTCTCCCCTTTGTCATATGTCATTCATGTTTATCGTACCTTCGACGTGCTTTGTTTTTACTATCGTTCTTATTATAAAGCGCTTAGTGAGTACATAAGCTAAATCGTTACGACTTGTGGTAATAACTTTTTTGTAACACATTTATTTACTCAATTATTTATGCTGTGTAGTGTCGGCTTAGAATAGCACTACCCCATTTCTTCCGGTGGGTGTACGTAAAAGGCGACTAACGGTATTGGGGTTATTAAGGGATTTTTGGGCGATGCGGTTGGAGACCCATCACCAGCAACCTTTATTTCACCATATTTACCCCACTAAACTTTCCAAAAGTGGCTGAGGAATTTCTAATTCCTTAGCTCTGGTTACCCCTTTTAGGGATTTATAGCCGTGAGTATATGTATGTATGTATGTTATTTACTCAACTTAGCTAAAATTGGCGAAGGGGGTTTTGATTTTGGTGCTCTAGCTCACCTTATTTTGGATTACAAACGTGAGTCCGTTTTGCAAGAAAGTGCATGATTTGTATCATAACATAACATAAACGTTCACGCCGAATATCCCTGAAGGGGTTGGCAGAAGTACTAATACTTCTGAACATCACGTGATTTTGTCACCTGGTGTTCAGAGTACCCACGTTTTGCATGGACAGTGTACTCACGTGATAGGGGGCAGGCCTATCGCCGTTTTGTACGAATACACTGTCACATGACTAAGTACAACTCAGCCATGTGGGTTTCCTCACGATGTTTTCCCTCACCGTTAACAACCGTGATAAATTAGCCACACATATGTCTTCAGAAAAGACAAATTGGTGTAGGCCCGACCCAAGATTTGAACACTAGTCGTTTGCATGATAACCGAGTGTTCTACCCACTGGGCTATCACGTCGCCCATTTGTATCATCAAAATGAAAAAAATCTTTAAAAGGAAGCAGTACGGTGTTATGCAAAGGTTTTACCCTTCTCAAAGTTGTAGTTTTTCGTCATCAACTTTTTGAAACAGTTGCTCGGTTTCAGAGTCTATTAATTTATTTACACTAAATAATTTTATTTGTAAAGAAGAAGTGATATAATACCTGTATTATTTAACGTTGCATCAATAGAAAGTCTCAGTTCAAAATGATTACACGTTTACTAAAGTAATCAATTAGCAAATTTAAGGATAAGGAGTATCTCAGTGGGAACCCTATCACTTTACATGCAGGAGATGTACATACATACATACAAAACGGCGACAAGCCTATCTCCTATCACGTGAGTGTACCTACTGTCTAAGATTAAATATTATGATTGTGAGTAATATCACTAATTATTTGCACGTTCCCCGTTTTGCTTGGAAAGAGTATTACCGTGATAGAAAGCAGATCTATTACCGTTTTGTACGAATACACTATCCTATGTCTATTATGACTATACTATTATAGCTATACTATTGCTATCATAATACAATTTTCATGTTTTGAAAACGACTATTTACAGAATCGACGGCGATAGTCGATCCCTAAATGAAGTTGTTTTATCACTAAAATGTTCTAATACATAAACTGCAAAAGTACACTGTCCAAGTAAACTGCGGGTACTCCAACGGGCGACAACAATGTCACGTGATTTTCAGAAGCATTGGTACCCCTGCAACTTCTCCGAGGAGTTACTGAGTGAAAGTTGAATTGATTGTTCTTTTGAAAATAATTAATAAGCTTTCAACAAAACTCTATACACTTCCAGCACTTGTAATGTAACTTGATTAACTTGAGTGTATCTCTCAACATACACTCGAAGGTAGATAAATTGGAATTCTTTCCACTGACACCTTTCGACTCTGAGCTAATACTGCGGGAATTGTTTAGGAGTTAGTTAAAGATTAAAAGAAAATAGCTCGCTCACGTCGCCAATGTGGGGACGTGAGGAGTCTCGAGATCGAGTGGAGTAAACTCTATCCAACTACTGCAAACTTACTAGTCACGTAAGCCACTCGGGCTGATCAAGCCAGTACATTTCCGTCTGTTTCTAATTTGTTAGTGAACTTACTTTTTTATTACTTGCTAACTGGCAAACATGGTGCTCGAGAAATATTGCTAATCTAACACCGTTCGAGAGCAGAACGTGAGGGGAATACTCATTTTCCTTTGATATTATTAATTTCCTGTAAGGAATTGTGGTATTGATTTAGCAAAAAATAAGGTCTTTGGATATTACGTGATTAGATTTTTGTTACTGAGATCGATAGCTAATAATAATGAATTGTGAAATATGAAGTTTGATAACAATAATTAAAAATACCGACTAAGTACGTGTTGGGTCACAAAATAATTAGTCTCATGCTAAAGACCCTTTTGATGAAGTTGTGCTGTGTTAGTTTATATAAAAATATGTTTAATGTTTTTGAGATATACTTAGTTTGTTGTTGGTGTGACACGGGACTTTGTGATAATATATAATTATTGAGACCATAGCTTTGCACAATCATGTTACGACGCTTTGTTAGAAATATATCAAAATGGTGACAAAAACAAGAACTGACAGCATTTATTTATTGATCGATTACCTGCTTCTGGATTATTATCAATATTTGCTACAAGTATGCATTCATACATACATACATACATATACTCACGGCTATAAATCCCTAAAAGGGGTAGCCAGAGCTGAGAAATTAGAAATTCCTCAGCCACTTCTGGAAGTTGAGTGGGGAAAAGATGGTAGAATAAAGGTTGTTGGTGATGGGTCTCCAACCGCATCGCCCAAAAATCCCTTAAAAAGCCCCAAGTCCGTTAGTCGCCTCTTACGTACACCCACCGGAAGAAATGGGGTGGTGCTATTCTAAGCCGACACTACACAGTTAAATACACAGTATACAGTAGTACAGTATGTATTCAATGCAATATTATAGCTCGCCTGTTCTAAGTCTAAATAAATTTACTAAAAAAGAAGATTTCTTCGAACAGTAAAAGAAACATTATAAATTTTCCAGTGTAATTCAAGTTTGTTTACGTTTATATGGAAATCTAGTAACTTTCATATGTCCTTGCTTGTGCAAATTGTAATAGTAGCATCGGTAATTACACTTTGTAGCCAACGGCACGGTTCAAGTTATCAATTAAGCTTAAAGTCGCGTTTGAGACAGTGTCTAATATTTACCATCCCTTTAACCACTGAATATATAATAGTACCACTCAACTATCATTAACAGCCCCTTCCATTTTGCTGTGTACACTACACACAATACTAATTTATTTTGAATGTTAAAGTCTCAAGTGAAATGGTATGGACCTTCGTGAGAGAAACTTAAATTGACATTGTAAGGAAGTTTACAAACAATAAAATTAAGAAACGAAATATGTGACCAAAAATTAATCACAACTTATACATTTTAACTTTTTGTCAAAGCTTTACTCGTAAATTTGTTAAACGTTCTGTAACTGTATTCTTTACTAACAAAATTCTTAAATAAAAACAAAATTAAAAAGTGAGTAACAACAACCGCCCAATCTCATGAATAATATTTCGTTTCACGCCAAAATATCCAGTTATAATCTGTCGCGAGAGTCTAGTATGAACGACCGTTCAGGGTGCTGTTACTTTCATTTTAACTGTCGGAACGATGTGAAAATATTTCTCGGGTATAGCTAAGGTGGAGAGAGACCGCAGGACGAACAAACGACTCAATTCGAATACTGGTTTCATTTGTTATTAAAATTAAACGTAGATTTTTTCATACTCTAGGTAGAGGTAAAGGCAACATGCTTGTGTTCAATGACTTATATTACATAACTACACTAATTTCAATTCGGTATGCAAAGTTTTTCTAAAGTGATGGTGATTAAAAAACCATTTCGAGATATTATGGTTATAAACGATATTTTCATGAAATTATATCAATTGAAGCTAAGACGACTGTTATTTTATCAAAAAACTGTAACAGTGTTTGACCTTCAATGTTGTTTCAAAGACATACAGTTTTACAGTTTATTAATAAAATATCGAAAATCATAGGTTTGTTTAGTTTAATATCGTAATAATTTCATTTGACATCACAAATTCGTATTATGTTTTGCAATCAGCAACATTTTTATAAAACATTTCGCTTCATTTGCATGTCGCTACGTGATTTTATCAATCGATGACGTCATAAAGTACAAAAGTTGAACAATCTTTAAAAAATCATAACTTTACAATTATTCATTTTAAATGGAAAATATTCCAATTAGTCTTTTATTTTCGTGTTAACTATCGAATAAAAATATTTAATAAATACCAAAAAAAAACTTTGCATACCGAATTGTTTCTATATATTTAGGGAACTATAGATTTATGATATGTCCTTGTAAACTTTATACATATTTTTTAAAACAACTATTTCTTTCCTTAATAAAATAAAATAAATAAATAAATAAATAAAATAACTGTTTTAAAAAGAGTCTACGAAAAGTTTGGTAATTTTCAATGAAGCGTGTAATACATGCTCTCTTCTATTTTTGACAATAAAAAACGATGTATGAAAAAACTGATAAACGTAGAAGAAACGCAAAAATTTTAAGCACGTGATGGTAAGTAAGTATAAAAATATTGATGAATGAATGCAAGGAAAGGTTTGCCAGGATCGTATAAATAGGCGATATTGTTTCTGTATTCGCTTATAGAAATTAATGGTATAAGTATTTGTAGCAGAAATTAGAATCATAAAAGAAGCCTAAGGAAATAATGATGAAAGCATGAACATATAGAAATTCGAGCTTACACTGGCGGAGTAGGGGTTACAATCTGGTTTGGCGGCCGAGACGGGTTACTCGAGTGAAGACTGATAATGAAGCCAGTTAAAATATATTCTATTAAACTCATGTTATATGTAAATGTCAGGCTTTTATTAAAATTGACATTACTCACGGCTATAGATCCTTAGTAGGTATAAATGGGGTATAGCTATTCTAAGCCGAGACTACACTAAAATTGACCTACAAACATACATACATATACTCACGGCTATAAATCTCTAGAAGGAGCAGCCAGAGCTAAGGAATTAGCAATACCTCAGCCACTTTTGAAAAATTGAGTGGGGAAAAGATGGTAAAGTAAAGGTTGTTGGTGATGGGTCTCCAACCGCACCGCCCAGAAATCCCTTAAAAGCCCCAATACCGTTAGTCGCCTCTAAGTACACCCATCGGCAGAAACGGGGTAGTGATATTCTAAGCCGACATACATACATACATACATATTCTCACGCCGTTAGTTCCCATTGGGGTAGGCAGAGACTACTCGCCACTTTGTACGATCCTGGCACACCTCTCTGGCTTCGTTTACATCCATCAATCTTTTCATACATGCTCTTTTATTCTTCATACTGCGGACACCTGCCTTTTTGAGCACATTTTCTATTTGATCCAAATGTGTCCTCCGAGGTCGTCCGGACACCTAGCGACACTACACGGCAAAACTAAAATTGAGTAAAGTTGATATACCTGAGAGTTTATATTTCCTTAAATGAGATAGTAAAAAATAAAAATTACGGAAATAATGATGAAATGGACAATATATAGAAATACGACTGCATTTCTATCGAAGTAAAGGTTAGAATACTGTTAGCGGCGAGATGGGTTACATATCAAGTTTTTTAAGGACCGTATAAGAGGTCGTTTAATAGTCCCTGCCTAGTAGAAACGAATAACACAACCGTATGTAAGTAAGAAAAAACGAACGAGTATAGAATAACATTACGAAAATTCATCATTATAAAAAAACCTTATAAAGGAAATAATACCGAAAGCAAGAACATATAGAAATACAGATGGAGTAGAGGTTACAATGCGGTTTGGCGGCGAGATGGGTTACCGGAATGAAGACTGATGATAAGGAAGCCAGTTAAAATATATTTTATTCCACTCAAGTAACATGTAAATGTCAATTTTTCAGTTTCGTATAAGAGGTTGTTTAATAGTCCTGCCTATCCTCATGAAAACTAATGGCAGATTTATGATATGTAAATGAAAATATATAAATATAGATGGTATGTATGTTATTTACTCAACTTAGCTAAAATTGGCGAAGGGGGTTTTGATTTTGGTGCTCTAGCTCACCTTATTTTGGATTACAAACGTGAGTCCGTTTTGCAAGAAAGTGCATGATTTGTATCATAACATAACATAAACGTTCACGCCGAATATCCCTGAAGGGGTTGGCAGAAGTACTAATACTTCTGAACATCACGTGATTTTGTCACCTGGTGTTCAGAGTACCCACGTTTTGCATGGACAGTGTACTCACGTGATAGGGGGCAGGCCTATCGCCGTTTTGTACGAATACACTGTCACATGACTAAGTACAACTCAGCCATGTGGGTTTCCTCACGATGTTTTCCCTCACCGTTAACAACCGTGATAAATTAGCCACACATATGTCTTCAGAAAAGACAAATTGGTGTAGGCCCGACCCAAGATTTGAACACTAGTCGTTTGCATGATAACCGAGTGTTCTACCCACTGGGCTATCACGTCGCCCATTTGTATCATCAAAATGAAAAAAATCTTTAAAAGGAAGCAGTACGGTGTTATGCAAAGGTTTTACCCTTCTCAAAGTTGTAGTTTTTCGTCATCAACTTTTTGAAACAGTTGCTCGGTTTCAGAGTCTATTAATTTATTTACACTAAATAATTTTATTTGTAAAGAAGAAGTGATATAATACCTGTATTATTTAACGTTGCATCAATAGAAAGTCTCAGTTCAAAATGATTACACGTTTACTAAAGTAATCAATTAGCAAATTTAAGGATAAGGAGTATCTCAGTGGGAACCCTATCACTTTACATGCAGGAGATGTACATACATACATACAAAACGGCGACAAGCCTATCTCCTATCACGTGAGTGTACCTACTGTCTAAGATTAAATATTATGATTGTGAGTAATATCACTAATTATTTGCACGTTCCCCGTTTTGCTTGGAAAGAGTATTACCGTGATAGAAAGCAGATCTATTACCGTTTTGTACGAATACACTATCCTATGTCTATTATGACTATACTATTATAGCTATACTATTGCTATCATAATACAATTTTCATGTTTTGAAAACGACTATTTACAGAATCGACGGCGATAGTCGATCCCTAAATGAAGTTGTTTTATCACTAAAATGTTCTAATACATAAACTGCAAAAGTACACTGTCCAAGTAAACTGCGGGTACTCCAACGGGCGACAACAATGTCACGTGATTTTCAGAAGCATTGGTACCCCTGCAACTTCTCCGAGGAGTTACTGAGTGAAAGTTGAATTGATTGTTCTTTTGAAAATAATTAATAAGCTTTCAACAAAACTCTATACACTTCCAGCACTTGTAATGTAACTTGATTAACTTGAGTGTATCTCTCAACATACACTCGAAGGTAGATAAATTGGAATTCTTTCCACTGACACCTTTCGACTCTGAGCTAATACTGCGGGAATTGTTTAGGAGTTAGTTAAAGATTAAAAGAAAATAGCTCGCTCACGTCGCCAATGTGGGGACGTGAGGAGTCTCGAGATCGAGTGGAGTAAACTCTATCCAACTACTGCAAACTTACTAGTCACGTAAGCCACTCGGGCTGATCAAGCCAGTACATTTCCGTCTGTTTCTAATTTGTTAGTGAACTTACTTTTTTATTACTTGCTAACTGGCAAACATGGTGCTCGAGAAATATTGCTAATCTAACACCGTTCGAGAGCAGAACGTGAGGGGAATACTCATTTTCCTTTGATATTATTAATTTCCTGTAAGGAATTGTGGTATTGATTTAGCAAAAAATAAGGTCTTTGGATATTACGTGATTAGATTTTTGTTACTGAGATCGATAGCTAATAATAATGAATTGTGAAATATGAAGTTTGATAACAATAATTAAAAATACCGACTAAGTACGTGTTGGGTCACAAAATAATTAGTCTCATGCTAAAGACCCTTTTGATGAAGTTGTGCTGTGTTAGTTTATATAAAAATATGTTTAATGTTTTTGAGATATACTTAGTTTGTTGTTGGTGTGACACGGGACTTTGTGATAATATATAATTATTGAGACCATAGCTTTGCACAATCATGTTACGACGCTTTGTTAGAAATATATCAAAATGGTGACAAAAACAAGAACTGACAGCATTTATTTATTGATCGATTACCTGCTTCTGGATTATTATCAATATTTGCTACAAGTATGCATTCATACATACATACATACATATACTCACGGCTATAAATCCCTAAAAGGGGTAGCCAGAGCTGAGAAATTAGAAATTCCTCAGCCACTTCTGGAAGTTGAGTGGGGAAAAGATGGTAGAATAAAGGTTGTTGGTGATGGGTCTCCAACCGCATCGCCCAAAAATCCCTTAAAAAGCCCCAAGTCCGTTAGTCGCCTCTTACGTACACCCACCGGAAGAAATGGGGTGGTGCTATTCTAAGCCGACACTACACAGTTAAATACACAGTATACAGTAGTACAGTATGTATTCAATGCAATATTATAGCTCGCCTGTTCTAAGTCTAAATAAATTTACTAAAAAAGAAGATTTCTTCGAACAGTAAAAGAAACATTATAAATTTTCCAGTGTAATTCAAGTTTGTTTACGTTTATATGGAAATCTAGTAACTTTCATATGTCCTTGCTTGTGCAAATTGTAATAGTAGCATCGGTAATTACACTTTGTAGCCAACGGCACGGTTCAAGTTATCAATTAAGCTTAAAGTCGCGTTTGAGACAGTGTCTAATATTTACCATCCCTTTAACCACTGAATATATAATAGTACCACTCAACTATCATTAACAGCCCCTTCCATTTTGCTGTGTACACTACACACAATACTAATTTATTTTGAATGTTAAAGTCTCAAGTGAAATGGTATGGACCTTCGTGAGAGAAACTTAAATTGACATTGTAAGGAAGTTTACAAACAATAAAATTAAGAAACGAAATATGTGACCAAAAATTAATCACAACTTATACATTTTAACTTTTTGTCAAAGCTTTACTCGTAAATTTGTTAAACGTTCTGTAACTGTATTCTTTACTAACAAAATTCTTAAATAAAAACAAAATTAAAAAGTGAGTAACAACAACCGCCCAATCTCATGAATAATATTTCGTTTCACGCCAAAATATCCAGTTATAATCTGTCGCGAGAGTCTAGTATGAACGACCGTTCAGGGTGCTGTTACTTTCATTTTAACTGTCGGAACGATGTGAAAATATTTCTCGGGTATAGCTAAGGTGGAGAGAGACCGCAGGACGAACAAACGACTCAATTCGAATACTGGTTTCATTTGTTATTAAAATTAAACGTAGATTTTTTCATACTCTAGGTAGAGGTAAAGGCAACATGCTTGTGTTCAATGACTTATATTACATAACTACACTAATTTCAATTCGGTATGCAAAGTTTTTCTAAAGTGATGGTGATTAAAAAACCATTTCGAGATATTATGGTTATAAACGATATTTTCATGAAATTATATCAATTGAAGCTAAGACGACTGTTATTTTATCAAAAAACTGTAACAGTGTTTGACCTTCAATGTTGTTTCAAAGACATACAGTTTTACAGTTTATTAATAAAATATCGAAAATCATAGGTTTGTTTAGTTTAATATCGTAATAATTTCATTTGACATCACAAATTCGTATTATGTTTTGCAATCAGCAACATTTTTATAAAACATTTCGCTTCATTTGCATGTCGCTACGTGATTTTATCAATCGATGACGTCATAAAGTACAAAAGTTGAACAATCTTTAAAAAATCATAACTTTACAATTATTCATTTTAAATGGAAAATATTCCAATTAGTCTTTTATTTTCGTGTTAACTATCGAATAAAAATATTTAATAAATACCAAAAAAAAACTTTGCATACCGAATTGTTTCTATATATTTAGGGAACTATAGATTTATGATATGTCCTTGTAAACTTTATACATATTTTTTAAAACAACTATTTCTTTCCTTAATAAAATAAAATAAATAAATAAATAAATAAAATAACTGTTTTAAAAAGAGTCTACGAAAAGTTTGGTAATTTTCAATGAAGCGTGTAATACATGCTCTCTTCTATTTTTGACAATAAAAAACGATGTATGAAAAAACTGATAAACGTAGAAGAAACGCAAAAATTTTAAGCACGTGATGGTAAGTAAGTATAAAAATATTGATGAATGAATGCAAGGAAAGGTTTGCCAGGATCGTATAAATAGGCGATATTGTTTCTGTATTCGCTTATAGAAATTAATGGTATAAGTATTTGTAGCAGAAATTAGAATCATAAAAGAAGCCTAAGGAAATAATGATGAAAGCATGAACATATAGAAATTCGAGCTTACACTGGCGGAGTAGGGGTTACAATCTGGTTTGGCGGCCGAGACGGGTTACTCGAGTGAAGACTGATAATGAAGCCAGTTAAAATATATTCTATTAAACTCATGTTATATGTAAATGTCAGGCTTTTATTAAAATTGACATTACTCACGGCTATAGATCCTTAGTAGGTATAAATGGGGTATAGCTATTCTAAGCCGAGACTACACTAAAATTGACCTACAAACATACATACATATACTCACGGCTATAAATCTCTAGAAGGAGCAGCCAGAGCTAAGGAATTAGCAATACCTCAGCCACTTTTGAAAAATTGAGTGGGGAAAAGATGGTAAAGTAAAGGTTGTTGGTGATGGGTCTCCAACCGCACCGCCCAGAAATCCCTTAAAAGCCCCAATACCGTTAGTCGCCTCTAAGTACACCCATCGGCAGAAACGGGGTAGTGATATTCTAAGCCGACATACATACATACATACATATTCTCACGCCGTTAGTTCCCATTGGGGTAGGCAGAGACTACTCGCCACTTTGTACGATCCTGGCACACCTCTCTGGCTTCGTTTACATCCATCAATCTTTTCATACATGCTCTTTTATTCTTCATACTGCGGACACCTGCCTTTTTGAGCACATTTTCTATTTGATCCAAATGTGTCCTCCGAGGTCGTCCGGACACCTAGCGACACTACACGGCAAAACTAAAATTGAGTAAAGTTGATATACCTGAGAGTTTATATTTCCTTAAATGAGATAGTAAAAAATAAAAATTACGGAAATAATGATGAAATGGACAATATATAGAAATACGACTGCATTTCTATCGAAGTAAAGGTTAGAATACTGTTAGCGGCGAGATGGGTTACATATCAAGTTTTTTAAGGACCGTATAAGAGGTCGTTTAATAGTCCCTGCCTAGTAGAAACGAATAACACAACCGTATGTAAGTAAGAAAAAACGAACGAGTATAGAATAACATTACGAAAATTCATCATTATAAAAAAACCTTATAAAGGAAATAATACCGAAAGCAAGAACATATAGAAATACAGATGGAGTAGAGGTTACAATGCGGTTTGGCGGCGAGATGGGTTACCGGAATGAAGACTGATGATAAGGAAGCCAGTTAAAATATATTTTATTCCACTCAAGTAACATGTAAATGTCAATTTTTCAGTTTCGTATAAGAGGTTGTTTAATAGTCCTGCCTATCCTCATGAAAACTAATGGCAGATTTATGATATGTAAATGAAAATATATAAATATAGATGGTTAATACGGTTTGGGCACATAGAAAGGAAGGATTATACTTAATTGGTAAAAGAAATTTATAGAGCTAATGTTGATGGTTATGTTATGTTAGTAGAGGACGACCTCGGAGGACACCTTTGGATCAAATAAAGAGTGTGCTCGAAAAGGCAGGTGACCCTAGTTTGAAAAATAAAAGAGCATGTATGAAAAGATTAATGGATGTAAATAAAGCTAAAGAGAATTGCCAGGATTGTACAAAGTGGCGATCGGTATTCTCTGACTACCCAAATGGAAACAGATGGCGTGAGTATATGTATGTATGTATTTTTTTACAGAGAATGGAGTAATATTGCTAAAAATACCATTTTCAAACGTTAATAAGAAAGGAAATAATGATGAAAGCAAGAACATATAGAAATACGGACGGAGTAGAGGTTACAATGCGGTTTGGCGGCGAGATGGGTTACCGGAATGAAGACTGATAATGAAGCCAGTTAAAATAACTCTCATTACACTCTGATTTGGCTATTCATACGGCTCCTAAATTGCCAGAAATGTTTTATTCAAATTATTTATTTTGTAGCATTGGCTATGTTAACGCCTGATCCACATGATACGGCAAGCCGCAGGAGCAGCGGCGGCGGCGGCGCGGGGACAAGCTTCACTACGCAACCAACCACCGCCAACTTAACATATTATATTGTACATTTTGTAATTTAAATATTTAGAGTAAATTTGTGTTTAAAAGCAAGACTTAGTTTGAATTTATTCCTTGCTTAAACATTTGGCGACCGTGATAAATTAGTGGCCATTGCCTAGTGGTGGCTACAACCAATCTTCGGTGAAGAAATATCGAGTACCATCGGATAACCGCTACTCGAATAACGCCGTTTGGACTTCGGGAACTGATTTGTCGGATGATATTGCTGACTTCAACTCTGATGATCAATTAAAGGATTGCTGAGGAGCTTCACCATCGCATCTGTTTGGTCATCCCGAGGAAAGTATTGGCCTACCTACATCCTTCTATTCTTATCCTTTCCTGTCTTTCCAATTCATGTTGTGTAGATATTTATCGCCCCAAAGTGTTGAAACAATATCTTGCTGTTAATTTAAAGCGTATTGTCTAATTCACTCTTTGGCCTTAGCGTTACAAAATCAATCAATTATCTTTTACATAATAAGTTATTTAACTACCTACTATATTTTTATCAATTTCCATTTTATTTGCACTTCAAGCAAACCTAAACCAATTTATTAGCTCAGACGAAATTGACAAGTTTTTTTCCCTACTTCAATCACTACACAAATTTCTTATTGAAGTTTTATCATTTAGACGTTATCATTTACAATTATTTTGCCTATCATTGTTAACTACCTTCATCAAAATAATATATAAAATTCAAATTTATTTACACGCAACTGCCGACTATTTCAGTGAAAAACATCAAATAAAGTTCGGGTGTTCCGAGCAGACTACTACAGCTGCTGCCGATACCTTTAGCTGAAGTTGTGATCGGCGCGCGCGTCGCATAGACAGATTGGCGGTTGGATTATAAAGTACTAGACAGTGCTTTGGGAGGTTTGGTTATTTTAACGTTTCTTGTGCTACGTTAATTGTTCTATTATAATATTTATAATGGAAGGAAAAGACATGCTTAAAGATTTATTAAAGAAACGTAGTATTATAAAAGGTAGATTAACTAAGTTTAAAGATCATTTAAATGTTTTAATTCAATTGGCGGATAAAATAACTTCAATTCAAATTAAGGATCTATCAATGAGAATGGTAAAATTTCAAGAATTACTCTCTGATTTTAACAACTTACAGACAGAAATAGAGATACTGTCGCCGAACGTGGACGAACAGTTAACTGAGAGAGATACTATAGAAACTCAATTCTATTCTCTTCTTTCCATTGCGCAAGACTTAATTGAAAAGTTTTCCTCTCACAAAGAGTCAAATCTTAATGAAAGTGTGGCTGGTTCATGTTCACATTCTTTTAACTCGATTAAACTACCCACTATTGATTTAGCAAAATTTGATGGGAATTATTTAAAGTGGCTCGAATTCCGTGACACATTTGATTCTCTTATAAATCAAAATGAATCCATACCATTAATAAATAAATTTCATTATCTAAGGTCTAGTTTGGAGGGTAGTGCATCTGTGGTAATTAGATCACTCGAGTTTACTGCAAACAATTACAACAATGCGTGGCAACTACTATGCGAGCGATACAATAACAAAAATATCCTTATAAATAATCATCTCAAGTCATTATTAAGTATTGAATCTATGAGCAAAGAATCTTTTAAGGCATTACGTTTCTTAATTGATCACATATCTAAAAATTTAAGATCTCTACAGTCTTTGGGACTTCCTACCGAACAATGGGATGTTCTTTTAATATTTATTACCTCAGCAAAGTTAGATTCCAATACGAGTAGAAAGTGGGAAGAACATAAGAACAGTTTGTTAGAATTACCGACACTCGATAAATTTTACACATTTTTACGAAGTCGCGCAGACATTTTAGAAACAACCCATTATAATCGAAACGACAAGTACGAACAAAGGCCTATTTCCCATAACAAAAACGTAAGAGCATTTTTTACATCATCGGATAATGTTAATAAACGATGTCAACCTTGTGTCATATGTAACAAGAGCCATTTTGTTCATGAATGTGCAAAGTTTAAATATTTAGATATTGATAGTAGGGTACGCGACGTTACTCAATTTAAATTGTGTACTATTTGTTTACGAAGCGGTCATCAATCTTATCAGTGTCGTTTGAAAGGTTCGTGTAAGATATGCAAAGGTAAACATAACACCTTGTTACATAATCAACAGTCATCACAACAAGGATTAATACGATCAAGCGAATCTCTGGCCGCGCCTGCTGCCACCGCCGCCGCTGGGCCAGTCGCCTTATCAGCGGTAACGATGACTCACACTCTATTGTGCACGGCGCAGGTCGAACTTGTTAATGAATATAACAATAAAAGCCTTAAGGTGCGAGCATTATTAGATACCGGTAGTCAGTCGTCTTTTGTTACGGAGAACATTTGTAATAAATTAGGTTTGCGTAAGGAATCTTTGCACAGTATCAGTGTTTGTGGACTTAATAATGTTAAATGCGATATTGGAGGAAGTTGTAACGTGAGAGTGAATTCATATTTATCGTCTTATAGTACTAAAATTAGTTGCCTTATAGTGCCTAAAATAACCGGTATTTTACCCGGTGTTGAAATAAATACTGATCGTTTAAATATTCCCAACAGTATTGAACTAGCTGATCCACATTTTTTCCAGCCCTCTTCTATTGACATTTTATTAGGGGCTGACGTATTTTGGGATATAATTGGAACTAATCAGTTAAAGTTAGGTTATAATTTGCCTACTTTGCAAGAATCTAAGATGGGGTGGCTTATAGCCGGCCCTATTGGAATTAATAATCTTTGCTCTAAAGTTCACTGCAACTTAAGCCTATTAGATTTAGATAATTCAATTAAACTATTTTGGCAGATAGACGATTTGCCTTCTGACACAAAAACATTATCCCTAGAGGAACAGTTCTGTGAGAATCATTTTTTAGAGACTACCACTCGACTAGAGAATGGGAGATTTTGTGTTTTAATGCCGCTGAAAGAAACCGAAACGAATCTCGGAAATTCTTTTAATTTATCACTTAAGCGTTTGTCAAATTTAGAGAGTAAGTTAAATAAAAATCCTCAATTAAAGGCACCTTATTCAACTTTTATTGAGGAATATCGTACAATGGGTCATTTAAGTGAAGTAGAACAACCGGACTTTGGTGTATATCTCCCGCACCACTGTGTCATTCGAAATAAAAGTGAAACAACACGGTTAAGAGTTGTTTTTGACGGGTCGGCTAAAACATCGACCGGGAAGTCGGTGAACGATATTCAAGCCGTAGGCGCCGTCGTTCAAAGCGACTTATTTTCCATTTTGTTACGTTTTCGTGGCCATCGTTACGTGTTATTAGGAGACCTGGAGAAGATGTATCGGCAAATTATATTGCACCCCTCACAGCGTCATCTCCAGCACATTCTTTGGCGAGACCCCACTTCTAGTGACAGAAAATGCAATACTTTGCAAGTATTGCAGCTGCACACCGTCACGTATGGCATGGCTTCTGCTCCATTTCTAAGTACGAGATGTTTATTGCAGTTAGCATATGAATGTACGGATCCTGTTATAGCTAACGTCATTCAAAATGATTTTACATTGATGACTTGAACACGGGTGCGGAGACTGAGAGCGATCTACAGTACATCTATAAAAATGTTAAAAAGGTGTTGGATACGGCTTGTTTACCTTTAAGGAAAATTCGCACTAATTGTTCACAGGCTTTCGGCAGTCAGAGACTCCAACTCCGAGTTAGTCGATTTAACCAAAGAATCGAGTGTACTAGGATTAAATTACTGTCCGAAGTCTGATAAAATTAAATTTACAGCCAACATCGAATCATCTCCAGTGCCCACAAAAAGGTCTGTCATTACGACAACTTGTAAAATTTTTGACCCTCTCGGTTTAATATGTGCATGTATTATCAAGGCCAAAATATTTTTACAACAATTATGGGTTGCAAAATTGAGTTGGGAAGAACCCATACCTCAAAAACTTGTAAGTACATGGTACAATTTTATTAATAATTTGCACTTAATCTCAAATATAACTATTAATAGAAATGTTCTTTGCCATGACCCAATTTCAATAGATTTACATTGCTTTGTCGATGCGTCAAAGGATGCCTATGCTGCTTGCGTGTATTTACGTTCAGTCAATAAAAACAATGACGTTACGGTGAACCTATTTTGTGGAAAGGCTCGCGTTATGCCTTTAAAGCCGAATACTATCCCACGAGCAGAATTGTTAGGTAATCTACTAGGCGCGCGTTTATGTGATAAGGTTCTCAAAGCGGTACGTTTTAACGTTCAACAAAAAATAATTTGGACCGATTCTACTGTTGTTCTCGGTTGGTTAAAGACTGATGTAAAACAATTAAAAATGTTTGTATGTAATAGGGTTAACGAAATTAACGAACTTACACGTGATTTTCAATTCAGGCATGTTCCTACGAGTATGAACCCAGCTGACCTTGCCTCGCGGGGGGTCGACCCTCAGGTTCTAGCGTCATCTTCTTTGTGGTGGGAGGGTCCTTCCTTCCTAAAGACGGAGGAGTCTGAGTGGCCGCGGCATTCATACCCCACCGAGAGTTTACCCGATATTAAGGTGAACGCTCTGTTTGTGGCGTCCGAGCGAGCGCATTTACAGTCACTCATCGATTTCGATAGGTACTCCACATTTAATAAATTGTTAAGGAGTTTTGCGTTCGTCTTGCGGTTTATAAATAATATTACAAAATTAAGGCAAAGATTGTCAGGTCCGCTTAATATTACGGAGTTGGATAATTCGTTAAAAATTTTAGTTAGGTTTAGCCAAACAGAATCGTTTCCCGAAGAAATTAAGCTACTTGAACAAGGGAAATGTTTACCAAAAAATAATAAATTAATACAGTTGACACCGTTTATTGACACTGATAAAATTGTTCGAGTTGGTGGTCGATTAAATAATTCGAGTTTTGATTTCGACAAGAAATATCCCATTTTATTAGATGCTAAGCATCATTTCATGTATCTTATTATGAACCATGAGCATATTCGTTTATTCCATGCAGGTCCACAGTTATTACTGTCATCCGTGCGCGATAGATATTGGCCGGTTGGTGGTAGGAGTTTAGCGCGGCGCGTGGCGCGGCGCTGTGTCACGTGCGCGAGAATGCGTGCTGTCACTATGCAGCCAATCATGGGGCACCTGCCAGAGGCGCGTACTAACGGTGTTTTCCCTTTCTACTCGTGCGGGATGGACTTTGCTGGACCGTTTATGATCAGTAGTCGTAAAGGCCGAGGTAATAGAATAACAAAATGTTATCTTTGCTTATTCGTTTACCTCACTACCAAAGCCGTTCATTTGGAACTCGTCAGTGATCTGAGTACCCAAGCTTTTATTCTATGTTTACGTAGGTTTATATCAAGAAGGGGTAAACCAATTGAAATATATTGCGACAACGGTAGGAATTTTGTTGGTGCTCACAATGAATTAGGTAGGCTACTGAGATCCAGCCGTCAGTCTGTCTATGATTTCGCTAGTTATGAAGGAATTAGATTTATGTTTTCCCCTGTATATTCCCCTACATTTGGAGGAATTTTTGAGGCTGGAATACGCTCAGCCAAATTTTATTTAAAGCGTGTAGCTGGAAATGCTTCTTTGACATTTGAGGAGTTAGCGACATTGTTTACACAAATTGAAGCTATCCTAAACTCACGCCCACTGTCTCCTCTCTCGACCAACTGTACCGATCCTTCTCCTCTGACCCCAGGCCACTTTCTGATCGGGAGACCGCTCACGTCTATACCAACAGCTCCTGTCACTGTCACCAGCCCCAACAGATATCAGCTTATAGAGAAGATCCGCTAGCACTTCTGGGACCGCTGGCGTCGAGAATATATAGCCGAGCTGCAGCAGCGCACGAAGTGGCAGTCTCCACAGCGCCAGCTTGCGCTGGGGGACTTGGTTTTACTCAACGACGATAACCTGCCGCCTCTCCATTGGCGAATGGGACGCGTGATCCGTCTCTTTCCTGGCACAGACGGCGTTACCAGAGTCGCTGAGGTAACCACAGCAAAGGGTATTCTTCGGAGGGCCGTCAATAAGATGTGCCTTCTGCCGACTCAGGGACCTACTGAAGAAGACGACCAGGAGCAGAGTGGTCCGCCACGGGGTCCACTATATTCTTGAAAGCTGTAAAGCTTTCAACGTCCCGGAGGATGTTAACGCCTGATCCACATGATACGGCAAGCCGCAGGAGCAGCGGCGGCGGCGGCGCGGGGACAAGCTTCACTACGCAACCAACCACCGCCAACTTAACATATTATATTGTACATTTTGTAATTTAAATATTTAGAGTAAATTTGTGTTTAAAAGCAAGACTTAGTTTGAATTTATTCCTTGCTTAAACAGGCTATTATCGTTATATGATCCTATCAAATATTGATTAGAATTTATATAAATTTAGTGATTGTGAGACTTTAAAAATTTATTAATACTGTTAATAAACGTGCGTAAATTCTTCACAAATCATTTCCTTTGTCATAATGCCAAAGTGTCTATAAAGCTTTAGCATAATATTTTTATATTTTTTAGCATTCGAAATGATCTAGAGATTATGATGTAGTAGAAAGACGGTGGGAATTCTAAGGATTTTGTCTCCTATTTTGCCACTTAACAGGCACGTGTAAACTCAATTAGGTTCTATTCCACCCATACGGTTGAAAACACAATTTATAGTTGACAATACACAGCAAAACAAAACAACACTGCACACAAACTGTATCATTTGAGAAAATCATAGTAGGATCATTATAATGTGAAGTGTTGTTCCCAGCTCGTCAATATTTCCTGCTTGCTGCAGATGAGACTCGCTCCGTTCTGCTCGTTACGCCGCATCACTGCACACAACTGCGTTTCACATCTAAAAAACTTACAAATAAATATAAATACAATTTATGCTGCTGAAAATGATCTCACGAAGTTCCACCCTATTTCCCTTCACTTAAAAACGTGCCAACAGTATATCAACTTTAACTGATTTCAAGAATCTAATGATAAATTTCAGATCCGCGAGCTGTTTGCAGAAACAGTTATAAGGTAAGTGGAAGTCTCGAAGATACGATCGTACTTGCATAGTGGTACGTGAAAGAGTTCAATTGGCTCAATAAATTTCAAATTTCATTATTTGAAGAGGGAGCCGGCGCTCCCGGTCCGCTCTCACGAGTTGCCAATACCTATTGGTTTTCCGATCACGTCTCCATACTATTGGCAAGGATATTCCCGACACCTGTGCTCGCACTGTATGAGGCTTTAAACGCGGATCCGCTTCCACGATAAACTGCCTGTGAAATATCTAGAGCGCGGTGTGCCGCGTCTTGAAGCCACATTTCCTTATGAATGATATATGTCACGCCTTTGGCGTCGCTTGCTCCACCCGACTCGGGTTTGCATATTGCATATCCCACTCTGGCGTGGCGTCACGTTGGTTGCGTGTTTCGCTTGTTTTGCTTTATGATCGAAACAAGCTGACTGTAGTCGGCAAACTTCCCAGACTTATACACTACGTGCTAACTGCAAGCTTGCTTCATCCTGAAACACTGCTTTATAATTGTTTGGATTAACAACGGTTTCACACTGAAATATAGTAGATGCGAACAATGAAAGGATGTTTTTTCACGTGGAATAGGTAAAAAGTTGGCGACAAGAAAGAGGGACGGTACGAACCGCGACCGTATCTCAAATTAAATCTCACCAACAAATCTTAGTGAGGAGATGAACCGGCCCCGGCCCCTACTAAGGTGTACTCACAGGTTAACTACGGAACGTTAACCTTTTGCATTATTTACTAAGTGTTGGGAGCCCTAATGTATTTATCCGTAAGTGGATTCTCGGTGACTTTCACTGCTTTATTGAACTTCCGATCTTATATCACAATAAATCTTTGGAAAATTATTTAACTTTATTTGTAAAATTATTATTTTTTTACTCTTATGTTATAAAAAACACATAAAAAGCGATTGTTTTTTAACACCTTGATACAAATAATAGTTTATAAAAAAGTTATCATTTAAAGTAAAATGCTAACTATTTTACAACTATTTCTGTAGCTTCTACACATATGAACCAAAAACAAATTAAATATTTGGATTTGCATTGTTGTTAGGTTGAAATTAACTAAATAACATTCTTACGCAAATTATGTTCTAAGATGTGCAATTTACAAAAAATATCTTGTAATTTCCACTTCAGCCCTTATAGACATAACCTTTCCTCTAACTTGATAACCGTCTACAGTACTAATGTCAAAGCCGATCCGTGTATTTAGTTAAACAAAAGTGTCTTATTACTCAAGAATAAAACGCGCAGAAAGCAGAATTTGGAGTCACTGGTAGGGCCTTAGTTCATTTTGTCCGCCAACGAAGCCTTGCTCCGCGGCACAATTTGTTCGCGTACAGTAAAAGTAAAAATCCTCATTTTATTGTTCCTGCTCTCATCTCTGCCAGAACCATGTCTATTTGAGTCTCAGAACAGATGAATCTTACTGCCTCCGAGGCTCCTAAGGCTTATGATAGCCATGATAAGTTATTATTAAAGTTATCAACTTTTAAAACGACTTACCGAGAAATACTTTCGAGATTAAAGGGAGGTTTTTCATTTATGTGTTGAAAATTCGGTCTGTGTTCTTTTGATTTTGATTGACGACAGTGCAATGTGTCTAAGGAAGGAAGAATGTGATAAGCTACATTTTCTTTTCATAAAACCTTTTGCCTTATTGCATAAGTTGAAAGTAAGCTTGTCAGTTGTGTTGTAAAGTACCGAACGATGGACCACGCATACTCTTAACACATTTTGACATGATTGTCCGATTATCTTTGGTACTTGTACGTGTATAAGTATTCATACAATTGATAGCTGGGTAGTGTCGGCTTAGAATAGCACTACACCGACTAAAGGGCTATTAGATGGATTCTTGGGTGAATTGGAGAATCATAATCAAAAACCTTCATTTTACCATCTTTTCCCCACTTAACTTCCAGAAGTGGCTGAGGAATTTCGAATTCCTTAGCTCTGGCTACCTCTCCTAGGGATTTATATACTGTTAAGCCGTGAGTATATGTATGTTTGTATGTACAATTGATAGAAAGTCCTTTTGTATCTAAACTAGCGAGCTTAAATCACTATATATCTCTATTATAGTATGAATTTGTATGTTAATTGGTAACGGTAAGCCCTTATGTTTCTAACTGCCGTACTAAGATAATCTTTCAAACAGTGTACGGTCCCAGTAAGTTGTGCATTTCTCTGCAGATGCTTAGTCAAGTTTCTACCAGTAGCTATATTGCTCGACTGACTATTATTTGAGACTATAAAGACCACTGTTTCATATTCAAGCAACCAGGTACAAAATTAATTTCGTTAAGTTATGGGGTTGTTACGTACATACATACATACATACATACATATTCTCACGCCGTTAGTTCCCATTGGGGTAGGCAGAGACATAGGGGTTGTTGTACTCAATTTATTAAATTATGAAACAATAAAGAAAAACTGTATACTTGTCATTCGCCATACCTTTATTTCTATTGTTCTCGGTCTGTTATTTGAAATTACTTTTAGTCTGTAAGTTGTTGTTTTTAGTTTAATTGTTATAGGTGGAGATTTTTAATTGGTATTGCATTGTTTATTGTTTAGTTAATGTATAAGCTGTAAATCTTCCAAATAAAATAAAATAAATAAATAAATGATAAAAGTTTGTTGTGTATTTATTGTTAAGTAACTAACTAACTTTACTCACGGTAATAGTACTCACTAATACTCACCAGTAAAGGTAAAAAGGGGTTGGTAGCTTTCTTTAATAATATAGTTTTCAAAGGCATGAAAGTAGAAATACATATAGTTAAGTAAAATCTTATGGTTTTCAATCACACCACCAAAGTCAAATACCAAGGACAGTAAATAATTGTAAGATTACATACATGCATATACTCACGGCTATCAATCCATAGAAGGGGTAGCCCTAGCTAAGTTGTTAGAAATTCCTCAGCCACTTTTGGAAGTTAAGTGGGGAAAAGGTGGTAAAATTTAGGTTGTTGGTGATGGGTCTCATCCGCATCGCCCGAAAATCCATTAAGAAGCCCTTAAAACCTTGGTCGCCTCTTACGTATACCCAGGGGAAGAAATGAGGTAGTGCTATTCTAAGTATGTATGTATATATGTATTTTACAGAAACAGATATTAATGTAATTCTGCAATTTATGTTTTGTTACACTACAGCGGCAGTCATGTTCGACGGCGGAAATTACGCGCTTTCCATCGATCTCTATTTTACGGTAAACCTTCAGGACCATTTATTTCATTTGATATATCTTTTGATATGATACTTAGTACTTATGTGACTTATAAAAGACTAAATTTAGTTGCTTCTGATTGTAGTAATTGGCTTTTGATTGATTCGGATTTCTGCTGTGATGACTTATATTATGATGTTAACGACATGACTATAGGAAATTGCCCTGGGATTTAAGTTAAAGGAATAATTGTTTGACATTTTCAAAATGCCAAAATATGAAACAAAAAAGAAATACTGTATACTTTTCATTCGCCATACCATAAATTCCAAAGCCTAATGGTGACATAATGCTCCCACAATTCAAACAGAAAGACAGCATTCGTGACAGTAGCCTGTAAGTATTGAAGAATGTGACAAACACTTAGAAAAGATATAAATTGGTGGCAGTTTCGTCGCGCTGACACATAAAGTGAAATAAATCGCCAAAACTAGAGGTTTGCGTGTGACATTTACAGCTCTGCGAGTACGTGCCCGTCCTCTTATTATGTATTTACCTTTTTCTATATTCCGACGTAGAAATGTAATATATTTGGGTTGCATTATTTATTACAGCTCTATTTTCTAAGAGAGTGTTTTTGGTATTGTGTCAAGGGCTTTGTATGGGAAGGCAATTTATACGAATTTCGTTAGATATATAGTTAAGTTTGTTTAATTATAGTGAATTGAGTAATATTAATTGATAATACGAATATTAAAAATATATAAAATTGTGAACCTTTAAGCTAGAAATGAAACATACTATTAAAAAAGCCAAATACTGTAAATTGTTTGAAAATAAGTTACCCTAAAAAGTCAAAAGATGTTTAAGAACATCAACAAAGCAACCCGAGGTTTTTTATACAAACATAACTTCAGAGTGATACAGTATATATATTCTTAAATACGTACAATTCCACACATATCCGCTGAAAGACTCCGAGTAGCAGCCGAAGATTTCCCAGGGTACCAACTTTCTGTATTATTCACATCGGTGGTGCTAATTTGACTATATGTCACTGTCTTACAATAACAGTTCTCATTTTGTAGTGGCTCCAGCTTGAGAATAAGAAATCAACAAGTTGCAACTGTAAGCAGTTTTCAAGACTATTCTAGGATATATGTCAAGAACTTTTTGAAATTCTTTGTAAGGAGTGGAAAATGATCTGTCTAGGCTTTGCCCACTTTCTTTGTTTATAACAATTAGTTGATACATTTACATTAAAATATACTATTTTTCACAGTTATTAACTATATTACAAATTTGTTGGTAAGCTTGATTTAGTATATTATTTCATAAATTGCGGTATGGTTTTTTCCATTCTTTCAATAATACAATTTAGGTTTTGTTGAATTAAATGATCTCAGAAGTCTTCTGTACTACAAGTTTGTCTTTTAATTGTAACACTTAAATACTCCCTTTTTTGTACAGTGGCGGCACCTGGAATGGTTATGGCAGTAACATTGATATAGTGTGTATGTTTACATCAGGTCCAGCCCCTTATCCAATAAATATATACTCCAGGTAAAAAGTATTTAACTTAATGTTTAGAAATGTTTCGCATGCATTTAGTATCTCCAAATGGTGTGCACGGTGTAAAAAATATTTATTTACGTTTCTATTCTAGTCTAACCGACACCGCACAATTATGGAAAGTGCTCTGTTAAAATGAAAATTCTTGTAATAGACTTGATGACATAATAAATACAGATTCCAGCGGAGGTAATAACAGCAAAGAATAATAAGTGATTGTAGCAATTAACGAGTGGCGAAATACTCATTCCGGCTTCCATCCAACTCTGCTAAGAAAAATTAAAATCCTCCGGTGCACAGATTCGAGGGAAGGAATGGGATGGGTTACTTTGCACTTCATTATTGCCTTCTTAAAATTTCAACCCTATTCCTAAAGCTTTTTGAGCTCATTTCAAATGCCACAGAAATATGACTTGGCTCCAAAAACAATTCCGCCAGCTCAAGTTAAGTTAGATAGGAAATAACAATTATTTCACAGTAACGCATAATTGTCAGTTCCGTTATGTTTATTAGGGAACTTCGTTAATTTAAAAGAAAAGTCTATTTCTTCAGTCTGTTTCGTTTTATTTGGAAATGGTTACTCTTACCATTACGATGTAATCAGTGGAAGCACTGTAATTGATTTCTGAAATTGGGTCACTGACAGGGAAAGTACAAATTGTACTATTTAATTCACTTTGTCGTCGCATTCTAGTCGCAAAATTTTTCGTCTACATAAATTTTAAAACTGAATTATAGTGTGATTTATGCACATAGATTTATTTTATTGCAACAGCGAAATTATGGCATTTTAAATAATTGAAGGCATTGAATTAATTGTTTTTCTTAATTGCACCAATTTCCTTAACAGAAATTCTCAAACCACTAACTAAAGAAGTTTATAGAACAATCAATTTATCGTTAAGGTTTTATCCTTAACCACAAGTTACTATAATACTTTTCTATTCTATTTGACTATTCATTATTTTGATACTTTTTTTTCAACCTACTGTTAGCACTATTTTATGGTACTGATCAATAATTTAGATTAACAACAATTTATACACCAAACAGTATGTTTAACTATTATGAATATGACGAAAATAATATCGCAACTAAAATAAATTTAGTATACCATCAGAAGTGCACAGGTTGGACCACATCATGATGTATGTACAGGATGCATTCAAAACAAACTGAGAGCACTTAGTTAGATTGTCCGTTTGAAACTTCCTTATTCTTCTATCATATTGTTTTTTACTTAAAAACTTAGAGCCAGCTCTTGAATAAAAACTTTATATTGCAACAAGATAAATTATTACACCTACCACAACCGAGTGTGATAATTAAAAATGCAGTAAGTCAAAATGCGAATACTTTTCAATCGATTGAAAAAGTATTAGCTAAAGCGGATTAAATTAACAAATGAAAAACGTGGACATACTATCCGGGAAGCTTATTCATCGAATTGAATCAATAATAATATAATCAGCAACCTTATTTACGTAAAAGCCGATGTCGGGTGTATTTGAGCGAAGCTCGCGGGGAGGGCGGAGGGCCGACTACATTAAACTGATTGCTGCAATTAGCGAATGGTGTAATTCTCGTTTTTCAGCACCCCACCCTATTCGAACACCCCGCGAGCCTCCTTTAGGAAATTACTTGAGCCCCTCAGGTCGCCAAGACTTCTACAGGATTAAGTTAAACTATGGGGCGTCAATTGAAATGTTTCGTGTTTAGTTCTATTTTGCATTTTTTGTTTTCTGGTTTCAGTAACCTCTGGTCTGTAAACGCATATATCCGTTAATTTTAGTAACGTTTCATTATTCCTTTAATTACAATAAGTTTTTTGAATGTCAAACTTAAAAGAGAAATTTATTAATTGCGAACTTGCAAAATTATACATTTTTAGGTTACATATTGTAGTTGAGGGGTAAAGGGGAGTGTAATAAATAGTATATATATTATTTCTTCGGATTCGGAAGGTGTATTGTTGCGAGAAGAATCCGTTAGAAACTTAGTAACACTCATCTTTTCTTAGTCATATTACAATATTTGTGTATGTCTGGAAATATCCTGAATAGAGCCCTGGTGACACCAAGCAGTTTCATCTATCATATAATCATTTAAACTGTAATAAGCTTTTAAATGAAGACTGTGTTTTATAATTACTTTGAATTTCCTTTCTGTTAGATTTAGAATGTTATCAGGTAATTTATTATAAAATTATATACATAACCCCACGAAAGATGTTTTTATTTTTGACTATCTGTACTTTTCAATTGAAATTTTATTATTATCTCTAAGACTTCGAATATGTCTGTCACAGTTTTTTTGAAATGCTTTCAAATTTAGTTTTACATACATGATGTTTTCACATTATATATATTGACATGGCAGTGACATTATATTTATGGTTTTAAACAATTCTCTAAGGGAATGTCGTGAACATAAACTATAAATAGCACTCATTGCTCTTTTTTCTAGAGTAAATATAGAACCAATATCAGCAGCTCTGCCCCAAGGGAAAATGCCATAAGACATGACGTCTTTCACTTACAACAATCACTTCCGTATTATTTCGAAAGGTATACAATAAAATAAAATGTAGTAAATTGCTTTAAATGTTACTTATGTAGGAGGCGATGTGAATGATTGTTAATCTTATGGTGTAGGGCAGGTGGTAAGCAGTTGGACCGATAGACATGTCACATCGATTTTACCTCTACAAAGTCAGTTTATTATAATAACACCTAATTGGATATAATAAAATCAAAAAAGAATATTTAAAAATATGTATCACCTGTGACACAGCAGTCCAAGACGGTTTTAAGGTAAATAATCACAATTTTTTTTTATTTTTTTATTTTATCATTGTTATTACTTATCTCATGTTATTAATTAGATTTTTTTATTGGCACAATATATAAAATAGAACGCAAAAGTTACACTTTATGTCACCATACAAGTGTTCATCGTATACCGGCAGTCCTTCGGCATAGTGCTATTGCTCGCTCAAGTCCGTTTCGTTAGCAGAGTATTTAACTAACAGTTTTCGAAATTATAGTCGATGTAAACGTTTAACTGCAAATTTGCAGTCATAATACGGAGAAAATTGTTTCTTCATTCTCGAAAACTACTAAGACTATGGCCAACAAACGTTGTACGTAATGAGCTCAACGTAACTACTACCGTGCAATTGAAGCCATATTGTTCTACTAAACTCTTGTGATAACTTTAGTCTTGAAGGATTTGCGTTTTATGAAGCAATTTGTTCATGTAGTGCTATAAAATGTTTATATGGGCCTACTTCTTTATGTTTATACCTAACACCGCTAGGCTGGGAACAGTCATGTGAAGGAACATTTCATAATAGTCACGCTGTTTACTCACGATCTAAATTTAGTTGGAAAGCTCATAAAGCAATTTTACTGTTTTTCATTGCCATTATAAGGATTCGTAACTTTATATTGTTGACTTTATTAATTAAGCTAAAACCATTTTCAGACTTATTTTTGCCCCGGGGTTATTTGAGCGTAGTAAAACAATAATAAAGTTAAAAGGGGCTATTCTAGAGAGTACTTTTAATAATTATCTTATCAGACCTTCAGTTATATTGTTAGTAAAGCTAATACAATACCGAATTGTTTATTTTGTTACAGAATATTCAGATATTAATTTTCAATTACTTTGATAATACTCTGTTTAGAACCTTTTCTCTTTTGGCGTAAAAAGTAATTAGCGTCGCTCCCATTAAAACCATCCCTGAAATGAACGCAGACT
The DNA here is from genome assembly GCA_963576735.1 of Bedellia somnulentella. Lineage (NCBI taxonomy): Eukaryota > Metazoa > Arthropoda > Insecta > Lepidoptera > Bedelliidae > Bedellia > Bedellia somnulentella. Next base: position 12,113,784 of record OY755179.1, read on the forward strand.
CAAAATAAACGAAAAATAAAACATACATTGAGCTTTTGTTCAGCCCAACAATAGAATAGTAGGTACCTTTGCTCCGTGGTGATGAAAAGAAACAATGAAAAACAAATTTTGAAATGCATTTGGCGAGCGAATCTCGTCACAGGTCCTTGTGGACTGCGTTGAATCGAAATGAACAACAATGCTGGTTTCAATGCGCCTCTATTCTATTATGTCCCTGGCAAGGGGTAATGAAGATCGCACTAGCTAGATATCAGTGCATCTCTTTCTACTCGGATAATTAGAACGAGACGAGCAATACGAAGGAATTTTACTCTCCATAAACGTGAATAGGCTTTCAGTGGACCTTTTTTCTCTCAGTTCTCATTTTCGCAACCCCCGTTCGACTATTGTTTCTGTTTCGCCAAATTAATTAATGTTAAACACGGACTTGAATTTCAATAGGTACGGATGAGGGACTTTCTAATTGTTCCAACGTAATAATGAACAAATTTAAGTGAAAACTCCTCAACATTTTTCATTTAAATGTAAGTATTTTTGATAAAAGTTTTTGTATTTATTCGGCTTTTACGTGACTTTGAAGAAGGATTATTATTTCTCAAAGTTTTTTTTTTGATTAATAAATGTAATACATCATTTTTGTTTTAAAATAATAATATACATATTTTAATTATATTATACATTATATTTATAAATTTAAATGTCTGACAATGGAGTTACCTTTTTTTAGGGGTATATTCCATAAAACTAGTAGAAATTATAATCAAAATTACGGATTAATTCAGTATAGTCAATCAATTTATATTTATAAAATGAGTTATTTCATGTAAGATATAGGCACAATAAAAACAGTATTTTATCCTTATCCTGATGGAATACGGAGGTAGTAAGCCTGTTCAATATTGTATATAAGTTTTAAAATTTTAAAAAGCTTTAGCTTTAGCTTAGCTAACTTAGTGAAGAGAGCTGCCCCGGCACTCTGAAATATGTTCAAAGAGATGAGTTAAAGCTAAAAGTGGTAATTTTGAATAACTTTATAATCTTTATATTCAAAAGTTTAATATATACATATATATTCAAGGTATGTTAATATGAGGGACAGAATTTATGGCACCACTGTCATTAATGTTTTATGAATTTTCTACTAAAAAGCGATATGATTTGCTTGCCTGCCTCATTACTTGCAGAATCTTGGATAAAAATCATGGTGCAAAATCTTTTTCATTTTAACTTAATTTTTAATGACATGCTGACAATCTTACCTCAATGTTAATTCTTTCTAAAGTTCTAAGAATAGTAACAGAGAAGAAGAGAATATGTGGTTAAAGTAAAATCTCATTGGCTGTCATCTTTGTATGCCATGAATGAAAGAGCGTTTTTAATAACTCAACCTAAAACGTTCACGCCGTATATCTCCAAAGGGGTTAGCAGAGGTAATCAAAATTCTGAACATCACATGACATTAACACTTGGTGTTTAGAGTTCCCACTTTTTGCTTGGACAATGTGCTCACGTGATAGTGGCAGGTCTACCGTTTTGTATGAAAACACTGTCACATGAATATGTACAACTTAGCCATGTGCCTTTTCTCATAAAGTTTTACCTCACCGTTAACCACCATGATAAATTAACCACACATATCACTTTATAAAAGACAAATTGAAGTAGGCCCGACCCAGAACTCTCATCGTCTGCTGAGCGATGTCCTACCCATCATGCTATCTCGGCAAAAAAATAAAAGTTTTGTTGAAAAAAGCGTGAGTTGCTCGGTAGATGGAATATATAACCTTCCTTCTGATGAGCATATGTGTGGTTTATCTATATTATGATTTATGCCATTTTAATCAAATATTTTTAGAAGTGTATTTAAGAAACGTTAAAAAATATATTTTTGTTAAATATAAAAATCCAGTAAAAACAAGAAGAAATAAATTCATGCATAAATTACAAATATACGCCACCATATTTCTAATTAATTAGTGGCTAACCTCGCGCACTGTTCTTCCAACACAAAAACTTCCATTTATACAAAGAGAATTCACTCCCCGCCATCAGTATAATTATGTGGTAAGTGAGTTAATTTTATTCGTGGATCTTTTCAACGTTTTGAGCCGTGAGAGCAAATTAATAGGGGCCATGAATAACCGTAATGGAACACTCGGCACAATGCGGCCCCAAATGGCCCATGTGTCTAGCTTAGTTGTGTAATGCTAATATGACAATTCATCCTCAGTAACCTCTAGATTGATATTATGGGTCACGTGCTCTGGACAAGCTTAACCTTGTTTTATGTCATGTGCTTTAAAAGAAGAAACTGCTGGTTTTACCATTGAAATGTTTTTGAGTTAAGTTTGACTTGGTTCATTTGAGTGAAAAGCTTATTAAGATTGTCCACATCATTAGTTTCTCTCAGGTTTTGGAAAAGACCACAATACAGATTAATTTTACCATGTTTTGGTAATATGTTTAAACCTTCGGTTTAATGTCTGTTAATGGAATATTCTGGATTATTCTAGTAAAATTCAATTAAGATGTGAAATAAATTAGGTATGTAGGAAATACTAATTGTTTAGAAACAAACTCCTTTTGAATTATTTAAAAGTAATGACGTATTTTCTCATTCTAAATTAAAAACTTCTTAATCACATTAAAGCCTTTTTGTGATCATCCTCCCATAAAATTGCGATTTGAATTTCCTTTTACTTAAACTTTATCTACTGTCACTGTTATATTTAATACTGAATTTATAACAATTTCCATCTTCTTTGCTTGCAGTCAAAGTTATTCAGAAGACGTATCTATTTTATCCTTAGGGGATAACTGAAGAGAACGCTACCTTTATAAACAGGAACGTAGAAAGAATTCCTTTCGCTCCATATATTTAAAAATTACTAAAGATCAACTGTTGACAACATGCGATGTAAGATTTGTCATCTCATTCGTTTGGTATAGTGTAGTAAGAGATGGATGGCTGAATAGGTTAGTTTGCGGTGAAGTTAAAAAAGGATTAGCGGTGGTGGTCCCCAGGGGCGGGAGGTGTCGCCGGGAATGGCGGCAGGTCCAAGTTCCGTGACGGCAGTAAACGTCCGCAGCGCCTGACTTTCGGTGATTTACTCAACTTTTATGTGTTGCCGTTTTCCCCCAGATTTATATTAAATTTATTTTATGGAATCGCTTTTACGACCTTAAAAGATGTCGCAAAAACGAAACGGGGCGCAGCCTGTGTCTGTTTTACTAAGGCTTCATTGCCCATCAAAATCAACTGAAAGTTATGTCAAAGTTTGAATTAAATAGTAAAATTGAAAATACGATTCGCTAAGGCTAATTACATTTTTATTAGAATGGTCGAGTTGAGTTCGAAATTATTTATTTATTATTTATATGTTTCACTGACTAACAATATTAATACTCAAAGTACATACATATTATTATGGATATTTTTTTATAAATCTTTAAATTGAAAACATAAGTCCTTTTTAACCGTGATAGCTCAGTAGGAGGAATAACGCTTATCGTGCAGACGATGAAGCTTCAATTCCCGGGTTGGGCCTTCACCAATTTGTCTTTTCCAAAGTCATATGTGTGGTTAATTTATAATGGAGTTAACGGTGAGGGAAAACATCGTGAGGAAACCCACATGGCTAAGTTGTACTTTGTCATGTGGCAGTGTATTTGTACAAACCAGCGATAGGCCTGCCCCCTATCAAGTGTGTACGCTGTCCAAGCAAAACGTGGGCACTCTGAACACCATGATGCTCAGGAGTATTAGTGCCTCTGCCAACCCTCTATGACGTGGTGGCGCTTTCAAAGCAAAATGTGGGTACTTTGAACACTAGATGACGAATATGGGTGAAGTATTCACACCTGTCCCACGCCTTCGGAAGTTTACGGAGTAAATGGTGAATTTTGAGTTTGAGTTTCAGTTTGTAAAATAAACACAGAACAACCTAATTTAGCTGCTTTCACGAAGTGTTTCCTTGTATGGCAATGATACTTATATGGGAAATTAAACTACTCACGGGACGAGATAGATTAGTGGTAATGCATATTGTAGGGTGTATATTCACTTAGCCTAAAACTTTTCTCATAATGTAACTTAATATAATCTTGCCTAATGAAACTTTGCCATGACAATTCACCAGTAAATATATAATATAATAAATTTAAATAAACATAAAAAACAACTGATTGTTACAATTTAATACACATTATGCCAGAATACTTATAAGTAAATCTAAAATTATAATTTATGTCGCCATAGTTATGGCATAAATAATGAAGGAAAACGAATATTAAGAGTAAAGGTGCTCCCGTATATCTCCACACAAATATCGTTCCAATAGAAAACTGCTTTAAAAATTAAATTAAACACAAAAACTAAGTTATTGAAATCCCCAATATTTGTGAGAAAATGACACTAGAATTCGCTTCCGCTTGATTACGACAGAGGCAACAGAGAGGTAGAAAGGTATCGCACGTCTGCCAAGCAAACTCACAGAACGTGAGGAACATAAACTTAAAGATCAATGGTGCTGAAGCCAGGGACATATTGGTCACGTACTATGCCGTCGACTAACTTTATTCTTTTTCCGTTCGTTTTAATTTCGTGGCAAAGTTCGTCCAGAGCTTGGCTAATTGTATGATCTTTATTAACTTAGTGGCTATGTTTCTGTTGCATTCTGATTTTGTCATTGTAAGTTTGGTTTAGAGCACTCAGGGAAGCTTTATTGTTTTCAAACAACATAAGTAATGCTAAATAATATTAAAGTAATAATAATACAGTAACTAGCTCAATCCCGACGATTTTTTAAACAATTGCTAACTTGAAATCTGTGGGCATAATAATTTTGCTCAGTCAAGCATAAGGGAAAATATTTGCCTTAATAGATAAAATGCATTCTTTACGATGCATTAGTTATAATATAATAGTATATATGAAAAATATACAGAAGCCAGTCGAAAAGGCACCGCCCGGAATGATAAAAATCTAATCATCTAAAACATATCTATTTGATAAAAGGCAAATTATTTAAGAAATAATAAACAGAACATAGTAAAAGATACATACAAATTACCCACTGTACAAATAAATATGTGTGTATGTTTTGTCCATGAAAACCCCATGAGGTTTTCATCAATAAAACATTCTAATTACCCACAATACAGTTAAAGTTGTGGATAAAATAGAAAGCCTTAAAACTAATTGTCAAAACAAAAGAAGGCTACTTAAATTTCATACGCAAAGGATCATGTAGAAAATGAAGAGGAGGATAGCCGCATAGTTTTAATTAACCCCGCTTATCAAACTGAAAACCGGAGGGTCGGATCGCGCCGCCGTGAATGTGTGTTTTGGTCTGAGGGTCAGCGAGGAAAGGGTGCGATGCTATCAGCCTCGGGCTCGACTTTCAATCGCATCACAACTTTGCTCGTTAGAACATACACGCGTCACCGGCTGCCCTTTCAAAACATTTCATTTATTAAAGCTCTATTCATGTTACTTTTGTACTTTGGCGTTCTCCGGCTTCCCCGAATGCTGTCAAGTGGAACGGAACTTTACTTTTCCTATTTAAAGTCTCGGGGCAATATGTGGCACCTTAATTAGCCGGAATGCGTGTGAGTTAGAGTATGAAAAATTTATGTAAGGCTGGTTTAGGGATGTGAAATAGAAGGGTAATCGAATTCTGAAAAGAAGAAAATACGTTTGATTTTACTTGTGTGTTTAAGTTGAACCAAACTGTGAAATACCTTGACATAACGATTTAAAACACCATCAATTTAGAAATTTGCTGATATAAAAACCTGAATTAAAATTAGAAGTTCTACTTTTATTCAAATGCTCTCTGATGTAGAAGTTTTCCTCTCGTACTTTATTCACGGTTCCACATTGTTGCCATGAATTGCCGTTAATTTAACTTGACTCAATAATGTGTTTGTAGGAACAACAAATATTTTTTTCGATATATAATAATTATCTTAATTAATAAACAATATGATATTTTGAAATGTAGTGAACACTTAGAATAGCAATATATGCCGATATAACCGGTTTTTGTGGGATTGTAGGAGAAAATTGGTTTGAGACTCTCTTATTGAATTGCTTGCTGTGTAGTGTCGGCTTAGAATAGCACTACCCCTTTTCTTCCGGTGGATGTACGTAAGAGGCGACTAACGGTATTGGGGCTTTTAAGGGATTTTTGGGCGATGCGGTTGGAGACCCGTCACCAACAACATTTATTATTACCATCTTTTCCCCAATCAACTTCCAAAGGTGGCTGAGGAAATTTTTCATTCCAAAGCTCTGGCTACCCCGTTAAGGGATTTATAGCCGTGAGTATATGTATGTATGTATGTATGAGCATAATAATAATTTAAAATTGAACCGAGTTACATTTATTAGAATATTAACCACTTCTCTGAACTTCTTTGATTATACATACATACTCATGTTATTTGTTTACCAGCTTTTCCCCACGCAACTTCCAAAAGTGGCTGAGGAATTTCTAATTCTTATGTTTGTATGTTATTAAATTGTTAGGCATTGTTTCTTTGTACATTATTATTTATTGGAATTTGCCATGTGTTCTTACGAGTGTCGCAACCGATGACTTTAAAGCATTAAGGTTTTTTAAGTATTCGACCATCACCGACCGCTTTATTTTAAAATCTTGTACCTCTAGGACTTCCAAAAAAAGCTAAAGAATTTCAAGTTTTGAAGCTCTTACTACCTCTTATTGTAAATATTCCTTTCAGTATAGATATAAACCCTTTTACTTAATTTTGCGTACTAATTCCAAAGCTCCTAGGTTAATAGTCCAAGTAACTATACCAGTAAGTTATAATATAATATCTAAGTCTACCGTGAATGAAAGCATTTACCCACATCATATGGAAATTAACAAGAAACTTGATTTTATATGTCTTCCTACTACATACCATGCATACTGTGTAAGTTATGTTACGGCACTCAACTCTGAATCAACATACAAACTATGTGATCAAGTTTATGCCATGTTTCAGTATTGGATGCCATAGAACGTCTACTGTTTAACATTATTGCTTTGAAACTTTAATATTTTATATTATATTAGTATAGCGGTTCCATGCTGCGAGGGTAGTGTAATTTTTCAATTATCTAAGGTTTCTTAATTACTGCTTGCTTATAATGCAATATGTTTTTTTTAAATTCGGTTGAATAGTTTTAAATCCTTTTCATTGTAAACTAACGAACAGGAAAACAAATCTTTTCCTCCATAGAGTAAGAGTGTATGGTGTTGCCACTCAAGTGTTTAGAGAAGCGCTTGGGTTAACTGAAGGACAAAGCTTCAAACCTAGGAAGGGTTCACTCATAAAACATGTGTCGCATTAATTACAGTTTCGCCTTATAATAGGTCAATTTTCATTCAAAACAATATAATGATCCACAAAAAAGTAAACAACACCACCGCAGACCACATTTAAAATACTGAAAGCAAATAACAGATAAAAAAATATTAAAATAACAAATTAAAAAGAAAAAAGATAATAAACAAATAATGAAAAATTAAATACAAAGGAAAAATAACGTTCGAAAATATTGATTGGTAAGTTCTCGTTTAATTTTTTAAGCTGTATATTTATAATACAGGTATTTATATTTCGGGCTTTAGCCACATGTAACATAGACCTGACGTAAAGCCATCGGATTTGTCCGCATCTGAGATAATAGCCTAGATACATTGCACAGGACATTTGACTGAAACATTGCCTATCTTAGTCAAGTTACATTATATTGTGAATGCAAACATACTATACTAACGCCACTTACATAATCTTCCCTTCAAGAAGTGATAGCGTAGATACATTATGTACATCCAGTAGGTTTGGAAATCTTTGGGAAGTTTATGTCTAGCATTGATCGAATATTTTCTGATGATAACTATAACTGCTGTGTAGTGTCGGCTTAGAATAGCACTACCCCATTACTTCCGGTGGGTGAACGTAAGCGACTAACGGTATTGGGGCTTTCAAGGGATTTTTGGGCGATGCGGTTGGAGACCCATCACCAACAACCTTTATTTCACCATCTTTTCCCCATGCAACTTCCAAAAGTGGCCGAGGAATTTCTAATTCCTTAGCTCTGGCTACCCCTTCTAGGGATTTACAGCCGTGAGTATATGTATGTATGTATGTACTTCTAAAGTGACCTTTGTTGCACTAGATTTAGGCATGTAAAACCGTTTATTATTCAACTGTCACTTATTGTTTAACATTGCGCAAAGGGTCCTATTCACAAATAATACACAAGTTACCTTTTCAGTAGTATAGATGCCTGTAATACATACATAAACTCACAATTTTACATACATACATACATACATACATATACTCACGGCTATAAATCACTAGAAGGGGTAGCCAGAGCTAAGGAATTAGAAATTCCTCAGCCACCCTTGGAAGTTGCGTCAGGAAAAGATGGTAAAATAAAGGTTGTTGGTGATGGGTCTCCAACCGCATCGCCCAAGAATCCCTTAAAAGCCCCAATACCGTTAGTCGCCTCTTACATACACCCACCGGAAGAAATGGGGTAGTGCTATTCTAAGCCGACACTACACAGCATTATTATGCTTATTATGCTTTATTATGTGTGATGATAAATTTTATACATACCTACATATACTAACGCCGTTAGTTCGCATTGGAATAGGCAGAGACTATCGATCGTCACTTTACACGACCCCGGCAAGCAATATCAATTTCATGTGTATGAAATCATATTTTTTATATTAGTTAGCAAAATCTTGCTTTTTTTGTATGAAACATGTTAGGAATTTGGACATTAAAGAGACTCGGTCCTTTTAACAGCCAATATCGATTTTAATTAATAACTTCCCACATTTATGTCATTATGCACTGTTTCCACATTGTTCATAACCAAAAGAGTCGAAAAGATTGGTACCGTTCTATGTGATTTTGCTTTTCACAGAATGAAATACTGAACGGAATACATATTAATATCAAATATCTTTTAAAAGACCACAAAAGGACAGAAAATGAATGATATCAGCCAAAACTCAAGCAATGTCGTTCCAGAGTTATTGATCTAAAGGATTATTATCTTTTTATGAGATCATAAGTACCAAGCAAACAAATGAGACAAGCAGCGAGCATTCTTTAGAAATCTTCGATATTGACATAAGTCCTTTTACTAAGTCCTTAAAACTTTAGTGGTTTTCTAAAAAAATAAGACGCTCGGTATCAGATTTATAAGGTTCTTTTTCAAGTGATCTAATTCTAAAGAACTTTATTTTTAAAAGGTATACTTGTATTATAATATTAATAATATAATAAGCGAATAAGTGTATAACCTCAGACCATCTACCTATAGACAGATAACGCGCGTGGCACCCTATATGTCTCTCTTTCGCACAATCGGTGTTGACACAAAAACAAATTTGCCTCGCTTGTGGTAATTTGGTAAGGCTTTTCCCATGCTTTCAATAACGACAAACATACAATGTTACCGAACATATATGGCAAATATCCTCAAATAATAAGTTTATAAATAGATACATTGTGAGCAAACAATAAACTAAAATACAACACATACCTATTAACAATGACTAATCAATAAATAGACAACAATCACCAGATTGTTGTGTTTTCTCCCCAACGAGTACCACTAAAATCTGTACCACGGCTACTCTGTGGGAATAAAAACATAGTTTAAAAATCACTCTAATAGGATAAATCAATAATATTTTTGTTGAAATAAAACAACTCTTTAAATCAAATATTCATTATAATTTTAATACACGTTACCTTAGTCTAATTCAACATAGTTTAAAAAACCAATCAAAATTACTGTCTTTAAAACAATATATTTTTTAATTGGTTCCGAATACTTTCCTTGTTCATAGTTATTATCTTATTTACATGATTAATTCTTACTTCTATAGGATTGTTGAGATTTTGAAGTGGGCAACCCCGTTGTTTTTTTTTTGTTGAAGGTTATGTTTGGAATTAAATCAAAAACACAGGTAAAACGTATTAATAACAGCATATCTTCTATTGTAAATCTAATAAGGTTCATAAACTTTAAATATATTCCGATTTTTCTTTGATACGCCACTGCGAAGTGATTCATCTGGGATTTTTACTCGCTTCAATTTTTAAAGCACGATCACATAAACAAGGTCTCTGCCCTAAACAAGCTTACTTCCTACGAGTCCAAAATATGATTTGTTTCACGTATTAGCACAATATTATCTAAAATTGAAGAAGGTAAACAAAGCGTTTATTATTTCTCTAACAAGATTGTGGCAAACTGTCACTTTAGACAGTTTGCACCAGCAAAAAATAGGTTACAACATAAGGGACAAAAAATCACAGTACTAGCTCTTTCTATCTTTAAGAGTTTTATAATTAGCTATCTTTTTCTTACTTGTTGTGACGTATTCTTTATCTCTCTAGTTGTATATGCTCTAAGTGTATAACTGTAGTGTAGAAATAGCTAAGAATGGCACTAACCCATTCCTGTCCGCGGGTGTCGTAAGGAATGAGCTTAGATTGTGGGATTTACCCCTTTTTTGGTATTTCCGCCATGAGTATATAAGTTATGTCTGCCATACAGAAAACTTATCTGTATGCAATATTTTCTAAATACCTGGTTATTGATACTAAAAAACATAATGAAGGAATGCTTTGTTTAATAAGATGTCTAGATAGATAGATAGATTAGTAATTTGGTTTCCGCACATAGCTCCCTAATGGAACTTTTTTACGTGGGCCCTGGCCATCTTATTCAATCCACCCTAACTCTGTCCAAAATCTTTCAAGTTGTCCTAAGTCTTTTAAAAAGGTTTTTGTACTACCTGTTCTGGTCCTATCTTTTGAGTACGGGCTGTTAAGAGCCTGGTACTCAAACATGACGTGATTTACTATCTCCTGGGCCTACATGCATGCTCTGCACAGAGGACTATCTGTTACACCGATGTTGTGAAAGAGCTTATTCAATGAGCAGTGACCAGTGATGATTCCTGTTATCATTCTTAGGCTTCTCCTGTTTAGTTGAAGTAGTCGTCTTGTTAGTCTTTTATCTATTCTTTTATTTATTCTATTCAGTCATTTCACGACAGAGAGAAGATATAATTAATAAAAAAATAAAATAAGCAGGATGGTAGGCGCCCCTTAATTGAGAGCCAGAGAATATAAATAATACATACATACATATTCTCGCGCCGTTAGTTCCCATTGGGGTAGGCAGAGACTATCGATCGCCACTTTGTACGATCTTGACAAACCTCTCTAGTTTCATTCACATTCATTAATCTTTTCATACATGATCTTTTATTCTTCTTACTTCGGACACCCGCCTTTTTGAGCACATTTGTGCTCTATAGATCTCTTTCACCAATTTACTGTCATCCATCCTCTCTATATGCCCAAACCATCTCGACATTCCTTTTCTGTCTTTCTAACAATATCATCTTTTACACCACAGTTTTCACGAATCATGTCATTCCTCAGACGATCACGTAACCTTTCATTACAAACTTTTCTGAGGGACCTCATTTCTACTGCATTCACTCTGCTTTCATGCTTCTTCTGCCACACCGAACATTCACTGCCATACATAAGCGTAGGTACAAGAACAGCATCATGTACAGCCATTTCGGCCTATCCGGACACCTATTGACTAGACATTAGACTATCCAATGCTCCATTTACCGCATTAGCCTTTTTCACTCTGCTTTCAATGTCTTCATCACACGTTCTATCTCTTGTAAACAAACTTCTCAGATATACGAACTCTTTTACTTGTTCCACTTTCTTACCATTGATTTTAATTTATAAATAACTAGCGACCCGCCCCGGCTTCGCACGGGTGCAAAAGATAATCAACAACAAAAGATACTTATTCTATTCAGTTTAATTAATTCTTTATATTTTCCTCGCTAGAGAGCTCCGATAAACGCGTGCGATCGCTGCAAATCATAAAGTGCTATAAGGCTTGTATAAGGCGAAGCGCTTTTTTTTTTTTTTTTGTTTACCGGAGGGGAAATCCTCATAGGATCCTCTCCTCCAGTCCTCTTACCGACTAAAACCCCTCCGGTTCGGTGCTGCTGGCCCTGCGGCCTATGCTGCGTCACCTTAGCAGTTTTTGCCGGGCGGCTGAAGGCCGCCCTGGCGGTGAAAAGGAGTGTACCTAAGCTCAGTCGAATAGGTCCCTAAGCTCAGTCGAATAGAAGGCGAAGCGCGGCCATCGACGCGCTATTTATAGGCACGCGCCGCCCGGCGCAAACAACTACGACCCAGCATTTTAAATTTGTAATATCTTCGGTAATATTCACTTAAATTACATGCTGTAAAAAGCATATTGATCTATAATAAATGCACAATTTATTTAAGGTACTTAATTGGATAAGGATTAATGCTGTATTGTTTAAAATCACTTCGTAAATAACCATTTTTTAGTAAAGAATAAATATGGTTATGCTGGGTTATCCCTAAGAGATAGACATATACCATCCCGGACTTTTTTGTTGAACTTTTTAAGGTGAACAATACTGTAGTACATTATTTTGGTCTATCTCGTAGGGTTCAGCTAGCGTTTGCAATATAAGCGCAAAAAAACGTGCTTATTTACGACATCACATTAGAAACCTTTAAATTTATCTGTGTTTCTCTACTATATTATGCATTTATTATACATGCAAACCTTCCTTAAGAATCACTCTATCTATCAAAAAAAACCGCATCAAAATCCGTTGCGTAGTTTTAAAGATCTAAGCATACATACGGACATACAGCGAAAGCGACTTTGTTTTATACTATGTATTGATACTTAAAATAATTTAAATATCAATAGAGAAAATGCAAAATTTAACTACCAACTTAACAAAACTTCTTGAATGGTTTTTAATGGGTTCTAAATTTCCACCAAAGTATTAATTATAATATATTTTCACCATTGCAGTTAAATTAATCAGAAAAAGAAAGAATTGATCAGGAGAAAAGATGAATGCTTTTATGTTGTATATAATGTTTAAAAGAGTATTACAGTGATAAAAAAAGGTTAACTAATTTATAAGTAAGACTTGTTAAATCTAGGATTTACCAAAGAGAGGTTGGTCGTTTTCACTACTTTGAGTTTGGAATAGATCATGTACAAAAAAGTTAAGGGTTAAACTAATAAATTATTTTTTGTTTTAGATTAAGAAAACATATTAAAGCAACAAATAAACTTTGATCCAATTACAGAATGGATAGATCTTGGAATTGGTTTCTGAATTGGACAATTTAGATGCGACACAATTTAGAAAGCTATTTGTATTCCGCGAGAGAAAAATAGCATGTACCTACTATCTGATAGAGGATGTCGACAATCCGTCTGTTGGGTCAGAGCCAATCATTCCGGGGAAATAAATGGATGCTATGTTTGTAAGCATCATTAAATTGCTGAACTTTCGCTCAGATGTTTGACAATTAAAAAGTTGTTACCGTCGTCGGCGTACAGTTAAGTTTTAATGAATTATTCAAGTGGCCTTTGGAAGATGTTTGAATTAAATGTAGTTTTTTTGGTGTATAATTTCAATATAAATATCAAAAATAATGTACAACATCTAAGTATATGTTGTACCTAAATAATAATTAGCTGTATAGTGTCGGCTTAGAATAACGCTACCCCATTTCTGCCGGTGGGTGTACGTAAGAGGCGACTAAAGGTATTGGAGCTTAAAGGGATTTTTGGGCGATGCGGTTGAAGACCCATCACCAACAACCTTTATTTTGCCATCTTTTCCCCACTCAACTTTCCAAAAGTGGCTGAGGTATTTCTAGTTCCTTAGCTCTGGCTACCCCTTCTAGGGATTTATAGCCGTGAGTATATGTATGCATGTATGCTAAATAATAAAACTATTAGAAATATGTATAACCGTGCGTTTTTTTGTGTCTAACTTGTGCAAATTATTAATAAATGATAAAGTTACATCATTTGTATTAAGTAACAGTTCATAAATTAACATAAACTATATGTTTTGAATAATGGAACGAGGTTACTTTGTTGCCAAACTATATTACGAACGTTTCTTTTTCGAGTAGACATTGTATTTTAATATCTAACACTCGTATGTACCTACTTTTTACCAAGAAAAACATGGAGTGACGAATTAGGTCTCTGCGACAAGAACTGGTGGGACACCGCTCAAGACTGCTTGGAGCGGATGAAGGGCAGAGAGTCCTTTGCTCAGTAGTGGGACACAATAGGCTTATAAAACAAAAATAAGGAATGATTATTATTTTTCAAGGTCAATTAACATCTGAGTAGTAAGAATCCAAAGCTTTCCAATGTACGTGAGTTCGAAAAGAATGGGAAGCAAATTAGGGCGCGCACTGTTCTGAATGAATATTTTATTGTTCTCGCTTTTATATTTACTGAATTACATCTCATTCATTAGGACGGGGCACGGCGAGCACTCCATTTTTTGCGGCGGTCTCTCAAAATTAAGCACAGTAACAATTGCTTTCTTAATAAGGGTACGGCTATTAATTCTCACATTAATTATTTACGTTGTGTTATGCAAAATGAAATATTTGCAATTTTTCGTAAAGATGTCATTGTAGTACTTCCTGCTAAGTTACTATCGTGAAACAAACTAAAAATTTAAATTGAACTCTATTCTATATACGAGTATATTCTCTTTGTCCTAAATATAGGATATACTGTAAAAACGATTTTACAATTGTGGGATATTTTGAAACATTTATCCAGCATTTCATGTCTTACTACCAATTTATATTAAGATTTGAATAGTCTTCGCCAGGAAAAGTATCATCTGTAAGCATTACTTTTAGTAGTTTTAACAGCATTCTTAAGTTCTGTCTTCATACCGTCCTCTACCCTGTTTTACTCTAGTTGCGGTGATTTGGTTGTTTGGAGTCATATTTAAATTTTAACCTACTAATTCTTAGTTCAACTTTTTTATTTTATATACGATCACAGTACTACCTCCATGGTTTCGCGTTAAAGCGCTTGGCTTCAAGTACGGAGGTCTCGGGTTCGACATCAGGGTGGGTGTAAAACTTACAAATTTGAATTGTTACGTTTAACCCAGTTTGGAAGGATTTTGCAGGCATGAATCACCTGATTATCCTAAAATTAAGATGATTTCGTGCTTCGGACGTTAAGCCGTTGGTCCCGGCTACTATTACGGTAATAGTCGTTAGTCTGCCAACCCGCAATTGGCTAGCGTGGTGGACTAAGGCCAAATCACACTAAATAAGGTAGGTATTTTTAATGTAAGGAAGGTTTTGGCAAATTGTATAGGACCTGTAAGGCTCATAAACAAACAGTTCCGCTGTTGCTTACGTAAACAAATAGAATATTTATTTTGAAGCATTGGTCTTTTTGCACAGCACTAGAAAGTTCTTTAAAAACTTGGTTTCAAATTTATTCGGAAAATATAGTATATATTTACAAAAAAACTCCATTTCAAACTAAAATATATATCGGACTCACCCATGAAGAGTTTCGAAGTACCAAGTTTAAGGAGGCGAAGCCATATACGGCGCAAAATTCTTTTTTTACTGTCTGTGTGAAATAGAAAGTTACATAAATAGTTTCTTAAAATGTGCTTCATTAGGAAAAATAAACATACATGCATATACGCATGGCAATAAATCCCAAAAAGGGGTAGCCAAAGCTTCAGAGCTAGAAACTCCTCAGCAACATTTGGATTTTGACAGGAGACAAGATCGTAGAAAAAAAGTATCGTTGGAGATGGGTCTCCAACCGTATCGCCCAAAAACCAGATAGGATAGGTATATAGATAGATAAGGACATCCTTAGCCGTAATTACACGGCACTAAAAAATAGAGTGTAAAAAATAATTGAAAGTTCTGATAAAGATTTATAACCATCTAATTCCGTTATTTCAATTTCATATTTTCATAGTAACAGAGGCCACGAAAGAGGATGAATCAAATAGAAACAAAAAAAGGAAAGTGTTTTTGGAAACGCATTAAATAGTATTTTTTAAAATCTTTTTGTTAATTGTTAACACCACACACACAAAATTTAATGTAAACAATAATTAAATTAGGAAAGTTTTCTATTGTCGATTAAGGGTATAAAACTTTGATTTGTGTACTTTTAATAAATACGGTCTAAAATGCAATTGTCTCTGCTGCAATCTACTGTAAGGTTTAGCAGGGAAATGATAAAAAAAGATTTGATAAATTCCCTTTTTAAAAATTCTGTCCAACATAGAGTTTCCTCTTAACATACATCAGAAATTTAGAGGCAGTGTTCTTCCCATCAGGTTGGTTTTTTTTCTATCACGGGTGAAACGATCCACATACATTATTTAGCTTAATGAATAAAACATGACTTAATAATGCCGTGAAGTGTCGGCTTCGAATGTCACTACCCCTTTCTACCTACGGGTATCGTACGAGGCAACTAAGGGAATAGGGATTTTTAAGTGGTTTTTGGGCCATGCGGTTGGAGACCCGTCACCAACGATACTTTATTTCTACCATTTTCTCCCGCATCAACTTCTAAATGTAGCCTGGGCGTTTCTAGCTCTGAAGCTCTGGATACTCCATTTTCTGATTTATGACCGTGAGTATATGTATGTATGTATGCATGAATAATGCAAGTTATATTATAAGTAATATAAAATCACTTATTGTATAGTGCATAATTTTAATAAAAGTTTTTGCTTATAAAGCCATAACGTGGTTTAAAACTGAGTGCTTATGACAGATATAAACGCTAAAATGGCTCTTAAAAGGTGAGTATTTTAATGTTATGTTTGTTAATGTACAGTAAATATTAAATAAACAAATAGTGCTAGAATATTGATTTAGCTGTGTAGGGTCGGCTTAGAATAGAACTACTCATTTTATTATCGTAAGTGCTCGTAAGAGGGGCTCGGGGCTGTTAAGTGATTTTTGGTCGATACGGTTGTTGATCTGTTACGGTTGGGAACTGGGGTTACTTATTCCGAATCTCAGGCTACCATGTTCTATGAATTTACAGCCGTAAGTTTAAGTATGTATGAAGTTTAAATCTTTTTGTTCATGAAAACCTCATGTGGGGATTATTACTAATAAATAATCCCGCCTGTGTTGAAATTTTTCTTTCCTTTATTTATTCTTTATTTATGTATGCTGTTGTATAATGAGAGATTTATAAATTGCACCATTTTAAATTGCAAAAAAGGCAGTCAAAGCTTTATTGATGATGAATTTGAAATCCTTAATAATCCCAAATGCCCAATAAACTCTTAACAGTTCATATCTAAGAATATATCGTTTCACTATATAAAGGTTGTGTGAAATATTATTTTTTTCGAAAAATGATTATGTTAAGTTTACCATACTAAAATAAACAAGATGAGTAATGCCTTAGTATTCTAGAGTGTAAATAGTAAAATCATACATCAAAGAGCATTTTTCTTTTGAAACGAAAGGTTTTTTTATAAACGGGCATTCAATTTCGATTGTGTGTTTGAGTTGTTGTGAAAGCTGGATTTGTAAAGAGAAGCCCACGACTCACGATAAATAATAAATTATGGATCAACTTTTGCCTTCGTCACTTTAAAAAGCGAAAGAATATTTTGGCTTATTCTGAGGTAAGTGAAAAGGATTTCTTTAAAAATATTCAGTCATTATTCACGACGCCTATTTTATTTTTGACAAGGGTATCGCTTTTGTTAGGGAAGATTATTTTGTGTAATACGACCTTCATAGCTCAGTAAGAACCCCACAGTTTCTCGTGCGTGCGTGAGCTCTAATCATCACGGTTGCTAACGGTGAGGGAAAGTATCGTACGGAAGACCTATACAACGACTCAGCCGGATTTGTACTTAGTGTCAAGTGGAGTACGTTAGTGCACTGTCCAAATAAAACTTAGGTAAACTCAATACCAGATGACAATAATGTAGAAGCCGACCTTATCTGCCACGCCTAAACGGGTATACGGCGCGAACGTTTGCATCTTGAGTTGACAGATACATTGGTTCATAATTACATTAACGTTTTAGAGAAAGATGAACATGAGATTTAGCATACAAAGCAAAGCTTTGTTGACTTTGAAATAGAAGTTTCAAACCTGTTTGGCACTTTAACTTTGATAATTAGTTTGTCATTAAAAATATAACAAAATAAAGAATCATAGATTTTTTTAAATTTAATTATTGTATTTGTTGATCTATGGTTTTTATACTACATTTGTCTGTTAATATTTACCTATTTATCTTTGATCTATATTGTCAATAAAACAATATGTCACTCTGTAAACAAAATATTCGAAATAAAATACTGCACTGTACTGTAAACACATAAAAATGCAATTTGTTATTTTAATTAAATATTAAAATGTTCCTCCCATCCAAACTGCAAATTGATGCAATTTGTTATTTTAATTAAATATTAAAATATTCCTCCAACCCAAATTGCAGGAGGTTATGGGCCTTCAGTTTTAATCTTCCTTGCCTATTAATTGACTTTTATTCTTTCGAATCTTCTTTCGTTTTCTCACAAATATGGAACCGTCTCGGGATGAGTCAATTCCCTCATCTTCGTCCAGCTACTTCAAGAAGCTCGACGGTACCAACCATTCAACATGAAGTTATGCCATGGAAATGGTTTTGCATGAAGCTGACCTCTGTGATTATGTCACAAACTCTCCTTCCATGGATACTCCGAACTTCATGAAAAGAGATTTTCAAGCGAAAAAAAAAATTGTCCTTGCGGTATGTGTTTTAATGTAAACTCTTATTATTAAAGAGAAGACCGCTAAAGACATTTGTCAAAACAAGAGATTTTCAAGCGAAAGAAAAATTGTCCTTGCGGTATGTATTCTAATTTATCCTCTTAGTATTAAAGAGAAGACCGCGAAAGACATTTGTCAAACCTCAAGGAACACTCAAAATGTTCAAGAAGACATCTGATGGACCTTACTAATAGCTTATCGGCTCATTAATGTACATTGTCATAGGAACTCGACCTGACATTTCATTCGCAGTTTCCTACCTAAGTTAGTACAATGCACATTACGGGGAGGAATATTGGAAAGCCGCCAAGCGTGTGCAGCAGTATTTAAAGGGATCACAAGACCTAAAGCTAAATTACAAAAAGGAACACAACTACCTGGTATACTGATGCTGATTATGGAAGCAATGTTATAGACCGAAAATCCTACACAGGATATGAGTTTTTGATATGCGCGTGATGAGCGATACAGCCATTTCGTGGGAAGCACGTAAATAGTGTACTGTCACTCTTTCCACAACGGAAAAGGAATATAATGGCACTTGGTGAGGCGTGTAAAGAAGAAATTTACATTAAAGAACTTCTACAAGAGGTTTTTCACATCAGCCGCCCAATCACCATGTACTCAAGGCGCAATAACTCCTATCATTCTGTCTCAAAATAGTACATTGCTTTTGTGTATCGTTTACAGCCGTGTACATTAAGTTTTTTCGGCAAGTGTACAAAGTTTCTACAATTTTTATATTTTATTTTAATAGGTTAAATATTACGGGGAGGTGTTGATCTATGGTTTTTATACTACATTTGTCTGTTAATATTTACCTATTTATCTTTGATCTATATTGTCAATAAAACAATATGTCACTCTGTAAACAAAATATTCGAAATAAAAGACACCAAGTATAAACATATAAAAATGCAATTTGTTATTTTAATTAAATATTAAAATATTCCTCCAACCCAAATTGCAGGAGTATTCATGTCTTTACAAAAGGGTAGCCAGATATTCAGACTTAGAAATACTTTTGGAAGTCGAGTGGGAAATAGATAGTAAAGTAAAAAAAGGAAGGTCGATGACTGAAAGCAAATATTAATTAATCACTTCAATTTATCACGACTACATATAAAACGAGAATAAAAAAATATCTGCTTTAATTAGCTGGGTCGTAGCTCGTATCTTTTGGACTCTAGCATTTTTATTTGCGGCCTTTACGGCCAAGCATTTAGTAGCTCAAATTTCGTTGATTATAGTGCAGCTTATTAGACCTGTGTAAATGTATGTGTGGCGTACTTCCGGCGTCTAATCGAGCCTTTGGCGTCGAATTCCGACGAAGCGACGGAAGTGCGGTTGTGGCCTAATTGCGCCCTACCTCCGGAACTCCTGATGGCCAATTATCACTCTTCGCACACACACTGATCAAATATTCAATTTAATGGTATTTGATATCGAAATTGGAAGATTTCAAATAGTGTTTAACTTTCTGTTTTGATCGATGAAGATATGCACAAAGAAAAGCTTTCAACCCTCTGGCATCGTAAAATATTAAAACTATTACTATATTTCAATAAAATCTGGTCCTTTTATTACTGTAATGTATCCAGGTTGTTCTAATATAAGAAACGAAAAAATAGTGGTCGAAATATATAAATGGATACCTTTAAAAACACATGGCTTATTCCGTTTATCCACCCTAAAAAATCCTCCCTAAGTGGGATATTCGGAAACGCATGTCCGATTATCCACCCTGAACGGGGTGGATAATCGGAATTCATAATTAAATGTTTCTTCCGATTTTCTACCCTGCCTAAGTACAGTCATTTACAGAAACATTCACAAAACAAACCCGGTCCAAGAAACATCGTGAACATTAAAATACTAAGATATACAGACCTACTTTCCTACTTACCTTTTTGTTTGATCAATTAAGTAATAATTTATCTGTTATTGTGTGTCAGTGGTGAAAAGACCCTAAGTTTTAATTTTGTTATTTTTTGTTACGAGTTTCTTTCTTGTTAAGGTTTCATTTGTCAAAACAGTCAATTTAAATGGTTTTCACCCAAATCTACAGGTGCTTACCTGCGATTTAGATTTTATGATTACTTACGTTATTCGTTTAACAATAAATATTAAATTAAAACTTTCCACCAGGACAATTTTATTCAGACTGTAAGTAGGAAAGTAGGTATGTATATCTTTGTTGAAGTTTCTTGGACCAGGTTGTGAGTATGTTTCTGTGAGTGACTGTACTTGGGGTAAAAAATCGGAAGAAACATTTTATTATGAATTCCGATTATCCACCCCGTGCAGGGTGGATAATCGGACATGCGTTTCCGAATATCCGACTTAGGGGGGATTTTTTATGGTGGATAAACGGAATAAGCCAAACACATTCCAAACCCAAGTATTCGTAATTAAATTCATAGATAACCTTATTTTGCTGGGTACTGTCTTAAGATCCCAAGGGTGTATTTAATTTAGCCGGTTGTACCATAACAGAGATTGTATTTGTTGAATAAAGACGAGAGCCGTGGCCAAGTTGATAGGCGACTTTCTTTTTGGTCCGGAGGTTGCGGGTTCTATCCCCACTGAGAGCAACATTTATGTGATGAGCATAAATGATTGTTTCTTAGTCTTGGATGTCATTCACATGTGTATTGTATAATCTATACATATAATAAAATTGTAGAAAAGTTGTGTCTGTACATTGGGTATATATTTGAAAGAAATAGCAGGGGTTGTTATAATATTCATGCCGAACCCGAAAATGTATTTTTTTTTTTTGTCTGTTTGTTTTTTTGTCTGTATGTTTGTGCACGCTAATATCAGAAACGGCTTATTCGTTTGAGATGCGGTTTTTAGAACTATACTGTAATAAGCTTCATTTAACATTTAGTGCTTATTTTATGCCAGTCGGATGAGAAATAAAAAAGATATGTTAATTTAAAGAATCACGACGAACATTTGTTAAGGAATTCTATTAGGGTATGTACAGTAACCGGCAAACATAAAGTCATAGTAAAGCTGCACAGGCCACTGGGCCAGCAGCTACCAATCCTTTTGGAAAAAAAAGCGCATCATCCATAAGGATTATTTTTTTATTGGCGAACGCACTTCCCCTTGAGTTTATAGGCGAATGTTTGCGATTCACTTGAATACTGACTACTTGCATATTTTTTCATTTATTTATATTAAAGGGTTTGTAGGTTAAAACAAATTGGCTGAGGATTTTTGTAGGCGCGTACAATTTTAATGATAAGAATCAACGTAACAAATAACAAAACAAACAAAAAATGAATCAGGGAGACGGTGTGTCGCATCATTGATAGTACTTAAGGAGAGATGTTTTTTGTAGATGCACCTGGTGAAACCGATAAAAAAATTCTTACAAAAGTTATTTTGGCGGAATTACGAAGGTAAATTCGCGCTTGCTGTTGCTTCATCAGGCATTTATTTATTTTATTTATTTATTTATTATAAAAACACAATAATGCTTAACAGCTATGGCCAACACGCAATTATTGTTAGGTAGTATAAAAAATATATACACAATAGAATTTAACATTCACAACAAATATAACTAACTTAATTAAAATTTCAAATTTACAACAAATAGAATTAAAATTACACAAAATCAAACAATAATAAAATACAACAAACATTTAAAAATTAACAGAATTAGCAGCATAGCAACAGCTCATGCAATTAATTAGTAATAATTCCCACATGAGGTTTTCATGCGTAAACAGAGCCTAATTATGTGTTACAAAGGCGTTCTCAACACTCGAATTCTATCTGCAAAGATAGACGAGTGGCTTTCTGAATGGTAATAATTTGGCGGTAGATGGCGCTATCACCAGTAAAATGTAAAGAAACAAGGAAATACTAATTTTCACGCAGGTAGTGGTCACGTGATACCATAGCTCATTTAGCAGAGAGAGCGAGGCGTATATCCGGATGTCGTGGGATCGAACTGATACAATGTTTAAAATTCCGATCAATTTAGACCGCACAGCCTGTTTTTCCTATTTGTAATATTTCAAAAAACGGTGTAAAGCTAAGGTTCTTCGTGATTGTAATAAAATATGAGTCCACAATGACCAATCGAAAAGTAGTAGAAATAGTACACAGAACGTTGCGTGATGTCAAGCAAAATCATCAACCCATGATTGGCATTTCAATGCTTTTTCGTGGCAATTTTTGTCAAACGGAACAAGGACTGATGAAGTAAGAGTCTGCCTAAACAGTTCTCCACTGTGGCAATACATTATACCTTTGCGTTTGGCATAAAATACATACATACGTACATATACTCACGGCCATAAATCCCTTGAAGGGGTAGCCAGAGCTAGGGAATTTGAAATTCCTCAGCCACTTTTGGAAGTTGCGTGGGGAAAAGATGGTGAAATAAAGGTTGTTGCCCAAAAACCCCTAATACCGTCAGTCGCCTCTTACGATCACTCACCGGAAGAAATGGGGTAGTGCTTTTCTAAGCCGACACTACACAGCTAAAATATGCGTGTCCAAATTGGAGGCAACAAAAATGGTCATGAATTTTTTGATTTGCTATCTGACATTGGTAACGGTGTGTATCCGTAGGAACAAGGAAATTATTTTTAATAAATATCTATGCAACATAATTTCATCAATGCGGGACCTCATAACATCTGTGTCTAAATCGCAACGCAAATACCAACTTGCGAAAATTCCTGGCTTTGCGAAAGAGTTATTTTAACGCCACGACACGACCAAGCAAGAAACATAAACACTAAAATTTATAACTTAGTTCCGGGGGATTATTTATTGAATATATCTCCATTAACAGAGTTATCGAAGGAGAATCTACAAGCTACCTAGTAGAATTTTTAGAATCCCTCAATACTCCTGGACTACCAGCACACAAAATTAAATTAAAAGTAGGTGTACCCATAATGCTTCTAAGAAATTTAAGCCCTCCATAACTTTGCATTGGCACCAGGTCAAAAGTGACCAAATTACATAGGAATTGGACAGAAGTAGAGATTTTAACAGGGTGTGGAATAATAATTAATAAAGCCCAAGGTCAGACGCTGAAATGTTGGGTGTAGATCTAAGTATCAGCTGTTTCTCGCACGGCCGCGCGTAGTTATATGAGGCTCTGTCTCGGGCTAGCAACCCTAGGAGCCTGTATGCTTTCATCCCCGATGGCCATACGTCAAATATCGTTTACAGAGAAGAATAACTGTAAAGTATTTTTTTATCTACCTAAACGACGTATATGTAATTAAAAATATGCTCCAAATAATTAACTATTCCACGCGGATGAAGTCACGGGCACAGCTAGTATTAAATATATCGTTGAGTTAGTATCCCATAATACAAGTTTTACTTAGTTTAGGGCTAATTTATTCTGTGTATAATATGTCCGTGTATTTGTTGCTGTGTAGTGTCGGTTTAGAATAGCACTAGTCCGTTTCTAACTGTGGGTGATTGTAAGAGGCGAGGGCTTGGAGGTTGCAGTCCTATCCTTAACCTTAAATTAACAATATTTTCCCCACTCAACTTCCAAAAGTGGCTGAGGAATTTGTTATACCGTAGCTCTGGATACTCCTTTTATGGATTTATATTCATGAGTATATTTATATATGTAAATTTAATGCTACGAGGGTGGGTCAATAAGTCCGTGACTTTTTGAATTTCTGACGTCTTTACTGAAACAGCAACACTGCTCCTGTGAACAGGCATCTGTCAGATGACTCCTGTCTAAATTTTAACTTGCTGCGTCAGTTAGTTTGTGTTTGACAGCAATTTTTATCAGACTATTCACAAATTTAGGGAGAAAATAAAAAAAGTGAATTTCGTGTGCTTATTAAGCATTATTTCTTGTGAAAAAAAACCATTACCGAGACCAAGGCTAAGCTTGATAAATACTATGGGGACTTTGCACCATCGATTTCAATGGTAAAAAAGTGACGCCCAGTTGAGGTCTCACCCGAAACAATCGAAAAAAATCACGATATGGTGTTGGCCGACCGAAGATTGAAAGTGCGAAACATTGTGGAAGCCGTAAGTATCTCGCATGGCTCAGTGGTTTCAATTTTGAATGATCACTTGGGCATGAGAAAGCTTTCCGCAAGATGGGTGCCGCGTTTGCTCACAGTCGACAAACGCAATCGTGTAACAACTTAACATGAAGGTTTGGCGTTGTTTAATAGCAATGTGCAGGAGTTTTTGTGCAGTTATTTAACCGTGGACGAAACATGGATCCATCACAACCCACCAGAGACCAAACAACAGTCAAAACAGTGGGTTTCTAAGGGAGAATCGGCGCCAAAGAAGGCCAAGGTGGGTTTGTCAGCCATTAAAGTTATGGCGACTGTTTTTTTGGGATGCACGCGGGATAATCCACATTCACTAACTACAAAAGGGAAGAACAATAAATGGGGAATATTATGCCAACTTATTGGACCGATTCAATGACGATTTGAAAAAAAACCGGCCTCATTTGGCCAAGAAAAAAGTTCTTTTTCACCGAGACAATGCTAGGTGGAAAAAGATATGACTCCAATGATGAAGTTATCTCGCAAACAAAGGACTATTTTGAGGACCTCGACAAATCATTTTTTTTGGAAGGGATCAAAAAATTGGAGAAACGTTGGACCAATTGAATAGAGCTCAAGGGAGACTACGTTGAAAAATAAATTAATTTTTTTATCAATAAAACTGTGTTTTATTCCAAAAGTCACGGACTTATTGACCCGCCCTCGTAATAAAGTATGAACGTAATGTATTGTTACCAGTGATGTTAATGTTGGCGTATTAGTAACAAAATCCGCGGTCACCCGTATACCGTTTGTTTGTTGGTCAATATAATTAATGATGGCTATTCGTCTATGGATCATATATAAGCTTCTGTCAACATGACATGGTGTGTGGCTTTTCCCCTCAGAAGCCACGGTGAGAAAACGTTTGAGTAATTTATTTCATTTATCTTGTATGTGAATATTACGAATACGTTGACACTACGTGATGACTTTCTATACATTCTTATTTATTTATTTAATTAGGACAAACAGCAGATATACACTATGAAAATAAATATTAATACATTAATTAAAACTAAAATAAGCATACATCCACAAAAATTCATCACGAATAAATTATAATTGTATTGAATGGCAATTTGAAATAAAATAATAATTTTAAACAAATACCAATTGAGAATTTTATATAAAAACTAACACATATAAAAAGAAGAATAATTAAAAACCAGAAAAAGATAATTAACCTAAACAAGTGAAAATCAATATATATATACATACATACATACATACATATTCTCACGCCGTTAGTTCCCATTGGGGTAGGCAGAGACTATTGATCGCCACTTTGTACGATCCTGGCAAACCTCTCTGGCTTCGTTTACATCCATCAATATTTTTATACATGCTCTTTTATTCTTCATACTGCGGACACCTGCCTTTTTGAGCACATTTTCTATTTGATCCAAATGTGTCCTCCGAGGTCGTCCTCTACTAACATTACCTTCCACATTGGCTCCATATATCTCTTTCACCAATTTACTATCATCCATCCTCTCTATGTGCCCAAACCATCTCAACATTCCTTTTTCTATCTTTCTTACAATATCATCTTTTACACCACACCTTTCACGAATCACGTCATTCCTCACACGATCACATAACCTTACATTACACACTTTTCTGAGGGATCTCATTTCTACTGCATTCACTCTACTTTCATGCTTCTTCTGCCACACCCAACATTCACTGCCATACATAAGCGTAGGAACGAGGACAGCATCATGCACAGCCATCATATACTACATACTTACTCTCTAAGGAGTAGCCAGAGTTTCAGAATCCAAA
The DNA here is from genome assembly GCA_963576735.1 of Bedellia somnulentella. Classification (NCBI taxonomy): domain Eukaryota; kingdom Metazoa; phylum Arthropoda; class Insecta; order Lepidoptera; family Bedelliidae; genus Bedellia; species Bedellia somnulentella. The sequence goes on from OY755179.1 coordinate 12,140,403, forward strand.
AATTCATCAGCCACTTTTCGAAATTAAGTGGGGGAAAAGGTTGTAAAATAAAGGTTTTGCTGATGGGATTCCAACATCATCGCCCAAAAATCACCGTATCACCGGACGTAATAGGTTAATGGTATTCTAAGCCGACACTACACAAATGATTTTCTATTACATTTTCTAATTTTGCTATACGTAAGGCAGTTTTCTAAACACTAACTAGATCGAGATATAATTCGTTTCCGACCACATGGTTCATATGGTTAAACATACATAAACATAAACGTTCACGCCGAATATCCCCGAAAGGGTTGGCAGAGGTACTAATACTTCTGAAAATCACGTGACTTTGTCACCTGGTGTTCAGAATACCCACGTTTTGCATGGACAGTGTACTCACGTGATAGGGGGCAGGCCTATCGCCGTTTTGTACGAATACACTGTCACATGACTAAGTACAACTCAGTCATGTGGGTTTCCTCACGATGTTTTCCCTCACCGTTAACAACCATGATAAATTAACCACACATATGTCTTTGGAAAAGACAAATTGGTGTAGGCCCGACCCCGGATTTGAACACTAGTCGCTTGCACGTTAACCGGTGTTCTACCCATTGAGCTATCACATGGTTAAAAATTTTGTTTTTAAATATAATAGGGTTTTTTTCCTATTTTTGGTTGACTTTTAAAATATTTAGTTTTAAATTGCATAAATATATTAATAGAAGTGGAAAACATTTATTTTTCGTTTAACCAAATAGTAGCAATAAAACAAAAAATATTCTGTAAAACTGAAATAATAAAGCAATCGTAATCACATAGAATACGCCGCCGATTCAAATACCTAGTGTAACAACACCCCATGATATGCATAAGTTATTTCTTCCGCAATTCTAGTTCTAAAGTGATACGCTATCTTTATTAAAATCTGCCTATAATTTAAATCGATGTCTACATAAAAAGGGCACTACAGAACATTGTATTGCGTGTCGGACACGCAAAACTGTAATAAACTTAGAGGCAAAGGAACTGAAATTTCAACGCAACTTTATCTTTATCTAAGGAAGTCGTTAGACGTTATCTAACTTTGGTTCGGTACACGTATTAACATACATAATTATAGGTAGTTCAGTTGGATAGTTGCCAGGGGTTCGTCCGAACCAAACGGTTAATACTCTTGACAACTTTTTCCGTTTTCAAACTATTCTTTTAATCTTGAAATTTTGCTGCAACATAATACTAACCATTTTAGTATTGATGAATCTTTCAACTAAATTTTAGTCATATCGATAATTTATTGATATTGGATTTTTTATATGTAAGAAATTATCTTTGAAATCTCACTCACTTTTAGATTACTCGTGGATCCCCACCGCAGCTTATAATATACTGTAGTTATTGGTCACTCCTTATTTTTTTTACCGTAATGAAATATACAGATAAAGCCTATGTCACTTCTAAAAGGGTTGTGGGTTTTTTTATTTTATTAAATCGGTTGAGGAGTTTCAGAGCCCTAAGAAACCTTTTTTCTCTATAATAAGTATAAATGGATAAAGTCTGCTTTGCACTGTGTTTTAAAATGTTGGCCAAAATTACTTCTTTTTAGATCAGCTATCTGCGTGTGAATTTCAGAGGTAATTGGCTAAATAAATAGACAGACGGAAATTCTGTTTTCAAATGGTTATGGTATATGTAATATGTATCGTGTATATAGATATTGCAATCTACGAGCTCACAGCGATTTTAGTTGTGCGAGTGACCTATCTGTATACGCGTCAATGTAGGCGTGAGAGGTGACCGTGCGTACGGTAAGCAAATATAAAATAATTAATTCGTGTGATAAGATTTCATCCATTTTTATATTTTTATTTAATTTATTAGGAGTGGTAAAAAAACAAAATCGTCAGAGTATCTTCTAATTTTTAATTATTAATGTTAAAAATATACAGCGGTAAACTTCATTAAATAATTTATCGATATGGTCATATACACACAAACATAACATATTATATTGGCCAATTGTGTCGAGATTCACACTGAAAAATTTAACTTAAAATATGGGGCACGTCTTCGTGGATATCTGTGTAGTACAGATACTCTGCATATGCAACATATTTTATTGGTTTATTTACTTACTCGTTTTAACAAAAGGAATATAGAAAAAAAAAGAAAGATAGTATTTATTCATTGCCTAAGGGCACAACTGTGACAAAATACAAACAATTCACAAATTATTATCGCCATATTAAAAGTACGTTGTAAAATAATCGAAAACAAATAACAAAAAAAAAAAGACAAAATTAAAAATACTAGTAGTAAAAGGAATAAAAGCACTCAAAGGCAAAGAATTGGCTTCTGGCTCAGCATTATTTAAAGGCATGTGCCTTTAAAACTGGTTTTCAGCCAGAACCATAATGTGTCACGCCACGGACTATCTTAATAAAACAATAATGTGTTACTATATATATAATTATATATATATATACATATTACTAGATAAAAATATCATATCGATATAACACACATACACAATATCCTGCATAATGCATATAATACACAAATTGATATCATATATGTTATACTCTCTCCGGGATAATCATATTACATTATATTATTATATTATGAGCGAAACCAATAATAGACACATTTTAAATAAACCAAAACATTTCAAATATTCAAAACTTACATAAAATATAGCACGATCATAAATAAATAATAGAATATCATAAAGTAAAAATAATATACATAAACGTACTCACCTCACCGCATCAATTCCCATTAGGGTAGCTATTAATCACTTAATTAATCTAAATTAGTTGTGAGTTGTGTCGTGTCGTGTCGGCTTAGAATAGAATTAACTCTTTTCTTCTATAGGTTGTGGTAAGAAGCAACACCTGCTGGAAAGCGTTATTGTATATCAGATATAATAAATAGGTCATGGCAGCTATTGTTGAACGCGAAAAATGAAGAAATTTCATGTTTCAAATAATTTTAATATGAAATAATTAGTTAAAACGATATAAATAAAAGATGTTATTAAAGGAAAGAAAAATTTCGACACTGGCGGGGTTCGAACCCGCGACCTTCGGGTATACGCCCCCGTCGCTCTGCCAACTGAGCTACAGTGTCAGTTGGCATCCAGCGCGAAATTTCTCTATCCTTTGTTTCTTTTTTACACGTTCAAGTAGTGTTTGCGTTTCCTACCTCCGAATTTTAACTAATTCGGACGGCCACTTGTCTACCTTTTCAGATAGAATGCAAATGTTGGAAACGCCTAACTATCTCATATTTTTTAATGTTTTTTGACATGAATTCCTCATGTGGGGATTATTACTTATAAATAAAAGATGTTATTAAAGGAAAGAAAAATTTCGACACTGGCGGGGTTCGAACCCGCGACCTTCGGGTATACGCCCCCGTCGCTCTGCCAACTGAGCTACAGACGGGGGCGTATACCCGAAGGTCGCGGGTTCGAACCCCGCCAGTGTCGAAATTTTTCTTTCCTTTAATAACATCTTTTATTTATAAGTAATAATCCCCACATGAGGAATTCATGTCAAAAAACATTAAAAAATAGTTAAAACGAGTAGTGTTATGATCATAAATGCACTAAATTTTTAAAAATAAAATATAGTCAAGTCTAGATACTTTTTAAACCTCCAAATTTATAAATAATATGACTACCGTTTCCAAGACGTTTTTATTAAGAGACAAAACGTCAAGTTACTCTAAGTTATAAGTTTTACACGAATACATAAACGCGAAATGGCTGTCACGAATCATGTGACAGTGTATTCGTACAGTACGTCGATATGTGTGCCTCTATCACGTGAGTACTCTGTCTAAGCAAAACGTGGGTAACATATGTAGTCGTACCCCTTCGGGGATAATCGGCGTGAATGTTTTAGTTTGAGTTAAGTGAGTTTTTACTTTCGAAATGATTCAAGTGTTTCACCACCCGAAATAAGACATGAGGCCAATATAATGCTATGCTAAGTTTGTTGCCCTGAAACTCGAAAGAAAATATCTTTTTGCAAACCAAAAGTTTTATTACGTTAAAAGAAAACTTCACTTAGTTATTTCGAAAATATTTTTATGGCTTGTCACTACCCTTACTGTTTGTGGTATATTTCTCGGTGTTATAATGTGCAGTCCGTAAAATTAAAGGAGTAAACAACTATCTGAATTTATCAGCTTATTTGAAAATAGAAAAACATGACGTGAATACAGCGAGAAATCTAAAGTTTTATTACCGACAACATTTAAAAACTAATTATGATTAACATTACTAACATTACCTTTCAAACTATGGTAATGAAGGTCAAAAAAAAAGTCAAAAAGTTAAGTCTTCAAAATTAAGTTAAAAACTACCATTTTTTGAACGTCAAATTATTAAATTTATCAATAGTCCGTTGCTTCGGAAGGTGTTCGTAAATAGAAGAAGCAACAAAGAAACTCTTTACATTCACATTTTTTCATTTTTTTTAAAACCAGTAGAGGACCACCTCGGAGGACACATTTGGTCCAAATATAGAATGTGCTTAAATATACAGAAGTCCGAAGTATGAAGAATTAAAGAGCATGTATGGAAATATTGATAGACTTGAACGAAGCTAGAGAGGTTTGCCAGGGTCGTAAGAAGTGGTAACCGATAGTCTCTGCCTACCCCAATGGGAACTAACAGCATGGGAATGTGTGTGTATGTATGTGAAAATCTCATAAATTAAACTTCAAATAGTCAATCAGCAAACAAATATAAATATGTTTTCAAGTTATTTTATATAAATTTTAGCATGTATAATATTTTAACAATCGTTCTGATCCTTTTAGGTTGTCTCGATATTTGGTGTAACTTTATATTATCCAATATGAGTGAAAGATACAAAATAAAAAAAATATGAAATACCACACCCATTCACTATAAATATATAATATTGCAGAAAAATACATAGATACGTATATTCATACGTAGAACAAGAAGTTTCTCAGCCTTAAAATAAAAATTTTTGGTGATGGGTCTCCAACCATATCGCCCAAAAACCACTTAAAAGTCCCAATACCCTTAGTCGCCTCTTACGAACATCCAAGGGAAGAAATGGGAAAGCAATATTCAAAGCTGACACTACACAGTAAACAAATTAAAAGTATAAAAAATTAAAATATGGCAACAGTCTCTCTTCTTAAAAAGTTTTTCTTTGAAACTCCGTTATCAGAGTGATTGAATATGATCCTTTACTTTCTGTAGAGCTCGTCATGGTTTTAATAAAATTCTTAAATAAATGTAAACTAAAAATAAATGTAAAGTTATTTCCACGAAATAAAATTATGGAGAATGCTCTTCATTGAAGCGATGAAGTAGAGACTCGTGATCATTACTGCTTCAGCCCTTTGTAGAACTTTTAAGCCCCTTGTCTGCTTGAATTCTAAGGTTTATAAGTCAGAGTTTGTAGTGTACTTAAAGTAATGTTTTAGTTCTTGGATTTTTATAGATTAAAACTTCCCCTTCTCGATTCCTTTAAAAATATATAGCATTAATAGTATTTTTGCATTCCGTTTGACTTGTGATTTGCCTAATATAAGTTGAATCGTGCACTATTAAAAAAGGGGGTTCTCTTTCGATTGATTTTATCTTACACGATTACACCGACAATAGTCTATCGATTTCGGAAGTTGTTTTTCTGATCGAATCTATCGGATTTTGTATGAAATTTAGGGTTTTTGTCAAACAATCCGATGCAGTCCGATTGATGGGCCTAGCTCACAACTCTCTGGATCTCAAACGCGAAATGGGGACGTGGTCAACCCAGGAAGCAATGGACTGACGTACTAAAGTACCCTAACCAATAAATGGTCGGAGGTAGCCCAGGGGCGTTAAGAATGGAGGAGGGGAACAAAGGCCTTTGTACAGCAGTGGGATGAAATAGGCTAATAACAACAAAATAAAATCATATTTTCGTCAAATATTGAAATCAAACCCCCGGCAATCAAACCCAAGACCTCCGGAACGTGAAATAAACGCTTTTTTACAAGTCCAAAAAAGTCAAGTTATACTAAACATTTACAGCTAGACTTTTTTCCTCGTCTTTTTTTAAACAAGTTGTTGTAACATTACAACTATATGTAAACAGGACCCAATAAAATAGCATACATAATGGGGGCATAGTAGAACAGAATTGATGCCAAATGCCGTTTTTTGTGTCGTAACAGAAATCTTGAAAAATTGCTTAGCTAAGAAAGAGGGGAAGTAAATTCAGCAATTTATTGTAAGGCCTCGGGCCTCGTATATTTGTTGCAAATGAAGACGTCCCAGTGAGGTGACAATTTTCGTTTGGTGAAGCTAAATGGCCGTCTTGGGACCAGTCGGTACGCCCGCCATAACGCTCCGGTGAAGTTTCTATTTTTTTGTTAAAAAATGGCATATTTCATCTTGGTGACTGCTTTATTAATGCAGTAGGAATTAGTTCGAATATTACGTAATGAGCATATTTGAATTAGCTTTAAAATAATTGAAGTTTCTCTCTTCTTCAAAATAAATTTCACGCATTGCAAAAAATATACGAAAATATGTTCTATATAAGATTGTCAGGAAAGATAAGATTGCTGAATGTATACGAATTGAAAGAGTTGGCTGTGGTTGCTACAAGGGTAATTTTATTACCCCCACACGGTGCAGCCTTGTCGTGGCGTGGGGGCTCAGTAACCTCGGGTCGGCCACCACCCGGGGTGAAGCTAATTCACCGAGGTGTCGTCCCTCCCAGTATCCCTCTCATTAGGACAGGGAACAGGGGATGCGACGCCGCAGATTGGAACCCCAGCGGCAGTTCGCTGTTGCTGGGACCGACGGCTTTGCCTTCACTGGCGGGTTGCGAGGAGTCTACCTATATAAAAATCGGAGGAGAAAAATGAAGGTGTGGGCTGCTCCCGTTTCCTTTCGAGGTGTAGAGAGGAAACGGGAGCAAGAGGGGAACTCGTAACCCTGGCAGTATTGCACTTGCAGGGCCGAGGGTCTTGCCGTGGTGTAGGCTTGACCGCGAGGAGTAAACCTCTATAAAAAATAGAGGAGTAAACCTTCCGCAAAAATCCGAGGACAAAACCTCGTTAAAACCTTTGCAGGTTGCAGTCTGCTACTCCGCAAGGAGAACCTCGAGGGGGCGGGCGTTTGGAACTTGTGGCCATAACGTCTGCGGTGCTAAAGAAGCACAAGGGGGAGTGGGGGACTTCAAGTCCCCTGAGATGGACGCCGAGAGGTGTGGTGCGTGGGATTGGAGGTAGACTGCCACGGGCGTTCCCACCAATCCCGCATCAAAGCACTGAAGATGGCCACCGTGGGGTTTTAGTCGGTAAGAGTCCGACAGACCTTCGTCACCCCCCCAGGTGACGTCGGATCCATGAGGATTTTCCCACGACAAAAAGGGTAATTTTATTAAACTATTTGTATATCTTAATGTGTAATGCATAATATGGCTTGAGTAATGTTTGTATGTATGATGCAGATAATATACGTTAACTATACAAACACTAAACACGTTGAAATAAATGAAGGTGAATTTTGTTGAAATATGCGAGTAGTTCGGTAAACCAAACAAAAATTTCCGAGACTATAAATTATTCAGCTTATAGTTTTCCCGCGAAGTCCACGAGTGGTTTCGGCGTTTGACCTCCTCAAAGATTTATTTACCTCTCCGTTGCCCTGGACGGGTCCCTATTTGCGTTCAAACTGTATGCCAAATAAATTGAAAATCAATGAACCGCGTTATTCAATTTTATACGAAATCTTTGGAAACGCCTGTGACATTGCTGTTTCTCATGTAAAAGAATTACAATCTCATCTTCTTCACTGATTGATGAGAAAAGAGTTTTCAAAATAACTTACATATAACCTTTTACCTTTTGGTATAGCAAATCACAAATTGTATGATTTGAAGATGGAAAAATATTTCATAGAGTTTGTTTTTTAATCGGACTAGCAGTCCCTGAGATAGCGCGCTTTACTAACACCATGAGCCAAGTTGCTTCTTAAATAAACATATTATTATTAAAATGTTACTATAGATTATTACACATTCCTAAGCTCTAATCCCGGTTGGACCTACACCAATTTGTCTTTAATAAAGTCAAATGTGTGGTTAATTTATCATGCTTGTGAACGGAGAGAGAAAAAATCGCGAGGAAACCTATATGGCTAAGTTGTACTTTGTCATGTTTCAGTGTATTCGACAAAACGGCGATAGGCCTGCCCCGTATTACGTAAGAACATTCCACAAGCAAAACTTGGGTATTTTGAATACCAGATGAAAATGTCACGTGATATTTAAAGAAGTATTAGTGCCTCTGCCAACCCATTCAGAGGTCGTCGTGAACTTTTAAGTTGAGTTTAACAAATAAAATTGGTAACATTGCGAAATGTACTCATTTTAGATAGGTATCATTTCGGCAACAACATAACAATAAACTGATTTAGTATTAAATGGATAGAGCGATCGCCAAGCACAGTTCAGTTGTCTGTAAAGTTTGATAAATGCTGGAGTGCTAGCAAAGTAGTAAATTAGCTTGTTTGCTCAACTTCAACTATGTAAATTTACTTGAATCAACTTTAGTAACTGATGCACACTAAAATAATCTTGAATAATAAAAGTTCAACTTTTACTAAGTTTCAATTGATGTCAACAAGAATGGAGAATGGTTAAGTTTTGTTGATCTGGTAACCCGAGAAAAATTTCGTGTATTTTTGAGCAGAAAATAATATCATGCTTTGATCTGTTTCAATAAAATATATTATTCATACAAATGTTTTGAGTCTTTGAAAACCCGGGAAAATAGAATTTTTAGTTTAATCTTAATATAACTTGAAATGAAATAGTTTTCTATGCGTAAACTTTAAACATAATAATTATTTTATGCACATTTAAATGAAATTCCTGTTAACTTGAGGGATGACACGACTCAAGAATATTTCGAGTCGTTAAGCCAGAAATATCTGATTTAACTAAATACCACGAAGCTCGCTAAGGTAACCATAAAACATTAAAAAACTTGTTTTTTTCTAGTATCATCCATATGAAAATGTACCAAAACCAAAGCGTCCATACTAAATCAATTTGAACAAAATATTGTGTTGGAGTCTGCAAATTCAATTTAGGTGAAATAGAAGATTGCTATCTGTCTTCAGCAAACATATGTTACCCGCGCAATTTTCCGCTTTATAAAAATAAATGACAGAGGAGGACGAAACAGAAAGTATGGCGCATATTTTATATCAGTCGCTCCCTTCTTTGCGAAATTTTCTTCCCGAATACCTAAATATTGTGGAGCTCAGGAAAAATATGTTTCTTGCGTTTTGCCTCATTTGACAAGAGTTTATGACCGTATTTTTTATTTACACTCATGTTTGACAAATTGAAAGTATTGTTTGACTACGCCAACAAGGCGTACTCCAAAAAGGAAACTGTCATGTGATTTTCTAAGTGTAGATAGATTCTTCAGAGTCGTAAACAGTTTAATGGGAGGTGCGGTTGGCAACCTATTACGCACATAATAATATTTTGTTCCATATTTTTTTCCTGTAAGAAAACTTTTTGAATTATAAAACGTAAAGTTTTCGCTTTCGACATACAGCACATTTTACAAAATTTACTAAATGTAATTTTAAAATACCAGAAACAAAGTTAACCTAGCATTTCAAATCTGTTCAGGAAGTATTTTTCATACTCCTAACATAGAGATACATCCATTATAGCAATGTTTGCTTTACGGACATATCCGACTAGCACTTAACATTTTATTTAGTAAGTATATCTATATGCAAGTTTAAATAGCTAAATGAATTTTAAACTGTGTTTAAAGCCTGCTCTACATTCATTTTGTGCACACTCAACGCGAAATCACATAAATGTTGGTATTAAATGTTCCAGAAAGAGCTCCGGACGTTTACGACTTCTGCATTCTCGGACGTAAAGTCGTATATTCCGATGACTTTGTAACGTTATTTTCTCTTTATGGCTCTCAGCAGGCATTTGGATCTTTATGCACAATCAAATCAAGACAATGTCACCTAAACACTGAATACACTTGTTTCAAATATTCATATACTTTTCATTTTATTGCCACATCGGAGTCATGAACGTTGAATACACGTATTTTTTTTAATAAAAAATTAAATTGTAAACAAGATAACTTTGCAACGCAATGGTTCTAACAAAGTTTAAGGAGTAAAAACTAATAGTTATTAATGTAGTACTTTTAGTTTTCATTTTGCCACTAGATGGGTCAGACATTAATTACGAAATAAAAATAGCCATTAAGATGCAATATATTTTTTACATTACATTTAAAAAAATATTTGCAGGTTGTAGATTTCAAAAGACTTCGTTTTTAGGAAGGAATTTAGGAAGATAACTTGACAGCTCTGGCTAAAGATGGAATATAGAATCGAGCTTACACTTATATAAAGTTTTTTATCAGTAAGGGTAAACATCATGTAAAACCGCCAGTGCTGGCCTATTTATTTATGAAGTAAATTGCGATGAGAGGCACCACATAACGTAAGTACACTATACTCTTCTGGAAAAAACTGAAGACCAGGTGAATATTACGTTATGTTCAAATTTGATTTCGATTCATTTTCATTCGATTTGATTTTTCATCGTTTTCATATATTCAGTGGTGTGTTTTAACTTGACAGCAATAAAAATACACAGTGCAGCAATTAATCCATAGATTGGTACATATACTAGATTCGCAGTGGCGTAGGTCGACAGGGGTCAGTAACATCGGCCTAGTGTCTCATAAAGTGCACAATCATGTTTCGGTTGGTGCCAAACCCTCGGGGACCGCTTCGTGCTCATGTACTTTGTCCACGAATGCTGCCTATCATTCATTGCCGATAGCATGCTCTCTCAATTTTATTTTATGGCGAGCTGAACGATAGTTATCGCTGTAGTTTTTAAGCGACTTTCATGTTTTAGTTGGTATCGTTTGGTTGTAAAGTACTTTTAGTTTTTTGAGTTTTGTAGTCAAATAGTGAAAACTAAAATCCTTATAGTTTTGTCATGTCTAACTCCTGGGGTGTCTGTAGATAATTGTCTTAGAAAATTGTCTTAGAAAATTGTCGGATAATATTTTCTCAAATTGAATAGTTTAAAATATATATTTATATAACCTTGCTAAAGGTAAAGCTTTAGTTTGCCCTGTTTTTAACTTTTAGAATGTTAAAGTGATACAAATCGAAACGTAGTATATGTTGTAGATCTTAATTAATTCTATTCATTAAAATTGGTTTGAATAAGACACAGTGAGCAAAATGTATTGTATCAAACAAGAATTTACCATCATACAAGAGACCAATGTACGTAATGTGTATGTAATGTAATGTATTGTATTGTGTTATTTCTTCTGAAGTCTTAAGAAAAATATATTTTTCTAAACAAATATAATCATGTTAAAAGAGACAGACACATAGCTAGACTTGATGAACCTTTAACGAAATATTTCTTTTTATTCGGTTACAAGAAAGTAAAAGATTTAAATATGAATGCTACGAAACTCAAACAAATGAGCGTTGTGTTTGCCAACCGCAACCTTCCAAAGGTCACATCTAATATTCTTTTCCAAAATTGAGTAATATAACTTCTATACGTAAAAACATAAAGGGAATTAAATAAAAGCTCCACCGAAAATCCAATAAGAGCGAACATATCACAAAGGTGAACTCCATCCCGCCTCGTTATTTGGTTGTAAAGAGAAATGAGATGTTTGCAAATTGATTTTGCGCTTATGAAATACGAGTTTCATTCTTTCCCGAGCTATCTAATAAAGATGTTCACTAGTACTCAATTATACTGACAGCTATCTTCACATAACCAAGGAGCAGCTTGACTCATTTGAGCGTCTTCATATTTCTTTATTAGTTTTCTATATAATATAAAAAAATTGTTGTATAGAAATACTTGTGCGCGTCGGCCATTAACAGTATAAACGCGATTTATATTTCTAATAACCATTATATATTAATCTGCCGATTTATGTAAGACATATCGTTATTTTGGTCATTTCAAAAGGAAATTTAACAACAATTTTCAGATTTAACTCCTGCGCAAATATAACGCCAAAACACCATTGCGGGAACATTGCCGTCACCCGCATTGAGCGCTTGAAGATTCTTCACCATCTAATTTCTTAACGCCACGCCCAAATCGTCAGATAATCCAGATAGACACTCTTCTAAATGTAATTAGTTAACTTTACTTAATCTGATGCTCGAGTTTTTCCGGGGATGGTCATTATTTTACTAATCTCACGAATTCTCCACGGCATACCCCGCTATATGTTAACTTACATTAATATATTTCACCTATGTAATTATTATTTGTAGAGTCTAGGACCTTTTTATATTCATAATATAGATATGTAAATGTGAAGATTTTTCAAATGGCTTCCTGTAATAATTTTGGTTTTTTTTAAATGGATATGTCGTGGCCATATCGTAAATTTGAACACATCATGAAATGATCGATCATTTCATGAAATAGTCGTATTTCATGAAATGATCAACTGTTTATTGGCCACATCGTGATGTGGTTTGGGCAGATCGATGATAAGAAATCGTTTCTTGATATGACCAACTAAACACATGGCCTCTTCATGAAATGGTTAAGATTATTTGGTCATATCGTAAAGTTGTTACATTTATTACCGGTAGAGGCGCTGAAAACGCTTTGTTTATGTGTGAAGATGGCGGCCGCTGACAAAAGTGTTGTTTCTCGCAGTAAAAAAGTTAATTATTCGTTATTAAGCGAGTGAAAACATAAGAGTTTACGACGAAAAGTTTCTCGAATACTTTGTAAATTACGAAAAAACTGAGCAATATGTTAAAAAAACCGTAGAGTTTGGATTGTATTTCACAGGTCACCCTATTTCTACGATCTGGCCAAGGGTGGATGACAAAATCGTGAAACGTTGACGATTTTATGATCTGATCAAATGAGGTTGGCCACATCATGAAATGTGACTATTTCATGAAATGATCGATCATTTCACGATGTGTTCAAATCTACGATATGGCCACGACAGATATAAAGCTGTAAATCTTCCAAACGAAATAAAATAAAATAAAAATATGAAGAGTTCATGCTCAGTAGAGGTACATTAATGGGTACAAGGATTCTCCTATATAATAATCTGACAATCTCGAGTCACTTAAAAAATCCCCGCTTCGCCTCCCCTACTATTAGAAGCAGTAGTCTTGTCACCAAGATATCTTAAAATCAATATCTTTATTTAAAATATATGATGAATCATGAATTACTAATTACTGGCTGGTCTAGGACAAAAGCGTTTGGCTCACGATTGGATGGTCTCAGATTGACTACTAAGGGGCTACTTTGACTACTATTTCAATCTGTTTTATTTAAATAAGTCTAGTTGCACATTGCAGACTAAATGAGGTAATGACCTCAGGTAATGACCTGAAAACTAAGAAGATATCGTGCAACTGTCAGAACGTCAAGCCATCTATAGATTCCAGCTCCTATTAAGGTATTAGTCGTTAGTCTGCCAATTTGCACAAGGCATAGGCTAGGGTGGTAGACTAGATTTAGTAGTAGAGGTATTTGAATGTTATTAAAATGAACAAATCACTGGAATTGAAACCTTGATTAAAGCCATCTTATAAAAATGCTATATTTCTAACATAAAGAACTTGAATCTTAATATCGCATAGTATTGATTTAGTAATAGTATATAGAGCCAATGTGGAAGGTAATGTTAGTAGAGGACGACCTCGGAGGACACATTTGGATCAAATAGAAAATGTGCTCAAAAAGGCAGGTGTCCGCAGTATGAAGAATAAAAGAGCATGTATGAAAAGATTGATGGATGTAAACGAAGCCAGAGAGGTTTGCCAGGATCGTACAAGGTGGCGATCGATAGTCTCTGCCTACCCCAATGGGAACTAACGGCGTGAGAATATGTATGTATGTATGTATGTATTGATTTAGTGTATCAGTATCCCACCACTTCCATAGGTTAATCCAAGGATGCTCCAAGCACTGCCAAACATGGACTAAACTCATTGTTTGATCATGTATTTAAAAAAAATATTATGTATGGTGCCTTCATTTTAATAATCTTATGCTTCTCCAACAATGGCAAAACTACTTTTGAATCTCAAGCCCTAGCTACCCTTCCGTTATTATGGCCGTGAAAATAGGTAGTAACACAAAATAACCCTTATTGTTGTTAATTCTCATAGCCACGTCAGCAACAATGGAAAATTTCGAACTACTTAGCCCCAACCCTGGATTCAGGAAAAACCTTTATATTTTTGTGAAATCTGCGAACGTTAATGTACTTGTAAAGACCAAAACAAAACACTTTTCGTCGCAGCATTATTTTGAATAAATCAAATTTCGGTAAAAGGGTCGGACAAGAGCTAATGTGGGTTCAAATAATAGAAAGTTTTGACGCGAGCTTTAACTTAGCCAATATTTGTTTTGCGACATTCTGTTTTTCTCTTTATAAGTTATAATAAAATATTTGAAAAGCATTTTATATGTTTTTTGATATTGAGAAAGAGACGTTTAGTACATGAAATTGATCATCGGAAATAACTGTACATATTTTAATAAAATTAAAAAATACCGAATCGCCCAAATATCCCTTAAAAGCTCCAATACCGATAGTCGCCTCTTACGTACACCCACCGGAAGAAATGGGGTAGTGCTATTATACATAGATAGATATTATATTAGATTTGAAATAAATAATAGTTTTGGGGTTCTGTAAGTGATTTTAGAAACAGCTTTTCCCCATTCAAGTTCCAAAAGTGGCCAAATAATTTTAAAACTCGAGGCTCTAGCTACGCTTTTATTTATTTATCATACATACATAACTCACGGCTATAAATCCCTTAAAAGGGTAGCCAGAGCTACCTTAAGCTAGAAATTTCTCAGCCACTTTTGGAAAGTTGCATGGGGAAGAGATGGTAAAATAGGTTGTTGGTGATGGGTCTCCAATCGCATCGCCCAAAAATCCCTTAATAGCCCCAATACCGTTAGTCGCCTCTTACGTACACCCACCGGAAGAAATGGGTTAGTGCTATTCTAAGCCGACACTACACAGCTTTATAAATAACCTTTATAAATTAAATATACGAGTATTTCCATTGTTTAAGGTGACAATATTAATTCTTGTGAACTTTTGAGCCGACAAAACGAAATCCAAATGTTTAATATTTTTGACACTATCGCTATTGTAGTAACTAAAATAGTCTTATTTACTATTTCCATGTCATTACTTTCTTAAACATATTTTTGTATTCTAAGTTTCTTTACATAACCTTGCATACACAACCATGCCAAGTCGTAGCCTTATTTACACAAACTCGATATCAAATGCTTTAGAAAAGGACAAATAAAGTAGGGTTCTTTAAAGAGATTTAATTCAGATTATAGTAAGTAATGAATTCATCTCAATTCCGGACTCTAAAGCTTTTTTATTTCTTGCGATCTCTCCTCAAGCAACTTAGAAGAAGCAAACGTCGAAAATTGCAATCACGTAAATTGAAAATTAATGGACCGCAAAATCCAATTCTACGTAAAGCTTCAGTCCTTGATCCGATGTATATTGAGTTTGATTCAGCTCTTTACATTAAAAGTACCCCAGTATATTTAACTGAATGTTGTCACCAGCTGTAAACTCACTTAAGTTTTGAGTATGAACTTTCGCATGTATAATTTATATAATTAGGACTTTTACGGATCAAAGCAAGTATTTAATAATGTTAATAAATAGAACCGACGACATAGTTATTATATATTTTCATAACATAAAATGATGATGATGATGGTCCGACCGTTTTCTGTCACGGCGACCGCTTTAAAAGTTTAGGACTCGCTCGTGTGCTCGCATGTGGCTTCTGTAGCAAATCTTATTTGTAAAGATCCTCGAACACTGCGGGCATGTGAGCACACCATTAATATAATTATATTGAGTTAGCACAGGTGGTCGGGCTTTTAACTCGTCGCCCTTGGTGTCCAGTTCAGCGCGCCGGTGGATTTCATAGTCCTTGGTTTCAACCAAAGCCCTCGACTCCGGTCTTTGGGCGGCATATTTCTCCCACTGGGATGAATCTATGCCGCACCTCTTCATGTGCCGCTTCAACACATCTTTGTACCTGAGGAGTTGACCGCCACACTTGCGCTTGCTCTCCTGAAGTTCCGAGTAGAAAATGTGCTTAGCGACTCTATGCTCTGCCATCCTTGATATGTGACCGCACCATCGAAACTGTCGTCGCATAAGGTAAGCCTCAATGCCACCAACATGTTTTTCGCAGTACCTCGGTATTCCGCACACGATCTGACCATCTGATGTTCATAATTTTCCGTAGACACCTGAGGTGGAATCTGTCTAGGATGCGAATCTGGCGGCGGCGGTACACGGTCCATGTTTCTGCAGCATATAGGATGTTAGGCAGAACGGCCGCCATATATACTGAGAACTTGGTACCTAGCTTTATGTCGTGTGAGCAGAAGATCTTGTTCTTAGATATGACCACCCCCGGAGCCGCCTATGTGCAAGCCTCAGACAAGATGGTTGCAAGTAAATTGGTGTAAGAGATATTTAGTGCCAATGACGATGGTATGGCAGTAGACACCCATGCAGGACATATTTAGATCAAACAGAGAATCTGCTCAAAATAGGCAGGCATGTGAAGTCTAAATGAAAGAGCATGTATGAAAAGATTCATTAATGTAGATGAAATTCGACAGTTTTGCCAGAATCGTACAAAGTGGCTATCGATATTTTTAGCCTAACAATGAGAGTTAGTGGCGAGAGTATTTATATATGCATGTGTGTAAAATACAAAACTTATACTTTACATCTTCTAAATACAAAACTTGATTTCTTTTCTTGATAACATTCTTCCATTAAAAATTAAAGTCTTTGACTTCGCGCAGGAGATTAATTAAAAGGCACATTCTATCAATTTCCGCTCATCAATTAAAAAAGAACCACGAACGAAGTGTAAATGAAGCTCTCAGAGAAGGTTCTTACAGGCGATGTAAGCCAATACCATCTAATAAATGCGTTTAACCGAATATACACTGTTTTTTTTTTATAAATGCCCATCAAATATGTACGCGTGTACGTGACTTTCTGTCAAAATACCGCACGTTGCAAAAGAATGAGTTTATTTTAGCATTGTGCTTTTGTAAAAAAAATACAGCTGCGTTGCGTCGTTCGAGTGTGTGTAAGGGTTGTAGTGTTATTTAAAAAAGTGGACTGTTAGGATTGTTAGCATTTTTCTAGTTTAGGCTGGGTTAGATTAGTTTAGGTTTTGAAAATAACAAAAAAAAGATCGGAGCTCAGCTTATTTCTAAATAACATACTAAAAATGTACTAGTACTTCCAATAAAAAAATATTTTTTCAAATATAAAAAATATACAATGGAGGTAAATATAATGATGAATGTCAATAGGATCATAAAAAGAGGCAATCGTAAATATCTGATTACCCCAATAGAAACAAATAGCATGAGTATGCATGTATAATCAAATAAGTTCAGAGAAGTGGTTAATATTCTAATAAATGTAACTCGGTTCGATTTTAAATTATTATGATGCTCATACATATACTCACGGCTACAAATCCCTTAACGGGGTAGCCAGAGCTTTGGAATGAAAAATTCCTCAGCCACTTTTGGAAGTTGATTGGGGAAAAGATAGTAATAATAAATGTTTTTGGTGACGGGTCTCCAACCACATCGCCCAAAAATCACTTAATAAGCCCTTATACCCTTAGTCGCCTCTTACGATCACCCACGGGTAGAAATGGGGTAGTGTTATTCTAAGCCGACACTACACGGCTAGCACACTGTGATGCTCAATAAACCATAATGCCATCAACCACGGACCTTGAATATCACCAAACATAGATTCAGGCTTGTATTTACTACTTGCATGGTTAAAATGCTTTCGTATTTGCTCCTCACTAGAAAGTCGCATTGATAACTGCTCTGCGCATAGTTATTGTATGGTTAGATATTACCCAAACTCAAATGTTAACGCCGTATATCGCCAAAGGGGTTGGCAGAGGTACTTATACTTCTGAACATCACGTGACGTTGTCACTTGGTGTTCAGAGTAACACATTTTGCTTGGACAGTGTGCTAACATAATAGGGCGCAGGCCTATCGACATTTCGTACGGATACACTGTCACATGACAAAGTTAAACTTAGCCATGTGGGTTTCCTCACGATGATTTTGTCTCACCGTTAACAACCATGATAAATTAACCACACACATGACTATAGAATAGACAAATTGATGTAGAAACGACCCGGGATTTTAACCCTCATCTTCTGTACAATAAGCAATGTTCTACCCACTGAGATATCATGGTTGTATTAAGGATACTTTTTATTGTGAAAGTGCCCATAGATTAATTTCTTTGGACACAAAGGGAGACAAACAGAAGTAATACATATTTTATATAGCCTACATTGTTTTCTACTGCTAGGAAAAGGCCTCACAATTTTGAGCCCAAACAGCCCTGCTCGAAGCTGTGCAAACTTGTCAAGGTCATTACTCTATCTCTTTCTTGGCCTTTCCCTACGTCGGTCTCTGTCTGTGGCACCCATTCAGTTGCTGTTTTGGCCCATTTGTAGGGGTGCATTAAATAAAGCACATTTTTAATATGTAAAAAATAATAACATCAAATATTGCAACATATCACAAATATCATGAGCACATTTTGCACAAAGTGACTGTTATTGCTCTGAATATAGACATGTTTAGCACAGTAATTAATACCCAAAATGATACTGATAAACCCTCACACAAAAAAAGGTCTCGTATGTTAATGGCGAAAGGTAAAGTCCAACAACAAACCTTTTTGTGAAAATTGTACTTAAGTTATAACAGTTTCAACTTATGATGTTCTGGAGGAAAATATCATACACCAAAAGCATTTAAGCAATATATTTTTATAATTTGATCGCAAGTTTAACGGTGAGGGAAAACATCGTGAGGAAACCCACATGGCTGAGTTGTACTTAGTCATGTGACAGTGTATTCGTACAAAACGGCGTTAGGCCTGCCCCCTATCACGTGAGTACACTGTCCATGCAAAACGTGGGTACTCTGAACACCAGGTGACAAAGTCACGTGATGTTCAGAAGTATTAGTACCTCTGCCAACCCCTTCGGGGATATTCGGCGTGAACGTTTATGTTATGTTTATGTTATGTTATGTTTATTTAATAAAACTCAATGATTCAATACTCAAGTACAATTCACATTTCAAAAGGAAACACAAAACCATTTCTAAGTCTGCAAAACATGGAATTGGTTACCCTATATCTTCCGCCTCCGGCATATACCTAATATAACTTCACTTAGATTGAATTTAACAATTAATACAAAGTTTGAAACTCATAACAGGGCAAGTTGGTGGCAATATCACGAGCGTACTGTCTTTGCGACCAGCAGCTCGTATTGAATGAATACTTCATTTAATATTGGAATTGTTCTCAAAACGTATGTTGCGAGTTTCGCAAACTTCTACAATATTAATTCAAACGAGAATTTGCCTATATGATTACCTACGTGCTCCGCTTTACAAATTGTCTTTCACGTGACTGCCTTACTGTCGATAACGCTGATTTGATACAGAATTATACTAAAGAGCGTTGAAGTGTATCATCTTCAGGAATATTTGCACGCCAAATATTAGAAGAAATATACATTTTATTGAGCTATCAGAGTGTTAATCGCGTTTAGATTTGTATGTCGAATCACATGAGCGAAACGCGCTGTGACAAAGTAGGCCTGAACACCCCATTTCCATTTCGAAAAGTCGAGCCGGTAAAAGCAGAGGGCTCAAGAGCGCTGTCTGAATATTTGAATATTTTAGCATCGCAAAACTTGCGGTAAAATATGAATTTATATTTGTCTGCGAAACCGACAAAGTGACTGTTAATGGAGTGTATTCCTTATTCGATTTTCCTTTCCTTGTCTAATTGAACTCAAATGCAGCCATTTTGAACTTTCAAGGGTGGCTCTCTAGTGACTTTTAATTAAATGAATCGGAAAACGCTCAGGTTATAATGAATGAATTAAGGTAAACGGATTTTATAATTAAATCATACAGAAATGAATAAAGATTGTTATCCAAATGTCATTATATTCTTAAAGAAATTTTAAAAAGATATGTTACAATTCTGATGATAATAACATAAGAGCGGTAAGCAAGGCTTAAATTGAAAACAGTCGTCGGCGATTTGAAACAAAATTTATATTAATAAAGTTTTTAGTGCGTAGTTAGTGGTGTGCTATTGTTTATTTTAGATGAAAATGCTGTTGGGGTATCACGCAACTTACTTTAGCGGGAAAACAATTTGAAAACCGCTCTTGAATCACCCGTTTTATGCCAACGTTGGCGCGTGGACTAAATGCAAACCGCTAATGGCCGCCGCCCAAACAGTATATAGAATAGGCTCTGAAACACGATAGCTCTAGGGTATCTGTTTACGCATAATTACTGGTAATTGAATCAATAAATAAGGGCGATCGTTTGAACACAGTTAGAGCTATTAAAGGGTTGCAATTTAACCGTGATCCCTGCTCTTTGAATGGTATACTGGTTTTATGGCACGATTTGCGTGCTTTACGTTTATACCTATTACATTATTTATTTAGCTTTGATGAATATTGCTTGTAAATAATATTTTACCAAAATCTTCAGCTTAAAATGTTTTCATGTTATATTGTTTTAAGTATATGATAATTAATAATTGTAAAGTTCTAGCTTAGAAAAGCACTGCCCGATTTCTTTCCGCAACGCGTTATCCGGCTTTTTAAGTCGCTGTTGGGCAAAGTGGGTGGGGACCTATCAACTAACAATACTTTACTTTTACTATTTTTCCCCAATTAACTTCCAAAAGTGGATGAAGAATTATTAATTGCAAATCTCTGGCTAACCGTATTATGTTTTCATAGCTATGAGCATGTGTATGCATATAATTGGTTTCCGCCTATATTTCAAGAGCTTTGACTATCATAAAATAAAACGTCATTAGATAAAACTACGAAGACAAGAAGTTGATATAATAATAATAGCTATAAATAGTCAAAGTTGTCAAGTCCTTACATGGATATTTAAACTGCACTATGAGTCATCTATACACGTAATACTATTCTTCGTTGTAGCAATTGAAGACGGCATTGAGATAACGAAGGCAATTATTGAATTATTTTTTTATCTACGACTCTTCTAAACTTTAGACCTAAGACTAAGATGTGTGCAAAATTTCTTAAATCTCTGACATAACAATTTGATTCGGATGTTTCAAACTGAATCACCGAAAAATAAATATATAAATATATGATCTGCCGACTCTAATTATCAATACATTTTACTCATTGGGTTGATCCAACAAATAATAATAAATGTGATTGGAACCATTATGATAGCAAATTATGTCTTTACATTTCACTTCGTAAAAAGAAGTGAGACTTTTAATTAGAACAAAATAGACGTTTTGTTCAAATCATTTCTTGATGATAATTATTATATTTTTTTGCAAAATATGTAGTGAACTTCAAAAACCATGTTGATGACAGCAGTGATTGCTAAAAAGCAGCATTTAGCGAAGACCCAAGTCACCTTAAAATATTAAACAATCTTACTATTAATAAACTAGATTTTTGCTCGAAGAGTAACTTTATTCCGATTGGTTTTAACCTTCCTTTTATCGCTTTTCAACTCAAACATTCGCGCCTTATGTCCCCGAAGGGGTTGGCAGAAGTACTAATACTTCTGAACATCACGTAAAATTGTCACCTCGTGTTCAGAGAACCCTCGTTTTGCTTGGATAGTGTACTCACGTGACCCCGATCACGTAGGGAGTAGGCCTATCGCCATTTTGTACGAATACACTGTCACATGACCAAGTACAACTCAGCCATGTGTGTTTCCTCACGAATTTTTCTCTCTTCGTTAACAACCATGATATATTAACCACACATTTGTCTTTAGCAAAGACAAAAATGGTGTAGGCCTCACCCAGGATTCGAACCCTCATCGTCTGCACAATAAGCGGTGTTCGATCCACTGAGCTATCACAGTTGCTTATTTATCCTTTTTGTAAGAATATGTACATTTGACAAGGTCCCGCACCATTTCACTTTACTCGGATCTTAGCTCCCTAATAAGTTAAAAACCAGCCTAGATTGTTTTATATGTTTTATAAACATAACATAACATACATAACATAAACGTTCACGCCGAATATCCCCGCAGGGGATGGCAGAGGCACTAATACTTCTGAACATCACGTGACTTTGTCATCTGGTGTTCAAAGTACTCACGTTTTGCATGGACAGTGTACTCACGTGATAGGGGGCACGCCTATCGCCGTTTTGTCCGAACACACTGTCACATGACTAAGTACAACTCAGCCATGTGGGTTTCCTCACGATGTTTTCCCTCACCGTTAACAACCATGATAAATTAACCACACATATGTCTTTATAAAAGACGAATTGGTGTAGGCCCCATCCAGGATTTGAACACTGATCGTTTGTACGATAACCGAGTGTTCTACCCACTGGGCTATCACGGTTGCTATGTTTTATAAAATTATTTGTAAAAACATCGCTGCTGTGTAGTGTTGGCTTAGAACATTACTTACCCATTTTTTCTGGGCCTGTATCGTAAGAGATGATTTAAGGAGTTGCGGATTTTGATTGATTGTTAGGCGATGTGGCTGGAGACTAATCAACAACCTTTCTGGTTTCGAATATTTTGAAAACAAAGAGAAAAATATGTTTTCGTTGCTGCATCAGATAACATTGAAAACTAATTAAAAAGCGACAAAACATGAAAAAAACTAAAATATACTACAATTACAACTAAACACTGGAATTATAGACACTATGACAACAATCCTATAACCTGCGTAGCAACGAATTTGGTGGCTCACTCAGCATTGTTTTTATGAGTAAATGAATACGTCACAACACTGATTTTCAGTCAGCACCAAAATAAAAATATACGAAAATTTGAAGACGTCACGGTTTTCAATGTTATTACTTTTCCCCACTAATTTTCAAACGTGCCTCATAGTTTTCTAATACTGAAGTTCTGGATATCTCCTTTTAGAATAAGTGGCCGTGAGTTAATGTATCTGTGTTAAAGAACTTTTAGGACCTTATTGCTAGGCAACTTGACCACAAGGTCATTAAAAAATTAAAGAAGATGTTTTCTGAGTTATTTAAACGGAAGCCCCTTAAGTCGCATATTTTTTTTCTCCCTATTTTACTTTGGCTAAACGAATATGGCGCCTTAAACTTCATAATGATACTATTACATACAAGCTTCTTAGCATATAAACTTTTACGCATAACAAGTTGTGGTACTAAATGCAATTTATTTTGCATAATAGTCTAAAGGAAATATAAAACTTTACTAATATTATGCGTTAATAAATTATGCTAAGTAACGGCTATGCCATATTTGGTTATGCTAGTAAAGATTAGGCAAAAACATTTATGCTTTTAGGTGTTATGGTTAAATATTGTTTGTCCAAAAAACATACATACATATTCTCACGGCTATAAATCCCATGAAGGGGTAGCCAGAGCTAGGGAATTAGAAATTCCTCAGCCATTTTTGGAAGTTGCGTGGGGAAAAGATGGTGAAATGAAGGTTTTTGGTGATGGGTCTCCAACCGCATCGCCCAAAAATCCCTTAAAAGCCCTAATACCGTTAGTTGCCTCTTACGTACACCCACCGGAAGAAATGGGGTAGTGCTATTCTAATTAAGTTCTTTCTTCCTAATTAAGTTATTACAAAAGTTTTTATGCGAGTAAATTAAGACCCATTTAAAAGGGCTAATCAGCATTCTTATGTAATAAAATATCTTTAAAATATTACTTGGGTGACCTGAAAAACTCTTAACTTTATCCAGTTTGTTAATAGTTTATCCAGTTAGTTTAAAAAATGCCATTTTTGTCTTATTATCTGTGTATGAGCAATATTTTTTGGAATTCTTGCATAAACAAGAATTATGAAATTCACGTTAAATATTATGTTGCATCAATTTCACTAATTACTTTTCGTAAACGCTCGTATTAAAATAAATTAATACAAAGCAATTATCCAGGATCGATGGCTTTTTGCATTAATATCGTAAACCTGAAGGATTAATTTATTATTATCGGAATTAAAATCCATGAAATTACCAACAAAACAAAATGCGTTGGCAACCGTTTTACTGTTTGCGATTATTTCTCGAAAAAGATGATTTCAGCTCGTTTAGTGACATTCATCCAAATTTACTACGGTGTTATAGTCATAAATAAACATGGTAAATTTAAATATGCGAGCGTTATTGGTTTACAGCTCGTGATGGTCGCTATGTACAGGACAAACCTTGCTTACATACTCGTAATATTACCCTTTCTGTAAAAAGGGAAAACAGTTTTTTTATACTCAGGGCTCTCGTTTTTAATCGATCAGGGTATATGTTCTGAAATATCCCTCTCGTTATTAAATAAAAGTTAGTAGTCAAATAAAGAATATATTATTATTGTCACATTTTAGATAGGAAATTAATACTAGTATTATGCTGAGTCGTGTTAAAAATAATAAATCACTATGCCACCAGTTCTAGGCTGTACGCCGTGAAGACGTATTTTTTATGTGTTTTGTTGTTTGTTCAACAAATTTTTCTTAAGTGTTTGTGATTTATAATGTTTAATATGTCGACAAATCTTTTTATTTCGGTATATTTTAAGTAAGAAATTAGCAATACGCCAAGTTGTTCTATCGCAACAAGATTATCGGTAGATATGACGAGTTAAGCCGATTCAGCGCTCAGAAATTACCTGATAATTTGCGAAACGATTATTCGGCTAAATTAGGGTTTGCTTATCCAACCTCATTACGTGAAATATTGTTTCTGTTTCGTATTGGATCTATATATTTTTATTAATACGTTAGTACTTTTATTAAAGTTAATGATACAAGTGTACGTAATATAAGTGTACAATAACAGTACACTTAGTATATACTCGAAATCGAAATGTGAGTGCAAAATATCAGTAGTGAAGTATCTTAAGAGTATGCAATACGATGAAACTGAGACAATATTATGTAACTGCTAAATAACTTAGTAATGTCACACACTTAAACACACACATACTATCACAAAGAAACACACACACACGAACATATTCACTCACACAAAACACACGGTTGATTTGGTACATTTAATATTTTTTTTATTATTAACTTAAATTATTAACTTGTATTTAGCACGTTCTTCTAATGAAATATCCCTATCACGTGAGTACACTGTCCATGCAAAACGTGGGTACTCTGAACACCAGGTGACAAAGTCACGTGATGTTCAGTAGTATTAGTACCTCTGCCAACCCCTTCGGGGATATTCGGCGTGAACGTTTATGTTATGTTATGTTATGTTCTAATGAAATAGTTTAAAAAAATTCAAATGTTTAATTTAATTTTTTCTTAATTTTTTTCTTGTTAACATTCAAGTATTAATTCTACAGAATATTCATAGAATTTAATTTAATGTAACTAAAATTATGTATTTCATGTATATTGACAAAAGTATAAATATTAAAATGAAATAAAATTGTTAATAATGTAAATTTGGAATACTAATAATAATGAATTACGAGTAAATATGTTACCACACTATGCCACGAATCGGAGGACCGACGCTGTCCTGTTACAGGCCCTACGGGGCTTACTAGGATAGTTCGAAACATATTATGTTTTTGTAAAGATGAATCAAATAAATGTTTTTTTTTTTAATTTCTAAAAGTAAGTAGCCGTGTAGTGCCGGCTTAGAATGTCACTACCCCTATCTACCCACGGATGTCATAAGAGGTGACTAGGGGGGCTTTTTATTGTGGTTTTTGGGTAATCAGGTTGGAGACCCATCACCAGTGATACTTTATTTCTACCATCTTTTCCCCTATGAACTTCCAAGCTTCCAAGCATTGGCCACCTCTTTTTGGGATTTATAGGCGTGAGTATATCTATGTATGATATATTTCTGTTATTTTTGTTAAATAAATATAATCTAGCATGCCTTCGAGTGCAAAACCACAGCCTTGTACGGAAAACTTGAAATACAATAAAAAACCAGTCAATTTTCAAAGCTATTTTCTGAATTTTGTAAGTAATTTTACGACTGTCTTATTTTCATGCAATTTGTACTACGTTTGGTCAAGCTAGGCAGTTTAAGCAAGATAAATTAAAAAGAAGAATGTGAATTTGATAGATAATGGTAATAATAATATGGCCAATTTTCGTAGATTGCTAGTGACATGGCCTACTAAACAAATCATACATAGTTCATTGTAGTATAAGTAATATAGCACGTTAAATATTATATGTAAGAATGCACTCAATAAAAATGTCGCGCTGAAATAAAATAAAACAACTTATACTGGATTAGCTTATACAAATCGGAAAATATTTAATGAATAACAAAATTTACGTCATTGCATTGCGTGATGAATTTTGTAAAGAAATAACATAATATTGTTTTAGAAAGCCTTGCCGTTATTTGTCACCCTATTTCATTAATCAACATTTTACTCTACCGTACATGATTATCTACCACTTCCTTAAATTTTGCTAATAAGAGAATCGTATTGAAAAATATTTTTTTTAAATAACAAAGAACTCAAATAATACCTGTGTTACGAATACAGCTCGCGTTTAGTAATCGGAAGAAAATATAACACCGAGATAAATTCGAAACGTGATGTATATAAAAATGAGCGATCAAGCGAATGCAAAGTGAAAACGCGCTGCCAATTCCCGTTTTGCGTTTTCAAGAGCTATATAAAAATTTAGCGGAAGATACGATATTTCCCCGTGAACAGAGTACCTCGTTAGCGAAACATTCGGAGCGACGAATTTTTATGAGTGTCACCGCAGACGACACACCAGGGAGTCGGTAGCCTTTGAAACGAACCGAGGACTATACGGCTATGACTGCCTCAAAGAGAAATGGAGATTTCCAGTTACAAATGTAGTAGCAGCGGCGGTTGTATTTCTTGCTGGATTACATTCGCGAAAGCATATTTGTACGGCGGTGCGTGCCCGAAATTTTATTGCAGAGTGCTCCCCGCGGTATGGCTCGGTGTCGGCGGGAAGGGGATTCGGCTGCCTTCCAACTTTCATATACTCGATGCAAGTGTGTTTATAATTTCATCTCGCCAAAATATACACGTCCGTGTAATTTTGTTTCCGGCGTTTTTATTGGAATCATTCCCTCTGTTCTTTTATTATTGGACTGGCCTGTTCGGATTACAGATATGGCAGTAGATTAATTCACTTTGAATTCGGAAAAACTGCAAATAAATTTCCTAGAATTACTCGATAGTAGTTCTAGGAAGGATTTGCACAAAAAATTCAATTAATACACATTGATAAACCTTTAGATGTTTGGCTATGTTACATAACAGTCGTGTCAGATTTTATAAATATAACTCAACTCAAACGCCTTATATCCCCGAAGAGGTTGCCAGAGGTAGTAATACTTCTGAACGTTAGGTGGCATTGTCACCTGGTGTTCAGAGTATCCATGTTTTGCTTGAACAGTGTAACTCACGTGATAGAGGGCAGGTCTATCCCCGTTTTGTACAAATACACTGTCACATGTCTTAGTACAACTTAGCCATGTAGGTTTTTTTACGATGTCTTCCCTCACCTCACCTCACCTACCAGAACATAAATATAAATGATATATATGAGAAGTGTGTGCAGTGCAATGGGACTGATAAAATTGGCTCGATCTTCTAAGCTTTGCTTATTCCTATCTCAGGGTCCCTTCGTCCAATGACAGAAACCGGTCCCGTACCTCTAAGGTTGAAGCTAACATATCAGCAGGTACATTACTGGACGACAACTCCCTGCGTGTAGCTGTGGCGCTTCGTCTTGGATGCAACATCTGTGAGCCACACCGCTGTGTTTGTGGTTCGTCGGTGAAGTCACTGGGGCGTCATGGGCTTCATCGCGTCAAAAGCGCAGGGAGGCTCTCTCGCCACCACTCAATCAATGAAATGGTCAGGAGGGCTCTCGTGTCTGCTGACATTCCATCCATTTTGGAACCACCAGGTTTGTGTCGCAGCGACGAGAAGCGTCCGGACGGTCTCACTTTAATACCGTGGGAGCGAGGTAGTTGCCCCTTGTGGGATGCTACTTGTGTATGTACGTTAGCGGCATCCCACATTAGCTCCACAAGTTTAACTCCTGGGGCCGCGGCGGAGATGGCATCGCGGCAGAAATCAATTAGGTACTCACAGCTGATGGAGTGTTACTGGTTTGTACCATTAGCCGTCGAGACAATGGAGGTGTGGGGATCGCAGGGTAGGAACTTTGTCAGGGAAATTGGTCGTCGGTTTGTTTGCTTAATTTTATTTTGTTAATTTTATTTCTTAATAAAAAAAATATATTTAATTTAAGTTAGTAATTAATTTCAGTTTTTATTTTTAAATTTACTTATTGATAATAAATACATAATATAATTTAATACTAGATTTACTTATGAAAAAAAATACATTGTTAAAAATGTAGATATCAATCAGATTAGAAAATTAACTTTACCTCCTCCTTCTGTAACTCTTTATCCACCTGAAGCTTCATTGACATATTGCCTTGTTGAAAATTATGCATAATAGTAGTTTGCCACACTTATAGGTATTCAGTATTTAACCGTCATATGTCCTCTGAGTTTTGGACCTAGAAACTACTAAAGGACCTTAGTATATTTTTGTTCCAATCCTTATTTTTACTTATATCTCTGTGTGTGTGTGTGAACTGTGTGATGTATGAGTACTAGTACGAGTACAAGTAAAATATTTACACATTTTCAAACATTTCACTGGGCTTAATTTATAAGGAATAATGATATTAATTTGTTAATTGTTATTTGAGTACCTCTTGATAATATTTATTTGTTATGTCTTTATACCACGAATCGATGACGTGTACGAATACAAAAACTTAATAATTGGATTATTTGTGCTAATGTAGAAGTAGGGCTGAGTTTTGCGAGCCCATATATACAAAACGTGTTTTTATGGTGTAAGTAACTAGGTAGCTTCGTAAAATAAAAGTTGAACTTAAAACAAATAATAAAAATTGAAAGCCAATTAGATTAGAGACTTTATATATATTTAGGATTCTTGTCTCAATCTTAGTGCTCTTTCTTTACCGTCATAAGACTTAACACAGACAGAAATTTGATTGTTGATTGCCTTACAATCTCTCTGAAAACATCACTATAATTTTCGCCGCCGATTCCGTGATTAGGAGGGCACGTTTAGCCATCGGGGCCGGCTGTAATCAATCGCAGTAGTATTTCAATCTACAATCTCGTACTAGGCTTGTCTAATATAACAGCTGAATAACCATACCCTGGTTAGGTTAGCCTTTCAGCAGGTATAGTAGCGCAAATATAATATGTGAACTGCGATGCAGCGAGAATTGATTTGATATTATAGATGTTGGTGACAAGTAGTATGGGCATCCCATATAATCTGAAGACTGCATTTTTTTCAAACCAAATTAATAGACTGTTAATATTTTTGTTTATCCCTTTATTAAACCTCTTGAATCAGGTAATAACATTCCATTCCATATCAATAATTTAGTAAAATGTTAAATATAGCCCTATTTGCAGTTTTTTAATTTACTGTAATAATGTTAAATCGAGCTAAGTACATCAACCATCCCCTTCAAGCTTATATAGCTTAAGGTTATGTGTTTTAATAAGTAAGCTTACATACATACATACATAAATACATATACTCAAGGCTATAATTCCCTAGAAGGGGTAGCCAGAACCAAGGAATTATAAATTCCTCAGCCACTTCTGGAAGTTGAGTGGGGAAATGGCGGTAAAATTAAGGTTTTTGATCATGGATCTCCAACCGCATCGCCCAAAAATCCAATAAAAAGCCCCAATACCCTTAGTCGCCTCTTACGACACCCGTGGGTAGAAAGGGGTAGCGACATTCTAAGCCAGCACTACATGGCAAAAGTAAGCTTATTTGTTTATTTGCTACTTTGACTACATTCTATGATGCATCGGACGCTACGACTGAAGTTGATCGATGATTTTAGTTGCATAACATTGCAATGTACTCGCCTGCTTTAATTAAAACTTGACACTGTAATTATCGTATACTAAGCTTAATTTAAATTGCAAAATTAAAGTTTCGTTTAATGTACGAATTTATTTATTATATGTTTTAATGATTTTAATATAAAGCATAGTGCTGGAACCGACTATTGGAAATCTATTGAAAAACAAAATTCTGTGAACAATATTTTTTGATGTACATTGAAAAGTTTAAGTTAATTAATATTTGTATTGCTATGGATTTCCGCAAAGTCATGCCTGGTTCAATCCAAACTTATTTAATTAAAACAATAATTTTAAATTGTAATAAAAAGATAAATATACAAAATAATATGCATATTTAACGAATATGAACACACATACATACATTTCTACATAGTTTTATGTATAGAAGCAATACAAATAGCTAAATAAAATACACACATACGTTTTAGAAACATAATTAATTCATATTATTTAAAAAACAACAGTATTACAGCGCTTCAGTGAGATAGTGTTGTTTTACCATATCCTTGAACACAGTATGTGATTCAGCCACTCCCACCTCCACAGTAAGTGCGTTCCACAATAGGCTATTTGACTATGTTTTGAAAACTATCCGACGGTGTTAATTTGTTTATAAGGAGCCCTTAAAAAATATTCTGTCTTCATTTTAGCTATTTTATAAAAAAATCGAAAAAGAAAATGCAATATTCAAATGTGCCGCGAAAACGCAACTCTAAATAATATGGCGGCTGTAGCACAATAAACACCAATGAGCGAAGCGATACACAGTCTGTTTATGTGCAATCTACGTCATTATAGAAATAGCCAATCACGGTCGTTTTTAGTCACGTGACAGTTGCATCAAAAATACTTATTTTAGAAGACGGATTTTAGTGAAATAATGCAATATTTTTATCGCGCATTATTACAACATGATCCAAAAAAGAAATATTAAGACTAATGAAATAAAAGAAATGTATATTTTTATTACAGTCAAATAGCCTATTGCACAGCGTGTACAGTGAAAGAGGAGCCATAGGAATTGGTTTAATAAGAAGGAATAGTTAACTGAAGATTAAAGTCTGAACGTAGATTAAGGTCGTGGGAAGAAGACAGAAATTGAAAACTTTCTTTAAGATAGAGGGGGGCGGCAGGAGCTATATTGTGA
This sequence comes from Bedellia somnulentella, assembly GCA_963576735.1. Classification (NCBI taxonomy): domain Eukaryota; kingdom Metazoa; phylum Arthropoda; class Insecta; order Lepidoptera; family Bedelliidae; genus Bedellia; species Bedellia somnulentella. The sequence goes on from OY755179.1 coordinate 12,171,733, forward strand.
TATTTTAATAATGCCCTACTGCTCAAAAACTGCTGAGCACTTTCATACATTATAAATCATTTGGGAATTGTTAATCGCATTATTTATAGTTATTTCATATAGAGTATATTTATTTACGAATTATTTATTCTATCCTTTTAATATAAAGCATACTGCAGGAACCGCCAATTGGCAAACTATTGTAAAAAGTAAATCACTATTAACAATATATTGTGATGTACAATGAAAAGTTTAAACTTATTAATATTTGTATATATCGTTAAGTTAGTATCCCATAACAAAAGCCATTTTGGTATACGTGGTTTGGGGCGAATTTCCTTTGTCTAATATGTCCGTATATATTAATTTATTGCTTAATTAATTATATAATGTGAAGTGTTGCTACGTATCTGCATACGTTTTTGGCATAAATGCAGATGCGGTGCCTAGAAAGAATTGTGACTTAGATGGTATATGATTTTCAACTTTAATACGTAAAACAATCATGAAAATGGTTAACAAATTGTAATTGAAGTAATTCATGTTTAGCGTTGACAATAATTTATTCTTCTTATACTACGAGTATTTTCTGTATTTTTTGACCGACTTCAAAAAAGGGAGGTGCTTATTTCGATTGTATGTTTGTTATTAGGCGATGGATTTCTAAAGTTATTTTTCTGTACGGTTTGATATGCTTCCACGGCAGTCCTATTTAATTTTTGTAGGTTTTGGATGCGTGGTTAAATATTTTAAGTTTACCAAAATGCATAATGTGGACAATGCTGTTGTTTATCGAATTTTGTATGAAATTTTGGGTTTCCTTGAAATGGCTGTGAAGGCGGTTCTATTTTTGTTCAAAATGATATTATATTATACTTATTCATTAAAAAATTATGATAAATTAATTGCACAAGTTATTAGCATAGTCAAATAACTATGAATATAAACACATGATCTTAAACTATGATAAAAAGTGTGTATCCGAATACAAAGTATGTATGTATTTTGATTGGCATGAAGCGTAACCTTAATAACTCTTTAGCTTCGTTTTTTTTTGCTTTTATGTCTGCTTTTATATTGTAATTATTAGTATTTGTTGAAATTTTCCTAGATTCTCAAAAAAATATGCTTTCTAGGGCTTGTGAAATAAAGCCTTTAAATAAGGATGATGGATCAGATTGTGAGTATTTTCGAAATACCAAGAATAAACCCGTAACAAGCTACTCTGACTTCAGTACCAAGAATCACCCTTAAGGTTCGTTAATATTACTTGGAACTAGTCAAAAGACCAATTAGCTAGTTGTTAGTCTATTCCTTAGTTAGTACGTACTCACCCATTACACCGCGGAGTTACAATGATAAAATATTTAACCGTTATTTGATGAAATTTATGATAAACTTAAGTCATGAAAATGGAAATATTCTTAGAATAGCACTAACCCATATTTAATCCTCCATGCTCCGTGATCTATCTCCGTATTCGAGCTGTAAATAGCTGACCTATGAATTTGAATCACCTGACTATCCGATACCTAGTAAAGATGATTCCATGCATCGGAGGGCACGTTAACGCGTCGGTCCCAGTTTCTATCTTATGTAGGTGAAGCCGGTAGTAGTTGTAAGTCTGCCAACCCGCTGTTGGCCGGCATGATGGACTACAGCCAATTCATCCGATGTAGGGTAGAATCGAGGCCCACAGAGGGGGACATGTATGGGCTGTGAAGAATATTACCCCCGCAGTCGATGTAAGTGGTGATTTGGGTTTGAGTGATTTTATAAGTGATTATTGGACGACTTGGCTAGAGACCCATCACCAACATTTCTTTATTTTATAGTTTTTCCTCCGTCTACTTCAAACAGTGGCTGAAGCATTTCTAATTCTGAAGGTGGTAGAAGGTAGTAAGGAGACCCCTTTAAGAATAAAAATATAAATAAATTACAAAGATAGAGTAATAACTACAAATTAGATAATATTAATCTCAAAAGAGATGGAGGTAAAGTTTATCATCATGTTTCCAAGGAGCGTGAGTTAAAATTAAAGGTAATTTATATTGGCGAGAATACAAGCGGGCGCTCGTCCGCGCTTTATTAAACAAATAAGAACGAATTGACGCTGCCCTTTCATAAATAAGCGTGCGGAAATACGAATTTTGCTAACTTTAATTAAGCACCGTATATTTTATGAATGTTGATTGTGAGCAAAGGTACGAGACGGCTGAGAAGACCCGTTATGGCTGAAAAAATGGTTTTATTAAACTTTGGCCCTTTGAACAGGGATTTCTTCCCAAATTTTATTTAACTTGTTATATTAGGATGCCGTTTTTTAACTTAATTTCAGTTCAGTCAAATATTAAAAATAAACCGTATATTTGTATTTTTATATGTCATCATCGGTTGTATCATCTTTAGAATATATTATTTGAAAAAAAAATATGTATAGTAGCTAATTATATTTTATGCTATTTAGGCTAACTATCGGTTAAAATAGAGCGAAGGTCAAGCTAGGAGGTATAAAGATCTCCACAACGACTGTGCCTGTGCTGCCCTCATTTAACAATTTTCCGCAATTTTCTACAAGTTGAAAGTCTACATAGGGGAGGTTTGGTTCGTGATCGCCCATCGAGCACCTTCGAGCTCCTTCGGTCTTCAGTTCTGCCAGCAACGTGTTTTGCCTGTTATCATTCAAGTTATACGGATTTACTTGGGGGGGTGTGATCTCAAAGTAGAACTTTTAAGATAACCTTTGGGTGACTCTTAACATTTTCAAAATGATGATGTAAGAGGTCACTATATTGTGCCGAAAGTCAAAAGCGAGACCATTCATTGATTAAAGGCTTCCCATCTGACCTGGAGCATACAATTATCATCTTCAGCTTCTAATAAAAGTGCTAATACCCATTCAAAGGCATTGTGGCGGTGATAACAGCATTAAATTATCGATAAGTGAAAATATAAGAAAATAAAAACGTTTTACCTAACCTTGTAATAAATTAATTGAAAAAATATTATTGAGTTCACAATAATAACGATACTCACAGCTATAAATCCTAAAAAGGGGAAGCTAGAGCTTCGGTATATTTAAATTTGAATATCTTCTCATTCTTTCCTCTTCCTTTTGAGGTCTTCCGCCGCAACGCCCAAAAAAAAAAAACTTAAAGAGCCCTAATACATCAACATCAAAATAGTCAGGTATTATAAGACGAGAACGGCTTTGAAAATTAAACATGTCACTTGGTAACAATTAGGAAAAATACAAAACAAGAATGTGAATAAACAAAATGTTAGTAATTGTTTTTTTTACGTGACGTATTAATAAATACACACTTTTGAATGGGACGCCCGCATCGCATATTATGCATATCAAGAGGGTTATTCTTCACAAATGCATTACGTAATAAAAAAAACGCCATTAGAAAATATTTAAGTTCTAATAAAGAATAATCTACTGTTGCAAATATAAATATGAAGGAATAAGATATGCAATAAATAACTTAAGTGTATTTTTTTCGAATGTTCGTAAATTATTTATGTATACTTACAGGTTAAATATGTAACATACATAGACTCACGGCTATAAATCACTAGAAGCTAGAGCTTTGGAACAAGTAATTCCTTATCCACTTTTCGAAGGTGTTTGGGAAAATTTAGAAATAAGTTTAATACATTAAGGCTCAATTATGTTCATCAAAAAAAGGAGGTCGCTTTTAAGTCATAAGACCGCCCATTGTACTTACTTGTAAAATCACTTGTTTGCAAATTTTTTTTAAATTGTTTATCTTAATAAAGTTTATATAGGTTTTTTTCTTATATTCTATGCTACTAGCAGTAAAGCAGAGGTGGTAATAAAATTAAAATCCCAACAATCGCATAAATCTTTATAAGTACAAGTAACATCATGCTTCTTTAAGATGAGATGAAGATAATAAATTTTATAAGAGAAGCCACAAAGAGTGAGGTTATAAAGAAGGTACCCAGGTGCGATTAAACCACAAAACCGCTGTAATCTCAGCTTGCTGATTTATATGATGCACTAACAATGTAGTTGTTCCTGAAGCTAACACCAGCAAACGTGGTTTCAATGCAATATCATGACAGCAGAGCTATTGCCTATTTATCACGCAGGATGAACGCCATACATCGGTTTCGGATTTCGAATCCCGGCTGGACATGAAGTTCCGTTCACTGTAAACTTTTTTAATTATTTGTTGTTGCCAGTTCTTTGTGATCAATTACTCGTTCAAAGAGTTTTGATATACGGATACCTACTTTGGAATTATCCGGCGATTTTGAAAAAATAACGTTTTCGTTGAAATGATCTATTATCAAAGAATGGAATGAAAAGAGTTGTTTGTAAATTTTATATGACACAAATAAAATATTAGTTTAATTTTTAGCTAGTTTTCAACTAGTTTACGTATTATAAAACATTTCACTATTTTCCCAATTATATTCTTAAAGAGCCTGTCAGTCACACTACAGAATTGAAGTATGCATAGTCCATATCATCATTCATGATGTCGCCTCGCTCAAAGCGCTATAAGATCCACTTAATTAAATGTCATATTATTCCGTCAAGACGCAAATGCTTCTCTGTTTGATATTCACGGCACGAATACTGAAGCAATTAGACGCCTATAATTACTATGTTAATTACAGGCACTGTTCTTGTTACTCGTCTTCACTGGTTTCTTTGCTCTGATGTTATGCAAACTGAAAATTTGAGCGCTAGGAGAATTGTATGACTAAGAAAGATACAATAAACGAAATAATGATTAGAAAAAAGTTATTTTAACCCGTTTAGTATTTTATTTGTTCCTAAAACAGAAACCAGTCAGTAGTGAATTCGCGATCGAAATATTTGTTAAATAAACTGATTAATATTGATTTTTATATTTTTCCAATTAGAGATTTTAAGTATCCTAATTCCAATTGTTATTAAAAATCTTCATTTAGGGTTATTCATATTAAAAATACTAGCTGACCTTTGTCGGCGTCAAAAAGTACCTTTCCACTCTTCCATAAATATATGAGATGGTACTTATTTCAAGATCTAGATAAAGAATTAACGTATTTACAGTTATTCAACCATAAAATCATGATTTATTTATAGAATTACAGAACCTTAAATCAAAGTTTTTTTTTAAATGATTTTATTTATGTGTTGTAGTGCAGGCAGATTAACGGTTAAAAAAAATCATGTAAATTTTGCTAATATTATTCGAAATATACAATTCTAAAGTAATTTGATATTATATTCATATACATTTATCTTATTTCAAGATATTTCGTAAAGGTAAAGAAAAAGAAAATCATATTTAAGTTAATGTATTTAATACATTCATAATACGTACTCTAGGTTCTCGACAAAATTTTCCAAGGGTGTTTCTTGTTTTATACCTCCCTTTTATAAAAACCCCGAGAACTTAAGTTATTAAAAACTGTGTATATCAATATTGTTTATGGCGTAATGGTGCATTTCTCGAATGGAAACCACCGCCAGTTGCCGCCTGTTTATTATGCAAAATTGGTGCCAAAATGCGTCCCGTAATACTCGTTGTGCACTTCACTTGGCCACAAAATGCACACTTTTATTTAGTGGCTCTACCGCGCCCCCGAGCGATGCGATTGGTGCGCGCAAATGATACTCTACTGTTATTTATTTAGTATTAAATTATTTGCAGGAATGTTTAAAGCGAATGACAATGAAGGTGCTCGTAGGCGTTTTATAAATTGCTGCTGTTAAATCTCAATATTTTTTTATTATTTTAGCCGTGTAGTGGCGGTAAGTTAGCACTAATCCATTTCTTCCTGTCGGTACTACCGAGTAGTTATTAAACCTTTGTTTTTTAAGTGCCTGAAGAATTTCTTAGTCTGAAGCTCTGGCTTCCAATTTATAGTTTTTTTTTGCCGTGACCATATTGATGTTCTAATAATAATAATCTGTAATATGGTATTAAAGTAAAAACTATAACGTATTATAACAAAAAAAAATTAAACAAACAACGCTTATATCAAACGAAATCAAACTTCAAATATAAAAATTGTTATAAGAACAACGAGTAATTTAATATCGAACAATAAAATTGTCACAGAGGTCGCGGCTCGTGGCTAATAGTCGTCTAATTTGGTCTCGGGCACACCCGTGTTCTTGTCACCTCATTCAAACCTCATTCCCCAAATTAATGACAAACATAGTTCCACCCAACGGAACCCGAGTGTCGTCATTGTAGTTTTCGATAGCTAATTGCGTCGCTGAACCCTTTGAAATGTTGCGGGTGATATCAGGGGCCCAATTCTACAATTTTAAGAAACGTCACCGTTTTGATACAGTCTGTAGGTCAAATAAGTACAATACTGTATCTCTATTTTTAGTCGTTACAACGTAATCGGTTCTATTGTCTTAGCTGCCGGAGCATGGTTTTGTCAATTTTGACATTCCAAATCAGTCATTTATTCATTCTTTAAAAAGTCAAATAAGTGTTGTCATTTCAGTGATCTTAAAAATCTACCGCAATAACTGTACCTATTTCTGTACCATCGCCTAAGACTAAAGAAATATCATTTAAATTTTATGTACAGTTTATGAGTACTTTCTGCTAGAAGATTCGACCGAAATATTTTATTATAGGTTAATTCTTTACATGGGTGTCGTAAGAGGCGACTAAGGGCTTTTTAAAGTGATTTTAGGCGATGCGGTTGAAGACCCATCACCAACGATACTTTACTTCTACCATCATCTCCCATATCAACTACGGACTAATGATAAATTTAAAAATTTGACGTTCAAAAAATGTTAGTTTTTAACTTAATTTTGAAAAATAAACTTTTTGACTTTTTTGACTTTTAACTTCCAAATGTGGCTGAGAAGTTTTTAGCTCTAAAGCTGTGGCTACCCCTTTTTAGGGATTTATGGCCGTGAGTATATGTGTAGCAAAATTAAAAACCTGTAACAATGTACCTACAAATACATTGTCACATGACAGGACTAAGTATAACTCAGCTATAATAGTTTCCTCACGATATTTTCCCTCACGGTTAACGTCCTCAATAAATAAAAAAGACATTGGTCAAGGCCCAACGAGAATTTAAACTCAAACCGATGAAGTGAAGTCTCAAAAAAAAGAGCTGAGTTTTGATTTCATCGTCATAAAAATTTCAAATTGTATGGGTACGTAAATGGTTAAATTTATGCGGGTACCTACTCCATGGCCATCGATAGTCTCTGCCTACCCCAATGGGAACTAATGGGTAACATTTCAAAGATTCGAATATCTTAAATCCGAATTTCAACATTCAGAAAACGGTTCACAGAATTTACGTATCACAGATGCTTTATTTTCCACAACTTCATTAGTACATAAATACATTTTCTAGAAGTATCACTTCCCAGAAAAACTAAAACCAGACTATTAAAATGAATTTTTTGCTTTTACCAACCATATTTTTTACTATAATCTCGTTATTCCAAAGGTTTAAAAGACCGAAGTAACTTTATCTATAGTCTCACAAATCGTAAATCTCTTTAACTAGACATTATTTATGTTAGAAAAATTTTATAAATAAAACGCGAATGCATGCCTGTTTGTATGTATACTTGCTTGCTTGGTTGCATGCTTGGTTACATGTCGGGGGGGTGCAGGGGGTGCCTGCTTGGGGGGGTCGGGGGGCGAAAGCCCCCTGCAGACAAAGAAAAGTTAGGTCACATTTAGTTAGGTTAGGTTAGGTTAGGTTAGATTATGTATAAAACGAGCGAGCGTAGCGCAGCGGAGCGAGCACCTAAATGCCTGATGCATGCTTATATGCCATACTTGCTTGCTTGCAGCTTGCTACATATAGAGGACGGGGGGTGGGGTATACTATTTACATAAAATATGCCTGCAAAATTATTCATAGCACCTGCTGCATCATTCAATACATCTGTATTTCAAATGTATGGAAAATGATTTTTTGGAATAGTGATTATTGGGAAAAGCAATATTGCAGAATTAAGGTATATCTGGTTTTTGATTCTGTGGGAATCCGTTCTAGTGGTTTATCATAATGATAGTAAAGAAAAAAAAAGTCAATCGATAATCTGGAATGTAAGAATATGGTATTTGAAATTTCGGTGAAACAATATTATGGCAATTAAAAAAAAGTCGATTAGTTTTCGGTAAAATAATATTCGGGTTTGAAAGTTTCGGATATACAGTATGTAACCCTTCTAGGCATGACATTATTACAGAAGCCGCCTGCCTTTTTGAGAAAACTCTCTATTTGGTCCGATTGTGTCCTCCGTAGTCGTCCTCTACTAACACCACTTTCCAGTGCCTTCCACATTGGGTTTTTACACATCCAATTTACCTCTTCATCCTTATCATGCCCAAACCGTCTTAAAAATATTATTGCCTCAGTATTAGTATATGGAAAAATACTAGTTTTCATTGAAACAAACCTATCCCAAATTATTTATTGATGTACAAGCGCCAATTTTAAGGCTGTTTTCAATGTTAGTAAAAAAATTGTTTTTTCTTTTCCTCAAAGTCTCTATAGGTACCCTGCGTTTTGAAAATGACACCTTTCTTTTGCTCTGTTTTATATTCTACAGATAAGTTAGTAGTGAATTGTTATAATTGTGCCAGTGACAAATTGGTCAAATAAATAAAATAAATACATTTAAATTTTTCACACAACCTGTCAGACGTCCGAAGTGTAAAGAATAAAAAAGCATGTATAAAAGATTCATTAAACTAGAAGAAGCTAGATAAGTTAGCCAGGGTCGTACAAATCCAACAAAATTAATAGTTTCTGACTACTCCGATAGGAACTAATCTCGTGAGTTTACGCAAGTAGGTTTGTATCATTTTCTTTTAATATTTTTTTTTATTTTCATAGAGAAAATCTTGAAATTATTATTTTTATTGAATTATTTATCTTTAATTAATGATGAAATAAATATTTGTTAGATAAAATGTGGCACGTTTAAGAGTTTTTTGTGTTTTGTTTCAAGACCTTTTTTTTCTGAAATATTAGACTTTTTTAAGTTTGCCTTATGTTTGTTTCTAATAAGTCGTGATTATAAGATAAGATTTTTGCGGTCTGTTCAAAGTAAAGTCAAACTTTTTCTTACAAACTCATTACACTAATTCTTGGCCAAACACGAACTCGTTTTAAGAAAAAAACTTTTTCCAACTGTCATAATTTGACATAAAACCGTCAAAATTCTGTCACATGTCACTAAACGTCACAATGCAAACTTAATAGAACTTTTTAATGGGTATTCACAATATTTTTAAGATGTATCTTAGGTGTATGTCTCTGGTATGGTGATCCAATTTTGACGTTTTAGCCCAGTTTCTTGCTCATTCGGTCATTGAGTTGAATGATTTTAAATCCAGTATTGCCATTTTTATTCTAATATTGATATTGCAAATACCTACCACTTTATTTATTATGTACCCTATGCTCTTAATCTAGAATCATCCCCGATTTTGTAACTAGATCTCAATTATTTCTTCAAAATTTAATTGTAAATGATTTAAAATATGTTTCCAATGTTTACCAAGTATGAATTGTCAGGTTATCAAATAAAGCTAAAAAGCCAAAGCTAAAAAGAAAAAAAATAGAAGAAAGATAATTTTTGGAAAATAACAATAAGCATGACATAATTAGTTGGGATTCGCGATAATGGGATTTCATTATTATTTTTTCTTTAATTTTATGTTCTTCCCAAAATATAAATAATTCTTAACTTAGTCTTTCCTTAACCATTGATTAAATACCTTCAAGATCTAATTGTTTAATAATTTCATTCTTTATAGATAATTTTTTTTTCGCTTTAATGATAAAAATCCTTACAACTAAAATTCACATGCGAAACTAAATCACGCTGTTTGTGGCGAAATTGCTGAAAAAATATTCGGCAGATACCGCCAATAACAAAAAAAATAAAAAAAACAATAAACAAACAAAAAATTATAAATAGTCAATTTTCATTTTCATTATTACATATTTTTAAAACTAATGAATAAATTTCTTATACCGAATAATAATTAATTTAACGGACTGGTTAATATCAAACATTATTTGTTTGTGGAACTATTCGTACGATACGAACTTAACGATGAATATGCTATCAGTGATTTTGGTACCAATTATTCGTGACGATGAAGCTTAATTAAAGTTTTCAAACTGGAACATTCATATGGTGTCTCTATTTTATAAGAATTCCTTGCGGAAGATATCAACCAACTGAAAATTACCCAAGAATATACATTTATATTTCAAATCATGTAGGAGAAGCTAACAAATAATAAAGCGTATATTTATCATACCAAAACTTGTATTAAAAGTTCTTTGCTCGTCTTAGTGATTCTACTTTAGTTACAAATATATAATAAATAATATGTTCTTGATACTTGTTTCTTTATTAATTTACTAGTGGACCATTTCGGATTTGCACGAGTATTGTTATACTTTGAATATACGCCTGTGTTTCTTAGGGCCAATATTTACTGGCATGATAACTGTGATAATTTAATTAGGAATAACTTTTTTTAACTGTTTTCGCTTAGACTTAATATAGTCGTTACCTAGCATAATTTACAATGCATACGTTTAGTACATAGGCAACCTATAATGTTTTCGATTTTCGTTATGTGGCCGCACATGATCCTGACTTTTATTTTACCTTAAGCCTATTAATATATACATATATATACAAAGTATATATACACTGTAGTATATATATATATATATATATATATAGTGTAGTGTATATATACTGTGTAGTGTCGGCTTAGAATAGCACTTCCCCATTTCTTCCGATTGGTGTACGTAAGAGGCGACTAACTGTATTGGGGCTTTTAAGAGATTTTTGGGCAATGTATTCGGAAACCCATCACCAACAACCTTTATCTCACCATCTTTTCCCCACTCAACTTTCCAAAAGTGGCTTAGGAATTTCCAATTCCTTAGCTCTGGCTACCCCTTCTAGGGATTTATAGCCGTGAGTATATGTATGTATATATATCCGACTGTACACTAATCAGCCAATCATCTCAAAATCTCTTGTCTATAATATCAAATTTCCAAAAGGAGAGATATTTGTTTGTATGTATAGGTTCCTAATTCCCCAATAGCTCAACCGATATAAAAAATATTTTTTAATTAAACGTTGGAATTATTCAAAAGTAACGTAGGCTATATATCATCGCACGAAATATCATAGGGGTGTTGGTGATGAAACTGACATGCATACATATAAACTGGTTTCCCATAATACAGACCTAGCCTAGTTTGGGAACCTCTGCTTAGGTCTGTACTACTGTAAATGCCTTAAAGGCTTTGGAATGAGAAATTCCTGAGTCACTTTTGGAAGTTTAGTGGTGAAAAGATGGTATTAATAAATAATTGTTGGTGCCGGGCTCTCTAACCATATCGACCAAAAATCACTAGAAAGCCCACGCGAAATCACTAAGGGTAACCCATACACTCCTATTATTATGACCACCCACCGGTAGGAATGGGGTAGTGTTATTCTGCTGTTTTGCTATAAAAACATAAACATAAACATAACTTAAACGTTCACGCCGTATATCCCCGAAGGGGTTGGCAGAGGTACCAATACTTCTGAAATCACATGGCAAGCGCTATCTAGTTTCCAGAGAAGGTACCCACGTTTTAGACAGTGTACTCACGTGATAGGGGACAGGCCTATCGCCGTTTTGTACGAATACACTGTCACATGACTAAGTACAACTCAGCCATGTGGGTTTCCTCACGATGTTTTCCCTCACCGTTAACAACCATGATAATTTAAAAACATATTTATCTTATATCTACTTTGACTGGGACCTCATAATGAGTTAACGTTTTCTTGAATAAGTGTAACTGCATTTATCATATCGATTTTCATTGAGCCACATTGAAACGAAATCTACTTCGATACATTTGAAATATTTTCGAACTTTGAATAAGATATTTTTATCAGAAAAAATATTGTCATAAAAAACGCATATTTTATTGATATCTTTAAATTTTCAGTAAAATGTAAATAAAATCCAATAAAATATGTGTAAATACATTCAAATAAATATTCATAATCATTTTCCACCAAAAAAATTTTTTTTCGAATGTATGAAACAATACACAAAAAGCTACTGTTGTTTTTTAGGGGAAAAACTGTAGCATTATGGTGGATTGTAGCTTCAGACAGCTGTCAAAAAAACTCTTAACGACGCTTAGAATACCGATTTGGTGAATCATTCGTTCAATCATCATAACGCTGAAAAAAATCGTTAATTTGCAGAATACCAAATACGTCAATGTGTCAAAAAGTGACGTAAAATGGCCTTGTAGAATAGCAAATAAGATCTTAGCTGTCTCACTATTGTGACAGTGACACAAATGACATTTGTCAATTTTGCTTCGAGAATGCCAAAACCACAGTTTTGATACACCTAAGACCGTCATACAGAAAAGATGGTCGTGTAGAATTGGGCCCCAGGTTCGTTGACAAATTATGTGTCACGATTATTTCTCCAATAGTTCGCAGTTTGCCACCCTCATTGTACATTGCATGTTTTATAAACGGTTTGATTACTTTGCTACGTGAAATCATGTTATTTGTCGACTCGCAATTGTAGTCACTATTAGGCTTTGTGCGGTCTGGTAATTGTTTCAGTGGAAATTTTGCTTTATTTTGTGTAACGAGTATTGTTGCGTTCCGATATTTATAATTGATACAAGTTAAATTGCTACGGTTAATATGAATGATTCGTTTATTTTGATTTTTGAATGAAACACTCACGCCATTAGTTCTCATTGGAGAAATCCTGAACCTTCGATTACCACTTTATTTTATACGATCTTTGCAAACCTTGATTGTACAAAAAATATTATATAATAATATAATAAACTGTATTAAAAAGGCCAAATATAAGTGGCCCAAAATTTGCGATGGTTTCCGGTTCCTCCATAATTCTTAAAAAACTAAGAAAAGGGCATGATATATGTTTAATAAAACTATCCTAAAAAAATACTATTTAAAAACATCTGACTTTTATAACATTAAAATAAAGCTAGATTAAAAGCGACTGTCACTATAGAAAGAAATAGGCGTGTTGGGCGGGCGGCAACTCGTCCACCCGCCCACTCACATAATACTGTTCGCACCTTCCAAGTGCCGCTGCCAACTGACCTCCTTGTCAACAATCAACTTCACAATGTCTAGTGGCTCTTTTCAGAACTTCATAACTTGTTCTATAATTGTTTAAAGATATTAAGTGTTCTTGAGTACTTGCGAAATGGGTTAAATGCTTTGAGTATTTTTTGAAAAAAAACGAGGTTTTGTTGTAAATGTTAGAAAAGTACAAATGGGTTGTATTTTATCGCTATAGGTGTAAAACACGTAATAAATGTAATGAAGGAATATTTTACTTTTACTCTTATTTACAAAAATACATCCTTTTTATATCATGATAAATTTTTGGCATACATTTTGACGCACACAAAGTATGTTTAAAAAAAGCATTTTTTTATAAATAAATGTATACAGATGTATGATACGTGCGTGACTCCGAACTCACGAACTGCAAATCTATACTTATAATAAATCTGTAGAGAGGTCAATTCTGTACATGAAATATATTTTCAAAATAACTATCAGGTTGTTATTAGGGATCGATACTGATGCCAAAAATGCAATCAGTAAAATTTTTGTCTGTCTGTCTGTCTGTCTGCCTGTCTCTCTGTCTGTCTGTCGGTTTGTATGTTCCTTATGGAAACAAAAACTACTCGACGGATTTTAACGAAACTTGGTACAATTATTCTTTATACTCCTGCGCAGATTTTTGTATATTTTCCAGCAGAGAAGTAAAGGGGAATTTTGGGAAATTTGGGGAAAACGGGAGAAGTTACTTCATTTTTTAAGCTTCCGTCGCGTGTGCAGCCTTAATCGTTAAACTTACATAGAAATCATGTGTGGCGAAAATATTCTTCATAAAATTATCTAAAAAAAAATTCTCAACAGTATATGTCTATCTTTTATGGTTGACTCACAATAACACGTGTAATTCCTGATAGCTTAGCAGTTCGGAACATCCTGATTATATTTGTTTACTCTTACGTTTGTAAACCTCTCATTCATCCCTAATTTAAATAAGGTAACATTATTACCTATTCAATAAAAAAAGAATCATAGAAATCGGTAGACAAACACTGAAATTATACATAAAATAAGCCATCGCGCCCGTGATCGAAACCAAATCTTTACTAATTTACATATCACATACTAGATGGCGCCAGTAGTTGCATCCTACGTAACGTAATGATTTATTTTTTAGATTGTTATAAATACTTCATGGCGTTTTATTCCAAAATTTGCTATTAAACGGAAATACTGAACCGTTCATTAAAGCGCAATCAAAATCACCAAACTACACTGTTAAGGGAGTGCTATAAATTTAATAAATTAAAAACATTACGCTGAATTTCACAATGCTTGAGCAGTGACTGAAGAAAGAAACCTCAGATATTTAAAAAAACAACGCTACCGTGCGAAGCTGGGACGATCCACTAGTCCAGAATATATTCTTTCACCAATGGAAAGAAATGAAGGTGCTACGATTGTTGTTTAGTGGCCAACTACACCACACACTGCAAAACCACGTTTTATAACTTAAATTATAAATAATGAACAAAAAAATAACGCTATGCTTTTGCTTGCTTTTCGATTTTACAAGTCCTCAGAATACGACTTTTTTAAAAATCACGATTTAGGAATTGTGATCCCGGTTACGTATATAAAGATGTTATGGTATCAAATGGTTTATTTTTTATTCTGAAGCTTTAGTTCTGAAAATGAACATCATTTGCTTTTACCTTCGTTCAAACTTTGGGATAACATGTTTCAAAATGTAAACCGACACTATTAATTCTACGAAAACATTCAATTAAAACTTCGACCCATTACTTCGAACATGTAAAATGTCCCGAAGTTATCTAGTATGCAAATTAGACGACTACTTTACTACCAATTAATCTCTAAGGGCGATATTAATAAATTCTCTAGTTTCTAAGCGCTCCAGTTATTATGGAGGTGTATTATCATAAAACATATTTAACTATGTCCTAGGTGTAAGTCTCCACTATCCGGGAGCTTCGTTACGTAAGACCTTATTTTATGGCTCGTAAAATAGGAAATAATGCACATTAATCATGTTTTTATGACGCTCTGTTTTGTGATATCGTTATATGGCATGCTTGTATGTTGCGGTTCTATTTTCGATTACTGCTAATTAATATAATATAACACGAATAAATATGACGTACACAACAATATAATGTACATAAATACGTATACTTACGCCATTACTTCCCATTGAGGTAGGCAAAGACTATCGATCGCCACTTTGTATGATCCTATAATTTTGGCCCTATAATCAGAAAAAGTTGAATAACAAGTGTTAATTAATTATCGAATCACATTTATTAAAAATGGGGAAGAAAATGACGGCGTGTGTCAATCATTCACAGCAAACGATTAAAATTACAGAGTGGCGATCGTTACTATCAGACCACATTAAAAAGAAAGGACGGTCATGTCTGTTATTATATATCTAAAGTAATGAAATTAAGAAGATCGATACATAGACATACTACATATATCCACGGTTGTGAATTCTATTAATAGGTAGCCAGTGCTTCAACATTTTAAAAAAGGTCAGTCGCTTCTAGAAATTTTTATTTTTTTTTCTTGAATTTTCAAAAACTATAACTGTATAGGGTCAGCTTAGAATAACACCACCCATTTCTTACCGTAAGTGTTCATTAATGGCGGCTAAGGTTATTGGGGTCTTTTAAGTAATTTTTGGGGGATGCGGTTGGAGACCCATCACCAAAAACTGGCTGAATAAAGCCGCCAGTGTTTTGCTTTAAATTCAATAGATTACATCATACGTTTTAATTTTGACATGAATAGAACCCTTTAAATGACTGGTAAATATTTTGCCAGCTAATCAGATAAAATGGGGTAAGGCGTCAACTGCAGAGACTAAAGTCAAAAAGAACCCTATGAAAGCAAAGACATCAATCATTTTAGAATTACGGTCAAACTTTGGTATATCACAGATTTTCTGTTCAAATTCATTTATAGTTAACACTTCATTACACGAACTGGGATGACATGCAGAATCTTCTTTGTAATCCTTCTTATGCTGCTACCTACATCATCACAGAGTCTAGTTTTAAACACCCTTATATACTGTGGAGTTTTTGATGTTTTGTTTCAAAATCCTAACTTTACTTTAAGCTTTTACAAAAAAAATGAACATTCGCGATTAAAAATATTAATAGTAAACTTAAAGACGTCTGGAGTACGTAATACACACAAATAATTCCATTATTAGAAGCAAAATAAATGTATAAGCCATACTTTATTCAAATTGCCGTTAGTATTTTTGACAATTTATACAGTTATTATATATTTCCTTCGAAATTCTAAAGAATCAAAAATACAACACAATTTAGTAGCTTGATGCAATTTAAACATGTCTGCCATTAAAAAAATTACCAATAGGTGCTTTTTCAATGAAGGTTGTTAAAAAGCAAGTACCAATTAAGTATGTCAGTCTTTTAATTAATTTTCCACAAAGCAAATGTTTGAAGCAAACACAACTTCTTAGAAAAGCTAAATAA
This sequence comes from Bedellia somnulentella, assembly GCA_963576735.1. NCBI lineage: Eukaryota > Metazoa > Arthropoda > Insecta > Lepidoptera > Bedelliidae > Bedellia > Bedellia somnulentella. The sequence continues at coordinate 12,188,389 of OY755179.1, forward strand.
TATTCCCAAAGTGTTCTCCAGAGATAATTTATTCATTAACGAAATTCCTGAACTCAACAAGGGCGCTCATAAAATTGATTATGAAGTCCCAATTGATTTAGATTGGTCGTCTTAAAAGTTACATTATTGAATTAACAAATTTATTTGGGCATGTTTCCCAGAGCGACCGACCCGACTCATCTCACGAATTAGTCCGCTAGCAATCGTTTTCTTTGTGGTAATTTAATATATGACTTTTTGTCTTACGTTTCATCTCGAAATTTAAGAATATGAAGATTTTTTGAAGAGAATAATCTTTATTGCTTATTGTTGTTTGTGTTAGCAAGACGTCTAGCTAGATAGATATGCTGAAGATGACGGGTTCGATCGCCGGTTATGGTTTCTATGGTATTTCGTTCTGAATTTTATGTATTTGTTTTGATTTTGTGTTATTTTAATGTTCATCATCTATTATTAAATATATGTTATGTATGTGGATACAAGACGGCATCATTTTTTATTGTTGTAAGACAATATTCTATTTGTAGACTAAAAAAAATAGTGTTGCATATCTTGTGTTCAAATATACAAAAACAATAATAGTTACAAAGTGTGAGCATGTCTCTATTATATGATTTTTTGTGTAAGACTAATTTGTTGTTTATTAATAGACATTTGACTTATTTAGCAAATTCGCTATGATGATTTCTCTGAGGGTTGTTTATGTGTCAAGCTATGTAACAAAAATATCGCATGCTACATGGCTCCATGGATATTTTCAGAATAAACTATGTGAAAATACACACATACATATACTCACGGCTATAGATCCTAGAAGGGGTAGCCAAAGCTAAGCAATAAAAAAAATCTCAGCCACTTTTGGAAATTTTAGCGGAGAAAAGATAGTAAAATAAAGGTTTTTGGTGATGGGTCTCCAACCGCATCGCTCAAAAATCCTTTAAAAGCCCCAATACAGTTAGTCGCCTTTTACGTACACCCACGAAGAAATGGGGGAAATGGTGCTATTCTAAGCCGACACTACACGGCATAAAATGGTGAAAATGAATATGTTTAAAAGGTATTTATCGTTTGTTCTCTATAACGAGGGTGCAGTACTTAGCAAAAAGTTGTCATTATTAACATGTACAAATTTTCAGAGGTACTTTTCAGTAGTAATTCTATCAATAGTCTAGGAAGATATGTTTGTACAAGAAATATAAATTTGCTGCAAAAATAACGGTATTCAAAGAAGAAAATAAGCTACCTATCTCGGAACTTCGAAATTGATCAAAAGGTGGTAATTTAACTCCAGCAGACCGTAAAAGAAAACACAAATTTCTTACACAACTTTAAAAAGTGTTCTTTTACAAAGTAGAGGCGATGTCGTAAAAAAATAGAACAACTCAGTTCCTACTCTTCGTAATATTTTAAATTTCAATATACATTTACCTCGGGGCGTCGGGGCAACTTTTGCGCTGAGAACTATTTTGAATAATACAATATGGCCGCTAGTTTGCTGCTGTTGCCGCCGATTCTGTAAGTTTTTAGCGGTATGATACATTAATAATTAATGTATTATGTTACGTTTCGAAATTAAAAGGCTGTTTGGTTATATTGTTAACAACCGTGACAGCTCAATGGATAAGAACTCGTATCCGTCATGCAGAGGGTCAACCCTGCACTTCGAGAAAGATAATTAGCATACTTATCTCTTCTACCCATATTAAAATTTATTTCTTTCTCCCTCGCACAATCAAATATTGGGATTTCGACATTTTGATATGTATAGAATAATATAATTATTGGCGCTTTCGATTCGATCCAACGACAACTTTACTACGGAGGTATCGTTGGATTCGTCTAATATCACCATGTATTTTCATATTAAAGAAATGTCAAAATTACGAATATTCGATCGTGTGAATAAATTTTAATATGGTTTAGAAGATATAAGTATGCCTATTATCGTCGATGTGCAGAGTTGACCCTCAGACAGGCGTGATCGGTTCGAACTGCGAGTCGGGCCCACATTAATGTGTATGGTTAATTTATCATGGTTGTTAACGGTGACGGAAAACATTGTGAGGAAATCCTATGTTCTACTTAGTCGCGTGATAGTGAATTCGTACCAAACGGCGATCGGCAGGGGCCTGCCCTCCCTATCACGTGAGTATATTGTCCAAGCAAAACGAAGGTACTCTGAACACAAGGTGACAATGTCGAGCAATATAACGTGTGAACGTTTGAGTTTGAGTCTATGTTTGGTTATCAATTTGTACTAACATTGATAATTTGACAATATTTTGAATACATGTGAAATTTTCGGAGAAATTCGCAAACAATGTTGGATACTTATGTATATAAAAACGATTCGATTGTCTTCGTGTTTGCTCAACAAACTATTCGTCGGTTTTTATTCGAATTTAAATGATTGTTGAGAACAAAAAGTATGATTGGTGTTTTTAACAGTTTTCGACAAACTGCAACTCTTATTTATTTACCATTTTACAGAATCAAAACATTAAATTAGTTTTTTTCGCTTTAAATACACCGAATTATCGCGAAAAACAAGCTTATTTTTGTATACTATGTTCTTTTTAAGATTGCAATCAAATCAGAGAAGTCAATGTATCATATAGTAAATCTTATTTGTAATTAGCTTTTTAAGACATTGACCCAAAAATTTCGAGCAAAGTTTTAAATTCTACTTATTCCTAGTTAGTTTTATACTTTATTTATGTACAGAATAGGGTTGTTGGTGTAGATGATGGGTGCCATTTCTCAGCCAGCCCAGCTTACTTGTATAATCTGCCTAATGGTTTGTTTGATGTTTAAATAGTGGTCGAGTAAAAAAGGTCTTGTCACAAAGACATTTCCTGAAAGCAGTCAATGAACTCAGAAACACAAGACAATTAATTTACCAATGATAACTCCCATTGTAGTGTTCTCTTTGTTAGTAAAATAAGTTGCATTTAGTTATATTTTTTGAGAGTTAATTATAAGGCTTTCTGAGTTATTTTGTACAACTGTTTACATATACGACATATTAAACTTAACGGATGACGTAGTAGATGTTAAAATGATTACCTTAACTGATATAAGCTCCAATAACCATTACAAATCATAATGTGAACCTTAAAAAAATACAACAAAATAAAATCTATAACTCTGTTGATTTAACTAATGGTAGTTTTGCATTATCGATTCTCTACCTTAACTTATGTCCAAAGGTTGGCAGATTTAATCGATTTCTGTCTGGTTTAGCAGTTTATTGCGTAAAATAAAGCGCAATTATAATATAAATATACAACCATAATCTAACCACTTAAAGGTATTTTGTAGTAATTTATTTATTCATTGCCTTGTAGTGCCGGCTTAGAATGTCACTACCCCTCTCTACCCACGGGTGTCGTAAGAGGCGACTAAGGGTATTGGGGCTTTTGATTGGATTTTTGGGCGATGCGGTTGGAGACCCATCACCAAAAACCTTTATTTTTACTATTTTTTCCCCACTCAACTTCCAAAAGTGGCTGAGGATTTTATAATTCCTTAGCTCTGGCTACCCCTTCTAGGGAAATATAGCCGTGAGTATATGTATGTCTTTATTCATGATAGAGTTTTATCAATGGATTTGATCTTAGTTCATGTTAGTTAGATGAAATATGACTACGACAAAAGGTGTATAAATGGAATGGTGAATATTGTGATTAGGATGTTGATGATAAACTATACGTCACTTGTAAATTTGCTGACTATTCATAAGCTATAATTTTGAAAACCATCTGTTTCCATTATAGTATCAAAAAGCGTCGAAACATACATAAAAAGATATAGCTAAGTAATATGAGCTTTTTGATTTCATTTGACTTTTAAGTACTTTGATATCAGAGATGTAACCTATTTCCAGCAGCGGAGATGTTACGCGACGAATTAAAGTTGTGCAGTCTGTCAGTGTCCTATTAACATACTGAATACAGATCCAAGTCATATGCATAATATGGGCTCAGGCAGTCTCGGTTCATTGTAAATGTTGTATAAAACTTCATTAAACTCTCGTATTCTTTTACTGTTATATCGTACATACTATTAAAAACTTTACACCTCAGCTTTACATATACATATGCATTTGATTACTTGTTAGAATAGTAAAAAAGGTGTGAATAGTAAAATAGTGATTTTACGATAAAAGTGACATTTTGTCACCTGGTATTCTCAGGACCCAATTTACATCGTGTAAATAGTTTGTAGAATGACAGATGTGTTTTTATGTACTCAAGCTTTGTATAGTCAATTATTAACAATGCTGACTCGCTATTATACAATTTTGAAATAAATGTATTTCGTTTTTATTCTTTGTCACACTAATATGACACAGACGGCGAATATGACAGGAAATGAGTTTTTTTTATATGGCGTTGATTGAAGTCAACTGTAGTATGGATGTAGTTTTTTAAACTTAAAACAATTTATCGCACCTTAACTACAGATTAATTAATACTCAACAATTAAAATGAACCATACACACTTAAGATATGGCCTGAGACTGCAAGCAATACGGCTTCTGATTCAAAGGCACAGCGGTACGATGCTAAACAACTACATTGAAAGATATAGACTATGGAACATGCCGTCCGTTACGTTAGTGACAACGTGTCAGGGCGTCTGAGTAATGGTCAGTGACAAATTCCATGAAAATGCAATTGAGCAACATATTGTGGGCAATGCAGTTACAATGAGTATCATTTTGAGCATAATCCCCGTTGCTTGAAATAAAGGTTTGTGACCTTAACAATCCTCAACCAAAGGTCCTAGATTTGGCCATCGTATTTAATTATTTGGATAAACAACAGCGATATGCTAAAATAATCTTAAATATAATATAACTAATACTGCGTTATAGTATTTTCGTCACATTGTATAGTTCTCTTACGAAAGGTTGATGACGGAGTTTTGGCTAAGCTTTAAGCATTAGTTTTGTGAGTAACGATTTCTGAGAAGGTTTGATTGGGAAAGAAAAGAGTGGAAGTTGAGCAATTTAAAAGAATATAGTAATTATATGAAGTATTAAAGCTTTATTTTACTATAAAATCATAAAATAGACAAAATTAATATAACTAGTCAAGGGATAGTGTATCTGTAGTATCAATAACTAAAACCTATCATTTGGGAACAGAGTCGTGGTTTATAGAAGAACACCGAAACAACTATGGACCTTGCCATCCATCTGAGATGTCATAGCTATGAGAATGTGAACACGAATATTTCCAAATATATATGTATACTTATGATTCGTGAAAGGTGCGGCTTAAAAGATGATATTGTAAAAAAGATAGAAAAAAGAATGTTTATATGGTTTGGGCACATAGAGAGGATGTATGACAGTAAATTTGTGAAAGAGATCTATAGAGCTAATGTGGAAGGAAATGTGAGTAGAGGACGACCACGGAGGACACACTTGGACTAAATAGAGAGTGTGCTCAAAAAGGCCGGCGTCCGAAGTGGCGATGAAAGTGGTACATGGTATCTGCCTACCCCAATGGGAAATAATGGCGTGAGTATATGTATGCATCTATATATACTTTTAAATTAATTAATAAAACGCCTTTATAGTGAATATCCAATTGTGTTCCAGAAACCGTTTAGCCGCACAGCTACACCTGATAGAACCTTCGTTTGTTGGTTTCGGTATATTCTAGTAATCATAAAAACTAGCAAAAGGAATAATATGATTCAAGTTTTCCAGAAAATAAATCGCAAACCTCAAAGTTTTGATTGAGATATCCAGTACGAGTATTGTTGTTCCATAAGCCAATGATACAATTAAAAACTAAGAACGAATAGTTGTTGCTGTTTATAAGTTGCCAGAGATACTTATTTTCCTGAATATTTAGATGCACTACTTAAACGAAGTAATCACTTTAACAGTTAAATATTTCGTAAAATATTCCAAAACCACAAACCAACAGCAACAATAACAATTTACACTATGATTTACTCCTCCAAAGCTCTCGTGGCATTATGGTAACAATATGATACAAATACTGGCACAATATGAGATGCCATATATCAAATGAGGCAATCCCGAGTGGAAATCGTGTAAAATTACCACATGTTATAATTTATTTGATTGCAACGAGTCGAATGTGCATGCAATATCTCATTTTGATACCTCATCTCTCTGCAATGCGCCTAGAGTTGGCAACACTCCCGGATACTGGGTTTACACGAGTACTTATAAAGATTTTATACGGCTTTCGTATAAAAGCCATTTCGTTTCCAACTTTTCTGTAGGCTCAACAATCATAATAAAATGAAATCGAAAATCAATTACACTTGCTCTGTTATTGACATAGATTTAAGGCCATAATTTTAAAGTATAACATAAAGAATCATAAAACTAAGTGTTTGTCTAAAATTTATTGAAAAAACCAAATCTAAACTTTATTCAAGATCCAAATTCGTTGACGTAGTCACGACTAATTTATGTTATGGCTTTAGCAGCTAGCTCATTGGGAATGAGATTTCGTTTTAATACAGGAGACTAATGACAATTTGAGACGGATATGTCTCCGTATTATTTTTCAAACCAAATATGCACTAATTTATAAGCCATATTTCATGAAGCAAAGTCCACTTTATACTTGTTATAAACTATATAAAATAATGTTTTTGTTACCGGCACTGGGTCGTACGTGTTTACATACATTAACATATAATAAACATATACATGTATATATCTTACGGAACTGCGCCAAATTTTCATCAATTAAACAAAATAGGAGTTTAATGTGGCAGGCTGCGTACTGCAAAAAATACATTTTAAATACGTCAAACTTAAAGCTCTCCATCAAATAGATTATAAAATTTTATAAGTGATTCATAGTTAAATGACAAAAATATTTAATATTCAAAAGGCCACAATTTAGTTAAGTATCCAAAACATAAGCTCATTGTGCGTTTTAAATTAAAGTAAATTCGTCGCCGCAAGCTCCTAGAATTAATTTATGTCGAACTCAAAGGTAGTAAGACCCTTTGCTCAAACAACGTTGACAAACGGACAAGCTCCTTCTAAATTAATTCAATACTGGTGCCCTTTTATTCGTCAGACTCTCTTTAATGAAAGCCTTCTAAAGATGGACTGGTTGGGTAACATTGAAACAAAGGCTATTAGAACGAAAACACACGAGTTCACTAATTAGCTTGTTACTGATTTGTCTTGCTGTTACAATAGACATGCATTATTAGGTCTCATTAGTTCAGATTCAGAGTACAATTTAATCGGATGTCCAAACTTTAGTTTTACTATCCTTTCCCCAAGTAACTTCCAAAAGTGGCTGAGGAATTGTTATTTCTGAGGCTCTGGGTATCCGTAATTGGGATTCATAGAAGTTAGTAATTGTTATATTCTAGGTTTTTTGTAGGATCACGTCTAATGTTTATTTGGATATTGGATATGAAAACAATTATTTATTTTCTTAAACACTTCATACTCAAATATTTATACTCGATCTTCACTTTGCACGACCCTGGCAAACCTCTCTAGATCTGTTTTCGTCGATCAAACTCTTCGTCCAAACGCCTATTGTTCACACTTTGGTACCTTGCCTTTATGAATATATTCTTTATTCATCTAATTTTTTCACTCGATCACATAACCTCAACTTTAATTATTAAAAAGGTATTTTATTACAAAAAACATATAGATTACGTAAACTAAGACTAAAACCGAAACTTACCGGAATAACCGAAATATTATCACCAAACTGCTTTTTTCATATGCCTTCGTCATAATCCCAAGGGTTACTTTTAAACATAGTGAAACTCTCTCTCTCTCTACAATATTCCAATTTTCATTTAGCTCAAAAATGTAATAAATTAGTTCAGTATAGAAGCTGACAACTTTGCTAACCAGTAAGATAGGAAATAAAATTATTAGCAACAGCAACACAAACACCGACAAAAGTTATTAAGGTAGCTTACCAACTTTCCATTATACAAGGACTTTAATTTAGAATTTCTCCTTGAGTTTAACTCTGGCTCAGCAAACATTGTCTCATAAGAAGTCTTTGTGATTTAAGCTGCATGTACTGGAAGGAAATTTACATAAAATATTAAAGAAGATTAGTCTTTTTATTGCGGCAATGTTACATCGATCGCTGGAAAACTTCTTAAATTTAATGAGTCAATAACCCTAGTCACTTCTTACGACACCCTCGAAAAGATCTAATGCAGTAGGTATTATTGTAAACTTCATATTTATAGACATTTAAGAAAAAAAGTTGCTATCTTTAAGTAAACAATATTTTTTTAATGGGTTAGTAATTTTTACTTCATTGAAATTTATAAAATAATATTTGCCTAACGAAAGTTCTGTTTTCAATAAGTCTGCTTAGTAATATAACAAATTTCAAGTGAGGGTACAATCTTTTGATAAGACTCTTTTATTTTACCTGGGATTTTTGTTACTTTATTGTAGAGAACAATGTAAACGAATACTTTTCTTGTAGAAAAGGTTCGAACTTGAGAGTAATGAAAAATACGTATTCTTACTACTACAGTAAAAAAAATGGTAGCCATAACAAGGAAATTCAAAAATCGTAAGTTACATGTAAAGCTAAAACAGATGTGATGACTAACCTGCATCGATCAAACATGAATTGAAAAGCCCTGTTCAACACCGAGAAGGGAAATTACAATTATTTTATCTATGTAGCAATGTATTGAATTCGGCTTAATATAAAACTAAACTTAAAATAAAACTAAAGTTTATATAAAACTAACTGTGCTAGTGAAAATAACAACAATCTAACGGTATAACTCCTATACTAGAAGTAAAATACGTTCTATAAGCCTTTTTTTAATAGCATTTTCATAAACCTTATAACGGGACTCGATAGTTAAATGTCCACTAATATAAAAATGATCAGATGGTTTGGAAACATAAACAGGATTGATGATACTAAATTGGTAAGAGGGATCTGTAGTAATAATGTGCAAGGTTATGTTAGCAGAGGATTACCACAGAGGAAACATTTGGAACAAATAGAGAGTGTGCTCAAAAAGGCAGGCGTCCAAAGTATGAATAATAAGAGTATGTATGAAAATATTGATGGACGTAAACGAAGCTAGAGAGGTTTGCTAGAATCATTCATAGCGGCAATCGATATCCTCTGCCTACCCCAATGGGAAATATTTGCGTGAGTTTATGACATGTATGTATGCAATATAAAAATAAATTAAATATCAATTCAGCCGTAAAATAAACAATATGTCCACAGAAGAATCAATCAACTATAGATTTACGAACCCAATTATTATAAGCCATGGATATTTGCAAAACAAAAGACAGGCGCTGTGATGCGTAGGGTGCAAATTAATGCGGGTACAGCACTAACAATACCGTGTTGACTTTGATTGGCAACTGCAGCAATTGATTGACAAATTCATTATGAATTTCCCCGTCTATATTGATACGTTTCAATACGTGACTAGATGCAAATAGGTGTATTTGCTTTGAATATTTGGAGCTTTGTAGAACGATTCCTTCAGGCTTTAATTTATAACCACACACTTCGAGAATGAATTCGAATGATAAGGGTTTAATTACACAAAAGACGATTCACATGTTTTTGGTTAAGAAGTTTAGCAGGTATAAAAAAAGTAGTTGCATATATGTTATGTATATTTCATCTGCACGAATTCAAGTATTTATTTATCTCACAGAAGTCATGAAAATTGCAAGTTAAAGATTGTTCAAATTAAACATATCACATCCATTCTAAAACCTTAACTTTAACGTAAAGTAGAGCTAAATGTAAAGAAATGGCGAAAAAATATATCGACCATAGTGATAAAAGGTTTATATAATAAATGGCAATCTCTTAATACTACCTAGTTTTGATGCGGATCCTATCATTAATAATAATTATTTAGTCGCTTACAATAAGGGCAGAGTGGGCCGTCCTATTTGTGGCAACCCACGACAGCCAGTCTTTAAGAACCACACCTTCTAACCGTTTTAGGTAAAATTAAATTACATCGTGACAGTAATATGGTTGCTTTCCTAACTGGTCAATTCATATTTTTTTCAAATATTACATACATGTATTTCATAATAATTTTGTAGCAAATTTTGAAGATTGGTTAGGGAGAAGGTAGTAAAATAGTATTTTCTAAGATTTTCACGATTGCACATTATAATTGAAACAACTATTTATTTTCGGATATTTTAATCGCGTGTTATTACATTATTTTTATCATCCATCACGGGACTCGTGACCATGATAACTGAAAAGTTTTCGAAACGTCGGGCTTTAAAAACAATGTAATAACACGCGATTAAAATATCCGAAAATCAATAGTTGTTTCAATTAGAAGATAGTCAAATAAAATTATAAATAAAACTATGGTGCTATGTCTCCGGCCACATTGCTCAACTATCACTTCAAGGCCCCATACCCTTAATATAGGTAGTTTAAAGCACGAAGTAGCACACCACATGCTTCGACACGATTGGCCAATATTTGTTTGTGTGTATATGTCCACATAGAAAAATTGCCATTGGCACATAAGCCTTTATTTCACACTTCTAATATATAAGTTAAGAAAAAAGGCGCCTTTCCGTGAATTGAACTATCTATAGCTTCTAACGACTCTAGCGAGAAGGCCGATGTCTATGTGATGTAATTTTAAAATGTGTATCATCGGATAGATAGTATTGTTTTATAAAAAAATACATATGGTTGTGTAAAAAAACATATATTGAGAGCCTTGGTTGTAAAACACTGCCGGTTATAAATCACAAATAGGAGTAGTGAGAGCTCAATAATTAAAATCTCTTCAACAATTTTTGGAAGTTGATCGCGGAAAAGATAATAAATTAAGGATCGTTTGGTGATGGGTCTTTTGCTATCCACAACCAAAATTCTAAGTCAGTTTTCACGACAACCGCGGGAGCATATAATGCGTAGAGTTAAGCATCTAGAATTCATTCAAATATTTTATCGGGGTACTACTCGTAATAACTATTTTTCAATTGGTCAATTATTGAATTCTACTGAATCGGATAGAAGAAATATATTAAACTGTATTTTTTTTCAGTACAAAGAAAGCTTTTAAAAACTCGACGAGTAAAAAATAATAAAAAGTATCTTGAATGTCATAAAGTTTATACGGTACGTATATAGCCGTCTCGTAACATTTTTATATTGGCTGTCATACTTGAAGTAGGGTTCAAATCAAATCCGCGTAAAACTTTAAGTGCTTTTCCATGTTTGATTGCGAAAAAACATTATTTTTTGCTAGCGCATATAACTTGATCTACTTTCGCAATATTCGTTGTTTTAGAAGTAAATATTGAAATTGGATTATTTCTGTGTGAAGCTGAAATAAACATTTTAAAACGCTGTTGTTGAATTTCGTTTTTTCGAAGCAATGTTTTCATTTGTGTACGTTTAGTCTATATTTACTTTTTATTTTAAGTTCAAACGATAGCAAAACGAATATAAGCTATGTATACTTTAAAAGCTAATAAATTTAATATTGCCGTGTAGAGCCGGCTTAGAATGTCAGTACCCGTTTCTACCCACACGGGTGTCGTAAGAGGTGACTAAGGGTATGGGACTTTTTTAAAGTGGTTTTTCAGCGATGCGGTTGGAGAGGAAGATCCGCCGTCACCAACGATACTTTATTTGTAGCATCTCGTCCCCTATCAACTTCCTAATGTGGCTGAAGAGTTTGCAGGTCTAAAACTCTAGATTCTCCTTAGTATTTATGTATGTATTTAATATAGAATAAACTCATTGAAATCATTTTCAAACTTTTAATTCAAAAAGTCTTTGGTCAAAATTGTTCAGTGTGGAATGCATACCATTCATCGATATGTTATTGTTATTAAAGACTGGGAGTGTCCGGGTCGTAATCATCAATAACACGTTGAAGCCTCGATGAGTAAAAAAAGGTGTGCCAAATCTACTAAGTATTTTTACTTTGTGCATATTGGGTACTATTAAGCTGGAAATATCTATTATAGTTTTCAGGATACAGTTTGGCTTAAACAAGAAATTGTTTAGTGACTAAGTTAAAAAAGTTTTTGGACTATTGGAAAGGTGCACGAATGGTTCTGTCATCCACACATATAACATTAAAAAGGAACATATTCACAATAAAAATACATTCATGTAACATGTGCGGCGAAGAACTTGGGGTTGATTCTTAATAGGTAATTTGGGAAATAATTATGATTTTCATATAGTCATGGAAAAAAATAATCGTTTCGTTTTTTTCATATTTGTACGAATTTATCTCACCACAAACACTGAAAACAAAACTCACTAAACGCTTGGTAAAAGCTTTCTGAAATAATAAAATCTGAGATCGGCACTCATCTACAGCTTCCTGGTTTTGATTTATTTTTCTCATAAAATTATGGTAATGAACAACAGATGTTGGATTTTTAGAACGTTTTCAGTATAATTATGCCGGTTTTTAGTAATATTTGTTTTGCCCGTTTTGCATTATTCTATGCTAATAGAGGTTGATGGATCTTAATTACTTTTGTGATCCTTCTGCCTTTTCAAATATTACGATTAGAATGTATATTATCTAAACTTATCGAGGAGGGAAACTAAACTTAGTTTAAGTATACATTCAAAAATTGAAAATTAAATAAAAGAAAACAGTTTTAAGTTTTACTTCTAAATGTATTAAAAGTATTTTTCAGTAGGGGAGGACCACGGCGTTTTAATTTAGATAAAGAAGGAAAACGCAAAAAGCATGTTTGGAGAAAATGGTGATTGTAAATGAGTCCGAGAGGTTTGCCAGGATCCTGATAATTTGCGATCGATAGTCTCTACCTACCCCAATGAAAACGAATGGCGTTAGTATATGTATTTTCTAAATGTGACAAAACTATGGTTTACTTATGGTTTTTCTGATTAACAACACCACCGCGTCGTCTAACCGCGAACCAGAATTAAACATGACGATATAAAAATATTTACTTATTAAAGAAGTCGAAATAAGGTGAAATAGTTAGTGATGTTCGTAGCTTCACCAAACAACGTTGATATAATCCTTTCCGTTTATGATTCCAGCAATAATTTCCACTAAACTCCAACAGATTTTCCATATCATAAACACCGCTTTTCAAAATAGTACGAGAACAAAAGGAAACTTGGTTGAACAAATACAATAGATATTTGAAGCAGTTAGACGTTATTAAGCGAATGCGAGCGCGAAGAATTCTGTTCCTCTTAAAATGGCGCACACTCGGCGCGGCGTTATAATCAAAGTTTCACTGTAACATCAGAACTTGTGTAATACAGCATCTGCTGCTTAATACTTACCATGCGCTCGATTTCACTTAACGACTCAATCTGGCTAAATTACATTATTTACTCGACACCGGGCATCCACCCTTATTATGGCGAGGAAAACTTTTGCATTACAGAATATGTTAAACGTATAATTTGTCTAAGGCCGCGCTGCTTGTTATGTGCATTACCCTAATAATTTTCCGAAGAATTCAAGCCGAAGTTCAACTTTTATAATTGGTGTTGTGTGCAAATGGTGAGAGAATTATGGAAATGGACTAATCACTTCATTTTCTTCATGTAACCAAAATTAGTTATTGTTAACAGGTATGTTTTATGGTTTGTATTGTGTTCGCATAATGTATATACTTTATTAGTAGCATTAAAATATAACAAATATAAGACGCTTGGTGGTGGTGGAGGTAACCTTTTGATCACAATTACTTTCTTTTATATGTCGGTTATAACTAAAATGGTGGCAATAGTATTTCAATACATTGGAGAAGGTCAGCTTATGGAACTAAAATTTACAATAATTCAAACCTGGGCCGTTGCGAGTTTGACTCTCGGACGAAAATTCTTATCAAGTAATAACAATTTCATCGATACCACATTTTTATTAAAAATAATATTTTCAATGACATTGTTAACTGTACGGCGAGTATTATATTAAATAAATTTTGAGGGAATTTCCAGCGTCTTTCTTCCGTCATTATCGTTTTTTTTTTATATGAGTTCATGTCAGTATATAAATAATTTCTAAATGATTTGAGAAGCAAGTCAATAACAACTAAGCCCAAAGGAATTGAATCTTTTTAGAAAAGATCCCTATAGATCCTTCCAGAAATCTTTAAGTTGAACCAAACAAAGGATTTATTTATATATTAATGTAGGTTCTATTTGTCTAAGGCAAAAATAATAACACCATCAGCATCAGTCGTCTTTTTAATAGCTTGTTGTCACAAATAAACACATAATGTATTATCATAAACTAGCTTCAAAGTACAGGCAAAGAATACTTATAAACAACGGACAAAAACAACCAACGGATTTAGATAACAAGCCAATCATCGATCCGCAATTTTGTGTTATTATTTTACCAAGTAATCCAATACTAAATTGGGGCTAAAAACTTTATGGATTATCCAATTTCGTAGTATGAAAACAGGTATCTATAACTTGGAAACGAAATTGGTTGCGTCATATAATCTAGCTATATCGAATGAAATGCTATTTTGACTTCGTAGAAATATTAGACACGGCTCGGATAACCCGTTCTTACGATCCGGAGTCAGTCTGTACTGTTCCGCTACATTTGCCACGTCCCCCCCTTCGTTTCATTAGGGTTGTTTTCTTTATCGCGTTATTACACAATGTTTATGGATTCCTCCTACTTTTCAGGGTTCTTACACACATATACCCGTCTGTTTGCTGCCAGATTTTTTCGCTTACGCGTGGACTTTATATGTTGGAACTGTTTAACAAATTATACTGTTTTTCTCGACATATTGTTATCAAAGTTTTAGTTACTTTTCTCTAATGTAAAAAGTAAGATATAGGGTATGAACTCGCTTCACAAACAAATAATAAAAGGTGGAGCCAATACAAAGGAGCTGTATAGTGTCGGCTTAGAGTAGAACTGCCCCATTTCTGCCTGTGGGTGTTCGTAAGGGGCATCTAAGGGTATGGGGAATTTAACGTAATATTTGGGCGATGCAGATGAAGACCCATCACCCTTTTTTTTTAATTATTTTCCCACCAAACTTCCAAAAGTGGCTGAGGAATTGCGTACTCTGAAGCTCTGGTTAGCTGGTGGAAGCTTTTAGGGATTTATAGCCCTAAGTATATGTATGTATAGAGCTAACCATCATCATCATCCACCCATCAAGCCTAAGGTTTATCCTTCGCTGGTCTGTACTTGGATGGTGCGTCTAGAAATCTTTGAACCTAATAGCTATAAGTGGGACGCCGTGTCCCTATTATTGGATTTAATACATACTTCTGCAACATTTCAGTGAGCGTCGTATAAGACGATTAAGATCTAGATTTTATTAAGCTTTTTGTTGATGTCATACATATTCTCACGCCGTTAGTTCCCATTGGGGTAGGCAGAGACTATCGATCGCCACTTTGTACGATCCTGGCAAACCTCTCTGGCTTCGTTTACATCCATCAATCTTTTCATACATGCTCTTTTATTCTTCATACTGCGGACACTAAATAACCTTACCTAGTCAAGCGGGGCTCTGGCTAGGCGGACAGTATATTTCCCTTGCTTTCCGTGGGAACCAAATGTGTTTACAAACAATTAAACGCGGTGGCGGCGATGTGGCTCGCCACTCATCACGCCGTGGTTCCTCACGGGGCGAAAAGTGGGCTAAAGAGACCCGCTTTAGTACGATGAATGTGTGTGGAGGGATGCATGAAAAATTAGATGAAGTATGTTTGATTATGGAAGAAAGAAAACTAGATTTTCTTTGTGTAAATGAAACGAAGCGCAAGGGAAAAGAGGTTTCACAACTTGGCCCATTTACAGCTATCTGGTCAGGAGTTGCCGAGAGTGACAGAGCTTGCCAAGGCGTGGGACTTCTGATATCTGAAAGGATGGCTAAGTGCATGAAAGATTATGCGTGTGTGAGTCCAAGGCTCCTATGGATAAAGGTGAAGTTAGGGCTTGTCCGGATGCGCATAATTTGCGTGTATGCTCCGGACATGTCTAGATCACTATCCGAGAGGGAGGAGTTTTGGAATCTGTTAGACGATGTTGCGAATGGGTGTGATGAAAATGAGAAAATTGTTATGTTAGGAGATTTTAATGGTTGGGTTGGTGTGTCACGCAACGGTTGTGAAAGAGTTTTAGGAAAGTTTGGTGATAAAAGAGTGAACGAGAATGGTGAGAAAGTGATTGATGTATGTTTGGAGAGGAATCTTTGTGTTACGAACACGTTGTTTGAACACAAAGATATCCATATGTATACTAGACAGAGGGGAAGCGAGAGAAGTATGATAGATTTTGTGGTAGTGGATGAAAGGCTAAGAGCAAAGGTTGTTGACACCAGAGTCCATAGGGGCATTAACGTTGGCACAGATCACTTTCTCGTTATATCACGATTTAGGGGTCTGTGCACGCGTTGGCGTCACAGGCCTAAAGTGTCAACAACGGATTTTGCGAGACTAAAAGTGGAGAAATTGGAAGAGGATGAAAATATTAGAGATGAATATATGAAGAAATTGGACGACAGGCTAAGTTGCGTGGAGATGAATTGGAAATAGAAGAAGTATGGGATGTGCTCAAATCGTCAATGGTTGAATGTGCAACGGAAGTATGTGGATTGAGTAAAAGAACAAATAGACCACCAACAAGTTGGTGGGATAAAGATGTGAAAGAGGCAGTTGGAGATAAGAAGAAAGCTTGGTTAGATTTACTAGCGATTAAAGCTAGTAAACGAATGGATGCGAGAGTAACAGATGATGTAGTGAAGAATAGTGAAGATGAATATAAGAGAGTTAAGAATGAGGTTAAGAAGAAAATAGAAAAGAAAAAGCGTGATCTGATAGAATGGTGTGAGAGGAAACTCTCCGATAATTTCCGGAATAACCAAAAGTTGTTCTGGAAATATATCCGGAAAGAAAAGGGAGTTTCCCAAAACACGAGAGTGAATGTTGTGAGAGATGAACAGGGTGAATTGGCGACGGATGAAAGTAGCATAAGACGAGTATGGAAGAACTATTTTGAGGGACTCTTTGAAAAAGAGGATACATCCATTTCTTCGACAATCGGCAGTAATATTGATTGGAACGACGTTATGGGTGACTTTAGTGACAGTGAGATCAGTATGGAAGAAATAATGAAAGCAATGAAAAGTATGAAACTAGGGAAAGCGGCAGGGTATGACAGGATAAACACTGAAATGCTGAGGGCTGGTAAAGGGGTGGTGGCTTCCTGGTTGTACTTCCTTTTCCAAAAATGCTGGTCGAGTGGCAAAGTGCCACAAGACTGGTGCAAAGCGGTAATTGTGCCTTTATATAAAGGAAAGGGGTCACACCAGGAGGCTAGAAACTACCGTGGAATTAGCCTACTCAGCATTGTCGGTAAATTGTATGCAAAGGTTTTGATTGAAAGAGTGATGAATGAAACGGAAGATAAAATTTGGGATGTGCAAGCAGGATTTAGAAAGGGAATGGGATGTATGGACCAAATCTTCTCTTTAAGGAGCATCACCGAAAAGTTCTTAGCTAAGAACCGAAAGGTGTATTGCTCCTTCATTGATTTAGAGAAGGCGTATGATAGGGTGGTAAGAAAGTGTTTATGGGAGGTGTTATCCAAGTTCGGTTTGGGGAGTCGACTTATACGTGCACTGGTATCACTCTATGAGGATTCCAGTGCATGTGTGAGAGTAAACGGGGAAAATACTGACTGGTTCGGGATCTCTCGGGGTGTCCGACAGGGTTGTGTAGCTTCCCCGTGGCTCTTCAATTTGTTCATGGATGACTGTTTAACAGAGTTGCGTGAAAGTGATTATGGATTGAGAATGGGTGGATTCATCATTAAATGCCTCTTATATGCCGACGATCAAGTGCTACTTGCATCATCGGTGGAAGAGCTGCAAGAGATGATGAATATTGCATGTGCGTCTTTTGAGAAAAAGGGAATGAGGGTGAATGTGGATAAAACAAAAACTATGGTTTTTGAGAGAGAGGTGAATATGACCGAATGCGTGATTGAGATTAATGGTAAGAAAGTGGAACAAGTGAAAGAGTTTGTATATTTGGGAAGTTTGTTTACTAGGGATGGAAAGTGTGATGAAGATATCGAGAGAAGAGTGAAAAAGGGTAATGCGGTAAATGGAGCACTGGATAGTCTAATGTCTAGTCAGTCGGTGTCTGCAAAGGCCCGAATGGCTGTGCATGATGCTGTCCTCGTTCCTACGCTTATGTATGGCAGTGAATGTTGGGTGTGGCAGAAGAAGCATGAAAGTAGAGTGAATGCAGTAGAAATGAGATCCCTCAGAAAAGTGTGTAATGTAAGGTTATGTGATCGTGTGAGGAATGATGTGATTCGTGAAAGGTGTGGTGTAAAAGATGATATTGTAAGAAAGATAGAAAAAGGAATGTTGAGATGGTTTGGGCACATAGAGAGGATGGATGACAGTAAATTGGTGAAAGAGATATATAGAGCCAATGTGGAAGGTAATGTTAGTAGAGGACGACCTCGGAGGACACATTTGGATCAAATAGAACACATTTGTTGATGTCATTTTCAATTAATTACCGTTTGTATTTCTCACAGCAAGAAAAGCGTTTAAAAAACAAAAAACTTCTAATGAGTTCAAAACCGTGATTATATAAGTGTCTACAGCATGTACAAAGCATATGCATTGGAGATAAATGTTAAAAAACGAGAACAGGAAATTGACAAGCGAGTAAGCGAGTGATTAAGTGAGCCGTTGGTATTCTGTGAAACAAGCTCAAAGCAGTGAGACGTCAGGCCGTATGTCCGCCCGTCTGTTGGCGGCAATTGTGCGAGACACATCCGAAGCCTTTGACAATGAAACGTGAAAGGAACTTTTATTTTAGCTTTTATATTTTATTGACACAGCCTCGCGCCTGGATTGATACTAGGTTCTGATGTTGCGGTTAAAAGATAATTGTTACCGCTGAAATTGAATATGTTCATAAATTGGTGTGTTTTTTGTTGATAAATTGGGATAACAATGAAATATTAAATTTTATACGATAGTGTTACAATATTTAAAAACGGTGATTACAAAAATACCTGTTTCGTAAAAACCGTATGGGGTATAAAAATGCTTTGAAATTTCATAAATAAATTTTTGTTACTTAAAGCAATGTATATGTCGTGGCCATATCGTAAATTTGAACACATCATGAAATGATCGATGATTTCATGAAATATTCACATTTCATGAGGTTGGCAACTTAATTTGACCAGATCATAAAATCATTAACGTTTAACGATTCTGTCATCCACGTTTGGCCAGATCGTAACAATAGGGTGACCTGTAAAATGCGAACCAAACTCTACGGTATTTTTACATTTTGCTCAGTTTTTGCATAGTACTCGAGAACCTTTTCGTCGTAAACTCTTTTGTTGTCACTTTCTTTTTCTTTTTATAACGAATCATTCACATTTTTACTGCGAGAAACCACACTTTCGCCAGCGGCCGCCATCATCACACATAAACAAAGCGTTTTCAGGGCCTCTACCAGTAAGTAATGTAACTACTTTACGATACGACCAAATAATCTTAACCATTTCATGAAGAGGCTGCGCGTTTGGTAGCCTATATCGAGAAATGATTTCTTATCATTGATCTGCCTAAACCACATCATTATCTGGTCAAATTTAGTTGGCCTCATCATGAAATCATTGATCATGTCATTATGAGTTCGATATGGCCACGACATATGTATAAACTTAGCTGTGTAGTGTCGGCTTAGAATAGCACTACCCCATTATATTATATATATTATTTATTATTATATTTTATTATTTAATATATATATATATATATATATATAGGGTGTCCAGGGGATCAACGTCCAAATGTAAGGAGGGCAGGCACCATGGTCTAAGAGGTAAATATATACATATATATATATACATTTTCACGATTTTCACCAAATCAGGGGTATATAGGTTTACAATCAATTGTTTAACGTAAAAAATCATGTCTCTATGGCCCCGACAATTGCTAATACTATTTAAGCAAATTTACACACCAATGTCGTAGATGATATTCAATTATAAACATTAGAATCACCCTCAAATTGCTATTAATCAGCTGTTGTCAAATTGGCTATTAATCAAGTTAAATCTGTTGATAGTTGTCAAGCTGACATAGCTTAAATTGTATTTAGTTAAGATGTTATAGTATGGTAAATAATAATTAGGCAGCGGATTGTTGGTGGCTTGTCTTCACAGATTAGGTTCTAATAAAAATTAATACAAAAACTTTTAACATTAAACGATAATTTGAGATATTTTTCCTATTTATAAGAAAAGTCAATACAAAAATTAATGTTTTGCGTAATCATAATCATCATAATTACAGCCAATATATGTGGTTCAGTCAATATCTGGCTCATACCCATTGGCTTCTTACTACCTTCACCAATGAGGGAAATAAATCCACAATACTTCGCACGGTACGACAGCGGCCACTAGACCCATTGTAAGATCTGTTGGATAGGATACTAAGGCCATAGTTCATCACAACGATTTAGTACCAGAACTTAATGACGGTTAAAGGTGTCCTGCCTTGTACGACCTAATGAAAGCCATTTTCCAATATTTCTTGATTTCCGGTTCATTATCTTAACCTTAAAGGATATAATTCGAGAGTTACCAACATAGTTTTTATGTGGTACATCACTGAATAGCGGTGACAGAGATATCTTGGATAAATTTAGATAAATAAACGAGCTAAGAAAGAAAAGCCTTCAAAGCTTTCGGAAAATTGAATTCTAACGCTATCATAGCTAGGATAGCTGTATATATATATATATATATATATATATATATTGTATAAAAAAGAAAAAATCTTATAGTCCGGTCAATTTGGACCAAAAAACAAGGTTCAGGCTACATTAATTCTCATCTAGCTGAAACTTGGTAGAACTGTTCAAAATATTATTAAAAATAAAAGCTGAATGTTAGATTAATTTTATTTTAAATAAATTTGGAAGAATGGCTTTGCCCAAAACAACATTTTCTTTTTTTATTTTCTACAAATATTTGTATTATTTTTCAGTTAACAATACTGTAATACTTTTTTATTATTGATTTTTAGTGATTTAGCAGTGGAATAATATAGATTTTACATAAATAACATACATACATATACTCACGGTTTTAAATCCCTGGAAGGGGTAGCCAGAGCTAAAAAAATTAGAAATTCCTCAGCCATTTTTAGAAGTTGAGTGGGGAAAATATAGTAAAAGAAAGGTTGTTGGTGATGGGTCTCCAACCGCATCGCCCAAAAATCCCTTAAAAGCCCCAATACCGTTAGTCGCCTCTTACGTACACCCACCGGAAGAAATGGGGTAGTGCTATTCTAAGCCGGCACTACATAGCCAAACATAAGTAAAGACAATTAAAAGAAAAAAAGCCTTTATTTTTAAATTGGTAGTCTATGTTTATATGTCTTTATATATGGTTGTGATATAGCTATTCTAAACATCTTATTAATACGACATGAAAGTAAATAGAAACGTAATAAAACAGCACTTACGAAAAAGAAGTAAATTAGAGAAGAGTAAGTGCTTTTCAAGCCGACATTACACTGCAAATCCATCCTTTCCCCACTCGACGTCTAAAAGTGGCAAAAAAATTGGCAACCCCTTTTTGGAATTCATAGCCGTGAGAATATGTATGTATATATACTAAATTATTCATATAACAAGGCTGGTATGTTAACGCATGTAATTAAATTTAGCATACAAATAAAATAATAACATAACATAAACGTTCACGCCGAATATCCCCGAAGGGGTTGGCAGAGGTACTAATACTTCTGGACATCACGTGACTTTGTCACCTGGTGTTCAGAGTACCCACGTTTTGCATGGACAGTGTACTCACGTGATAGGGGGCAGGCCTATCGCCGTTTTGTACGAATACACTGTCACATGACTAAGTACAACTCAGCCATGTGGGTTTCCTCACGATGTTTTCCCTCACCGTTAACAACCATGATAAATTAACCACACATATGTCTTTAGAAAAGAAAATTGGTGTAGGCCCGACCCAGGATTCGAACACTAGTCGTTTGCACGATAACCGAGTGTTCTACCCACTGGGCTATCACGGTTGCTAAATAAAATAATAACAACGTACAAAAAGCAGCGTATAGATAATAGCGTCTTACTCGGAAGTAGCTTCATATTTGTATTCAAATCAGAAGGTAATAACGAAATGACATGTTATTAAACATTCCTACGAGTTCGACAAGAGAATCAAGATATGAATAAATCCTGTATTTTAATCAACAAATTCCATCATACAGAAGCCATATCGTAACGAAACTTGATTATAAATTTATGAGGGTGACATTGGCTCACGATATTTTTATTGACGTAAAGTTCATTATGAAAATAAAAGAAGTTTGCTTTAAGTTTTATGATTCCAGACATGCATGGCGCTTTTATATGACAATATGATACAACCAGCATTTCTGTTTTCATAAAATACATGCAATTGTGGTTCTTAAATCAATACTTTGACTAGATGAAAAATCCTCTATATTGTATTAAAACATAAAGTATATGTTTTACTACTTTGAATCTCGTACGTTTTTGAACATAAAATAAAGTTTATATAATAACATAGTGTCGCTATATTTTATATTAAGAGCATACAATTGATTTTTACGCGATGTGGTTGGAGACCCATCACCAAAAACATTTATAATAGGTACAATCTTTTCCCCACTTAGCTTTTAAAGCGGCTGAATAATTGTCTGATCATGAAACTCTGGTTACCTCTTTTAGGGATTTATAATCGTTATTATATGTAGGTATGAACCATTCAAATGTTTCGTTTCATAGATAACCATAATTTTCACCGTGATGTGAATTAAATGTAATCAATGAGCATCAAATATATTTTTTAGGGCCAAAGTTTATAACTAGTAATAGTAATAGTAACATATAACATAACATAAACGTTCACGCCGTTTGTCCCCGAAGGGGTTGGCAGAAGTACCAATACTTCTGAACTCACATGGCAGCGCCATCTAGTGTCCAGAGAAGGTACCCACCTTTTGCTTAGACAGTGTACTCACGTGATAGGGGGCAGGCCTATCACCGTTTGGTACGAATACACTGTCACATGACTAAGTACAACTCAGCCATGTGGGTTTCCTCACGATGTTTTCCCTCACCGTTAACAACCATGATAAATTAACCACACATATGACTAGAAAAGACAAATTGGTGTAGGCCCGACCCAGGATTGGAACTCACGCCCTTCTGTTTTCGGTTGGGTGTTCTACCCACTGGACTATCAAGTCTAATTTATTCATAAAAATAGTTTACATTATTTGGTGTCGACTGCACCCGAACTAGGCTCATCGCCAGTATCTCAGGTTACAGTACTTACAGCTCTTGGTTTCTATGAATCTAATGGATTGGATTTATACATTTAAAAAAGTTTAAAAATATTAAAACGTTTACAATTAAATATTAGTAGGATTGCAAATTATAACAATTAGAGTGACTCTCTAATCCAGTTAAAGTATAATACTAATTTGACTCTTGTAATTTGAACTTGGTTGTACATTATCTGGTTAGGTTAGCTAAAAGTTGTATTTGACGTCACGTTTAATATTATACAAAGTAAATTGGTTTAACATAGCCAATAACATAAAGAAATAACGAATATTTTACGTGACATTGATATTAATGTACAAAGATCACCCCTCGAGTAACACCCACATTCATCGCTCTTAGCGAAAGTATCCCGTTTCATGTTTTTAAGATAGCTACAGGTGGTTTAAAATAAATAATTTTATAGCTAAATAAAGAACATAATAGATTGTTCTATTAGAACGTGGTTAAACTTAAACGAATATAACTTCAGTTCTTTATTATTAAATTAAACATACTTGTATAATCATTTGTAAATGATGTGTCTATTCTATTAAAATAAATTGTTTTTTTATATCAACAATTTTAACATTACTATGGTAAACTACCTATAATATCTGAGAAGTTTTATATGCTCAAGTAACCTCTCTTGAATACTTTTAGCTGATGTTTATTATTTTTTTATAAATAGTAGAAGTATTGTAAAACAATTTTAATCTCCTATGTTATAGTATGATTGCCGAAGTAAGGATATTTTAACAATAAATAAAAAATAACGATATCTAGTCCAAAACAATATATACATACATATACTCACGGCTATAAATCCCTAGAAGGAGTAGCCAGAGCTAAGGGAAAAGAAATTCCTCAGCCATTTTTAGAAGTTGAGTGGGGAAAATATAGTAAAAGAAAGGTTGTTGGTGATGGGTCTCCAACCGCAACGCCCAAAAATTCCTTAAAAGCCCCAATACCGTTAGTCGTCTCTAACGTACACCCACCGGCAGAAATGTGATAGTTCTATTCTAAGCCGACCCTACACAGCAAACACAAACACAATAACAATGTATGATAAAATATAATCACAATTATCATTACTGCGAATCAATTGTACTATACTAACTAGTTCTGTTACTTTTACTTAGTGTTATTATTACTGTTATCCAATAATCCTTTAAAAACTACCTCTACTAACTGTTATTATTTTGAGTAACATACATATACTCACGGCAATATTTCCCTAGAAGGGGTAACCAGAGCTAAGGAATTATAAATTCCTCAGCCACTTTTGGAAGTTGAGTGGGGAAAAGATGGTTAAATAAAGGTTGTTGGTGATGGGTCTCCAACCGCATCGCCCAAAAATCCAATAAAAAGAACCAATACCATTAGTCGCCTCTTACGACACCCGTGGGTAGTAAGGGGTAGCGACATTCTAAGGCGGCACTACACGGCAAATAAATTGCCTCTAATTATTGTTATTCGCAGAGTATTATTCAAAAACATAGGTTTGTGTTTTTCTACTCATTTTCAAGTAAATATTCAAAGTGTTCAATAGTAGAACAAGACTATTTGGAACAAGAAAATGGAAGCATTTAATTTTTGTATTAACGCTTATTTATATGGCTTTTATTGCTAATAGGAAGACGCGAGGACGGTATCGTAAGCATTTATGTTTTTTGTGTCTACTACAAACATTTTCTTCCATTCTTTTTGTTTTCACATACTCGTACATACATATACTCACGGCTATAAATCCCAAAATGGGGTCGCCAGAGCTTTAGGGGTAGAAACTCCTCAGCCACATTTGGAAGTTGATAGGGAACAAGATAGTAGAAATAAATTATCGTTGGTGATGGGTCTGTAACCACATCGCCCAAAAACCACTTTAAAAGCCCCATATCCTTAGTCGCCTCTTACGACACCCATGCGTAGAAAGGGGTAGTGACATGCTAAGCCGGCACTACACGGCATTTTTTGTACATAATGTATAATACATTCTTTACATTATGTAAGTAGATGAAAATTATATTGTATTTAAAAATACTTTTTATTAAAGACCCTAACACAAAACAACAACAACAGAACGAATAGACTTAAAATAAAACTTTCACAGCGTTATCGTTCATGGTAGCGGTCCCAAATGTCTTTATAGAGTGATATTAGCTCGCTATAAGACAATCGCACGGTAAGTGGAAATTTCCGGGCTGTTACACCGATGTGATGGCCATGAGTTAAATGCTAAGGGTTCTCGCCTCTCCAGCCTTTCCGTTCGGCACTCCTTGGACCCTACTGAATGTTCCTTTGTTAGTTTGATGTGGTCAATCGAGTGTGACGGTTATGATGTGTTAATTTAGGTGTTATAGTGGAAGACGGACGTAAGTGTGCGTAACGGTATATTAAAATATTTATTACTTATACATGGTATAATACTATGTCACTAGTCTCAAATTGTAATCATATGCATAATTAAGTCAATTATGTATAAAGATAAATAAAGATTTAGTCAAACAATTATTACAATTTTAAATACTAATTTATTAAGGCCAGCAAAGTCTACACTATGGTTACTGATAATGGTAATAATGACATATTTTGATATTGTTCGTAGTAATTTTTGGCGTAGAAAGAGTGAGTCAGAATTATTTAAAATGATAAATTGTAAAACGTTGTTTATATGTACATTATGTCTGAAAAAAGGACGTAAACTATATTTTACAACTCATACAGATGGACTTTATTGTGTTTTATAAGCATCCTTAATGATTTTTACACAAATACACAAACCAATCACGCTAAATTGTAAACAAAAAAAAGCCACCATTCAGATGTTGTTTACTAAACTTTCTTATTTTTTTTTATAGTGTTGAACTTGTTATCTCAGAGAGTTACACAATTAATAATATGGTGGTCTCATAAAATAGGGAGTGCCAGCTGGATTATTTAAGAAGCCGACCTTGTGCAAAAGTATGACCTAAATATTTTTGAAAATCTCAGCCCTTTGAGAAAAACGGACGCACGGACAGCGAAGCTTTAGTAATAGGGTTTATAATACATACATATACTCACACCGTTAGTTCCCATTTGGGGTAGGCAGAGACTATTGATCGCCACTTCGTACGATCCTGACAAACCTCTCTAGCTTCGTTTACATCCATCAATTTATTTAAATCAATAAATTATGGATTATTTAGTATTTTCTAAGATTTTCACGATTGCACATTATAATTTCATTCGGATATTTTAATCGCATGTAATTACATTGTTTTTAAAGCCCGACGATTCGAAAACTTTGCATTTATCATGGTCAAGGGAAGACTGAGGTCATTGACATTATACAGTACTATGAAATTATTAATACTAACTACCTTCACTAAATTTAAGTTACATTTGCGTTTAATATTTGCTTAGTACAAAAAGAGCTAATGTTATCTGGAGTCTTTCTAGTGTTCTTCTCTTGCTTAGTTGTGCTTATGATCGGGTTTCAAGCAGGTGGTAATTGTCAACCATCATCTCTATTGAAGTTTGGATGTTTCTTTATTTCAATAGATTCGCTTATCATTCTAGGTATCAATCGATTTTCTTTTGCTAGAATTGTAGGTTTGTCAAAACGCATGTGGTGGTTTGATTTGTCAAAGGTGTGTTCACACAAAGCAGATCTTCCAGGACGCCTATTCTTCATATCAGCAATATGTTCTCTTACGCGAGTTGCTACACTACGCTTTGTTTGACCGATGTATGAAAGACCATACTCACAGTCTAGTTTATAAACACCTGCATCCTGTAAAGGGATCTGATATTTGATAGGTCTAAAAAACTGATTTATCTTTTGGTGCGGCTTGAAGTAGGTCTTAATGGAAGCACGCTGTAACACAGTACTAATTTTGTCTGTTATACTCTTTACAAATGGTAGAGTTGCAGGGAGTCTTTCGACAGTAGGTGGTTTGTCGGAGGAGCGGTGACGTAGGCGGTGCAATTTTAGCTTATTGTTGTGAAGAACTTATTTCACATGACTGAGCTCTCAGCAAGATGGTGTTCGTCACAAAGATGTTGGGCTCTCTGAAATAAAGTTTTACTAACAGTAGCTAATTGAGATGGATGGTAGTGTGAGTCACCAT
This sequence comes from Bedellia somnulentella, assembly GCA_963576735.1. Classification (NCBI taxonomy): domain Eukaryota; kingdom Metazoa; phylum Arthropoda; class Insecta; order Lepidoptera; family Bedelliidae; genus Bedellia; species Bedellia somnulentella. Next base: position 12,215,903 of record OY755179.1, read on the forward strand.
TGAGGTACCTATCAGTGTGGGTGGGTTTCCTATAAACTGTGTGACTAATTGAGTCATCAGAATTCCTTATCAAGGGGACATCTAGAAAGGCTAAACTATTTTTAGTCTCTAATTCCATTGTAAATTGGATCTTAGGGTTAATGGAATTAAGATAGTCTAAGAATGCAGAGACTATGTTTTTGGGTAGGATTGCAAAAGTAGCATCTACGTACCTATTTTAAACCTTTGGAGTGACGGGGAAGGATTTCACTGCAATCTTCTCGAATCGTCCCATGAATATATGGAGAGACTGGGGATCCCATTGCCACACCATCAGCCTGGATGTAGAATTCCTTATTAATTATTAAAATACCCGAAAATCAATAGATGTTTTATGGATTCTTTAATTTCTTTTTTCTATTTTTAACTCACTGAGATTCCGGAAATCCGTCTTTGTAACTTAGAGAAAAAAGAGAAAACACAGAGGAAATTGTAATTAAAGTTAATTTCCAAGAATCATCCACTATAGAAATCTGAGAAGAAATAAGGGTACCTAATTGGTTTAAGAAGCTTTGATAAAAAAACATGTATTTCTATAAAATAAAGATATTTTGTAGGTTATACCTCTGAGCAAACTATTTTTTTACGATACTTCAACGTAATAGTTTCATATTAGCTAATACTAGTTTCAGATTCTTAAAATCTATTGTGTATACAAAATTTTTAAGCAGTAAAATGGATGAATGTGTCATAAAACCAACATAAGATAGTAAAATTGCTATTCAGACTTTATTTTATTTTTATTTCCTTTGGAAGATTAACAGACAAATACAAGCAATATAATACTAATTAAGAATACACAATGCCTTTTACAAATCTTCACCTATAGAAAAATTACATAATACTTACAGAACTAAAAGATTAAGGTAAAAATAAATAATTATAATGTGGAGTTTAGTGCAGAAATTATTGGCCAAAATGTAAATTAGTTAATAATTTTCTTACTCTTGTAGTGCTTGTATCGAAAATATCTTAATCTACTAAAGATTCATTAAATTTAGTACATGCACGTAATAGAATACATCTATTAGGTCGATGAAATTCTCGAACACATTTTTATTTGCCTACACGATTTCTTATTAACCACTTCCAATCCAATCTTTAATAGCTAATTCAAAAAACCAGCACTTAATAATAATTAATTTCGCATGTAATATTTAAATATAAAATTATAAGAGGTGTCAATTTATAAGAATTTACTAGCAAAAAACACTTTAACATTTTTCATTAGGAATAACGTTTTAGAAATAAAAAATTAATTAAACAATCAGAACTAAACAAATTCCTGGTTTTTAATACTTTTTACCTGCACAATAATAATAATATTTCATGTGGCATAAAATCTTTGGTATAATGTTTCTATAGGTTTCTAGGAGGCTGAAACCTGAATAATGTGATTTTGTCATTATCGATTGTCGATATCTGACTAACGTGATTTTGTCAATATCGATCGTTACGACCTATTAAAAGTATCAATAATAACAATATGAAATATCAGATTATGGTATTATCATTATGTGTAATCAAATTAGACAAAAATATGCAAAAAAAGTCCCTTCTCTTTCGCGGCAACACCCACAAATTCTTCAAAATAATCTATTTCGTTTATTGCTTTGATAAAATATGAGCTTTTTAAGCGTAGGCTACACAGTCAATTTTACTTTGTTTAATAAATCTCAGTTGCCTTGTCTATTACGATGTGCAGAAACAGAGATACCAGCTTTAAGATCAACATAGGCATCCGAGTTTAGTATGCAGGTATAAACTCATTATAGTTAAGACCATATAAAGTCACTCTATATAATTCTAAGCCTGCTGATATTGATGCGTTATATCCGGGTTATTGAATAATTATTAAGTGGCATAGTAAAGCTAGGTGCAAGCAAATTGTATTGTGGACTTAATCTATCTAACGGCATTGTGTAATCCTAGGCAATTTACGTCGGCTGCTCTGTATCTAGGCTTCAGTGAATGCATGGAAGGCTTAAGCTTCACAAGGGTCACGGTTGCTCTTATTGTAATAACTATAATGTCTATCTTCTAATGTGAGAAATAGATAATTAAAGGACGAACAACCTAAGTATCTTCGTAAAAATAAAACACCGCCTTCTAATGCATGGAGCCGTGAGTAAGAATTCCGGAATGAATTTATGAACTACACCAATGTATCTTTCCTTACGTCATTAGGCATTTTATTTGCACATAGTGGTAGTAAGCCTACATTTCATAAAATGAAGGCTTTTCTTGAACTTGATAAGTATAAAGTGTATTTAATATTTATTAAATATCGCGAAGTATAGTTATTTTGCTACCCTTTTTGGGAGTATACGGCGTAAAAGATGAGTATGGAATATAGGAGATCTGAGTTCCCTAATATGATTCTGAATTTTCTTCTGAAAGAAGATGGAATTTCGAATTTCTTAAGAGCACTCATAAAGTTCCTTCCTAGTACACAATACTTTTCGTTCGCAGAATTTGTACGTACTACGCTATTTCGTAGACGTGGCACTCCGTAGCCCCGCGTAGTCCGTAGCAATTTTTTAGAGTATTTCTGAGAATATGGCCCAAGAGAAACTTCGGTAAGTTGATTTTAAGTTTTGTACATTCATAATAATCATTAAAATTATATGTTTCAAAAACAATGAAAATTGCTAAACTCGTATATTCCAAAGTATAACAATGTTTGATTTGTCTTTTAACTAGCTTTTTTATTGTAGAACAACACCATAAATTAATATTTATTTGGCAAATTGTATTGTATGCAATAAAGAGTTTTCTATTCTATTTTTGGAATTGTCCCTTTGGAATTTAGAGCTAAAATTATAAAATAAGTATGTTTAAACAAACATCATAATAAATAAGGGAAAGAAAAATTTCGACACCGGCGGAAAAAAATATTCTTTCCTTTATTTATAAGTAATAATCCCCACATGAGGTTTTCATGAACAAAAAAACATCCAACCATCATATTACTAGTAAAGTCATGAATAAGCAAAATTAATTTAATTTGTATCAACATCTACTGCGAATGACGAATGAATGCGTGTCAAATAATATTTATTCTGCCCGTGTAGCATGCAAGGCGTTCAAATTAATCAGCGGTTAAATAACAAATGAATGGGGTGCCATGGCCGGTGGCGTGCCAGCAACTTGCCCCAGCCACATTGCTGCAATCCGGCCTTTTCATCAGCACCCCGAAACAACTCGTTGCGCAACAAGTAACGTTTTAATGCTCGCTGAAAGAAATGCCACTTAAACCTCTGAACGCCTTGCACTTCACTTCTTATCGGGATACCCGCATTAAAAATATACTAAACTTAGAAACTTTGATCAAATTTTAATTTAGTTCATAAATTACTCCCACAACATTTGTTTTTCTTAAATTTGCTGTAACTCGATTCTTAATTGCAATTTGTGGAGAGTTTATTTACTTTTCTGAAGCTCTGAAACACAATGACATTAATTGCAGGGCGCTTGCGCGAGTGGCGAGTGAGAGCAACGAAGCAAGAGAGAACACAAGTCAGTGGCACTCGCTCCAGCCAATCGATTAGTCGCATAACTATAGCAGTGTCTTAAATGCGGATGTGTCGTGTGGTAGACGTCAGTCGGAACGCGGCGCGCGCCAGGAGCGCTGCTCTGACTCGAGCACGCGCCGCCACTAAGAATCGTCGTCCCATGCACCCGGCCAATGTTCCGAACGCGATCTTTTCTCTGAACTATCACAATATCCCATTGTGATCTCAGTGACTGAAATAATTCAATTGGCTGTAAATGGCTTTAGTTAATGAAAAGCGAACTAAGAAAACTTTTTGATTTAACAACTTTTTCTCAAACTAAACACCTAGTAGCATGTGTTAGAATGTGAACAATGAAAACATCAGGATGTTATTTGAGGTAAATTTAAATACACGTTATGTTCTTATTTCTTAATCATTGTTGTTAACAAGAGAAACCGGGTAAATTCCGCATAAATATGTCTGAATGAAATTGAGACAAATCTTCAATGAACTTGAAATGGTTATACCCTCTTTACCGTCTTTTGATATTTATCTTCTTTTCATTTGTAGAATTCTTTTTAAAATTAAATAGATACACAAGATTGAATTATTATAAAAGTTAATTTTATTTCAATATGATTGAAAAATTTGTTACGAGATTGGGTTTGCAGTAATTTGATTTTTCAATAAATAGAAAATTATTCGATTAATTTTGATATTTACGAGCTTTGAAATCTCGGCTCGGGACGTGTAAACTTGTGTTATTGTCACCCTTTCAAAGCGATTTTCAATCCCACCGTACTCTTGGAACCCTTTTACGGTTTCGAATATATTATGCGCCGGTTTAATAACCAAACGGCGTTGAGTTAGCATGAATAATATTTTGATTTATCATTACTTGTAGCATCACATAGAATATATGAGTTTTGATTTTTAATAGTCGCTGGGATAATACATAACTGTAATATTTACAAGGCACTAAATTTTATGAGGGTGAGCAGAGATATGAAATTTCTTCTCATTCAGTATGATACTTATAAAACTTTTTCGCTTTGTTTATATTGATCCAAAAGAGTGTACAGGCCTATTTTATATTTCATACAATAGACGCTTGCCTTAAAAACAATTTATTATAAATAATCAACATATATATACTTTACTTATACTTTATTTGTACAATTTTTGTCCCCTATCAACTTCCAAATGTGGCTAAGGAGTTTCCATCCCTGAAGCTCAGGCTACCCCTTTTTGGGATTTATGGCCGTGAGGATATGTCAATAAAATACTGTAATAAGTATAAATAATTAGCTATAATGTATTTACTAAAGAAAATTTACATTTACATTGGTATATAAAATTTGATATGGCTGAAGATTTTATTTTGTACGTTTAAAAAATAGATTAGCAATAACCATTGTGTGTGGTATATTCGCGTAGTAAACATGGAATATTCTTTATATTCATACCTGTTATTTTTTTTCTTTTCCAATACTATTTTAAATTTATATTCTCAGATAATAAGCAATTCCAGTTGTTCTAAAAAAGTTGAAAAATTATATGTTTTGATCTGGTTTGCAAATCCCTTGTCAATCCCTTAAGGCCCATTATTCATACATATTGTAATCGGAACGATAATAAAACGGTTCAAGATCAACCATAATAAAATTGGCTTCTAGAAATAAAATTCATAAATACACGATACAAGAAAACGTTTTTATGTTGTTAGCTTTTACTGCGTATTGTGATTCAAGGGATTCATATCAAATGAATATGTAAATACATACATACACACAAACGTATACTCACGGCTATATTTCCCTAGAAGGGGTAGCCAGAGCTAAGGAATTATAAATTCCTTAGCCACTTTTGGAAGTTGAGTGGGGAAAAGATGGTAAAAATAAAGATTTTTGGGGATGGATCTCCAACCTCATCGCCCAAAAACCCAATAAAAAGCCCCAATACCCTTAGTCGCCTCTTACGACACCCGTGGGTAGAAAGGGGTAGCGACATTCTAAGCCGGAACTACATGGCAAAATAAATATGTATATAGAAATATTCGTTTAGAGGCCACATAGAATGTCAAATTTGTACAGCATAACTCTATACCTTGCTGGATATAATTGGGGATCGAGAGTTTATGTTTTAATCAGCGGACAATTTGGATCCCATCATCAATTAAACAATATTTTGAATTCTCCTCCGGTTCTATTTAATATTTTCTGACCTTTAATATATGTAATTATACGCAATGTACCTATTTATGTTTTAATTCTAGAAAAACCTTAAATGGGTTGCTCTGATCACAGGTACCTTTTGTTTTTTACAATTTTAAGGATACATACATATATACTCACGGCTATAAATCCCTAAGCGGGGTAGCCAAAACTTTGGAATGAAAAATTTCGCAGCCACATTTGGAAATGTTAGTGGGGAAAAGATTGTAATAATAAATGTTTTCGGTGACTGCTCTCTAACCACACGTCCAAAAAACACTTAAAAGCCCCTACACCCTTAGTCGCCCCTTATGATCACCTACGGGTTGAAATGGGGTAGTGTTATTCTAAGCCAAAACATAAATAATAATATAAAACATTGATGTATGTGGACAAAGCAGGATCACATAAAATGGCGTTCGAATCGATAGTTTCTGCGTACCCTTATCCAAACTAATGGAGTGAGTATATGTATGATAATATTTTGATATAATATCTCGTTTCGATGTTAACAAAAAATTGCAAATTAAAGGATGATGTCGATGTATGGACATCCCACATCACCCAAAAATACCAATACCTGCAGGAAGAAATGGGCTGATGCTATTTAAAGCCGACACTACCAACTTCTAAGAAACTCTAAATAACATACTTGTTAATTTAAAAGCGTAATTTATAGTCCCTGGACGATTATTATCTACATGCAATTAGACATAAGAAATATAGAAAAAAAGGGGTATAAAACAAATTTATTATTAGCGAGGTGAAGAAACATGACAAATAAAGAAACATTAAGATCAAGGCAAAGGCTAAGGGTAGGTATAGGTAATAGACATGCCATTAGTTTTGATAGGTAGGAAGAGACAGTAGCCATAATTCAGACTACAAAATATTTAAGATTATAAGGGCAAGTATGGAAATATTGACGAATGTAGGGGCAAACAAAATGTAATGCCAATATCTTTACAAAGCGCACAGTCTTTATGTACAGATATTATGTCAATTTGGAATTTATTATGTTAATTTGGATTATATTTTGTTCTCAGTATTGTTATTTTTCATGTTTAGTTTGAGATTTTAATTAATATTTTAGGTTAATTTTAAGTTATATTTACATAACATAAACATAAACGTTCACGCCGAATATCCCCGAAGGGGTTGGCAGAAGTACAAATACTTCTGAACATCACGTGACTTTGTCACCTGGTGTTCAGAGTACCCACGTTTTGCATGGACAGTGTACTCACGTGATAGGGGGCAGGCCTATCGCCGTTTTGTACGAATACACTGTCACATGACTAAGTACAACTCAGTCATGTGGGTTTCCTCACGATGTTTTCCCTCACCGTTAACAACCATGATAAATTAACCACACATATGACTTTAGAAAAGACTAATTGGTGTAGGCCCGACCCAGGATTTGAACACTAGTCGTTTGCACGATAACCGAGTGTTCTACCCACTGGGCTATCACGGTTGCTTTAAGTTATATTTACATTTAGATTTATATTGCTGTGCCCTACAGGGTCCACATTAGTACTTAATTATCTTTGTAAGATCATATAACATGTGGAATGCAAATAAAGAATTTGAATTTGAATTATTAGACTTCGTATAACCATTCTTAATTAATCAATTCAACTAACTTTAATCCAGTATATTTACAGAAACACTAAAGTTTTTATTTACATTATGTTTCATGGAAACCGGATTGAAAGTTAATGAATATAAAATCAGTGTTTGTACCATAAGGAAAGTCTTTCATCAATTATTTACTCTCCAAAACCGCAAAGTTAACTCTAAAGAGTTGCTTTTAATAAATAATTTGAAAGAAAAAGCTAAAGCGCTATTTTGGGTAAGGTTAATGTTATCGTTTTAAATATAACCACTATTCTAAGTAAGAAAAAGTTGTTTTGGACATTATTTATAATATTATATATGCCATATATCTTAAATTTAAATAAAGTGTGGTGTGAAAGATGATATTGTAAGAAAGATAGAAAAAGGAATGTTGAGATGGTTTGGGCACATAGAGAGGATGGATGATAGAAAATTGGTAAAAGGGAACTATAGAGCTAAGTGGATGGTAATGTTAGTAGAGGACGACCACGGAGAACACACTTGGACCAAATTGAGAGTGTGCTCAAAAAGGCTGGCGTCCGAAGTATGAAGAACAAAAGAGCATGTATGAAAAGATTGATGGATGTAAACGAAGCTAGAGAGGTTTGTCAGGATCGTACGAAGTGGCGATCGATAGTCTCTGCCTACCCCAATGGGAATTAATGGCGTGAGTATATGTATAAACCGTGATAGCCCAGTGGGTAGAACACTCGGTTATCGTGCAAACGACTAGTGTTCAAATCCTGGGTCGGGCCTACACCAATTTGTTTTTTCTAAAGACATATGTGTGGTTAATTTATCATGGTTGTCAACGGTGAGGGAAAACATCGTGAGGAAACCCACATGGCTGAGTTGTACTTAGTCATGTGACAGTGTATTCGTACAAAACGGCGATAGGCCTGCCCCCTATCACGTGAGTACACTGCCCATGCAAAACGTGGGTACTCTGAACACCAGGTGACAAAGTCACGTGATGTTTAGAAGTATTAGTACCTCTGCCAACCCCTTCGGGGATATTCGGCGTGAACGTTTATGTTATGTTATGTTATGTTATATGTATGTTTGTATTTTATTAGTAATGCGGAGGGAATTTTATTGATTTACATACTTTTCACCTATGACAACGTTAGCATAAAAATCATTTTTGGCATTAAGTATTTGCGTAATATCGAAATAATACAGACCTAAATATCTTAGCTTTGCGTCCTAATGAGGGGTAGTTAGAGTTTCAGATTATATACCTAAATGACCTTCTCCATTATTACAATAAAACCTCGTTGTAAACGTGTGGCATTTAAAGTTGGGAAATAAATTCCTTTAATGCCGTTTAAGTTATTGTATCAGGGAATGCTTTGGTAACTCGCTAATATACCTCAAGAAACCAACATCAAATTTTTACTATCTAATGCCCAGTAATCTGTGTAGGATATTTTTATTCATTCCTGTTTCATTGAGCTTCTACACTTACCTTTTGAGTGGGTTTTGTGCTCCCCAAACAACTAGCAAATTCCAGATTATCACGTGTACTAATTTTATTTCGACTCATTTTGAAATACTGTCTTTATTAGTTCCTGCGAATAAAGGAAATCTTTTTTTAGCTACTAATTTCCCTAAAAACTCACATACCCAAAATTTTGGCCCAATACAGGTTATACAAAATATATAATTTAAATAATATGAAGCTATTGTCTTACTTTATGCTCTCCAAGATATATATATATATATATATATTAGTTGGAGGAGGGTTAAAATAAATATCAAACCAAATTTTAACCTATCTTTGCCTGCACATTTCATTTCATATTGAAATGCTAAACTTTTACTTCCTTTTAGTTTTACAATTTTCTAATACAATATAAACTTCGAATTATTACTTTCATAGCGCTCAAGTATCGAGGTTCAATTATTTTGGCTGTGCATTGATAACTAAATTAGAGAGTCATGTCTGCAATTTGTATAATTTCTAGATAACAATTTGCAAAAACTTTGAGTCTGCTATACAAGGTACATTATAATTAAAGCAACTATTGGCTTTCGGGTGTTTTAATCGCGTGTTATTACATGGTTTTTTAAAGCCTGACGTTTTGAAAACTTTCAGTTATCAAAACTAAGATGTTATTTGTCATTTTACAGTACTATAAAATTATTAATACTAACTACCTTCTCAAAATTTAATTTAAATTTGCGTTTAATATTTGCTAAGTACAAAAAGAGCTAATGTTATCTGGAGTTTTGCTAGTGTTCTTCCCTTGCTTGGATGTAACAATACAAAAACTCGGTCTATGTAAAAGTACAAATGTTACCGATTGTCAAATGTCTGAAGATTATCGATTACTAGTTCCTTAGCATTCATCGTCAATATTTGTGAATAAAGTAAAGCTATGATGAATAAAACATTATTAGAATAACAAGACTTATTCGACATAAAATATTCTAGACATTGATGGCTACTTATGCGGATAATCACGAAAGTACTGTGCCCTAAATAAATCTTGCTTTCATATTTTTTCGGTGAACTTACACGCAAAAGCGGTAAATGGTGATGGAGTATTCACAGATTGGCTGACTACCTACTGTTTCTTTTATATGTTGTTATAATTATAAAAAGAAAAGTGAGGGAAGTAAACGCGGCTAGCCTACATAATTGGGAATCAATGGCATGACCATAATTTAAGAAAAGAACGAATATATTCGCTGTAAATATGGCAGAAATAAAATAAAACGCAATAATAAAACTAAAGCTATAAAAGAAGTTTAAAAGAAAACAAAATCATTTGCAACTATATAAATAATAATAAATAATATAAATAATTAGTGGTGCATGGAAAAATACTAAATATAATGTACGTGTAATCATCAATCATTCGTATGTAATCATTAGGATCACAACAAACTTTATAACAAATTAATCATCATATTAATTTCAATAAATTAGAAAATCATGGCACGATTATATTTGTGTATATCAACTATGTTTTTTTCTATCAATTAATTGCTATAATTTCACAACAGTGACCCTTGTGAAAAAAAATTGATTTAGGTTCTAAGTCAATTAATATACTGTGATATATACTCATTCCATCGATGATGGTCGCTTTTTTTAATGATGAAGAATCCAAGGGAGTTTTGCGGGAATTTGTAACTCTAATCTTTGCCGCACCGCAAAGATTTCGCCCAATCAAGTTGCAATCCCGGTGCGGCGCCGGAGCACATCGAGTGCCCACTATAAAAATTTGTATGTAAAATGACGCAGCGATACCGCTCAGGCGCCGCGCCGCCACCGCAACGCGCCGTGTGCTCCGGGCCTAAGACTCATTGTATCCATCACATATAAGCGCATGTTCTTTGTATCAATCAAACCAGCGTCTGAATCAACATACATATACTCACATGTATGTTGATTCAGACGCTGGTTTGATTGATACAAAGGACCAGCGTCTGAATCAAGTTCATTTCATTTCAAATGCTTACTTTGAAGTCAAGCATTTTGATTTCATATCATTCGTAAGTCAACAAACTTTGATGCACGAATCACTTGCTCTTTTGAAATGATACTTTACCGGCGCTCTACACCCGGTCAGTATTAAATAGAGTAACCGTTTCGCGGCCGGCCACTGGCCTTGTATTTACCTTTACCTGTACTCTCCTTTGTCTATTTTCGCTCAACAAACTTCTATTTACTCCGCTCGATAGATTCACTCCACTGTAATAAATGAAATTCCCCAAACGTACTTCTATCCGACCTCGCTTCCTAACAAAACAATCTGCCGATTGCCTTTTGCAGAGTTGCTTTATGTACTTATTTACTTACTTAAATTTACCATATTTTATCGTTTCCAAATATTTTTGTGTAGAGCGAGAATAACAGATGAAAACTCAAACTGTTGTTTGTAATAACAACGCTGTCTAGGTTAAATAAATTGTTAAATTCAAATTCATTTATTGAAATTATAATTGTTGTAATGACTGTTAATTTATTAAGAATTATTAAATAACTGAATTATTTTATTAACATAAGGTTTAAACAATTGGTTGCGGTTCTCTTAAACAAAGTTTAATTATTAATGTTTAATAATTTACCATTGTATAATTTTATTCAACTACGCCATTTGTATTTTTTAAAATCTAAACGAACTTATTGTTAATAGCTTTTTGCCCGCGACTACGTCCGCGTGGACTACATTTTTTAAATCCAGTTTACATCAAAAAACACCAAAACATACTATCTTAACTTCTGTTTTTTTTATAATTATATTACCGCGGGCGTTGTAATAGATATAAAGAACATTAAGACTTTTTAAGTGAGACTCATTTGACTACCTTTTCCCCATTCAACTTCCAAAAGTGGATAAAAAATTACTATCTCTGAAGCTGTGGCTACTATATACTCATGAATGATTGATAGATAAATTTCATATATTCCTTTTTGTAGTGGTTATATCAGTCAATCGCATCAAGTTTAAAATTTCTAGATACAAAAATGACAAAAATCTGTATACTATATTTCAATCCCTTAGTGGATGGGTTCCAAAAAATCTTTTTAATCGTTCATAAGAATCATGAAACAAACCATTTTGTACCAAGTATCTACGTTCAAAAATGAGAATATCTTTACTAAGTATGGATAGCAGATTGGCGCTGTGGTGGCGGCCCGGTGCTGCCCCCTACACTGACCGTTGGTGATGTGTGAGAGATTGCAGCCAATCAGTCATAGATGGCGGTACTAAATTAAAATTGAGATACGTGCTATTATTTACAAAATATGCATTCTGAGGCTTATACTGAATATTAATTTATGCCTAAGTATCATAATATATCTATGGGAATATTAGTTTAAAAATAGTTAAAAAGATAAAAGTTATAAACATATTCTCAGATCTACCAAATGAATACGCAAAATTCATACAATATACTTTCAATTATCTTTATTCATACATATTTGCATAGTTGAATGTGAAAAAGAAGAGATAGTACTTCCTATTATTTTAAGTTAACAAAAAACAAAAAATAATCGCAAAAATATTGTGATCCCCGAGATTCGAACCTGGGTCTTCCGTTCGATTAGTATTAACCAGACGGTATACCGCTACGCCACGAAGACGTTAGTGTCGACTTAAAATTTTTGATAAGCTATATATCTTGTAGTCATACTAGCGACAAACAATTAAAGGGACATCTATATTGATGAAAATGGATGAAACCCTTTTTTTTCCAAAAAGACTAATAATGAGGAGACTGATAAAGTCGTTCGATGAAAAAAATAATCGTGGAAATATGGGGAGCCATATAAAAGTTATGTTTTTTTATGCCCTTGTGGGAACCCTTGCGAAATCCAGGATAAATGATATCCTATTTGTTGGCCAGGTGTATAAGCTACATTCATACCAAATTTGATCAAGATCCGTTTGGTAGAATTAACATGATGACCTGACATTCAGCCAGAAAGACAGGCAGACACTTTTTCAAAAAGCGCAAATTTGGCTTTTGTATCGATAATTAAACATATTCCACCGGTTTTTATTTTTTTTTCTTCAATGTACAGTTTTGACTGCGGTAAAGTCTTATTAGAGTATAGATTATTTTACTATATGAAATGGATCAAATATAACTATTTAAGTTTGAAGTTTAATTTAACTATAATTATGTTTAATAAATAAAGGATAATTAAAGAAAAGAAAAATTTCAATACCAGCGGGGATCGAACCCCACATGAGGTTTTCATGAACAAAAACATTAATATAAATATGTCCTTTTACAAAATAAACTATTCTACATGCACGTTAAATACTACTCGTTTACTAATCACAATAAAAATGTCGCTGATAATAATGAGAAATTAAAACAACTAGCATTTCCAAATAAATGAGATACGATAGTGAATTGTAAATTGAAGACGAGCAGGATGCAACCGGAATATAAATCTCTTTAACTTGATGACTTTTGTCGTGAGAGCAGACGGCAGGAGGCGGGGGGCGGTCTCGGAAGCAAACGTGAAAAATGCGACAGATAGACAGTTTCTTTTGCGTCACGAGATTGCAATATACTTAATCTAAGTAACAAATTTTTAGACTACATTTCTTATATTTTTATAGGTCAACCATGTTGAGGTTGTAGATTTGAAGGCGCGAGTGGAAATACGTTGTAATTTCATAATGATATTTAATCGCCGTTTTGGATATATTACAAAAACCTTATATTTTTTTTTTTTTATACCATTATATTCAAAGTACACGCATGCAACACTATTGTCCAGTATTTTTCTAAGCCATGAAAGCCTCAAATTAAATGTAGTGAAAAATGCCTATTTTCCCTGTAGGCACTATGATTGAAAATTAATGGAGAGTACTAGAGGAAACATGGTTTAGTCTGGTTCTATCTTTAATCAAATCTTTTACGTACATAGCAGAACAATTAGTTCGTTAGTGTTTGATAAGTTAAATCATATTAAAAAAATATATCATTTGTTGATTACAACATCCATAACTTTTCTGTAAAGGTGTTTATATAAATAACTTCTTAGTGAGTGAAAAGTATATATTTTTTGCAGGCAGTCAAAATAATGGAGGCGCTACCGTGAGGCTGTCGAGATGCGTTGGGTTATTTGGGCCAGCTCCTTGCTGGCCTTCTTGCTTTACTACAACACCTTGGATGCCGGCTTCGTATACGACGATAGGTGAGATATCATATTTTAAAGCCTGTATTACTCTGAAATTTTTGGTTGATGCGGTTGGAGACTCATCACCAACAACCTTCATTTTTACCATTTTTTAACATATAAAGGAGTTGCTAATAGTGGGGTTTATGAAATGACCATCAAATAATATTTAATTACGACTATGACCATATGTGTGATTTACAAAATTAAGAAAAGATATTAGATGAAGTGCAGAATAGAGTAATGCCTGTTTATATATTGCGTGTAATAAGTTGAGTGTGACTGATCCTATTGTCTGATGTATCGGACATTCGAACACTCAAATATAGTTAATCATGAGTTTCTGTAGATGGTAATGTTAGTAGAGGACCACCTCGGAGGACACATTTGGAACAAATAGCGAGCGTGCTTAAAAAGGCCGGCGTCCGAAGTATGAAGAATAAAATAGTATGTATAGAAGATTGATGGATATAAGAAGCTGGGTGATCGATAGTCTCTGCCTACCCCAATGGGAACTAATGGCGCGAGTATATGTGTATGTATGAATTGCCAACGACGGTTATGGCAAACCAGTGTAAACACTTACTTTTAACGACTTATTTTCCACTATAGCTTAAGTATTAGCAAATAAAATGGATCGGCTCAGCTTCGCACGGGTAGCGTTGTTTTATAAATATCTGAGGTTTCTTTCTTCAGTCACTGCTTTGTTCAAGCATTGTGAAATTTAGCGCAATGTTTTTAATTTATTAAATTTATAGCAAGCCCTGGACAGCGTAGTTTGGTGATTTTGAATGCGCTTTTATGAACGGTTCAGTATTTCCGTTTAATAGCAAATTTTGGAATAAAACGCTATGAAGTATTCATAACAATCTAAAAAGAAATCATTACATGATGTAGGATGCAACTACTGGCGCCATCTAGTATACATACATACATACATACATATACTTACGCCATTAGTTCCCATTGGGGTAGGCAGAGACTATTGATCGCCACTTCGCACGATCCTGACAAACCTCTCTAGCTTCGTTTACATCCATCAATCTTTTCATACATGCTCTTTTATTCTTCATACTTCGGACGCCAGCCTTTTTGACCATCTAGTATGTTATATGTAAATTAGTATAGATTTGGTTTTGGTCACGGGCGCGATGGCTTATTTAAGTATAATTTCGGTGTTTCTCTACCGATTTCTATGATATATTTTTTATTTAATAGGTAATAATGTTACCTTTTTAAAATAAAGGATGAGTGACAGTTTTACAAACGTAAGAGTAAACAAATATAATCACAATGTTCCGAACTGCTAAGCTATCAGGAGTTACACGTGTTATTGTGAGTCAACCATAAAAGATAGACACATACTTTTGCTGATTTTTTTTAGATAATTTTATGAAGAATATTTCCGTCATACATGATTACTATGTAAGTTTTACCATTAAGGCTGCACACGCGACGGAAGCTTAAAAAAAGGAGTAACTTCTCCCGTTTTCCTAAAATTTCCCAAAATTCCCTTTCAGTACTCTGCTGAAAAGTATATTATAACATGCCTAGGATTATGAAGAATGATTGTGCCAAGTTTCGTTAAAATCCGTCGAGTAGTTTTTGTTTCCATAAGGAACATACAAACCGACAGACAGACAGACAAAAATTTTACTGATTGCATTTTTGGCATCAGTATCGATCCCTAATCACCCCCTGGTAGTTATTTTGAAAATATATTTCATGTACAGAATTGACCTCTCTACAGATTTATTATAAGTAAAGATTGACAAAAATTTTACTGATTGCATTTTTGGCATCAGTATCGATCCCTAATCACACCCTGATAGTTATTTTGAAAATATATTTCGTGTACAGAATTGACCTCTCTACAAATTTATTATAAGTATAGATTGATAGGCTTACTACTAAAATATCCTTTATTTTTTTTTTCATGTCTTTATCCAAACATGTTATTTTATCATTTCATTATACTAAACGTATGACCCAAATAGAAAATTCATTTAATTACTAGAAGACTGCATATACATTATATTTTTGTTTAAAAAGCGTAGGTATACTAGTTCTTTATTATAAATTAACACTCACAGTTTTTCAATAAGCGGTTGTACATATTTTTATATTCCTTTATTCAAATATGAATGTCAAGTACGATAAAGTTTTTGCGATCTTAATACAGAATATCTGAAGTCGTTTGTAAGGATTTCCCTTATCACTAATATCTTTCCTCCTGATAGATCCGTAGAACATCGCAACTTTTTCGCTGAGAATATAAGATCAAAGGTCAATTTGTTGAAAATTACTATTCCTTTGTAAGCGATTCCTTTAAGGAATCTTTGTAATTCGATCATGACTGAACGTCGAGTGGGCACGCATTTCGAGTATTTTTGTATTACTTTCAATACCGACGTTAAACCGTATGTGCGTGTTCGTATCATATTATCATCGTCGCGCTATATTGAGCGTGGAAATATATACTTCACATTCTCTGAGTATTGGGAATTATGTATTTTTCACAAGTCTATTTTTGATCTCCAGAGATAAATGTATCATAATATGGAATAACACATTTCGGCGAGGGGTCTTCTAACACATCTCCCAAAAAAAAAAGTCAAAAAGTTTATTTTTCAAAATTAAAGTTAACAACTAACATTTTTTGAACGAATTTTTAAAATTTATCATTAGTCCGTTGCTTCGGAAGGTGTTCGTAAAGAGAAGAAGCAACAAAGAAACTCTTTACATTTACATTTTTTTATTTTTTCAAAATATGGTTTGTACAATTTTGGGTCATATTTTTACTTTATAAAAGATTTTCTATGCGACCAAATCAAACGCTAGTTTGACATAATTAAACTAAATCGTCCATCAAAAAAAACCAATCACATAACGTGAGAAAAACTTATTCAAAAGCCCAAACATATACCTTTTTTTATACAACGTGTTCTATTAAGAATTCAGCCTATAATCACCGAACTAAGAACATCACACATAAAGGAGAAACTTTGCTTTTCGCAAATTCAGTGGCAATTTAGGCAAGCATTCAAATTAATTCGGTGTTTAATTATCCCAAAAATAGAATGTACGTAACGCAACTGCGTACGTTCAAGTTTGATTGGACCATTAATACGTAGGCTCCCGGGAGAGAGAACTTGATGCACAGTAAGTGGTTGGAGGTTATTAATGGCCTAAGTTGATTCATCGACAGAGGGTTTTGGTATTTTTAGACATTTGTGATAATTGGTAGGTTTTGTTTTCAAATCAGATAAATTTGCACTTATTCATAACATAAACATAAACGTTCACGCCGAACATCCCCGAAGGGGTTGGCAGAGGTACTAATACTTCTGAACATCAAGTGACTTTGTCACCTGGTGTTCAGAGTACCCACGTTTTGCATGGACAGTGTACTCACGTGATAGAGGGCAGGCCTATCTACTTATACCTATATGTATATAGTCACCAAACAACAACAAAAAAGTGTAGCCAGAGAATCAGAATTAAAAATTCCTCAGCCACTTACAGACATTCATTGTTGATAAAATTCGAATATATTCCAATATCCTAAGTCACCTCTTACGACACCTATATGGAAAAGCCCATTGTAATAGTAAATACTCGTTTTTGTTCAAATTGTAGAATTTTACGAGAGTAAATCAGTGCTGTGTTGCTGTGTAGTGTCGGCTTAGAATAGCACTACCCCATTTCTTCCAGTGGGTGTACGTAAAAGGCGACTAATGGCATTGGGGCTTTTAAGGGATTTTTGGGCGATGCGGTTGGAGACCCATCACCATCAACCTTTATTTTTACCATCTTTTCCCGACTCATATTTCCAAAAGTGGCTGAGGAATTTCTAAGTCCTTAGCTCTGGCTACCCCTTCTTGGGATTTATAGCCGTGAGTTTATGTATGTACGTATGTATGTAAATCATAAAGTATTGTATTATCGAAAGAACGACATCTTCGAATCACGTTTACACACGCTAGCTAACAGTCTACATGGTATATAAAAATAGCAGTACCCAATCTTTTCTGCTAGTTTTGTTACACTTACGAGTATCTTTATATTATTTCGTTTAGGGCAAACTTTAGAAATATTTGTCCATTTACATCACTTATATGTCATAGTTTTGCCGTACAATATTGTGACTGAAAAAGTTGCTGCATTGAGTTAATTCCTTGAGAAAGAAAAGAGAGAATGAAAAGACGTCTATTCGCCATTTCTAACATTTATTTATAATTTTTAACATATATTTAAAAAATATACTTTACGTACGAAAAATTAGTTAACAAGATACAAAATCAATGTATAAAAATATTTATTAAGCTCTAACTCCAATTAAATGGGTGCTCAAGGTCTTCGGCAGTATTAATCAAAGTATATAGGTCAATTACTTTGATTCATTGTTCTAAGTAAAAACAAACGGATTAAGAGGATAAATATTTGTATAAGACCCATCGCAATGTCAGTGAAATAACTCGTAAATATATTAAATCTTTTGTGTTCGTGCCTCCTGAAGCATTTAATTAAAATCAGTATTTTCATCATAAGCAGTGAACGTTATACTTGCGCCTTACCTGAGAGAAAATTGTTTTAGACGAAAGTACACTTAAGCCTGAGTTTCTAATTTAGGCGTTTTATATTGTCTTTTATATTGTGTACTGTAGACTAAACAGGTAATGTCTTGCAATATAGTGTTATATTATATTATAAAACAGGGTAAATAGGTATTAACAACCTTGGTAGTTCAGTTTGAATCCGTTTGTTCTCTTCAATCCAGAGAGGCACGGGTTCTAACACTTACGACCGATTTCTGAATGGAGTATTCCAGCTAAGAACAACTTCAGTAACTAATAAATAAAGAATAAATAAAGGATAGAAGAATTTCGCACTGGCAGCCAATTGACACGGCGGCTCAGTTGGCAGAGCGTCGGGGCGTATACCCGAGGTCGCGGGTTCATTTCCCGCCTGTGTCGAAATTTTTCTTTCCTTTATTTATTCTTTATTTATTAGTAATAATTCCCACATGCGGTTTTCATGAACAAAAAGATTTAAACTTCAGTAACGTTCTTTCGCATTGAAATCTTAACAACTGAATGAGACAAAACGATACTTAAGTCGTTCTCAGCTTGAATACTCAATTCAGAAATCGGGCGTTAGTCGGACCTACACCAATGTGTCTGTGCAAAGTCATATAGTCATAGTGTTTTATCCATGAAGGTTGTTATTAGTATCACAAACATTGCGAAGAAACCATACTTGTACTGCCTCCGTGGTCTAGCAGTAGAGCATTTGACACGCGATGTAGAAATCTCGCTTTAATACTCGGGCAGTAAAGACACAACTTTTACCAGATTATCCGAAAATTATCTTAATGCTTTTTGTATTTTTTCCAACTTAGTTTAACAAACACATGATTGCACTTTATAAGAATTATTCATAATCTCCTTATAAATATCTTAGCTGCTGGAACTTTCATTAATAGATAAATTAACGAAACAACGAAGATTTGTTCTACTAAAGTAGATTTACATTTAATAAACATGAGTTTTGCATATTTATGTAATGCTTCTCCTCTGTTATTTACTAATAATTTAGAAATTAAACTAAATTCTTTAGGAAAATAAAAATATTAGCGTAGAAAATCAGATTATCTTGGCTACAATGCTTGTGCACCGTAATAATTACGAACAATAAAAGGGGATGCAAGTAAAAGTTTGCTTTTGTATTCAAACAAAGTAGGTCAACGAACTTTGTTGAGAACTTATAAAATATTTGCGCAAAGATATCTAGCAAGGAAACGTCTTCATTGATTGTATCATTAACAAGTTCCTTCGGGGAAGGTATTGACCAAGTTTCTTTGCGGTTGCTTTGGATGAAACCCGCAAAACTTTTATATAATCGAGATGGGAAAAACTTTGTTTGAGAACGTTTCCATGAATTCCTACTGCTCTTTTATCTTAGTTCAAATCTTAATTAAATTTGCATAGTTTCATAATTTTGATTTAACATTTATGACTTATTATGAAATCGAAATCTTCTTTTAGATATTCAGAATGTATGCTTGTTTATATGAAAAAAATATCTCAAAACATTATTTAAAAAATTACATAGAAAGAAGGAGATCTTTTTTCTATCTTTGTCTAGGGATTGATACAATACGGCCTGGGCCATTTAATGCAATAATTATAATAATATCATGAACAAACTCTATATCTTTTCTAACTTATAAACCATTAAATAATACTAACATTACTAGAATTCGTTTAGTGTACTAAAGTCACATGATCAATAAGCATTACAATAATATATTTTCTCGTCATATTTCCCGCTAAAAATATGAAAAACTGATTCGAGGGGTTTGAACATTTCCCCACCTTTCTTTGTGTTATTCAAATAAAATTTAAATTGTGTTTGAATAAAAATGTATGCCTATTTTACATTGTTTCCCAAGAATAGTAGATTTTGCATCAGTCAGGAGAAATAGAACAATCAATTGTTACGGTAGCAGCTTGTAGCTTGACACGCTTTTTGCATTAATCGCTCTTACAATGTTCGAATTTACATTGCTTTTTATATCCCTGGTATTACGAACTGCAATCAGAAATAAAGTAGCGCAGTAGTAAAGAGTGTATAAATACTGAGAAAGGTTGCTGTTTTAATACAAAAAGTAGGTTTCTTTTCTGTATAAAACTTTTCAGTTATATTTGTTTGTGAAAACATGGATGATTGGTAATAGATACTTCACCGATAGCCAACACGTTGTCACATAGTTCCTGACTATTATATTCCATTCTTAACTTAAAATTTATTTTATTTTTATATAAACATTTAAGATTTAAAGAAAACAGCGCTGTAGAACTACGATGTAGCATCCCTTTAAAGGAAAAAAAATCTAAGAAAAACACAAATGTTACAAAAAGTCAACTTCCTCAGGTATCTGGGACAGATTTTATGGTTTATCTCTTTTGATTATATACCCGGTTTTATTGTCAGTAAAGCGGTGCGTCTTCTTACCCATCCCAAAACTCCTTGCGCGCTGCGCAATAAAAGATTGCTGAAATAAATGAACAGAATTCGATGTCTAATAAAAGTTAAGCAATAAAAAGAAAGATGAACGTACACGTTGTCGGCTGGAAAGTAAATAACTACTCGTAATACACATTATTGCACTGTGGTAGGGGTTTGACAATCTTTCTCGCAGCGTAAATATTTGAACCATAAAATGTAACGGTTATTGAAAGATTTGGGGGTAAGAATGAAGATAAGGCAACGTGGAATAAACACAATGAAATGTTTTACTAGCTACCTATACACCAAAAGATTATGAGAGCGTAATAAATGAATATGGTAGGGAGTGATGATGGCGAAGAATTTAGAGCCCCACGAAAGTATAAGTCATTTTGAAATTTGACTTTTAGGTCAAATCAAGGTCGGTGATGGGCTATACGCAGCCAATAAAAAGCGAAGCGTTTACATACTTTTACCATTGTATAACATGCAAGCGCGCATTGATATTGCCATACATTAATATGGCCACTTTTGCAGGGTGATTATTCTCCAGTAACAAACTTTTTTTTAAATATCATTCAATTCTAAACTGTCATTCTACCCTATCACCACATTGTACGAATACACTGTCACAAAACAAAGTATTATTTTGCTATGAAAATTTCCCTTACTGTTGAAAACGTTCACAAAATAATTGGTTTTTTAATTTAGTCTGTTCACAACCTAACTTCAATTAAAAGCAAACCGCTATAATAAGTTATTACAAAACTTCTTGCAGTCCATTTGAAGCTTAAAAGGAATTCAAAGTAAAAGAGTAAAAGTCTAAATTGAAACTAATCGCGGCAGTGAAAGAAACCATTCAACATTTTTGTACAAAAAATTAAGATAATAATCATGACTGTTCTCGGAATTCCCACCGCTTCTGAACTCATTTACAAAACAAAATACTTCAGTATCCTTTTTACGATCATAAAAAGGAAGAAAACCTTAACCACAAATTAATAGTGTCCCTACAATGACAGGTTTTGTATCAAGAAGTTTTTTGATTCATAAAATTGATTGCGCTGTTCAGTGTCAGCTTAGAATAGCATTACCCTATTCTTTTCGTTGGTTTTTTTGGGAGCTACTAGAGTTTTGAAGACTTTAATATTTTCCTGTATCAGATGCACAGTATAAGTAAAGCGTCTTTGATTACAATATTATATTCCAGCTTCCCCTTTTGGAATAAAATACCAGCTCATCTTCATTTCATTCTTTCACATTGAAAACTGAATGGAATAAATGCATGAGACATCAGATAAAGGGATCGCCGCCATCAGTCAGCGAGGCAATAGCGGAGAATAAAGACGAGTGTTGCATTGGGCGTTCACACTAAGCCCGTCAAATATACGATTCGGAAAATCAATCCCTCGGGAAAAATTCGTCCGTTTGAACGTGTCCATTATTTAGCTGGCAGCGGCAGCGCTGATAGCCCAAAGCCGCCGGAGGTTACAGGCCAATAGTTCGGGAAACTCCAAATGAGATTCGAGGCCGAAACATTCGCATCGATATCTACCGCTTACTAAAATAAGAAGGCAATATCTTATTCAAATCGAGGGATAATGTTGACCGTTGCTTTTTGGTCTACTGTTTTTGCCTATATGCTACACTTTGTATACTTTTCAGTGAGGTTTTGTCTCTTATTAGAATATACGTAAAATTTAGTTTTCTGTGATACTGATAGGCGTTCTGATTATTAGATAAATTAGGTGCATTGCTTTATAGTATAATAATTCGTGAATTAGCCTCAGTATTATAAAAACAAATAGTTTTATGGCACTCCAAACAAAACCACTTGAAAAATAAGGAATTATGTTAGATATATGAACTATGTATATATTACATAGTTTTCCAGATCAAAGACATTTTATATTCTTAATATTAAGGATAATACAGTACCAGTGAATAACATTTGTGATGAAAGACTATTGTAAATAACTTCATTTTATTAAATATACTGATTTGTTCTTTTCTTTGTTTCAGACGCGCCATATTAACAAACAACGACGTCATCGGCCACACTCCAGCAAAAACGTTATTCCAAAATGATTTTTGGGGAACACCACTCACTGACGCTGGCTCTCATGGATCGTATAGACCTCTGTGTGTCGCGACATATCGGCTTAATTACGCGTTTAGTGGACTAAGACCATGGAGCTATCATTTCTTAAACGTTATCTTCCACTGCACAGCTACTGCTTTAGTAGTAGTGTTAGCCAGGAAATTGTTGCCGAGATCTTGTATAAGAGTTGGCAGTGCGGTCGCCGGGCTCACGTTTGCGGCACATCCAATACATTCCGAAGCAGTCGCTTCCATAGTCGGCAGAGCAGACTTAGTTGCTTGTAATTTATTTCTCCTAAGTTTCCTCTTATACAACGAGCATTTAAAACTCCGAGATGTATCAAGTAGACATAATGCACTTTGTTTGAATCGCAAAGAAGAAATACTTAGAAGTCGGTGTTCTTCAAATAGTGATCAGAACTTTCGGCTTAGCTGTCACAGTTTGGTGCAACAGATTTTTATCAATTTTAAGAAATTACTAAAAGCAGGAAAAGTTGGACCTTTAAGGATTGTTATAGGACATAGTGTAGGTTATACAGTGAAGACTGAAACTAGTAATTCGAGTAAAATGTGTGATTGTAATGTGAGTGTTTGTGAAGATAGTGAGTTGTTACAATGGTGTACTTTGGCGGGAACACTTATCCTCGCAGTGGCTGCTACCCTTTGCAAAGAACCAGCCATTGTGGTGATACCATTATGCATTATATACGACTTATTGAGAAGCTCACCCAAAGGAACAACTTCGAAGGTAAATAATCTTTTATTATTTTCTACTTTAACCTAGTCCCAATTTCCTAATAAATTACATCAAAGCCGGCTACATTAATTTATTGCTTCTAGCCCACATAATAGCATTTCTAATTAAGAACCTTTTCAAGAGAATGTTTTTCAAAAGCACTTTCCTTTTGTAACCCTAAGAACAGAAAGGTAAAGCAGACTGAAATAATTCCTTTATACTGAGGACAGTAATTATGTTTTATGAGAGAACTGTTTTCGTGAGCCAGTAAACGTTTTAATACAATAATACTTTACCTTTTGGTATTAAGATGGCTTCAAATTAATCATGTTGCCTAAACAATTCCGTGAATTACGGCACATGTTTTTGAAAATGCGTTTGTGACATTATTCCGGAGGATTAATTAAATTTTCCATTTTGAAATAGCTGATGTTGGAGTTCTGATAATGTAGAATGTCCGACCATATAAATAAATATCTGGTGAGTGTATATGAGTCCAGACATAACGCTTGGGTAATCTTATTACGTAGTGAATTACTTTTTAATTTTCCGCCGGCTGCATTTTCACACATGGGAAATACTGGCGCGTAATCGGTTCGCGCCCCGATGTTACCTGAAAATCATTTATCACTTTGTTTTTGTAGCGTTTTTGCTTCGTAGAAGGAAAGTAAGTGATTTTTCGGCGGTGTTTTAAGGGACAAAATTCCTATTATGTTGCTGTTTTTTGTTCGTTTAAAGTATTACATTTTTCAGTGTTGATTCACATTTAAAGATAACAGGCATTTTATTTGTAATCGTTAGTCTAAGATATTGACACTTAAAGCGATCATTTATTTATCATCAGAATTCTGTTCCAACTTCTTTTTTTTCGGAAAGATTTGTTTTGTTGTTTACGATTAGTAATATTTTTTCATAATAGAACACATTTACATATGCATAAGGTAGGCAAACATACCATCACGTCCTAACTTAAACCATATGTGTGATTCCATTTTAAATGGTCGTGTTATTACTAGTTATGTCATAGCTTATCCAAACTCAAAACGGTGATTAACCTTACCCCCTTTGCCAAGGCTACTTTTTAAAAGTTTGCGGTTGGTATATCTTTTTTTTTTATACTTACCTTGATAGTCGTAATGTCTTGTAAATCGGTGAAATCCAGCTGTAACTGAAGCAATGGAGAGGCAATTACTAATGACAAGTGAACTGGCTTTAGGTCATATTCCTTTGTTCTCTCGTAAAACTAATAGATAACATAAACGTCCGTAACTTTATGAATATCCATTCCTATCAAAATAACGATCTGGAAAATTCCATTTATGACCTTCATCCATAGTTAAATCATAGAAATTGACAGCCATAAAAAATCCGTATAAAGAGTAAAACAAAAAATAAATTCTTGAAATAACATTTAAAACCAAATTAAGTATAGACCACTTTCCAGTGATAATTACGTACTTAAACTTCACTTAACTCAGAGCGCACAAAGGTAGGAAATTACAAATACGACTTTACATAATACTCAACTTTGCATGCAGTGGTGAAATTCAGTGACCAAAGTACAGTCGTAAGCACATCTCGCTTATTTGTTACCCACTGCGGCAAAGTTTCCGAATGCGGACATAAAAAGGAAATTAGTAATTTAGAGTGAGTGATAAAGGACCAAAATTGCTTCATCCTGTTAACAAACCAAGTACTGAAGTGTGTTTATTGCAGCGTATGGGGTCACAGTATTAGTATTTTTGGACTTTGTTAGAAGCAGTTTTAGATGAAATGGATTTTTGTGAAACTTACGCATATGATTTCCTGTGGGGTTCGGTACTTTAGTTTTGAGTTTAATTTTACGTGAAGTTTGAGCTCTTTCTATTTTTTCTTATATGCTGCTCCTTGCTGGTCAGTTTCGGCTTAGAATAGCACTAACAAATAGCATAATAAAAGTAAGATAGTAAGCGTAGTGTGCAAGAAAGAGAAAGATGTTATGGTGGTTTGGGCACCTGCAGTATGGATGACAGTAAATTAGTTAAAGAGATCTATAGAGCCAATGTGGAAGATAATGTGAGTAGAGGGCGACCACGGAGATAACACCTGGACCAAATAGAGTGTGTGCTCAATAAGGCCGGCGTCTGAAGTATGAAAAATAAAAGAGCATGTATGAGAAAAATGATAAATGTAATAGAAGCAAGAGAAATTAGCCTAGATCGTACAAAGTGGCGATCTTTAGTCTCTGCCTACTCCAATGGGAACAAGGGGCGTGAGTATAAGTAAGTAAGTAATATATAATAAACCAATAGACGAAGGTTGTTTCAAGTCTGCATAGAAAAAAATACATACTCATACTCCCGCCATTAGCTCCTATACTATCAAACGCATTTTGAACACTCCTGGCAAACTTCTGCAGCCACCTTTCCATTAGAAAAATAATTTGGAAACGTCTCTGCAAACTCCGATAGGAATAAAAATACTTATTTTTGTTGTACTATGATCTTGATACCAACTTATTTAATACAAATACCAACTTGAACATCAGATATTACCAAAACCTTACGCACAAAGTAATAAATGAAATCGACGTAATTTTTCTGGCGAACAACAATCTATTTCGCAGTAAAAGAGCCGTGAACCCTACAAATAAGATAATAACGATAGACATCATATTTTGAAAGGGTCCGGACATAGACCCAACGATAATGATTCGTGGAATAATACTTTTCTTGGCAGAGGTGCCGCTCTTAATATTCATAGACTATAGATAACTATTATAAAGTTATTGAACTATGGGTCACGGTTTTGATGAGAATATTCTCACAAAGGTTTGCTCGAGTATAAAAAATAGTCGTAGATTTTTGGTTCATATTTTTTATAGCCTATTCATAGATGTACTAAATACCTAGATATGTTTTATACAAGGAAACCCACGCTTACGAGTGGCACTGATTGTGGCAGTTGTACGCACGCACACCACTAGAAATATATCCAAACAACACACCAAGAAATATATTTGAAATGTAAGCGAGATAGCAGCGAGATAGCACATTTCATAGCAAGCGCTAAAAAGAGACAAACATATTTTCTCTGCACCGACGTGAAATATGACCTTAAGACGACCGCTTGACACGCACAATACTTCTTCTATTTTTTGACACCTTACACCTAATTTATTATAAATTATAATTAAAACGTTGAAAATGTATAATACTTACTTATGATAAGTAATCCCGTCACTTTTAGTAGTTTTTCGACTATAGTTTGTGCAAAATCTCATCACACACGACGGCATTCTCGATTATTTTGAGAAACAAACACGCCAAAACAAGTGAACGATCGCGACGGCAGCTAGTGTGCGACTAAAGTCAAGTGAGCTATTTAGCCCCCTTTTTAAGTGCCACTTATGAGCGCGCGTGACTTATCTAAGGTTTTTTATTAGATATCTGTGTAGCCTATTAATACTAAGTTCAAGAAAAACTTACGCCGGTAGCTGGAAATGTTATTCTGTTTTAGTTATTGTGGGTAATCTTTAATCCTTATACAAGTAGAGTGAATTTGCGAGGGTAAAAATTTTTATATTAGTTTATAGCGGTGTAGTAAATGATTTAGCTCTAAGTCAATTTGATGGAGTTGAAATATAAAACTACAATCATTTGTGGGCGGAAGAATCCTATTAAAAAGTTTATGAATATAAACATAAAAATAATTGTATAAATTGTAATCACATCAAATCGTAACACATCGTGTCATTGATTAATTTATTATTTTAAAATAAATAGATGAGCTTCAAAAACAGCAAGATAGTAACTACGTAATAAGTAAGTAAATAGTTCGTACGTAACTAGAATCAAAATAATAAATGATTATGAGACTCGGTTGTCACATAAACATTGTATGAAAATACTACACATACACACGACAACTAAAACGATTTACAGCTAACTCATGCAAGCACATGCCATAAAGTGATATAGCAGTTAGCTCGACTTACCAACTTTCTGATGCTGACATCGACACGAACAAATAAAACTGACATTAAAGACGAAACTAATGTTCTTTTTTGTTTCGGATAGCGGTTTTTGCTTGTTTTTATCTTTGCGGAAACGGTCTTATTTTGAAACCGCTTTGCACGTACACACGTATAGAAGCAACGTCAATGGAAGCATTCAAAGTTTGAAATCGTGAAATGTTCCGAGCCGCAATAAAATAAGAAATCATTGAATTTAGCTAAACAATTATAACTAGCAGATAACATTTTAAGTTATAACAATGATTTAGTTGTCCTCCTCACAATCCATATAAGTCTTCACCAAGGGGCTAAAGCCTACCCTATATAGGGCGATTTTATGATAAGAATAGTGGTCTTAAATGTTGCAGTTCTTGTATGGGTTTTCCTCTTTATAATCACAAAGGTATTGTTCTATTGAAAATTACTTTCGTAAAGAAAATGTTTACCAAGTAGGGCTGTGTAATTAACTTTTAATTATTCGCAAGCCGAGCATACATAACGTGTTATAACGAATAATTGACATAATTAACACAACTCTGAATAATCGCTTTAGAACATGATAGGCTCAGCAACGGCCGACGGGTCTGAATCACCCATTTCAATAATTAAGTGGAGTTTAATAAGGAATAATTAAAATGAATTATAAAACAAACCAAGCTATTTTCGGTTTCAAAATATCATTAGCGTTTGGATGAACACAATAATTTGTCACAGCTGTTTTTGTATTACGTAGCTAGAAAAGCTTTTAAAAGAGGGCAGCCACAAAAAAGGATCATTGGTTTTGGTTGACCCTAAGTTCACTATCATCAAACACTGGTTAGATTTTTCGAGATGGCTGTTAATATTTGAGAATCAATTTCACACTGAAATTATGCGGAAATTGCTTATATTGTAAAATCTTAAGTGTTAGTGTGCCCGTTTAGCTAAAAATAGAGAGAGAATTTGCGTTCAATATAGTCGGTTGTTAAAATAAATAATCTCTTTTTCCGAATTAAAGATATTTGGTGCGGCTCTCATACAACAAATGTGATTTTTCTGCTCAATTTTGCACCATATTGATAACTATTACAGATATTCGCTTAAAATATCCACAAGAGGTTGAAATACGTCATTTATTTCAAAAAGATAATTATTAATACTCAAGGAGGCTAATGTAAAATGAAATATTTTTATTGCCGCCTTTATCGAAAACGATGCAGAAACTTACATGCAGTTCTTAAAACAATTGGTGGGTTCATTTATGTATATTTGAAGATTGTATGTTGTTGCAAATTTGTTACTAAAAGGATAATGGAACCATTACCAGTACACCCTGTACCAGTATACTATAAAGTGGTTCTCGAAGAGAGGAATGAAATACGGACTATACTTCTAATATATTATACATTAAATACGTTTAAATGAGGTTTTGTGAGACACATAATCTCATTTAAACGTATTTACTGTAGTAAATGGTATTTAGTAATTCGAGTAGTTAACTGGAACGTAGCATTTGTACTCTGTTTGACTTTTGAGCAGTTCTTGCAGTACTTTTATTTCTTTAACCGACCACGGCCTTTTAAGATAAGGTAAATCATGCAGTATAAGTATGTATATTAGACCTTATATTTTCTTTATTAGTTCTATGTTTGGTTGAAAACAATGTAAGTTTTACTCTACCTTATTTCTAATCGCATTTGACATCAGATATCATCCATCTACCAATCTATTAAAAATTTAAGAGACTAATTATACATACATATACTTACCCCGTTAGTTTCCATTGGGGTAGGCAGAGACTATCGATCGCGACTTTCATCAATATAGTTTCATCATCATCCATCAATATTTTCATACATAATCATATATTTATTGAATTATATAGAATGAAACTTTATAATTATTTCAACCCTAAAACAAGCCCCCGTTTTGCATTGTCATTTGACCCTTTTTAGGCCTCAACTGACTTAATGTTAATCTTTCACGGCTGCGCTTATCTCTTCTCTATCTACGTTTTACCCTTTTTATTTCGCTTTAAAACGTCGTCTTTGTAAACAAGCTATCTGTATTTACAAACTTTTTGTAAGCCCATTTTTTGTAATGAATCTTAACAACGGAATATCTTTTATGTTTTACGATATTTGAAGCTAACTCCACTAATGTACTAAAGTGCATATGGGTCTCACAGTCATTGAAAGTAAGTGGTTAGATAACATAAAGATAAGAAGCTTATTCAAGTACCAGCTGGATTTAATTATTTTTATCTTTATACAAAACCCATTAAATTAGTCGAAAGGAATGTGAGTAGATATGACTGAATAAAAAAACAGGTTTAGTTTAGTTCCCAAATATTTTTATATTTTATTAATATTAGTCATCATACTGATACCCAAATTATAAATTATCAATGAAATATATCGAAGCCTTACATCTGAGCATGTAACTCTGGCTGAACAATTTCGTGGTATTCAAATTGATTGTAGGGTACATTTCCACATTACCGAGGACTTATTAATTCCCCTTTCGACAGCCCTGCCGAGGAACCCATAAATTTACCTCGACCAAAGGGATGACCAATTTCAGAACATTTACGACCCACAAATTACGCGACCGCTGAAATATACTGTTCAAGGGACGCCGACGAATGAAGGGCAACTCAGAAGAAAAAGCCTAAATGTTAATTTAATGTTGAGAGCTACATGAAATTGCTTTAGTGCGGCTGGTGGAAGAAATATGGAGGGGCAAACTGGTTTGGTGGGCCAGAAACTAATTTATTCTCTGTTGACGAAGAATTAAGTGAGTGATTATGTAGCGGATGTGCTTTTTATGTGCAATTTAAATATTTGCTCTTCAAGTTTCGTTTAAAAATCCGTTTTTTCTCAGTATAGAGTAAATAAATGTTTTTGAATTTGTTGGTTTATTTCCCATTTTGGGATAAGGAAGTGATACTCAATTAAATGTAAAAGTTTTTCATATAAATCAGATAATTAATTTTTGGTTGACTCCTTCATGTTGCGTGCGTTATAAGTTATAACGTCATTACATCAATAAGACCTTTTTAAACAACAAGATTATAAACTTGATTATATATTGAATATAGATTCTGAGGTATTAGGGGTATGCCAAAAGAAACTAGATACTCAAAAATTATAAAATTCATTCTTTATTACAAGTATCGATCTTTTCAAAGTATACACCCTGAGCACGTATACACTTTTCCATGTGTCTGAACCAATTGGAAAATACCTGTTACCACTCTTCTTTAAGAAAGAAAGAAAGAAAGACATTTATTTGCTGCATAAAAGGCACAAAACTAACAATATGCAGATAGTAAGAAATAAAAAAAAACCGGCAGCCAAAAGCTACATTTAACATAACGTTATCCTGTAAACACTTTTGAATTATCCAAGTTTCGCCTGATATAGTTTTTATTACGAAAAGAAATACTTTAAACACTGATGTTTATGTTATAAATATTTCAGTACAACTTAAATATCTTGATAAGTTTCATGATTTCCGTGGCTTATTAGATAAAACTCCTGGTTCTGGAAGTTGCGGGTTCCTTGCTGATGTATTTTTTTATGATAAATATGAGAGGTTGTTTCTTAGTGTTGGATGTTACTTATATCTCTATTATATTATTAACATTATAACAATGCTATGTCCATGAAAACTCAAGTCGTGTGATTTATATTTCTAGTGTTTTTGGTTAACTCTAATATGATTCCCTCATATGAGACATCCGCATATGTGTATATTATAAATATTGAGTATTCAGTAGAAAACCATCTGCGAACGCCTTGCCCAGCAGTGTCCCAAAAATCCGGCAAAATTTATTATGCACACCCTTTCGCTTCTATTTCTCCAGAAATTAGGCTGTTTTTTGCATATTTCTCTGCACCAGTTCGTTAGTACATTGTATATCAAAAAGCTGTGTACGAAAGCCCTCTCTTTTTAGCAACCATATTTTCTCGCCTGCCTGTTCTTGGCCAGATTTATCGACTCTCCCGTCGTGTTTCCATACTTATGCAAAATTCTGATATTGTTAGCTTAATATGGTATGTAAAGAAAATCTTTTGTAATTTGCTTTTATTACATTTTGAGACAGGAAGAAGTATTTATAACCCAACATTTTTACTAAAGAGCTGAGTTTGATTTTGTAACAAGTTGTATGTTCTTAAGTATGTACTATATTGATATAATTTTGGATCAGGCTAATTTAGTTTTATTATTTAGGTAGCTTAGGATATTAGAGTATATTAATAACTATTTCCAAAGAATAAAAGGAAAAAATATTTAATTTTAGTCGCTTGTATATTATACATACATACATACATATACTCACGGCTATAAATCCCTAGAAGGGGTAGCCAGAGCTAAGGAATTAAAAATTCCTCAGCCACTTTTGGAAGTTACGTGGGGATTAAATGGTGAAATAAAGGTTTTTGGTGATGGGTCTCCAACCGCATCGCCCAAAAATCCCTTTAACCCTAGAAAGATAATCATATTTTGATGTGCGGGAAAGATAATCTTACGCCTCTGGAGCGCACGATATAGTGACCCCCCTAGTGGTCGTTAATGATTTGCTTATTATAATTATTTCTTTTGATCGTCACTTCCATACTTTATTGAAGAAATAAAAGGCATTTTTTTTTCTTTTTTTTTATTATTCTAGAAAAAATACTAAAAACTCTTAACCTCTTAGAAAATTAACAAAAAAAATCAGACTTCTTTTTAAGTACGCTATAATTATTTTTAATCGTTTATAACAATCACAAAACTTTTGTTTTTTTATAGGAACATAATTACTTATAAAAATAAAAGACTTTGGCACAATATTTACCACATTATATGCAGATATCTTTTTTGTGCTCTCCACAGACACACTTCTTGCACTCCGCGCAAGTCATTTTTGACTATATAGCAAATAAATGAAATTTGAATTTGAATTTGAATTTGAATTTGACATCCGCTTTTTTGTCGAGGTGCATATGTCACAATATAGCCTTTTCTTAGGCACTGATTCATTTTGGACATCATCAGGAACTTCTTCAGTAGAAATTGGCAATACACTCTGTATAGCGGTCCGGGCTGAACGTTTCAGGGTCGGTTTGCCCAATCGACTTCTCATCCAGGGTTCTGTGAGTTGACTACTCAACATTTTCATATATTGCCTACGGTTCAAGGGCTTCTCGTTCTTGACTGACTTATTATTATTATAAAATATAAGTAAAAACAACATAAAGTTACAAAATAAACAATAAATCGTACATCACATAAAGTGTTAAAAGTTACACAAAAGATAATCTTGCGCTTCGCGAGCGCATCGGCCTCTAAAAACAGCGAAACTAAAGTACTTACCGACTCCGCACTTCCGTCCCGCTGTCAAACTCGGTGGCGTATGAGATTACAAGAAAGAATGGGTTCGGGCGCGCGACCGTTCAAAAGAGACGATGATATTTAGGTTTAGCGTGCGGCTCAGAGGCGCAGATTATCTTTCTAGGGTTAAAGCCCCTATACCGTTAGTCGCCTTTTACGTACACCCACCGCAAGAAATGGGGTAGTGCTATTCTAAGCCGGCACTACACAGCTCAGCTTGTATATTATAATATGATTTAAAAAAATATGATATGATAACTTAGAGCCAAAAGTATTTATAATACCAAGAAAAAATCATTAAGTATATTGTTCTTGTCACAGTAGGTACTAGGTTTACAATGAAATACTAAATCTCTTTTCTATATACATTATACATTTAAAGTAAATCATATTTTATTTCAAAAACCTTATCTTTTCAATTCATTTCACTTACCCCTGCTCACAAGGATAAACCATTGGATATCACCAAATATTTAAAAGCATGCAATAAGATTGCATTAGGTTCGATATTGGGTAGTTGCCAATACATCGGGAATGCACGGAGATACAATTTGCTGGCTGCAATAGGTTAACGGGCAAAGCATTCGACCGCATCTATTTGGTTAGCATCACTCTGTTTGGATCGGGGCCTGTTCTCGTTACACGTATAAGCTTACCAAGAATACGGTTTATATTGAATGAAATCTCGTTTATTTCAAGCAGATTTCCTTTAGCCACAATCCTTGATAGGTTCGTTTTTAAGTGACGGGTATTTTGATATTGAAGCATTGACTTGACGGGATGGTAAGGTATTTACGTTATTGTTTAAGCATTAAGATGATTATGGTATAATAAGAAAAAAAAAATGCTATTTTCGGTTGCAATCTAATCATGCTGCAAATTGTAATTGAAATATGAATTTCTCGAAAAAAAAGTGTAATTGTGCCCGTTATTAACACATTTTATACCATTTGGACAAATTAATGTCGAAAATAATTTTAGTTGGATCGAGTGATAAATCCACTTTTATTATGAAAGACTACTTCATGAATAATAATTCTTATATTATCCAAGCAATTAGGCTTCGTCAATGTCGAAAATATTAACTATGGGATATAATTACATCAATAAAATGTACACGTGTATAATCTTGGAATAGAGATGATATATTGTTATATTAGATACATACATACATATACTCACGGCTATAAATCCCTAAAAGGGGTAGCCAGAGCTAAGGAATTGGGAATTCCTCAGCCACTTTTGGAAAGCTCAGTGGGGAAAAGATGGTAAAATAAGGGTTATTGGTGATCGCACCGAACCGCATCGCCCAAAAATCCCTTAAAAGCCCCAATACCGTTAGTCGCCTCTTACGTACACCCACCAGAAGAAATGGGGTAGTGCTATTTTAAACCGACACTACACAGCTACATTTTGTACATTTCTCGACAAAATTGTGTAATTGTGCCCGTTATGAATAGATACCTACTGGACAAATTGATGTCGACATTATTTTCAGTTCAATCGTGTGATAAATCCGCTATTATTATATAGATATTCCAGGAATAATAAATTCTTATGTTATTCAAATAATTAGGCTTCCTCAATGTTGAAAAAACTTAGTATGGGAT
The DNA here is from genome assembly GCA_963576735.1 of Bedellia somnulentella. Classification (NCBI taxonomy): domain Eukaryota; kingdom Metazoa; phylum Arthropoda; class Insecta; order Lepidoptera; family Bedelliidae; genus Bedellia; species Bedellia somnulentella. Next base: position 12,250,736 of record OY755179.1, read on the forward strand.
ATAATTACGTCAATTAAATGTACACGTGTATAATCTTTATCGGAATAAAGATGAAACAGTCTTGTTTTCATAATGTTATAAATATAAACTTTCAATAAAGATCTACTAAAACCAAAAAAATCTCTGCCTTTAAACAAAAAAACATTACGTAAAAGTAACTTCACTAAAACAACTAGAATTCCTCAAAAGTTACCCCTCGCAAAGTTGCAAGAATAGCCTCATAAAAGAGTGGATTCTTTGTTTACTCAACAAAATTGCCAGGTTTATCTTTTCACAGGTGTAAGATAGAGCAATTGAGTTAGATTTCGAACTCGAACCACCATCAAAACTTTTCCAAACTCTTGTATTGATTTTAGATTAGGAAACTTTGAACGGGCTGTAAAAACATGCAGTAATAAATTCCACTATCGAAAAGAATATGCTTTAAGTGGTAGCTATTTTAGCAAAGAGTGATTTAAAGACTTTGAAAAGTTCGACAGCATTTATCATAAGCTTAATGTGAGTTTAAATGTATATTTAAACACACATTACTTATTTAAGTATATAAAACTAAAACTTGCACTTTTAACTTTCCTATTTGAAACCAAGTAGAGTAGGTTTATAAAAAAATGTATCAAATGAATAAATAACATGATGTAGACGATAAAAATGGTAACAATTAAACACACAATACTTTGTATTTATTTATGCTAATATTGTAATAAAATTAATAATTTTCAAATTGCTAATAAATAAAGGATAAATTAAGAGAAACATTTCGACACTGTAGCTCAATTGGCAGAGCGACGGGGGCGTATACCCGAGGTCGCGGGTTCGATCCCCGCCAGTATCCATTATTTATTAGTAATAATCCCTACATGAGTTTTTCATGAACAAAAACGTACAAATTTCTAAATTGCTTAATTAAAATAGTTATGGCTTTTTATCTTTTAAAAATCTACATTTTGGCATCGTTCACAATAAATGTATTCTAATAAATACAATTGCTGCTTTCAAGCTATAGCGAACCACACAAAACCTTGATGTTCATTAAGACAAAAAAAAACAGATACAAACAAAAAACATCCCTTTTCCTAAAATCTAAATAAAAGCAAGCACAACCAACTTACATTTTAAGATTTAAACCTCAGAATGAAGTAATTCACACTTATTTAGGTCACGGCTGTTAAATCTGCGGACGCAGTAAACATTTTATAGTCAGGATTCAGATAAAAACTGTGAAGTGTCATTTCTTTCGTCGGTGTTACTGTACTAGTGCAGTCACTTCAAGCAGGACTTACGGCCTAGCGCTTCGGATTATGCGCGACCCTTACCATGGACTTTATATCGTATTTAAATATAAAATTAGTTATTTTATAGAGTTGTGCTTTTTAGAGACATGTTATGAAATTTAATAAATTGCTGTTTAAATTCACTCTGGTTTTCATGAAGTCATCATAAGCTTGTTATTACATTAGTAACTGTATAATAGACAATTACGTTTTAGAAGTAGGATAAGTATGATGAATTTCTTTAATTGAAATGACAGAATGTAAAATATTCATGAAAGTATAGAATAACTGTTTCTGTACGCGACATACATACATACATATTCTCACGGCTATTATTCCCTAGAAGGGGTAACTTTTAGAAGTTGAGTGGGGAAAAAGCGGTATAATAAAGGTTTTCGGTGATGGGTCTCCAACCGCATCGCCGATAAATCCAATAAAAAGCCCTGATACCCTTAGTCGCCTCTTACGACACCCGTGCGTAGAAAGTATGCCGGCACTACACGGCACTACGCGACACCCAAGTAACTTTAAGATTATTATTATTCTGCCTAGTCAGTTAGTAAAACAAAGACACATAAAAAACCTACCTCTATTTTAAGCACAGTTAGCGATGCAATCTCAAATCTAAACTAAGTGGATCATACAATTTAATTAAACTGTTGGTGGCTTAATAAAAAATAGGATTAACAAAATGATTGGTCAAAACAGCGACCGGAAACACCTCGGTACGGGACAGTAAGCAGCTGCTTGCCGTTTCTTAGCTATTCGTTTCCGTTCTTTTGTGACAAGATGGCCGCCATCGGCATACAACAAGCTCAAAGCTATCTCATATTCAACTGACTTAATGCCGCTATAATAGGGGACTTAAGTCGCTGTAGTACTAAATTGAAAAGATAATGTGGCAAGAACTTTTGGGTCAATATGTTAGAATAGTCAATATATTTTTTGTTAGAAACAACCATAAAAGCTGTGGCTGTGTAACATCGGCGTAGAATAGCTCTACCCTATTTCTACCCGTGGGTGATCTTAAGTGGCGACTAAGGCTATAGGAGCTTTTTAAGTAATTTTTCGGCGATGTGGTTGGAGACACGTCACCAACAAGGTACCATCTTTTCCCCACTCAGCTTCTAAAAGTGGTTAAAGAATTTCTCATTCCAAAGCTCTGGCTACTCCATTAAGCCGTGAGTACATGTATTTATGTAACCATAAAAACACTAACTGAGAAAAATATATTTTACTTGAAGCTACAATAAGAGACCGAATGGTGAAATTTGGTAAGAAACACTAATGACTGTGCTATGAATGCTACTAGATATTTCAGAGAGAGACTTTAAGTTTTAAAGAAAACAGTAAGACGAAGCTGTGTAGTGCCGGCTAAGAATGTTGCTACTCCTTTCTACCCACGGGTGTCGTAAAAGGCGACTAAGGGAATTGGGGCTTTTTATTGGATTTTTTGGCGATGCGGCTGGAGACCCATCACCAAAAACATTTATTTTACCATCTTTTCCCCACTCAACTTCCTAAAGTGGCTGAGGAATTTATAATTCCTTAGGTCTGGCTACCCCTTCTAGGGAAATATAGCCGTGAGTATATGTATGTATGTAAGACGAAGAGTTTTAATCATATCAATCGCTTCCGATTTTATTTATTCCGCCAGTGACATTGTTTAGTCTTTATTGTGGTTTTGATTGAATAGTCGTATTGGTTTTCATAATATTTATAGTAATGGTCTGAACACTCAACATACATTATCACAAATATATTATTTACTCGCAGACTGAGATTGCAGGGTGTCAGACATGTCATAAGAATTTCTATTTTATATCTAACTCTAAAGATAAACTTTTACAATAAAGGGAACAGAAGAAACTTTCCTTTGCTATTTACAACAGCTTGTGAAATACAAAATTTAGCCTTGTCTATACTTGCGACTATAGATATACCATAAAGTGGTAGCCAGAGAAAATAAAGTGAAATGAGAAAGGTTTGGTGATGGTTCTCCAGCCACTTTGCATAGCTGTCATATTCATAAGTATTTTACACTATGCTGAGTTTTAAAGTATTTATTATTTGTATCGTCACTATTATTTAGTATTGGATAGATCTAGTCAAACATCAGTTCAATTTTTAAAGTATTACCATACCAATTATTAATTCTCTACGAAGAAAATCTGAATAGCTGAACCGAAGAATATTATATAGTGTTTCCAAAAGTATTAAGACAGTTTTTAGCCGCACAAAAAATGTAGTTTAGAACTGTCGCTGTAAAACTTTTGATTTACATAGCACGCTGATGCTGAAGCAAATATTCTTCTAGCACGAAAATTTAAAAACTGATTCCACCATTTTGTATTTTTATTTGAATACATACATACATATTATTATACTCACGGCTATAAATCCCTAAAAGGGGTAGCCAGAGCTGAGGAAATTCCTCAGTCACTTTTGGATATCAACTGGGAAAAGGATAGTAAAATAAAGGTTGTTGATGATGGATCTCCAACCGCGTCGCCCAAAAATCCATTAAAAAGCCTCAATACCCTTAGTCGCCTCTTACGTTCACCCAAGGGAAGGAACGGGGTAGCGCTATTCTAAGCCGACACTACACAGCAAATACTAGATACTAGTAATTAAGATAATTGATTTATATAATTATTTGAATAATGAAATATTTTTTTTATCAGTGAATGAATATGAAAAAAACGTTATAAATGTAAAGAACAAGAGTAAATGTGAATTAAGCTCGAGAATTTCGGTTTGGTCAAACAAATTGGGGACTGACTTCTCAGCCTACACCAATGGGAATTTATGGCTTGAGGATATGTATTGATAATAAATAAAGGAAAGAAAAATTTCGACACAGGCGGGAATCGAACCCGCGACCACGGGTATACGCCCCGACGAAATTTTTCTTTCCTTTATTTATTCTTTATTTATTAGTAATAATACCCACATGAGGTTTTCATGAACAAAAAGATTTAAAGATATGTATTGATGTTCGATTTCAAGAACCTCTGGTTAAAATCGTATAGTGAACATATTTTACACGTTTGTGTATTTTATTGATATTGGATAATATAATCGTTATGCTGATAAATTATTAATATTGAATACACATACATACATATACTCACGGCTATAAATCTTTTAAAGGAATAGCCAGAGCTTCAGAATCAGAAAATATTCAGCCAGTTCTGGAAGTTCAGTTAGGGAAAAGATTGTAAAATAAATGTTTTTGGTGATGAATCTCAAACTGCATCGCCTAAAAATCACTTGAAAGGCCCGATACCATTAATCGCCTCTTATGATCACAAATGGAATGAAATTGGGTAGTGATATTCTAAGACGAGTCTACACAACATTTATTTGTTACTATTATTTTAAAATAAATGCATTAATTAATTAATAAATAAAGAATAATCTCGACACAGGCGGGATTTTTCGAGATTTTTCTTTCCTTTATTTATTAGTAATAATCCCCACATGAGGTTTTCATGAACAAAAAGATTTAAATTAAATGCATTAATTGTTGAATAGAGAAAAAACAAAGACTCACAAAAAAACAAATAGGTACATTAGCATAATTTGATATAGAGGTAGGAATATATATGGACAGTGACATATCTCCCTAATCTTAAAAGCTGTATGCGACCGCAAAGAAACCCCGATTTACTTTTGCAATGCAAGGGTTTCAAATTCGCACTGAGAATAACCTCTTTGTCGTACCCTTGTACTGTTTTGAAAGCAATTTCGCCTTGTCAGGAATTCCCGAGAAATGTGAATGTATGGCCCTCGCTATAATCTTACCGCATCATTGTTTATAGTACAAGTAACACGAAGTGTAAAGAAACGAGTATTAATTTGCTAACAGTTGCTGACAACATTCGGATCAATATGGAACTATTTCACTCAGAAGCAAGAATAGATGAAACACAATTACTTAAGCCGTAACTCGACACAGGCGTCCTATTTCTTTCTCGCCTGGTACCGTAATGGGTTTGAGACCCCTCCCCCCGCGACTGCGCCCACTCCCCGCTCTCGTCCGCAGCCACCCATCGCCTTCGCTGCCACCAGCAATGACCTCGTATTTCAGACTGAATTGCTCGAACACGGAACAACGAAAACGTAAAAGCTTTGAAAATATTTCATCAAAATATGACGTCGGTTGCAGCGTTCTCAGTTAACATTGCCCTAAACCTGCTGTGGTTCTATCGCTGTGAAAAATCACGTCTCTTGATCAAATACAGACCCTGCAAATAGAGATCACTGGGCGGCTAGCTAACATATGCAATTCAGTTTAAATCGAAGCAAGAGCGAGCTCTCACCTATATTTTTTATTTTGTTTACAAGCTCGCTCCGAATTGCATCGCTTAAGTCTTTGTTTGGAATACAATATGGAACAAAGCGAAAAAAAATACATGGTTCTGTAAATATTACTTTGCGTCAGATATTTTTTTAAACTTTAATGCTTCTTGTAGGACGTTATACACATTGTTGTTTACCTTTACATAATACATTCGGTTTTTTATGTTGTTTAACCTTCACGGTTCCTTGTTATGACAAAAACATACTTAAATGCAATACCCTTAGTAGTCTCTGACGACCACCAATGGGAAAAAATAGGCTACATAGCATTGCAAATATTAGTTTTTATATAAATACGTACATAAACCAACGCGCCGGGTTATTGGGTAAGGATGACTAAATCAACTTCAGAAACAAGAAGACAAATTGAATGCTTCAGTCAGTTTTTACGCTAAGTATCTGCAAAGGAAGCATAAGTATAATGGAGTAAAACTTAGGATATTTTACTTTATTTTCTTTACAACTATTTTAAGGTGCCGTTAGTGCAGCGAACAGAGTTTTTGAAACATTATAATGCGTATGTTTATAACAATATGGTTTTGAAAAAAATACATTAAAATCTTGAGGCTTTTCTGCTGTAAAATTGGCGATTCGAAACATGATTAATACATTTTCGCTCGATAGAAAAAAATCGCCAACATACCTCTAATTACACTCTTTAAAATGGTTTTATATTTTATTTATTTTACCTACTTACATATAACTTGCATCATAATTTGAGCATTTGTATTTCTAATAATAATTGGCGATTAGTTTTCTTTTTTAATAAATTCAATAAAACAAATATTTTAAAAACATCGATATTCGCAGTCCTACTCGTGCCCGAGCGCCGCCCGCCGCCCGCTCAGTGCTCGGTGAGCTGCTTTAGGGGATGGACCTATGTCGCGCGCGCCTTGTGTTACAGATCTTACAATTTACGCGCGTGCGGCGCCGTTAGTGTGCGAGTGACCTATCTGTATACGATGCGCGTCAATGTAGGCGTGAGAGTGACCGTGCGTACTGTTAGCATTAGCAAATATAAAAGAATTCATTCAATTCATAGATTGCACTCATTTTTATATTTTATTGTTTAATTTATTAGGAATGGGAAAAAGAACAAAACCGTTAAAGTAACTTCTAATTTCAATTAATAATATTAAATAGTTACAGGTGTAAACTGAAAATTATATACATACATATACTCACGGCTATAAATCCCTTAACGGGATAGCCAGAGCTTTGGAATGAGAAATTCCTCAGCCACTTTTGGAAGTTGATTTGGCAAAAGATGGTAATAATATATGATTTCGGTGACGGTTCTCCAACCACATCGCCCCAAAAATCACTTAAAAAGCCCCTATACCCTTAGTCGCCTCTTACGATCACGGGTAGAAATGTGGTAGTGTTATTCTAACCCGACACGACACGACAAAAGTAATGAAATTATCACTGTAATAATTTTATTAAACTGACAGGGGTAGACAAATCTATCGTATCATTATATTTTATACGACGACGACATGATAGTCCAGTGGGTAGAACACCCGCCCGAAAACAGAAGGGCGTGAGTTCCAATCCTAGGTCGGGCCTACACCAATTTGTCTTTTCTAAAGTCATATGTGTGGTTAATTTATCATGGTTGTTAACGGTGAGGGAAAACATCGTGAGGAAACCCACATGGCTGAGTTGTACTTAGTCATGTGACAGTGTATTCGTACAAAACGGCGATAGGCCTGCCCCCTATCACGTGAGTACACTGTCTAAGCAAAACGTGGGTACCTTCTCTGGACACTAGATGGCGCTGCCATGAGAGTTCAGAAGTATTTGGTACCTCTGCCAACCCCTTCGGGGATAAACGGCGTGAACGTTTATGTTATGTTATATTTTATATTGTAAACGGCCATGGTAGAAACTATTTTTGAAATTGATAACCTAGGGTAAGCGATACAGTTTTCGTCACCCTGACTGTTATAACCATTCGTAAATATTTTAGAAAGAAAATGTAAATAATCATAAACAAATGTCCGAACCCATACCATAGAAAATATTTGCGAGTGGCTAAAACTGTCGAGTTGACAATAACTGTATTGCTTACCCTACTGTATGTTTTTAAAACGCGCGCACGCGGCGTCACGTCGAGGAGACGGCCGCTCGATCGGCGCGTAGGCGCTTCCCCGCGCCCGCGGGGGCAGCACCCCCTCAGATGATATTTTTCGCTGAACCAACGGCGCCTTAATATTTCTACCCACCACTTGTAAAGTTAGAGACTGAGGCAACGAATGATAAATCTCAAATATTCCGAAACGCAGAAGTATCATAATGTATTTAAGTCCATTTCCCTAAAGTTTGTTACATGTGCAAATACTGTGAAAGCTTTCCACTGTACCGTTAAGTAGATATACGTTTGTTATATGCACACGAGTATCCCACACTGTCACAATAAATACAGCAAATACCCAGTGATTTAAAAAAACGAAATTCAGCAAATACTGTTTACTTTGCGCTTCGGAGCTACACTCAAGTGAGGCGGACCCATTTCCCTGCAACGTTTTTAGATGAAGCCCTCGCAAACAGTATTTTTTAATGCTTTTTCGTGCATACGAAAACATACAAAAATTGATCAAACGTTGTTTTTCATGAATGAAAACATGAAGCAAAACAACGCTGATACAGGGTTCTTGTTATCATGCAAAATGTTGTGTCAAAGGTGTCAGTAGCGAAGGCGGTTCTGGGATGGGTTAATTTTTCGCTTTGTGATTATAATTTGCATAAGCTGCGCGGCCTTCTACTAAATTTTCTCTCCCCAGTCTCAATTTTAGCAACTACGTGCTAACGTTAACGAGATCTCGCGCTACTTGCTATAATAACCAATTGAGAGGGATCAGTTTAATATTCCAAGTTGTATTTTAGTAAACAGAGCGCCAAGATTCTCTTGTTATTTAGAAAACTGTATTCAAGTTTATAGTTTTATTCACCTTGATTTTTTATGACTATAACGTTCTTGATTTACTAGTAGCTACTAATTAATACATTAAAATAAAGCTTACTGTCCTAGAAAATTACGTATTGAGTCGAGACGTAAATTAATGATACCATAAAAACTTTTTTTCATCATATTTCCCTTTATAAAATCATCGAGTATTAAAGTACGTATTTTTTTGTTATTTATTTATATTTTTTGGTATAATTTCTAATGCTTCACTTGTTACATGCTTATCTTTTTAACGCGGCAAGGGTCCGCTGGCTTTTATAATATTCAATCACTGCCAAACCATTAATAGAAGATAAGATGTTCGTATCAATATCGCTAACCATCATTTAAAAAGCCCGAGGAGACTTCCTTTTTTCGTACGGAACCCCATAATAAAAGACAGGACAAATGTTATTTAGAGACACAAATACACAAATCTGTTCTTGTTCCTTACTGTGTCTTAACCATCCTAACCCTACTTGTCCATCGTTTATAGCCCAACCTTTCTTTTGCATCGCATCGTTCGTGATACACCATATTCCCAATTATATCAATCTCAACCAAACTAAACAGTAGGTATTTTCATCAATTAAGGGAAGAAACATTTTTCGATACCAGCAGGACTCGAACCTGCGACCTCCCGGTCAACGCCCCACTCGCTCTGCTAATTGAGCTATGGCGCCAAGTGACTACAGATGCGAAATTCTTTTTTCCTTTTGTTTCTTAACACCTTAGTGGTTGATTAGTAATAGTAATAGTAATTTATTCATAAAAAGAGTTTACATTATTTGGTGTCGACTGCACCCGAACTAGGCTCATCTAGATTAGTAATAATCCTGACATGAGATTTTCATGAACATTCATTCTAAGTATGTATTTTGTTCACAATAATACTTTTGTGTTTATATACTTTCATGTTCATATACATTCCCGTTATGTATGATTAGTAGCAAGAGCGGCATGTGAAGGTTCTGCTGCCAAATTACCCGCGAGTAAGACGAGACGAACCGAACTTCCTTTTGCTTTTCTACGCGCTTTGTAATAAACTTTTGCCTTTATGGCTCTCGCTGAGCCGTAAATCTTTGAGACGTCGACTCCTTTTATTTTACAAGTAACATTTTAAAGTAATAACATTTCAGCTTAAACGCGTTGTGTCAATGACGTAGAAGGTATTTTAGCACTTTATAATAAAAATTTGTTTTCAATTTTCTTTTCAAATTTTCCGTGATTGATCAGTGGTTGCTCCGGAAGATTTTTATGTAGGTACAAAAAAAACTTTATTTTGTTATGCCATATATAACATAACATAAAACATAAACGTTCACGCCGAATATCCCCGAAGGGGTTGGCAGAGGTACTAATACTTCTGAACATCACGTGACTTTGTCACCTGGTGTCCAGAGTACCCACGTTTTGCATGGACAGTGTACTCACGTGATAGGGGGCAGGCCTATCGCCGTTTTATGCCATAATTTAAGTGAATTTCAAATATGTATATAAATACAAGGAAACAGTTTTTAATATAGCGTTGTATTACTATCCCATACCACTGATCATTAAATTTTAAAGTAATATATCCGCATTTTTACATACAAGTATTTTATCCATGCCCAAATTTACTCAAATTTATACAATTATTGTAACAAGTATGCTACGAATAACAGTTATAAGAATACCGTTCGACTTACTTCTTTATTGATAATTCAAGAAAACCCTCTTCTCCAGTCAATTACTACCAAGAAGCTCTTAGCTTATGTAGTATCGTATTTTTCTGCAAAAGATGTTTTTGTCTGAATTTTAATGCGATGCTGCCTGACGTTTGCATGCAGGAGCATTACTCGAGTTACAAGAGACCGACGCACGACAACCACGCTTCGTGACTCGGTTTTTAATATGAAACAAGTACAATATGGTTCTGTAATAGGAACTACAATCTTCTATATCTACCCTTTTACAAATGGATTGTTATTTGTTATATCGTGTATTCTAATTGAATGAAATCTACTAATGAATGTCGCAATGGAGGGGTTTCTAGAAAGTCTTATTTTCACCATATTTTCTTACGTTTTCTCAACGCTATATAATCCCTAGGCAGGGTAGCAGAGCATCGGAATTAAAAATTGTTTTTGCATGCAGGAGCATTACTCGAGTTACAAGAGACCGACGCACGACAACCACGCTTCGTGACTCGGTTTTTAATATAAAACAAGTACAATATTGATCTGTGATCTGTGACAAAAGGGATTGTAGTTTGTTATGTTATTAGAATAAAAAGTCATGTATCTTATTTGAATGAAACCTATCTACTAATGAATTTCGCAGGAGGGGACTCTAGAAAGTCTAATTTTTACCATATTTTTTTACATATACCCACGGCTATATAATTCCTGGGAAGGGTATTCCTGAAATTTCTCAGCCGCTTTTGGATGTTGTGTGGGCAAAAGATTGTAAAACAAATGTCGGTGTTGAATTTCCCACCACACGGCATTCAATACCGCAAAATTGAAGCCAGGACTACAGAATCGGGAAACCCATAGCTACCGTTTGGAAGTTTAGTATGGAAAAAAATGTTCCATAAAGTATAGTTTGTCTATATCCATGTCATACATACATACATATACTCACGGCTATAAATCCCGAGAAGGGGTAGCCAGAGCTAAGGAATTAGATATTCCACAGCCACTTTTGGAAAATTGAGTGGGGAAAAAATGGTAAAGTAAAGGTTGTTGGTGATGGGTCTCCAACCGCATCGCCCAAAAATCCCTTAAAAGCCCCAATAGCGTTAGTCGCCTCTTACGTACACCCACCGGAAGAAATGGGGTAGTGCTATTCTAAGCCGACACTACACGTCATCTAACTATCAATTAAAGTTCCTCTAAGTCGCCCTTTCCGAAACCAACGGGAAGAACTACCCTACCCTAAACAGCAATCTACTACATCAGATTAATAATGTTAAGATTAGAAATTAACAGATTGTTTTGGATGAACACCCCATTAATACTATCACTTTATCTAAATGAGTGTTTTAAGTGTTACGGACTTAAAAAATACATACTAAAGTTCGTGCTTAACAATCATAAAATTATAACCAAACTGCTTTTGTTGGTTGAAAATTGGAACACACAACTTAACGGTAGTTCTGGGCCTTTTAATTATAAATCTAAGACGCAAATTATATTCCTAGGAAATGGGTTGGAAATTCATAAAAATATACTCGAATTCGGGTTACAGTCACGAAAGAAAATTTTCTCAAAGTTTAGTATGTAAATATAGTCCCAAGAGAATTTGACCTTGCGGCAAATATTGAGTTTATATTCAGCCTTAACTTTGACACAAACATAACAACTACCGTTGACCGGTAGTTCCGGGGTGAGGTAGCTGGGGCGTTGAGGTTGTGGATTCAAAACCCGTTGGGGAAATTCATTTATAAGGTGGTTTGTTTTATGTTATTTAATGTCTGTATCTGTCTTTCCAAAAGTGGGTAAGGAAATTCTACTTCCTTAGCTCTGGCTACCCCTTCTAGGGATTTATAGCCGTGAGTATATATATTTATGTGTGTGTATGGGTTAATTTATAATATTCAACTATTCGTGCTTAAATTTACTTATTTATCGGCATACAATTTGTAAAATTCGCACATTAAAAAACTAAACAATGAATTACGATGTTCTGTTCCCACGATATAGCAGACAATCACAAAAATCTATTTTCCAAGCTATGTCTTCTATACATACTACATATACTCACGCCATTCGTTCTCATTGAGGTAAGCTCTTCATACTTCGGACGCCTGCCTTTTTGAGCACACTCTCAATTAGGTCCAAGTGTGTTCTCCGTGGTCGTCCTCTACTAATATTACCATCCACTCTATAGATCCTTTTAACCAATTTTCTATCATCCATCCTCTCTTTGTGCTGAAACCATTTTCTATACGACTACATCTGAATAAAAACCACGTCACAGCAAAAAAATAACGTTAGTTCGGTCGGAAATTCCGTGAACCGTATATCAGCAAGCATACCGTTAGTCTCAGTAGCTCGTGAAATACAGTAACAATAAATAGGAAGGGATCGTTTCGGAGCAACTAATTATTAGGTGATTTGCTAGAGGGCCGCCACCCTCGCACTATCGATGAGGGTGGAATGTTTATATACTTTTATTGGATACATTAATTTCACGCGGAAAAAACATTGAATTCAACTGGGACTAATAGATACAATTTCTTTAAATTACAAAACGGAATCACGATTGAGATTTCAGGTCACAAGGTAACCATTTCTCCCCGGTTCCCGAACAATCTGCGAGATTGTTTTTTTAGGATATCTCTCTGTAGGGTTAAGGTTCCGAGTTGTAACACCAACAATAAACAATGACGATGGTCTATAACTGAGAAAAATTAATAACAATTGCGATTGCATTTTGATTTGTAGTCGACACAATTTACTTTTATTTTCTAAAAAGTATTTTTTGTCTTTATTTATTTTCATTATCCACTCACTTCCATTATCCACTTACAAAGCTGCAGGGGATTTTTTATTTCTATCGCCCTGGTTATCCTTTTTTATGAATTGTAGACGTGAATATAGGAACACATGCCTTGTTTCTGTAGCCAGTTTTCGTAACTACGTTGACCTAGTATACGCATACTGTCTAAGATTGATGATAGTCACTTCCCTTATTATTATATTGGATTTCTTTTCTAAACTTATGACGTAGCAGACAATAATTTGTTGGAAAGCTATTTTATAGTTTTATGATTCAGTTTATACATTCACTCTATTATATTTTCGAGTTCTTTACTAAGTAAACAAACATTTGGAAGGCCACATACAATAAGGAAGATGTTTCTGTTTGGGAAATCTCTTTTTTTCTAGTTCCAATAGAACCAGTTAGAAATATTTTATTTTTAAGTATAATATCTTATTGTAATTTAGCACAACACCAAGTATGTTTTTTTTAAAACATTGATCTATACTTATAATAAATCTGTAGAGAGGTCAATTCTGTACATGAAATATATTTTCAAAATAACTATCAGGTGATGATTAGGGATCGATACTGATGCCAAAAATGCAATCAGTAAAATTTTTGTCTGTCTGTCTGTCTATCTGTCGGTTTGTATGTTCCTTATGGAAACAAAAACTGCTCGACGGATTCTAACAAAACTTGGTACAATCATCTTCATACTCTTGCGCAGGTTTTTGTATACTTTTCAGCAGAGTAGTAAAGGGGAATTTTGGGAAATTTTGGGAAAACGGGTGAAGTTACTCCATTTTTTAAGCTTCCGTCGCGTGTGCAGCCTTAATGGTTAAACTTACATAGAAATCATGTATGACGGAAAAATTCTGCATAAAATTATCTAAAAAAAATCCTCAACAGTTTATGTCTATCTTTTACGGTTGACTCACAATAACACGTGTAATTCCTGATATCTTAGCAGTTCGGAACATTCTGATTATATTTGTTTACTCTTACGTTTGTAAACCTCTCACTCATCCCTAATTTAAAAAAGGTGACATTATTACCTACTCAATAAAAAAAGAATCATAGAAATCGGTAGAGAAACACCGAAATTATACATAAAATAAGCCAGCGCGCCCGTGAACAAAACCAAATCTTTACTAATTTATATATAATATACTAGATGGCGCCAGTAGTTGCATCCTACTTCCCGTAATTTTTTTTTTTAGATTGTTATAAATACTTCATAGCGTTTTATTCCAAAATTTGCTATTTAATGGAAATACTGAACCGTTCATTAAAGCGCATTCAAAATCACCAAACTACACTGTTTAGGGAGTGCTACAAATTAAATAAATTGAAAACATTGCGCTGAATTTCACAATGCTTAAGCAGGGACTGAAGAAGGAAACCTCAGATATTTAAAAAAACAACACTACCCGTGCGAAGCTGGGACGATCCACTAGTAGTAACTAAATGTATATCTTAACTGTTTACAAGTTTAAGAACTTTATTTAAATACTAGCTGACCCCACAGACTTCGTACTGTCAAAAGTGTAGACTTTCACGTCGTCAAACTGAAATATTTAACTGACCTGTTGAGGGTCTCTGTCATGCGATGAGAAAAAAGGTGTTTTTCATAGCGTCCTCACAATTTTTTCACTTCGTAAGTTTTAAGTTTATAAGTATAGTAGTTTCGTCTGAGCATTGATTCTTAGTCAGTTAGTCTATTTAACCATTTTTTAAGAAAATTTATTGATCTCTTAATTTTTCTGGGATAAAAAGTGTCCTATTGTGTTAATTAGATCATTATCTGGCTTCTTGTAAATTTTATTTTAAATGCGTTCTGTGAATTAGTCTTCATTTAGCTACAAACACACAAACATCTAAACTTTCACATTTATAATATTAATAGGATTAGGCTTAAACAGCAGGTGACCTCGCTCGCCGGCCAGCGCAGCGTCTTGTCTTGCGCTTCATGTACGCGTGTAAATTTTGTTACGGAGTAATTTTAAAATTGTATTATCTTCTAAGATGTTTATTTAAATTAAGTGATGTCAAAGACAATTTTGTTCTCAATTAAATACTCTCAATCAACAACATATTTATTTGGATAAAGATTAATATTATGTTGATAAAACATTATGGCAATTATGCATTTAATTCGACCAAATTTATTTACCATAAAAATGGTTATAGTAAGTGAAACTTAAAAGTTAGACATATACTGTCGCGGGCATTTTTTTAGATCATTTAAAGAGAAATAATTCTTTAATACATTTTTTTTGGGTAACTTAAACCGTTTACGCAGCGCACACAACGGAAGCCTTAGTATGAATAATTATCCCCGTTTTTGCAACATTATCCGCTGATAGTTTGCTCCTGTTGGTCGCAGCGTAATGATATATAGCCTAAAACCTTTCTCAATAAATAGACTATTCAACACGAAAAGAATTTTTCAATTTGATTGGGTAGTTCCTGAGATCCTAGCGTTCAAACAAACAAACTCTTCAGCTTTATAATATTAGTATAGATAAATGGACAGAATAAAAGTGGCTGAGGAATGTATCATTCCAAAGCTCTGGCTACCCCGTTTAGGGATTTATAGCCGTGAGTATATGTATGTAAATGGACAGAGTACTCAAAGTTTTAAAATCAACCCTGAATACATGTATATTGATATAATGTTAATCTGATCAATTTAGAATGCAATGATGACAGTTATTTGAAATACTACGAGGCATTTGAAGATACATATGATAGTAAACATTTCAATCACCTCTTCGAGTAGTAATCCACGGAAGAAGTAACTGGTGATTGAATGTATAATCAACTAGATCTTAATTTGCTTATAGCAAAAACAAATTTATCTCATAGTAACTGGCGTTTAGTATTCCAACCGCTTATTATTTAGGAAAGATAAATTTAGAACTTGTTCTGAAAATTCAATGAATTTTTGCTATTTAGGCTAGGGCATTGTTTTACAAGAATAACTGTATTACATTTTTGCTGAAGTTGGATTATAAAGGTTAAATAATGGACGGAATAGCATTTCAGCCAATTGTTTGAAATGCAATTATTATAATAATTAAATATTAATTATTTCATCATGGTTGTTAATAGTGAGGGAAAACATCGTGAGGAAACCCACATGGCTGAGTTGTACTAAGTCATGTGACAGTGTATTTATACAAAACGGCGATAGGCCTGTCCCCTACCACGTAAGTACACTTCACATACAAAACGTAGGTACTCTGAACACCAGGTGACAAAGTAACGTGATGTTCAGAAGTATTAGTACCTCTGCCAACCCTTTTGGGGATATTGGGCGTGATAGTTTATGTTATGTTTAAATACAAGTCAAATATGACACACGTCATATCAAGAAGGAAATAACTAGAAAACTTGAGCATTAACGTTTTATTATAATTTAAATTCAGAGTTATTTTTTTTGGAGACAATATGCGCCTATTGCCATTTTATTTGGATAAGCCATATGACTAGTTATATCTCTGTCACATGGATTTCCTTCTTATTTCTTTACAAAATTCAGAATTCTACCCTACGCGCCCAACATAAATCTATAAACATGGGCTTGAAGCCTTAGGGGCACATTTCATTTTCATTATAGTATAAAAAAGGAGAGATATTCTGTAAAAAAAATATTCACAATCCAATCTCAGCAAATATGTAACTTTGCTTAGGCTTAATAAAATTGCGTCCCCAAACCTGTTTCCACTTACTACCAATACTGGCATCAAAATTAAAGAGGATACAAATAACATAGAAAGTAAAATAAATATACTTAGAATAGTAAGAAAATAAAACTCAAAATTTATGAGAAGATAAAATGCGTGAAACTCATAACTTTATGAACTACTAAAAGTTGACAAAAACAAAACAGAGTAAAGAATTAAACCATACATTGCTTTGGGAAGTTAGTGTGGAATATGAGTATAATTTATTAAGAAATTCGCTTGCTATTAATTAGAAAAATCGACAAGCATGCTCGTACTGGCCCTATCTTAATATTTCATCGTGATCACTTGTTTTATTCCAGTATTATTTACCCTCATTAATCAATGGCTGTCATCAAGAAACAATTGAAATACGGCTGTATTGATTGATGTTTATTTCGGGGAAATGTTTGATGGTATAAATATAGAAACTTCACTAACCGTCACAATATCGATAAAATAATATTATGATATAGACCGACGCCTATATCTGCTATTAAGTTGTCACTTGATTACGGGTGATTTAGTTCAATAATACAAGTACATAATTTTCTAAATATAATTTGACTCCGTTGAATTTGTTGCCGTAATACTCTTCTAGGCGCTTTAGGTAACATATTAGGGTTCATAAATTTATTACTAAAAAATCATAATCTTCCTCAATTTTACTTGAAATAAACATACATACATATACTCACGGCTGTAATTCCCATGAAGGGGTAGCCAGAGCTAGGGAATTAGAAATTCCTCAGCCACTTTTGGAAATTGCGTGGGGAAAAGATGGTGAAATAAAGGTTTTTGGTTATGGGTCTCCAACCGCATCGCCCAAAAATCCTTCAAAAGCCCCAACACCGTTAGTCGCCTCTTACGTACACCCACCGGAAGAAATGGGGTAGCGCTATTCTAAGCCGGCACTCCACAGCAAATTGAATTCTACACTACACTTGAAATAAAGCAACTAACATACATACATACATATACTCACGGCTATAAATTCCTTTAACGGGGTAGCCAGAGCTTTGGAATGAGAAATTCCTAAGCCACTTTTGGAAGTTGATTGGTGAGAAGAAGGTTTAAATAAATGGTTTTGGTGTCGGGTCTCCAACCACATTGCCCAAAATCACTTAAAAAGCCCCTATACTCTTAGTCGCTTCTTACGATCACCCGCGGGTAGGAATGGGGTAGTGTTATACTTAGCCGACACTACACGGTAACTAACTTCATCAAAATAGCATTAAACAGAAATAAAAACCATTCAGTTATGGTGTTCCATATTATATTTGTACCAGTTTTTGATGAATTGTGATTTAGTAATCTTAATATTTTGATAGATGACTTTTTGTATTAGCTGTGTAGTTTCGGCTTAGAATAGCACTACCCCATTTTTTCCGGTGGGTGTACGTAAGAGGCGACTAACGGTATTGGGGCTTTTTAAGGGATTTTTGGGCGATGCGGTTGGAGACCCATCACCAACAACCTTTATTCTACCATCTTTTCCCCACTCAACTTCCAAAAGTGGCTGAGAAATTTCTATTTTCTCAGCTCTGGCTACCCCTTTTAGGGATTTATAGCCGTGAGTATATGTATGTATGTATGTTCTTTTTGTATAAATGCGATCGAATTCACCTTTATCCCATTTAGACTTCAAACAGAGGCTTGAACATTTGAATCCAGTACATGACGACCATCTTTTGATTTATAATCGTGGCCAAAGTTTATTTTATCATTGCACAATCTTGACAAACAGTAAAAGTATAAAAATATCAAAACATGTGTAGGAAATGTAGTTGCCATTAGGAAATGAAAGAGGTAAAAACGGAAGAAAAGCAAGCGGTCATTGTTTGCGGGCAACAGTACAATACAAAGAGACAGTTTGTTGACTCCGACAGTTGTCCCTGTAAATACTCAGTTTACCTTTATTTACGCAATGGACGTTGTACCCGAGTAATACCACTGAACAAACAGAAATCTTCTAGCGAGATGAAATACAGAGCATTTTTGAGATTATCCGTTATTCTATGTTTTTAATGGCGAGTTTTCTAGAAAAGTATTCTTCTATAGCATCTCAATTTAAAATTCTTTTATGTCATAGCTGGATGAAAATAGCTCCTGAATTTATTAATCTCCTTTTCTAGTAAATCAGTAATAAAATGTATTAAATTTTCCATTTTGATTATGGGTACATATTTTAGGATATAATAAATATTCGGAAATATTAACTGAAAACGACTCTTGACTTTATAATATCTAACTCTTGAAATACTTTTGCAGAATAGTGTAAAAATATTCCTCGCACTACATTTATACTTCCATTTAGTGTAAAAATATCCTCTACGGTCAAATGTTTTAAACAAAACAAATGCCTAAATTGATATGGCTACGCTGCTATTAATTATAAAAATAACCTTTTAATTCCACTAATTCTTCGTATAACAGACACTTAAACCTTTATGATATTTTATTTACGTTCCAGTTAACAATACGGGAAAAGTAAAATTAAATCTTTGTGGGTTGCAAGAGGTGACATTAAAAAGCTTTTTGCTGTAACTTGAGGTTTTGTCATGCAGTTATGACTGTGTTAAACTTAATGGCGGTTCCTTGTGGACTTCACTGAGTTATGAGTACGGTAATATATTTATATACTTACATATTGATGTTTTTGACTAAATAATACCTTTAAATTGTTTTTATAAGAAAATTAGCTAAATTTGTTTTGCTTTACGTGAATTTATTTATAATAAACAATTCAACTAACAACTTTACCGATGTAATTAAAATTATCAACAGTTTTTTTTCTATATATCTTTAGTTCACATTTTTAATACGCGCGTACATAACTTGCATAACGTAAAGATATTAAAAGTAAAATGAACTTGAGAATGAATCACATTAAACGTAAACGAAGCGTAGACAACAATGTCAGCCATCTAATAAATTTTGCAGATAAGCACCCCTTGACACCAAGCTGAGTACCTTGCTTATTAACTTATTTAACTCAACGCTGAAAATTTCAGATTGACTTCATTTTTTGCCAGAAATAACCTTGTTATTTTGCCAACAAGGAGCTGTGTGGTAATGATATATTTTACTAACACTAAATATTGTTGCCATTAATCATATACAAAAAATCTTTTCCTACAAGTTGAACTAATTGAATTGGTTTTCAAACTTACTCCTTAATACAATTATAACAAAATCTTACACTCACAACCCGTACAAAAAGGGATGTAAACTAATTTTGCACTTCTTAATTATTCCCTGAGTTATCCCTTTTCACGTCAGAGCGCAGGTCCCTGCGGCGTAAATTCAGCTGGAAATCCGAGTCGACATCGTTAGTTCTGAGGGCCATCCCTTGGGTCCAGGTCGCTCCCAGTTCGCGGCTACCTTCATAAATCTTTTCCACGAGCAATTTCCAACTAACAAGCCATCGAACAATCTACTCTCCACCGGATTACAGCGACTGAGCGCAAGTGAATTATCACTAAAAGTTTAGGGATAATTCCGCTTAGGCGACGCATCGCTCTTGATGATAAAATTTTAAATTAATCACGGCTGTCATAAAATAGAAAAGTAAATCTGACGGCGCTGGTAATTTTATCAAAAAGGGATCGCTCTTTTTAAGCCGGTTTATCTATTATTAAAATAGATTTCATAAGTCCTTAAAATTCACCTTTTATACTTTTAATCTATTCAGACGACGTCCGTGGCCTAGAGGATAAGAAAGTAGTTTCTGGGTCCAGATGACACGGAATCGAATCTTGAACGTTTATGTTATGTTATGAATATGAAAAATTGTTTCTAATTCTAGGATACTATTTATATTAAGTAAATGATATATCAATAAGCTACTATTCTATTACAGAAGCCAATTTAACTTTCTTTGGGGTAACTTGATCTGTTTAATATATTTGTATATTATTAAAACTATTCCATATTGCCGGATTTTTATAAGTTTAGTCAACTCTTATCAAACGTTAACGCCGTATTTACTTCACTTAACCCCGTTTCGAATGCAACGTCACACGACTAAGTACAATTTAGTCATATTGGTTTCCTCACGATGTTTTCCCTCACCGTTTATAACCATGATAAATTAACCACCCATATGACTTTTTTAGAAAAGACAAATTGGGTAAGGTTCGACTTGGAATTTGAACCCACTACTGGTGTTCCACCCACTGAGCTATCAGATTTGTTTAGGATTTTAATAAATGAATATATTGACTGAAATTCTAATAACGATTTAATGTTGTTTTTAATTAAACTAATTATTTTTTGTAAGTAGTATGTATAAGCGTTGTTTTACAACGGAACCAATTCATTTCATTTGTAATTGAAGCTATGCGTCAGGCACAGATATAATTTCTCCACCTGCATTTGTCTGTTTAAAATGCAATAATTTTCCAGATAAAACTTTAGCTGAAATGCTTCTTACTCTTACCTGCTTGCTTGCACTCAGACAGTTTATAGGGTAGGCTCAAGTCCCTCGGTATGGGCTGTAAGAAATGTACAAACGTAACGCTAACATTAAATACATTACATTTTATAACAACACAGCGAATCTGAATACAATATAACATATTTACAGTAGGATCAATCAATTTGTACAAATATTTCTATTCGGTGCCATTAAAATGGAAACAAAATATATCGTAACATCGAGGCAAATTCTTTGACAGTTATAAATGATTTCTTTCTGAGTGGTAATCAATCAAAATTGGTTAAAGCAGGGTTCCTGTCAGTTACTGCGAGCGCCATCTACAGATTATATGGTTTTATTGCAAAAAAGAATCTCATATTACTGGACAGCTGGCTTTATCTAGAGCCTTCTGTCTATACAGTTATTTGTTTCCTAATTGTAAAGGCTATGGAAAAATAAGTTCATATCGCCTATGGAATCCATAAGTAACTATTTTTTTTTAATTCCGTTTCAATCCTAACCACCAATGTATTTTATCATGGATCAAAATAATATTAAGTTTTTACGAATAAAAATTTAAAATACGAACCGGAAATTTCGAGGAAAATACTTTTCTAAATATGAAATTGGAAACGACAGCGTATAATATGCGTACATATATATGTTTCTTTATCGTTTTGACTTATAAATTGTAAAAGATGCTGTATTTTGGTCACCTACTATAATGAACATACTCATTAGCTATACGTCTTTATTACCATTCAAGCATACAAACCATTTAATTATTACATTATATCATACCATTTATTAAAGAAGAAACAAATTGTTGACTCGTAACAAGACTCTTAGGTACTGACACGATAGTTTATTATTACCACAAACTAGTAAATTACTCAATTAGTAAAAAACTTTTAAATCTTTGTACTAAAACTATAACCAAATACATTTTCATAATAATAACCCAAATTTTTCCTTGTTTCAGAATCGATGGCGAAGCATTAGTGCTTTGAGTGCAGGTGGTGTAGCACTACTATATTGGCGGCTCAGATTAGCGGGAACACCGCCAGCTTTCGCCCTTGCTGACAACCCCACAGCCAGAGATCCATCTTTTATCACCAGAACTCTTACATTCATCTACCTCCCAGTATTCAATTTCTACCTCCTCCTCTTCCCCTACTACCTCAGTTTTGATTGGTCCATGGACTCAATACCACGAATCACGAGTATTTTCGACTTCAGAAACCTTTTAACGGCAATATTTTACACGACGATAACAAAAGTCACTTGGAAAGCGTTTAAGAGCGAGTTCAAACGAGACTTAAGTGACAACAAAGAGATCAGAGCGTATAAGCTAAGAGGAAATTGCAAGAGTAAATACAAATCGAATTACAGTGGGCGACAGCCGCATCGGAGTGGAAATGACAGTGGCGATCGTCGCGCGTATCATGTGCCGCAGCGGGAACCTCCCTGCAGGAAGACGCTGTGCCAGTGCGCGGGGTGTCGGCACCCGCTCGGCGACGAGCATACGGGAGCCTGCCGGGCAGTCAATAATAACAATTACCTCAGCCACCATTCCTGTGTTTGCGTTACCCCAAGGCCGAAGCTATCGAAGACGCGCATCGTCTATCACAGCCCCAGAACCGCGTTATTGACATTTGTTGCTTTCATGACTTTACCTTTTGTGCCGGCAAGCAATGCCCTGTTTTATGTTGGGTTCGTGGTCGCCGAACGAGTGCTTTATTTGCCTAGTGTTGGTTACTGTTTGTTACTGGGGCTCGGGGCCGGCGTGTTGACGCGAGGTTGGCATAAAAATGACTTGAGAAGTCGCATATTTATGGGCGCACTTCTTATTCTGTTAGTAACTATGTGCGGTAGAACTATGCGCCGAAACCTTGACTGGCGTGACGAAGAAAGTTTGTTTCGGAGTGCGCTACATATCAATCCACCAAAAGGTTAGTTTACTTTTATAATATCATAATTATGTTAAAATTACTCATATATGTTAGTTTTAATTTTGTCTGGTCATGTTTTAGTATTAAAGTAGAACCAGACGAGCCGCTGCTACATTTTGGTAGCTTAGTCAAAAGTTTGGGAAAGTTCTCCGTTTGCGCCTGAAAGCAAGACACAATTAATTTATTTGAGAGACAGCTACAAACTACCTGTCCACGGGGTGGTGTGGCGCGTTAGTTCCTCAAAATTGAAGTAGCTGCCAGGTCGTCTACTCGTGTAGTGAGGGCTCACAAATTTATAATGTATTCAGTATTCGCAGTCGGACTCTTGACCTCTCTAGTGCGCCATTAAACATGCATGTGCGACTCACAGCGGCACCAGGGAGCTTCCCTTGCCGTTCACATTTGTAACATCTCAGAAAGAGAATCAGTCGTAATATTTTCTTTGTGCCCATCCCTGTTTCTAACCTTCTTTATTTGCTTACTAATATAGATTTGCAAAATGTTTGCTAGAGGCTATCTTACATACTTACAAACGTCAGTGGTCCAGCGGTCAGGAGAATAGCTTTCAGTTCTGTAGTGTCAGTTTAGAATAACAGTATATTACAATCAATAAAACTTATTTTTTTATAAATTATAAATTTTATTTATTATTAATCAAAATACAGTTTTTTCCACACTGACAGTCATCTGATACTGCTAACTTAAACTGAGAAATATAAACACCTACTTCAACAGGTTCTTTAAAGTAGCAAAAAGAAGTTAAAAAATAATGCTTCCCTTTAGGAATCACAAAAACTATAACTCAATATGTTCCTTTCGCCCACGACGCAATAATTCAACTAAATTATGACACTATCGATGGGTGTTCGATGATAAAACTGTTCAAGTTGTTTCAGATTGCTCGTAAAAAGTAGATTTTACTTATAAAATTATTTGCAAAAGTTACCACAGTTTATTGCTCGACGAACTTTTGCGAACGATGAACACTTTTATTTGAATTACTAAAGGGTTGTGTTTGATATATTTTTCTAAGCAAAAAAAAATTTTCTTTTTTATAAATCTACACATTAAACTCATATATATATATTTATGGCAAGAGGGGGTATGGTACACTCACATTTCACTTCAATACAATTGTGTAAACAAAGTGACTGAAGAATTTATAATTCTCAAACCTTAGATAACCTTCTAAACGCAAAAAAAGCCTACGTTATTACGTATAAAGATTAGTAGGGTATTATGTTTGAAGAACTCACTTATCAAAAGGATCAGGATACAATAAAGATTTATGAAAGAATATTGCCTATAAGAATCAATAAAAGGGGTAAAATGAAAGGACAACAAGTATTATAAGAAGCCACTAGAGCTGGAACGTAGTCATATAAATCACAAATCTCTTATTCAGTTTGGTAAACTGCGTTCTATTATATCGCTTCGACGCGCTCACTATTTGTCTTGGCAGCGGTTGGATAAAGACAATTTTGCTTGCCTTTTTATTTTATTTTCCTTTACTTTATACACAAGCAGATAGGGAAAATGATGAAATGGAAAAATATGCTTTAATATGAAGTATAAGGATTTATTGATCTACAAAAACGTTTACTCGCTCGATCAGAAAATATAAATCGGTGCTTAACGTTTGCATAAAATATCCTAATACATTTTCGACGCGTAAAAGAATATTTATAAGACCTTTCAAGAAACAATTATCTGAAGTACTTATACCGTTTCTATTTTATTGTTTCGTGATTCGAATTCGTAGCGAATTGGCAACACGAAAAGCTTTTTATAAACGACTGGGAGAATGAATTAAGAAAACGACGTAAAAAACGAAATCGTAGCCGAAAAGTTTATTGTTTTTCGTGTTGCTCCTTGTGCCTGACTAAAAGTAAACCATTTTATTTATTCACATGCAAGTTTCAGCTGGCGCTTGAAATCAAATATTCAGTAGAAGTAGGCCATCTCCTCAGCAGTCAACTGAAATCTGACTGCTTACTTGGAGTAACTTAAACTCGCATTGTACATTACCTTGCTTTATGTTCTTTAATATTTCAGAGAAGCCGGTCAACTGTACAGAGCTTGTTTTTGTCTGTCTATTTTCATGTCTTCTTTATTAAAAGCTTCCATTTTTACAATGTCGTGATGAAATACGTTTGTAGTGTACTTTCTTTTACTTTGACCTTTTACTTGACTGACGCAAATGACTTCTGAAATAACGGCCTTTGTTTGTTTGATTCGAGGTTTTTAAAGGCTTCAAAATAACAAAATTATTTCTTAAGGCATATTTATAGCAAATAATGCTAGTCATAAAGTATTAGTCGTCCATTTTGCACATTTATATTAATGTTACATAATGCAGCGGGTCAAATTGGTATATTATTTATGCAAGAGAGGACGAACAGAATAATCCTGAGGCATCAAAAGTGACTGACAGTTATCCGGACGAACATATTTTACCAATTCCCTCTTTGAATACGTTTTTAATTATTGATATCCCTTTCTCATTTCAGTAATGAAACGGGTAGGAAATTTGAAATATGCAGCACACTTAAAATAATACTGTGATTAACTAGTGCTTAGTTTTGTCTGGTTTAAATAAATCGTGTTGTTGTTTGTTGAAATTAGAAAAAAAAACGTGGTAAAAATAAATAAAGTTATTATCTAAATATATATATATATATATATATATATATATATTTAGATAATAACTTTAGCCAGAGCAACTAAATTTGAAATTTCTCATTCACCTATGGAAGACAAATGGGAAAAAGCTTATGAAATAAAGAAGAGTTGGAAATAACCAATTTAAAAACCCTAATAAAGTTGACTGGTACGGAACTCACGGGGAGAAATAGCTGAGTAGCGTAAAGTTTATTTCATCATCTTTTCCCCACGCAACTTTCCAAAAGTAGCTGAGGAATTTCTAATTTCTTAGCTCTGGCTACCCCCCTTCTAGGGTTTATAGCCGTGAGTATATGTATGTATCGAAACGTAATGGATAGAAATTAAAAGTAATACAGATTAGATTGTGGCCCCACCCAACTAGTGTTAATTGAATATTCGTTATATGTATTTCCTATAACATTGTAATTATTAATTTAAAATATAAATAGCTAATAATGTTGTCTGTAACTAGCCTTTATGATATTATATTATAGCGTTTTTGTACATTTACCAGTTTAAAAGAATGCTTTTAAGCTAGCCATAGAAAATCACGCTCAGGAAACAAAGTAAAGTACGGTGTAGTGTCGGCTTAAAATAGCACTACCCCATTTCTTCCGGTGGGTGTACGTAAGAGGCGACTAACGGTATTGAGGCTTTTGAGGGATTTTTGGGTGATGCGGTTGGAGATCCATCACCACCTTTATTTCACCATCTTTCCCCCACGCAACTTCCAGAAGTGGCTGAGGAACTTCTAATTCCTTAGCTCTGGCTACCCCTTCTTGGGATTTATAGCCGTGAGTATATGTTATTATGAAACAAAGGTAACAATGTTAATTACCGAACCGTATTCACCCTTTCAAACATCATATCATTGTCAAGTTCTAAATCTAAGATTATCTATAAGGCATACAAACTAACATTAAAATATCGTTTGTCGTCACGCAAGGGATGAATTAACTCGATCACAGTAATACGGCTAATTATATTTAGCTCTCCATTACTAACACAATTTTCTTTAGTTGCTTTCAAAGAAATGCATTATTCTTGTTGAAGTTGCCTGACACTATTATACTAAGCAAGGTAAACCCGGTTTATGATTTTTACAATCATAATACGTATTGCTTTAGTAAATTTTATATACTTTTCCGACAAATATAGTCGACTCCATTCGATAAGTAATACAGTACCGAACGGTGAAAATCTCAGCAATTAGCTGACATACATATATTTATGCCATTAGTCTCATTGCGGTAGGCAGACTATCGTTCGCTACTTTCTACTATCCTGGCACACCTTCAAAATAATTCATTCTCTTCTTTTGTTCACACTTAGCACGCCTGCATTTTCTAGCCCATTCTCTATTTCATTTGAATGTGTTTTCCATGGTCAACCTCTCACCATAAAGTAAAACACTTATTATAAGTTTATACGGAGATCATATAAGGTGTATTTTTAGTACCCATTTCTTCCCGTGGGTGTTTGTAAGAGGCGGCTAAGGGTATAGGGGCTTTATAAGTGATTTTTGGGCGATGTGGTTGGAGATCTATCACCAAAAACCTTTGTTTTACAATCTTATGCGCACACACTTGCAAAAGTGGCTGAGGAATTTCTTATTCCGAAGCTCTGGCTGCCCCTATTAGGGATTTATAGCCGTGAGTATATGTATGTGTGTATTTCTTAGTCATCAAATGGGGAGTGAAATTAGTAAAAGAAGGCAGTCTTTTACAGACTTCAAAACTACTTTACTTGATTGGCAATAGCAATCTGTTATGTTTTGAGAAGAAGCCAAGTTTGTAACATGAAGTATCTATGTGTTTGAATGAAGCACTGGACGTAGTAAGTTCGTACCTCCGGCTGTTTTGAAATATTTAGTACCGAATCACTTATAAGGTATTTTTTAATTTATACATACTTAAGGCTATAAGTCCCAAAAAGGGGTAGCCAGTGCATTAGAATTAACAATTCCTCAGCCACTTTTGGAAGTTACTTAAGGAAATAAAATAAAAATAAAGTATTCAAATTACAGGTCATAAAATTATACGGGTACAAACAGTATTTCGTTATGCATAAATTATTTACATTCGTAGATAAATTGAATAGAAATCTAGTTTCGCCACCATATACGTAATATTATGTGAAATACATTTTAATTATTTAGATGAAAATCCTTTTTTAAGCAAACAGTATGTTTATACGGTACTAAAAGAATATTTAAATTGAAGACCAGTCATTTAAATAGTTTGCTTTTACTGCCAGACAATTTGGTAATTAAACATACACATAATTAAAGGTACTCAAAAATTAATAAAACTTCACTAAAAACAAAAGGATTACTTAAAATCAAAACATATCGATTACAGTGCAAAGTTTGTTAAAACAATCCTACGTTAAAATTTGCTCAGAGCGGTACCGTGTTAGTCTGAAAAACTTGAGCCCAAAACAGTGTTTTGCTTTCATTGCGGGTCGGCGTTGCGGTGACAGCGGCCAATCCTTCTACGGTGGTTCGATGTAATCGGCTAAGCCCAGGGTTTATCGGACCATCTTTCACATCGAGTCGTCGCGATAGCTACTCCGAGTGGCAACTCTAGAGATTAGCGCTTTTATCCTAGTGTAATTCGTGACCGACCCGTCTTACCACTATTTAGTCGTCCATCAAAGTTTCAAGCTTTTAGGAAGTAATTTGAATGGATTGGATTTAATGCCTTTCTGGGTTAATATTTAAATTATTATATATTTTATAGTAAGAGAATATGACTTGCTAAAGCTTGCATAACCTGAGTATACAATAATTCATGTGATAGTGTATACATCCATAGTGGCAATTGGCCTACTTCAATTGCCAAACATGTCCTTACATATTTGCTTTAATATACAAACGATTTTTTTTAATGAAAAGCTGCGGCAAAATATGAAAACATTGATTGCTTTTTAAGTAATTGTATCAAATATTTTATGTAACTCAACTTACTTTCTCTGTTAAAAAAAACAGTTAAAAATTTTGAAATATAAAATTTACCTAGAAATACAGGTTTGAAACATCATAATTCATCAAAAGATGATTAAAGCAGAGAATTAAATAAAAGCAATGATTTTAAAGTCGTACTCTTATTCATCCTTTCGGTTTGACTTCGTTGAAAGATGTCATTCAGAAATTTTAATTAAAAGCAGACAGAGTTGAGTTCTGGCATCACTGTTCTCGAAACGTTGCTGAAACCAAACCACTTGACAAAAGAAAGTGGTTAATTTAGCCTGTAATTGAAAAACAAAGAAGTTTGAGGACAAAGTTATAAACGGAAACAACGCTCATGAACAATAAGTGGGTTTAACTCAAACACAATATTTTGTGAAGGAAATTTAATTAATCTTTGTATTAAGGTAGCTTTATTGATCACCAAATTACTTTGCTTATGAAATTTGTGATTGTTAAGTCGTTGAATAAGATTTATTCTGTTTTCGACAGTCAATTGCCGCGTGAATTCTTTTGCTTATCAATATATTTAATAAAAATAATTATTGTGTTTAATAATTTTCATCATATTTTTAACGGTATAATTTTGGATTATTTTCATGTAACTTTATGACAAAGATAGTTTTTTAGCCATTTTAAACATTAAATCAAAATTGTGTAGTGTCGGCTTAGAATAGCACTACCCCATTTCTTCCGGTGAGTGTACGTAAGAGGCGACTAACGGTATTGGGGCTTATAAGGGATTTTTGGGCGATGCGGTTGGACACCCATCACCAACAACCTTTATTTCACCATCTTTTCTCCATGCAACTTCCAAAAGTGGCTGAGGAATTTCTAATTCCCTAGCTCTGGCTACCCTTTCTAGGGATTTATAGCCGTGAGTATATGTATGTATGTATGTATCAAAATTAAAAAATATATATTGTGGAACACATCAACATGCATACATACATATTATATACCAATCCAAATTATAACTTTTCTATTTGCTTCGCGGCAGTCAGATTCAAAATTCTTTAAATACACGGAATAAAATTAATATTGAAACTGAATCACAAAATAAAAAGTTATTGCTCTCTATATGCTATCTATAACGCTAATACTTGGGCAAATATTTCTCCTCTGGCAGTGGGTGTTTAATGTTCGAGACAAGGTATTTCACCTAAAATCTCAAGAGAGTTTCACTAAATCTTGGTGTTTGGTTCCGACCACAGAGTTCGTTGCGAGTTCCATAAACTTTGCTTCATAACTCCCTATTGATTTTGGCTTAGTCCTATCGTCTGTCATCGTTTAATGTTATTATATCTCTTCAAACTTTTGAGTTCGATTGCTGTCACTCTTAATGATGTTTAGGTAATTAAATTTCAAGACTTGAATAAATCGCTTTTGAATTTGACCACAAGTGGATAACAGTGATGCTGACTTGAAAATTTAGAACGTTTGAAATTATTCTATATCATACCATTACGAATATAGTAAATTTCAAAGTCACCACATTACTTCTTACGCAAAAGCTCAATTTTGGTCTGAAATATGAATTCATCTTATTTGTATAATAATGAAGATCAATTTAATATTTATAATTATATGATTGTAAAAGACACTTTATTAATTGGGTATTATAATTAATTTAATTTATTGGGTAGGTCTGCTTATTTTCCTTACGTTACCATACTTTTCCTTATTCAATTGCGTTCTACGCTTTAGCTGAATTCCACTTATTCTTTTTACTTACTCATTGGCAATAGGGTAGACAGAGACGATCTATTGCCACTTTTTCACGAATTTTTGGCTTATTATAAATTAACCTATTTGTTTTACAATTTATTTATTTATTTAAATCAACTTGCAAAAAGTAAAAGTTTAATAAAATTAATAACTTTATCTTTTAGCAACAATTTCAACAAATTAAGTGAACCCTTTTTAATAGTAGTATAATTTTTTTACTAGAATTTTCATTTGTTGAAATTCTGTAGCCCGTTAGGAATGAAAGGCGTGAGTGTGTATAAAAAACATAAAAATTTAACGTACCTATCTAATAGGCTATTTGACTGTAATAAAAATATACAATTCTTTTATTTCATTAGTCTTAATATTTCTTTTTTATGCGAGATAAAAATATAGCATTATTTCACTAAAATCCGTCTTCTAAAATAAATATTTTTGATGCAACTGAGTGACTAAAAACGACCGTGATTGGCTATTTCTATAATGACGTAGATCGCGCATAAACAGACTGTGTATCGCTTCGCTCATTGGTGTTTAATGCGGAATTGATGTCATTTGTGTTATAGCCGCCATATTACTTAAAGTCGCGTTTTCTAGGCACATTTGAATATTGCATTTTGTTTTTCGATTTTTTAATAAAATAGCTAAAATGAAGACAGAAAAATATTTTTTAGGGCTTCTTATAAACAAATTAACACCGTAAGATAGTTTTCAAAATTTAGTCAAATAGCCTATTGTACTCAAGAATAAAAATAACGAAATGGGGTCATCACAATTTTGAATTCCTCACTCATTTTCGCATCTTCAGTGAGGTGAAAAATGTCAGAAATATGTGAGTCGCAAAACTTACAAAGCCTCAAATCCATTGGCTGCTTTGAATGTTTCCCATGCGGAGAATTGAGTCAACACTATGCTAAGCCAGCACTGTAAGTATGACTTTATATTTTAAGTATTTAAATAAATTAAAGCATTAACATTTTAACTACGTTCATCAAAATGAATTGCTTGAACAACAACCTAGGCGTACTGTATACATCGTACTCACATATTCAAACAGTATGGTTATTTATTTAAATTTAATATTTCATAAAGTTGTTTAAATTGATAATCATAAATATCATAATACAGTATTCTAAAAACACCATTGGTCGCTATGACTTTGTTAACTGAACATTAAAAATTTTAAATGTATAAATATGAATTCATTTATAAAAGGCTTAGAATAGCACTATGCCATTTCTTCCGGTGAGTGTACGTAAGAGGCGACTAACGGTATTGGGGCTTTTAAGGGATTTTTGGGCGATGCGGTTGGAGACCCATCACCAACAACCTTTACTTTACCATCTTTGCCCCACACAACTTCCAATAGTGGTTGAGGAATTTCTAATTCCTTAGCTCTGGCTACCCCTTCTAGGGATTTATAGCCGTGAGTATATGTATGTATGTATGAATTCATCTGTTAGGAACATTTGAATAAGTATGGAGCATTACATGCAAACTTACATACAAGATAAGCGTAAAAATTATAATCCTATTCCTTCAATCTAGTAAAAAGACATAAATATTACACCATAACTTTATAAGAAAGAATCAATAATTATTTAAAAGTTTATACGTGCAGCTGGGCGCTTGCAAAAGCTACAAAAAGTTTTGTGGTGCTTACTTGCCTTTTCCGCTGTCCATTTTCGAGTTTTGGCAAATATTCATGCATGGCAAAAGAGGAAGTTTGCACAAGAGACTTTGTGAGGCTTGCTCGCTACAGTCACATGTGGGGAAAACAAAAGTTTCTAATCTAGCCAGATTGTTTCTACTTTTTTGTGTTCACATTTTATCATTTATACTTTTTTAAATCTACTGTTGTTCATATTTTGAGTGTTTAAAACTTTATCCAGAGCAAATATTTACTCAAAACTACAATGCACATACAAATATATAGATAGATAAGTAAGTCAAAATATCAGAATACAAGACATTTGAGTGCATTATGCTAAAGCCAGGATTATTACGTTTAACATTACGGCAATTCAACGTTTACTATGCTAATAAAAAAAGGACGATTTTCTCAGAAATCATTACACAAAACCGCATCTATGCTAAGGCCAACACCAACTATAATTAAAGTAAAGTGCTTCGGTGGGTTATTTGGCAATAAATTATTAAATATTTTACTAGTTCTCCCCTTATCACAATTTTATAGAACATAAAATACTTGGCTATTGCAAAATCGCTAAATCTCTTAATGGACTGTTAAATTCAGTAACATTGTTAGCGTACCAAACACAACATATTTCACTCAACATCCTCCTTACTGCTAATGGTGTCGATCGTAAATGGTCTTTATTTTCTTTTTGATGTTATCCTATTTAGGTGGATATTTTACGGTTCTTGTTTATAGCTGGCGCGCCTACAAAAGACAAGTGTTTGTTTAAGAAAAGTGCAAACAAATCGGGGATAACGACATTGATGATCAATCAAATGGAGTCTCGCTCAATTTAGGTGAAGCTCTTCATTGCAAACTCTTTTGACTATCTTTATATATTTGTTTGTTTATTGATTTTATTTCATAAACAGATTGTCTCTAGTGTTTACAGCAGATATGAGATATGGTACTCGTAAGCACTATGATTCGTTTTGTAGTTAGGTTTTATAATACTTCCTTTTTATTCACCTATGCGTCAAAAGGTTGAAAGGAAGAGATCGCTTCAAGTGATAAGACCACCTATTGAACATCATTGTGAAATCATATTGCTTGTTAATATTTATTTTGAGGATGCACTTCTATGCTTACTTTGATAGCTGTAAGGGATTAAGTAAAAAAAAGGAAAGTGAAGATTTTGCAAAAGAGAGGCAGATGATTAAGTTAAGTTTGTGTGTAGGTGTAACAAAAGTGGGCAAATTGATTTGAATTTAAAAAGACAGTGATCCGGTACGCTAACTGTAGCGCGATTCAGAATAACACTACCCTATAATATTGCCACGGGTGTAGCACGAGGCATTAGTGATTTTTTAGCTTTTAATTCAATTTCACCAACACTCACTTATTTAACCATCATTGCCCCCCTTATTTTTCAAAAGTGTCTGTGAAAAGATTCATTTTAGAGCTCTGACTACCTCTGTACTAAATTACATCTGCGAGAATATGATTATTAAGAGTACGCGAACAAAGTTGCGCGCGGAAAGATAGTCATTTAGTAAATTACTCAACTCAACTTAAACGTTCACGCCGTATATCCTGAAAGGGTTGGCAGAGGTACATATACTTCTGAACAGCACGTTACATTGTCAAGTGGTGTTCAGAGTATCCACGTTTAGCTTGGACAGTGTACTCATGTGATAGGGGACAGGCCTAGTAAATTAATAATGTTTTAAATAAACAAGAATATGTTGTGTTTCCTGATAAAATGATTATATAAAAAAATATTTTGTTTCAGCGTACGGGAACTTAGGCAGTGTATTGAGTGCACAAGGAAGAACTGTGGAGGCAGAGGCGGCCTTCAGAAAAGCTTTGTCTCATAGGCCAAATATGGCTGATGTACACTATAATTTGTAAGTAGATTGTCCCGTATTTAATAATTTTCAAAATATTTTACCAAATTTTGTTTACCCTTAATTATTGTCTGTTGGTGTCAGATTACATAACATAGCATAAACGTTTACACCGAATATCCCCGAAGGGGTTGGCAGAGGTACTAATACTTCTGAACATCACGTGACTTTGTCACCTGGTGTTCAGAGTACCCACGTTTTGCATGGACAGTGTACTCACGTGATAGGGGGCAGGCATATCAGGCGTGTCAGATTACCCACGTTTATTTCGCATTTTAACAACCCTGGTAAATTAACCACACATATGAATTTAGAAAAAACATGTAAGTGAAGACCCAACTCGGGATTTGAACCCACACTCCTCTTCATGAAAGGCGCGTGTTTTGTCTACTGAGATTTTAATCGTAGGTCTTAAAAATCATATACAATAAAGTTGCCGAAAGAGGATATTTATAAAAAAAATGACTCCAGTTGACATAAGAACTACTAGCACGATCACAATTATAAAAGATATATACAATAATTGCATTGCAAATCGTTCGTTGTTTTCTTTTTATATATATCAAAAAAAAACTTAATTCAATAGCACAAGACTCTATTTCCCATGACAGCTTCAGTAATGTTAATATAGGAAAAACCACTGATGAATCCGATTGGAATTGCAATGGGACATATAATACATTGAAAAGACTGTCGTCTCCTTTGCCCTATTGGTAAAAATAATATTTTATTCTGCTTCCCCGGGGAATGAAAAGGCCAACTCCAATCTTTGCAAAGGGACAGCCGTCGGAAAAAAGCTATGAAAATTCTAAAATGATGTGATTCCTACAATCCTACCATTCGTACCTACGTATAATTTTATTACACAGGGATTGAGCATCACAAACTTGTTTGAAAGATTAAACGCAAAATTAAGGGGCGGTTTGACGAAACAAGGTTAGCAACACAATTACAGCGTATCCCGCTGCTTGTAAACAGTTATGAAGTTCTTCTTTTTGGTTCAAAGTAAACAAGATACGCTCGCGCTGGGGGTTCTGTGAAAATGAAAAAAAAAGTTGCGCGGCAACCCTATTAATTCAATGAGGCAGTAGCGGGTGTTCTCGTATTAATCGAGCACACAAGGCTTCCTATGAACCGAGTCGGATTCGGGATATTTTGGCTTTCATGCAGTTTCACAAATTAACGTCAAACCGGATTCCGTAACGTGGCGTATTTATGAGCGGAGTCGTTTCAATCTCGGCCCGTATCTCTTACACAATAGCTATTGTTCGATCTTCTATTTAGGAGTCTCCTTGTTTGAATAAAACCCTTATAATATATTCCAGGCTCCGGGTTAACTAACAAACCCTCGGTGTTCGGTTCTATTTCATCATCGTATGCGAACAACTGGTTATGATCAAGCTTATTATAAACGATGTTTCGTATTATCAGTTTAATTTATGGAGGATATTTTCAGGATCTATTTAAATTTACCCGAAACACTTGAACGTTAAACTTGGTACTTAAGAAATGTTTGTTTTACGTTGATGTAAAATTTTACAGTTGAGATAAGAAAAATGTATGATTGCTACGAGTAGTATATAGTTCATTACGTTTTAGTTCGGAAAACTTTAGTACAGTCGAGGTGGATTCTAAAATAGATATAATGCTTACGTTTGTTAACGATGTTTTTAGAAAAACTTATGAATAAAATATATTACTAAGTATTTTAAGGAACCTTGACCAAGAAAATTTAATGAAGAAGAACATTTTAATTATAACAATAATCTCTTTAGTATTTTTATGCAAACCGTGCATGCCCATAGGCTGTGATATATTTTTTATACTGAACATAAACAGTTTATTCCTTATATTTGCTCTTTCTGCACAATACTGATATTGTATTTTTTTACTGTGAATCCATATTGAAGTATGTGACGCGAGTAGGTTTACGAAGCATTTTTTATTAATTTTACTGCTAAAAATGGCGTAGTAATTCTAGTTAGCTTTTTCAATTTTTAGATCAATGTTTCTAAACAACAGCTGAATCTATTTAAATAAGATTCAAATATAAAACAGTTTTAAAATAAGCATTATTTAAAAATGATTACCTAGATCAGTTTTTGTTTAAGTCCTGATTTTTATCTCAACATCTAACGCTGTTTGTAATCGAATAACAAGCAAAAAAATGCCTTTAAATCACGAATTTCACTTAACAATATTCGTTTGCAATGATGAAAGAATAATAAGTTGATTCCATTATTTTCACTGGATAGATATTGACTGCGAAATTGAATAATCCCAAGTTCAATATTCTGGAGGCTTATTTGTATTAAACGGGAGATGTGCCGTCCCGACATAATCTTTCCGCTTCCACCCATAATCGAAAGTAAATACGATTATAACCCAGCCTCGATTTAATCCAGGCATACGATATAAAACGCAGATATTGCTTATTAATTGTTTGTTGGATAAATATTTATTTGTGCTTTGCCTTCGTTGTTGGATTACGATGATGTGGCAACGCACGCTGAATGGGGAACCAAATGGTTTTGCGAAGCCATTATTCTAAATTTGAATTGAGATATTCAAACAGTTAACGTTGAAATTTGACATGTAAGGTTTTGTGTGTGAGGAATTGGTCGAAGCGATTTGAAATGTGATATTGTAAAAAATATAGAAAAAGAAATATTATGATTTAAAAGAAAAGTAAATTGGTTAAATAGAGTTGTAGAGCCAATGTGGATGGCAATATCCATAAGAGAATGTCGTAAATTTGTAAAATTAATGTAATTTTAATTAAAATATTCGTAGTTCAATTTAATTTCTTATTTTCTTATTTAAAGCGGAAATTTCATTTTATGTTCATTATTTAGAATGTCTGTGACGTTATTTTTTTTTAGAAAATTTGAATCTACGCACTTTAACGCACGTCATATACGCCGTATATTATTGAAAGGCGGTACTCAAATTAAAGATGATCACTATCGCGGTATTAAAGAGTGAAACATGAATCACAACTAATGTATACTCGTATATACTTAAATGCGTGGCAAACTTATAATTAATTACGATAGAATTAGAAAAACATCACTACATTTCCTTCCATGGGTGTCGTAAGAGACGCTACGGGAATGGAGCTTCTTAGTGATTACCGGGTGATGCAGTTTGAATATATCAAGAACAAGAACAATCACTTTTTTGATCATGTTTTTCCGCCAAAAATTCCAAAATTTACGTATCTTTGTTTATATCTTTGCTGCCCCTTTTTAAATTATAGTCATGAGTGAAAGATGGAACTTCAGCATAAAATAACCTTGATTCTTCAGTGGCGCCACCGCCGTTTTTGTGCTTTTCCTATACTTATGCATTTGAAGGTGTATCCGGATAGTGTGTAAAGCATTGAATAGTTAAAAATAATGACTGATATATAAACCGATTACACTTTTATATTGAAATAAGAAAGATATGGTAAATAGATAAATACATAATATACTCACGGGTGTAAATCCCAAAAAAAGGGAGTTAGTAATTTTGGAGGATAAATCCTTACTTAATCCCTATCATTTCCCTAAAGAATTGTAAAATAAAGTTTATGGTGTGGTAATAGGTCTCCAGCTACATCGCCCATAAATCGGGTAGTTGTATTCTAAGGAAATACTATACATCGAAATATATGATTTAAAATTATAACAATAAAATTATGTGTAATTTGTGCGATTGTTGTATTTACATGTTGTATAATATGAGGAACTGAATAAAGATTTTTTTACTTTACTTTACTTTTTTGAATATGTATAGCAATAACTTTGTGGCAAATTGTATTGAGCGAGGTCTTATTCTAAAAAGCTCGTGTGACACAGAAATTTAGCTGCTCTTCAACATTCAAACTCACGCTTTCGGAATACAACTTGCTGAACAATAGTTTCACTCGCAAGAACCTACATTGTTCCTGAAGATATTGTTTTAATTCTTCGTGTATACAACATCCTTTGTGTCGCTTTATTTATACAAGTTTACCAAGAAGAGGTTGTCTAAAATAATGAACGGAACTCTTACAATGTGGATGAATTAGCGTAATTGAAGTTGGGAACCCCAATAATTAGCTTCTTGATAGTTGGTCCCTTGGGTTGCTCAAACTGTATCACTTAAGTATATATTCTCCAAATTTTGCCTTTTCTTACACTTTTTTAAGTTGATCCACCAAATGACATTTGCTCTTAAGTGCCTGAGTGTAACTATGACACCGTTTAATTGGTTTGTTTTAAGAGCTCTAATGCGCTAATGGTCAATCGGTTTTAAGTTTCAGCAAAAAAATGGCTGTATGACGAATTTTACAATACTCATTTGGTCAATATTATTTAAGTAAATGTTTGTTTCTTGAAATTAATATAATCATGCTATTAACAATAGTTCAATTTCGTTAAATGAACTGTAGAATAACTAGGCTTCCAGTCAAATTATATTCCAATAATTACTTTTGAATGCAGCAGAAATATGACAATGACAGGCTGACTGCCAGGCATTTTCCGAAAACAAATTAAATTTCATTTTATTTTCTACAATTTGTGGCATGGTTTCATCGTATCTAATAGTTAACATTACACTTGTTGTTTTCATTTTAAAATTTTATAATTTAAATGATTTCATACAAATACGATTAACTTGTAGAGTAGCTGTATAATCTTAGAATAGCACTACCCCATATCTTACCGTGGGTGTATATATGAGGCCACTGATTGGGAATTAGCTAGTGCATTTTGGGCAATGCGGTTGGGGCACGTAAGAGACAAGATTAATAAACGTCAATAAAACTGGAGATGTCTACCAGGTCCGTACAAAATCGCAACCGATATTATCTGGCTACCCCAATGGGAACTTATGGTGCAAGTATATGTATGTAAAGTATATCTTAACATTCCAACCTTCAAAGGTTTACCTAAAGAAAGAATATTTCTAAATCATAATCTAGTTTTAAAGAATTGGTAATTGGTTTTAATTATTATTTGCGTCTTTCCCCAAAACACATAAATTAAAACACTAGATGTCAGAATCACGTATTAGAATGCGAAAATAATAAAATGAAGTCGTAATATGAAAGTCTCGGGTTTCATAACGAGCGCGTTTCCGAGGCTGTTATCGTATCACTAGACTGTCAGAAGCACCGCGCAACCACCTCTGCCCTACATTTGAACCTATTGAATTCGTTTTATTTTATACAACACTACTACGGTTAAGTAAAACTTGTTCGTTTTGCTTCAATAGTTCAGTATGATAGAAGTGAGGTAAGTTAGTCATTTCATTACATGTTTGTCGGATTTTAATAATTAATCACTTATTATTATACTAAAAAACATATACTCACGCCATTTGGGTAGGCAGAAATATGTCTTTGTCACAGCATATCGCCTATGTCATACAGACAACTGTGTTTGTGTCGGATCTTTTTATATTTCCTCTATCTATTCTACATTGCAAGCATTTCTTTAATTTATAGGATACCCGATTCCCCTATTTTTGTCAAATGGTCTCTTCTTACATGTTTACTACATAACATAACATAACATAACATATACTCACGGCTGTAAATCCCTAGAAGGGGTAGCCAGAGCTAAGGAATTAGAAATTCCTCAGCCAATTTTGGAAAGCTGAGTGGGCAAAAGATGTAAAAATAAAGGTTGTTGGTGATGGGCCTCCAACCGCATCGCCCAAAACTCCCTTAAAACCCATAATACCGTTAGTCGCCTCTTACGTACACCCACCGTAAGAAATGGGGTAGTGCTATTCTATGCCGACACTACACAGCTTTGTACGATCCTGGCAAAGCTCTCTAGCTTAGTTTACATCCACCAATACATACTTTTTAACTCTTTGAGCACACTATCTATTTGATTCAAATGTGTCCTCCATGGTCGTCTTAAACTTACATTAGCTCTATAGATCTCTTTCAGCAGTTAACTATCATCCATCGTCTCTATATGCCCAAACCATCTAAACATTGCTATATTAAAACATTTTAAATTCTGAATAATATTGATCCCTTAAGAATATTACCTCTAATCACTATACTATAACCACCATAATAACGGGAATAAAATTCGCTATTAATATTATATATATATACTACTTTTTTGCCCCGCGACTTCGTCCGCGTGGACTTCATTTTTTGCATCCAGTTTACATAATACCAAAATACCGAAACACTATCTCAACTTCTGTTTTTTATATTTATAATCCCGCGGGCGTTGTAAATGACATTAAGGACTGAGGCTTTTTAAGTGATTGTTGGGCGATGCAGTTTGTGACCCATCACTAACAACCTTTATTAACCTATCTTTTATCAATATATTTCCAAAATTGGGTGAAGAATTAGTATCTCCGAAGCTATGGCTACCCTTTTATGGAATTTATGGTTGTTAGCATATATTCATGAATGATTGATAGATGGATTTCATAAATTCAATCGCACCAAGTTTAATTATAAAATGTAAAAAAACTCTATATTAAATTTCATTTGCTATATAAACCCGTTAGGGGTTGAGTTCCAAAAATTCCTTTTTAATTGTTCATAAGAATCATGAAACAAATATACCAAGTTTTTATGTTCAGAAATGAGAATATCTTTAGTAAGTACAGATACGGATAGTAGTTTGGCGCTGCGGCGACACGGCCCGGTGCTGCCCCCTACACTGACCGTTGGTGATAGTGGGAGAGCTTGCAGCGATTGCTCGGCAATATAGGGATGATTAGTGGTGGATCTCCTTCCAAAATAATCGCTAAATTGAAGGGATAGTGCTTGTTATTATTATATATAGTGTTATTTTAAGCTAACAAAACATTTTTTTACAAAAAGCTTGAATTACCTGAGATACGAACCCGGGACGATTGATTCATAATAGTTCTAATTAAATATTCATAGTAGTTAGTTATACCGCTATGCCACGGAGACGTTACCGGGGCGGTGTCAAATTTTTATTACGCTTTAATTCATATTAGTCTTACTATTGATAAACAAATTTGTCATTTAAATTGATGAAACCCCTTCATCTTTCCAAAATGAACATTAACAAAGTGTCTGATGTGAATTCCATCGATGATAAAAATAATCGCTGCAATATTTTGAGCCATATATGAGTTAAGGTTTTTTGCGGATTCCTTAGTTTCAAGGAATCGTCGTCGTTTCATTTAGCTTCTAAATTTACATGTTAATATTCGTTTGCAATATAAGTAGATGTAAAAAAAATGTATACGATAAAAAAATAGTACGTCATCCCTCGGGAGTTCCTTATTTTCGGGGATCCATTACCGTACCATTAAGCTTCTAAATTTTGATTTTTATATTAGTTTACAATATTTTACGTTGTTTTAAACGATACACAGCGCCATCTCCAATGCATCCAGCAAGCAAACAATATTTTTGATTTCCCGTGGGAACATATATTTTTCCGGGATAAAAAGTAAATTTAATTTAGACTTCTAACTACACGTCTGAAAAATTTCAAAGCAATCGGTTCAGTATTTACGGCGTGAAAGCGGAACAAACAAACAAACTCACTTTCCCATTTATAATATTAGTATGGATATATATTTTCCATGCATTTATTAGCATACCTACTAAATTTACTAGACAATCAACACTAATAGGTTTTTTTTGTTTTGATGTAGTCCTGCGAAGTGTTCGATTTATATTGTTATGTATCTGAAAACCTATAGAAGAATATGCCAATAAGGTCGACCACAACCAAACTAGAATCTTAAATAAGGTGTATTTACGTACAATCTGTAGATTTCAGCCCATTAAACTTGCACAGCTTTTACACAGTTATTTGATCGATAAGTCAGTGTAGAAGCGAGCGTACCGGCTCAAGTATGTACGCTATGCGTCAGATAGCGGAGGAAATTCCTGTTTATCCTGGAAGCTCTGCTAAGCCATACGACAGGAACACGACACACCAGTTTGCACTTGAAAACAACACTGCATCGGAATTCGCGCTATTTTAATCTAATCTCGCCACCCACTGTATTGTTTATTTACATTACACTACGCTGCTCGAATTTAAGGTTTTAACTGGTTGAATTATGTGCTGTTGCAATTGCATGAATTCTAGTGAATTCAGATTGTTTAAATATTGTTAACTGTAGAGTAGATTTATGTCAAACATCCTTTATTTTTTTGACACAAATAAACTATCTCTTCTTCGTTTTTGAATAAAATGTACTTTGTATCATATCTTTAAAATAAGTTATTAAATTATTTTATTACAATTGTGCTTGATATAAATGATATGCTCGGTTCCTTATGGTTTTTCTAACCCTATTTTCTTAACCACATTAACATTCTAATAGATTTTTTTGTATCATACTACTTTTGATTTGTTCTAGTTTCAAAAGAGGTATAATTGATTAAAGTTGATTTCTACTTATCGATAAATAACAATGCGTGCTGGACAAAATCTCAATAAGCAATTATTAGTTTATACGACTTCAGTTCGCAATTTTATGTATTGTATGTAGCGGTATCAAAATTAAATTTAGTTTAAAGTTCCGATTTAGAAATTCTGTAAATCACTTCCAGTAAGACCTATTGTGCTAACAGTATTTGTTGACTTCAAAGAGACGATGAAATATTAAATTCAAATTTAATTACAGTGGGCAAAGTTTTGAAGTTTGCTCAGTCGCGAATTATACGACCTTAGGCAATGACGTGACTCAATCAAATTGCCAATCGAACGGCTTCCAGTAATTGAAATGAAAGACTACAAAGGGAAATTCGGAATTAATCGTTTGTGAATATATAATGCTGGTCGAAAACATGCTTTATGTGGTCATTGTTAAGGTTCCTTTTGTATCTGGCGCCATTTTGCACCAATCAGGACGTCAGCAAAACAGTCATACCTCTTTACAAGAGTCACCTTCACAATTAAAATCATTTTACGAGTGAAGTTTACGTATTTTTTCTCCCAATAATAATTCGTACTTATCCTCAGGGTTATCCTAAAACTACAAGATATAAGAAAAATATTTAATTGACCACGTTGCATCCACTTTGTAACTATCCTCATTTGGCATTCTCTATTTTAATATAAGGTCAATCGTTTTTGAACTTATCATATTGCGTCGCGCTGACTTCTTTTTATGTAAACGGTTGTTTAAGACACAAATAACTAAACTACGCCTGTGTCATTGAAATATAAACACTTAAAACTCTCTGTATGGATCACCACGATTATTAAATGATTGCATCGTTCGTGCGTTAAAATCAATATTAAACACCAATAATAATAACACAGGTTTATTTATCAGTTTCAGTGGTATTTAGTTTATATATCAAAGAAAATTTGTTAATCAAAAATATATATAAAATTACTACAATAATTGAAACATAATAATCGAAAATTAGTAAACATGTTAGAAGAGACCATTTAGAAAAAAATAGGGGAATCGGGTATCCTATAAATTAAAGAAATGCTTGCAATGTGTTAACGTAGATAGAGGAAGTATAAAAAGATCCGACGCAAACACAGTTGTCTGTATGACATAGGCGATATGCTGTGACAAAGACATATTTCCGTAATAATATAATGTAACTCTTGGAGCTCCTGTCATTCCTTTTGTTGATTTTTTTCCCTTTTAGCTTTCGTTTCTCAGAACAT
Organism: Bedellia somnulentella; assembly: GCA_963576735.1. Classification (NCBI taxonomy): domain Eukaryota; kingdom Metazoa; phylum Arthropoda; class Insecta; order Lepidoptera; family Bedelliidae; genus Bedellia; species Bedellia somnulentella. Next base: position 12,294,430 of record OY755179.1, read on the forward strand.
TAAGTTACTTTAGTGTATTTTTATAACAAATGTTACTTGTTAGTTCAAAGAATTCAGTTTTTATATTATCGTGTTTTTATAACAATTAGAGATAATAAGTGCTGTTTTTCTCACAATATGTTATGATGAATCTTTCCAAAAATTATGTGCACCTAGAATAATTAAAAGTTATTGTTCTTTGTTTTCAAAATAATGATCAAATATATATGTTTTTAACAACAAATCGAGTTGACTAATTTTAATACTTCTCTACAGAAAAGTAAGAATAGAAAGAAATGATTCGTAGAAAAGTATTTTACCTACAAATATACACACATAATACATTGACGTATTTACCGAGCTTGCGAACAAGTTTCCAACAGTAGAACGCCAAGTGCATATCGATGTAGCTCAGTTCTAGAGCTAAACACACAAGTTGTATACGCAAATACGTGTTTTAATCAACGATTCACAACCAGTTGCTTGTACTGATTCCGAGTGCTTGTATTTGGCGTCAGAACCTATATCTTTAGGATGAGTGAGAGAACTAATTAGAGAGATCCTTAGCTTTGTTTTGAAAAAAGGTTATTTATAAGTAATTTTTGGTAGCTTAAAGTTTTTAGGGTAACGCTACGGAAGCTGCTCTGAAATTCTGTAGAGTCTAAAGACAATGATCATTAATTAGTGTGTTGCCAGTTTTGACTTACGGAACACACATTGGCCAATGTTCGCCTATGTTAGCAGTTTCACACCATCAAATCCGTAACAAGGAGATCTTTATAAGAATCTGTGTTACTGGCATAGCCCACAGAAATGCAAATTTGAGTGGGACTCGGTCGTAAATTTGTACCCAGAACTTACTGTAGTTGGGTTATTTGGCGCCAATATATAAGTTTAAATCGTGTATCAGTTTTTTATCATTAATGCATTAAGTACTTACATATACAATAAAAAATATGATACTCGTATTATTGAATTAACTTAAATATTTGCCTGTTTCCTCTTGAGTTTTATTCGACAAATTTTCTTTTTTAAAGCACTTGCATCTTATAGGACAAAATAACAAGTGATTTTAACACAATACAATAATTCATTGAAATAAAAACATTCTCGTTACGCTTAGAATATCTCTCTCCAATATTTTCCCGTAGGTGGCTTCCGCGTGGATTCCCGTGTCTATAATCGAGGCTTTTTAAGTCTATGTCGGGCTATGCTGCTACAATCCGTCTTTAATTCCTCGAACTTGAGAGGGCGCAACGCTATCTTCTTAAAACGATTTATAATAAACAACGAAGGTTTTCTACAGCTGAATTATATAAATTATCCGACGTACTTTCTGTGAGACAGCTTTACATACTCCAATGCGTTTTAAGAAATCACAAATTAGAGGAAATAAAACTTAAACAACAACAACCTAGACGCAAATCACATATAGTTATACCGCCTATCAAAACAAAAACAGTTTTCGCTACCAATCAATACACCAGAAAATCAGCTGATTTGTATAATAAAATTAACAGTACACTTAGCATATACTCGAAATCTAAACGTGAGTGCAAAATATCAGTAGTGAAGTATCTTAAGAGTATGCAATACGATGAAACTGAGAAAATATTATGTAACTGCTAAATAACTTAGTAATGTCACACACTTAAACACACATTCACATATACACACACATACTATCACAAACAAACACACACACAAACATATTCACTCACACAAAACACACGGTTGATTTTGTACATTTAATATATTATTATTATTTTTTTATGGTAATTATTAACTTGTTAGTAATAAAATAGCTTAAAATTTAAAATGTTTAATTTAATTTTTTTCTTTATTTTTCTTTTTTTTTCTTGTTAACATTCAAGTATTAATTCTACAGAATATTAATATAATTTTATTTTAATACAACTAAAAATGTACATTTTACAGATATTGAGAAAAGTAATATATAAAATGAAATTAAAATTGTTAATAATGTAAATTTGTAATAATAATGATTATGAAATAAATATGTTACCACACTATGCCGGAGGACCGACGCTGTCCTGTTACAGGCCCTACGGTGCTTATTAGGATAGGTCGAAATGTATAATGTTTTTGTAATGATGAATGAAATAAATGTTTTTTTTTATTTTTTTTTTAAATATCACAATACAATTCTTTATAAACCTTCTTACGTAGGTTAAACAGTCACCAAAACTCATTTAAGTTGTGATCTCTAACAGCATTATTTATTAACAATGCTATTCATCTTTAACATTCATGCGACGAAGCATTATTAAACTGTTCCATGAATAATTGGCTCGGCGTATAAACATAATTAGTTGAAATTAGATTTAATGCTTCTGCTTTTGTAAACATTAATTCAATTTACGATTCGTCGCCTCGAGTAAATCGTGGAATGGGAGTATCGCGTGACTGCTGGTTGCACAGCTCTGATTATTTGCTATCTATCTACCTGTTTATACTAAGCAGTATATTCAATTGCAGGAACGGAATGCATGCAAACATTCTCAAAGATAGTAACTGTTAATATAAGGTGTCATAGTTTCAGTTACGCACATATACTCACGGCTACGATTTCGAAAACATGGGGTAGCAAGTTTCTGAATTGGTAAATCAACAGTTCTTTTTGGATGATGGTTGGAAATAGATTGTATAATAAAGGATTGTTGGTGATGGGTCTCTCACAGTCACGAAAACGCTTTAGTTTGTGGGTGTGAATGGTTATTTTAAGTGTATACGATAACATAGGCTTGACGGTCGACTTTTCCGTAGGGCTTTACAATGGGAACATATGTTTTACAATAATATAAAAATACAAATTTATAGAATAATTATTTTGAGCACTCTTTTGTTGAAAAATTCAGATTATTGTTCCTGATTTATTAACTAAATTATTCCTTATACCAACTTTAAAAATGAGTATATCTTGTTTATGAAGTAAATGTTAATAGGTTGAGTGAAAGTGCCTTTCAGTCTAATCAATCAATGTTAAATATTACCTTTGGGAAAATCCCTAAAGTTTCAAACATGAGTGACTTGGAGTAATATTTGAGTTTTAGCTTCTAATTTAGGTTCCTTGTTTATACTTAACATTGATATACATGTTAAAGGCTAAGTTTTTTAAAATACATATTTATTTTTAATAAATTTATAATATTGGTGATATAATTTATAAATACTACTACTCAGTGTTGTCGGTAATAATATGCAAAGGCATTGATAAAAAAATTGATGAAATAAACTTATAATGAAATTTGGGATGTGCGAGCAGGATTTGGAAAGGGAAGGGGATGTATGAAACATATCTTCTCCTTAAGGTGCATCATAATCGTATAGTTCTTAGCCAAGAACCAATAGGTGTATTTCACCTTCATTGATCTGGAGAAGGCGGATGATAGGTTAGTATTGTAATTATATAGGTTGATGGGGGTTGATATGATTTTTTTTTATTTTTTTTTTTTTTATTAACCTATTGTGTCCCACTGCTGATAGGGTTGTAAAAAAGTATTTGTGAAAGGTGTTGTCCAAGTTTGGTTTTCAAAGCCGACTTATATGAGCATTAGAGTAACTCTATAAGGATTCATGTACATGTGTAAGAGTGAACGGAGAAAACACACACTGGTTTGAGATCTCTAGGGTCGTTTGACACGGCAGTGTAGCTCTTCCGTGGCTCTTCAATTTGTTCTTGCATGACTGTTTGCAAGAACTACATGAAAGTGATTTTGGACTAAGAATGGGTTTATCGTTAAATGCCTCTTATACGTTGACGATTAACTGTTACTTGCGTCATCAGTGAATGAGTTGCAGGAGATAGTAAATGAGAAAGGGATAAAGAAAGGGAATTGGAGTGAATGTGGACAAAACCAAGACAATGGTTTTTGAGATAAAGGAAAGAATTACAGAATGTGAGCTAAAAATAGCTGGTATGAAAGTAGAATAGGCGAATGAGAGATATCTAGAAAATTTACTTGGGATAGGAAATGATATAGAAAGGAAAATTAAAAAGAGAAATGCGGTGAATAGTCTAATGTCGAGCCAGGCGTTGTCGGAAAAGGCTTGAATGGTAGTACGCAAAATGCAGTTCTGGTTCCTACACTGATGTTTTGTAGTGAATGTTGGGCATGGCAAAAGAGACGTGAAAGTAGATCGTACAAAGTAGCAATCAATAGTCTCAGCCTACCTCAATATCGAAATATATGTAATAAGAAATGTTGAATATAATGTACATTGTAAAGACTTGAATACACCAAATATTATTTCTTTCTTTGAAATAAACGCTACTTGACGCCAAATATTTATTTATTCTACAGCATGTAAATGTATAATTACCGACAAAAAATAACTTATTCACGTTATCAGAAACACAAAAGAATACCAGACAAAAAGGAAAAATTTACACCTAATTACAGACATGTAAAAGAAATGTAGGAAATTTGCGTTCAAGCTGTTTATGAATTAAACATGTAGCAAATTAATGAAAGCCCCTGAAACAACTTTTTGTTTCACTTGTGATTTATTACAACGTGGACGGTTCTTTTTCCAGCTTAAGCCTTTCATTTCGAATAAAGTAAAGGTCATTGTAGGGTACCACAGTTAATTGAAAAATAGTCAGAGCTCTATAAGCAAATGTTATTCTACAGTAAAACTTTTTACCCGGTTCGAAAAGCTATTTTAAAAAATCTGTTTGTTCTTAAAATTTCATATACAGTATGAATTTACACCCTATTATGCCTTCTAACTTAGAACAAAATATAGGCTCGCTTCACAGCTTCGCTCGTACAGCTTCTTGCGCTACTCGTAACTCTTATGTTAGATTCACAATGAGTAACGGAGACCGAATAAGTGCTCGCACGGTAAAATTATTTTATCTATTATTTAATAAATATTAAAATGATAATTGAACATTAGCGTTAGATTACTAAGCAAAAGAAGCCTACACGGTAAAAATTCATCATTAAGATGTGTCAATGAAAAACGGGGCTGAAATATATTTTCACTTTTTTAAATTTTCAACAGCGAATAGAAATCTAGAGTAAACTTTAACAAAAATCGAATTCAAGTGATATTAATAACATACTAAAGGGACCATTTTATATCAAAAACATTGTATTTTCTTTATTATAGTATTTTCCATATTTATATGACTAAAATTATAATACGCTTACTATAGTGCAAAAAACAAACATGTTACTGAAATATGTTTATTATTATTTTACACGTTTAAAATGTTGAATACTAAAATATACGAAGATATTTGTAATTATTTTACGCATTTCTAAAGTTTCACTATTGGCCTATTTTCAACATTAACAATGTAAAATGAAATTTAATCATCAAAATAAAGACAACCCTATTTAGTATTCGCAACGCAACTAAAACAGACTCGTTAAGAGCGCATTAACAAAAAAGCATGCCACACTAGCTGAAACCCCAGTACAAAACAATGCAATTAAAACTAACAGCATCAGGGGGGCTTCAGAGGGGAATTAGTTGCGAATTATTGCTATCGTAGAGTGGGTAATAGCGTGGCAGCCGGGGCGGCTCTCATTAGAGGCAGCTCTCGAGCTTGCATTATTCATGTGGACAATATTGCAGCAGAATGCTTGGTTCTGCCTACAGCTGTATGGCTAACAGACGCGCTGATGTTTTTACAACGTGCACACGCTTTGTTTTCTGACGTCAGCCGAATATCAGTTGGCTCGAATGTGAACTCTGATATTGTTTCATTTCTGATACGAAACGTTTGGGATTTTGATACATATTAAATTTATTGTCTTTTTATTTTGCTTATAAAGTATTACGTTTTATAAATTTGAATATATAACTGCAGCATAAACAAACTTGTTTTCTAAATATTGATATAAAAATTGGCTGAATCAATCAATCTCTATACGAAACTAAAAATTTTAACTTATGAGTACTTCAGATTAAATATATCTACGAAAATTCAGCTCTAAAATAATGCTAGTACCAACTACAAAAGATAAAATAATACCAAAATAGAACGCTAAATTAAGTAGTACTCTGAAATTCCAATGCTAGATTAATAAATATATTGGCTCATCATAATTTCAAATGACGCAGTCACACGTGTCAAGGTGAATTAATTCCAGAGGGAGCCACAAAATCAGAATTTATTCTGGTGAAATGAAACGCAATCACCGCGCTGTGGAATCACTAATGAAACAGCAAAGCGATGTGGTCACCCTACACTACAATAGTTGGCTGTACGGACATTGCTCTCTGCAAATTGTAGATATAGTTCACAAATGAATTGGAAATAAGCACATAGTTTCGAACTATAGTGGGTAATTTATTTGAAGAGTGATCTGAAATTTGTAGTTACTGATATTCCGGGAATTTGATCGAAGCGTAATGGATGATATCTTTATTAATGATGGTTCATTATACATTTATAGAATTTTAGATTACTATACTGAGTATTAAGTGATCTCAAGTTGAAAATTATTTTTGATCTTACTTCGTTTTTAAATTAGTCGGGATTAAGGTTTTTGTTCTTTTTTAATTGTTTTTAAATATTTGTGAGTAACTACAAAACCTTCAATAAATGAAATATTTTTAGTATTTAATATAGATGAAAAACACAATAAAGCTTGTATACCATGGGCTCTAAAAATGTTTATCGTCTGTTGTATTCAAAACTTACAGTAAAGAGTAAAATAAATTAATAATTTAGTTTGTTTTTGTTATCCTAATGGATGTCAATTTAAATAGATATTCAAGAATCCTAAAAAACGAAGAATATATGGAAATAATAGAGTGGCGTAGCCTTATCTCATATCCTGGTATACCAATGCGAAGAATAGTGATGTTTTACTTTATTGGCAATTAAGCTCTAAAATATTACACTTACATACATTATTATATTTTATTTTATTTATTTATCGAAGATATAAATCCCAAATTAATATCGCCAGAGCGACTAAATTGTCACAGTTTAGGGAAAGATCATGAGATTTTAGTTTTTTTGCGGCACCTACTTAAAAATACCACTTGAAAACCAAGGGAAAAAAATGTGCACAACTTTGAGTTGGTATACTTTTTAAATGGAAATACTTTACTAAACAAGTTTCATACCTCAAAACATTTCTTGAAAATTCATTATAATTTGAACGTTGAAGACTTACATATTTTTTATTTTCAGAGGAATTCTACTTCAAAACCAAAGGCGATTCGAGGCGGCCATTAAAAGTTTTGAGAGAGCAATTTACTTTCGACCGTCAATGGCTTGTAAGTATTAAGTGAAAGTTTTGTTTGTAACTGTCGCAAATTATAAGGGACCCTGTGATTAAAAGTAATTGTAAATTTAATTCTCGTGCAAATCGCAACTATCGAGACATAATGTTACTGAAAACTTTCATTATATTCTTTCCTTCGCAACATTCAAGACGTTAATGCCTAAAGAGGTGGCAGAAGTAATAATACTTATGAACATCGCTTGTCACATTGCCACCTTATAAGTTCAGACTACCCACGATTTCCTTGGACTGTGCAATCATAGATCTATCAATATTTATAAATAAATAAATTATAAATATTACATACATATATTCACGGCTATATTTCCCTAGAAGGGGTAGCCAGAGCTAAGGAATTATTAATTCCTCAGCCACTTTTGGAAGTTGAGTGGGGAAAAGATGGTAAAAATAAAGGTTTTTGGTGATGGGTCTCCAACCGCATCGCCCAAAAATCCAATAAAAAGCCCCAATACCCTTAGTCGCGGTAGAGACATTCTAAGCCGGCACTACACGGCACAAATTATAAATATTATACGGACATATTGACATTTGAAATGCGGGGTTGTTCCCATTGAGCACGAGATTTTCTCTTATTAAAAATAACAAATATTCGATTAATATTGTAAAGGAGTAAAATATATAAATAGTCATTCGGATATATTATACACAGATCAAGTTAGCCCCAATATAAGTAAGAATTTACTATATGCTCATCACATAAATGTTGCTCTCAGCGGGGATCGAACCCGTAACCTCCGGACCGAGCAGCTAGTCTTCTATTCACTTGGCTACGGACGTCTTCCATGAATTTCCAACCACAGCAAATAACTTGAATCACTTAGGGTTAGAGCCCTTCTAATACCACGTATTCTAAATATATCTTGCTTATATAAGAAGAGTACTGCGATTCGTAGGTACAAGTGGTTATTCTAGAATTCCGATCTTGTACTAATATGAGTGAAAAAAATATTTATTCTTGCGCGTCTAAACACTTACATACATACTAATTTGTAAACGAAAGTCGAATGCTATACGATTTAGACCGACAGCTTTGATCCCATATAATGTAGCTAAAATTAAGAATTTCTCACCTACATTATGTAAACATAAAAGAATCATGACAAAAAATATGTTAAAGAAAGGCTATGACCAAAAGTTAAATTTTAGCATAAAAATCACAATATTAATCATAAAAGAAAAGTCAATCGTTATTATTATTTTACAATAACACAGCTAGGAACTATACACAATTTAAATCGTAAAATAAATTCGAATAGTATCGACTGAAATTTGTTTAGACTAAGGTTTTTATTTTATTTGGAAACTTCACGCCAGTTTTTCTTGTTTAAACAACAACAATGTATCTTATTAGTATGTATGTTCTATGTTATCAAAAAACGGATTGTTAATGATGTAAATTATCAAACGTATACTTCTTACATGCATTAATAAAATACAAATCATAACGAGAAATTCATCCAACATACGTTCACCCATTTTGCATTTGGTTAATAGAATGGGAAAGTAATTTACACAATCCAATTGTTTCTTGTTCGGCGAGTAAACCAATTTAGGATTGAATTGTTAATGTTGATATAAATCATTAATGCGCCTGTGAGTTTGAACATTGTAAGACAGACAAATTATCGTGCATCTATTAGTATGATTAAGTAGGTTTTGCGTTTGTTTGCGTGACTTGGAGTCTGTATGCAAGTTCTCTAAAGTATTGGAGAACAAATAATTTTCTGAGCATTATATTCATACATACATTTAGTATATACGCACAGCTTTAAATCTGAAAGACGGGTGCGCTTTTAGTAGTTTTGTTAGGCAAATATTGTAAAATAAACGATGGTCATTTACATCGTCAAAGAATCACCCAAAATGCGACGTCTGAAATACAAATGGATTCAAGATTTTTTTCGCTACAGTACACAGCTTAAAGCTAATTGTATGTAAGTTTTACTGTAAGTATTACATTAGTCAATATAATTAATAAATAATTTTATTAGTTAATGATAATCGTGTGTTGTTAATTATGTTTGAAATGGGGTATTTGGTTATATAGCATTGAACATAAAACTATTTATTTCAAATAACAAAAGAAATATTAACACAACGTTTTATTCATGAAAGAATAATAAAATAGCTTTTAAAACAGTTATTATGGTTACGTATTTCAATTGGAACACATGTTGCGATAAATACTGCGTTTATTTACGCACCTGAATCTATATGCTAGTTGTTTTACAGATTTTATTTGCAAACTATTTTTTTGGCATTTGTGTTGGTCAATATTATACTTGTAGCAAAAATATGTAGCTAGTATTCACTTTTGGTGTCTTGTTTATTTATGACGTTTGAAATCTATTGTACCTTAAAGCTGCTGATAGAATCAAATAAGATAGTGCTATTTTAAGCCACTGCTAAGCAGCATACTTAAACCAAATCTAAACATATAGTTAAATATGGCAAAGTAAAAGTCATTATGTAAGTGAATTTGTTTTTTTTGTTGGACGTAAAATACTCGTAGTTTTCTTTTACTATATTATTTCTTTTATTTTACCGTGCAACCGTGATAGCCCAGTGGGTAGAACACTTGGTTATCGTGCAAACGACTAGTGTTCAAATCCTGGGTCGGGCCTACACCAATTTGTCTTTTCTAAAGACATATGTGTGGTTAATTTATCATGGTTGTTAACGGTGAGGGAAAACATCGTGAGGAAACCCACATGGCTGAGTTGTACTTAGTCATGTGACAGTATATTCGTACAAAACGGCGATAGGCCTGCCCCCTATCACGTGAGTACACTGTCCATGGGTACGTGGGTACTCTGAACACCAGGTGACAAAGTCACGTGATGTTCAGAAGTATTAATACCTCTGCCAACCCCTTCGGGGATATTCGGCGTGAACGTTTATGTTTTATGTTATGTTATATGTTTTTTATGTTTTCTTTTATTTTGTTACATTTTTCACTATTTATAAAGATAAAAATCTTTTTACTTTATATTTATTTGTAATATTGTCTTTATTCTATAATTATATTTTTTGACCTCGTCTTAATTCACACCAAACTTAGTATTTAAATTATCAGTTCTTTCTTTTATTCTTATCCATATCTATAATGAAAAGAATGGTACTCTAACTCTGGTATGACTACAACAAGAATTACAGGTTTTTCCACTTAACCTACAAAAAACGTCTGATAGAAATTTAACCGCCGCGCCCTAAACAGGTTGAAATTGCCAAACAAAACAGTTGGAATAATTTCAATCGAGGTAACACCTCATCTGTATATTATATATTGATGTGTTTATGGTCTCTTCACCCACATCGAGATACTTCGTTTCTTGGTTCCGGCTTTCACGAGACCCTCGTCATGCGGAGCAGTTACGTCGTCGTGAAATATCCTCGACTGAAATCGATTTCCAATCAGGATATCAGGTTCATTCGGGAGAGTAGTTTTGCGCCTGATAACCGATGGATGCTTATATATTTTGGGCTCTAGTTTTTAGAAAAAGTTTCTTGATAAAACTTGTGATATAATGTGTATGAGATAATATTGGCTACTGATTATGATGCGAATAATATATGATTATGGGACTACTGAGGAAAGATTTGATTTTAAAGTAAAGATGATGATTTCTCCAATGTGACTTGTGCTTTTATATGCAATTTATTTAAAAGGTGCTTCTTTTTATCATATGACAGATCCTCGTTATTATTATTAAGTTTCATGTATTGTATGCATAGCTATGAATAAATGTTTTTCTTTCTTTCTTTCGTTTAAAGTGAACATCCTATCGTAATAGCACAAAAAAAAATATTTTTTATGTATTTTATTCGTAATTTACTAACTCATCGCTTTTTTTCATTTACAAATTTTCTATCTGAGTTCTGTACTTTTTATAAATAACACATAGAAATAATTGTTTTATTTTTCACTATTTAATGTTTGGTCAAATACCAAATAGTGACGGATTAAAAAAGTGGCGGACCAGGCTAAAACCGAATAACAGCTAATTTATCTATGCATTTCCAATCAAAATAATGTGTACCATTACGTTTGAGTACGTACGTACAATTCATAATTAATTATATAATTAATTCAGCTAATTAATTTGGATAATTGGTCACTCATCTTCCTTCTCGTTACCTTGTCATTTTGTGATGTCTAGGTGATTCATGCGTGATTCTGTATAACTACTAGCATTAAAATTGAAGTCATTGAAAGGACCACCACATTTCCTTTCGTATATAAATATGCGATACCATATTTTCAATAAAGCGATTATCTATATATTTTAAAATTTCGCCGAAATAAAACATACAATTTCTTTACCAGTGGCGTACGTGAATCTCGGAGCGTCTCTGGCAGCTGACGGGCGTTTAGCTGAGGCAGTAAGCGTCCTGCGAGCCGGGACTAAAGTCGACGGAGCTCGCGTCAGAGACAGAAGAGAGCACGATGCGGCCAGAGTATCCGCATTAGTCCAACTAGCTGCCTTACACATACAAAGATCGCATTGGCATAAAGCACTAGCCGCATACAAGGAAGCACTGCAAATCATTCCCGAATCTGTCCCAGTGGTCGGTTGGAGTAGACACGTAAGTAGCTTAGTTAAACTGGAATCGATTCTAAATTCAATTGACATAGAGTCGAGTAGATCACGAATCGGTTCGTTAGTAGTTCCATTTTGTTCGGAGCGTAATGCATACGTGACGTTTCGAGATGACGAATGAAACGTTGTGGCTAAACGGTAATATGGATTACTGACTTTGAGCTCCGCATTTGAATGTTTCGAATTTTGTAACTGCTTCTCTGTGGATATTCTCGTTAGTTTTGATTTTCGGCTTTGTGCTGAGTGCTGATGTTTGGTATAAATTAGTGAAATTCCAGTCCGTAATTAAGATTGAAATTGTAACTATTGTGTATTTAACTTTTATGGTTGTTTAAATAAAATGAGAAGGCGCAAAGACTAGGTACAGTTTAATCCTTCCCCTATTTTCAAAATTATTATATACACTGTTTACATACATACATACATATACTCACGAGCACAAATCCTAAAAAGAGGTAGCCAGATCTTTAGAACTGAAAACTCCTCAGCCACATTTGAAAGTTGATAGGGGACAAGATGATAGAAATAAAGTATCGTTGGTGATGGGTCTCCAACCGCATCGCCCAAAAACCACTTTTAAAAGCCCCATACCCTTGGTCACCTCTTACAAGACCCGTGGGTAGAGACATTCTACACTTACCGTCAAGTGTCGGACTTGACGGTAAGTGTAGTACTATTCACATTAAATCCGATTTAAAACGAGATAAATCGTTTTACAAAAAAGACACTTCTCTCTTCGAATCAAATCAAGGGTTCGTTTCACATGCTTTTTAGATTATTACTTACCTTTTGTTACAGTCTTAATAATATATTTTATTCACACAGACGGTGTTAACAATGACCGGTGAAATCTACGCCCATCTTCACCACTGGAGTCTAGCTGAGAGGAGTGCCCGAGCCGCGCTAGCCGCCGCACCGCTTGACGCGTCCACTCATTTGGCATACGCCAAGTTATTAGCTAGAAATGTAAGTCATTAAATCTCATTATATATTTATAATGTAAGTTGACAACAGCCGTGGCCGTGGAGGTTGCGGGTTCGACCCCGCTGAGAGCAAAATTTATGTGATCAGCATAAAGATTGTTTCTTAGATTTGGGTTTTATTAATAAGTGTATTATATGATATTAAATATATCGTCGAGTTAGAATCCCATAATACAAGTCTGACTTAGTTTGGGGCTAACTTGATCTGTGTTTAATATGTCCGTATATGTATCATATTGTCATCTGATGTTCAAAGTTCCCACGTTTGTATGATATAACTTTGTATTTAAACAATCATGCCATTATATGGAAATGGGATACAATTTGAATCTAAAACTCATTTAACTACATTTGTTTACTTTTGGCCTGAATTCTCATAAAGACTAGCAGAGAATTAAATTTCGCAGATATCTATTGGTACAGTTTTAATATTTCACTTCCACAAATAGTGTTTATTAACACGTTAGTAGGAAAGACAAAATTGAATTTATCACCAAGATTCAGGAAACTCAATTGGCAATAAATGGGGTCATATAAAAAGTGAAATAAAATGATTTTTGGAAACTAGGAGGACTGAATTTATTCCCAACGCAATTAACGCATATATACATATACATGTCATTAATCCCAAAAAGGGAAAGCCCGAGCTTTAGAGCTAGAAAACCCTCGGCCACATTTGGAAGTTGATAACTCATGATTATTTAAGCCTAGACATACATACATATACTCACGGTTATATTTCCCTGGAAGGGGTAGCCAGAGCTAAGGAATTATAAATTCCACAGCCACTTTTGGAAGTTGAGTGGGGAAAAGATGGTAAAAATAAAGGTTTTTGGTGATGGGTCTCCAACCGCATCGCCCAAAAATCCAATAAAAAGCCCCAATACCCTTAGTCGCCTCTTACGACACCCGTGGGTAGAAAGGGGTAGCGACATTCTAAGCCGGCACTACAAGCCTAGAATAATTAATAAACTAGTTTGTAATCTATATGAAATGAATAATTTAAAAAGTCAGCTAATGTCGTTTATAGTAATTGTACATGCAAAATGTAGACAATCCACTCCATCCGTCATTCCAGGCTAATGATAAAATAATATTACTTTTTCTCAGGCAAGTAGGAGTATAGAAGCCGAAGAATGGTTTAGAAAAGCTATAACATTAGCTCCAAGTGACCCTGAACCACGGGATTATTTTGGTAAGTAACTTTATACGGGTTCAATTACAAGTTTTTTTTTTATTACAATAATTATAAAGAGGAAAGACTTGATTATAAAAATAGACACTAAAACTTGATTATAAAAAATAGTCACTAATAGACAGCTAAAACCTCCAAAAGGTCCTCCATAGAGTAAACAGTCATATATTTGTCTAGTCTATTATGGACAAATAATATAACTTTTGTATTAATATACTTTTCCCTAAAGAATTAAGGAGTCTAAACATTTAGAAGATAATGCCTTTTAAATAAAATCTGTAATTGTAGGCAGTTTTTTTTCTGATAAATTAAAAGAAGGCAGTGACATTAACTTTTTAACAAGGTGAAAGTGAAAACGCAAGCTCAAGAAATAATACAAGGAAAACGGCTCTATAAAAACAACTTTGGACGTTTCTAGTGGACTGCTAATAAGACGTGACGTTTATGCGGGTCTGGTAATATTCGCTTTCATAAAAAATAACGAAGTGGCTACTAAAGGTGATATTTACTGAAAGCCTACCACAAACACTCCAGCTTATTATTATAAATAAAACTTTTTGGTAAATTATATCCTAAGAGTACAAAGCTTTGATTATTATTGTATATGTGTCTTTGAAATCAACTTCCCTAGGGATTGCTAAAGTGGACAAAAATGAATATATTCAAATTGGAACGTACGTGAATAGTGATATAACTTTTCAATTTAAGTAAAAAATAATAGTATTTTTAGTATAGGTCAACAGTTTCACTTATTTATATGAATATATTATTTGATTATTCACGTGTAAAAGCCTTTCAATTTTATTCATTATTTTTTTAATAAAAATATTTTTAATCATTTGTTAAAAAAACATTTTCCAACAGAAAATAAAAACAACCATCACAATTCCTAAAACTAACATAAACATATAATATAAACATAACATAAACGTTCACGCCGAATATCCCCGAAGGGGTTGGCAGAGGTACTAATACTTCTGAACATCACGTGACTTTGTCACCTGGTGTTCAGAGTATCCACGTTTTGCATGGACAGTGTACTCACGTGATAGGGGGCAGGCCTATCGCCGTTTTGTACGAATACACTGTCACATGACTAAGTACAACTCAGCCATGTGGGTTTTCTCACGATGTTTTCCCTCACCGTTAACAACCATGATAAATTAACCACACTTATGTCTTTAGAAAAGACAAATTGGTGTAGGCCCGACCTAGGATTTGAACACTAGTCGTTTGCACGATAACCGAGTGTTCTATCCACTGGGCTATCACGGTTGTTTTCCTAAAACTAAATACCAAAAATTATGATAAAACTAACTTTGGTTTTAAAACTGCGGTAGTCACCCAGTCAGAACATCTCTGAGCGAGTTCTAACGCTAGAAAATTTGGCGCGTCATAGAGTAAGCAGGCGTAACTCAATTTAGAGCTGTCTCCCTTAATAGTCCTCGATCAAACGAGTTCGGAGTGGTCCTCAACCTCCTTGGCTAATTCAACGTGTTGTATAGTCAGACTCTGATCAATACAGTTTGTGAATAGGTACGTGGTTTAGTTTTATGAAGGTTAATTACGCGTTTTTTGTGGGTTATAAGCCTCCGTTTATACAGAGGTTTTTAAAATCAATTAAATTAGTTAAATAACTATAATAATATAAATTGGTAAACTGAAAACCCCTCAGGCACTTTTGAAAGTGAAGTCGGGAAAAACTGCGAAAAAATAAAGAATGGATGGTAAAAAATACATATCATATCATATATAGTTTGGGTCTTTGAGTCGAATATAAATAGATAAATATTTTTTACAATTGATTGAGTTGTTTCGTATTATAACAAGTTCTAGTCTGAGGTAATAACAAATCATAGAAAAATACACATGTTTCACTTTTATTATGTTATAAAATATAAGTTATCATGTAGATAGTAATTACCTGGATAATAAATCTAAATTACAACACAACAAAATAATAAATCTCGTAACGGTAACTTATACTACGCGTTTTCACTCTTGAACAAAGTTGATGTGAAAATAGAACTAGCTTTTTTTAGTAGTCGTCTTTTACTTTTTCTTTACCAAATGATTGATATCACCTTCATCATTTGAACCATGAAACTTATTTTGCCTTATGGCATAACGCATGATAATGTAGAAAAAAAATCCATTTTTTTTTATCACTTCCAATATTATAGCGTAATTATTACCCTACAAGTTTTTTGTTTGTTGTCCTTTAGGTTTGCTTATCTATCAAATTATTTCAATACAAATCTTTACAAAGTTTTATGTGAAAGCTAAATATATAATTATAGTCATGCCTTTATATGCTCACCCTACTGATGGCTACTTTGCACGATGATGACAAAGCTCTCTTGCTTTCCTCTCATTCAGGGTTCATCTCATACATGTTTTTCTTCTTCTCATTTTATACTTCCGTCGTAGTAAGGACGGTGATATATATTGTACCAAAAACTATATATTAGACGAACGATACGAATGCACATAAAAGTATTTTTTAACCAAAAGATTTATAATAAAACTTCTAAAACGTCTACATATTATAACAATAAAGTAAAGAAAGATAGACAAGATATACTACAGAGTTATAATTAATTAAGAGCTATATAATACGTATATATAGAGGTCCAAAATAAAGAAAACAATAAATTCCTTGTTATGAGCAGCACAGAGCCTGCTGAAAGAATTAGATGGTAAGCTAATGCGGCACGTTCTAACTCTTAAAGTTTGTAACACGATATTTTTAAACGGCCCACATCGAGCGCACGTCTTGCCATTATTGTCAGACATTCTCTTCTTCGGAGCAATTTCTACTAACATGTGGACGGTGCAGATGTCCTTACTTTGTTTTCTTTTATCGTAAAACAGACTAAGCTCACATTGTAATGAAACATTTTCAGCTTATGCTTTTGTGTTTTGCGCTGTGATATGTTTAGCTAAGACTGGGATTTGGAAATTTAAAGTTAACAAATATTCAAAATATTAAATGTTAAAGTGATTTAATAAATAAATAGATTTTGATTTCTGACTACTTTTTTTGGCATTAAATTATATCACTATGCTAAACTTATACAAGTTTGATTGTTTAACATATTTCTCAACACGTGATTCGTTAGAATGATATGATATGGTGTAAATATAACACTATCTTTTTTTTATTGGTTAATTTGAATTCCCATATTTTTTGATCACATCCATGAGTATATGCACTGAAAGACCATATAGTCTTTTATTACCAACCAGAATACTAACGTTTATTATGTAAAATATATTCAAATCTCTAACTTCCATGATTTGCTAAAGTTATGACGTAAAGTTTAAATTGTGGTAGTATGAAATTTCTTCTTTAGTCCTTGTTGTAGTTTAGTTCAGCAGATATTGAAAAAGTTTCACCGATGGCTTAAACCAACACACAAGACTTGTTTTATATTGTTTAGCAGTTTACGTGTTGAACAACGTCCCTCTTCGAAATTGCTTGAAACTTTAAGGGATGCATTTTGTCATGAGAATTTTTACTGCATTATATTGTCATGTATCAAATTGTGTCTGTAAAAATTTATTGAATTAAAGCATTTACAATTTATGTAAATGTATGAAATCAAATGTATAGCGAACTTTTCCGGTAGCTCAAAACGTAGAGCACTAAGTTTACAATACTGGGAAGATATGGACATGTTACTGTAGACAATATACGTACTTACGCATATTAAAAGGCTCACGGCTTACAATCCTAAAAAATATATCTAGTTATTTGAAGTTTTAAAGAAAAATCAATCATGTTAATAACATAACATAACATAAACGTTCACGCCGTTTATCCCCGAAGGGGTTGGCAGCGGTACCAATACTTCTGAACTCACATGGCAAGCGCCATCTAGTTTCCAGAGAAGGTACCCACGTTTTGCTTAGACAGTGTACTCACGTGATAGGGGGCAGGCCTATCGCCGTTTTGTACGAATACACTGTCACATGACTAAGTACAACTCAGCCATGTGGGTTTCCTCACGATGTTTTCCCTCACCGTTAACAACCATGATAAATTAACCACACATATGACTTTTTAGAAAAGACAAATTGGTGTAGGCCCGACCCAGGATTGGAACTCACGCCCTTCTGTTTTCGAGCGGGTGTTCTACCCACTGGACTATCATGTCGCTCAATCATGTTAAGTTAATAAATTGATTAGGTTCATTACCAGCCATTCAAACCATATTTAACAATATATTCTTACAAAGGGTAGATTCTGATTCTATCAGCCACAACATTTTACGGCCAAAATTTGGTACTATGAATGCAAGGTTCTTAAGTGCTAGTACCTCACCCCACCTCTTCGGAAATATACGATGTACACGATTAGCATAAATCTTAAAGTCAAAATTCATTTATATTAAATATTATCGAAATGTAAACGAATTCTTTTTTTATTTTAAACAGACGCGTAGAATGTTTTTCAGTTATCGACTATGTTCCGAAACTAAAACCTAATCTTAAATTAATGAGTTGCTGTCTCTTTATCCATCCATTTTCCGACGAAACGCTTTTCTCCCAAGTGATGACATTATAAAAAGTAATATAAATGTCTTTTTTCAGGTTTCGTTATATCAAAGCTTTACTGTTATATTACTGTTCTGTCTGTTAGTTTTTTTACCAAACGATTACGTGTTTAACGATTGACAAGATGTAGCCTAGTAACAGATGGACATATGGTTTATTTTCGGTCATTTTGGTGTTTGATCTGAATATAGTATTCAGTAAAGTTTAATTTAATGCCCACTAATATAACATGATTCTTTTGATACTTATGTATATGCCGTGTAGTGTCGGTTTAGAATAGCACTACCCCATTTCTTCCGGTGGGTGTACGTAAGAGGCGACTAACGGTATGGGGCTATTAAGGGATTTTTGGGCGATGCGGTTGGAGACCCATCACCAACAACCTTTATTTTTACTATCTTTTCCCCACTCAAATTTCCAAAAGTGGCTGAGGAATTTCTAATTCTTTAGCTCTGGCTACCCCTTCCTGGGATTTATAGCCGTGAGTATATGTATGTATGTATGTATATGTATGCTTGCTAAAATGAAACCCTTCATTGTTGAGCCGACTTGCACCTGACGAAATTTACTTAAATAAAGTACGAGCCTACTTAAACTTTTTTTTAATTTTTACTTTTAGGTTAAAAAAACAAAGATGACCTCTGAAACCCTAGATAATTTATATAAGTAAACATCGCTATTTAAAAAAAAACGATAGAAAATACGGCCTTAAAGAAGTAGAAGAGTAGCCGATAAAATACAAAAGTTACCACATTTAAAGCCATATTACCCGTAGCCACAAAATAGCTGATTTAATTTTAAGTGTTAACCACATTGAAACTCAATGATAGATTAATGCGGTTAGTAATCAATGTGTAATTAACAGAACAATTCAACACACTTCAAATAGTATAACGCTAACTACTTATCAAGATTACTGTCGTCGCGAATACGAAATAATACCTAATTTTGCTATCACTCATGTCTACATATTGTGATTAAGGGCTGTGAACTATTAATGTTATTTGTCTTAGATACGTTGTGTTGTAGTAGAAATATTAATTTGAAATGCTGCATTGAAACTTTTCAAAGTATTTTTTTAAACAATCACATTTTTAAGTGATAACTGGTGTAAAGTAATTCGTAATTAGATTACACAGCGATCAACGTGTTGCAGCAAAATAAATAAGGTTGAAATAAATAGACTTTATAAATATTTTAGAATTTTTAGATGTTTTATTACTAATACAATAAAAAAGAATAGGATATTTTTCAGAATAATTTTCAGCAAACTCTTCCATCGGTTTTTTTTATTGAAAAATGTGATTATCATCATCATCAGCCTATAGACGTCCACTGCTGGACATAGGCCTCGCCCAAAGATCTCAACAACGACCGGTCTCGTGCTGCCCAAATCTATACTATAATAAGACTGTACCGAGGTCAAAACTGTACATTGAAGAAAAAAAAATAAAAATTGGTCGAATATGTTTTATTTTCGATACTGAAGCCAAATTTGTGCTTTTTGAAAAAAATGTCTGTCTGTCTGTCTGTCTGTCTGTCTGTCTGTCTGTATGTCCGGTCATCACGTTAATTCTACCGGACGGATCTTGATCAAATTTGGCATGAATGTAGCTTACACACCTGGCCAACATATAGGATATTATTTATCCCGGATTTCGCAAGGGTTCCCGCAGGAGCATCAAAAGACCATAACCTTTTAGCGCGACAGGGTGAATAGACACGCTAAGTTTAGTGATGCGGGGTGAATAGAACAATTCCAAACCAAATTCTTACTAATGTAGGCATTGTATTACTAGATGGCGCGAGTAGTTGCTTTCTACATCGCGGCACCGTTTTTTTTTTCTTCGTTTTAAATACTTCAGTTCAGACTAGACTTTTGTGACAGTTCGAAGACTGTCGGGTCAGCTAGTGTGGTAATAAAGTGGTAAGCAAGAAAAACATCTAATAAGTTGTATCGTAGGCTATTTTGGAGTGAGAATATTACTATGAAAGAACTGAACATGGATAGCAAAATTAGCAAACTACCAACACAAAAACACATAAATCAATTCCTCCAGGTCAATTCCTGCGGTCCCACCACAGAGTACGCGAGGCAGCCGACCAACTAGTGACAGCTGCTCGCCTGGTGCCACGAGACGCAGCGCGCGCCGCCGCTGCCGCCTCCGCTCTGCGCGATGCAAGGAGATGTCGATCCGCCGAGAAGTGGTATGCTAAGGCTGCTAAATTAAATCCACAGGTGAGAAAAAAGGTTTGAATATCCTATTAATATTATAAATGTGAAAGTTTGGATGTTTAGATGTTTGTGTGTTTGAGGTAAAAAGGCTTCTCAATCACAGAATGTATATTAATGAAATTTAGCAGAATGCTAGATTATGACCCAAATTATAACATAGGATACTTTTTATCCCGGAAAATTTTGATCAATAAAATATTCACGCCTGATTAAACTCAGAGTACCGGAAAAAACGCCAAAAATTTGGCATAAGCAAATTCACAGAAAGAAGTCTTTCGGGTCAGCTTGTACGTTATAATTTGGTTATGAATCCCAAAAAAGGGTAGTGATAGCTTCACAGTTACAAATTAGTCAGCCACTTTTGCAAATTGTGAGGGGAAATCATTGTAAAAATAAAACAATCACTTCAACAATCACTAAGCCATACCCTATACTCTATACCCACACACTTTGTTTTAGTTAAGATATGAATCCTTGTATTCCATCTCTAGGAATCTAAAATTAATGATTATAAATTCCAATGCTGGTATTTAGAACTATAGCCACTTTTTAATAATAATAATAGATAATGTCGTGATTTTTTTATCTAAAAACGATTTTTCTCGATATTTTTATTTATGTGTGCCTTAAAAAATGCTTGAGAAGTAATTGTCATAGACGGCATAGCCAATGTCACTTAAAGATGTCTTGTAGGATGAAAAATAATAACATACTTCTAACTTGTTCTAACATGTATTGTTGTAATGTTAAACTGTACTACATACATACATACATACATATACTCACGGCTATAAATCCCTTAACGGTAGCCAGAGCCTTGGAATCAGAAAGTCCTCAGCCACTTTTGGAAGTTGATTGGGAAAAGATGGTAATAATAAATGTTTATGGTGACGGGTCTCCAACCGCATCGTCCAAAAATCACTGAAAAAGCCCCTATACCCTTGGTCGCCTCTTACGATCACCCATGGGTAGAAATGGGGTTGTGTTATTCTAAGCCGACACTACACCACCAAATTTAATGTTCTTAATTTATTTCAAAAAATAATGTTTTTTTAGATAAGATTCGAACACTTTTAGGTCTTTACAATAGTTATACTACTATTATTTTTAATCATTAATACCAATGTTTATGAATGACCAAGAATATGATTCATTTAGAAAATCGATTTGTGTTGTTACCAATGCGTAAAAAGATTGACAGAAAATTGATATGGCATATGACAGTCTGACACACTGATCTCTAAAGCAATGATAAGTATTATTTTCTTCTACAATGTATATTTATAGGAATTAAAAGTAATATATTTTATTCTATTGTTTAACCTTCCAGCGGTCGCACCATTACGCCACACTTAAGCAGTCGCGCGCGGTCTGTGATTCCGCAATTTTACGTGTCTAGTTTGAGAAAAAGGACAAAAACTTCATGAATTTGAGTAGCATACGATGAAAAGACGTCTTTTACCTGCATATCTAGTAATAAAAAAAGCATAAGTTCTTCTTTGTTTTTTTATTTGAATACAATAATTAAAAGGCCTTCATAGACTAAATTTTTAGCATATACCGCCCTATAGCATATATATAGCACCCTTGCAGCAAATGCCACAGGGCTACTAAGGTAGTACCTCACCCCCCCGAGGATATCATGAAAGCGCGACCGTCTATTGTTTATAGTTTAAGTAAAAATACTAAAATTATTTCGCTTCGGACTCACAGACCGCGCGCGACCGCTGGAAGGTTAATAGGTATTTCGTCTTTAATACATATCTGATTTAATTATTAATTGCTCCAATATGCTTAATTTTTAGATACAGCTAAAGTGGAATGCCAAACAAATGTGCATAACGTCTGACACTTTTCCAAACTCAAAACTATTATTTCATTACGTCGTTATAGGTACGTGAATAATAATTTAACAGTCAATACTAAAGTTCAAGTTTAGTTAATTACACACAGTACTGTAACAAACTAAATAATTGGTAACAGTTGACAAACATCGCAATGAATAATAAACTTTGCCGCAACTCTAACTGGGTAAATTCTCGAAACAAACCTCTTTCGCTGAAAAGTTTGGTTTCAAATTAAAAGTAGAATTAGAAGAATTAGGAACTCAGATTTAAAAAAAACTATCGATGTCAGGCCTTGGGTTTTCTAAATACATTTTGTCCGACTATCTACGGCATTTCTCTTCAAACCAATGGTGTAGGAAATTTTTTCAATGGCTTTTTGTATGGTGTATTATAAGGGCAATTGAAGGGACCAATTCGCAGCTATTATTTATACGACTATAAAAATAAACGCGGCTTCATTCTGATGTTTGAAATGTCATAAAATATTAATAGTTTTTTTTAAGGTAAAGTTACCATTTTGAGTTGATACGATACAACAATGAAAGATACAAATGGTTACCCACGTTTAAGAATTCAAAATATTTGAAAATCAGATACATTCAGTCAGTAAAGAGAATGCAATACTTCGCTCCGGTCCGGAATGCCCCGACATTATTGGTATTTTGTCTTCGCATTCCGAACGAATTCAAGTTCTAAGCGTAAATTCCTATCTTGCAGGATGCCCAGAGCCACTCGAATCTAGGAGCCATTCTTCATCTAAATGGGAAGTATGCTGCCGCAGCCGCCTCTTACAGAAGAGCACTCCAACTACAACCAGAAGACCAAATCATTCTTACAAATTTAAAAAGAGTCAATACCATGATGACCAAAACGTAAAAGATAAGTTACAGGAACATAAATTGATTACGGAAAACAATAATTCAATTATAGCCATAGGAGCTTCCTTTAGTGGTTCACAATACCACGAATCAAAGGGTCTTCAAAGTTAGTTGTAGTTACAATTTTGGTTTTGTAAATAAATTGTATTTCAATATAAATATTAAAGTTTTTATACACGTCAATGGTACTGTACATAAATAATTGTTATAAATTGCGCGCTCGAGAGAGACATTTTACTAAAATGATGATTTGGTTTGTCTTCCAAAGTTATATATTACCAAAGTCGTTTCTTTTATTTTATATTAAAATGCTTCATAATGTAATGTATCAGAATGTTGGTTTACTACTACTTATTATAATTTAGTAATTAATAAAATGATCTGCTTTATTTGTCTTATTTTATTTTGACAAAATATTGTCTAATGCAAAATAAAAAGTAAAATGTATAAAAGAACAAATTATTTTATTTCGCATGAAGTTTGAAACATATCTATATTCTGTATTCATGTACTCGAAATGTAAATACTGAAGTAGATTAAGGATACCTTAATTTATTAATTTTCTCATTGCATTTAAAAGTTTTCTTATTACTCGTTATTGTAAATTTGATTTGGAAACAGCAGATTGATATTATCATTGAGTACAAAGATCGTACAACTGAAAGCAATGTTTAAATGAATAAAATTCTTTCATTCCTCTGAGAGATAATGTTATAAACAAATTTTGACTCTTTCTTATGGTACTATTTATTCATCCAGTTTTAAGTCACTTTGTTGAAATTCTAAATTTTAATACGCCTTTATACTTTACATTGTTAATTTTAGGAGTTATACTATGGCCCTTTTTACTTTTTTCATACTAAGACAATAATATATAAATTAAATTACGCTTTGTATAGATATAGATGAAGGCCAAATAAGTTTTGTCGTCTTGAATTATACTTCTATTAACAGTAACACTGTTTTGTTCCTGAGAATTATGTTCCTTCGCTTAGAAACGAAAAATAATCACAATAGGATATAAATCATGTAACTTTTCAAATATTCATGTCTCATCGAAATTATTAACGTTTTATTAGAAATAGTTTTGCGAGTTGTAAAATTGTTTCTTTGAATAAATACTTATTTAAAGCTTATATGGAATTGTACCTAATTATTAAAATAAGATTATTATCTTTATGATTTTATATATTAAAAGCTACGTACCTATTTATATTTTATTAATGTTGAAAATATTAACAGCAAGTCTCCAAAGGTGATTGTTGGTATTTTGTAAATAAAATAAAGGCTTCGATATTTTAATCTGTGTTTTTTTAATTTCTTGGTGCGTTTGTACTGTTTTGTAGGATATTCAGCATTTATTCCAGTTTACCACCAATTTATCCAAATGAAATCAAACTCCAACCGATTCCACTAACTGAAAGACAAGATGTAAATCAATTAACATAAAAATATACTCGCTGCTGCATATCTCGAAAAGGGGTAGCCAGAGCTTCAGCATCAGAAATACTCGGCCACTTTTGATATTTGAATTGAAAGGTTATGAACAATGGTTGGTGCTGAGTCTATATCCCAGACCTATTTATAATTCATATTGCTTTATTTTGAGTGAAAATAATTATTAAGATATTTATGTAACAGTTTCTTATTAGTTTGAATGGAACTTCCCTATGGCAGAGAAACTTCTTATCCGGAAGATCTGGCCTCCCATTTGGTGATTAAAGCCGTGAGCACATGTATGTATGTATGTCACAGTCTGATAAAAGCAGCCAATAGCCAATCGAGCGGGTCACAGTTTCAAAGTGGAAAAATAACAATATTAGAAAAAAACTAATAGTTACCTTAGTAACTAGTGCCTAACATACCAACAGTTAAATGGTTAAACGTTCAACCATATGCCTGACCGAAGTTAGCACTTTAATTGAGAGCTGGCGTTCAATTAAGAGGCTAAGCATCCTTTTAACTCAGTGATTTAACCAGTTGATAGCAACATATACATTCATAGGCTAAAAGATTATAATGTTCAGGCCACATATCGTCGAAGGGGTGGCAATGGTACTAATAATCTGTCGCCTTAAAAATCAGTAACCTGGTGTTTAGAGTAGGACATTGCATGCAGAACCGACGGCCGTTGTTGGAGCTCGGAGGAAGTGGCCGCCACGTACGAAGGACGCAGTGTGGGTAGGCCTCACACAAGATGGACCGACGACTTGAGCAAGGTCGCGGGAGCTGATGAATGAGAACATGCAGGACCAGACCGATCTTTGGGGAAAGCATATTTTCAGCCGTGGACGTCTATAGGCCGATGATGATGATGACGATGTTTACAATACCATCGTTTAGCTTGGCATATTCATAAGCATGCCGTAAAATGCGTTTTTTTAATAATACAGACAATCCAATTATCTTCATTTTTAAGTACGTAAGTGTGAGCAAAGAATAGATGTATAGCTAAAGAAAGTCGAGACATTATAACGTAAAATTATTTGATTAACCAAACTACCGCACCATGTTATAAATACTACCCCAATTTATGAAAGTACGTTCAAGTTGTAAGTTACCTTGTTTGAATCTAATAAATTGGTGCCAAGTTCAACAACGTAGGTACGAACTGTCCAATTAAAACTTATGTCGTACCTATCTTATCTACCTAGCCAGTTTCTAGCTGTTGGGAATCATTATAAATTCATAAAGAAAGTTTAAATGCTTTTCAGCTTCAAGCTCTTGTTTGTTTAAGTAATAACTAACCGTTAGGAAAACAATTTCATTACTAACAACTTATACGATCGACTTGTTATAACAATGGAGGTGAATTAATTCGTTTTTTTTTGTTTGTTGAAGTGAGTCGGATCTGTGAATAAAGATTTGTTTGCCGTTTATGACCTGAAGCTTCGGAATAGTATTCGTGAAAGATGCGTTTTGTACCAAAATAAAACCACTAGCATGAATATAGTCAAGCTTTTATTTCCCAGTGGGGTAGGCATAGGTTATCGATAATCGTTTCTACTTTCAAACTTCTAGTTAGAGCTAACTAGAGCTTCAAGATTTTACATTTACAATGTTTTCAAACATGGCGTTTTAATACAGCCCCATTAATGTTTATGTACTTGGGACATTATTCTTCTAGAGCAAATTCTCCATTTGATCTAAATTTGACTCCCGCAGTCATCTTCTGTTATAAAATATACCTTTCACAAAAAAATAAACATCCATTACTTTGCTTAACAGACATTATTACACCTTGCTTTATCTAAAGCTTTATTATATCCAAATTGCTGTGTAGTGTCGGCTTAGAATATCACTACCCCATTTCTTCCGGTGGGTGTACTTAAGAGGCGACTAACGGTATTGGGGCTTTTAAGGGATTTTTGGGCGATGCGGTTGGAGACCCATCACCAACAACCTTTATTTTACCATCTTTTCCCCACTAAACTTTCCAAAAGTGGCTGAGGAATTTCTAATTCCCTAGCTCTGGCTACCCCTTTAAGGGATTTATAGCCGTGAGTATATGAATGTATATCCAAGTTTAATAAAAAAAAGAGTAACATTAAGTGAGTGTTTTTCTTTCCTTCATTTATCCTTTATTTATTATTAAGTGAGACATGAATTTCATAATGTAATCAGACAAAGGACTAAGGTACGTTGCTATCTTCTTGACCCACAAACTAGTTCATAAGCCCCATTAATGTTTATGTACTAACAAAATGAAACAACATACATACATACATATATCCACGGCTATATATCCCTTACGGGGAAGCCAGAGCTTTGAAATGAGAAATTCCTTAGCCACTTTTGGAAGTTGATTGGGGAAAAGATGGTAATAATAAATAAATGTTTTTGGTGACGGGTCTCTAACCACATCGCCCAAAAATCACTGAAGAAGCCCCTATACCCTTAGTCGCCTCTTACGATCACCCACGGGTAGAAATGGGGTAGTGTTATTCTAAGCCGACACTACACGGCAAAAAAAGAGACAACTATATCATTAGCTTAAAAATAATTAAGCCACCAAATCTTAGTACTAGTAAAGCAAGCATTGTATGTAAATAGCAACGATGTTTCATTATTGATCTTTTTCCCGATTTATAACTTAAATTCATTTAATTACAGATAACATTGAAAGACAATATAAGAAGACTGTTCAAAAAATAAAAATGCTATAAGCTCTCCTAAAAATAAATAAATCTCATTTTAGTAAAATACTGCAATCAAATTGTTATTTTCTAGAAATTCCATTTGGTGAATTATTTCCACATACTTCCATTTCTATCACAGCGACGCGACGCAGCCCCAAGGCCCAGAGCATATTAAAACTCTGTCACGGATCTTAGACTAAAGAGGATACCCATTCTCGAAACCGCAAACATCTTTGCAATAAGACAGCCCATTTCGTGGTTAAATTACACAATAGTTTCTTCTTCGAAATTGAAGATGGATATTACGTTTCAAAGCTTACAAAAAGATCAAAATACATTCGTTTTCTTAACGTTATTACGTTTCTTGAGTTATTAGATATCTAATACTATTTGTTGAAGATACAATATTGTATTACTGTTTTAAATCTAGGAATGAAGATGATGAGTTGGAATCGTCTAGCTTCGAGATGTTTTCGTGGATTTATGAATTTTATGAAATGTTTTTGCAAAAATTGGGTGTTTTGAACACCAGGTGATAAAAAGTCTTCCATTGGTAATTCAGGCCATTCCTTTGGGACATAGATGTACTAATAAAAAACCGTAGATAAGTCATGCGCGCTCATAAGTGGCTCTTAAAAAACAGGCTAAATGGCTCATCTGACTTCAGTCGCGCACTTACTGCCGTCGCAATCGTCACCTATTTTGGCGTGTTTGTTTATCAAAATAATCGAGAATGCTGTCATGTGTGATGAGACTTTGCACAAACTATAGTAGAAAAACTACTAAAATGATGAGATTACTTATCATTCGTAAGTATTATAAATTTACAACGTTTTAATTATAATTTATAATAAATCGTGTGTATAGGTCTTAATTATTCTTTGTCAAACGGTTGTCATAGTGTCATATTTCACGACGGTACAGAGAAAATATGTTTATCTCTTTTTAGCGCTTGATTTAAGATGTGCTATCTCGCCTACATTTCAAATGTATTTCTTGGTGTGTTGTTTGGATATATTTCTAGTGGTGTGCGTTCATCTGCCGCAATCGGTGCCACTCGTAAGCGCCGGTTTCCTCGTAAATGACCTATCTAACGTTTTTTAATCTAAGCCTTTGGGATATATAGTATATATGACACTTATGAGTCGAAATATATAGGTAAGTTGTTTTTTCCTGAGTGATATTATTATCAAACTTTTCTTAGTATATGCAGTAAGCAGACAGGCTCAATGGTTTTTCTCACCACAGTTGTTTTTTTATGCTACCAACACTTCACCAGTTTCTTTGGTCGCTTTGGCCGTCATGTTCTGTAGAACGTTTATTGAGATCACCCTTGCTTTATTGATTTAATAAAACTAAAGCATTAAAAAAACCTAATGCAATATACCAAGAAAAATTAAATTCGACAAACATCCTATGCAAACAAGCTTTAGTTTATTTAGTTTACAATATTATAGTAGAGCTTATGTAAACTTTTCGCGCTCTACCAAATGAAAATTGCTTACGGCTATTGGTAGAATTAAAGTTATCCAAGCGTTTAATCATTTTAAATTGTTGTGAATAAAAACAATCTGCCTAATTTTATTACGTTACAGAATATATATTTGATAGCTTAAGAAGTTTGAAATCATTAACCATTTTATTTTCTTTAGAATAATTTATTAGCAATTCGCAAAGATAATTATCTCAGAAAATATATACAATCTGAAACTAATTGTGGGCCGACTCCAATTTAGTAGTCTTGGGGTAGAATTGTGGCTCCCTGAGGTCGTTTTGGCGACCGAGGTGAACTTTTGTGGCACTTCTAAAAGTAGTTTGGAAGTACCGACCTTCGCACTACACAGCTTAACGATTTAAAATGTATTTAGGAAACAAATAAAATAAGTACGAACTTTGCTTACAAACTATAAGGTTTAAAATTTAACCCACCTCTGTTTACTTAAAATTAATCACGTGCATATATTTAGTTATATATTTTGTTATTTCTGGGCAATTTGGTTGGGCACCGTATCTATCCTCAAGCATAATTTATTTTACATTATTTTCCCGACTCCCAAAATGGCAAAAGAAGTTTTTATTCTGAGGCTCTGATACTCTCATTTGGGATTTATAGTCGTGATTATATCTGTATATGTACTTCAAGTAAAAATGTATTTAGATTTATAAATAGATTCATCATTTTAGCTGATACAAATCCTTGCTAAGGGATTGTAAACCACAGTAAACAGTGATGTACAGGCTGGCTCGCACACTGATTTTATTTGCAGATATTATTAGTAGGTACACGTAGATAATACCATTGACAGTAACTAATGACGACCTCAACTGATCTCTGGGCACGTAAAATATTTGTTTTTTTTTTTAATAAATCGTTGCCATGTAATTTGTTCTAGTTTGGTTTATATCACACAAATTAATTTTGTGGTTGTAATGACTGTGTTGGCTGGGCGTGAGCTAAAAGCTTGGGCCGTTTGTTCGCAAAGGTAGTACTTAGTAGGTTAGCTTATATAGTTCAGTAGTATTCAAATATATCACAAAAGTACGTAATGGATAATACAAAAATTACCAAAGATATTTTCCGGCAAATGGCTTGAATTTGTATTTGCACCAATAATTAGCTTGTAAAATCTGTATTGCGTGCCTCATCTATCTAGCCTCATGTTTATTTATTATAGGAGCATGGTTTTCAGAGTTCCACAGTCGCATGGCAAAAAACCAGATCCTTATTTTTTTTAACTGTGTATTCGTATTTTGCAGCAATCAATATCTAAAACTATTGAGACTATGTGGTTGAAAATTAATAGAATGGTGAATGCCAGAAGTGAATATCATATGTGGTTAAACAAGATACATTAAGATTTTTTTAAAATATAGTTTATTTAATAATCGTAAAATAACAAGTAATTTTACTCTGTTTCTTAATAAAAAAAATATTGAATAGTGTGATGTTATTAATTGCTTGTAAATGAAGCAAGGTGTAACTATCCTAATTATATATTTATTTATTAGGATTCAATGCGTTGCAAATACCTTCATTTGCATTTCGTCTCCAAAATAAGAAATAGTAAATAAATAAATATGGTTTACATCGCAATAAACATTTTCAACGAAAATCTATTCGAATCATATAGTCGGCAGCTTTTGAGATGTAGCACAACTTATACAACCTCAAGCGTAACTTTATATTTCATACAAATATAAAATTCAGTATTGCAATAATATTTCTGCACAAAAATTTACTTGCTACCTACTCTTGATATATCTCTTTCCTTATTAAATTTACTACTACGTAACCCTTTATTTTCAACTAGAACTTGGCCAATCAGCTAAATAGTACATACATTCATATACTCACGGTCATAAATCTCAAAAAGGGGTAACCAAAACTTCAGGGCTAAAAACACCTTAGCTACATTTGGAAGTTGATAGGGGACAAGGTGATAGAAATAAAGTGTCATTGGTGATAGGTCTCAAACCGCATCGCCCAAAACTACATTAAAAACCCCGTACCCTTAGTCGCCTCTTACGACACCCGTGGTTAGAAAGAGGTGGCGATAATTTAAGCCGCCACTACTCGGCAATAATAAAAGTACAGCACAAAACTTACACTACCAAGGCTTAACATTGACATCTCAAACTTTTATCGTCTTTCAACCTATCGTAAAACCAATATCATATGTTTATAAAATGATTTATCATGGTTGTTAACGGTGAGGGAAAACATCGTGCGGAAACCCACATGGCTGAGTTGTACTTAGTCATGTGACAGTGTATTCGTACAAAACGGCGATAGGCCTGCCCCCTATCACCTGAGTACACTGTCCATGCAAAACGTGGGTACTCTGAACACCAGGTGACAAAGCCACGTGATGTTCAGAAGTATTAGTACCTCTGCCAACCCCTTCGGGGATATTCGGCGTGAACGTTTATGTTATGTTTTGTTATGTTTTAATCTATCTTAACCTGTTTTATGACAAAAACATCCTCGTAAGATTGCGAAGTATAAATATTTGAATCTACAATATCACAATAGCAATATCATTTTACAGCGATATTATTCAAAGCAATGAATATTTTGCTCTCAGAGTTGGAAAGCATTTATCAGTACGAGCCAGCCACGATCAATAGTCAACTGAGCTGTACATTCAGTTCGATGTTTTATAGCAGAGACTGTTTGGGTTTCTTTGTATCTCTTCAATTTCACTGTACTTACACAAAGTATGTACAAAGAATGTGAACAAATAACCAATCCTCTTGTTGATTGCTGGGTTAACTTTGGAAGGAAATAGTTATTTAATTATGAATAGAACATACATACACACATACATACATCCTGAAGGGTAGCCAGAGCTTTAGAGCTAGAAACTCCTCAGCCACATTTGAAAGTTGATAGGGGACAAGATGGTAGAAGAAATTATCGTAGGCAAATATGTAAGGAATGTAAAAGATTTATTTTTCGATTTTGTGTAGTTTTTTTTTTATGTAGCCTTTACTATAGTGTCCCACTGCTGGGCAAAGGCCTCCCCTTTTTTTTTGTGTAGATACATACGTTTATATACTTACGCCATTTATTCGCATTGGGGTAGGCGGAGACTACTCTACTGCCAAACCTTTTCTTTGACATCTAATATTGTTTTTATATTTGTAAATGTCCTTACTTTATGATACCTGTAACCATTCGTAGTTTTCTCCTGTCTAGGTTCAAGAGTCTTTTAGTGAGATGTGGATCCAGGTTCGGCATTGCTTCTTTGGATTGTCGGCATTCTGACAGGGCGCACCATATCGCCTTGTGTTGTTCCTGGGTTTGTTCCCTTAGCCAAGTGCGATATTGGTTGTATGGGATTGGTATGATAGGTTCTGGCCCTTCTGTTATGTTGCTGGATCCTCTGCGGGCTAGTTCATCGGCCGCATCATTTCCAAGTAGAATTGGTGTGTCCTTTTATCCACTGCAATGTGATGTTGTTTTTTTTGGATATACTTTCAAGCTTAGAGAAACTTAGCGGTCAAATGAGGTATTAGTAATATGAAAGATCAGAGAGAACCTCCAATGTAACCGTTACCGTTTTTAGCACGATTTGTTTTCAATAAGCTATGCAATGATGATGTTTGTAATTGTTATGTTACATTGCAAGTACGTATAGGCCTCCGCTCAAATAAGTCAAAACGTGGTGGAAAAATTTATTATATATAATATTTTTCCACCACTATGCTATGCAGTTTTTCTGCTAATTGAATTTTTATTCAACTTACATATTTGGTCGAAAAAGATGATTTGACGTAATTGAAGAAATCTCAACAATTGATTTGTATACTAAAAATATGTAAAAATTTACATAGTTGTCTCCTAGGCAAACTTACATAAAATGTAATAAAATCATGGTGATTTTTTCGGTATAACTTTTCGCTTAAAACTTTTCGAACATGAAAAGTTTCCCATTGATGAGTAATACCGGCCTGTAACAGCTGTTCAGTTTCACGAGCAGTTTCGGCAACTTAAGGAAGTGAAACGGCCGGCGCCCGCGTTACAGTTCCCTACTTTACTTTCATTTTTTGATTAATTGATTTTGTTCAATAGTATTATGTTAAGTTGGAAAAAACAAGAATGTTCTCCATTTGATTTATATCGAGACCATTTTGAGTTATACCAATGTGCTGTAAGTGCTACTGAATGATCATCAATTTTATACATGTTTTAAATTTTTATCACACCGTTAACATTACTACAAAAGCTATTCAATACAATTTATTTATTTATTTTATATGCATCACACTACAGACATGAAACATTACATGATAAATAACATGCTTAATGCCTTATATTCTAGTTACAATGTCCTTAATTGTGTGTTGACAGGTTTTTTTTTATTTAATTTATGCGTGTAAACGTTAAACTCTTAAATATTTATAAAGAACACTAGTTAATAATAATAATATTGTGAAAAAACCTAACAAGACAGAGTAAAATAAAAATAAAAGCAAAATAAAATAACAACTAAGGAAGTATCAACAATTTAAATTTTGTAACTTTATTTTGTTTGTTTTTAAGTACATTTCTTATTTGTGATCTAAAACGGTACAATTACGCTATGTTTGTTTTTTTATAATACTTCGCTGATTCATATGGTGCTTTGCTATATTTTCCTGCAGCTTCCCTAAACTAAATTTCAATATGCAAATAATTTACATAGCTTTTAATTTACTTCTACTCCGGGTTCCCAATGTATTTCGTTAAGAGAGAAAATCATAAGAAACTGATATATATCATAGACAAATATCTTCTAAGTCAGACCGAGGTTTTCAGCGCTAACCATGCCTCTAGTTGAATAATACCAGTGGTTATTGCAACTGTTTGAAAATTTAAAAAAAGCTTGAAGTAACGCTGTTAAACTAGTAGCGACATTTTGAAATTCACAAAATCTTTTAATAATTTAAGTGTCTGATTACACGCCAATCCGTAAAACAATAATATGTTTATGACATTGTAATTATTTGATTATTTAACAAGTTTACATAATTTTGTTCTACCGGCTTCCAAGCACATGTTGCAAAGCAAGTATTTAAAACAAAAGCCAAACTCGCTATCATAATGATAAGATAAAAACCGTTTAAAAAGTCTTTTAGTGCCATGATCCAATATTTTGAAACCTTGACATATACAATGTATCGAAAAACACTTAAGTTCACTGAGTCCCCTACGCTCAGATAAAATGTTAAATATTTAATCTTGTGTTCAAAGAAACAAACGAGGTACGCGAACATCCGAGCAGAGATAAGGGCCGTTGTAGTACTTTCATTGTTAGCTGAACAAAGAAAGTATTGTCTGCAACGTGTTTTGTGTAAAATGGCTAATACGAAGCACGGTATGAAAAGGTACCTATGAACGGGAAGAGGGCGACGACGTGTTGCTTGCTTGTTATGTGCGTGACGGAACGAGTGCAAAACATTCTGTTATGCAAGGCCATTAGACATCCGACTAACAAAGAAACCCTTTCAGAGGTTCCGGTTTGTCGCAGCTTGCGCATGTCATATTATTACTTAGATTTAACTAGGTAATTTTTGCAAAATACTAGTGAACATTTTAAAAGTGATTTATATATTATTAAAAAGAAAAAATATTTCTATCGTATTAAAGGCAACTCGTCAAAACTTAAATTACTCTAGTGGAAAATACAAGATCTTTTAAGTTGTCGTTAAGTTGAAAACATACCATGCAAATACACACGCGAACGAGAGCAATAATTTAGTTATGCAAGGTTATTGAAATCTGACTAACAGAAACCCTTTCAGAGGTTATTTTAAATCTTTTTGTTCATGAAAACCTCATGTGGGGATTATTACTAATAATTTTCCTTTCAGAGGTTGTTGGTCGCAGCTCGCGCATATCATATTTTTCAGATGACTTTTTTTAATAGTAGAGAACGTTTTAGGAACGATTTGTATATTTAGGAGGAAATTAATTTATTATAATTTATATTGTATAAGGTTTTTTTTCAAAACTTGAATTATTTTATTATTTTATAATTATATTATAATTGAAATCATACCAAACTAATGACGTTAAGCTAGTTATAGGACCAAACATATATAATGAATGAATATTTGCAGGAATTATTTTGATAACTTTGCGGTTTGTATTAAAATCAATACTTATAATAAACTTAAACTTTATAACAAAGTTACTGAATCATAAAACGTATTCTAAAACTCGTTAGTAATATTTTAAAGATTATGCCTGAATGTAAACTTTCACTGTTATTATAAAGTAGAACTTTGTTACGGTTTCATTGTCCTCCAGCTAAGGCAATATAAAATGGCCTTAAAATTTTGAGAAGGTACGCTTAGTTTTATAACAAAATAAACATTAAACAAGATTTTACGATTAAATTTAACTGGTCCTAAATTATGAAATATTTATTAAATATCGCATTATCAAGTCGCCCGTCCAAAATAGTTAAGATTGCTACACATAAAACAAAATTAAAATTACTCAAATAAAATAAAATTTCGAAATATATGATTTATTTTCTACTCTTGACATCTTTATAGGTTATTTTATTATTAATAGTTTATTAGCAATATACGATTCAATTTTTATTTAAGCTATTAGCACCATTCAATACATACCTCTCTATGATAGCGTCACAATGAAATATAATATTTGATGCAAGTATTACTTCTCGATTATCGTAACATTGTTACTTGTTGGTCAGAGTACCCACGTTTTGCTTGGACAATATACTCACTAGATAGCCTATCACCGTTTTTTTACGAATACACTGTCACATGACAAAGTACAACTTAGCCATGTTGATTTCCTCATGATGTTTTCCCTCACCGTTAACAACCGTGATAAATTAACCACACCTATGACTTTAGAAAAGATAAATTGGGGTAGGTCCAACCCGGAATTTGAACCCTCATCGTCTGCACTATAAGCGGTGTTCTACCCACTGAGCTATCGCGGTTCCGCAATCCTAATTATATTATTAAATCCTTAATTTATTCATACTACTGCTAATTCTTATTAGCTTAGGATTTAGCATTAGCAATTTTTTTAAAAGCTCATTTCCAATGAATTATACCATACAATATGCCGATACCAATGCATAATACTCTCTTTAGATCCTAACAATAATGCTTAAACAACAAAAACACGTCCCTGGAGAACAAAATGTCTCCACCATTCTTATTACAGATAATAGACGTTAAATTAGGAAGCCCCTTGAGTCCTTTGTCAACGGTTTGGAAAAACATGTAAACTCAAATAATGAGGTCCCTTTGCTTCAGCACAAAGACTTACAAGATATCATACACGATACCAATACATTTATGTCTCAAATATTCGGGGAAAATTTAAGGGACCTAAAATAAGTATTTGTATTTCCAAATGAATACAACATTAAAAGAAGCAATGCTATGGAATACCGAGGGTGAAAATATTTCATTCCACGCTCGCACGCTCCTCTTGAAATATAATGCCAATTTTTCAAGCCGTCAAAAATATAGTCGGGCAAATTCGCAGTCAATCCTTCGGTTTTGTCGATCAAACTTCGCATAGAGCCTGCAAAATTGAAAACGTTATTCGAGTCATGGTGGGCATTTATGAATTCCAATATCCTTTATACATCTCCCGGGTACATCTCGTGGTAAATGGTTTTTATCATACTCAATGAAATCGGAGGCGTGTTTTCATTTTAGGTTTAGCTTTCCATATTTTTCAATTATTCAACAATGATAAACTTTATTTCAACGAAATTATTTTATCACCTATCATTTCGTATTTACCATTCAATACCTTCAGAACCAATAGTTTGTCAAAAGTTTTAGAGAAAACATCCTTACTAATATTATAAATCGGAAATTGAGTTTTGTTTGTTTGTTTGTTCCTACTGAACCGATTGCTTTGAGATTTTGCAGACGTATAGATAAAAGTCCGGATTAAATAATAGGATAATATGAAAACAAAAAAATGTTTGCTTGCTGGATAAATTGAAGATGGCGCTTTATGTCGTTTAAAACAAGGTAATATATTACAAACGAATATAAACATGCAAATTTAGAGTGTAAAATCTAAATGATATGAAATTATACCGCAATATAACCGAATCCCACGCGGGCGTAACCATGGGCTGAAAGCTAGTATTTAAATAAAGTATCGCACATTATCCACCACTTATTTTTTTTAAATAGGTACCGTTCTCTTCTAACAGGTACGAAAAACTATAGAGTAATGCTATTTTAAATTTACCTACACTATTTGGCGAAGCCAGTAGCCTGCAGGGAAGTTTTCAGTATGTTATCGAATTGTACGAATTTTAAATGCTAAGTATTTTGTAAAACTGTTGTAAAAAGCATTGATAGCAAAATCTACCGATTTTGCTCATAACTGCAGGTTTAATATTGTTCAGTTTGGTACAATGTTAGTAGTATCAGCGATGAAAAAAAAATTGAAATTATTCAAGTAGAATTGAATTTTTCGTTTTAAGACCGTATAAATTCGTTTTAGTATCGATAACATTTTTCCTTACGCGCCAATCTGCAAAGTCTATTTATACATTCGAACAACAAAATCGGGAATCAGAAATATATCGATGAAATGAAATCACATTCCAGTAAACTTCAAAAGAAATTCGCTCTCAGTTATATGCGTAAATAAACAAGCAAAAAGCAAATTATTCTACCGTACGCAGTATTAATTTCTCTTTGAAAATTTTGATATTTTTTCATTCGCAACTTCTCTACGCAAATATCTAATAAAAAGCAATTTGAGCTTTAGTCACGCGTAAGCAGCCCGTGTTATTTTACTCAACTCTGAAATCAATTCTGCAAAACGATAATTTTATTCATAGAGTTCCCGCCGGAGTCGTTTGCTTACTTTGTCCATGATTTGGTTCGAAAATATTATATGAAACAATCGGCCAGCATGTATGTTATATGAGGAACTCGAGATGCAAGCCACTTGCAGTTATATAACCTTTTCATCATTGTTGTATATTCAAACAAAACAGAAAGACGGCGGCATATCTTTTTCAATCGTCAAAACGGACATTGTAGCTGAGTTGGATCGAACAATTTTTTTAATTTATTTCATGTTTCTGCAATGAAATTTCTGTTGACCGAACGTTTTTAAGAGAATATAGAATGAATTCAATGAAATCGAATTATGTTACAAGTGTGTTGAGTAGGTATACACACTAAAAGAAAACAGGATATTCCTAGCAAATTTTTATCGCGCAGTTGTTTTCAAAGTTATTAAACCTTTTACTGTCAAGTTAATTTAAAGCAGGAAAAATAAGTTGGAATAACTTACATTCATACATTTTCTTATATTTGTATCTCTGTCTTTCTAAGGGTAAAAGACAAAGACAGTGTATTTCTGGTTAAATCCTAGTGAATGCTTCATCAACGACAGGCAGTAATGCTTCAAAATGGAAGCTCACAGAATTTATCCAAATGAGCAAATTTGTCTTTACCAAAAGTTTTACTCCCTGCTTAAAACTTTGACTCGGAATAGCCAGTTTTACTGGATAAGTATAAATAAGACAAAAGTTTGGCGCTTAAATGAATACACAGTATTTATAACATCAAAGAGTTATTCTCAGTCATAAATGCTTTGAAAAATACTAATGTTTATTCCATGATAAACCCTTGAGGCTTACGATAATAAGGTTTAATATAATTGGATTTAAGGACTATTTGGCTTTTATTAGAACGTATTATTAAAAATCAAAGGGTGAAAAGGCAGTTCTTTTCTCGCCATTTTTTCAACGCTGTTTATGATTTTAATATGGTATTCATAACATAGTCAAATAAATATTATACTAAGAACACTATAGTTTTTAAAACGTCGCTGTATAAAATTAGGCATTATTCAAAACAATTAAAAAACCTATTTATTTTCTAGCATAAAACTGAAATGTATTTTTTGTTTCAATCCTTAGTAGTATGTTAGCCACGATATAAAACTGGGGTTTCATCATCATCATTAACATCAGCCAATAGACGTACACTGCTGGACATAGGCCTCCCCCAGCGATACCCACAGCGACCGCTGAAATCTGGATGTCTAGGGAAAATTACGTGTTTTGTTATTTGTTATTGTGTTTTTAATATTTCACTATTAATTAACAAGATGAATAATCACCATAAAGGTTGACTGGAAGAAATCGCGTTAAGGCGATAAGTCCGCCTTTGTGTACTAAGTTTTAATGTTCTGTACTTTTGTAAAATACATTATATCTATTCTGTATGCAATAAAGTGTTCAAATAAATAAATAAATAAATGAAAACGACAGGTTTATATTCAGAAGTGCATGTCTATTGGCTAAAATACAATGAAAAGAAAAATATAGTTGTTAATGCATTGAAAAACCCTTTTGTATTTTCATAGAATTAATACTTCAGAACCTATAATTTTTATGTAATTGCATTGTTATAAAGCAATACTAACCTTTCAATATATATAAACTAATCTCAACTATGCTGTGTTTGTACTTATATGAAAAGTATACTTTATTTAGCTTCTATTGGGACCCAAAATGTATTGGAATCATAACAATAACAAGCCAATGTTTCAACGCGAAATTTAACCTTATATAATTCTAGATTTTGACATCATTTTATTTTTTCGCAGTTAACGGTCGCGGTGTGTCGTAAGCTACAAGAGGATCTGTAACATTTCATTGATTGGTCGGCTGCATTGTTTTGCGAAATCTACACAATCCACAGTTCTGTTTCTTTTCATATTTGCTGGTAATGGTATTGGTTTAGGATAGCATTAATCATTTGTTTCCTGTGAGCGTTTGTAAGCGACGACTTAGGTTATTGGGGCATTTCAAGGACATTACAAAAAACAAAGTATGCATACATAAAATAAACATACTGTACGATTCTAAGCCCATAGAAGGATAGGAGGTATAGCTAGAGTTTGAGAATAAGAATTTCATTAGGCACTTTTTGAAGTTGAGTGAGGCAAATATTAAGTTTGTTAGTGATGGATCTCTAATTGCATCGCCCAAAAATCACTTAATCATCTCTACAGCTACAAGTTCTTGGGATTACAGTTCAGTAGATAGGTAACGTAACATGTTAACCGCAAAAACGCAAAGACCTGAAAATTTTCAACTCTCTGAAATTTATCGTATAGCCCTTTAAAATGAACTTGGGTATTTTCAAGTGTGCATCCAAATCCTTCAAGTTAAACAAACCGTAACATACAAAAATCCTGAGCTCCGTACAATATTTTTATGATACAAATTTTCCTTCATTATCCAAATCGGAAGATACAGTTGGCAGCGAAATGATCAGATTTAACAAGCATAAAGATGTGAAGTGTCCTCTAGGAGAAGTCGTGGATCTAATTGCCTCGTTAGTGTCGCAAGATATGCGAGGAGGACTCTAGCTAGTATATTTTTGTACGCTCATTCTCCATCATGCTACTCGGTACATACGAGTACATATGATTGCTTAGGCGGGTAATTTGCTGGGACGTACAAAGTTTTAGTTTAGATTGTACTTTCAACTATGCATAAGTCTGAGTGTGCACAGATATGATACAAAATGATTTTCATTTGAAGTTTGCTTGACTAAAAGTCGCTTGCAATTATACTTATTTGTTTGGTTTAAATCTGAAGCGGAGTAGAATGCTAGAACTAGTAAGTTTTATAAACAACAATTTGCATAACTTTTTAGGAAATTCACTGCATCATCTGCTCTGCTGCATAATTCAGCACAAAACTTTTCGCTTTGGGAATCAAAACTTCAAATGTAATAAATCTATTTTTATAAACTATAAAACGTACGAATAGGGAGATAAAGAGATGTGCGTGGAATTGAGAAACTTAAAATAGTTTACCTCCCGCATTCCTAGAGGACAACAGTTTTGACCTTAATCAGAGTAATGGACGTATTCTCCTCCTCGAAACCTCATTCTG
Organism: Bedellia somnulentella; assembly: GCA_963576735.1. Lineage (NCBI taxonomy): Eukaryota > Metazoa > Arthropoda > Insecta > Lepidoptera > Bedelliidae > Bedellia > Bedellia somnulentella. The sequence goes on from OY755179.1 coordinate 12,335,576, forward strand.
CGGTCTTTTGCTTTTATAACATAAGTATTTTGTAGTATAGTACCATCTAATCCCTATTTAATCCGACAATACTAAGCACGAATAAAACTTTAAGACTTTTACTTATTTTCACCCCTTTTTCTGATGGTGTTATATAGTTATCGTCTAATACCAATTGTCTTAAGATTGCTGTATCATGGTCTTTAGATTATTACCAATAGTAATGTTATGAAATTGTGCGTATATACCTAATGGCGTTGATATACTCGCGGTTTTTTAGTACATCATATATTTGAAAACTTATTTACAATTTATTTACTTCAATGCAAGTGTGCAATTAATAAAAAGAGCTGAGCGATATGTTCGACTCGACTGAACTATCTTTATTGCAAATTATTGTTCCTTAAAGAAAGACATTCAATTCAACATTTGTTAAACAAAAATCAAATGTTTTTTTTTTATATTGATCAAATGTCAATTTTCCCATTGACTGTAATAAAAATTTTGTGTTTTGTTTTTTTTATTCTTAGTGCGTACTTCTTAATTTTTTTTAAACAATATATATCATAGTCTTGATCAGTCTGAAAAATTTTATCAAGATCGGTCAAGCAGTTCAGGAGGAGTAGCGTTCCGAAGAAGCGGCGGAAGTGAGCGTATGAGTTTCTCTATGGTAAGTCTATGGAAAAGTTTTTGGCAATTTTTTCTAGATGTTAGAAAAAGTTCGGTTTTTTCTTCACTCAAACCTGTAGGTACTTTGTGGCTATCAGCCTGTGAAATTTGGTTAAGATCTGTCAAGCGGTTCCGGAGGAGTAGCGTTCCATGGAAACGGCTACGGCGGATAAGCCATTTTAAAAGCTGAGGTGGGATATAATGGTAAAATTATTTCGACGACATTAAAAAAAGAAATGAGGTAGAGTTGTACTAAGCCAAAGTTTAATCATTGTCCTTCAAGATCTAGTTTTTCATGTTAAGTGCAACATTTAATTACGCAATGATGTGAAATAGACCGTTTCCTGCCTTGTAATTTCTATTTACTCCGAAATAAAGTGGCAGCTTATGTCATTGCATGCACCTGAGTGGGAACAATATTGGTTATATTTATATTTGTTTTTGTTTCCCAAGTAACAACTTGTTGATTTTGATTTTAATTTGTTCCAGTAAATGTTATAAATTTTCCTTTGGAAATTGGCGTCCATAGCACAGGCTCGACCTATTATGGCGTCAATGACCCTACTTAAATATGCCTAACCTGGAACTTTGCTTTTGTTGTAAATTTTTGCTATAAAATGTATTAGGCATTTTGGAGAAATAAAACATTAATATTATTATATTATTATTATTATTTATGATTATATTAATTACTTGTCTTATTCCTTTGGAGAACACAAATGTCAACTACGATAAAATAGAAACTATAGAACTATAACACACATAATCAGCAATATTGTATTTCACTCGCATTATTAATTAATTGATACTTAAATAACTTTACTCTGATACACATTTTTCACAATGCAGTTTTATTGTTTTATTACGTAGTGTTTTTTTAATGTTAATTATTATAGTCTATATTATTTTAAATATGTGGGCAAAAGTAACGTTTTCTTTCTTTAGTTTTCATTATATAAAATCACAATGTAAATTTGCTGTGTAGTGTCGGCTTAGAATAGCTCTACCCCATTTCTTCCGGTGGGTGTACGTAAGAGGCGACTAACGGTATTGAGGCTTTTAAGGGATTTTTGGGCGATGCGGTTGGAGACCCATCACCAAGAACCTTTATTTCATCATCTATTCCCCACGCAACTTCCAAAAGTGGCTGAGGAATTTCTAATTCCTTAGCTCTGGCTACCCCTTTCTTGGGATTTATAGCCGTGAGTATATGTATATATGTATGTACAATGTAAATTAATTAATGACTTTAGTGCTACTTACTATTAAATACGCATTTTAAAAATATTTTAGTCTAAAAATTTATCATCTAGTTTTTTTTAATCATATGTGCTCTCGTAGTGACCTCCGAACACTTTTCTAACAGCAACTACGATATCAACACTTCCAAACATCATGTACCTTTCTTGTAACCTGGCCTTCAGAGTAACCACTTTTTACGAGGGCAGTTCATTCACGAAAAACAGGGCGCGCTTTCGACACTTTATACAAAAACACTGTCAACATAACCAGTTACAACAAACTCATGTGGGTTTCATTGATATTTTCCTTAACCTTTAAGCAACCTTAAGATAAATCAAACACTAATATGACTTAAGAAAAGCCATATCGGTGGTCTTAGTGAGTGGAAGTATCATAACTGTAAGTGTATTGAGCTACCGAAATACTCGTACAATACAACTGAATCAAGTAGTCAATATAGCTCGCAGCGAAACCCCGCCTAAGGTGGAATGCAACCGCTAATACCTAAAGTACTCTGATTTATTTGAAACCCTGCTTCGAGATTGTTCTTCTCGCCTCGCCGGTCCCTGTTGGTTTAATTAGCAGAATGCTTGATACGATTGTATGTCTGTAACATGTGTGTTTTCTGTGTCGGTGGAAAACCTTGTTACAGTTATAAACTGGTGATTGTTTTTTTTGTTAATAATGGTCTTTGAGAAGTTATTAAACAGAAAGAAAGGAAAAACATTTATTTACATTGAAACGGACGGTGATGGCCTTATACAAAGTATGTATATAGTCTCGTGTATAGGTTATTGTTGTGAGTTGTATCTACATCACTGAGTGTCAGTCAAAACGGCTGTAACAGTTCCGACTAATAAGTTAATCGCTTTTCTCTTTATTCTCTGTTTATTGTAACTTCAAATAAAAGTTCATGAACTCACGATTTTGTTGTCACACTGCACTTGCACCTCTATATTTTATTTCAGATCGAATCATATCATGTCAATACTTATTATAGAATATTGGTACATACCATGATATAATAATCGTTTTAGAACAATCTAGATAATTTAATTTCACTAATTAAACTAACAATTACAGAATAATGACTTTAAAAAAATTTGGAGTATGAAAATGGTACATCCAAAATTAATAGAATAGAATATAAATAGAAACTCACAAATAAAAACATTTTACACAAATTATGTCTTTAAATAATTAGCTGTGTAGTGTTGGCTTAGAATAACACTACCCCATTTCTTCCGGTGGGTGAACGTAAGAGGCGACTAACGGTATTGGGGCTTATTTATTCATTATTTTGAAAATTACAATATTTTAGATGAACATTCCATAGGCAAAGTTTGATGTCTTTAATCGATTTAAAATATAAAAGGGGTATGTTTTAAAATCGAGGTCTAGGCCAATTGGCGATAGTATCGCTTAAAGAAATATTTTCCAGACAATCATCGAATGGTGAGATCAGTACGTTCATAAAAACAATAGGTACGTAAGTAAAAAGTATGAAATACGCGTCTTGAAAAATAATAATAATAAAAATTGTCATTGGCGCCGCAATGACAGTTTGTCAATTTGTCGGCGTCAGGATACCGCCAACAAGAGCTGGTGGCTCCCGCCAGGCTGGCAGTACTAGTCCCAGGACTAGAACTAGACCAGCCTGGATGAGGCGGATTGAAAGCCGTATCACAAGGGCCAGGGTCCTCATCGGCAAACTGACCAGCTTCAGATCAGGCAACAATAGGCCGAGGGTGGTGCGCTTCGTCAGGGAGGCATTCCCTGGTGAGAATGTCTTTGACAACTCACCGGAGTTTGCCTGTAGACTGGTGGAGCGCATCGATGATCTGAAGCAGAAGATCGCTGCTTGGGGTAAGCGAATTAGGCGATATTCTGAAAGGGTAAAGAGGTACCAACAGAATCGTCTCTTCATGAGTGACCAGAAGAAGTTCTACAGAACTTTGGAGCGTCCCGATGTGGTTTCGACAGGTCAGCGACCGGAAAAAGCCGATGTAGTTGCCTTTTGGCGTGGGCTTTGGTCGCTGCCTGTTGATCACGAAGAGGGCCGATGGTTCGAGGCGGTCGAGGGAGCGTGCGAGCCCATAGCGCCCATGAACCCCGTCAACATATCCGAGGAGGATGTGGTGGCTGCGATCCGTAAGGCTCCGAACTGGAAAAGTCCGGGGCCGGACGGATTGCACCATTACTGGTTGAAGGGGTTCACGCGCTGTCACGCTACTCTCGCCCGTCAGTTCCAAAGCGCCCTCGAGAGTGGGACGCTCCCGAACTTCTTAACTACTGGGGTCACTCATTTAGCTCCAAAGAGCGATGCTACCGCGGATCCATCACAATACCGCCCCATTACTTGTCTTTGTACAATTTACAAGACCTTGACATCCGTTCTGAGCTCCAAGATTACTCAACACATTGTTGATAACAATGTGATATCTGGAGCTCAGAACGGATGTAGGGGCGGTAGTCGCGGTAGCAAGGAGCTACTCCTCATCGATGCGGTCGTAGGCCAACTGGTCAAACGCAACCGTCGGAACTTCTCCGCTGGCTGGATAGACTACAGGAAGGCGTTCGATTCGGTACCTCATACATGGCTCATGAGGGTCCTCGAGCTGTACAAAATTGATAGTGCAGTTCGACACTTCCTCGGGCAATGTATGGGGTGCTGGAGAACGATCCTGAGTTTAGACGGTCAGCGGATGACGGATGCGGATGACCAAATTGATATAAGGCGAGGGATTTTCCAGGGCGATTGCCTGAGTCCAGTTTGGTTTTGCTTGGCCCTGAATCCTCTAAGTACACTCTTGGAGAATTCGGGGACAGGCTTTCAGTTTCGGAGAGGCGGACCACGCTTGCCTCATCTCCTTTACATGGATGACCTGAAGCTTTACGCCCCCACGGCTGACAGATTGGCGGAGCTACTGACGATCACTAATGATTTCAGTGGTTCCGTCAAGATGGAGCTCGGGGTCGATAAGTGTGCGGTCATTCATGTTGAGAAGGGGCATGTCGTGCACTCTGATGGTGTCGATGTCGGCACCAATCATTTGAGGGCACTCTCCGAGGCTGAAACATACCGGTATCTGGGCATGTCACAAACCATCGGTGTGAAGGTGGCAGACGTGAAACAGGGTGTTTGCGAGGAGTTTTATGAACGCCTGAAAAGTGTGCTTAATAGCTACTTGTCAGGCGTTAATAAAATCCGAGCCATTAACTCCTGGGTCATGCCTGTACTGATGTACACGTTTGGCGTGCTCAGATGGACTCAGTCCGAACTAGACGCTCTGGACAGACGAGTCCGCACGACGATGACCTCTCATCGAATGCATCATCCGAGGTCGTCGGTTATGAGATTGTATATCCCGCGGAAGTGTGGTGGTCGAGGCCTCTTGAGTGCCAAAACCATGCACAACCGCGAGGTATGCAACCTCAGAAACTATTTTTTGACGATGACGGATGATAGTATTCGGGGAGTAGTGGTCGCTAGTGATAAAGGACTGACTCCCTTATCGTTGGCCTCACAGGATTGGCGAACCCCGGAGGTACTTAGCACCTCTGATCGGGAGTCCGTATGGAAAGAGAAGGAGCTGCACGGGAGGTTTTACAAGGTACTTCACGAACCTTTCGTGGACCGTAAAGCCTCCCTGCATTGGCTGCGTTTCGGGGACCTCTTTGGGGAAACCGAAGGTTTTGTCTGTGCAATACAAGACCAGGTTATCAAGACGCGGAACTATCGGAAATACATCCTAAAGGACGGTACCACAGACATCTGTCGAGCATGTGGCCGTCCCGGAGAGTCACTTAGGCATGTTATTTCCGGTTGTTCGGCTCTTGCTAACATTGAGTACTTACACAGACACAACCAAGCAGCCAAAATCCTGCATCAGGAGCTCGCTCTGAAATACGGACTCTTGCAACAGAGGCTGCCGTATTACAAGTATCTGCCGGAGCCAATCCTAGAAAACGACCGTGCCAAAATCTATTGGGACCGATCCGTTATCACGGACAGGACTATTCTAGCGAATAAGCCTGATATCGTGGTATGGGATCGGTCGCAGTCGAGGGTATTTCTAGTGGATGTCACTATCCCTCATGACGAGGGTCTCGTGAAAGCCGACACCGAGAAGCGTCGGAAATATCTCGATCTGGCTCACGAGATCACCGACATGTGGGGTGTGACTTCGACAGAAATAATCCCAATTGTTTTGTCCGCGAACGGGTTAATTCCAACCAGCCTCGCGACCAACTTGAGGCGGTTGGATTTCTGTGGCGTGTCGGTTCCAGCACAGATGCAGAAAGCGGTGCTGCTCGATACGGCTCGGATCGTCCGTCGGTTCTTGAACCTGACTCCCTGACCCCGACCGACTGTGCTCTTGTCGGGGAGTACCGCCTCTCCCATTTAAAATTTATATTTTCTTTTTCGGCCATGGGAGAGGCGAGGAACTAAATGTCATACCCAATAATAATAAAACGTTTATTTCAGATAAGTCACATCCATATTACATAAAAATCAAAACAATTAAATTAAAAATTAATTAAAATAAATAAATTAAATTAAACAAAAATAATACTAATTAAAAAATTACAATTAAAAATTAAACATCAGCTCGTAAATATTATATTTTAGTCAGTAAATGAATCATACTGCAATGATTCATATACTGACAGTCAAATCTACCTGAAAATGCCCTCAGAATGGTGTTGGGACTGGCCCGAACCCTACTCACCAGGGATGTGCACCTCTTTCACATGGTTGCATAAAAACAGTCAACCCCCGCCTCGGCGAACATCCCTGATGCGCTACAGTATCGAGGCAGTCCCATCAACACCCGGAAAGCATTATTGTATTGAACACGAAGAGCGCTGTACTGCTTCTGTGTGTATGTCACCCACAGACTGCTGGTGTAGAATGATGTACAGTAAGATTTGAACAGAGTCAGCTTTACGTTTCTAGAACACCTGGCAAATCTGCGGGCAAGCATATTAGCCAGGTGTTCTAAAAATCTTGTACTCATAATAACAAATAGTTCAATCTATTTGGTTCGATAGAATTAAGCTCCAATAAATTCATAAATGTAAAAAGCATTACTTTATAATAACTATAAAATAATAACTTGAAGAGAAAATTTACTTTCTTGCTTCTGTCACATTCATAATTTTTCCCATACATGCTCTTTTATTCTTTCCCTGTGGACTTTCGCCTTCGTAAGATCCTTTCAAAAATCCGATTCGTAAATAATAAATATAGTATTGAAATTTTTAAATGAAAAATGTACACAAAAAAATAATTACTTGGTGTTTTGTTTAGATAATATTATTTAGTAATTACTTGTTCTCATCCGAAACAATTTAAAACTTATCTTTTATCCTTTTGCTTTAAAATAATTAATGGTACCTTTAAAGGATAAAAAAGGTTATTTTTAATATTATCGCTTTAAAATTTAATGGGTTTATTATAATAACACACATAAATACTCGGCTATGAATCTCGAAAAGGGCTCAGACTCGGTAATTCCTCAGCCTCTTTTGAACATTTTGTAAGGAAATATTTTAATATAAAGTAAGGTAATGAAGAAGCCCCATCGCCACTTACACTACGGCCATGAATAGATTAGTGCTAATTCAAGCCGAACTGACCCCACATAGCTACATAAAAAATCACACAAAAACGATTGATAGGCTTGATCTTAGATCTACCTTTTCTTATTGGAACTAACAGCGTGAGTAAGTATGTATAAGGTAAATGTATGTACAAAAGCAAGAAAAAATATAGTCGTACCTACGTTTTGTTAAGATATTTGGAAAATTTGCATGATGATGAAATATCTTTTATATTAAAATCTATAAATATGCGGCAGTTAATGATATGATATAAAAAAAGGTAGAATGAGTCATTAAAAAGCTCAACGATTGTTTTAGTATATGCATCTATTCAGTCTATTTGGTTAAGCTATAAAGCGATGGTTCATGTTTCACAAAGCCCATTTAGAATACATAGATATGACATTAAACATAATACGGTTGGCAACCAGCATTAAACAATTATAGAACTGCTATTTAGCAATAAAATCATATTGATGTTATAGTCAGATAGTACGGTAATATGGTTCGAGCTAATGTGTCCGAGCCGTTAACTAAATTATAGGCAATTAAACGTAACCTAGTAAAATTTAATAGCAAAACTGAACACGCAACGGCCGAAAGTAAATTATGGGTACTGTCTTTTACATATTCAATAATGTACAGAGTATTATTTCCTTTTGAATATTTATTCGAGCTAATAATAAGTTTAACCCAATCCAAACACGAGTACAGCGCGGCAAATGAAATAGTGGAAGCGAATATTTGCTACCGTAGGCGGTTTCTTTGATCCGAATTCAAAAATATATGAAACACTTGAAAGATTTTTCTTGGGATAAAGTGAAAATAAATATTAAAGTTAATATTTTTATTTATCTTTTGTTGATATATATTGAATTAATAATTTTTGTAAAATTCAAGAGACTACTTCCGCCGGTGCCGATATGGTATAGCGGCAATATAATTGCATTTTATCTGTAAACATTTTATCTGTCTCAATTATGGGAACTCAATAGTAGTTTTCAAACAATTTATGAAACCATTGACATTTCAACGATTAAAATAAATGCCAATTACAACCCCTACTTAAGATTCAACCTACATTTTAACATGAGTTCCGTACATAAGTAATACATTAGTATAATTTGTAATTTAAAAATCCTTGGAGAAAATTCATTTCATAACAGTAGACGAATCTTAAAAATTTTTCCTTAAGAACAGGTTACTACCCAAATAATCACGATTATTCCCGTTCAATGGCCAACCTAAATGTGATTCTAAAATTACAATAATTAGGTCGATTTAAGCGAAATATCTAATCTAGCGGCACAGTAAACCCATTGAAGGACAAACGAGGTGGCCGGCGAGATAAGCGCTCTCTGGAACCTATATAGCGCCATTGTTGCTGTCGAACAATGTCCCACATTATCCCTCGACGCCCCGTTACGGCTAATGGAAACTCTTTCAACGTGACTTGTTATTGTTTTAATTTCCTTTCAAAATTGTTAATCGAATTCACATGCCGTACGTCCGACGCAATTTTAGAAGGAAGTATTTGTATTGTGTCTGTGTTTGTTGTCACAGGGATACAAATGTGGAGCTAAGTCGTTTGGATAGTAATAAGACATGTGAAAAAGGTTTGTGATAAGTTTTTAAATAAATTGGATAAAAAGAAGTAAAAGCTATATAAAAAAAAACGGTGGAAAATCCAAAAAACTAAATGTGACCCAAAGAAGTTCATAGGAAGAGATAAACCCTTTTTGCAAGGCTCGCTTTAGATAGACCCGATGTAGTCAATGCCATTTATTTATCAATCCTTGCAACATGTTTTCTGCATCTATAGCATGCAACAATTAAATTAATATTAAATTGTCAAACCATCAAACACCCACCACAACAGCTCGACATTCTACAGATTCTAGCAACTAAACGCATTTGCCAAACAAACAAATTAGCGAAGTTTATTGGCGTTCGATAAACATAGGTATTTCAAATATTTGAGCTCTAAACACAAGTAAATTATCTAAACATGTGTATCAAAGCGTGGCGCACGCTTCTGATGCAAAACATTTGTAAATAGAACATCAGTTCGCAATTTCGAGCCCTGCGTTGTAGAATATCAAACACGACGAGTATCTCGTTCTGCTATATAGCGTGTTGAGATAACTGTGACAACTTGTAGCTCGGAATTATAAATAGTGAGTATGGTACAGTAAATACTGAAGATAAATAGCGTTTAAATACAATTCTCTGTAACGGTTAAGGGTTAACATAGATGTGATGTGAGGATGTTAACCCTTAAATATTAGAATACATAAGTATGCTTTTGACTATTTTAGAATAAGAAATACAATGAGAATCCACAAATTTGTGGGTGCTCAAGTAAAAGCCGTCGGCGAACCAACAGCACATATACCTACTATGTTTATTTTTGGGTAAGGAATCTGTTCTTTGCATTGCATTTTAAGAATCTAAATAATTGTTTTCGCATTACTTCGTTTCAGACCCCTTTTCAACCGACTTCAAAATTCTCGGTACCCAATTTGATTGATTGTTTTTTCTGTGTATGTTACGCGATTACTCCGTAAATAGAAAATCGATTCATTTTTTCCGATCGGTTGGATATGCTTCAAAAGTGGTCCCATTTAATTTTTTATCGGGTTTGATTGTGTGATTAAAAAGATTTATTTATTTTATTAATTTTGTATGAAAAATTGGGTTCCGTCAAATGGCTGCAGGCGGCCTTTTTTTGTAATTTTTACTTATGTTTTTTCGTTTTCTAATCAGGTTAACACGCACCTTAAAAAAATGATGAATTGAATACATAATATTCGATTTGTATAGCGCCATTAATTGACCAAATCATTCATATAATTATTACAAGGGGCGCATTGTAATGTTCGGTTCTCCTTCTTCACTGATGTAATGCTCAAATCTGTAACGCTACATTACACGCGAATGCTACCGGTGAGGGAGCTCCTTTACTTGCTCCAAAGTAATGCTGTTTTGTATTGATTTCATTTTGATCTTAAAACTATTTACGTGAGTGTATCTTCTTAAATCACCTATAGTAGCGAATTTAATTCTTTACGACATATATTTTTCAAATTTTTGTTTAGTTTGTGAATAATGTAATATGATATATTTACTTTATAGAAATATAAAGCGAAAAATACTATTAAGACTTGCCATTATTAAAAGAAGGATATTGGTTTTAAGAACCATCAAAAAATAAGACCAACCATTTCAACCATTTTAAATTATAAAAATCAGTTATGAAATGCTGCAGCTTCTTTCAGCAACCATCATACATTTTAATTTGATAACACTTGCATCCATTTTGTATACTGAAAAGTAATCAGTTCGACAACCTTCAAACGTGAATGTATCATTTTACAATTTAACAGAGCAAATTCTCGAGACAGACGAAGTTGCTTCATCCAAAGAAAGCTTTAAGTAAATAGATATACTCGTTAGCACGAACGCTTTTAGTCGAATGAGCGTAATAAATTAGTGATATAACGATTATACTGCCTCGTGGGATAGGAACGAATTCATTAATGTAATGGACTACACATCTAGCGCATTAGCCAAACACACCTATGAATGTGTGACATTATCTTTTGTGAATCTATATACATATCGTTAATTTATATCTTTACAAAATTTTAAACTAATTACTCAAACCTTACTAATCAAGCTTGTAGCTTTATCGTGAATATAAGTTCTGTATAGGACTGTTACCTACAAAATGAACACATACATATACACACTCACGATATTATTTCCCAATCAGGTAGGCAGAGACTGCTGTTGATTTTGTACGATCCTGGCAAACCTATTTCGCTTCGTTTTCATCCATCAATCTTCTCATATATTTTTTTATTCTTCCGATCTTTTTTTATGAATCATATTGTGCAAATATATTTTTGGATTTTATGAATGAAAATATGTTATGAAGTATGGACGATGAACATGGTTTATGTACACTTAACTAACATTGAAAGTTATTTCAATTCAAAAAAGAATATTAGAAACAACATAATTTGTACGGATTCCCAACAACGCCTAATTATATAAAGGCAATTACATCAGACATTACACTGGATTATTGGAAAAGGCTTGTAATTAAAATTGTCTGTGCCCTAAAAGTCAGTAGTACCTTTATGAAGTACGACCCAAAACCGCTGCAATGTTTACACGAGAAGTTGTGGACCTAGCTCAAAATTGGAGTGGAAAGGTGATATGTAGGTGACACGACGTGAACCTCTACTGTTACTACGAGTATAAGGTCTCGGGTCAATTGAAGAAAGCTATTATCTAATCGAAAAAAGTCTTGGCAGACGGCAGTTTTGATAATTACTTTACTGTCAGGATTTCTTTGTTTTACCTTAGATTGAGGTTTTAGGGCTAGAACTGGGTGTAATCAAAGTATAATTTTTGTTTGTTCCTATACAAAGTTTATTCATCGTGTTAGAGTACTAGGAACAACTTCGAGTTTTATTTTGATTTTTGAATTTATAATAAACTTATACATAAAGTCCGAAGTAAAAATAATAGAAGAGCATGTATCAGAAAAACAATAATGTGAAAGAAGTAAGAGAGATTGGTCAGGAATCCTACATTATACATGTGTATATATAATCTCTTGTAATGTTATACATAAGTTCTTGAATTGTACTTAATACAAAGAGTGTGGTTAACTAAGACTTACAATGTTGTAGACACCCACAGCCATCTTTCAACGAACACATCCCCTGTGACGTCACAAGCGAGACTTGCAAACACAGCCTTAGTGCCGGCTTAGAATAGCCCTACCCCATTTCTTCCGGTGGGTGTACGTAAGAGGCGACTAACGGTATTGGGGCTTTTAAGGGTTTTTGGGTGATGTGGTTGGAGACCCATCACCAACAACCTTTATTTCACCATCTTTTCCCGACGCAACTTCCAAAAGTGGCTGAGGAATTTTTTGTTCCCTAGATCTGGCTATCCCTTCGAGGGATTTATTGCTGTCATGTGTATGAATGTATGTTATACTATCCTGACTCAGGAGGCAATGTGGCTATCAATAGTCTCTGCCTTACTCAATGGGGGAAAAGGGCATAACTATAAGTAAGTTCATAAAGTCGTTTCATAACAGCGTAAACATATTTTTCAGTATGTTTTTAAGGTTAAGACGTAACATGTTTTTCATACTCTAAAATTAAAAAAGAGGTTGACCCAATATATATTTTCGTTATTAATTATTGAATAAGACAAAGTCGGTTTGGTCAGCTAGTTTATTGAAATAATGAGACACAGTCAGAGCCAATATTATTATCCTGTTTTTACAATATGATCTCGTGTAGTTCTTTTTTTTTTATATGTGTATTTAAAAAGTCACTTCAAAATTAAGCAACTAAGTCTTTATATTATAACATACGTATACTCAAGTCTATAAATACCAAACAGGGACAGCTAAAGCTCGGAAATAAGATACTCATAAACCACTTTTGAAAGCTGAGTGGGGAAGATGGTAAAATAAAGAATGATTGGTAATAGGTCTCTAGCCACATCGCCTAAATCACACGAAAGCCCCACAAACCTTAATTCGCCTTTTACAACACCTGCGGGTAAGTGTTATACCAAGCCGACACTACATACCATTTAAACATTACTAAATTTTCCTTAAATTAGTTAAATCATTAATACAACCGTGCAACCGTGATAGCCCAGTGGGTAGAACACTCGGTTATCGTGCAAACGACTAGTGTTCAAATCCTGGGTCGGGCCAACACCAATTTGTCTTTTCTAAATACCTATGTGTGGTTAATTTATCATGGTTGTTAACGGTGAGGGAATTCAGGGAATTTAATCGTGAGGAAACCCACATGGCTGAGTTGTACTTAGTCATGTGACAGTGTATTCGTACAAAACGGCGATAGGCCTGCCCCCTCTCACGTGAATACACAGTCACGTGATGTTCAGAAGTATTAGTACCTCTGCCAACCCCTTCGGGGATATTCGGAGTGAACGTTTATGTTATGTTATGTTAGTTAAAACATTTCATTAAATCCTTCCTTTACTCTAAAAGGCAATAAATATATTTTGCATTGCAATTTTTGGTATGGTTAGATTTGACTTTTTAATATACCGTTTCAATCTATCGTACGTATAGCCATTAAAGTATCAATCAATCGGTGAAATCAGAGTATAGGTATCCCATTGTTTTTCTAAAACTCACTTATTTCATCTCGTCATAATGTGTAGCGCGTTGTAAAATTTTCGGTTGCAAAAACAGGAGTTTTCACTTTGGGAATGCACAAAAAATCGCCGCCGTTGGACATTGTGTCGATCCATCATTTGCGTGTGACAGGATTGAAGGCTGCCCTTAATCGAAGAGGATACAGTATAATGCGTTTTGAAAGTATCATAATCTCGTTACAGTCATATACCACCGGATATGATAGATATATTGATGTGTGTGTGATGTAGAACATTGTGATATATGTCTTTAGTAATCAACGTCATTGGGGATAATCATGTTTTCAAAACATGAGGGAGGGAGGGCTTGGGTTCGTAGGAGGTATGGTATACTCACCAATTCATTTCATGTATTAGTAAAATTAAATTATGTTTTGAGATCAGTTGGCCAAGATCAAGAGAATGTTAATTTTAGTGATAATATGAAAATTAAAATTATTGCGTGCTGTGGAGTAGTCGCTAGTCTACCAACCTGCACCGAATTTCAGCGTGTTCTTATTTCTCGGTAGGGAAATACAAGAGCTACAATCATCACTAAGTTACAACTTTTTTAATAGTGTTACAATAAAACACCAACTATACATCACTTATTTTGTAGTTAACCGTTAACAGCACTTACATAGATAAAGAGTTCCAGACTAAAATTACATACTATACCGCAACCACTCCTTATATCAATGTATCAAAATGATAAGTATCAAAAACAAGGGGCATGTTGAAACCATGAATTTGCAAGGGGCAGCATGTGTTTAGCACGTTTAGTGTTGTTCCGATAACCACCTTATACTAGAAGTAACTCCTGGGCACGCCCAAACTCACGCGATGGAAAAACTATCTGGTCCACTGAAATAGAATAGTAATAGTTAAATAAGGTGTTATTTGTAGTTGATTTAATGCATGCTACTTAAAAAAGAAATATACATTTTGAGATATCTATCTGTTAATGTCGGAAGATAGTCTTACTTTTGAATTGTTTAACTCTGGTAGTAAAATAAGTGTATAATTGGATTGTGGTTGTAGTTAGATAATATATAAAAGAGTTTTGTTTGTCGTTCGTAGAACGTAACGCTTTTTATGAGTTTGGCCGGTGTTTTATCGATTATCTATCTATACTTATAATAAATCTGTAGAGAGGTCAATTCTGTACATGAAATATATTTTCAAAATAACTATCAGGTGATGATTAGGGATCGATACTGATGCCAAAAATGCAATCAGTAAAGTTTTTGTCTGTCTGTCTGTCTGTCTGTCTGTTTGCCTGTCGGTTTGTATGTTCCTTATGGAAACAAAAACTACTCGACGGATTCTAACGAAACTTTGTACAATTATTCTTCATACTCCTGCGCAGGTTTTTGTATACTTTTTAGCAGAGTAGTAAAGGGGAATTTTGGGAAATTTTGGGAAAACGGGAGAAGTTACTCCATTTTTTAAGCTTCCGTCGCGTGTGCAGCCTTAATGGTTAAACTTACATAGAAATCATGTATGACGGAAAAAATCTGCATAAAATTATCTAAAAAAAAATCCTTAACAGTTTATGTCTACCTTTTACGGTTGACTCACAATAACACGTGTAATTCCTGATAGCTTAGCAGTTCGGAACATTCTGATTATATTTGTTTACTCTTACGTTTGTAAACCTCTCACTCATCCCTAATTTAAAAAAGGTAACATTATTACCTATTCAATAAAAAAAGAATCATAGAAATCGGTAGACAAACACCGAAATTATACATAAAATAAGCCAGCGCGCCCGTGACCAAAACCAAATCTTTACTAATTTATATATAACATACTAGATGGCGCCAGTAGTTGCATCCTACATCACGTAATGATTTATTTTTCAGATTGTTATAAATACTTCATAGCGTTTTATTCCACAATTTGCTATTTAATGGAAATACTGAACCGTTCATTGAAGCGCATTCAAAATCACCAAACTACACTGTTTAGGGAGTGCTAGAAATTAAATAAATTGAATACATTGCGCTGAATTTCACAATGCTTAAGCAGGGACTGAAGAAAGAAACCTCAGATATTTAAAAAAACAACGCTACCCGTGCGAAGCTGGGACGATCCACTAGTTAAGACATATAACTTAAAAATAATAAGTTTGTTTTTCGATAGAAACAGAATGTTTATTCTTAATTTGTGTAAGCTGTAATATTTTTATATTGCGGGTACGCTAAATAAGAAACATTGTAGGGGTGGTAAAAAACAACAAGTGCAAATACATACACATGCCAGAGCTAACCCCTATTCGAATAATGATTTTTTTATATTCGAAGAATGAAGAATAATAGAGCATGTATGATCAGATCGGATGTAGACAAACCTGGAGAGGTTTGCCAGGATCGTACAAAGTGACGATCAATAGTCTCTGCGTACCCAAATGGGAAATAACGGCGTGAGTATATTAAGTATGTATATAAAAAAAAAATACTCTACCCCATTTCTTCCAGTGGGTGTACGTAAAAGGTGACTAACGGTATTGGGGCTTTTAAGGGATTTTTGGGCGATGAGGTTGACGACCCATCACCAATAACCTTTATTTTACCATATTTTCCTCATTGAACTTTCCAACAGTGGCTAAAGATTTCTAATTCCTTAGTTCTGGCTATCCCATCTAGGGATTTATAGCCGAGAGTATATGTATGTACATATGTATAAAAAAAACGATAGAAGCAACGATAACGCCGCCATTACTTGAGATAATTATCAAAATTGATATTATATAACACTCAACCATCAAACGAATATTCATAAAGTAGTTTTTAAAAACGTATTATTGTATTAGATTTTTATCTAAATCGTACTGAAAATCACGGCATAACCTGAAATGTTCATAAATTCTTGAACTGTGCTTAATGCAAAGAGTGTGGTTAACTAAGATTTACAATGTTGTAGACACCCACAGCAATCTTATAGAACACACCCCCTGTGACGTCACAAGCGAGACTTGCAAACACAGCCTTAGTATATCATTTGCTAAATGAAAAAAGATATGAAAAGTTTAAATACTTGTAAACTACATGAGTTCTGTCTTGTATGAAGATTTAACGTAACTAGAAATGTAATAGAATAAACATTTTTAAATGAAACTATTTTTTTGATTCTTTTTACTTTGTACGTAATGATTTGTGAGTTCGACTCGCAGTAGTCCGTTTTAATGTGTAGTATTCATTATGACAATAAATAAGAGTCCATGTTTTTCAGTTATTATATTATTTATATATATCAAAAAAGTACACAGAGTTTTGGGTATGATAAGAATTTATCGTATGTCTGTAGCTAACTCTACATACATAGACAGAGAAAAAACATGCATTTGTTGTCCTGGTCCCAACTAAAGCATCTTTGTTCTAAACAAAGGTTGTCAATATTAAGGTTTCTAACAACAGGTTCTAATTAAAACTATGATATTTGAACTAAAGCGCATAAATCTATATGGATATCTTTGTTCAGTTGATATGAATTAAAGACAATAGAAAGCCATAACAATATAAGCATTGTTCTACGCGAAGGTATCCAACTTATTAAGTCCGGGATGAAATATGCGATCCCTATTGTTCTATTTGTAATGAAACGTTCAACATAGGTGAACAAACATTAATTTTCTTTGCTATTTCTATGAATGCGTTTGCTTCCGATATACCGTTTTATAAGCCATGAGCTATATAAATAATCCTATTAATATTATAAAGGCGAAAGTTTGTAAGTATGGATGTATGGATCTTTGTTACTCTTTCACGTAAAAACTACTGAATGGATTTGAATGAAATTTTACCACAATATAGCTTATACATCAGAATAACACATAGGCTACAATTTTTGAGGATAAAATGTTCACGCCTGATTGAACTAAGAGTACCGAAAAAAACGCCTTAAGCTTTGTCATAAGCAAATTTGACAGTACGAAGTCTGTCGGGTCAGCTAGTAATAAATATTTTTTATATAGCTCGTATTATGGAATACTAACTCAACGATATATTTAAAATTATATAATACACATATAAATAACATTCAAGTGACAGAAACAGTCATTCATCTTCATCACATAAATGTTGTTCTTAACGGGAATGGAACCTGCAATGTCCGGACCGAGAAGCTAGTCGCCTACCCACTCAGCCGCGGATGTCGTCAATATTATAATTGTCTTAACTTTTTAAAAAGTTTTGGATTTCAAAAATATATGATATAGTTTTGCAGGAGAGCTCGAAATTTAATATTTGCGTTGAATTTTGACAAGGTTTTAGGAAGTGACTGACACATGTATCAAATGTATTGTGTATTGTAATGTTAATAAATTTTACTCATTTTGCCCTTATTTTCCAGATACTGTATTCTAAACTCTGATCTTTTCCGCGAATGAAGTAAAATTCTTATTGCAATTTACTAATGCTTTGTGTTTTCAAGCTGTATTAATTTGCAATGAGTTTCAAAGCTGTGCAAATATCTACGTTCAAAGCAAAGTAAACATATATTTTACGAAATATGAGTCTTTTTTCTTATGCAAATAGCAATGTAATATTTTTTTTGTTTCGTTCTTTAATCAATATAGGGAGAATTAAAATATTTGATGTATAAAAGTTACGTTTCGTTGGGTAACTAGTTTTCCCTCACAGTTAACAACCAAATGCTGTGTAGTGCCAGCTTAGAAAAGCACTACCCCATTTCTTCCGGTAGGTGTACGTAAGAGGCGACTAACGGTATTAGGGCTTTTAAGGGATTTTTTGGCGATGCGGTTGGAAACCCGTCAACAAAATCTTTATTTGACCATCTTTTCCCCACGCAACTTCCAAAAGTGGCTGAGGAATTTCTAATTCCCTGGCTCTGGCTACCCCTTCATGGGATTTAGAGCCGTGAAAATATGTATGTGTGTATGGATGTTAACAACCAAAATAAATTAATTACACAAAAAACTTTTAAAAAGACACATTATTGTTGGCCTGACTCAGGGTTAGAAACCGAGGCCTCTCTGGATGATAAGCATATGTTTAACCACTAATCTATCTTAGTACTTTTAAGTTTTTTCAATAATATAGATTTTTGTATAATTGTACGATTAAAAGAAGCGCGTTACATACACATAGTACACAGGTATTTATTACAGAAGCCAGGACATTTAAACAATATTTTAAGTTTGTCTGATGTCGGCTTATAATAGCACTACCCCATTTTTCCCGTAGGTGTTCGTAAGAAGCGGCTAGATTATTACGGCTTCTCAAGTGATTTTCGAGCGATATGGTCGGAGACCCATCACCAAAAACCTTTGCTTGACAATCTTTTCCCCACTCATCTTCAAAAAGTGGCTGAAGAATTTCTTTTTCTGAAGCTCTTGCTATACCTTTTAGGGATAGATAGCCGTGAATAAATATATGTATGTATTTTAAGTCTGTTCTAAAATATCACTAACTTTTTATTTAATTTACTAAAGGCCAGTTTCACCACTCACAGATAAACTCTCTGATAGTCTATTCGGCACTTATCTGCCGGATAAACAACAAGTTTCAGTTTCACAGGTCTCAGATAGTAATATCTTGCAGATAAACTCCCTGGTATCTTATCAGTCACATCAAGTGACTGTTAAATTCTTATCCGGCAGATACGAAACTTTTTTCACAATTTTTTCATAATTTACCGTCTACAAGTGGCGGTAAAACGACGAAACTGCTTTACCAATGTTCAAATTGTAATAAGAAGTGCTCTAACATGGACCTATTTGAATTTTTGGAATAATTTTTAATATATATTTTTTGGCCTCTGCCAGCGACACCAACAAGTCCTTTTCTTCCTGAGTGAAGTTAACATTCCTTCCACGTTTTTTTTTCCCATAGTAAATTATAAAAAACGAAACTCAACACAGCAAAAAAGCAAAACAAAGTTGAACAAACAAACACTTCACTCGGTTGCCCAACAGCATTTGCGTTGCGTTTCGAGATTCCATTTCTCACGAAAGCTCTTAAATCGTAATTCATAATTGTGTGACATATACACGGTAACAAACATTTAAAAGCATTTTTCTTAATAAAAAACATTCTTTTTGATTGTATTTTTAATAAAACTATTTGTTTTATGACAATTCAAAATGTTTTTAATAAGACTTAATTTACAAATATTAAAACTAAACGCATAAAAGCGACGTTGCCGTCTTGTTTATTGTTATCTGGCAGGTGAATTCAACTAACGGGTAATTTATCTAATAGATAGACGGAGAAACCTACAAAATATATCAGCCACTTTTATCTATCAGATACCGTGATGTGTCAGATAACTATCTGAAACTTTATCTGTAAGTGGTGAAACTGGCCCTAAGTCGCAAAAATATGACTTGATATCCTTAATCAACAATAGTCCCTAGAATATAGATTTAAGTATTTACGCTCAAAACATAAGAATAGAGGGGTCTGAATCCTTAAATTTATATAAAAACCTCATAAAACGACATACATACATATACTCATAGCTATAAATCCCTAGGAGGGGAAGCCAAAAATGACTACGTAATAAGACTATACTCAGTCATTTTTGGAATTTGAGTGGTTGTAAATCATACATACATACATATACTCACGGCTATAGATCCCTAGAAGGGGTAACCAGAGCTAAGAAATTAAATATTCCTAAGCCACTTTTGGAAATTTTAGTGGGGAAAAGATGGTAATATAAAGGTTGTTGGTGATGGGTCTCCAACCGCATCGCCCAAAAATCCTTTAAAAGCCCCAATACCGTTAGTCGCCTCTTACGTACACCCACCGGAAGAAATGGGGTAGTGCTATTCTAAGCCGACACTACACGGCAATCACTTCTGATTAAATCCAGTCAAAATCTTAAACTTTTATATTTCTTATAAATATGGTATTTTCTTATAATCACATACACATACTCACGGCTATAAATCCCTTAACGGGGTAGCCAGAGCTTTGGAATGAAAAAATCCTCAGCCACTTTTGGAAGTTGATTGGGAAAAGATGGTTATAATAAATGTTTTTGGTGACGGGTCTCCAACCACACTTAAAAAACCCCCTATACCCTTAGTCACCTCTTACGATCACCCACGGGTAGAAATGGGGTAGTGTTATTCTAAGCTGACACTACACGGCACTTATAATTACGAATACTTCAATTTAATATTTTGCGTTAAACCAAGTTGTCAACTTGCTAAATAACATTTAATATTATTTAATTCATGAATATTCAAAGAGACAGTGGCTCCG
This sequence comes from Bedellia somnulentella, assembly GCA_963576735.1. Lineage (NCBI taxonomy): Eukaryota > Metazoa > Arthropoda > Insecta > Lepidoptera > Bedelliidae > Bedellia > Bedellia somnulentella. The sequence continues at coordinate 12,356,509 of OY755179.1, forward strand.
CGAGGGCTTAGGGCATATGTGTCTTCGTAATAACCGCAGAGGGGGGCTTATGCCATAATCTCAATGGTTGGCATACGCAGTGGCTATCGCAGTAAGACGTTTATTTCTCTTAGCGTAATGCTGTCTATGACTCCCTTGGGAAGATAAGGGGTTTTACTATTCTAGGCCGGTAAGAAACGGGTAACTACCAACAAACGTGATAGCTCAGTGGGTAAGAACACCGCTTATCTTGCAAACGATGTGGGATTAAATCCCATGTTGGGCCTATACCGATTGTTTTTTCTAAAGTCATATGTGTGATTAATTTATCTTCGTTGTTAACGGTGAGGGAATATATCGAAAGGAAACCCAATTGGATAAGTTGTACTTTGTCATGTGACAGTATATTCGTACCAAACGGCGATAGGCCTATCACTTGGTGACAATGTCAGTAGTATTATATATCTTATATATTATCTTATCAATATAGAAGTATTATCAAAGAAGTAGCTCTGCCAAGCCCTTCGGGGATATATATATTTTATATATATTAACTTGAATACTGTATAATTGTTATTTACATTATTGTAAGAAAATAAATTTATTTTTAATTTCAATTCTATATGCATTAAATAGTTACTTTTTCTTCTGAATAAATTTTAACTTTGCTACGGAAAGCACGACTGTAGTATACAACTGCAACGAAACAAAAACACCTTGTGTATACTTTTTAAATTAATTAATAAAATAGTTAATTAGCACAGCTCTTAAACGTCCCCTTTTTTAGGGCGATTTAGCCATAGTCTACCACACTGGTCAAAGGCGGGTTGGCAGAATAACGACTACTACCGTGATAGTACCCTAGTACCGACAGCTTCACGTGCCTTCTGAAGCAATTAATTATCTTTTTTTTTCCGATAATCAAGTGATTCTTTTTGCAATATCTTAACTTAATTAAATCTTAAAAATTAAATTAGTGTCCGCGGCGGGGATCAAACCCGAGGCTTTTGGTTTGTATTCAAAATTTTTACCTATTATTTTTGTTTGTCTCTTTTGCATAGTTAACGAAATATTTTAAAACTTAAAGGAATACTACTGGCTCTTCTAAAATTTGCGGTAGTATCCCAACAGATAAACACCCGTTCTTGTCAAATTTACTAGCAACGGTAGGTGGGATGAATTAAACTGTCCTATGAAGTCCCATGAGATCACGATGTGACCAATCTCCGTGCAGATCATAAGCGATTGCATGTTGACTGGTTTTGTTTGGTATTTGACATGGGTATTTTACAACTAAAGTAAATAAGAGGATAGCCTATAGCGTGTCTTTAATTATGTTTAATTATAAATGTAAGCATTTAACATGTTATTAAAGGTTGTAGTGAATTCAACAACCCCTTTGATAATCATAACTGAAATACGTAATATAATTTCAGTTCTAACAAACCTAATTACATGACGGAGTCAATTAACTACACTCATTATTACTTCTATTATTCTTATTACTACTAGATCTTGAAGTTATTTCGTTCGAAATACGAAGAAATGATACATTCCGCTACCGCTCATCGCTTTCTCGACTGGTTTGGTCCGAAGAAGCCAACAATATGCAGCAACAGTCGAGGGGATGTCGACATTGACAGCTGTCATGCTTTGTCCGGTGTCATGCCAGTGCTCAATTAATACGACATCAAATATTGCATTTATGGCCACCTAGAAACAAAGCATGACAGTTTGGTGGTGCATTGTACTTTCTGATTTAAGTGAACAGTTTTGAAATTACTTGAAATGGTAAGAGGAATCAATTACATTAGAAGAAGGAAGTATAAATGAGTTTTAAGTTGTAACTTGTGACTAAATCTATTTGCTTACTTATTTGAGTCCCATTAGTTGCTTTTGGAATAGACATAGACTATTATACTCATAGCTTCATCAATCTCTTAAACTGAACTTTTTCTTACACTTTCCCGATGCTTTAAAATATTTTTACATAAACATAACATCAACGTTCACGCCGAATATCCCCGAAGGGGTTGGCAGAGGTATTAATACTTCTGAACATCACGTGACTTTGTCACCTAGTGTTCACAGTACCCACGTTTAGCTTGGACAGTGTACTCACGTGATAGGGGGTAGGCCTATCGCTGTTTGATACGAATACACTGTCACATGACTAAGTAAAACTCAGCCATGTGGGATTTCTCACGATGTTTTCCCTCACCTTTAACAACCATGATAAATAAATCACACATATGTCTTTAGAAAAGACAAATTGGTGTAAACCTGCTGTTCTTCCCATCGAGCTATCACGGTTTTAATTTAACCTTAAAATATATTTAATTTAACCTTATGAGTCTTCTTTAGCCAGCTTTTGAAAACAATGATTCTGAGCAGTATGGGTTTTCGAATAAAATATTGTTAGTTGGTTATTCCGGTTTTATATTTGATGCTAATAATTAAATTTAATGCTATAATTATTTGACGGTTAGGATATTGAGGCTTTTAATTGGATTTTTGGGCGATGCGGTTGGAGACCTATCACCAAAAACCTTCATCTTTACCATCTTTTCCCCACTCAACTTCCAAAAGTGGCTGAGGAATTTATAATTCCTTAGCTCTGGTTACCCCTTTTAGGGATTTTAGCCGTGAGTATATGTATGTATGTATGCTACCAATTTGTTTGATTAAAACCTTTAGTTGGGTTGTATAGCTTATTATTTATGTGGTGTAATGAAAATGTCATTGATTATTTACAATGTATTTAGCCTGTATTTTTTATCCGTCCACGCCATGTACGTGTGCAATGTTTTTTACTATTTTAAAACAGTTTTTTGAACCCTGTGTCTTATTCTTCTTTATTTTGCTTTATTTTTCATTTGCTTACAGGTAATAAGAGAAAAAATATATTTATGTTCAGTTTCAATATATATAGTATAGTAATATATACTCAATCGTCAATGTCTTGATTTGGTGTCTACAGTACTAAGCATCTTTACACAACCAATTAACCACCTTTTTGGCTACATACTTTATATATTCTTATACATAGTGAAACTGAGAAATTTAGAAAGCTTAATCTTGGATTTTCTTTTTTAAGGATTTCTATATTGTTAAGTTATATCAGAAGACATCCAAAATATTAATTCAAAGTAAATATCTTATAACGAAACTTACAAAACAACTAAATAATCATTAATTCATTAGTATAGAGGACAAACCAAAAAATGGTTGCGCGTAAACAAATTAATTTTCCATTAGCGAAGAAAGGGTTAAACGTAGAAAAACTGGACAAATAAATTTTCACAAACAAACTGACTTGTACTTTTGCTGCCATAACTTAGCAAATAGAAAGCGAATCTTTTTATAATTATAGCCGAATAAAGTAATTATTTACTAAACTGATAAATTAAATCTACTAGTTATGATTTTTACCAATGAGGGCATACATAACTAGGAACTAGTATAACCGTGCATGTGGCTGTATTCACTATGTTAATAAAGTCTTTTTTTTTACATGGCTAAGTTGTACTTAGTTATGTTACAGTGTATTTGTACAATTACGGCGATAGAACTGCCCGCTGTCACGTGAGTACACTGTCCAAGCAAAAAGCGTGTAATCTTAACACCAGGTGTCACGTTATGTTCAGAAGTATAAGTACCTGTGCCAACCCCTTCGGGGATATACAGCTTGAATGTTTCAGTTTTGAGTTTGATGATTTTAAACACATAAAACCAAAACATTAGTAAATTTTTTCTTCATCAAAATCTAAGTAAAGTTACAATAATTGAACTTATAGCTTAAGGCAGCATTATATTATATTGACCATCTCCAAGAAGAAGTGTTAATTAGGCATAAAATACCAATTATTAAAGCCTTCTCTTCATTTGTTGTTGTAAATTACTTTTTTAACAAACCTGATGAAAAATAATGTAGTAATTTCAGCTTAACGAATAATTTACATCGCCAACCAAAATGAAGGAAATTTTCTTTAATTTAGATTCTTAAAGTTATTAGTACTGATATTTGTGTTTTCTTACACAAATTTTAAGGTATTATATATAAAAGGCAAAACTGACTGACTGACTAAGAATCATCGCACAGCTGACACTAATATGGCTATAAACTTAAAACTATTTCAAGAAGTGGAGAGAAATTATTTACAAGGGATGAAATAGGAGCGTGAAGTTTTTTTATGTTACTTTTAAATTGTAGAAATAGATATTTAAAAAAAACGTTATAGAAATTTTAGATTTCACTTTTTAATGATTTGGGTTGGCGAAAGAACCAAAATTTTCCCCTAAAGGGACAATTGATTAGTGGTAATACTCTACTTAAACTTTATAATGGCTGAGAAAAAAAACTGCTAGAAGTTACAGCAATACAAAAAAAAACTGCAAAGAAAGGCTTAAATGTAAACTATATACACAAATTAATATATAAATATAAATTTTAGATTGAACTCGTGATGTTCTATAGTCGTTTTACGAAATTTCTAGTTTTTATTCAGTGTTGATGTTATTAATCATCATTATTTAGTTTTGTACCTTGTCCGTCATTGTATCATCTATCAAAATGAACTATTTCGTCTCTCTTAGTTAGTCGATTTTTTTCTCTCATATATTTAAATTTCACTTTCAGCGGTAGATTCTGTTAAAAGATTTACATCGCGAGGAAAGCAAATAAAATCTTAGTCCATTTAATCAGGTAACAGTAAGATAAGAGAGAGATTTTTCCTGAAGTGCGAGTGATAGCAATCGGATGGCCAAGGTGGCGAAGAGGGAAGATCGCGTGACGAGCCAAAGATTTATGACTTAATAGCCACGTCCGCGCGTTAAATAGAACCCAGATAAGACGGTTCTAAGTGATTGTCGGCACTCGCAACAATCGTAATTACTCGAAACTAACTATTATCTCCCGCCATCGCACGCGATCTCCCCAACTTTTACAGCGCTAATTGCCTGTGAATCTGATGAAAAATTCATTTCCAATAAAGTCGGTGCCGCCAATCAATGTAACCTAGTTTGTAGGTGGCTTATTTGTTTTCTTTGGGTTTAAAACTACCGTGTCAGGTTGTAACACGAACAGCGCGTCAAATTATTTTACAAAGTTTATGTAGGTAATTGAATTATTTCTGCAAATTACAGTAATTTTGAAATGATAATATAATTCGTTAGTTACTTACTTTTTAATTAGGTACAATTTTATAAATTGCGTTATTAATAAAGCAAAGCATCTGTGTTACGGCAGTGAATGAAACTCATGTTGTTAACAAGGTAATTTCAGAAATGTGGTCTTGCAATGACTATAGTTCGTTTCCTCCAAGCCACTAATTCAATCATTCAATTTCAACTATAATGGCCAATTACCACGTAAATATGAATGAATTACAACTCTTTTATAATATCTGCAGTTTATCATAATAACGTATGATACGTTATATGAACGAATAATATTTCCGATCAATAGGTAGATTGTTGATAATGAATTGATCAAAGTATTACCTATCGTTTGATTTGATCTTTGTTCGATTATGATTTGTCGTCTTAAACAAGTTCTCGTAAACTTACAGTGTCATAAGTGTTGCCTCTTATTTTTGCTTATTTATACCTTACTTATATTTATTAATCTTTTAAAAGATCAAGTATGAAAATATTGATGGATGTAAGCGAAGCTAGTAAGATATGCCAGGATCGTACAAATTAGCTATCAATAGTCTCTGCCTACCCCGATGGGAACTAATGGCGTGAGTATATGTATTAATCTTTTTCAATAAATGTAGATAATATAACATGAATCTGACTCAAGCCCTTTGACATCCCAAATACTCAATCTCATCTACACCAGGATATTACAGACTCATATAGTGTACAAGAATCACTGTGGAAGTTGATAGACTTTCTTCGCTTATTCGAGTAATATAAGAAGTGCCCTCAATCTTCCTTCTTAGCGGGAACGCGATAATATTGGTTGAGTATAATAAAGCACTAGTTCAACGAACTAAAAGACTACCATACCTCATATTATTTATTCCAACATTCGATGACAGTAATAGTTTGTATATAAGTAGCTGTACAGACTTAAAATGGTACTTACTGTTTTTATACGCAGTGAATGAATTACATACATATAACATAAACATAAACTTTCACGCCGAATATCCCCGAAGGGGTTGGCAGAGGTACTAATACTTCTGAACATCACGTGACTTTGTCATCTGGTGTTCAGAGTACCCACGTTTTGCATGGACAGTGTACTCACGTGATAGGGGGCAGGCCTATTTTTGTACGAATACACTGTCACATGACTAAGTACAACTCAGCCATGTGGGTTTCCTCACGATGTTTTCCCTCACCGTTAACAAACATGATAAATAAACCACACATATGTCTTTAGAAAAGACAAATTGGTGTTGGCCCGACCCAGGATTTGAACACTAGTCGTTTGCACGATAACCGAGTGTTCTACCCACTGGTTGCTAAATGAATTATTACCTCATATTCTTTATTCCTACATTCGATGACAGTAATAGTTTGTATATAAGTAGCTATACACACTTAAAATGGTACTCACTGTTTTTATACGCAGTTAATGAATTTTAATAGTAAATTCTAAAAGTTAATAAAACCATTGTCTCCGCCATTTTTCAGTCAGTTAGCCGCCAACCGTCACTCAGTTAATTTGTAATTTTGTCTTAATTTTGTATTCTTTTTTGTGTGTGTTTCATCAAATAGTTTTATGTTTGTAAAAGGACCAAAACGTAGCGCCAGCCTAATAAAACTTGGCCATCCGATTGCTATCACTCGCACTTCAGGAAAAATCTCTCTCTTATCTTACTGTAACCTGATTAAATGGACTAAGATTTTATTTGCTTTCCTCGCGATGTAAATCTTTTAACAGAATCTACCGCTGAACGTGAAATTTAAATAAACGAGGAGACTAAGAGTGGATAGGAGTTTTTAAGGGGTTGTTGGACGATGCGGTTGGCGACCCAACACCAACAAATTTTATTATATCATACATTGCCCCACAAATATTTTAAAAGTCGCTATACAGATTTCTAAAAATGCCTCCTTGGGTACCCATTTTTATGATTTAAAGCCTTATTTTGAATGAATGTATGTAATAATTTGATATAGACTCTGTGGTTTTTGACCGAGACATGGTCATGATAAAATATTTGGAAAAGCTGTGTGATTATGAATAATGTTGGCTGGCGACTTGTTAAAGATCATTGAAAGCTTTAGAAAAAATCGATGGCGAGCTGTAGAATCCATTTCGCTAAAGTAATTTTAATATTATATATATTATAATTTTTGCAGCATGTTAAAAATGAAAACCATTTTTTAACATGAAATTAAGATGTTAGACGTTTTTTTTATCATAAAAACGACCATTGTCATTTAAACTCTCTGTATGCATATTCGTTGAGCCAACATTTGAAACGACTAAAGCAATTACGAAGTTTCAACAATCTTAATTGTTGTTTCGCCATTCTTTATACAGTCTAAGGAAATTAATATTTGCTGGCGAAATTAAACACAAGTACTGGAACGCAGAACGTCTTGACATGAGAACTTAGCCAAATTGTATTATTAACTCTTGATTAATGTTTCGGTCAAAAGAGAATTTCCGCGGAACTTGCAAAAGTTTGCTGCGTAAATCGTGATTTAATTAAGACTATAGTGTACGTTGGTAATTTTTTTGATATCTTATCTACATACTTAGTAAAGCAATGTGATAAAGAAAATATGATTTAATAATATTAATACAATAATGTTATTTACCAAATACAATTAGTATGTTGAGATGATTTGGGCACAAACAGAGGACGGGTGATAGTAAATTGGTAAAAGAGATCTATAGAGCCAACGTGGGAGATAATGTTAGTAATTGACGACCTCGGAGAACACATTTGGACCAAATAGTAAGTGTCGGAAGTATGAATAATTAAAGAGCATGTATGTAAAGATTGATGGATGTGCACGAAGCTACAGAGGTTCGTACAAAGTGACGATCGTTAGTCTCTGCCTTCCCCAATGGGAATTAACGGCGTGAGTTTATGTATGTACATAATTACTACGTGAGTTTTTTATTCTTTAATAAAACAAATTCCAGAACTATTATCGTCTTACATTAAAAACCAAAATCGTTTATGATACTGAAAAACATTAATAACCTTAAAAATTAGTAATGTTTCCTTAGGTAGGGATGGTCTCAGTTATTTTTGGAAGTTGAGTGGGGAAAAGGTTCTAAAAAGAAGGTTTTTGGTGATGGTTCTCCATCACCGAAAATCTCATCCACATCACCCATAAAACATACATACATACATATGCTCACGGCTATATTTCCCTTTAAGGGGTAGCCAGAGCTAAGGAATTATAAATTCCTCAGCCGCTTTTGGAAGTTGAGTGGGAAAAAGATGGTAAAAATAAAGGTTTTTAGTGATGGGTCTCTAACCGCATCGCCCAAAAATACCTTAAAAGCCCCAATACCGTTAGTCGCCTCTTACGTACACCCATCGGTAGAAACGGGGTAGTGCTATTCTAAGCCGACACTACACAGCATATATACACTACACCCATAAAACACTCACGTAAAACGCCCCACAACCTTATAATGTATCATGATACAAATAAAATAGCTACCATACACACGAGATATGTGACATGGCTGTTAAATTTTGGGATAATTTTGGCGGAGTAGGCTTAGAATAGCACTGGTCCATCTCTTCTCCGAGAGTTAAGTACCAGATTAACATGGGTACGGGCCTCTTTAAGCAATTGTTAAATAAGTATGTTGGAAACCTATCACCAGCGATCCTTTTTATAAAATTTTGTTCCAAAAACTTCCAAATTAATGGGTCTATCAAAAGCTGTAGTTACCGTTTTGAGGTGTACCCTGACTAAAGTCATACATATCTTACCGTCTCCGTTGCCTAGCGGTGGAGCTTCAGACTCACGAAAGTGTAGGCTGCAAGTTGAATGCAGGAAAATTAGATTGGATATTGTAGCTAGAAATACCTTGTTATTAAAAAAAAATAGAGGGCACGTTAAGCCGTCGGTCCCAGCTTCTATCACAGTAGGAGTAGTTAATAATTAATAAATAAAAATAAAATAATCTGTAGAGAGGTCAATTCTGTACATGAAATATATTTTCAAAATAACTATCAGGGGGTGATTAGTGATCGACACTGATGCCAAAAAAGCATTCAGTAAAATTTTTGTCTGTCTGTCTGTCTGTCGGTTTGTATGTTCCTTATGGAAACAAAAACTAATCGACGGATTTTTACGAAACTTAGCACAATTATTCTTCATACTCCTGGGCAGGTATACTTTTCAGTAGAGTAGTGAAGGGGAATTTTGGCAAATTTTGGGAAAACAGGAGAAGTTACTCCATTTTTTAAGCTTCCGTCGCGTGTGCAGCCTTAATGGTTAAACTTACATAGAAATCATGTATGACGGAAATATTCTTCATAAAATTATCTAAAAAAAAATTTGCAACAGTTTATGTCTATCTTTTACGGTTGACTCACAATAACACGTGTAATTCCTGATAACTTAGCAGTTCGGAACATTCTGATTATATTTGTTTACTCTTACGTTTGTAAACCTCTCACTCATCCCTAATTTAAAAAAAGTAACATTATTACCTATTCAATAAAAAAAGAATTATAGAAATCGGTAGAGAAACACCGAAATTATACATTAAATAAGCCATCGCGCCCGTGGCCAAAACCAAATCGTTACTAATTTACATATTACGTACTAGATGGCGCCAGTGATTGCATCCTACATCATTTAATGATTTCTTTTTTAGATTGATATAAATACTTCATAGTGTTTTATTCAAAAATTTGCTAATTAACGGAAATACTGAACCGTTCATAAAAGCGCATTCAAAATCACCAAACTACACTGTTCAGGGAGTGCTATAAATTTAATAAATTGAAAACATTGCGCTTATTTTCTCAATGCTTGAGCAGTGACTGATGAAAGAAACCTAAGATATTTAAAAAACAACGCTACCCGCGCGAAGCTGGGCCGATCCACTAGTTAATAATATGAAGGCAGATATGTATTTTTGTTGTAAATTTTAATCAAAGTTTTCATCTATCATTTGTGACTTAAATAAACAGGTGCCAGATTTATTCGAGAAAAGGGTAAATAGTGTTGTGGTAATATATCTTGAGGATCGTTGTGAACGATTGATTGTTTTAATAAACGTTAGAAAGCTAGCTTTTATTCGAGGTACGTTAAGTGAATTTGTCACTGTCGTCTAGGGATATACAAGAAAACGGTTTCAAAGCAATATAAATCTTGTTAACCTTATTAACAACAGATGCGAAGGGATTTTTTGTAACATTAAATTTTATGCATTAGTGAGAAGAGAAAGGTTTCGAATTTATGAAAATTTAATGTCAGACTAGTAATGGCCATGATATAAAAATAATATTTTTAATACTAATAATACGCCGGCTTAGAATGTCGCTACCCCTTTCTACCCACGGGTGTCGTATGGGGCGACTAAGGGTCAATACCCTTAGTCGCCCAATACCAAAAATCCAATAAAAAGCCCCAATGGGCTTTTTATTAGATTTTTGGGCGAAGAGGTTGGAGACCCATCACCAAAAACCTTTATTTTACGATCTTTTCCCCACTCAACTTCCAAAAGTGGATCAGGAATTTATAATTCCGTAGCTCTGGCGGTAGCGGAAGTGGTAACTTCTAGGGAATTATAGCCGTGAGTATATATATATGTATGTATGTAATAGATAATCCACTAGAGTAACACATGACTTGTAAAAAACATGCGAGGATATTTTTACTGATAATAAAATACCTACCAACATATTATTTGCACAACTTTTAGTCCCTAAAAGGGGTTAAGAGAGCAAATACATATATACGGATGCAACATATTTATTAAATGAATGCTCTCAGCGGGATTCGAACCAGTGACTACCGGACTCAGAATCTAGTCTCTTCTTCCAGCTAGGCTACGACATCATTTATTTTCATTTAGTTTCAGCGCCATTCATAAGCAGTTAGTATCACATTTTCCAGGATTCAAAAAAATGATAAAAATGGTGATATATTTTGGCACAATTAGCTAGGCGAATGTGGCGCGAGGAATGTTTTATGAAGAGTAATTTATCAAGCGGCAGTCACGTGTCGCTCGAAGTTCTTTCCGAGTCATTGAGTCCCCAACGAAAGAATTTTCTTATTAGCTCATTTTGCTGCCTAACAAATTACTTTCATATTGAGGTGTTACTTTCTCCACACTCGTCTTTACGCAGCCAAGATAAAAGTCAGAATATTTACAAGCTAACTTTTTCCAATTACCAAGTTATTTCCCCTCGCTTTTAAGAATATCCGTGAAATTGTTCTTGAAGAAAATTGCAAACGGTGTGGATCAAGGCGGAATTCTGAATGCGTAATTAAGTATTTTCTTATACTTAAGATTCTGGTTCTTATTGTTTTCCTGCTTGAGAAGGCAAAGCGTTTATTAGGAAAAAGAGCAGTTAATCATTTTAATGTTTTAAAATTGATTTGTAAGATTTCAATTAAAATAAAAACTATCGATTTATCTAATTAATTATAATCTACACTAATATTATAAAGAGGAAAACTTTGTTTGTTTGGTTGTAATGAAAAGTCTCAAAAACTACTTGACCGATTTTTTAAATTCTTTCACCATTCGAAAGTTACATTATCCACGAGTAACATAGACTATATTTTATATTGAAAAAAAAATAAGGTTCCGTAAGATATTTTGATTTTTCGGACATAAATTGAAAAAAATCAACCAAAGAAGTTACTTATTTTGCGTACGCTGCCTAAATTACAAAAGATAGAACCATAAAATGTTGTAATTAATTGCAGATCTTATAAATATCTACAAAAAAGTCCGCGACACACTATACCTATCTTTGTCGAGTGAGGCACAAGAACCACATAATATATATAAAAGAAAGTCGTGTCAGTTACACTATTATAACTCGAGAACAGATGAACCGATCTGGCTGAAAATTGTTGTTGTTGAGGTAGCTTAGAACCAGGAAAGGACATAGGATATATAACATCACGCGTAATACTGTAGGGGGTAAATAGTAAAAATATTTAACACCATCCGTGCGAAGCCGGGGCGGACCTCTACTTAACTAGATAAATTGATAGTGAATAAATGAACTATAATATAATTATCGGCCAGTCTGGCCATAGTCATTCGATCTGAATATTGAAGAAATGATTTTGTATCAACTATTATAGTTGTGGATCCACTTTGACAAACTCACGAGTAATAATAACCATTTTATCTTCTAAAAAAATTGAAAAATCTTAAAATAATATCTAATAGCATGTACTAGTGCCTATGTATATCGTGATGTATAGATTAATAAAAAAAAGTTGAGACCGCTCATATTTATTTTGAAACACATTTTAACGCCAAAGACCTAGTAACCAGAATGTCTACAAATCATAAAAAAATAAATGTTTGTTATTCATATGTGACAACAGTGACTCAATCCTTGTTTAAAATAAGGTTTTTATGTGTATCTAAATCACATAAGAATGCTTTCTCGGCATTCCGCTCACGCATTTCTTTATGTTTCACAAAAGTAGCTAGATGGATAGTGAGGCTAAACAAGAACATCTCTAAAACACAAAACGCCTCGTGAATATCATATCAGCTGAATATTTTTGAAATAAACAGTGGAAAAGGCTATGTTTATATTTAGCGACACTAAACTTATGAAATGCAAGGTTCATGAATGAATGTACAAAAATACTCTAATAGCTGTTGAGCTACTCGTGAATTAAATTGGTCAGACGGAAAGATTGCAAATACTAGATTAATATTGAAATTATTTGCCTTATCTATAGTAATATTTAATTTATAGACCTACACAACTTATAATTTTGGAAAATGCGAGATATAAAGGGGTAGGTAGAGTTCCAAGACCATGAATACTTTCACCATTTGACATAACATAAACATATAACATAACATAAACGTTCACGCCGAATGTCCCCGAAGGGGTTGGCAGAGGTACTAATACTTCTGAACATCACGTGACTTTGTCACCTGGTGTTCAGAGTACCCACGTTTTGCATGGACAGTGTACTCACGTGATAGGGGGCAGGCCTATCGCCGTTTTGTACGAATACACTGTCACATGACTAAGTACAACTCAGCCATGTGGGTTTCCTCACGATGTTTTCCCTAACCGTTAACAACCATGATAAATTAACCACACATATGTCTTTAGAAAAGACAAATTGGTGTAGGCCCGACCCAGGATTTGAACACTAGTCGTTTGCACGATAACCGAGTGTTCTACCCACTGGGCTATCACGGCTGGGCTTTCACCATTTTCTGGCGATGAATAGGAACAGATTGTTAAATAAGGAATGGTTGGATATTTCACTTTAGGATTTCAATACTCTTAGTCGCATCGTATGAGACCCATTGGAAGAAGGGGGTAATTTTTGTTAAAAACATGTAATATTAAATATATTTTTTTTAATATATGCATAAAAATAAATTATATTTGTTTGTCATCTTTGATAAAATTAAACAGATTTTGATTGGACTTTCCCTAACATATGCTACGCTATATAGCTTATATGGTAAGAAGTAACTAAGGCCATTTTTTATTAATCTCTCTAACGAACCGTGCGAAGCCGAGGCGGTCCGTTAGTACATACATATCTAACCTTGAAAACTATATCCGAAATGGTGACATTGTAAGCAAGATAACTTATTTTACTAAAACATTTGCCTATTTCAAAACTAAATATTTTTGCTAAGATATTTGAGAAGATTGCTACGAACCAACTCATGAATGCAGTACAGCATCACATCTCAACGTCCCAGCATGGCTTTTGTAGAGGACGCTCCGTAGACACTAACATGCTCTCTTTTACGAGCTGCCTAATAGAAGCAATGGACCAAGGACTACAGGTCGATGTCCTGTATACCGATTTCAAAAAAGCCTTTGATAAAATTTGGCATGACATTATGATAATGAAACTTTGGACAATCGGTATTCACGGTGATCTACTTAGATGGATTGATTCTTATTTGAGAAATCGTTCTCAGGCAGTTTCTTGTAAAGGCTTTATTTCCAGATTCCTGGGAATACCCTCGGGAGTTCCCCAGGGTTCACATTTAGGCCCTGTCCTGTTTATTCTATATATTAACGATATTTCAAATTCAATATCAAAGTCTCAATGTTTATTGTATGCTGATGACGCAAAAATTTTTAAAGTTATTTATTCTCCAGACGACTGCAACGGTCTACAATCCGACTTAGATAATTTATCTACATACTTTCGTTATAATCAACTTGACCTTAATTTAGAAAAATGCTCTATTATTACCTATACTCGTAAACATAACCCTATTACCTTCAATTATAAGTTTAATGATATACCTCTGAAACGTGTTACATCAATACGTGATCTTGGAATAATAATGGATTCTAAACTTTCTTTTAATCTTCATATAGACCAAATGATTAAAAAAGCCTTTAGACAGCTTGGCTTTATACTTCGAATATCTAAGCCTTTTCAAAACCCCTATACTTTAAAAGTCCTCTACTTTAGCTATGTAAGATCGCTGTTAGAATTTGCCTGCGTAATATGGTCACCATTTTATGCCTGTCATATCACTCGGATTGAGAAAGTACAAAAAAAGTTTATTAAATCATTGGAATATAGGTGTAATAACAATTATATCAACTATAACAATTCTCTTAAAACCCATAATTTGCCTTCTCTTCAAAATAGACGAAAACAGTGTGACTTAACGTTTCTTTACAAAATTTTAAATAATGTTGTAGATTCCCCTCATCTTTTAGAAAAAATTTCATTCCGTATACCCAGACAAGGTGCTCGTAACAATTATTTATTTTCTGCTCCTAAACATAGAACTGTTTATACATGCAATAATTTCTTTAGACGTAGTGTTGATTTATATAATAAGGAATTTTCATCTCAAATTGATTTGTTTGAAAACAGTCGAAGCTCATTTCTAAGATGCCTTAAAAAACTATTTTTGGATTTGTAATATTACTTTTGTTGTTATTGTTATTTTTATTACTTTTTTTTTTTATTTTTATTGTATCTCACTTGAGAACCTTTTGAAACTTGTAAAATGTATTATTTAAACATACATCTAGCTAGAATCAAACTACACTAATTTCAATTGTTTCTATACATTTAGGGAACTATAGGTTTATGATATGTCCTTGTAAACTTTATACATATTTGTTAAAACAACTGTTTGTTTCCTGAATAAAATAAAATAAATAAATAAATAAATAAATAAACATTTGTTACTTGCAATAAACAAATTCAAATAGAATAATTGCATACAATTAAATTTTATGAAATATTTTAACATCAAAATCGAATTAGACAACTTACCAGTCAAGCACTCATACTCATTCCTAAAATAATATGAAATTTAATAAACTTACGTTGTTCCAAGGGTTCAAACATAATATCATAGTTCACATTTGTTAGGATCCCGCGGGAAATCGGCCCTATGGCCTGTTTGTTTTGTCGAAACAACAGGACCAGTCGAAACTGTTTAATGTTCTACCAAAGTTATAGCTCTCTGAAGGATTATACATTTATTATTTAACGCAACGAGCGCGAAATTTCTGTACTCTATAAATATGACAATGTCGTTGTTAGCTGGCTATTGGGAGTAATAATTTGATCCCGGATTAAAATGAAACAATATTTGTTTGAATGGTCTCTTGAATTTTTTTTGATATGAATCTATAATGCTTCGCTTAAATATTTAAATTTGATTTGCAATAAAATCAGTTTTTGCTTAGACTATTTTATGAACCATACATACATAAATATACTCACGGCTATAAATCCCTTAACGGGGTAGCCAGAGCTTTGGAATTAGAAATTCCTCAGCCACTTTTGGAAGTTGATTGGGGAAAAGGTGGTAATAATAAATAAATGTTTTTGGTGATGGGTCTCCAACCACATCGCCCAAAAATCACTTAAGAAGCCTCTATACCCTTAGTCGCCTCTTATGATCACCCACGGGTAGAAATGGGGTAGTGTTATTCTAAGCCGACACTACGTGGCGATTTATGAAAATGCTGACGTAATGGTTCATGGGATTGTGAGACTGATTATAGACGTGGAAAGATGGTAAGATTTTTACACTGAAACTGCTCATTCCTATTAGGGACGGCAGAAACTGTTGATCGTCACTTTGCTTGCCTCACATCTTAGATGCTCTTTAATTTTCCTAACTTCGGCCTTGTTGGCCGCTCCTCCTCTATTTACACCATCTCTTCCAACATTGGCTCTATATCTCTTTACTTTGTTTGTAAAAAGCTTACGTTAAGATTCACAACATTGGTTCCCATAGGGGTAGGCTATGCAGAAACTATGGATTGCCGCTTTCTAGTTCTTTACAAAACTGTTTTGTAAAAACGGTTTTAAGGCATTGTTTGGCGAAACGGTTCGAGGCCCATCACCAACAACCATTATTTTACAATCTTATTTACACACAGCTTCTAAAAGTTTCCAATCATGAAGTTAAGGCTACCCCATTTAGGAAATTATAGCAGTAAGTATTTGTATGTTTGTTTTATAACTGTAATAATAATTCACAATAATTAGATGTGGAATAAAGAGTTGCTCCATTCTACTCTATCCTCCGTATAATAGCGCAATAGTTGAGAAGTGAAGTACCTTGCAAGTCTCTATTGTAATTGAATGAGTTTAGATCTGTGCATTTGACTTATGACCAGTAATGAATGTCTTTCGGCTTATATTATAATGATGAAAAAATCTTGTGTCTGTATCCAGGTATGAATATGTACGAGGACGTGTGTGTTTATGTAATCATTCCATGTTTTTTAAAGGCATGACTCGAACTTCTAAAACTATGATAAATTTCCAAACATGGAATTTGTTTTAGTCTCATCTTATTTGAATTGTTTTAACGTCACAAAAGATTTCCTTATTTATATAATAAAGAGGAAAGGCTTGATTGTTTGTTTGTCTAGAATAGACTCCGAAACTACTGCACCGATTGAAATAGTCATTTGCTGTGTAGTGTGTACCCCATCTCTTTCGATGACTGTACGTAAGAGGCGACTAACGGTATTGGGGTTTTTAAGGGATTTTCGGGCTATACGGTTGGAGACCCTAATGGGTCTCCTAACCTAATGGGTCTGGTTTTACCAACAACACTTATTTTACAATCTTTTCCATTCAACTTCCAAAAGTTGCTGAGGAATTTTTTAATTCCCTTGCTCTGGCTACCCCTTCAAAGGATTTATAGCCGTGAGTCATGTATGTAGTCATCCTAAGAAATTGAAGAAACAATGGCAAAAGTAAAAAAAAACTCATATAATTTAACGCAATAAATTTTGTTAACATTACCTTTAGCGTGCGAAGCCAGGACGGGCCGCTAGTTATAAATAAATAATAAATAAAACACGTACATATTATACACAGATCAAGTAAGCGCCAAACTAAGTAAAACTAGTATTATGAAATACTAAAAATATGTTTAAGTTTCAAAGCTTCATGAAAAGTTTTCCGAATAACTTTGTGGAAAAAACATAATTGTTTTATAATTTTCCTTAAGTGATCATGAATAAGCCCATCGAATATGTTTGCAGCAGCAAATAAACGTGTTTTTTTTTTCTTTCTAATCGACAAGCCATATTTAATCATTTTGGATTCAATTTAACAAAGTATTTTTTTACCATTATATTCTACAGCCACCTATCTAATCAAATTATAGGTAATTTGATTAAATAAGATAAGTTAGGACTTACCTAATATTACTGACTTTACCATCCTAAGGGTATGACATGTCTGGCAGGGATTGCTGGTAGTAATAAGACCGCCAACTGTACTTCCTAAAACTTGAGATTATTTATGCTGTTTTTTTTTTAATATTTCATACTTTTTTGTGTAATAAAGAGTCATCATGTTTTTGCACATATACGCAGCCAACCATAGCATACTAAAGCTATGCAGTCAACTGACTAAAGGAAAATTCAGCCATGTTAGTTTTCCAGAGAGCATTTTTCCTCATCTTTAACAAACGTGGTAAATTAATCACGCATAATATATAACTTAAGATCGAATCATGTGGTGTAGATTGTGAAATCAATTATGAACTTAAACCTGTGTCTTTTTACATCAAGCCGAGGTGAAGCTACTAAGGTTGTCATCATTTTCTTGATTAAATATTATTTTTTAAGAAAAAAAGATTAACTTTTATCCTTGCGTGTACGTAAGTCAACAGAACTGTTCAATTACTAAATGCTTTTCAACTCAATCGGTGTTATTTACGTATATGTTTTTATAATAATTCGTTTGAAAACTATTGACACCACAAACTCTAGCAAATTCTTAAATGTTGTATTTCCAACGAAGTAATAAGCGTATTCTCAAAATTCTGTATTTATACTTCTTCCAATGATGTATTCCCATATGAGTAATATATTTTTCCCTGTAATTTAATCATAATCACTACTTTATTACTTTCATGGTAAAATCGATTGAGAATATATTTGTGTACTTGCTAGGGCTGTCCACGAAATTATTATCACCTAGTGCTGAGGCCATAGATTAAAACTTACCGAAATTGTGTGTATATAAATAAATTAATAAATGCATTCTTTAAAACGTAAGTAAAATTTTGTGTCATTGAGTTGGCTTAAAAGGTTATATGAACTAATGGCTTCTATCACAAAAAATAGTATCCATTATATTCCACAAACCATATTACAACTGAGATTCTATAACTTAATGGAATGTAAATTTCTTTAACGAGAATTTGCGTCCGAAAAAAACCTGGAGATTATAGACGCTCAGCGGCTAATGCTTTAGCATTTTTGTCCCACATTCACGACGCTATTTGCGAAAGATATTTAATGGTAACGACGGTAATAACCGGCTCACCAGGGGCCGTTTACACCTCACAGTTATATTTCTGTACAAGCTTGGGTACGGAAGCAGCCAACGCTAGAATTGCACTTACAAACGGGCCACATTTCACCCCTTACCTCCCACACTGTTAAAATGCTACAAAATATGGAAAAATTTAAATAAAATGTCTTATTACAGAAAAGCATAAAAATAGCTAACCTATTTATGTTGCGGTTGTCGGTTAGGTATGAGAATAGTTAGAAATGGGACGGTACTTTATTTCGGCAAGAGTTTTGTGGTTACGACAAGTAGAAAAGTGGTAACATTAATCTAATCTCCAGCAGCAAATAGCTCTCGAATGCGGTGGACGAGGGTAATGCACCGTGTGAGGAATAGTTCGGGCAGAAACCCGGAGCACGGCTGCGACCGACTTCACTGACGACTTATCTAAGCTGTACGGAGCCAGTTTTCCTCCCCACCTCGATATTTCCCTCCTGCCGGGCTCATATATTAAGTAGATTGAAATGCTAACCACAAAGTGCATTTGGATATACATTTTCGATTTGCAGAAATGCTTTCATAATTTAATGATGCTTTTGATTGTTTTCAGGACGTTTTCAATCTAGTTTCATAAATATTTATACAACATTTGTTAGAATTTCACAATAAATTGTAAATTCCAATACATCTAAAAACACTCAAAAAGACAACCACCCCATTTCTCGTAAGTACATTGCCGTCTTCTATTTAGCTATCTCCAATAACAGGAGTGAATGCGGTGCGATGTAGTTCACACGTCATTACCCCTGAACAGCGCGTCCTTATCGACAAATAGACCAGGCACTAGTTCCACCAACGTTTATCGTCCGCTAGTTAAGCGTTCCACTGATTGCCGTTGGATGGAGCTGTAAATCTTGACAGTCACGCGAACTGCGAAACGCCCCACACTTCATACTTGACACGCTCCGATCAAAGTGATTTAAGGGTTATCAGAATTAGTCGAAAAGATACGGGAGCCTAATGATTTCGCGCCCGCACACTCCAACTAATTAGCTAAGTTTTCCGTTCTATATTCGTTAACATTCTTTGCACGCTGCTCACCAGTTTCTTAACTTCTTTTCTTGTTGTTCATATGTTTGGTAAGATTACTCTTTTTTTTACTGTTTTAAGGGTTCGGTAGGTCAAGTAAAAATAGGTCAAAAAGGTAGTTGCCTCTCAAGGCACGAGTGGAAATGGGTAAGTGTTATTCCAAGACAATGCTACATAGCTAGCAATGATATAAGATTAACACAAAAAAGATCAATTTTTTAGAGCTCACAAACAAAAACTATTTACAGAAGTAATAAAAGTTTTACAAAAAAGTAAAATCACTGCATATACGGTATGAAAATCAACGATAAACAACTTCTCATCAAAACTATTTAAAACTGAAGTACTGTATTATAACTAAAGTACATAAATTACATACATATACTCACGGCTATAAATCCATGCAAAGGGTAACCCAAACTACAGAATAAAGAATACCTCAGCAACTTTTGGATTTGGATTGTAATAAAACACACTTTAAGTAGGCAATACGAAAAAATACATAATGACGGTCTTAATAAATACTATTTTTATGTAGTTCATAAGAAAATTTTATTTAAAAACCTGGTTTCTTAATTAAGAATAGCTATGAACAAACATGTATTCTAAATGTAATATTTATTGAAATGAAATAAAATTTAAAAATAAATTCTCCTATTATTACCACGCCTAACTTATTCAAACTGACCCCACCCCCAAACACTGTATATTACATGGTGATAGTCTGCACTGCGTGCGATGTCACAATGACACTTCGCGTAAATTATTCCTTTTTCAATTGTTGGATATTGTTCGCACTGTGAATGCAGATGCAATATTTCACAGGAGCAATATATTACGTACGTCGGTACGCACACATGAGCAGGTGCTATTGTCCTGTGGGACCACCGGGACCATTCGTATTGAGCTTCCAGCGATCCGTAGTTCGGCTGTTCTATATCGCGTGCATACAATCTCCGGTCTAGCCGTATCGCTCATTCGATCTTAATGCAATACGCTATGGAACAAACTTAGATTGAATCTGTCTTTGGAATATATGCATTAAAAAATCAGTCGTAAAGTTGAATCATTTATTAAAGTACAATATGAATTATTATTTATTAAATTCGCACGGGTAAAAAAAACTTTCATCGGCAGAAATTAATTTACTTAGTAAAGTAATAAATTGTTTATTTATAATATCAGTTTGAATTCATTGGCTAAAATAAATTAATTTTAAAAGATAACTTTAAATGAAGACGGAAATTGGAGTTTGAATTATTTTGATTAATTAATTTTAAAATAGATTTTAATTAACACTCCAGAGGATGAATAAAATATTATATTTTAAAGGATGATTCCTCGGTTCAAAGAGTAAATAGAAATACTAACAATAGGTTCTAAATTGTAAATCGTCTTTTAATTTGATAGTTAGCTTTACTTACGAAACTATTTTGGAACAGGGCTAGAGATGGACAAACAAAGTTGTTGGTAAAGGGATCCCAACAATATTGTCCACCAATTACTAAAAAAGAAATGCGAGATTACATAAGGACCCTATGTAGTTTCGCATTTGTATGACATCCATGGGAAGAGATAGGGCAATGTTATGCAAAATGCAAAAGTTTCCAGTTGTATGTACACATTAATATATAAAGTTATGGCTGAATATATCAAAAGAGGCTAGTTGGATCATCAGAATAGGAAAACTTGCTGCAACTTTGGATAGTTGAAAGGGGAAAGATTGTGAAATAAAGGACGATTGGTAAAAATTCTCCAAATAACATCGCCACTCAAAAGACCCCGGTAACCTTTGTCACTTCGTTTGACAACCGCGGGAGGAAATAGTTTAACTATTCTAAGCCGACACTACTCATTTATACTACAGGGGGTGGTCTGTGACTACAGCGGCATAGCAGACGTATGCTATCTTGTAAAATCATTTAATCGAGCGGTCGACTGTTCCGTATAAGTGTTGAAAATTGCTTTGTATGCCAGGATAAATAAGAATTATGCACAACTTTTAATTCTACGTTTCAAAACCAATTATATCATTAATAAAGCCTCATTGTAAGAACATCCCGAACTCTGGAAAGTTATAAAAAAAAATATAAAAAAAAATCTTTATTGGATAACATAAAAGATTCATATTGAGGTTAGTAAGACTTAGAATTAAAATACTTAATAGCTAATATTAGTAGTTACAATCACAAAGAATAAATAAAAATAAACCCCATGATGCTGGTGCACTCCGCCCGAGCCAGGCCGAAACAAGCCTCGGGACTTATCCAACCATAACCCTGACGAATTGCCTCAGCACGGGTGCGCACATGTCTTCAGCCACTATTTTCAGAATGCTATTGTAACTCTCTCTCACCCTCCTGACCAGTGACGCGACCTTTTTTTCTAATGACAGCGTGAAAACCATCAGTATGAGCCTCTGCGAACATTGAGGATGCGCTACACCAACGAGGGAGTCCCAACATCATTCTGAAAATATTATTGTACTGGACACGTAGGGTCTCCAGCGATCTTTTGGCATACGCAGACCACAGGCTGCCCGTGTACATTCCCTGACAGTACGCTTTGAAAAGCGTAATCTTAACAAGATCAGTACAGCGGGCAAACCTACGGGCCAGCATATTACCACGAACTGCTAGAGCTGCTTATAATATTGATATATTCGAGAAAAGCGTATCCGATACAAAGTTTGACCTGATCAGGGGAGTGTTGACTACTGACGGCTAACTCTGAATATCCGAAGATTTGTTGGCTGCCAATCTTATTAAAAGGCAAAATAAAATAATGTAAGACTAAAATTTTACCAAAGTTTTTTATACTTCTTTTAACGAATAAAT
Source organism: Bedellia somnulentella (assembly GCA_963576735.1). NCBI lineage: Eukaryota > Metazoa > Arthropoda > Insecta > Lepidoptera > Bedelliidae > Bedellia > Bedellia somnulentella. The sequence goes on from OY755179.1 coordinate 12,379,347, forward strand.
ATTTCAAACATATAAACACAGCATAAAAACAGCGCTATAATTTGTTTAACCTAAGATAGTATTAGTTGCTACTTCATACAAAAATCAATTAAAATGGTTGAAAATCCCATAATGAAAAACTGCATAATGGTCGGAAATTCAAGATGGTGTCTTGATTTGACCAATATTATATTTTCTTCCATCGCTTATGCCCGAAAAACAGAAGGGCGTGAGTTCCAATCCTGGGACGGGCCTACACCAATTTGTCTTTTCTAAAGTCATATGTGTGGTTAATTTATCATGGTTGCTAACGGTGAGGGAAAACATCGTGAGGAAACCCACATGGCTGAGTTGTACTTAGTCATGTGACAGTGTATTCGTACAAAAACGGCGATAGGCCTGCCCCCTATCACGTGAGTACACTGTCTAAGCAAAACGTGGGTACCTTCTCTGGAAACTAGATGGCGCTTGCCATGTGAGTTCAGGAGTATTGGTACCTCTGCCAACCCCTTCGGGGATAAAACGGCGTGAACGTTTATGTTATGTTATGTTATGTTATGTTATGCTTATTACCGTAAACATTGTTGATTCTCGAAATCCAGTCCTTTTTCAGCACAGTTCAAAATATGAAAGAGTCATTTTTGAGCCAAACAAATCAATAAATATCCTATAAATTTTATAATTGTTGTATAATAAGCCAACCCTGAGCGGCAGGGAACAGAATTTACAAAACATAGAGGACAAAGAAATTAAGAAAATGTAATAACTTATGCAACATGCCACTTAAGTTAAGGCGTTGTCTTGCAAAACAAGTTTCGACAAAAGCGGTATATTACATCTGCTGCATGTTGCAGTGGCCAAAAAGTAAAAATCTGGTAAGTTATCAACGCGTGCGAGGGTCCTCGAAAACTGTAATATTTCACCAAGTTTCTATAGAAAATGTCACGATTCGCGAGCAACGAAAAATAATTCACTTGTACCCTCATATTTCATAACTTTATTCTCACAATAGTGGCGAGTTGTTTCACTGTTGAAAAATCAAATCACATTCAATACTCGTGCCATTTGCACGTTGTTCTAACTATAGTTTTTTGTTGATTTGGCAATTTGTTCTAAATTGAATTCTATTTTTATGTTTATTTTATGTTAACAACTTGTTTATATTACCAACTTTGGAATAGGTTTTCTTTTTCTTACATGGTTTTTTACAGTTTGTTTGGGAAATATTACTTCGGTTTTCAAATACAATTATCAATTTACTAATAAATCATTGTCATTTTATCATTAATTCAATTTGTGAATAAAATGAGTGTATGATAGCAAAAAAAATGCAGAGGTTTTTGAATAACTGAAATTCAGAAATTTTAATATTCGACTAATTATCAACCAAGGTAAAATAAATACATCAATTATAAATTGATATCTATTAAATCAAAAATGCTTTATTTTAATTACATAAGCTCACGTATCGTATCAGTACGAAATCATCAGAAATATCCAGGAAATATTGTAAATATTCGACGTGTATTTTAGTTTGTTAAAATATCTGTAATATAATATTCGATGCATAAAAAAATACCTACAGTTTTTTTTACAGTTTACACTAATCACGTTCAGTTTTAAAACTAATTTATTATTGAAACAAAATGAGTAATTTATTAATTATACTTAAATATACCCTACCAACAAACAATAAAAATATAATTCGGTCCAACAGAAACTGATTTGGGACCTGAAACTAGAACACCTTCAAACTCTACCTCAGAGATGCAATTTCATGCGCGAACAATTGGACCGCTGAGTTGACGGCAAGATTTAAAAAAAAAAAGTTTTTTTCGTTTCACAATAACACCATTATATAGAAGTTGACATAAAAATGGAGTACTGAGTTTTATTTATCTACTTTATAGTAGTAGCGGCAGATCGATGAAAATTCTTGAAATAAAATAGTTATTATTCAATTTGCATATCAAAAACTGCAAAAGTTGAAGTCTGCTTAGCCCAAAAAGTACATTTACAGAAAGAAGAACAAGATATATTCTTATCTGACATCTTAAACAATTTGCTAAGTTCTCATTTCCTCTCTATCGGCCGATACATCTAAATAGAAAACAAAAAGAAAGAAAAAAAAGACTTTTTTATTCGCCAGTTTAAGCACAAGTAAAAAAAACATTAAATACAAAAATACTCACGTGCAACTCACCGCATGAAATACACAATAACAGTACTTCTTGCTCCATTCACTGCAATAGCGAATATAGGGACCATAGAGATATAATAACTACTCAGTAGTAGCAATTATATCTTTATGATTGAGACATTGGCAGCACACAAACTAGACCTGAATTCTATCGTCTTTTTTTATATTTGTGTAATATGAAAAAAAAAATTGAATGTGTCTTCATAAAAACAAAGACGTTCTTTTAATTTAAATCTTTTTGTTCATGAAAACCTCATGTGGGGATTATTACTAATAAATTAAGAACAAATAAAGGAAAGAAAAATTTTAATAATCCGAATTAGTAAAAAATTTGGAGGTAGGAAACGCAAACACTACTTTAACGTGTAAAAGAAATAAAGGATAGAAGAATTTCGCACTGGCAGCCAACTGACACGGTAGCTCAGTTGGCAGAGCGTCCGGGGCGTTTACCCGAGGTCGCGGGTTCGATCCCCGCCTGTGCCGAAATTTTTCTTTCCTTTATTTGTTCTTAATTTATTAGTAATAATCCCCACATGAGGTTTTCATGAACAAAAAGATTTAAATTAAATTATGTGATAGTTAGGCGTTTTCAACATTTGCATTCTATCTGAAAAGGTAGACAGATGGCCTTCCGAATTAGTAAAAAATTTGGAGGTAGGAAACGCAAACACTACTTTAACGTGTAAAAGAAATAAAGGATAGAAGAATTTCGCACTGGCAGCCAACTGACACGGTAGCTCAGTTGGCAGAGCGTCCGGGGCGTTTACCCGAGGTCGCGGGTTCGATCCCCGCCTGTGCCGAAATTTTTCTTTCCTTTATTTGTTCTTAATTTATTAGTAATAATCCCCACATGAGGTTTTCATGAACAAAAAGATTTAAATTAAATTATGTGATAGTTAGGCGTTTTCAACATTTGCATTCTATCTGAAAAGGTAGACAGATGGCCTTCCGAATTAGTAAAAAATTTGGAGGTAGGAAACGCAAACACTACTTTAACGTGTAAAAGAAATAAAGGATAGAAGAATTTCGCACTGGCAGCCAACTGACACGGTAGCTCAGTTGGCAGAGCGTCCGGGGCGTTTACCCGAGGTCGCGGGTTCGATCCCCGCCTGTGCCGAAATTTTTCTTTCCTTTATTTGTTCTTAATTTATTAGTAAAGACGTTCTTTTCATAGTGCAGAAAATAAGCTGCCGACTTTTCATACACTATTTATCTATATAACAAAAGCAGTTGATTTGAAACTACGTTTTTTATAAGTATATTTCGTTGGAGTATTTAGTAGTAGTATTTTGGAGTATAAAAGTTTATTATGGCGTCAATAGTTCATGGCTCGGTGTGTTAAGCCTAAAAATATTACTGTTATGTTAGACATCAATATTTAAGGCCTCAGACTTTATATTATTTTTACATTTATCTCATGAAAATTTTCGTCAAAAGCCGACAGAAACTGACAATATTTTTATTTAATAATAATATATACTGTTACGTTGCACATAATATTAACCGTGCAGGGAACGCTTCGTACATACTGATGGCTGACAAATTGACATGCGGCAAACGTGACATGCATCTATACATTACTTGTATAACAAACTGAAAAATAAACGCAAGCTTTTGAATTTTCGGTATGCGGTTATTTTTGACATACAAGTTGATTAATTGGTCTGTGTAAATGCAAATACAAGGTTTTTTTTACGCTCATTAACTGTCAATGAAATATGAAAAACATATTTGCAATGCTTTATATGCTTTTATTGATCTATTTTTACCATTTTGATTTGAACCAATTTGACCCGTAAAAAAGTTAAGAGAAAATTTTAAGAAGAATAGGATGTTTAGCACTATTATTTTTTTCTGTACTGCATTGTGCAAAATTATCCATATACTAATTATTACGAGTATAAGGAACTTGTATGAAAAAAAACTCACAATAAGACGGATGCGACTGATCCGATGATTATAGTCCAATTATACTCATTCTTCACAAAAAGCTAAGCTAATTCATGTCGCAATTTAATATTAATTAACTTTAATGCAGCAAAACCGTCTTGAGCATGCAGTTCCAAGAAATTTTTAAACCAATAACTATATGAATACTTCAAAGAAATGCCATAATTTAGTCTAAGAACCTGCTCTGAACTTATTGGTAAAAGCAAGTTCCATTTCAATCTTGTTAGCTTACTCATTTCTGTGCAATTCAAAGAAAATCCTCGTTCGCAACTTGCAAATGAACGAGTGAATGATTTGCAAACGAGGCATCAAATCATTTGAACTTCCTCGATTATAAACTATATTTTAGAGTTCCTTACCATAAAAGAATTCCCTATGGGACTCCGCTGTCGGTCCATCTATCATCACACTAAGTTGTATCTCATGAAGCATGATAGGCTGTTGTAATTTTCACAAACGATGTTTTTTATATTGCCGCCAATGCATTAATAATTAAACGAACTCCGATTACACGATCATTAGATTTTTGCAAATGTTTGCCCGATATTTTCCGATTACTGAAAATGAAAAGCTAAAACGGATGCGCGGGTCTGGATCAAAATTGTATTTTTTTTATTTCTCTCGTTTTCATCAATTAAGCAAACAAACATTTTCGACACGAGCAGGACTCGAACCTACGACCATTGTTTTATTCTCTCAGGTAGGTCTAAAACTTTGAAAACATCATACAATACAATAAAATTGACGGTGAAGGAAAATGCATATTTTTCGATATAAGTTACACAGGCATTTAAAATCTAAGATATCAGAAGCATATTGCAAGAGCCACTTCGAGTATATGGAATAGGTAGAAACTTGGCAATATTAAGGATTGCAATAATTAAGTGACAAATTGCTAATGGACCGCAAGCCAGGTCAAAATTTGGTCAGGCATTTCCTCTCGACGTTAATTGGTGAGACGCATGAGGGAATAGTTGAGAGAAAATGGGTCATCAAATCTGTTGCAGGCTTGTGATCCATAACTGCATATTCTAAATGCAATTTTGATACGCTTTGGCATATAGGCCAATCACTAAAATTATATGTGTATATATAATGTAATAGTACTGTTATTTCGATTTAATTTTAGTTTAATTACCAGCTGCGTAGTTACGTAGTTAGTTAGAATAACTACACAGTTATTTTTGCTTTGACTATTTAGTATAATACATGATTTAATAAAAATTACAGCTACAGCTATAACAAATTCATAATTGGATTCCTAAATCAAAAAGTCGCCTTTTTTAAACTAAACATATTTTTAAAAGACGTTTAAAGATATAGCAATTGTGATAGCCCCATGGATATAATCTCTCATGCAGATAGGCGTGGGTCCAAATCTCAGGTCAGCCCTATACAAACTTGTCTTTTCTAAACTCATTAGTGTGGTTCATTTACCATGGTTGTTAACGATGTGGGAAGACATCGTGAGGAAACTCACATGGCTAAGTTTTACTTAGTCATATGACAGCGCATTATAACAAAACGACAATAGGCCTGCCCTCTATCACGTGAGCAGACTGTCCTAGCAAAATGTGAATACTCTGAACACCAGGTGATAATTTCACGTGGTATTCAGAAGTATTAGTACCTCTGCCATACCTTTGGGGAAATACGGCGTGAACGTTTGTCTTTGAGCTCAGTTGGGACGTTTAAAAATAATAAACATATAAAAACATATAAACGTTCCCGCCGAATATCCCCGAAGGGGTTCGCAGAGGTACTAATACTTCTGAACATCATGTGACTTTGTAACTTGGTGTTCAGAGTACCCACGTTTTGCATGGACAGTGTACTCACGTGATAGGGGGCAGGCCTATCGCCGTTTTGTACAAATACACTGTCACATGACTAAGTACAACTCAGCCATGTGGGTTTCCTCACGATGTTTTCCCTCACGCACCGTTAACAACAAATAATAGACAAACCGCACATACAGGGTGTCCCGGGACGCGACGTCAAGCCGGGTGGTAGGCCACATTATACCAGTTATCAAAAAAATAATAAAAAAAATCTATGTCTTCTATTTTGAAAATTATAACCATCCAAAAAAAACGGAAAAGTTACATCCTGTGATGCGTTTTTCCTTCCCATTTCTACAAATTTCCACTTTTTTATTATTTTTGTTTTGTTTCGTAACTCTGAGTAATGCTCCTGTAGCTAAAAGTCTAAAATTTTACTCAATTGCTCTAACTTTGAAAGAAAATGACAAATCATTCCCAGATCAAGAAAGAAATTTACTTTCTCGTTCAATTTCAACTCACTTTCCTGAAAAAAAAAGTACTACACTGGTTGAGCAAGTAACTTTAAAAGTTAGGGCATTTAATAAGGATTCCAAAATGACAGTTGCTACTTTATTTCTTACATTATTGTCAAAAAAAATCTTTGTTAACGAAGCCGGTTTTTTACCATTGTTTTTACTTTTTTTTTGTAATGACGTAAGTACCTTATCCTTCCTTCAGAAATGTATCTTTACATTATTTTAGTGTAAGACAGACGGAGAGAGCTATTTTATGAAGTGTGAGCGGGACAGATTATGACGCCGCTACAGTGTGAGACGGATAGATACTATTCCACTAGTGCGAGCGAACAATCACTACGTCCATCTTGATCGCGTTTACAATACATCTGCAGTACGTTACGTTACTTCGTTTACTGCGCACCTTTTCGTATTCGTACGTCTTGATTTCGTACTAAAATAATAAACTTTGCTTCGTTTATTGGACCTGATTGCTTGTGATTTTGATTTCGATTGTTTAGTTTCTCTTTTTTACGACCTCGGACCTCCTCTGGACTATTGTGATTCTGTTGTGACACCATGTCTGTGTACACCGCAACTCAGAAGTATGCCAACATGCACCTCATTTATGGGGAATGCAGTTGTAATGGTAGTGCTGCCGCTAGACTCTATCGTGAAAGGTACCCAAATGTTACTCGTCATCCCGATCATCGAGTTTTTACGAATGTGCACCGTCTGCTCTCAGAGGGACAGTTACCAGGCCAAGTCCATGGTAAAGGAAGAAGATATCATTACGATGACGTCGTAATCCAAGCAGTGGAAGAAGATCAAAGTGTTTCGGTACGCTAGTACAGGAGTGCCCAAAAGTGTAGCACACCGAATTTTAAAACAAAATGAGCTCCACGCCTACCACGTACAGCGAGTACAATCTTTACTGGAGCGAGATTATTCACCAAGAGTTGCATTTTGCCAAACCATGTTAGATAGACACCGAGAGGATCCGCAATTCCTAAGCAAAATCTAGTGGTCTGATGAATCAACATTTCAAAAAGGATGGTAACATGAACTTACACATTACACAACCTACACGAATGGCATGTGGAAAATCCACATTTGAGGCGACAAGATCGAAAACAATATCGATTCAAAGTGAACATGTGGAGTGGGATTTTAAATGGGAGGATCATTGGGCCCTATGAGTTGCCAGAGATTTTATTTGGATGTTGAAAACGCCTAACTATCACATAATTTAAATGTTGTTGTTCATGAAAACGATAAATAAAGAATAAATAAAGGAAAGAAAAATTTCGACACAGGCGGGAATCGAACCCGCGACCTCGGGTATACGCCCCCGTCACTCTGCCAATTGAGCTACCGTGTCAATGGCTGCCAGCGCGAAATTCTTCTATCCTTTATTTCTTTTACACGTTTAAGTAGTGTTTGCGTTTTTCTCGAAATTTTTCTTTCCTTTTTTTATCGTTTTCATGAACAAAAAGATTTAAATTATGTGATAGTTAGGCGTTTTCAACATTTGCATTCTATCTGAAAAGGTAGACAAGTGGCCTTCCGAATTAGTAAAAATTCGGAGGTAGGAAACGCAAACACTACTCAAACGTGTAAAAGAAATAAAGGATAGAGGAATTTCGCGTTGGCAGCCATTGACACGGTAGCTCAATTGGCAGAGCGACAGGGGCATATACCCGAGGTCGTGGGTTCGATTCCCACCTGTGTCGAAATTTTTCTTTCCTTTATTTATTCTTTAATATAATTACCAGTTTTAACTTTTTACTCAAAATTAATAATTTATTAATGCTACTTTAGTCATCTCACTTTACCCTTACTCGCGAGTTTTCAATTAAACGAAGCAATATACATCAGTATCACATACAACCATCATAACAGAATCCGTTTCACTATTTTGTGCTTTCCAGAACAAATTTGCAAGTATGATAATCTCGCATTGCGACATGTAATGTAATATAAGAGCTGTCAACAAAGCAGCGAGTGAGGCATGCAGACAATTCGTCACCGCAAGTACGTTAACTTGTAATCTGTGACATCATTCTGGGAACTAATCGGGGTATATCCTTTTTTGGTCACATAAATATGCTAAAGTATGAAGAATAAAAAAAGCACGTATGAAATGATTGATGAATGTTAACGAAGAGAAGCAAAGAGCGATTTGCCAGGATCGTTCAAAGTGAAAATTGATAGTCTCTGCTTACCCCAATGGGAGATAATGGCGTGAGTATGTATGTTTAAATATGCAAGAAATGTCGAATGAGATGTTCTGGATTATGGAGGCAAATCTCAGTACTTTCGGATATCGATATGATCAAAGATTCATTCTCAAACATTTTTAACATACCATTTAGCGATCGCTGCTGGATACAGGCAACTCTCCCCATTCGTCATGGTGGCATCGGCATCCGCAGCCTTTCAAGTATAGCCTTGCCTGCCTTTTTGTCATCTGGTTTTGGAATCTGTGATCTCCTCTTGCGCATCACTAACAAAGTGGTGGGTGTGACAGAGATCGCAGGTCTGTCAGAGGCAAAAAGTGCGTGGTTGGATATAGTCGGTCCAAACACAAATGTCCCTTCCACTCTGTCCTCTCAGAGGCTTTGGGATAACCCAGTCTGCCGTCAAGTTCAAGTAAATCTCACCAATACAGCTCTTGACATGGTGGAGCGAGCTCGTCTCCTAGCTTGCTGTGAGCCAGAATCGGGACACTGGTTGAAAGCGTTGCCTTCTAGCAATCTAGGAACGTTGTTAGACAGGGGCACTTTTTTTTATTGCCATAGGTCTAAGGTTGGGCGCAAAATTGAATGAACAACATCACTGCCGCTACGGTGCTTTAGTGGAACAGCTAGGACACCATGAACTTTCATGTCGTCTCAGCGCTGGTCTGTCACGGCATGCTGCTCTCAATGACATCATCAGGCGGGCCATTACCACCATTAACGTGCTAGCTACCTTAGAACCTTCAGGTTTGCTACGTGGAGGAATGGGAAGACGCTTATGTGGGACGCAACTTGTGTTGATACGCTGGCGCCTTCCCATTTGTCAGGGTCTGCGGCTCGGGCTGAAGCTGCGGCTCATGAAGCCGAGGGTCTTAAGAAACGTAAGTATGGCTTCCTTGACGGAAGTAATATTTTTGTTCCTTTTGCTGTAGAGACCCTCGGACCATGGGGTCCAGATGCGCGTAGATTTATTCAAGGATATATCTACGCGCCTTGTTGAAACTAGTGGGGATCCTAGGGCTGGCACATACTTTGCCCAAAGAATAAGTATTGCCGAACAAAGGGGCAATGCAGCCAGCCTTGTGGGAACCCTTCCTCCTAGCGGCAGTGATTTTGAAAACATTTTTGATATTGTTTAATTATTATTTCTATCTTTTATATATGTATATTTAAAACTCATAGATTAAGATTATTCTGTACAATTAATTATTTCCTAAGTTATTTTAATTAACTGTACTATTTTCGGACATACTTGTGTCCCAATAAGAAATGTCGTAATCATTTTAGGTTCTGACTACTACTAAGTATAGAATCCTGGTTTGGCTTCACTGTGGCAAAATTGACGCTGTTTTTAGAACGGAAATATTGCAGAATAGTACAATTTTTTTTTGCGTTTTCATCAACTTTTAGGTTGTTATTTAAACAAAATACTATACATAGCTGTGTAGTGTCAGCTTAGAATAGCAATACCCCATTTTTTTCGGTGGGTGTACGTAAGAGGCGACTAACGATATTGGGGCTATTAAGGGATTTTTGAGCGATGCGTTTGGAGACCCATCACCACAACCTTTATTTTACCATCTTTTCCCCATGCAACTTCCAAAAGTGGCTTAGGAATTTCTGATTCCTTCGCTCTGGCTACCCCTTCTAGGGATTTATAGCCGTGAGTATATGTATGTATGTACTATACATCTATTTACCCCATATTTATACAAATAGTTGGCGTTTTGGGAAAAGAAATATTTCTATACATACACATCCCACATTTGACGGAAGTTGCGTTATTGAATAAAATTACAATTATTAAGCGATAAATTGTTTGAATTATATGATTCGTCAGAAAAGGGAGGACATATAAAATATAGATAAAACATTTGGCAAAAACCTGTATCTTAAGAAAACCCATTAAATATCAGTTTGCTAGCCCAATAAAGTTTTTTCATTTAAAAAAGCAATTAAAATAGACCTACAAAAAGTTTTCACTAAGCTTTCGTTTTAAGTAGAGAGGGTAGATCGAAATAATATCTAATTCGTGCTTAGCTATTTAATTTTCGCTATAATTGTTAAAAAACATAGAAATAAACCATAAATGGTTGTAAATTGTTTAGTAGTGCGTATTTCATCCACACAAGTGTTATCTTAGAGTAATATTAAGTGAATGTGACAAAATAAGTGATTAAAGTTTGTGACGTTTTAACGGCTGAAACCAAACAAAGGAAAACATCGCTAGATAGGAGAACCCTTGCCGAGTAAACCAGCTAAGTAAATTTATGTATTTTTGAACAATAATAGGTATTTCAATTTAATAAAAATCCTATATTAGTTATAAAACAACGGTCTTCATTTGATCACCGCTTCAACTAAGTAAGAGTGAGACAAATAGCTGGTTTCTTATTACTTACTATCTTTCAAACACGGGTTCGATTCCCGTTATTAATTATTATAGTTTATAATTATATATACTTTTCTTTTCTTTATATTAAGTGAATTTATCATATAAAAATCTTTTTTTACTGAGCTATTTAATCGCATTCCTTCACTTATTATAATATTAGGTACTTATTAGAATTTGTGAGTACAAATTGTTTGTCGTAAAGGATATAATAAATAGTAAAACGTTAATATTTAAAACTAAATTAGGGTAGTGATAACACTCGGGATCATATTTTGAGTGTTATATTTATGATTATATTGTTTAGTTAATAGAAAACAAACGATAAATAATAACTTTATATCTTTGTTGTAAGTAGGCGCTTGTGTGGATCGAAATATCTTAGTATTAGGATTATCGTTCGCTATAGTAACGTTTTAAACTAGTATATAATATTAAGACTGTTCGTTTCGTAAAATGGACTCGATTACAACTCGTAGAATGGCTGCCGAACAAAAATATGAAAAATTAAAAAGAGAGTTGAATGATGCAGAACAATTAAAAAATAGGCTTTTAGAAGAACGGGACGAAAACGTTTTAGCTATTCGTAATTTAAAGTTGAAAAATAGTAATCTTTTAGAAAAAATTGTGTTGCTTCGTGAATCTTACGACATTTCTCAAGTGGAATTAGAAAACCAGCAGATATTAATATTAAAGCATGAGGATCAGTGCGCAAAGCATGAAGTAGCTTTAGAGCGAATTCATATTCTCAATGAGCAGTTGGCAGAAGCACACGCTCAATTGGCGGAATTCCATAGAATAAAGAATATTCACGAAGACTCTCACGCAGTTTCTTTATGTGCCGAACTTGAGGCAGAATCATTATCTTCTATGACCTCTTTTAAATATTCAAAAACTTTCAGTCGTAAACAGTGTAAAAAATATAAATTAGTTAAAAAACGTATATACAACACAAACAAAAGTCTTATAAGTATGAAAAATAGTATAAAATTCATAAACAAGTCTTACAGAAAAATTGATTTACTAAACCAAATAGATAGTTTGAATGATAAACTGAGTGAGCTGATTGTTAGTCAGGAAGATCTGCATTTAAGATACAAACATATCGGCAGTCTTATAGACAAAGAGACGGTTACTCTGAATAGTCATATTTCCTCAAATAGCGTTATATCTCAGTCACCCCAACCAAGTAATGGGATTACATTACCAACTGTTAGCACGCCGCCGGCGCCGCCGGCAAACAGAACATTAGTATTTTCGGACGGCATGGCCGTAGGTTTTGGCGAAATACTAAATAAGTATCTTAATCAACAGGTCATTAACCATTGCTATACGGGTGCAAACTTTAATTATATAGTAGAACGAATATTATTAGGCACTTATGACGAATATACAACGATTGTCGTACTGGTCGGCAATAGTATAGGATTAAATAAGTATTTATTAAATAAAAGTATAAATAAACTTTTGGAAATACAAAAAATATATAAATGTAAATTTATATTTTGTACCTTTCCATACTTACTTAATATGAAGCAGAATGACAATATTCATATTATGAATAATTTAATATGTCACGTGACATGTTGTCAAAGCGACAATTTGTTTTGTTTGGATTTGAATAAGTTTTTACCTTATTCAAATTCTCGACTGGGTACTGTATACATACCCTTAAATCAAAAGCGGAACATTGCTAAATTATTAGCATATAATATATCTGACCCCCATATATTTAATATAAGGGGAAACTTACTTCTAGTATGCGATGGTGGAAACCATAATTTAAACTTTTAAGAGTGACAATGGAAGAGCCTCCTGTCGTCCTTAAGTCGTCACCTAACATCAATATTGTAAACAAGGAAGGAGGTTCTTCTGGCAATATTAATAAAAAAAATACTTTACAAGGAGTCTCCCAGTTTAAACTTGTATGTCAAAATACTCAGGGGTTTTCTTGTAAAGAATTAGAAATAGAACTGTTTTTGGAAAAATATGAAATAGATTGTTTATGTGTTACTGAACACTGGCTTAAGAATTGCGAACTCATATTTGGTTTTGAAAACTATTATTTAGCTAGCAACTACTGCCGCAATTCTAAAGCCTGTGGTGGCTCCGCTATATTTTTAAAAAATAATATTAAATCAAAAATTCGTAATGATATTGTAAAGTTAAGCGTTGAGCAAGTCGTGGAATTATCCTGCATAGAGTTAAAAAACTATTTCTTAGTATGTGTGTATCGACCCCCTTATAACCAAAATTATGATAAATTCGAAAATGTAATGGAAGATGTATTAAGCAAAGTTTTCAGGAATAAAAAACGTATAATAATATGTGGAGACTTCAATGTGGATCTCCTACAAGACAGTTATCTTAAAACACGGTTGATGAGTTTATTCCAATCGTTCAATTTAGAAAATTTATTCTTGGAACCGACTAGAATCAAAACATGCTTAGATAATGTATTTACTAATGCAGATTTTTCAAGTAAAAGTGTTATAAATAAACTAAAGTCTGATCACAGCGGCCTTTTTGTTAGCTTTCCTCTAGAGATACCAGAACCAAAAATTGTTATTAAAAAAAGGCATATTACTGCTAGTAAAGTAGAAAAATATATAAATATAATAAGCTCTAAGTTGCCTACATTTACAATTAATAAAAACTCAGATACTAGCTATGATATCTTTTATAATGTTTTGATAAATGAGTTTAATGAAATTTTCAATGTAAAAAATTTAACTATTACCAGTAAATTTAAGTTTTGTGAGTGGGCAACACCAAGTATTTATAGATCAAGAGAAAAACTCTTCGATTTATATGATCAAAAAGCTTATAGTAATAATAATGAATTGAGTGAATATGTAAAAAAATACTCAAAAATATTTAATAAAGTATGTAAAGAGGCTAAAGCCAGATACCTAAGCCGACGTATCCGAACATCCGATAATAAAGTTAAAACAGTGTGGAATATTATCAACACCCAAACAGGCCGAGGTAAACCATGTGATCAGGAGTTCTGTGTTCGATCTGATAAAGGTCTGACTACCTCTAATGAGGAAATCGCTTGTATTTTTGAAAAATATTTTACTGACATACCATCAAAAACAACTGAATATTTAAACACATCGGTCATAAAAGCTCAACACTTGTTACAACAAAATGTTGATAGGTGCGAAACTTTGTTTTGTTTTAAAGATGTCAGCCCTACAGATATCGAAAAATGTTTTAAATCATTTAAACTAAAAATTTCTGAAGACATTTGGGGTATGTCAGTGAAAGTTTGCCATAATTTTATTGTAACTTTGGCTCCATATTTAGCAGATATATTTAATGAATGTATAAGAAATAAAATCTTTCCAAATCTCATGAAGCATAGTAAAATTGTACCACTTCTTAAATCCGGAGGAGATAAAATTAGTCCTGATGGTTATAGACCCATATCAATTCTGCCAGTTTTAAGTAAAATATTCGAAAAACTAATGTTCAATCAAATGCTTTTGCATTTCGCTTCAAACAAATTGTTTCATCCAAAACAATTTGGCTTTACGAAGGGCCGCTCTACCACCGATGCAGGCGTTGCCTTAATGAAACACATTTTTGATTCGTGGGAACGCAAAAATGATGCTATTGGTTTGTTTTGCGATCTTACGAAGGCATTTGATTGTGCAGATCATGAAATCCTTTTTATTAAATTAGAACATTATGGCATACAAGGTGACGCACTTAAATTAATAAAGTCTTACTTTTCGGATCGGATACAGAAAGTGCAAATCAATAATGCAATATCACCTGGAACTTATGTAAAAATGGGTGTTCCGCAGGGTTCTATTTTGGGCCCATTTTTATTTTTAGTTTATATTAATGATTTGCCGTTCATGGTCGAGAAAATGTCCGAGATAGTGTTATTTGCTGATGATACTTCTTTAGTATTTGACGTTGAAAGAAATAATCAGAATATTGACGAGGTGAATAACACGGTTTCACAGATTCAAACATGGTTTGCTTCCAATAATCTTGTACTGAATGGTAAAAAAACCAAATGCATTAAATTTGTATTACCTAATGTTAGGTGCGTTGATAACGAAATAATTTTAAATAATGAAAAGTTAGTATTTTCGGATAACACAGTTTTCTTAGGGATAACTCTGGACTCAAAGCTCCAATGGGGACCCCACATTAGCTCAACTAGCTGGCAGGCTAAGTAGTGCTGCATATGCCGTTAGGAAAATAAGACATTTGACAGATGTACAGACAGCTCGATTAGTTTATTACAGCTATTTTCATAGTGTAATGTCTTACGGTATTTTACTCTGGGGCAGAGCAGCTGATGTTGGTTCCATATTTATTCTCCAAAAGAGAGCAATAAGAGCTATATACAATTTGAGATCCCGAGATTCCCTGAGGGAATTGTTTAAAACAATAAATATAATGACACTGCCATGTCAATATATTTATGAAAATATTATGTATGTAAGAAAGAATCAGGCCTCTTTTGTGAAAAATTGTGACAGACATATTCGAAACCTGAGAGACAACAATAAAATATCAGTACCAAAATACAGATTGTCAAAAGTAAATACATCTTTCATGGGGTTATGCGTAAAAATGTATAATAAAATACCTGAGGACATTTTAAATTTAACAGAAACAAAATTCAAAGCAGCAGTTAAAAAAAATCTTAGTTCGAAAGCCTATTACAATGTCAATGATTACATTAATGATGAAGTGGCTTGGTGTCATCAGGGCTCTGTGCAGGATGTTTCCGGGCAAATTGTAATGGACGTTAAAAAAAGATGTGTGTTGACGAGTTTCTTACGGGTTCTTCTCTCAACAAAACACCTTCCGAATCCGAAGTAAACTTAGTATTAAGTTAAAATTTGACGTTCAAAAAACAAAGATTTATCTTTTTATTTTGAAATAAATGATTATTTTATTTATTTTATTTTTTATTTTAAGTCGGGGTTGGGTTAGGGTTAATGAAAAATGACAACCAAAACCGTTGTCAATCAACGAAGGGTTAAATCAAACCCGGAATATGCATCACTGTACAAGTATACAGTGAAAACATACATAGCATTTATCTTCGTTATTTTTTGTTTGGAACCCTTGTCATTTTGGTCAGAATCTTGACAGTTTATGAAAAACAACAACATTCAATTGAATTCTTTCTGTCATTTTCATTACAGTTTAACATTACTAAATTAGTTAGGATTGTTGTTGCTGAAATAATAAAGTATAGGTGGTATTGTTTAAATAAATCTTATTTACGATTATTTTAAAATTAAAGCTCAGGAATTTTCTTGTGAAGACGAAATATTCTACTATCACCTCCAATGACTAGTTTTCATGAGTATATTTTATTCCCAGTGAACACAATTTCATTTGTTTTAAATATATAATAATAATAATAATAATAAATCGTTTATTTTCTAATTAACCTATGTACAAATTAAACTAGAGCACATATTTTACAATTAAAATAGGGTGAGACATATAGAGTACATTAGTGCCATTATAGGTCGTGCCTGTGCAATGTAGCTGTGTAGTGTCGGCTTAGAATATCACTACCCCATTTCTTCATATGGGTATACATAATGGGTGACTAAGGGACACATTGGTGTAAGCTCGACTCGGGGTTCAAACCGACGCCTGTCTGCAGGACGGACAGGAGTTCTCATCCATTAAGCTATCGCGGTTGTATTTACAAAAAGTACCTTTAAAATGATTGACTGTGTAGTCAGAGGATAAAACAGCAGATAAATTCACTTTTCACCGATGATTAATAAACATAAACATAAACGTTCACGCCGAATATCCCCGAAGGGGTTGGCAGAGGTACTAATACTTCTGAACATCACGTGACTTTGTCACCTGGTGTTCAGAGTACCCACGTTTTGCATGGGTACGATGATTAATCTTCAAATTAAAATACAAAAATCTAATTGTCGCATAAATTTTCAATCTTCAAACTGATAACCTCTATTTTTTCCTATTACTGCTGTGGTTTGCTTAGTTTAAGATAAATAAAATTCGTATTTTACAAATATATGTAGTTAACCTTTAATAAATCTTGTGTAAGTGTGCGTGAATATCAAAAGGTAGTCTAATGATACAGAAACACTTGTATTAACTATAACTCTTAATCAAACGACTTTTTGATATTCTATACAAACTACTTTTGTCAAGAAGCAGTAGGATAAAAACCTAAAACTAAAGCTAAGTAAAATAGCTCATACGTTGAATTTACTCATGATTTCCAAGGCCTACTGGATTGTAACCAATTTTAGTCATTGTATCACTACTATTTACTGGAGGTATTCTCAACATAATATTTTTTTCGCCTATCATATATCTAAGGTTTCCAAAATAATCTGTTCTGCCCCAATCAATATTCCCAAGACTTTCACTTACTGTCGCTGCTTAATATTGTGGAATACCTATGCTGCCTAGACTCCGCCATAATTTTTTTAGGATAAAAATAAATGGTCTTTTTAATACATAAAGGCGTTAACGATGAAAAGTTTCAGAGTACGTACTTTAATATTAAGTTCTTGAAATTGCGAACCCGAAAAACAAAACTCAGAGCGGACCATCTAATTAGCGGAGTTGATGAAGTTCGCGGTTATTTCGTATTCAAAGTGTTAAAGAAAGTTAGCATCCAAGATTTTACGAATTATTGAGATTCAAAATTCTCAATTATACCGGGTAGTGCCGGCTTAGAATATCACTACCCACTTCTAAGGGTGTCGTAAGAGGCGAAGCGGTTGATGACCCATCACCAACGATACTTTATTTCTACCATCTTGTCCCCTATCAACTTCCAAATGCGGCTGAGGTGTTTTGAGCTCTGAAGCTCTGGCCAACCCTTTATGGGATTTATGGCCGTGATTACATGTATGTTATTATAAGCAACGAAGAGCACAAAAGGATGCTGTCATATAGTTGCTACAATAATGAAATTGTAGGCAGCTGCACTGCCTGCTAGATTATACGCTTGAATAGCTATGAAATCCTATCTCATCGCAGCACGCCTATTAAATTGTCATTAACCTGATGTCAGATGACTATAATTGTATTGACTTTGTGATAGAGATACATGCTTGTTACTGGTTGGACAATTTTGAGTAAAATCAACATGAATTAATCGAAGTCTGTGGCCTAGTGGCTAAGTGATCAGCTTCTAGATTTGGATCAGTCAGTCAGGACTTTGAATCCCGCTGAGATCAACATTTGTATAATCAGCATACATTGAACGGTCAACGCCCGTGTCGTATTGGATAGGTGTCAAGCGTCCGGGTTTGAAACCCACAGGTTTGTTTCCGTTGAGGGTTCTGTTTGTATGATAAATAAGAATTATTCATTTTTAATCTCGGATAGTTTTATGCGTGGACCCTCAGCCCTGGACTGAAATACTACCAGGGCAGTTCTCCTCCCTATTCTCTGTTTCCGATTTCTTTACAACTAAAATAAACGTGAGCACGCACCACTTGTGTTTACTGAGGTTTTTCTCCAATCGCTTATAGAATTTAACTCCTTGTGAACTGCCAATGAAGGCAAAGCCCTCAGTCCCAGCAACTGTAAACTATCACTGAACTATTAATCTGCAACTTTGGCAAGGAAAAAAACTCCTAGGCAGCAATAGGTTGCATCCCCAGCCCCTTCTCCTCATTATTATGACACTAGGAGCGACGATGACACGTCCGGCTATCAACTACGGTGCAATACTGTCTATGTGACCTGATAGTGATACATAGAACCCAGGGACACAAGCCTGTTTACTGCTTTTCTTGAGATTTTCAAAAAACGACGAGATCAACAGTACACCAGGCTTGGAGGAACCTGATCCACCCCCTATTTATTATTACTACTTTTGGAACCGGCATCTCTAGGATACGGGATTGATCTGAGGGAAGCAACCGCCGGATGAGAAGTATTTAATAAGTGTATATTAGTTTTACAACACCGTTGAAATATATTCACGGTAATTTTTCAAGCACTGTTGACAGAGTTGATGAGCATGTTTCTTGATAGGCTTTAGCTTAGTTGGAATCCAGACCACCTTTTAGTTGCCGGGATAACACACCAATATGTTAAGCTAAGCCATTCTACAAATGACATAGTTTTGACATTGCGTTAACTGTCAAATTTAAGAAATGAATTAATTACACTCATGTGCTCACTAAAATATTTTGATATAAGGACTACTTAAAAACATAATCTAGCTAACTCCGAAAATATAAATTAGCCAAAAGCACATCAAAGATAAATTACAGAGGAATTTAGGCTTAAACAACTCAAGCAAGAAACCAAACGTGAACAAATTGCTTTGAGATAAGACTTTATCAGCTGTCAGACACAGACAGACATTAGCTGAATTGTGAAAAACGTCTGCGGAAAAAGGCCTCTAAACAAATCATATATTTATCTACGGAACTAATTCAGAAAATCGTTGAGTTATATTCTCTTTTTTAGACCCTAACAGCTTGATTTATATAACATACTCTCAGCATACTAATTATCACCTCTGGATACCTAAAACCATAGATGAAATAGATAGGAGAAGAACATTCAGTGTGTATATTTAAGGTCCTTGTTGATACAGAGAATCTATCTATTTGTTTAAAAATATGTGCACACATTCATATACTCACGGCCATCAATCCCAAAAGGGGTAGCCAGAGCTTTAGAGCTAAAACTCTTCAGCTACATTTGGAAGGTGATACGACAAGATAGTAGAAATAAAAAATATAGAGCCATATATGTCATGATTTATATGCCCAAAGGAGTTGTTCCTTTGCCTTTACAAAATTAATCTGCTAAAAGTTATTCTTATATCGACCATCAAAGTTTCATATTTAAAAATCTAGTTGAAATAGAATTTATGTTATAATGTAAATAGTAAGTATTGTGCCTGCCACTATAGTAACGTGAATTTTACGAACACATATCATGAATATCAGCAGGAACGCCATAATAAGCTCTGCATCCATCATTCTGCGTGAAACTTCTAATCCCAGCTTATAAAAGGATCGAATGTGGTGATTTGTATTGTTATTCATGGTTATTAAGGAAATGTAGTATGTAGAAATAGATAAATTTATCCGCAAATCAATTCGCAATCTAAGATCATAGTACCTAAAGACATATTCAATTTGAAACTACTTGAAATAATGGTGAGTGGTTAATAATTAAAAACGTGTTACAATGTGGAATACAATACAAACAAAATGAGTATTTTTGTATTACAATTGAAGCCGGCTGAAATTGCAAATAACCTACTGAAATAGGCTTACGCTTAATGAAACAAACAAATCTATGTATTAGTTTCAACCCATTTATATTCCGGGCAGTGCACGAGAGAAACATTTATAGCTTTGTCAATGACAGACAAATTGGCAGGCGCCAAACGTAACGCATGGGAGTTCACCGGTCCTATTCCGAAATGCAGCAGTTTCTGAGTATAGTTTGCATTCTGCCACGTATTTTATCATTTCACTTCACTTGTAACGTCAAATGTCTCGGAAGCAAGGTTTGGAAGCGTAAGGATAAGTGAGTTTAGATTTCAAAAAGAGATAGGCTGGCTTGAAGTAGGATGCATCTTGCTTAATGTATACCCTACATTGCTTGTATTGTTGAATTAACAACAATTATTAGCTCAGTGGGTTTTTTTATAAGTCATATTATGTGTACTTAATTCATTAAGGTTTTAACGATGAAGGAAAACTTCGTGAATAGTCCGTTAGACTCTGTTTATATGTATTAGTAATTTGCTGCAATCAAACATCTCATACTCATGTTAATGATTGGTCCAGGCAAAAAGCGAGTATCTACACTCAACTCAAGATGTCAGAATATCGTGTGAGATTTTTACTAAAATTGCTAACACGAAGAAGTGAAAAATATTGAATACTTTTAGATTATGTGAAAAAGGATTGCATGAGGCTATATTTTTTAATAAATTATGCATATTCTAAAAGACACCTAATAGACATAACGCTTTTTAGGGTTCCGTAGCCAAATGGCAAAAACGGGACCCTTATAGATTCGTCATGTCTGTCCGTCTGTCCGTCCGTCCGTCCGTCCGTATGTCACAGTCAGTTTATTCCGAAACTTTAAGGACTACATTCTAGAAAATTAGTGCGTAGATGTATTCTGTAAACCGCATTAAGATTTTAAAATAAAATCTGAAAAAAAACCAAAATTTTTAGGGTTCCCCATACATAGAACTGAAACTCAAAATTTTTTTTTTCATCAAACCTATACGTGTGGGGTATCTATCAAAAGGTATTTGAAAATGATGTTGAGGTTTCTTATATAATTTTTTTCAAAACTGAATAGTTTGCGCGAGAGACTTTTTCAAAGTGGTAAAATGTGTGTCCCCCCCCCGTAACTTCTAAAATATGGGCATGATAAAACTGAAAAAAATGTATGATGTGTATTACTATACAAACTACTAACGAAAATTGGTTTGAATGAGATCTAGCCCGTAGTTCTATTTTTAAACGTCATAAATAAAATTACTTACCTAATTTGGCTCCCATGATTTTCACACAAACGGGATTTTCTATATATATGATAGTACGGAACCCTTATTGCGCGATCCGACTCGCACTTGGCCGGTTTTTTTTATGTGTGTACATTTATATTAGGTGCAAAAGTACTACCTATGTGTTATGTAATTCGTTATAAGAATTTAAAGTAAAATATATTTGATTCGTTAAAAATAATTGCTTAAATGCTAAGTGAGCGTACCCACACCGGATTCCTGGTATACAAATATATTTTAATAAATTTTTCCACCTCACACAAACTGTTTCATGACTAAAATACAAGACAAATTTCAGCGTATTCTTGTCTCCTTTATGCTCACCAACCACCACAATTTCTAGGAAAAGCGGCTTCATAAAGCCGCATTTCGCTTTTTCTTAGCAAGCAATTTCTTAAAAGCATGTTTTCTTTACTGATATTAGTAAAGTTTGCGCCATCCATCAAAAGGCAGTCACTTGTCAGTCGTTGGTTGACGTCGCAGCATCATAGAATGGGAGCGAAGCGTGTTTCTTCTCAATTACAATTATTTTGAGTGGAAAATACATCTGTGTCCCACGAACTCCTGTACAGTTCTAATTTGATGAAATAGTAATGTCTGCAGCTGTACTTTGTAGATTTCTATTTGACTCAAACCTAATTAAACTAGCAATGTTTGTATGTGTTTAAACGACCGAATTTTGAAGAGTCATTATCAACTGACTTTAATGCAATTTTGGCTTGTAGGTATGTCAGTTTTGTATAATAATGCATTAAAATATTCCAAGCTATTGATCATTCATCAGACTTTTAAATGTTAAATTTAGTTAGCAATTAAAATGGGGAGATCACAGAAGGTTATGCGGAGTTCTAGATTAAGCAATTAACTAATTATTAAGAAAGGCATTCTAATGTCTTTCAAAGTATAATGACCAGTCAATCGGTTTCAGAAAAGGCTAAGACATATCGAGCAGCTGAAATATTATATTTTGTATATGGTATTTTAATTAATTAAAAATATGTAATCGTCGATTTTTTAAGCAGATACTGGCAACGCATGGCGCTTGAAGACCAAATTGAAAATGGTCTTACAAAAGCGGCCGAAGAGAGAAGAATTAAAGAGCATGCAAGAATGTTGTATGTGAGCAGGAGCAAATGGTCAGTATCTTATAAAATGGCGATCGGTAGCCTCTGCCAACCCCAAAAGGAATCAATGGGTGAATAAAAGTAGTTCTGTATTTCATCATTTAGCAATAACTATACTATTTCTATAGCTGTATCACTTTTTGGTGATGTGTTATTCATATTTCAAGTATGAAAAAAAGACAGATTTACCATATTTTCTTTGTTAATTTGTGTTTTCTAAACAAACTTACCAATAATTGCGGCTCTTATTCTCAAAATGGAATAAAAGCTTAAGAATTAAAACTCCCTGTGTCACGGTTAGCAGAATTGGTGATGGATCTACAACAAAGTCTAAAGAAGGTGAGTGTATATGCAATAAACATTGTATACAATAGAGACTTTTCTATTCTATTCTATAGTTATTATAAATTTGTAGTGTACCCGC
Source organism: Bedellia somnulentella (assembly GCA_963576735.1). NCBI lineage: Eukaryota > Metazoa > Arthropoda > Insecta > Lepidoptera > Bedelliidae > Bedellia > Bedellia somnulentella. Next base: position 12,402,474 of record OY755179.1, read on the forward strand.
GAGTTTGTATTTCCTTTTCAGGGAACTCTTCCCAAATTAAAGAATCAATCAGGACTAGTTTTGCACATTGTTGACAAGGTTTTGAAACAATAAAATTATATATCAGACTTACCTCGGATGAATAATCATACTTTAAAATGTTTCATGTTAGTCTATGTAAGTCCTAGCGAGTATTTGACAATCACTTGCCACTGTAGTCCGATTAAGCATCGCAAAGCTTTCATTATAATATCTTTACAAAGTTAGATGTTTAAAAACACACTTTTTAGCGTTTCTAAATCTCTAATTTCTAAGGGAGTTGTTGTTCCACGAAAGGTGTTCTAAAGCTGAAAGCTGTGTGGTGCCGGCTTAGAATGTCGCTACCCCTTTCTACCCACGGGTGTCGTAGAATTAAAAAGGATAAAATAAAATTAAAAATTCCTCTTAAACTTTTTAAAAAAAAAATATTTCCCTATGTCTGGCTACCCCTTCTAGGAATTTATAGCCGTGAGTCTATGTATGTATGTATATATGTGTTCAAAATATTATATTACATTCAAACACGTAAGAATGTAGACTCAAAAATCTTAAACAAACTACGATTCCATATTGTGAATTCATTTTTTTTATTTATTATATTAAAAACGCTTGTCTGACTTACGACCTTCTACAACATTTATCAAAAGTTTGCTATTTCAATATTAATCTTCTCAAAAAATAACAAAGCGCTTCAAAAACTCTGAGCGAGAATGTCTAAAGCTTTGTAAATTCAGCTGCTGAAATATAAAAAAACTTTAACAAAAGCTGGTACTTAAGGATACCTTTTCTATTGTTAACTTGAGTTTTGTTTCCCTACACATTTATAATCTCGGGAAAAAAAGCTGGTTATTTCTAAATACTTAAAAAGGGAAGAAATGAAATAAATTTATTTTCATAAAACGATCAATAACTGTCAAAAAGGTGAAAAAGAATCAATTAACCAAACCCAGTATGTTTGTGGTAGACCTCTTTTACAACAGGGCCAAATGGATTAAAAATACACCGTTGAAAAAATACCCCGTTATTGAAATATTTTGAAAGGAAAACATACAAAAAACCTTCGAGTCATTCTTCCTGGTTTGAAAATAATGAGGTCGTGTCAAACATAGTTGGTATTTTCAATTTAACAAAGATGTTGTTATTATTTTGTACTGTAGAATTTGCTTTTACATACATTAATATAATCAATATAGCTGTGTAATGTCGGCTTAGAATAGCACTAACCCATTTCTTTCCGTGGGTTTCGTAAAAGGCATAAGGGTATAGGAGCTTTTTAAGTGATTGTTTACAGAGTACATTAATTATATTATTGTTTGGCGATGATGTAGTTGGAGACCCGTCACCAACAGCCTTTTTTTAATCCTTTCCCCGCCTAACTTCCAAAAGTGGCTGAGGAATTTGAATTCCGAAGCTGTGGCTACCCCTTTCTGGGATTTTTAAGTGTGTGTAAATGTATATATGTATGAATATAATCAAGGTTGTAAACTCCAAAAATACTTAGAAATATTTTCAGAATTGGTAATAAAAATTCCACAGCCCATTTGAGAATTTTAATCGGTAATATATTTATACATATAATCGATCGCCATTTGGTAAATTTCTCGAGCTCTGTCTGCATTTATTATCTTTTCATACATGCCCAGTTATTCATCACACTTCCGATGCAGCCTTTTTAAGCACATTCGCTATTTTGACCAAATGTGTTCTCCCTGGCCGTCTTCTACTAACATTACCATCCACATTGGCTCTATAAATCTTTTTCACCCATCCTATCTCTTTTACACCGCTTTTAAATAATCTTTCCGCCGCATTTTCCGAATTAAACTATTTCTCACTCAATCACATAACTCTTAATGTAAAAAATGGAGTGTCCTCATCTCTACCACATTTACTCGGCTCTCGTGCTTCTTTTGCCAGACCCAACATTCGCTGCCATACACGTATCGTTCACCAACTGACTGGTCATTAGGCTAGATACTACTCAATTTACCACACTACCTTTTTTAGTCTTCTTTTGATGTCATCATCGCACGCTAATCGGTAAAAGGGTGTAAATAAAGGTTGGTTAGTAATGTATCCCTACTACATGTCCACCAATCAATCGAAAATTATCCAATCCCTTAGCCACGTTGTTGTAGATCAATGGGAAAAAATGAGTTAGTGCTATTCTAAGCTGACACTAACAGCGGCTTTAGTTTTAGCCTCAAGAGGTTTTGTATAATTTTTCACATAGTAACATGACATTAGTTTTTCTCTTATGAGCTGCTTTTTCATTCGATATGAATTGGATGTTGAGTTCGAGTAAAAACCCTATTAGATGTAGTAATCTTAATCAATACTTATACTCACTTCTATAAATCTCTAGAAGGGTTAGCCTGAGATAAATATTTAAAAAAATCAACCACTTTTGTAAGTTGGGTGGGGAAAAGATGAAAAAATAATGGTTGTTGGGGATGGGTCGCTAACCGCATCACTCAAAAATAAATTCAAGTTTGACAGCAAACGGCTCAGATCGCCTCTGAGTACAATCACTTCTAGTTTGTTTTTTTTTTGTAGAGTATTAAATCAAAAATGGTATTTACTCTTCATGATTTAAACAAAAATTATATTCAACTTACCGTCACTTCACTTGTTTAGTTAAGAGAAGACGACAAGAAACGTTTTACCACATTCTTCATATATTTTTTCAAACAAAAATTTTAAAACTATATTGAAAATACACGTCTAATAAAACTAATAAAACATTATTTTATACACAGTTATGACTTATAAAATAATACTACCGTTTATCATTTTTATTTAAAAACCTATTCCTTTTATGCAAACTAGCTCAGAAAAGCTACTCTTCTTTGTTGATGTACGCTCCACAGTAAAACGTACTCACACAATACATATAAGGAAATAACAAAACGATATAAGAAATCCCTCTCGGGATTGTGCTCTCAGCTCTTCGAAATAAGACAGTTGACTAGCGATTTGTGAAGTGAGCTGTAAAAGAAACAACGATAAATCGCGCCGAGTAAGTCACTCTTTCGAATCATAGCATTTCTATTCACATAAAATCCGTTTGAATTTCACCTCTCAAGTATTTATTTCACCAAACAAATTGCCTCAGAAATGTTTATATTTAAAATAATATTTGCAATGTCAATAAAATTACTCGTACAATATTGCCAAATTTGTATTCCGAATTTAATCGAAGTTAGCAAGTTAACACAAATTACAAAGCGCTCGAGGCATCATAAATCATACATATTCTCAAGTACATGTACAAACTTGAGTAAAATAAACAACGGGAAAACTAATTAGTAGAGAAAAGTCACGTGAGACCGCCACCGACGTTTGGTCCGTACGAAGTGGAGTTTGATGTAGCTCCTACAAAATTAGGCAAGTTTTGGGCCACCGCCGCCGACCGCGGCCGTAACAAGTTAATTTAAACTGGGCGAGTAATTTGGAGAGAACTGCGACACTAATTCAATTAGTTGAAAGTGTACATACAACGCCCTTAAAACCCTACGCACTGAGCTACATTACAGCGAATGTGTAAATATTTAATATCACTTACAACATGTAAAGTAATAGAAACGAGAACAATCGCTCTCTCTATACTCAGTTTTAGAGTAGTTGAGCTTATCTAATAAAATTACAGTGGAACCCGCTCATCCAGGTTTGTTTGCATATTGCATGCGACTTGTCACTGTTCCACTTGAATATTTTGCATTCAACCGCGAATTTTACTTTTTATTCTTTTTTGCTCAACTGTGTGGTATATGTAACCGCCCTCACATATGTATAGCTGTCAGAAACTCGTTTAACAATTCCAGTCTGTATGTGTCATCAAATCGAAATTTTAACACCAGCCACGTCCAACCTCGTTTTAGAGGCTCACGGCTCGCTCAGCTTCAATTTTGCTTAAATCAAATATGTATTCGTGGACCCCAAATGACATGAATTTTCAACCACGTAACTTTGTCCCGACGGAACGAAACGTGTTGTCAAAATAGGTCACGATTCGCATAGCCTGCGAAGTCTCCTTGAATAATGAAATCTACTGGGAACACAAGCGGCCTTTGAGATAGTTTGGAATGCGTGATGAAACCACCCTACACCCGCCCCGCTCACCTTAAAACAGACTTTATTTCATAAAGCCTATCCGCATTGTTAATGTTTCTCTGTTCCCTTAACTATTATTTTATTGTTCTGTACGTTCCGATTGCTACCAAATTTAATATGCTAAGGCTAGAGTCGCTAAACTAAACTAGTCTATGGAGTTTCATTTAGCATGTATATGTGTATTACAAGTATTTGTTTCAGTACATTACTAACAGTAATATAATTCAAAGTTTCCATTTTATTTAATAAATAAAGATCATATTATCAAAATGCTTACGTTGAATATGATGTGTAAGTAATTTCAAGATAAATCATTGCAGACAGTCTACCTTTAATTAACTTGACGCTGACAATAGCAAGATGCGTGTTGCGTTATCGGAGAAAACTGGTGGTAATTTAGAAATTACATTTTCAAAATGTATATTTAGTGAGATGTGTGTCACATTCTTAAAATATGTATATACAACGTATTTGTATCTTTATTACGTTGTTTTTATTTGTATGTAGATGTACATTTTACATTACGAAAAAAGTCTTAGCTCAGCATAAAATGAACTCGATTGTGAGAATATTGATGATATTGATTGAGTTACTTTCGTCATCATCATCTATTTGGGTGACTCGGAGCCTTCTGATGAGACCCATTGTTAGAGGCCACGTCTCTGTGTCATGACTGGCTACACACATTGATCAAAAACCTTTGTTTTTAGACTCTGTGGAATTTTGGACAAAAGGATATGGCGTAGCTTCGCGAATGCTGCATGACCGAGCTGGATTCAACGGTTGACCTCAATCTCTAAGTTGGCTCTACCTAACCGAAGTTCAACGGGAGTGGGTACAACATGCGTATTCGATATGAATTTGTCTTATCCATGTTCCTTGCTCCTCTCATCATTTTACTCAAATCCTCTGTGCTTTTAGCCATAACTACAAGAAAATGGTTTTTGAGAGAGAGGTGAATATGACCGAATGCGTGATTGAGATTAATGGTAAGAAAGTGGAACAAGTGAAAGAGTTTCTATATTTGGGAAGTTTGTTTACTAGGGATGGAAAGTGTGATGAAGATATCGAGAGAAGAGTGAAAAAGGGTAATGCGGTAAATGGAGCACTGGATAGTCTAATGTCTAGTCAGTCGGTGTCTGAAAAGGCCCGAATGGCTGTCCATGATGCTGTCCTCGTTCCTACGCTTATGTATGGCAGTGAATGTTGGGTGTGGCAGAAGAAGCATGAAAGTAGAGTGAATGCAGTAGAAATGAGATCCCTCAGAAAAGTGAGTAATGTAAGGTTATGTGATCGTGTGAGGAATGATGTGATTCGTGAAAGATGTGGTGTAAAAGATGATATTGTAAGAAAGATAGAAAAAGGAATGTTGAGATGGTTTGGGCACATAGAGAGGATGGATGACAGTAAATTGGTGAAAGAGATATATAGAGCCAATGTGGAAGGTAATATTAGTAGAGGACGACCTCGGAGGACACATTTGGATCAAATAGAAAATGAGCTCAAAAAGGCAGGTGTCCGCAGTATGAAGAATAAAAGAGCATGTATGAAAAGATTGATGGATGTAAACGAAGCCAGAGAGGTTTGCCAGGATCGTACAAAGTGGCGATCGATAGTCTCTGCCTACCCCAATGGGAACTAACGGCGTGAGAATATGTATGTATGTATGTATGTACAAGAAAGCCTTCTTATACAACTCATAACTCAAATAAGTATAGCATAAAGTACTGAATCCTAAATAAATAAGATAGCAGGTATTCTTCAAAAGGACCATAGCAAGATATTAAATTATATCTGTACCGTACCGTAGATATGTTAAATAATTTAATAATAAACGTAATATACGTAATGAAACTTACCTACTATAGTCGACAAAAGCAAATTAATTCCAATAAATGATACTACAAAAGGATATCATACAAGTCATTTAATCCAGATACGTTATAGATATTTTTTAGATTGATTGATCCAAACATTAATACAAATGGACATATTACAGATCAAATTAGGCCCAAGGTCCCTCGACGATATATTTGTTTCATATAAATATATCGTAAGGTACAAAAAGCTGTAGAGCTAGAAACTTCTCAGCCACAATTGAAAGTTGATGGGGAACAAGATGGTAGAATTAAAGTATCGTTGATGATGGGCCTCTAACCGTATCGCCAAAAAACCACTTAAAGGAGTCCAATACCTATATAAACAAAACGTTCAAGATCCTAACAGTTTAGTTACGTCTTAAAATATCACTAACTACAATTTTTAAAGTTATTGGTAGGTTTGCCGTGTAGTGCCAACTTAGAATGTCGCTACCCCTTTCTACCCACGGGTGTCGTAAGAGGCGACTAAGGGTATTGGGGCTTTTTATTGGATTTTTGGGCGATGCGGTTGGAGACCCATCACCAAAAACCTTTATTCTTACCATCTTTTCCCCACTCAACTTCCAAAAGTGGCTGAGGAATTTATAATTTCTTAGCTCTGGTTACCCCTTTTAGGTAAATATAGCCGTGAGTATATGTATGTATGAATGTATGGTAGGCGATGTGGCTTGAGGTCCATAACCTTTTATTTTGCAACATTTTATTATTTTTACTACAAAAGTAGCACCATTAACTTTTTGACACACTATGAGTAGCACATGTACACAATAAACATATTACATACAGATTTATATAATGTACCCCTCAGCTGGTATGAGAACCCATGACTTTTGGACCCAGAACTTAGTCTCCTATCCACAAAGCCATGGCTAATAATAGAGTTTTCTATTTCCAGGATACAATTGAGTCCTCGTAATAATGATCATATCCTTCTTGATAGTTTTTATATAAATAATAATATATATTTTTATTAAATTTCGGTAGGGTGACCTATTTAGGGTTCCGTAGCCAAATGGCAAAAACGGGACCCTTATAGATTCGTCATGTCTGTCTGTCTGTCCGTCCGTCCGTCCGTCCGTATGTCGCAGCCAGTTTATTCCGAAACTATAAAAACTACATTATTGGAAATTGGTGCGTAGATGTATTCTGTAAACCGCATTAAGATTTTAAAATAAAATCTGAAAAAAAAAAATTTTTAGGGTTCCCCATACATAAAACTGAAACTCAAAAATTTTTTTTTCATCAAACCTATACGTGTGGGGTATCTATCAAAAGGTATTTGAAAATGTTGAGGTTTCTTATATAATTTTTTTCAAAACTTAATAGTTTGCGCGAGAGACTTTTTCAAAGTGCTAAAATGTGTGTCCCCCCACCGTAACTTCTAAAATATGGGCATGATAATACTGAAAAAAATATATGATGTGAAAATACAAACTACTAACGAAAATTGGTTTGAATGAGATCTAGCCCGTAGTTCTATTTTTAAACGTCATAAATCAAATTACTTACCTAATTTGGCTCCCATGATTTTCACACAAACGGGATTTTCTATATATATGATAGTACGGAACCCTTAGTGCGCGATCCGACTCGCACTTGGCTGGTTTTTTTTTAGATTTCTACAATTCCATCTAGTGTTTAAAATGTTTTTGTTCATGAAAACCTCGTGTGGGGATTATTAATAATAAATAAAGGATAAAAAAAGCAAACAAATATTTCTACTATCTTATCCCCTATCAACTTCCAAATGTGGCTGAAGAGATTTGGGGGTAAGTAACGCTAACACTGCTTAAAATGTGTAAAAGAAACAAAGGAATGAAGAATTTCGCACTAGTAGCCACTTGACATTACAGCTTGATTGTCAGAGCGACGGGGGCATATACCCGGAGGTCGCGGGTTCGATCCCCGCTAGTGTTGAAATTTTTCTTTCCTTTATTTATTATTCCATCTAGAGATTTATTCATTTTAGTCAGATTTAAATTTTTGTTGTACTACAAATTATATTTTGTATCTTCACTTTATTTTCTCTGCTATTGTTTAATAGTACTAAGGAAGTTGAATTATTATTTATACCCCATTGGCAACATTAAAAAATTCATTCTGGGTAAACCCTGGGCAGACCTATATGTATTCGATCCAATGGTACCAGTGAAGCATACTTGCCTCACTAGTACTATAAATGGAACATCGCAGTGGTACTAGAGAAACCAACTCATTATGAAGTTCCGTTGATACGCTAACAGAAATAAATATATTTCCAGTTATCACAGTTTATTAGATACAGCCTGGTGACAGACAGCAGAGTGACTAACAGACAGCGATTTCTTTGGAGTAAGTACGGAACCCTAAATATAAAACATGGAAAGTACTCTTCGAAAGGATCGCAAGATATAAAATTATATCTGTACCGTACCATAACCCAGATAGGGTAAGTAATTTAATAATAAACGCAATATACGTAATAATACGTAGTATAGTCTACAAAAGCAAATTAATTCGAATAACTGATACTATAAAACAATTCGATTAACTGGGTTGGGTAGGGCGATGATAATTTGATACGATCGAGTGGCTGCCCGAGCCGAGAATCGATATCTGCTCTTGAATAATCCAATTTGTTTATCCCCTTTACTTTGATATTTTCTTAGCGCATTAGTTTAATAGACGAATATTGATAATATCAGCTTCTACGGAATATTATTAGATGTTCAAAGTAAATAACGTTGTTGTTTCGCAAGGGCTTTTGGTTATTATGAAAACAAACAATGTGTCTTTTAGGTATTAGAATGGAATCCTGTTTAGAGGTTAGTGATTTAGTAGAATTGGTTTGAATGGAAGAGAAGAAATATATTGATACGAAAAAACGTAATAATAAAGAAAGACCTACATTTTTAACATTATTTTTTTTATATAATCATGCGCTTTATACAAATATATGAATTTAAATTATAAATAGTACAATTATAACGTGTAGTAACGGCTTAGAATAGCACTACGCCGATTATTTCCGTGGGAACACCCATATCAGATTTTTGGGCGATGTGGTTGGAGACCCATTACCAACATTATCATAATAAGATCATTGCCTCACTCAATTTCTCTTCCAAAATTGGAACAGAAATTTCTTAATCTAAAGCTCTTGCTACCCCTTGTAGAGATCTATTGCCCTGAGTAACTGTGTAAAAATGTATATCTCGCTCAACTACAACTTCTAGTAACTCACCAACAGTTTTTGCAAAGATAATAATTAAAAAAAAAACAGTTCTACTCTGCTATTACTACGAAAATAGGACCTTGGTGAAACATACACCATACTCCACGAGAAATTTACGTCGTTTATTGGTTTTGGTTTTCATGGATCCCTTATTATACAAGATAGCAGGGACACTCAAAGATATTCTTGCTTCCTATTTATCAAAAATCTCGATATCAGGTTTATTTCTAAGAAATTTCTACCGCCCGTGATAATAGATCAGTATCAATAACCATTTATTTTATTATTTGGAATGTTTGCCTCTTCTCCGTGTATTATTTAATTTGAGTCAGTTTTCTTCCTATGTCACATACAAATATACACTTATATAATTTTAAATAATATATTATCATCATTATCTTTCGATAGATGTACAGCCGTAATTTTTATTTGGAAATCATAGTTTTATTAGCTTCTTTATTAATACACTGCGATAGGCGTGCCCCATATCACGTATATGAACTGTCCCATCAAAACGTAGATACTCTGAAACCAAGGTGACACAAACTTCACGTGATAATCAGAAGTATTTGTACCTCTGCCAAGCATTCGGATGATAACAACATAGTATTTGTTTTACATTGCATTTGCATCAATACTGGTTATACTCATAAATAGAGAAACAGTTTAGACAGAAAACTTGGAACCGAATGGTACGTTGTAAGTTGATACACAATGTATGGCAACAAAACTCATATAAATATCGCGAATAAGAGTCACTGGATGGAGTCTCATTTTTTATTTTCTAGAATGCAATGCATTTACCTTGGAATACTTTAATACAATATTTGCTATAAGTAAGGAGGATATAGTTGTAGAAAAAGGCAGTCGTCCGAAGTATGAAGAATAAAAGAGCATGTATGAAAAGATTGATGGATAGAAACGAAGCTAGAGAGGTTTGTCTCTGCCTACCCCAATGGGAACTAATGGTGTGAGTATATGTATGTATGTATGTTGGATTTGGTCTAGCTGTCAATCTAACATGTTTTCCCAAAAATTAAACGGAATTTATAAAGAGCAATTGTATTCAATAAAACTATGTTAGGAAAAGCACCTTATAATTGATATCTTCAGAAGCAGAACTCATGAAAAAATGTTAAATAAAATCTAAAAGCCTTACGAAAATAAAATAGCAACGGCCACTGGTAATTGTTCGCGCAACTCGTCAGCCCTTTTCAGTTTCTTGGTTGCCATCATCATCAGCCAATAGACGCTCATTGTCGGAAATAGAATAGAAAGATCTACACAACTATGGCTCCTGCGCTGCCCTCATCCATCAGCTTTTAATGTCTTTAACCAAGTCTCGAACATACATGGTAATACACAATAATAAAGAAATGCTCCCATGAAGTTTTATTTACGCAACGCGTGATAAATTTTTTTATCCTTCATAAAAATTAACTTGATTTGATTTAATTAAATAATATCCCTAGAATTAATAAATAAAATATTTAAATTGATTGCCCAGCAATACTAAGAATAACGTGAGAGAATTCGGGTCACTGAACGGTAACCGTTTTTGACAGAAACTAAGTTCAAATGAATAATTTACTACTTCATAACGGTCCTTTTAGAACAAGGTTTTCTAGCACCAAGTTCTATTATTACTACGGATAGATGACGTGCGAATATTGGATAAAATATAGCACAATTCGACACCGATTACCAAAAGACGTTATCCTAAACAAATATTTGAAGAATATGGAACGTTTGACCCTTGCGGAAATTCGGTCACTTATCTGCTACACTTATTCTTCATCACTGATCATACAGAAAATATAGTAAACAAAACGAGAGATAAAAGCGATACTGCAAAATAGTCCATTTACTTTTTCTCTATAAATATGACGCGTTAATTCAAAATATATTTTAAAAAGCAATCATTTTTCCTACTGCATGTATTGTTTGAAATATTTTTTCATTACAATTGGGACTTTTAGTAATTTACTTCTATTATGTCTGAAACTCAAACTTTCACGCTGTATATCCCCGAAGAGGAGGCAGAAGTACTTATGCTTCTAAACATCATGTGACGTTATCACCTAAGGTTCGGAGTAACCCACGTATTGCTTGGACAATGTACTCATTCTCGCTTTTATATACGAATACACTAAGTACAACTTCGCCATGTGGGTTTCCTTCACCGTTAACAACCATGCTAAATAATATATCTCTAGTATATCTCAAATTTTTTGAGCAGTGGTGGAGAGTATTTCACAAACCAGCCAGTTATACATATCATGAATTTGATGTCATGACTAATAATGTGAGGTACCCGGCTAGCCGGCAACCGGGATGTGTGAAATTAAAAGGCACTCATTATTGTCTTACTAAAGAGTTGCCTGATCTGAAGCTGGTCAGTTTGCCGATGAGGACCCTGGCCCTTGTGATACGGCTTTCAATCCGCCTCATCCAGGCTGGTCTAGTTCTAGTCCTGGGACTAGTACTGCCAGCCTGGCGGGAGCCACCAGCTCTTGTTGGCGGCATCCTGACGCCGACAAATTGACAAACTGTCATTGCGGCGCCAAAGAGAATTGAATCCGTATCCCAAAGGTCCATGCTGCTCTCTAGAAATGAGGGCAGCATGTTATTGACGGCCTCAACGACATCCCGAACCTTGATGCTGAGAGGAACTCGGGGCAGCCTTGGCCTCCTTTCGAGAGGCACTTGGCGATATTCCAGGATCGTCTCTTCGAGTGCGCTCCTCACCAAATCCAAATCCAGGGAGACTGTTCCCCAATCGCTTTCCGCACCACCCACATCCGGCAGGTTAGCAATTGGCTCCCTCCGTACTTCCCGTTCAGGGACTGGAGGGAGAACCTGCAAAGGTGGCTCTTCGTCTAGCGGGGGAACAGCCTCGCGTCGCAATTGTTCGAGTTCGGTAGTGCTATTATTATTATTATTATATTTAGTGAGATGTGAGAGACATACTAAAAATATATTTATACAACGTATTTGTACCTTTATTACCTTTTTTTTTATTTGTATGTAGATGTACATTTTACATTACGAAAAAAGTCTTAGCTAAGCATAAAATGAACTCGATTGTGAGAATATTGATGTCCAGCAGCTGACATCCAATGGCCAATATGATGATTACAAGAACAAACCTAGTATGAGTCAGTATCGACACTTACTTGTTACTTATTTAGTGTGTGTTTGAGTTACTTTCATCACCATCATCTATTTGGGTGACTCGGAGCCTTCTGATGAGACCCATTGTTAGTGGCCACGTCTCTGTGTCATGACTGGCTATGACACATTGATCAAAAACCTTTGTTTTTAGACTCTGTGGAATTATAGACAAAAGGATATGGCGTAGCTTCGCGAATGCTGCTTGACCGAGCTGGATTCAACGGTTGAATCAAACTCGAAGTTGGCTCTACCTAACCGAATGGTTTTTTCCAGGTCTTCGAGCGTAGAGTCTCCAAGTTCAACGGGAGTGGGTACAACATGCGTATTCGATATGAATTTGTCTTATCCATGTTCCTTGATCCTCTCATCATTTTACTCAAATCCTCCGTGCTTTTAGCCATAACTACAAGAAAGCCTTAATAACACAACTCATAACTCAATTAAGTATAGCATAAAGTACTGAACCCTAAATAAATAAGATAGCAGGTATTCCTCAAAAGGACTATAGCAAGATATTAAATTTTATCTGTACCGTACCGTAGATATATTAAATAATTTAATAATACACGTAATATACGTAATTAAACTTACCTACTATATTCGACAAAAGCAAATTAATTCCAATAAATGATACAAGTCATTTAATCCACATACGCTATAGATATTTTTTAGATTGATTGATGCAAAAATTAATACAAATGGACATATTACAGATCAAATTAGGCCCAAGGTAATTACAATAATGACTTCGATTAGGGGTCACTACCTCGACGATATATTTGTTTCATATAAATATATCGTAAGGAACAAAAAGCTGTAGAGCTAGGAACTTCTCAGCCACAATTGGAAGTTGATGGGGAACAAGATGGTAGAATTAAAGTATCGTTGATGATGGGCCTCTAACCGTATCGCCAAAAAACCACTTAAAGGAGTCCAATACCTATATAAACAAAACGTTCAAGATCCTAACAGTTTAGTTACGTCTTAAAATATCACTTACTACAATTTTTAAAGTTATTGGTAGGCGATGTGGCTTGAGGTCCATAACCTTTTATTTTGAGACATTTTATTATTTTTACTTACAAAAGTTACGACATGATAGTCCAGTGGGTAGAACACCCACCCGAAAACAGAAGGGCGTGAGTTCCAATCCTTGGTCGGGCCTACACCAATTTGTCTTTTCTAAAGTCATATGTGTGGTTAATTTATCATGGTTGTTAACGGTGAGGGAAAACATCGTGAGGAAACCCACATGGCTGAGTTGTACTTAGTCATGTGACAGTGTATTCGTACAAAACGGAGATAGGCCTGCCCCCTATCACGTGAGTACACTGTCTAAGCAAAGCGTGGGTACCTTCTCTGGACACTAGATGGCGCTGCCATGTGACTTCAGATGTATTGGTACCTCTACCAACCCCTTCGGGGATAAACGGCGTGAACGTTTATGTTATGTTTATTATAAAAGTAGCACTATTAACTATTTGACACACTATGCGTAGCATAGGTACACAATAAACATATTACATACAGATTTATACAATGTAGCCCTCAGCTGGTATGAGAACCCATGACTTTTGGACCCAGAACTTAGTCTCCTATCCACAAAGCCATGGCTAATAATAGAGTTTTCTATTTCCAGGATACAATTGAGTCCTCGTAATTATCATCGTATCATTCTTGATAGTTTTTATATAAATATGAATATACAATACACAATATTATATAATATATAAGTACGTTTTTGCCGTGTAGTGTCGGCTTAGAATAACACTACCCTATTTCTACCCGTGGGTGATCGTAAGAGGCGACTAAGGGTATAAGGGCTTTTTAAGTGATTTCTGGGCGATGTGGCCAACCACACCCGTTACCAAAAACGTTTATTATCGTCTTTTCCCCAATCAACTTCCAAAAATGGCTGAGGAATTTATCATTCCAAAGCTCTGGCTACCCCGTTAAGGGATTTATAGCCATGAGTATATGTATGTATGTATGTATCAATATATATTTTTATTCAATTTCGTAAGGGTGACCTTTTTTCTAGAATTCTTCAATTCCATCTAGAATGTTTTTGTTCATGAAAACCTCATGTGGGGATTATTAATAATAAATAAAGGATAAATAAAGCCAAGAAATATTTCTACTATCTTATCCCCTATCAACTTCCAAATGTGGCTGAAGAGATTTGGAGGTAGGTAACGCTAACACTGCTTAAAATGTGTAAAAGAAACAAAGGAATGAAGAATTTCGCACTAGTAGCCACTTGACATTATAGCTTGATTGTCAGTGCGACGGGGGCATATACCCGGAGGTCGCGGGTTCGATCCCCGCTAGTGTTGAAATTTTTCTTTCCTTTATTTATTATTCCATCTAGAGATTTATTCATTTTAGTCAGATTTAAATTTTTGTTGTACTACAAATGATATTTTGTATCTTCACTTTATTTTCTCTGCTATTGTTTAATAGTACTAAGGAAGTTGAATTATTATTTATACCTCAGTGGTAACATTAAAAAAAATCATTCTGGGTAAACCCTGGGCAGACCTATATGTATTCGATCCAATGGTACCAGTGAAGCATACTTGCCTCGCTAGTACTATAAATGGAACAACGCAGTGGTACTAGAGAAACCAACTCATTATGAAGTTCCGTTGATACTCTAACAGAAATAAATATATTTCCAGTTATCACAGTTTATTAGATACAGCCTGGTGACAGACAGCAGAGTGACTAACAGACAGCGATTTCTTTGTAGTAGCGCCCGTTTTTTCCTTAAAGTACGGAACCCTAAATATAAAACATGGAAAGTACTCTTCGAAAGGATCGCAAGATATAAAATTATATCTGTACCGTACCGTAACCCAGATAGGGTAAGTAATTTAATAATAAACGCAATATACGTAATAATACGTAGTATAGTCTACAAAAGCAAATTAATTCGAATAACTGATACTATAAAACAATTCGATTAACTGGGTTGGGTAGGGCGATGATAATTTGATACGATCGAGTGGCTGCCCGAGCCGAGAATCGATATCTGCTCTTGAATAATCCAATTTGTTTATCCCCTTTACTTTGATATTTTCTTAGCGCATTAGTTTAATAGACGAATATTGATAATATCAGCTTCTACGGAATATTATTAGATGTTCAAAGTAAATAACGTTGTTGTTTCGCAAGGGCTTTTGGTTATTATGAAAACAAACAATGTGTCTTTTAGGTATTAGAATGGAATTCTGTTTAGAGGTTAGTGATTTAGTAGAATTGGTTTGAATGGAAGAGAAGAAATATATTGATACGAAAAAACGTAATAATAAAGAAAGACCTATATTTTTAACATTATTTTTTTTATATAATCATGCGCTTTATACAAATATATGAATTTAAATTATAAATAGTACAATTATAACGTGTAGTATCGGCTTAGAATAGCACTACGCCGATTATTTCCGTGGTAACACCCATATCAGATTTTTGGGCGATGTGGTTGGAGACCCATTACCAACATTATCATAATAAGATCATTGCCTCACTCAATTTCTCTTCCAAAATTGGAACAGAAATTTCTTAATCTAAAGCTCTTGCTACCCCTTGTAGAGATCTATTGCCCTGAGTAAGTGTGTAAAAATGTATATCTCGCTCAACTACAACTTCTAGTAACTCACCAACAGTTTTTGCAAAGATAATAATTAAAAAAAAAAACAGTTCTACTCTGCTATTACTACGAAAATAGGACCTTGGTGAAACATACACCATACTCCACGAGAAATTTACGTCGTTTATTGGTTTTGGTTTTCATGGATCCCTTATTATACAAGATAGCAGGGACACTCAAAGATATTCTTGCTTCCTATTTATCAAAAATCTCGATATCAGGTTTATTTCTAAGAAATTTCTACCGCCCGTGATAATAGATCAGTATCAATAACCATTTATTTTATTATTTGGAATGTTTGCCTCTTCTCCGTGTATTATTTAATTTGAGTCAGTTTTCTTCCTATGTCACATACAAATATACACTTATATAATTTTAAATAATATATTATCATCATTATCTTTCGATAGATGTACAGCCGTAATTTTTATTTGGAAATCATAGTTTTATTAGCTTCTTTATTAATACACTGCGATAGGCGTGCCCCATATCACGTATATGAACTGTCCCATCAAAACGTAGATACTCTGAAACCAAGGTGACACAAACTTCACGTGATAATCAGAAGTATTTGTACCTCTGCCAAGCATTCGGATGATAACAACATAGTATTTGTTTTACATTGCATTTGCATCAATACTGGTTATACTCATAAATAGAGAAACAGTTTAGACAGAAAACTTGGAACCGAATGGTACGTTGTAAGTTGATACACAATGTATGGCAACAAAACTCATATAAATATCGCGAATAAGAGTCACTGGATGGAGTCTCATTTTTTATTTTCTAGAATGCAATGCATTTACCTTGGAATACTTTAATACAATATTTGCTATAAGTAAGGAGGATATAGTTGTAGAAAAAGGCAGTCGTCCGAAGTATGAAGAATAAAAGAGCATGTATGAAAAGATTGATGGATAGAAACGAAGCTAGAGAGGTTTGTCTCTGCCTACCCCAATGGGAACTAATGGTGTGAGTATATGTATGTATGTATGTTGGATTTGGTCTAGCTGTCAATCTAACATGTTTTCCCAAAAATTAAACGGAATTTATAAAGAGCAATTGTATTCAATAAAACTATGTTAGGAAAAGCACCTTATAATTGATATCTTCAGAAGCAGAACTCATGAAAAAATGTTAAATAAAATCTAAAAGCCTTACGAAAATAAAATAGCAACGGCCACTGGTAATTGTTCGCGCAACTCGTCAGCCCTTTTCAGTTTCTTGGTTGCCATCATCATCAGCCAATAGACGCTCATTGTCGGAAATAGAATAGAAAGATCTACACAACTATGGCTCCTGCGCTGCCCTCATCCATCAGCTTTTAATGTCTTTAACCAAGTCTCGAACATACATGGTAATACACAATAATAAAGAAATGCTCCCATGAAGTTTTATTTACGCAACGCGTGATAATTTTTTTTATCCTTCATAAAAATTAACTTGATTTGATTTAATTAAATAATATCCCTAGAATTAATAAATAAAATATTTAAATTGATTGCCCAGCAATACTAAGAATAACGTGAGAGAATTCGGGTCACTGAACGGTAACCGTTTTTGACAGAAACAAAGTTCAAATGAATAATTTACTACTTCATAACGGTCCTTTTAGAACAAGGATTTCTAGCATCAAGTTCTATAAGTACTACGGATCGATGTCGTGCGAATATTGGATAAAATATGGCACAATTCGACACCGATTACCAAAAGACGTTATCCTAAACAAATATTTGAAGAATATGGAACGTTTGACCCTTGCGGAAATTCGGTCACTTATCTGCTACACTTATTCTTCATCACTGATCATACAGAAAATATTGTAAACAAAACGAAAGATAAAAGCGAGACTATAAAATAGTCCATTTACTTTTTCTTTATAAATATGACGCGTTAATTCAAGATATATTTTAAAAAGCAATCATTTTTCTTACTGCATGTATTGTTTGAAATATTTTTTCATTACAATTGGGACTTTTAGTAATTTACTTCTATTCTCTCTGATATCTGAAACTCAAACTCAAACTTTCACGCTGTATATCCCCGAAGAGGAGGCAGAAGTACTTATGCTTCTAAACATCATGTGACGTTATCACCTAAGGTTCGGAGTAACCCACGTATTGCTTGGACAATGTACTCATACTATGTGATTCTCGCTGTTATGTACGAATACACTGTCACATCACTAAGTACAACTTCGCCAAGTGGGTTTCCTTCACCTTTAACAACCATGCTAATGCATGCGTGTTTTGAGCAGTGGTGGAGAGTATTTAAAAACCAGCCAGTTAAACATATCATGAATTTGATGTCATGACTAATAATGTGAGGTACCCTGCTAGCCGGCAACCGGGATGTGTGAAATTAAAAGGCACTCATTATTGTCTTACTAAAGAATTAATATGTTATTTTTGTTGATTTACTTATACTCAAGTCCATTATTCCCTTTGGGGTAGGCAGAGAGTATTGATCGCCACTTTGTACGATTATGGCAAAGCTCTCGAGCTTTGTCTACACTTGCAGCGGCGCGCTGTCAGTACACAATGACGCGCAATACATAGAAACGCTGACAGTGAAAGAAATATCAACACTCGCCATACAAATCCTACATCGCGCAATCGAAGTTTTTAATAAACATACATACATATACTCACGGTTATAAATCCCTAGATGGGGTAGCCAGAGCTAAGGAATTAGAAATTCCTCAGCCACTTTTGGAAAGTTTAGTGGGGAAAAGATGGTAAAATAAAGGTTGTTGGTGATGGGTCTCCAACCTCATCGCCCAAAAATCCCTTATAAGCCCCAATACCGTTAGTCGCCTCTTACGTACACCCACCGGAAGAAATGGGGTAGTGCTATTCTAAGCCGACACTACACAGCTTTTTAATAAACATCTACTATATATACAAGTTCCAACTTAATACAGCTGGACCGCGGTCCCCAGGCATACAACCGCCTGGCGGAAGATCTTCCCTTTTCCTCCACACAATCATCGGCCTTTTCATACATGTTATCTTATCCGTCACACTTTCAACGCGACGCATACTCCCTTTTCATCTACATGTGTTCTCCTTCTGTCATCTACAAACATTACCATCCTAAAACTAATATATTAATATTTGAAATCTTCATCAGAACTCAACAGTTCTGTACAATTTATTTGTTAACCATTCTACTCACGTTTCTTGTAAATAAGTGCTTTTCATTTCTTATTAATTTTTTTTTGTTATTAAATTATTCATACCAAATTGAGAGAATGACGTTCAACTATTTGCAAAACATTTAGCGTGGCCATTTGGCAGATTTAGGAATTTCTTCTACGTACTGATACTTAAACAAACAAAGTCCAAAAAGTTTCCACATCACACACCAGAGCTTCATGATTAGATAATACTCAGACTTGAAGTCAATTCTCAGAAAAGGATACGATATAAATTTTTTTAGTAATGGGTCATCAGCCGTATTCGCCATAACTAAGAAACCTTGGAAATACGACAAACTAATGTATCAGAAATAATTTAGTGCCATTCTGAGATGACAATACTTGGCTACTTACATACATATTTCTATGGAAATGATTTTTTTTATGGGTTTTTAGTCAAAATCGCGCGAAAACGCTGAATGAGGGCAGCACAAGACCGGTCGTTGTAGAATTTTTTTGGAAGGCCTAAGCAGTGGACGTCTATTGGCTGATGATGACGTGGTTTTTAAATCATAGCCTGATTAAAAAGTTGAGATTTTGTATTTTTTTAAGTTAACTACCAACATACAACGTAACTATTGTGTCTGATTTTGCAATTGAATTTTCTTTGAAAAACGGCAATTTCCTCGATAAACTTTTAATAGGAAACACATATTTTCAAAAGACATAGAACTCAATTACTTCTATATTTTTTCATCAATCCGTATACTCTTTAATCAAATTCTGATAATTGTATTTATATTTCATACAAAAATACCTTCAGGGTGGATCTATTGTAATTCAGTACGCTTCAGTATGATGAACGGATCTCGATTAAATAAAAATAAACGTTCTTTTTTATTTTTGATAAACAGAACGTTTGCAGTGATAATGGCACATCACTTATAATTATTGCACCTGATAAATTTACTAAAGAGTTCTAATATCCATATAAGAATAAGAAATAATTGTTGACTATGACTAAAAACTGCTATAAAATTGCATAGCGTAAAACAAAGACACACATTAAAGATAAAGTTATAATAAAGAAAGAAATACCATATACAAGAACACCGCCATATAATCACAGAACACATACGTAATCATAATAACATCACTAAGAGAGACAAATACGGGATAATCAATCCAGAACATAGTAATACCCGTACGTATGTAAGGAAAAGGACGCTTCGTCTGGCACCGCAGTGCTTGAAGAATGTTACGCATATTTCAAAGACCCGTATACCTCGGAAGGAATAATTCCCTTGAAAAGAACTCAGCCACAATAACATTTGTCATGCGGTGCGCGTTGCAATAACAGCCCTGGCAACGTGATTTGTGAACGCACTTGATCACGCTAACCATTCTCCTCCGGCCGTTTTTGTTTTGAAACAGAAAACATTCCTTTTGAGTTTTATGAAAAACAATTTCTATTGTCAAAACTTTGTTCATAAAGCAGATTCATAACGCGTTCTCATAGCAATAAGTATGACTGGGTTGGCTTCATAACAAATTATGTTATATACATTTGGGCATTTATCAAGTTAACTGATTTGTTGAGACTAAAATATTTCACGATTTTTGATTAAAATACTTTTATATTGAATAATTCTCCAGAAAATATTTGTATTTATACATACATTGATATTACACCTGAAATGGAGTAATGTACCGGGTTGGTCAAAAACAACACATACTTCAGTTAAGTTTTTTCATAGTCCCTGAAACTGGGAACCACATTTGATTAGGTTTATAGATCGTAAATTTATTTAGTTCCATGTAGTTATTTATTCCATTTAGTTCAATTCTGGGAGATCGAAGAGCCACCAACACAGAAATTTGAAGACCCAGTAAACCAAGAGTGTGAATTGTTCTACCAGAATAATACTGGTCGCCTCTACACTGGTCAACTTATCACTCGGCTGCCTTTTCTCTGCAAAACAAACGGTATAATATGTTCTGTGATAAGATATTGAACTACAATATTTATAGCAAGGTGCATATTATACCTTGAGGCCAAAACCAAAAGACACAATTTTCGTGTAATATAAATGTAAGGCTCTCTAAGGGACTGAATCATAACAGAACCTCCGTAATACTCCTTACATAATCTTGAGTAGGCTGTGTAGAAGTGTACACTCGAAATGTTTCGAGCAAACAACGCGATTATGTTTAAAGTAAATGGGGTCCCTCATAATCAGCTTAGCTGCTTATGTTTGTATGACAAGTTATGTTAAGGTGCTAAGCTTTCCTGTACTAAGTTTATTCCAGAAATTTTGTTTTCGTTAGAATTTACAATTATAAATCAAACTAAAAATTAGACTAACAAAACGTTACCACATACACACCTATCTAGATAATTTAATTAAATTGTCACGTCAAAGTCTTACGAAAATAATAAGAGTAACGGAAATTAATTTATTAAATTATTAGACTACATGAAAACAAAAAAACATTTTTAATGGAAAACAGTACCTAATTTATATCACTTCATATTTTAAAATGTAATTATCAATAATTACCGAGTAGTGCCGGCTTAGAATATCACTAACCCTCTCTCCCCATGCCTATTATAACAGATGTGTGGAAGATTATTTCTATTATCTTCTCCTCTATCAATTTCCAAATGTGGCTAAGGAGTTTCCAGCTCTGAAGCTCTGGCAACCCCTTTTTGGGATTTTTGCCCGTGAGTATATGTATGTAATTATCAATACAGTACAACTTGGTCCCCTAAAAGTTAATGGTTGTTTGACAGAGTAGGAAATATTGCCATTCGTGTACGATATGCTGTAAACGTAGACATCGATTGCAAGATACAAAAAGGGATTTCGAGGTGATTTCAACACATGGAGCGAATGAATGAGTGGCGAAAGACCAGATTGAAAAAAAACTTACGAAAACGGGAGTCAAGAATAAAACAGCATGTAATCATGATTGTAATCAAAATAGATTTAAACCCTATTAGAAATAAAGGGTGTGACCATAGTCTGTAGTGTGTCCATACATTTGCAGCTAAAAATCCCTAGAAGGGTTAGCCAGTGCTAAGGAATTAGAAATTCCTCAGCCACTTTTGGAAGTTTAGTGGGGAAAATATGGTAAACTAAAGGTTGTTGGTGATGGGTCTCCAACCGAATCGCCCAAATCCATTATAAAGATCCAATACCCTTAGTCGCCTGGGGGGTAGAAAGAGGTAGTAACATTACATATCAGTACATATATACTATGTAAGTATTCCGACGACGACGAGTGACGTGATAGCTCAATGGGTAGAACACCGGTTTTCGTGCAAACGACTAGTGTTCAAATCCCGGGTCGGGCCTACACCAATTTGTCTTTTCTAAATATGTGTAACGGTGAGGGAAAACATCGTGAGGAAACCCACATGGCCGAGTTGTACTAAGTCATGTGACAGGGCATTCGTACAAAACGGGGCGATAGGCCTGCCCCCTATCACGTGAGTACACTGTCCATGCAAAACGTGGGTACTCTGAACACTAGGTGACAAAGTCACGTGATGTTCAGAAGTATTAGTACCTCTGCCAACCCCTTCGGGGATATTCGGCGTGAACGTTTATGTTATGTTATGTAAGTATTCCAAATATATTTTTTTACGTTTCGTCATATCAATAATTCAATAAACAAACACCGATAATTCATCCCAGACGTACATATAAACGTTTGAATATCGGTATATTCTGAGGCAGCAACTTACTAACTTCTGCAGGTGTAATTTACTTGGACAGTTTATATCTTATTCTGGCAAGTTGTAACTGTCCATCTGACTATAAATTAGGCCTTATTGGACAGGCGATTTATGTCACCAAGAGAAATTGCTTAGTTGAGGCCTCTCTGCGACTTAAAGTTTATTATAACTGACTGCTTATAAATAGTAAATATGTTTTACGATAGAATTTAACATACATTAGTTCATCATTAGCCGTTAGTCCCCATTGGGGTAGGCAGAGAATATCGATCGCCACTTTGAACGATCCTGGCAAAACTCTTTAGCTTCGTTCACAACAATCAATCTTTACGTAGATGATATTCAAAAATTATACATATTTTTTAAAAAGTAATTAATTATACATACATACATACATATTCTCACGCCGTTAGTTCCCATTGGGGTAGGCAGAGACTATCGATCGCCACTTTGTACGATCCTGGCAAACCTCTCTAGCTTCATTCACATCCATCAGTCTTTTCATACATGCTCTTTTATTCTTCGTACTACGGACACCTGCCTTTTTGAGTACATTTTCTATTTGATCCAAATGTGTCCTCCGAGGTCGTCCTCTACTAACATTACCTTCCACATTGGCTCTATAGATCTCTTTTACCAATTTACTGTCATCCATCCTCTCTATATGCCCAAACCATCTCAACATTCCTTTCTCTATCTTTCTTACAATATCATCTTTTACACCACATCTTTCACGAATCACGTCATTCCTTACACGATCACATAACCTCACATTACAAACTTTTCTGAGGGACCTCATTTCTACTGCATTCACTCTGCTTTCATGCTTCTTCTGCCACACCCAACATTCACTACCATACATAAGCGTAGGAACGAGGACAGCATCATGCACAGCCATTCGAGCCTTTTCGGACACCGATTGACTAGACATGAGACTATCCAATGCTCCATTTACCGCATTACCCTTTTTTACTCTTCTTTCAATGTCTTCATCACACTTTCCATCCCTAGTGAACAAACTTCCCAGATATACGAACTCTTTCACTCGTTCCACTTTCTTACCATCGATCTCAATCACGCATTCAGTCATATTCTCCTCTCTCTCAAAAACCATGGTTTTGGTTTTATCTACATTCACTCTCATTCCTTTTCTTTCAAACGACGTACATGCAATATTCATCATCTCTTGCAACTCTTCAACCGACGATGCAAGTAACACTTGATCATCAGCATATAAGAGGCATTTGATGACGAATCCACCCATTCTCAGTCCATACTCACTTTCACGCAACTCTATCAGACAGTCATCCATGAACAAATTGAAGAGCCACGGAGAAGCTACACATCCCTGTCGGACACCTCTAGAGATACCGAACCAGTCTGTGTTTTCCCCATTTATTCTTACACATGCACTAATAATTAATTATCTACGCAATTTATTACAAATGCAAGGTTCAGTCGGTTCACCAGTTCTGCACACCCTTACTTCCCAAAAGCTGAGTCAGAGATAATCTATTGGCAAATTGTGCTATCCTGGGAAATCTCTCTAGCTTCATCAACTTTATGAATATTTTTGTTTTTATTACTTTTTTATAGTTTCGTACCTAAATGATAAAAAAAAATATATCATACGATATATAAAAAAATGTACATTGGCAATAAAAGAATCCAGAAGGAGTATAAATTCTTAGTAGTTGCCTGAAATTGTTGATGAACGTAAACAGTCGATCACTGGATGTTAATTTACCATTTGTGCAGTTGACACAGAATGGTGAGACGACATTCGTATGAGTGTAATGAAATCTAAATTCATAGCTTAACACAGAAACGAACCAGTTCATTCAGGATATTATATCCACTTTCCAGCTGCATAACAAACTGTCCAACTCCGAATTCAGTTAGCAGTCTCGACTACATTTACATTTCGGTTAAGAATTCGAATCACCTGAGGTGTGCGTCCGTGATGTGAACCCGGCGACCCTCTGTGGCTATAAACCGCAAAGTTCGTTAGCAGTAATAAAAAGTTAGTACTTGACGGGAGCCCGAGACGGCAGGATTGCGCATTTTCCCGCTACATTATAAACAACCCGCTGCTGGCTACGACACGATGCCGCCTCTCTTTATCACCCCGCAGTACTCCCGTCTCACCCCTTCCGCATGCATAATTAAATCTCCGCGGTCAAATTAGCAATTTGGACCCCTACACAACAGGACATAGTTCAGTTTTAAGCGCGTCTTTATTATGCCTCCAAACAAATTCATTCATTAGTTCCCTGCGCTCAATTAGCGGAGTAAACTCAGACTGGAACCGCAGTGAGACCAAACAACATTATGGGGCTTAATTTTTATTAGTGTGCCCTTTGTTTCAGCGCGAGATTCTTTATGCACGCTCGGCTACTTTCATTGCGCCATGTCAACACAGCGCTCGACCAGTCGTAGCCCATTGGCTTTCCAACAAAACAAAGAAATCTTTCTAGCTTAAACTGCCATTTTTTATTGTCGTTATTTTATTATTTAATTTAAAACAATATTAAATACCTCAAATTATTAATTAGAATGTTTTGTTCATGAAAACCTCACGTGGGAATTATTACTAATAAATAAAGGAAAGAAAAATATTGAAGAATTGCGGGAATCGAATCGGTGTTGACGTTAAACCATATTTTAACAAAACACAGCCTAAGCCACATAGTTCTGTCAAACCCCTCTGAGAAAATTCGATATCAGATCAATTGGAACTAAAAATATATTCATTTGGTCGCAAAATTTATACCAATTTTTAGATTTATAGATTGCGAAGGGATTTTTGGGCGATGCGGTTTGAGACTCATCACCAACAACCTTTTTTTTACCATCTTTTCCCCACTCAACTTTCCAAAAGTGACTGAGGAATTTCTAATTCCTTAGCTCTGGCTACCCCTTCTAGGGATTTATAGCCTATATAGTATGTGTATGTATGTATGTTTTAGATTGCATATAGTATAACGTTAGATAAAGAAATATTTACATGTCCTTTAAACCAAACTGTATTCGTATAATCTTTTCCTTCTAAAAGATTCGGCACTTGTTTTATTATGAAGCTGTGGCTACTCTTTTTGGATTATATCCTTTTCTATTTATAGCTGTAGGTAAGTACGTCGGCAGATTTTAAAAAAAGTCAACATTTTTTTAATTTCAACTTTCTTTTGTAAACTAAAAGTAAATGGTACAACATTTCATGCCAAATGTTTCTTATCTCTTAAATCAAACATTTCATCCGAGGATTCATTTTAACTTTGTCTTTAATCTTGTTGCCCGCAAACTTGTGCAAATTGAGATAAAATACCATCTCAGAACCGTCTTCTAATATTTTGACAAAAAACACTTCTTTGTGTTATTTTGGTTTCAACAACGGCTAATGAACAGAGTTCAATTATAATGACTATTGATTTGTGTGATCTGAAAGTGCGTACTTTAAAAATAGTAGAGAAAGTAGTAGGCAGGGTAAGCGGCGGGTTATGACAGGATAAGTATAGAAATTCTGTGGCAAAGTACCACAAGATATGTAAAGAACTGTGATGTTACCCAAGGAGCTAAAAAAATACAGCAACAGCATCCTTAGCATTATTGAAAGAGTGATTAATGAAACCGCTGTTTTTTAGATTTGTAACAGGATTTAGCAAGCCGTAACCGTGTAGAGTAGTGGCTTATGATAGCACTAACGCATTTCTTCTTATGGGTGTCGTAAGTTTTCTGCACTAAACTTTCAAAAATAGCTGAGGTGATTCTAAGCCTGAGGCTCTGCATACCCATTTTTGAGCCGCGTGTATATACGATTTAGGAAGGATATATGACTTAGGAAGGGAATGAAATATATATGGATCAAATATTTAATTGAAGTACGTCATTTAATTATGTTAGCCAAGGACCAAAAACTTTCGCATTTAACAAGAGTAGAGAGAGCACTTTCAGGCAAAAAACTACTTTCAAATTTAGTCGAACTTTAATGTATTTAAACCCTTCTGAAAGATAACTTTATTTCGATACATATATACATACATATACTCATGGCTACAAATCCCTAGAAGGGGTAGCCAGAGCTAAGGAATTAGAAATTCTTCAGCCACTTTTGGAAAGTTGAGAGGGGAAAAGATGATAAAATAAAGGTTGTTGGTGATGGGTCTCCAACCGCACCGCCCAAAAATCCCTTAAAAGCCCAATACCGTTAGTCGCCTCTTACGTACACCCATCGGTAGAAACGGGGTAGTGCTATTCTAAGCCGACACTACACGGCACTACACTTTATTTAGATATTTCCTATAAATCTCGCACTAAGCCTACGGATTTGAAACTACAAGCGCAAAGGCTAAAATAACTCGAATAATTAATGCAGGTAAAAACCAGCTACATCTGCATTCCCGCCTAGAACACTCTGGATTTCTGAGAAATGCTTGCAGCAATGCGGTTGATATAGGGATGAAATATAAATAACTTGCCTTCCTTTTTACTAGTGATCTGACAAAAGCATAGTATGAAAGGTGCAAAATAGCTGAGCCATTTTTTTTAAAATGGGAACTAATGGCGTGAGTATATGTATGTATTTATTTATAGACATTGCCTGAACCTAGATTATTAATTTAACTAGCTTCTAGTACTAATTGAAAACGATATTCCGTAGCAAACACATGGATATAAGTTTGTAAGATTGTTTGTTTCTAATGAATAGGCTTTAGCACCGCTCAACTAACTCCAAAAAATATTCACTAATTTAAATTTTATACCAAAAGCAACATATGCTAGTCAACAACATGACGACGTCCGTGGCCGAGTGGATAGGCGACCAGCTTCTCAGTCTGGAAGCTGCTGGTTCGATCTTCACTGAGAGCAACATATATGTGATGAGCATAAATAGATAGATAGATAGATAGATAACTCGTTTATTTATGTTAACATAACACCACATACAATATGAAAAACAATACATAAAGTGAAAAAAAAAAAACAATATTTTAAACTTAAAATTAGTGCTATGGTAACACAAACTAGGTCCTAACTCAGTGCTTGATATTGCCAAGTGGCAAAACACTAAATGATTGTTTCCTAGTCTTGGATGTTATTCAGATGTGTATTATATAATATTAAATATTGGTGACTTTCGTTCTCATGGAAACCAGACTCATTCAATGTAAAGCTAGTCTTAAAGTAGAATTGGAAATAGGACAATAAAAGGGTCAGATATAAACCGGGATTCAGCTAGCTATTGTTGTTATATTTGGTAAAGCACTATTGTTCAAATTCATATTTCAGCTAGCATTCAATACAATTTCATATTTCAGCTAGCATTCAATACAATTTCATATTTCAGCTAGCATTCAATACAATTTCATATCTACCGTTAAATGATGTCAACGTTTATTTCAGACTTCTAATCACATATAGATCAGCAAATAATATCCTATATTTTTGTGCAATGTATAAGCTTAATGTATAATGTATGCCGTGTAGTGCCGGCTTAGAATTTCGCTACCCCTTTCTACCCACGGGTGTCGTAAGAGGCGACTAAGGGTATTGGGGCTTTTTATTGGATTTTTGGGCGATGCGGTTGGAGACCCATCACCAAAACTTTATTTTTACCATCTTTTCCCCACTCAACTTCCAAAAGTGGCTGAGGAATTTATAATTCCTTAGCTCTGGTTACCCCTTCTAGGGAAATATAGCCGTGAGTATATGTATGTATGTATGTATGTATAAGCTTACTTTTCGTTACGGTTACTCTACTACTACTTACTAAAGTTAAGTTAAACTCGAACATTCACGCCATATATCCCCGAAAGTTGGCAGAGGTACTAATACTTCTAAACATCTCGTCTCGTGACATTGTCGCCTCGTGTTCAGAATGCCTATGTTTTGCTTGGACAGTGTACTCACGTGATAATGGGCAGGCCTTTCGCTTTTTGGTACGTATACACTGTCACATGAATAAGTACAACTTAGCCATGTGGTTTTCCTCTTGATGTTTTAATCAATATTACAATATGTCTTTAGAAAAGACAATTTGGTGTAGGCTCGACCCGGGATTTGAACCCTCATCGTCTGCACGATATGCGGTGTTCTACCCACTGAGCTTTCACGGTTGCGGAGTCTTTTGAATTAGTTATCTTGGACTTGTGGGTTTTGGGCAACAATGGTGTGTTGCATGAGATGGACAGAATGATTTTTTTTTACTTACTTATAAAAATTTTACTATTAACTTACAACGTTAATGACAAAGGCGTTAAAAGTTAATAGTAAACACTATTTATATCATAACAAAGTTTGCAAAGAATCAAATAAATCAAACTAGAATAAAAGTTTCTTGATACTTTAATTTATTTAATAGAATTTAATTAAAAAAATACAAAGATTTTTAATACGAGCCGTAAATGACGCGACAAACTTTTATTTCATATTTATGTCGTGACTATATCGTAGATTTGAACACATCGTGAAATAGTCACATTTCATGATGTGGCCAACTTAATTTGACCAGATCATAAAATCGTCAACGTTTAAGGATTTTGTCATCTCACGGTTTTTTAACATATTCCTCAGTGTTTTCGTGATTTGCAAACTACTCGAGAACCTTTTGTTATCACTTAAACTTCCTCGCTTAATAACGAATTTTCAACTTTTTTACTGCGAGAAACAACACTTTTGCCAGCGGCCGCCATCTTCACACATAAACAAAGCGTTTTCTGCGCCTCTACCGGTAATTAATGTAACTACTTTACGATATGACCAATTAATCTTAACCATTTCATGAAGAGGCCGCGCGTTTAGTTGCCCATATCGAGAAACGGTTTCTTATCGTTGATCTGACCAATCTACATCACGATGTGGCAAATAAATAGTTCGATCGATCATTTCATGATGTATTCAAATTTACGATATGGCCACGACATTTACACCAGGTGACAACGTCGCGATAATAACTGATGTACAGACTGCTCGTTTAGTTTACTATAGTTATTTTCATAGCATCATTTCTTATGACACTATACTCTCGGGCAGAGCTACTGATGCTGGGTCCATATTTATTCTACAGAAAAGAGCAATAAGAGCTATTTATAATTTAGGTCCACGTGATTCCCTTAGAGATTTGTTTAAAACCATAAATATAATGACACTGCCATGTCAATATATATATGAAAACATCATGTATGTAAGAAAATAATTGAAAGCATTTCCCAAAAACTGTGACAGACATACTAGAAGTCTTAGAGATAAAAATCAAATTTCAATTCAAAAGTACAGATTGTCAAAAATAAATACATCTTTTATGGGGTTATGTGTAAAATTGTATAATAAAAAAAAAAAAAAAAAGTTTATTTCAGATCAAACACAACTTAACAATTACTACATAAAGCCTACTCCCTAAAAAAGGGCAAAGCCCTGTAAACTTAGGATAAGTAGTAAACTAATAATACATATTGGCGTAAGTTACATGACAGAAACAAGTAAAATTAAAAACATAATGTTAAAAATTAAAATCTAAAGTTAAAAACTAAAATTAAAAAACAATATTAGAAACAATATATATAATTATAAAAATGTTTACAGAATATGTAAGTGCATTTGGGCTTGTATGTGTGTGTGCGTGTTTGTGTGTGTGTGTGTGTGTGTGTGTGTGCGTGTGTATGTATGTGTCTATGCATATGTGTTTGATTCAGTGCGAGACTGATATACACATGTACATAGATACACATACGTACATATATATATATATATATATATATATATATATATATATATATATATATATCCACATATATACATGTGGTCCAAGAATAAGTTATGATTATTTATTTATTTATTTAACTACTTTCAGCAAATATTCAGTTTCATCGTAAGTTAATTTACTGAGCCATTCCCTTACTCTGAATTTACAGTCGTAGTTATTTAATCCATAAATTTGCAAAAGCCTATTTGAATAATTGTACAAATGTGGACCCAAAAACAGGAAAGACCTATGGCTGAAAAAGGTATTAAATTTCTTTTTTGCGCAAACTAAATCTGATCTTCGCTTAGTCAACACCTTTGTATTGAATGGCGTAATCATGTGCTGTTGTTGGATAACTGAAAGAACAAAAAGTTGTCGGACTGTAAGGACTTCAACGTTTGAATATAGGAGCCGAGTAGGAAATAAAAACGGTTTGAACGTAGCTACCTTAAGAAGAGCTCGTTGAGCCCTTTCTAGCCGCAAGAATTTTGTCTTTTGAGATCCTCCCCAAGACGTTATGCAGTAAGTTAATATGCACTGACAAAGCGAAGTGTAAATGCGCTTCAAAAGATCAAAACGCATTATATGCCTTAAGTTTTTAAAAATATGAATTAGTTTTCTCACACGGGTGCATAGTTGCTCAATGTGGCTATTGAAGTTCAAATTCTGACCGATTATGACGCCTAAGTATTTAATCTCTGTGTTCCTTTCAATAGCATCACATACACAAGTAGCAAGAGAGAGGCAACCTGGCGAATGTACGGTTATGGATAAATCTGACTTGGGAAGATTATTATTTCTTATTGCAAAAGGGATGTATTTTGTTTTGTTTGTGTTTAGTGTTAGTAAATTCTGAGCCAGCCAAGTGGAAACCATATCCATGCCCTTTTGAGCAGTATTGAAGGTAGCCTCCCAAGATTTTCCAGAGAAAATCAGTACAGTATCATCAGCATACGACAGTATTTTACCACCAATCTCTAGGGAGGACAGTTCATTGATATAAATGAGGAAGAGAGTCGGGCCCAAAATACTGCCCTGAGGAACGCCGAAGCCTACTGGTTGTTCATCACTGATGATCCCGCCTATTTTGACACATTGTCTCCTATCAGAGAGAAAATCAGTTAGAAGTTCTAATGGCACTCCACGAATACCTAGCAATTCTAAGACTTCCACGAGCAAAGGAATAGAGACGGTGTCAAAGGCTTTCGCTAAGTCGAGGAATATGGCCAACTAATAATAAAATACCTGATGACATTTGAATCTAACAGAAAAGAAATTGAAAGTAATTATAAAACGCAGTCTTCATTTGAAAGCTTATTACATTTTAAATGATTATACGATAGATGAAACTGCTTGGTGTCACCAGGGCTATTCAAGATATTCCCAAACATGCACCAAGTAATATGACTAAGAAAAGATGTGTGTTGCTGAGTTTCTTACGGTTTCTTCTCGCAACAATACACCTTCCGAATCCGAAGTAGAGTCAGTAGAGTAAGATTTAACTTATACGTGAGTTTGTGACGTTCAAAAAATAGAGAACAATTCTTTTTAATTTGAAATAAATATTTTTTATCTTTTATCTTTATCTTTTTTAAGGTAGCTTACACACAACACACAATACATAGCTAATCATGAATTATCATCCACATTATCCGTGTACACCTATTTTTATCTCGATCGGCCGCAGATATCTGCTTCACAATTCAGTTGCAAAATTTCTCCCAAACAAAAGTCGTACATTGCAAGCTGAAAAGAAGCTGTTTAACTTTTAATAAAATGGGTTAGTATAAGTTAGCACCATCTTTACTTATTTTCACCAACTTTTTTAAATCTGCATTTTAAAGTTAAAAGTGATTGTAAACTCGTCGAAATAAAATTATTTCTAAGGATTGCAAGCATACATACATACATACATATACTCACGGCCATATATCCCAAAAAGGGGTAGCCAGAGCTAAGGAACTAGAAGTTCCTCAGCCACTTCTGGAAAGTTGAGTGGGGAAAAGATGGCAAAATAAAGGTGATGGGTCTCCAACCGCATCGCCCAAAAATCCCTTAAAAGCCCCAATACCGTTAGTAAAGTAAAGTAAAGTTTTTAAAGTAAAAAAAAGCGTTATCTAAAATTAAATTATCATAAGTATTATATTTAAAAAAATATTTAACTCAAGATTATATATAACAGGATTATTTAATGTATATAAGGCGGTTGATTGATAAGATTAAAAGTATAATATTTACAAGATGACCTCTGTTTATATTACAACATACAGCTTTGCCTTTTTAGTCATTTTAGTAAGAACCATATACGGACGATAAAGTATCTACGAAACGTTTTTGAATAAACTTTCTGTACCCTTTTCTTTTTGTACTTTGAGCATCCTCGTTCAAAAAACCATTTTTCTTTTCTCGGGCGCTGCCGCCTAAAATTACTTTATATTTAGGCACTTAATAAGGCATTTACGTTTTCATGTGCCTTTATAATGGGCTTTATAACACGTTCTAGAGTTGACGTGCACTGATGTTTGTTTAAAAGTTTGAAATTAGTTTTTAATACTTTTCCACTACAATGACAACGATTGCAGGAAGGCTTGCCAAGGTTTTGGTGGTGGATTAAATTACAATTTTAAGTTTTGTCCTATAGAGAAGATACATTCCAACTAATTTTATAAAAGCTCAAGTTAAGATGGTTGAAACTGAACAACTGTTGGAAGCAAAAGTAAAGAAACAATGGCCACTTGACTTTGTACGCAGAACTGAGGGCCGTTGGGGACTGAACGTTCTGAAATGGCGGCCACGTATCGGGCTACGCAGTGTGATTAGACCTAGCACAAAGTGGAGTGATGACTTAGACCTATGCATTAAAGTGGCACAAGGCCGATCCTTGTGCAAATCTTTGAAATAGGCTTTGTCCAGCAGTGGCTTTTCAGTGTTCAGTGGCAGTTCTATTGGCTGACGATGATAATAAGTAACCCTGACATAATATAATCGTATAAATTGCACGAAATTTGATAATGATGAGTAGTTTAAATTGTAAACAATGTTCACGATTTCAATGAAGGATTGCGTTTAATATCAGAATTTTAGACATTTAAATTGAAGATATCTGAGCAAGAGATGTTGAAAAAATAAATTAATAGTTTAAAAAACACTAAAAAACACGCTTTTATAAGTGCACTTAAAAGTCAAACATAAATTACGGGTCGCTCAAGTTGTCTCTATTTCTGGGCTGAAGTGTAAACTATGTGCTTTTAATTTTAATATTTGATTGTAAAAGCGTGGGGCGCTGGAAAATGAAAGATTTTTTGTTTAGCTTGCTAAGAAATCAAGTTAAGCGATGTTTCGGGAAGCAGGTTACAGAGATCGCACTCTAACTAGAGTTGCAGCACCACTAGTAGGAGGCTCTATATTAAACAGTCTGTTCAAAGTACTAGTCAACAGTGGCAAAATGTAGAGTTCTTGTTCGTGTATTTGTTTACAAGAAAGTTTTTCCTGCTCCAGCGCCCCACGCTTTTACAATCAAATATTATAATTAAAAGCACATAGTTTACACTTCAGCCCAGAAATAGAGACAACTTGAACGACCCGTAATTTATTTTTAACTTTTAAGCACTTATAAAAGCGTGTTTTTTAGTGTTTTTTAAACTATTAATTTATTTTATGCTTTTTAGTCTTTGCTAATGGCATATTTTAAACATTTATTTCAAATAGACGAATGAGCCCGCATCCTTTCCATCTCCGCCAGTGCGTCTGTATTGCATGGTGTCTTACCTGTCAGCTTAGAACAATCTAACTCTTCAATCTGGAGACCACTAAGTGATTTTACTCCACTTAGCGCCACATGTGCCTGTCCATCCGCAAAAGTACGGGACCCTAAGTACATCACGGCGTGGTCTACCGTACAGCCTTGCATCTTGTGCACGGTAGATGCCCAACTTAAAATCACTGGGAGCATGCGCCTTTCCACCGTACCGTAGTTGACTTGGCCGGGAATTGGATGCCTATAGGCTGAATTAGGTGCTTGCCGTCGTTACCAAAATTAACTTTGATGGACGGGATGTCGGTTTCATGCGAGCTGCGGTCCGTCCACGTATGGGTAACCGCCTAGTGGTATTTATCTCGGGCGCTACCGTGCTTCGCAAGGCACGTAAAGCCGTTGGTCCCGGTTGTTATCGTAAGATAGCAGTCGTCAGGCTTTGTCAGAGACCCAAACGGGTGGCTTGATAACATCTAACGGTAAAGTGACCACTAGCCTTACAAACCTCCACCAACCCGGCTGGCCCCCGTGGTGAATTATGGCTAATACCTTCCTCACGGAAGAGACCCGTGCCCAGCAGTGGGACGTTATGGGTTGGTAACGATACATCGTAAGCTAATATTCATAATGAAGTTCCAGTTCAAATCTTCCGGCTCCATCATCAGATCTGTTCGATAGTACCATATTATTGTATTCAGACCTTGAAACCTAATCGTGGTCAAAGTTCATTTCGTGGTCAAAGTTCATTACAAGACCTTTCTACGAGTAACAAGTCCAAATACGGCTATAATACGATCATCCATCATTAAGTTCCAGTTAATATCTTCCGGCTCCATCATCAGATGAGCTTGACAGTACCATATTATTGTATTCAAACCTTGAAACCTAATTGTTGTCAATGTTCATTACAAGACCTTTCTAACAAGTCCAAACACGGCTATGATACGATATTTCATCATGGAATGCTAGTGCCTATCTTCCGGCTTCATCATCAGACCTTGAAACCTAATCATAGTCAACGTTCATTACAAGACCTTTTTAACAAGTCCAAACACGGCTATGATACAATCATCCATCATGAAGTTCCAGTTCATATCTTCCGGCTCCATCATTAGATCAGCTCGACAGTATATTATTGTATTGTCATCGAAATCACATATAACTGCCAATTTTCATAACGCTATGACCTTTAGAAGATAGTTAAATTAGTTTTCTTAGATTTGATTACATAGTTACATACATACAGGTCGACCTAATAAAAGCGTGTTAAAAACAAACATTTCGGTAGAAAGTCGTAGTTAATAATAAGTTACACCTGATAAAATATCATTACCACAGCACCACAAGCCTTATTTAACACAACCCGAAGTAATAAGCCAAGAAATGCTAATACACGGTCACAATAAATATTATCGAAATTAAACAAATCTGTGAACGTGACAACAACTACGAAGACGGGGATTGGGGATCTTGTGAACAACAATGTGTGAGCCGAAATAGCAGACTATAGTGCCTTGGTTTTGACCAGTAAGTGTTTCCACCCTACATACATATCACTTACTTCGTAGGGTTAATATTTGATTAGCTATCGTTGATTGAAAGAGGTTTCGTACAGTTTATTAACGTCACCGTAGTATTATATCGACTGTAGGTTTATAATTATTATAAGTGTGTCACAAATATAATTACAAACGAGAATTGAAAAATAATTAGAAAAAAAAACTGTTATTTAAATCTAAAATCTATCTACTTAATTGTACATCGAGTAATAAAAAGTCTTCTTGAATAATTATAACTCTGGGTTTTTTTAACTAATGGCCGCTTAAAATAATTTATTTTTGTTAACATACGAATGTTCCTGATTTGGGAAATATTTGATTAGTAAGCGAGGGAAAAGATATACTGTTTGCCTTATACCGTTCAAACCCCACAGAACTATTTGCAGCACGAAGCAACTAGACTTTTCCTTACAGCACATCCTGTAATTTTGTTTTATGGTCTCCGAAACAAATATTATGAGAGACAGTAAGCTACAGTAAGCCGCGGGCGGGCGGCTGCACTAAGCTTGCCACGCTTCTCACGCACGCCCGTATTACACCTAATTGTGATTTAATGGCTCTCCCTGCGATCTGTTTAGGTTGCCACCGCTACAAAAAGAGATTTTACTCATAATAACGAGCGCTCGATGAAACTTCGCTAATTAGGACGGTATTCTTAGGAAATTGTATTTTTTATGGCTTTTATAAGTTATCGTGTTTTTTGGAATATTTTTGGGCGGTATTTTTAATGCTACGGCTTAAGTTCATTCAAATTTTATTTTATTATGTATATTGTGAGTATTAATAAACGTATAGTAGATGCTGCTCATGCGTAAAACTCATGAAAAAAACTTAAACTAAAGTATTTTATTTAAAAAAAATAGTTTATTTCGTTGGCAACTGTAACTTATTGTCAAACATCGGCGCCCGCGTTTAAAACCGAACCCTCTCACTAATATGGAAGTATAATACATACATACATACATACATATACTCACGGCTATAAATCCCAGGAAGCCTAAGGGGTAAGCATAAGGGGTAGCCAGAGCTAAAGAATTAGAAATTCCTCAGCTACTTTTGGAAATTTGAGTGGGGAAAAGATAGTAAAAATAAAGGTTGTTGGTGATGGGTCTCCAACCGCATCGCCCAAAAATCCCTTAATAGCCCCCTACCGTTAGTCGCCTCTTACGTACACCCACCGGAAGAAATGGGGTAGTGCTATTCTAAACTGACACTACACAGCAATCTAAACCGACACTACACGGAAGTATAAATCCTTTCAATTTGCGTCATATGTTGTACTCGTATATTTCTTGTGTTAAAGCCACTTGGATCCAAGTGCTTTAACGGGCTCAAACATGAACAATCCAGAGGCGCGTCAGTCACGTCAAGCGCCATCAAAAAAGAGACAAACAGCTTCGTGTATAAAACCCCTGATGCCGGCTGCACTTTTTTCTCTTTTACATTATTTCAAACAAGAAGACACAGAAGACGCGAAGTCATTGTACAATTAAAGTTTATATAGCATAAACCCTAATACAGCTGTAACAGTTTCAAATAAATTCATAATAAACCCAGTTCAAACAAGAAGATCCTATTATTTCTTATCAAAACATTCCAACCTCCATCTTCGACTTGAGACGCCACCACGAGGCTGATCGAGTCCGTGAACGAGCAGCAGGCGCGCAACAGCCTGCTAACCTACATTTGGCGCCCGAACAGAAACTTCAGCCTACGCAGCAGAGGCACCACCAGCAGAACGAGAGAAAAGGAGGACCACGCCACGCCACGCCAAGCCGCCGGTGAAGAAGCCAGGTCCAAGGGTTGGACACAGCAGCCATCCCACCTGCCAGCATCTTACCGAGGAGAGTGTCGTGAGCCAATCATTCCTTTCTTTTCCTCACCATAAATCCCCTCACCACGGGCAAATTAGTCAAGATAATCAATTTACATCCATTAATATCTCAGCAATCCCTTTGTATTTTACATCAATCTAATCACAAATCTATTTAATTACCTAGAAAGCACATTACTTCCCATTTATTTCTTAAAAGTTTTGAGGTTAGAATAGATTCTCAACGGCATGGTCCACATGATGAAATTAAAGTTGAACTGATTGCACATGGCAATCACCACTCAGCTATTTATGAGCCTCAGCCGCTGGTTTCTGTGATCCAGTGTATGACATAGGCCTCCCATGTGCTACAGAGTTAGCGCATAACATTTACAAAGATAATTGCAACTTAACCTTACAGCAATTCATCTAACAGGCTCCAACGCCTCACCAAGTGGAATCAGCGCACTCTAAGGACATCCAGGTTATGTTTCATACCACATGTCAACTTAAATAGTTTCTTAATCATATCAATATCACAGAATTTCAACCTTGTCTTGCATTAATTACTTAGTTTTCAATATTTTAACTTCACTTTGGCATTTTAGTGTTTTTGTAAAACTAGTGAGCAACATAACTAATTTTACAAAACCACATGCTCTTCACTTAGGTTAATCAACCATATATTTTCTACAGCCATCAAGTGCACATGTGAATCATTGACTCACTTTGCTTATATACATTCACTCAATTAAGTAAAGGCAGTAGTTAAGGTACTCATACCTCACATGTGCCGGCAACTCTAGCAGCATATCAATTCTTCACTTAATTCAATTAATTTCAATATACAAACTTAATATTGGTTAGTTTCATGCCAGTTTCCGCTCTACCAAACGATTCAGGGATACATACTTACTACTGTTTCAAACAATTTCAGTGAACGTGAACTTCACCGAGGAACGCA
Organism: Bedellia somnulentella; assembly: GCA_963576735.1. Classification (NCBI taxonomy): domain Eukaryota; kingdom Metazoa; phylum Arthropoda; class Insecta; order Lepidoptera; family Bedelliidae; genus Bedellia; species Bedellia somnulentella. The sequence continues at coordinate 12,441,234 of OY755179.1, forward strand.
GGCCTGCATCATTCAGCTGCTGCCTGTTGTCTCCAGCGGCGTCACCTTCACAAGGAGCGTAAACCGGTTTACAATTTACTTTAATTTTACATTCTTGCCACACCCTTTACTATAACAATTAACTCCAGAAATTTATCTATATACAGAACCTTTCACTTAACTAGTTACTTATCAATTATTAATTATTAATTTCCTTTTCAAAATGACTGACAGTGAATTATCAGTAAAAACGAACACTGCTCATGCCAGTCGAAGCTCAAGCCCTGTCAAAATGGCAAGCGATGAATATACTGTGCTTAAGTACAAACGCACTTCAATCAAAGGGCAAGTGACTAAATTTAATAACTTTTTAATTAACCTCATGGAACATGGAGATGATAAGCCATTAAGCTCTATTCAAGTAGCTGAATTAACATTCAAATTAGACAAGTTTTTGGAGTTAAACTCTCAATTTGAACACCTGCAATCTCAAATGGAGACTATTAATTTTAACAATCTGGAGTATGAATTAAATGAAAGGGAAGTCATCTCCAATGGTTTTTGTTCAGCAATTATTAAGGTACGAAATTTAATCAGTGTCAACAAACCTGCAGACCAATTCCGAGATGCCACTGAAGGGTCAAAGGCCTCCCATCCATGCCACTGTAATGGTCAAGGCACAATGGGGTTTAGGCTACCTGAAATCACTATACCTAAGTTTGATGGTTCATACTTCAAATGGCTTGAATTCAGAGATACATTTGAATCATTAATTCACAGTAATAATCATATTAAACCTATTCATAAATTTCATTACCTCTGCTCATACCTACAAGGTGAAGCAGCCAGGGTTATAGCAAATCTTGAGGTATCTGATTTCAATTATGTAGAAGCATGGAACATATTATGTGAAAGGTATAACAATACAAAACAATTAGTTAATAAAATAATCATCTTAGTGCACTTTTTAATCTCAAGGTTATGCAGAGTGAATCAGATAAGTCTCTTAGGTTCTTAAGTGACCACATCACTAAGAATGTTAGGGCCCTACAAACTTTAGGTCAACCAGTTCAACACTGGGATTCTTTTTTAATTTATTTAGCTTCCTCAAAGTTTGATCTAAATACTAATATCAAATGGGAAGAATACAAAGGCAATCTTCATTCAGAGTTGCCAACCTTTAATGACTTAAAAGAATTTTTAAAGATAAGAGCTGACATTTTAGAGACATTACCTCAAAGTAAGGTAAGTGTTAACACATCACAGGGTTCAAATAACAGTCATAATAACAATAATCATGATTTAAAACACTATCATAGTAACAATCATATTAAACAAACAATAAATCCACCTCAAGCATTCATTGTTTCAACTTCAGGTAAAGTAAGCGGTGAGGCTAGCAATCCTCAATTGCCCTTACGTTTACCCAATGCCTCCCTAGCATCAACAGTTACAACCAATACTAATTCTAAGTGCCCTCTTTGCAAAGGTAAACATTTACTGTTCCGATGCTTACGTTTCAGAAAGCTCACATTGGCTGACAGACGGAGTAAGGTCACTGGGCTTAAGGTTAGCACAAATTGCCTTCGGTCTGACCATATGGTTGCCAAGTGTCCCTATGGAGACTGTCGTAAGTGTGGTGGACGCCATCACACTCTGATACACAGCTCTCCCCTTCTTCAAAATGATGTTGCTCCATCATCCCATCCTGTCACTTCAATGCCTCAGTCGCTTTCTCTCAGTCCTCCAGTTTCCCCTTCAGGGATCATTCGCTCCACCGCCATGATTGACATCATCAATCCCCAAAATGGTAAGGTGGAGACAGTCAGATGCTTGCTAGATAGCGGCTCTGACTACTCTTTTCTTTCCGCTGACTTAAGGAATCGCCTTAAGTTAGCTTCTACACCCTCAATACACAACAGTGTTACAGGCGTTGGGAACACCTCTCTTAACCTGAGACCACAACAGTGCTCAGCGTTGATTCGTGCCCGCACTGACACATACTCACATCTTCACACCTTTTTGGTGTTGCCTTCCATAGCAAAAAGGCATTCTAATGAAGCCATTGATGTTTCAAATATCACTCTTCCCTCAGCTATCACATTAGCTGATCCTCAATTCAATCAACCACTAAAGGTTGACATTATGATTGGAGGCGATCTATTCTGGGATCTACTTGGCTCCGAAAGGCTCACCTTAGGTCCAGGCCTACCCATGCTGCATCATTCACAGCTAGGCTGGATTATAGCTGGCAAGATTTCCCATTCATTACCACAAAATTCACAAACTTGTAATTTTGTTAGTAGCAGTTCTTTTACCAAGTTAACTAGAACTCATAGACTAAAAACTAGACGTTTCTGTCCTCTCAGCCCACTCAAGGCAGCAGATTACCGTCTTGGTGATACTTACACCTTACCAAAACCAATTGGTTATTAATAACCTAAGTTGAATGAATTCATACACAACAAACATTCAACAATTGTTTATGGTTTACTTTTAATTTACATTTATATACAAATATTTTACTTTATACATACATATATGCTAACATTAAATCCTCAAAAAACAAAATTCATATGTTTTAGCATTAATAATAAAATAAAAAAATGTAATAAACCTAATATCCTGAAACTACATACTTTTCCATGTAACAGAAATAATTTGAGTGTAGAATATTCATGTAACTGCTTCGATCTTGAAAGAGTAAACTTCATTAAATATCTTGGTGTAATTATCGATCAGAATTTAAATTGGCATCGTCACGTACAATATGTTATTTCGCGAACTAGAAAATTAATACACGTTTTTAAAAATATACGAACAGTTGGTAATCCGACATTACTTTTACAAATCTACAAAGCATTGAGTGAAAGTATTGTCTCATACTGCATATGCGCCTGGGGTGGTGCTGCAAAAACGCAATTCATCAAAATAGAGCGTGCTCAGAGATCCGTCCTTAAAGTTATGATGAACCGCCCGTATAGATACCCAACCACTAACTTATACCAAGAGGCAAAGGTTCTTTCAGTTCGTAGATTGTACATAGTGGCATGTCTATGTAGGCAACATGTTGGTCTATTGTCCCTCCTACCAGAACAGAGCAAAAGGTTTAATAAAATTCCCACACCAAAATGCAAATCAACCTTCGCCCAAAGACAATATGACTTTATAGCGTCTTATATATACAGACATGTGAATCATACTGCCAAATTAGATACGCTTACCCTTAATAGTAAATTATTTAAAAAACACATAACTGATTGGGCACTAAAGCTAAACTATGAGGAAACGGAGAACTTGTTAAAGGTTACAAAATAGAATAGGTCTAATATATTTACAACACAAACACACACACACACACATACACACACACGCACATGCGCACTCAACCGCACACACATACTATTAAATAAACTGGTATAAATTTACCTTCTAAGATAAGATAAGATTCAAAATCATTATAATTTGTATTTTTTTATTATTTTTAAAAAAAAAAAAATTTTTCTTAATTTACCTTTACCTGTATAACGAATGCCCTTAAGTATCCTTTAAGTTGTATTTTTTATTTTTTGTTCTGCATTTGTGTTAATTTGTTATTTGATTACTTTCTTTTTCACTGTCTTCATATTTTCAATTTTTTAATTGACTGTTTTGTTTTCATTCAAATATTAGTAAATAAGTCCTGGACCCCAATGTAAAGACCTCCTGGGAAGTCTGCCTCCCGCACTACGGGCAACCCTTTTGGGAGGCAGTGCATTGTAATTTTATTTTATATTATGTGTAATATTTGGATCCAATAAAATCTTTTTTTTTTTTTTTTTTTTTTTAATACTTATACACTTTACATCATCCTACACATGGATCAATCATTATTTGCTATTTTATTATGTCTTTCCTTCTAGATACAGTAAACAGCTGACTACCTAAATTGACATCGAGGTATTTGACCTTACAAGTTCATCGACTTTGAACTTTAGCATATACATATATTTTTAGATTCATTTATCAGATGTATTTGAATCAGCACGATGATCAATCACCATGATTATCATCATCATCAACGGACATCATCATCGTAATTTTCTTTATGCTTTATTTTCGCCAGGGGAAAACCCACGGAAATATTTTGTGACAATGGGCGAAATTTCGTTGCCGCAGCTAAGGAAATAAATTCATTTTTTAACGACAATAAGGACTCATTTGTGCAGTTTGCTAATGTTCAAAATATTAACTTTAAATTTTGCCCGGTTTACGCCCTTAATTTCAACGGAAGCGCGGAAGCTGGCATTAAGCTTGCTAAGTTTCACATTAAACGCATCATGGGTAACACCCACCTCACATTCGAGGAATTATCTTCTCTTTTTGCCCAGGTTGAGGCTATCCTCAACAGTAGACCCATCGCTCCCCTTTCCTCCTCCCCAAATGATTTGGCAGTTCTCACACCGGGACACTTTCTCCTCGGCAGGTCACTCACGGCTCTTCCATCCCCGGATCTGGCAGACTTACCGACGAAGAGATTGGATCGCTTTCAACTGTTGGAGCAGCTACGGCAAACATTTTGGAGGAGATGGCACAGGGAATATTTATCAGAGCTACAACAGCGAACTCAATGGCGAGTTAGATGTAGAGACTTGCGCATGGGTGATCTTGTCCTAATAAGCGAAGATAACGCTCCACCTCTGTTATGGCGAAGAGGGCGAGTCACTAAACTATATCCAGGAGCAGATGGTGTCCCGAGAGTGGCCGATATCAAGACCATGCAATCGACAGTAAGGCGAGCCATAAATCGCTTGTGCCTACTTGTAGATGAAGATTGAAGACTCGTCTTCAATGGCCCCCCAGTATGTTAAAGCCACTTGGATCCAAGTGCTTTAACGGGCTCAAACATGAACAATCCAGAGGCGCGTCAGTCACGTCAAGCGCCATCAAAAAAGAGACAAACAGCTTCGTGTATAAAACCCCTGATGCCGGCTGCACTTTTTCTCTTTTACATTATTTCAAACAAGAAGACACAGAAGACGCGAAGTCATTGTACAATTAAAGTTTATATAGCATAAACCCTAATACAGCTGTAACAGTTTCAAATAAATTCATAATAAACCCAGTTCAAACAAGAAGATCCTATTATTTCTTATCAAAACATTCCAACCTCCATCTTCGACTTGAGACGCCACCACGAGGCTGATCGAGTCCGTGAACGAGCAGCAGGCGCGCAACAGCCTGCTAACCTTCATCTTGCTCTAAGAAATTTGGTGGCGTTACTGCGCCGCACAGGTTTACAGTATGACGTTCCTACGTGATGCGCTTACAATGTGTTTGATGAAAATCCTTACTAAGATTTTGCGAGTAGAAAATCATTCTTATATTAATGCAAATAAATATCAAAGTTTCTATGCTGTTATGGAAAATCCGAGCTTACTTTTAGTGTTTTAACTGGCTGAATTTCAGTACTAGGTGAAGATTTGTAAATGGCATTGTGGATTCATAATTAGTATTAAATTGTTTGTATTAGTCTGTTAATCTTCCGAAGAAAATAAAATAATAAAATAAATAAATAGACTTCTCCTGAAATCTCCAAAACACTACACACTACACTATTAGATATAGTCATCGTTTTAAATTAACTAGGTGTGTAAATAATAATGAATAATGAATAATATATATACGGACATATTATACACAGATCATGTTAGCCTAAGTAAGACATGTACTATGGGAAACTAACTCATCATATAATTGTTGCTCTCAGCGTGGATCGAAACCGCAACCTCCGGACCGAGAAGCTATTCACCTATCCTCTCGGCCACGGTTGTCGTCAGATATGTACTTTAATAAAATTACTTTTAAAAGACAACCGTGATAGCCCAGTGGGTAGAACACTCGGTTCTCGTGCAAACAACTTGTGTTCAAATCCTGGGTCGGGCCTACACCAATTTGTCTTTTCTAAAGACATATGTGTGGTTAATTTTTATTAACGATATAGTAGAATGTTTCCATTATTCAAAAATTGTCTTATTTGCTGACGATATGAAAATCATGAAGGTTGTGGATCATCTTCAGGACTGCTATAGTCTGCAGGATGATCTACGTAGATTTCAAGATTATTGCGAAAAAAGCAGATTAGATTTGAATGTGGAAAAGTGTTTTGTGATGTCATTTACTCGAAAAAAAGAACCTTCTCTAACTGATTATTGCATTAAAGATTCGACCCTAATTAGGGTAAATGAAATGAGGGATTTGGGCATTATTCAGGACTCTAAGCTCCTCTACGACAAACATATAACATCTATTGTCAACAGAGCATCAAAAATGATGGGGTTTTTAATCAGGTCATGCAAATATTTCAATGACATAAAAGCTATAAAAATTATTTACTGCTCATATGTGCGCAGCATCTTAGAGTATGCATCTCCAGTTTGGAACCCCGGATATAAATGCTATATATCTAGGTTGGAATCCTTACAGAAAAGATTCCTGAGATATTTAGAATACAAATCAGGAACTTTAGACACCAACTATATAGAGCGATGTAAGAGATACCATTTTATTCCACTAGAATTTAGGAGGCAAATAGCAGATGTAGACTTTCTGATGAAAATCGCAAATGGTATGATTGATTGCACTGATTTATTGTCCTCTATCCACTTAAGGGTACCGCGCTCAACTTCACGGGACCAACAAACTCTTGCTGTTCCGCTTGCTCGTACGAACTATCGCAGAAATACTTTTATGACTCGAGCGGCTCGAAGCTTTAATTCACTGAGTAGTCAAGTTGATTTAGACTTTTTTAATACCAATACCTCACTGTTTAAAAAAAATATGGCAAATTTATTCTTTTAGGATGATCACAAATCTTTCTATTTCTATCCAGTTCATTATTAAAACCACAATTTCTTTCTTGATTGTCAAATTTGTTAATCTACTATCTTTCCTAGTTCTTATATTGTTAGTTAATTTACAGTAATACTTAATTAAGCGCATGTTCGTTACCAATATGTGAAAACTTTTTTTGGCTATGTTTGAATTTTTATTGTTTTTTTGCTAATTGTTGTGTTAAAGCTGTTTGTTTTCCGTAAATAAATAAATAAATAAATAAATAAATAATTTATCATGGTTGTTAACGGTGAGGGAAAACATCGTGAGGAAACCCACATGGCTGAGTTGTACTTAGTCATGTGACAGTGTATTCGTACAAAACGGCGATAGGCCTGCCCCCTATCACGTGAGTACACTGTCCATGCAAAACGTGGGTACTCTGAACACCAGGTGACAAAGTCACGTGATGTTTAGAAGTATTAGTACCTCTGCCAACCCCTTCGGGGATATTCGGCGTGAACGTTTATGTTATGTTACTTTTAAAAGAAACATCACAGTGATAAAACTCAAGCCAACGCCTGAAACCGAAAATAAAAGCCTAAAAAGTTAATAAGGAACATCTTCGAGGCTTACATTGGGTATGTTTTTCCGCAACCAATTTATTCCAAGTACAATGTTATTATGCGGAAGCAGAGCCTCACTGACTTTATTTTTAATTGACTGATAATACTTTAAGACAGAATATTTACGCTATTTATTTCAAAGGCCGTCGCAAAGTTACATCAAGAATAAGAACAGATATTCACAGATCGCAACTTATCGAATTTATCAAAGTTGTTACAAAATCTCGCAAGGAAACCCACATAGGTGAGCTTAGGGCCGTGGCAATGTATAGTCCTGCACTCTCATAATTGGTGGAGGTGCGACCCGGGATTTGAACCCTCATCGGCATGATAAGAGATGTTCTAACAACTGAGCTATCACGGTTAATAAACATACATACATACATACATATACTCACGGCTATAAATCCCTACAAGGGGTAGCCAGAGCTAAGGAATTAGAAATCCCTCAGCCACTTTTGGAAGTTGCGTGGGGTAAAGATGGTAAAACTAAAGGTTGTTGGTGATGGGTCTCCAACCGCATCGCCCAAAAATCTCTTAAAAAGCCCCTATACCGTTAGTCGCCTCTTACGTACACCCACCGGAAGAAATGGGGTAGTGCTATTCTAAGCCGACACTACACAGCATAATAGGTTAATAAACCATTACCTTTTAAATTTATAAGACAACTTTTCTACAATAAATCGTGAAATACAGCGTTTTTAATATATATAGGTTGAGTGTTAGATTAAGATTGGCATAAACTTAATAGGATTTGAGTTGCGAAGGCAGTCCTTTGTTCCTCATAATCTTATTAACGCCGCAGTTCTATTGCCGAGTTTCACCGAGACCATTTTTAAACGAAAATACTGTGAGAACTATTTAGTAGGAGGATTACCTTTAAGTTGGACTTTATATCTACTTATATTCGTCGGGAACAAAGATTAAATAAAACTTAAAATAAATTAAATAGAATATTTGATAAAACCCAGCGTATGGTTGAAAAATATTATGGGATTTATAAAAGTACTGACAAAACAGGAGTAAGAATGTTTTATCGAAATTTTTCAAAGTATTAATGGATAGGAATCTACTTACCTCTTGTGGAACTGATACAATGTTTATATTAACATAGGTGCAAGTATATGTGGAAACAGCAAAGATATACTGGCCAGTACACCCTGCTGTGTACCAACTTATAATTTGTATCTATGCTTAACTCACTCCGCGATGTAGGAATATGAGTGAGACGCTGCTATGTGCGTTTGAGTCCGCAGTAGTGTGCGCTCTAACATGATTCCCACAGTACTCCCCTCCTAGTCGATATGACGATATCAAAGCTAGGAGGTACCTATAACCAATTACCAAATTCAGTGTGAGCAGTGAGGCCGGTGATTGCGTGCCTGTAGATGTTCTTATGAATGAATGGTGTGGTGAGGTAAGCGAGGAATAGAAGTTGCGGGTAGATCGAGAAATGTAGAATAGAATAGAATAGAATAACACTTTATTGCACATCAAACACAAATTTACAAAAGTAATAATATGATCAAACAGTTTACAGTGAGGTACAATTGGCGGTCTTATCGCTAAAAGCGATCTCTTCCAGACAACCTTTGGAAGGTGAGATCGATAAATTAATTATTTGGGTAGATGCACAAAACAAGGCCAAAAAAAAAACATAATAAGATATTAAGCTTACTTAAAACTAACTTATTTAATTTAAATAACAATATGAATATTACGTATTACAAAATAATATAGATATGTAACGAATATGAACACATACATAAATAACTACATACTATTATATATACAAGCAATACAAATACCTAAATAAAATACACATATACGTTTTAGAAATATTAAATAATAGAAAAAGCAACAGTATTACAGCGCTTCAGTGAGATAGTGTTGTTTGAGAGGTTGTGTTGTTGTTGTTGGTTGTATGAGAGGGAATAGATAATTGGAGATTATGGTCTGAACGTAAATTAAGGTTATGGGAAGAAGAGAGTAGAAATGTAGTAGAAGGAAGCGTGTGTTCTTATCGAGGGGTCACCACTGTGGAAACAGCAAAGATATACTGGCCAGTACACCCTGCTGTGTACCAACTTATAATTTGTATCTATGCTTAACTCGAAAAACATTTACACTCCGCGATGTAGGAATATGAGTGAGACACTGCTATGTGCGTTTGAGTCCGCAGTAGTGTGCGCTCTAACATGATTCCCACATATAATATCAAGGGAAAAGAAAGTCAAATGATAATAATTAATAGGTTGTATGCTTTCAGCTACATCACTTAAAAATTAAATCTTAATGCTGTAGGATAAATAACGACGACATCTGTGGCCAAATGGATAGGTGACTAGCGTCTCGGTCCGGACGTAGCTAGTTCGATCCCCGCTGAGAGCAACATCCATGTGATGAGCGTATATAATTTTTCTTAGTCTACATTTATATTTTTCTTATACCCTTAATACAAGTTCTACTTAGTGTTATAATACTCAGTAACAAGCTCTTCAATAAAACTCAGGTTCAGGAGATAGATTATTTATTCCACAAACACAGTAAAGTATTGCACAAGTTTCACTCTCCGAAAATCCAAGATGACAGTCCTGTCAGCCGTACGAGTGTCTATATTCATGCAAGAAGTCAACCCCTCTCCTAAATCCCTATTTCCGTTTATTCATAGATGGCACCCTCACACATTTATCTTTTTAAAATTAATATAATTAACGTTAATACAATAGTAATTTATCAGAAAACTTCGTAAATAAAATGAACCTAACACTAGTTTGGGGCTAACTTGATCTGTGTATAAATGTACATAGATTTATTTATATTTAACTATTTTAAATATTCACTCAACGTAGGTAGGTTTAGCTATTTTGAAATACATAAAAAAAATGCTTTTTCCACATAACACATGCATTTAGAATGCCTTTAGAATCAGAAATTATATACAAACACTTTTAGCAGTCAAGTAATTCCCTTACTTAATTGCAAAATATCGGTTGTTGGTGATGAGTCTCTACCCGCATCACCCAACGATCTCTTGATACTCCCAATCAATACCCTTAGTCGTCTCATATGTCTCTCGCGGAAAGAAAAGGCATTCTAAGCCTACACATATATATTTACTTTATAAATTATTAAATATACTATGGGGCTATCTTCATTATTTATCAAAAGTTTTTGAGATCTGTAAAAAAGAGCAAACAGTTTTACATATAATTTAAATCTTTTTGTTCATGAAAACCTCATGTGGGGATTATTACTAATAAATAAAGAGTAAATAAAGGAAAGAAAATTTTTCCCGCCTGTGCCGAAATTTTTCTTTCCTTTATTTACTGTTTATTTATTAGTTTTACATATGCCAGAATAAAATAAAAAATGATGCAAATAGTATAAAAAATAAAAGAGCATGTATAAAAAGATTGATGGATGTAAACGAAGCTAGAGAGGTTTGCAATGATCGTACAAAGTGGGGATCGATATTCTCTGCCTAGTGCGCGCCCCAATGGGAAATAATGGCGTGAGTATGTGTATGTAAAATGATATATATTGAGAGCTCGTTAGAAGACTGCCTCTTCTAGAGTGTGAGGTCTAGGTTGGAATCATGAGTTGGGCCTACATCTAGTTGTAAGTTTAATGTTATCATCGAGGATAACATTGTGTCCAAACGCCCATGACTCAATTGTACGTAAATAAGTAATAGTGTGATTGATATCATGACGTGTTCAGAATACCTACGTTTTACTTGGACAGTGCTACCACCTATTATGACACTTCATACCCACTGACCCACTGGTCTATCTTCATTCCGTACGAATAACTTGTCACATAGCCAAGTACAACCCTGCTTTATGAGTTTCCCCACGATATTTTCCTACGCCGTTATCAAACTTCTGAAAGTACACATATGACTTAAAGTAAATATAGTAAAAAAAAACTAAAAGCACTTTCCTGTGTAGTATTGGCTTAGAATAGCACTACCCTGGGCGATCGCAAGAGGCAACTAAGGGTAAAGAGGCTTCCTAAGTAATTCCCGGGCGATGTGGTTTAAGACCCATTACAATTAATATTATTACTATCTTCTCCAAAAGTGACTAAAAATTTTCTTATACCAAAGCTCTGACTACCCCTTTTAAGGCCGTGGGCCATTTTAACTGTGAGTATATGCATGTAAAACCAATCTTGAAGTATTTTAAATAAATAATTAAATTAATAATAAAAGTGAATTGCAATGTATGTATTAAGACACGTAGTTACTGGTTGAATATACTCGAATGTTTATTACTAGTTATAAACGTCATTATTTTATACTTTGAATACATATTTTTATTATTTAATGATGTAAATACCTATGCATATGTTTATTGTTGGCATCCTAGCACAGGCCACTGGCTTAGTAGGATGCTATTGAACTCTCAATTGTTCAACTTCAGAGTTAAACATATAACTATGGTTATAAATGTGATAAAACAAAATTAATTTGTAATATGTTATCATTTCTTATTTGTGGAAATATACTATTTTATTATTTATTATTATATTTTTCTATATATTAAACTTAATACTATAATGTAATTTAAATCTAATAGTCAAAACCGGAAAATATTGAATCAATTTGTTGGCCAAACGATTTGCCGCGTAATCACAATCAAGTAATTTTTTAAAGACATTTCACCTTTACAAAAGACATTTATTTTATTATATTTCGTTATCTTTTTATAAACATAACATAACATAAACGTTCACGCCGAATATCCCCGAAGGGGTTGGCAGAGGTACTAATACTTGTGAACATCACGTGACTTTGTCACCTGGTGTTCAGAGTACCCACGTTTTGCATGGACAGTGTACTCACGTAATAGGGGGCAGGCCTATCGCCGTTTTGTACGAATACACTGTCACATGACTAAGAACAACTCAGCCATGTTGGTTTCCTCACGATGTTTTCCCTCACCGTTAACAACCATGATAAATTAACCACACACATGTCTTTAGAAAAGACAAATTGGTGTAGGCCCGACCCAGGATTTGAACACTAGTCGTTTGCACAATAACCGAGTGTTCTACCCACTGGGCTATCACGGTTGTCTTTCTTATATCTTTTTATAGTATTCCCTTTTATATTTTTATCATATATTTAAAATAGCTGTGGACAACCATGCTTCCTTCTCAAGTAATATTATTTATTTATATTTCATTTCTTATCAAGGTATACAAACATATTTATTGGGTCGGCTGCCCTTTTAAATATCAATTATTCATTCATTTATTTAACTTCATTTATTTCAAGGTACAAAAAATATTATTTTTATATCATCATATGCGCATTTATATACTTATTCTACAGTCTCTCTCTTTTAACACTCTTTTGGTGTCCAATTTTCTTCACAAAGGGTATTCAAACGCGTCATGATAAGATAAAAAGGATTTAGAAATCTGCTTTGAACCTTGGTGTACCTTGTTTAACTTTATTTACTGCTTTCAAAAACCTTCCGTTATTCTTACATACCATATTAAGTTATCAATTGGTAAATAATCGAAATTTGAGTGATCAAGTCAAATGAACATCAAAAACTTAGCAATTGAAACTACATACTACAAACTGCATTTCATAAACTTTTAAATCCATCATACTAACTTGAGCCAATACATTCCATAACATTTTTTAATCATAACAATCACATCACGTTACCATCTCAATCATACCACACACAACGATGATATCGTAGAATTCTTCATGCCATATATGTATGCAACGCTATCTCTTCCATCCCCCGTACCAAAACAAACGCAAATATCAGCCTAGCAACAAGCATCATTATAATTTAATACTCTTATTTTCGTCATTCTATGAACCTTTTACTTAAATTCATTTATAAACTGTCTAATTCATCCGTCTTTACTCTCAGATTTCTTTGCATTTTTTACCATCCGAAACATTGTTGTAGTTTTAATATAATATTTATTACTACTAAAGACTTAAGACTAACATACAAGATATTGAGGGAATATGTGTGCGTACCACACTACAGAATAATTAATACCTAATGCAAAATGAAAATGGTAATGAACAAAAAAAAAGAATTATAAAGTATGGGCTGCTCGGTTCAGTGTGTTATTTCGTTTTTTTTAAAACCTATAATTATTAATCACTTTTTATTTCTGAACCAACTAAATTATTTAATTCTGGTGATCCTTTAAAGGATACTGATGTAACCCTATGAAATTATTACAATGTCAGGAATTCTTGCTAATGTTTGTACTATTAATTATTTTCAGTGGTATCTGTCAAACTATCACGGTTTTTGAGATACATCCTATAATATTTTCTTATTTTTAATTATAAAACAAGACGACAATGGCAGGATCTGTCTATTTTTAGCTTATAAGTCGTTTTATTTTTATGATAAAACCTCTGATAACACCTTTTCCAAGAACAAAGTATCCAGAATTATTAATAATTGAAACTGTTATTTTATTTTAAGAACCCTGTTAATTAAATTCTTTTTCAAAATAATATTATTTACATTTAGGTAGAAATAAAAAATCGAAAATTTCATCACAGAAAAAATATGTGATGTAAAACTTGTTGAGTGTCCTCTAAAAGCTTTGATAAGAAGAAAAATGCAAAATAGCGCGACAAAAACATTATAAGCCGATTTTTAAAAAAATATTACAATATTTTCACACATAAAGTATTATCTTGGATCGCATTTATGTTGAACGCGTGAAAAATGTAATTTATTAATACGGCGGCTTCCCCGTACAGGGCTTTTAGTGTGATGAAAGTTTGTATGAGAGCAGGAGTCCCTTGCGTCATACAGCAAGTCCATTACTTAAATGAATCAACTCGTAATGACTGGTCGCTTTTAATTTCACTACTATTTACTCATGACTTGTTATTTTCATTTCACCTTTTACTTTTTATAAAAACCTCCAACACAAAAAACATGTACCATATTTTCTGTTTACTTTGATATATCTATTATTCCACACCCCGGATCACCATCAATCAAATATTTACGAGAAGAACTAAAAGACGAGAAACTTGTCGGGATCTTTTATTTCCGCTAGCTAGTAACTTATTCTATCTTATTTACTTACTTAAAAAGAACGAAAATATAATTCCACTTTTCAGGTCAAAAGATAATGGCCTTTGATAACGCCCGGAAAAAGCTTTCCGCTGTTTTGTTTTTTTTATCTCAACTTTTGTGAACTTTTCCGCTAAAATTATAACTTTGTGATTAAATAAGAAGTTTTAATAAATTGCCTTTGCAAAGCTGGGATTAAGGATTCGGTGGATATAACTTTGCATTTTAATAGAAAGTCCCCAGTTTAATTAACTTTACGAATAGTGCGATTGTTGTCCGTATCTGGTAGGAGGTGCAGTGGAGTGCACAGCGGTAGGACAGACGATACAGGGGCGGGCGGGGGTCGCGGGGAACCACTCTTCAAATGGAAACTTTATGAAACTCTCTTATTAAAAATAATGACAGTGCTTTACTTATTTCGAGATGCTATTGTATAAAACTTTGCTTTGAAATCTATCCGCAAGGTTGTTTCTTGTAATATTTTAGTAGTTTGGATTGAAGTATCTTAGAAAGTAATATGAGAGACTATTTTCGTGTAAAAACACATCATATCTTGAAATACATATCGAGCTTAATGTACGTACATGTTTATGTATGAGATTCATTCTCTCAAAACAAATGCTAGAATCACAAATAGCAGTGAAACAATAAAGCCAAGTCTAATACATTGATTACAAACAAAAGGTATGTGGTTTGTAGGGTTACCGCGACTTCACAAACATCTAAGTACAAAACACACAGCACGTACAGAAAATGTACACTTCCTTATTCGCTTCCCTCTACTCCTCTCTAAAAAAGTTATGTCTCTTTCTTGTCACCATTGAGGGAGAGAGTAAACAATACTTTGTTTTCTTACATATTCAAACGGGTTAGTGAATTGAAGAAGGAAATGTTATTCTTGGTTCTTGTGAATCGTAAATAACAAATGGCAAGAGCAAACTTTAGCAGTGTCTCATCCTGTTTGCCACGCAGACGACACGCGGCATACACTCGAGATGGAGTAAGTATTACTCGAACTGGGATATGCAAATACGACTGAGTATGGACTTAGAAGCTGAGGTTTTCACCGTGTAAGTATTGGTTATAAGGTGAGAGAGGTATAATCTACGTATATAAACATTTGTTATTGACACGTTTTTAAAAAGATACTAATGTTGGATTCACCAATAAAACTCTCTTGGAAATTAACTTTGTTTATTCTCACTTTTGCCATACGACGACTGACAAACAACTGACTCCATAACACTTTACATCCTACTTATATATCTAACTTTACTTTTGACAGTTCTCAACCGGAAATCATCAAATTAGTTACTGTCGCTTCAGTAAATTTGTACAGACAAATCAATCAGCAAATACTTATGTAAATAATATTAGAATAAACCTTAAAATAATACTAAATATCTAACACTCGGCCATCCGTAATACATGTACACGTCCCCGTGTAGTTATTAAACAATTTACAAAACAATCTACAATATTGATTTCATATTCTAGTAGTAAGTACTAGTCATAAATTCGGATGTCCTAAAAGAGACATTGAAAACATTTACAATAACAGTCATAGGCACTCATAAAGGAACACTATCATAGAAACATAATTTCAATTCTGCGAGTTAAGTAATGATAAAATTACAAGAAGTATAATCAATCAATATAACCAGGGTAGTTATTAGCTTACACATTCTGTGCAGTGTAAAATACAATAATATGATATAATAACTCTTTTTTTTTTTTTTTTTTACTACCTACCACTAACATATCTTATAACATTTAATTTATATTAAACTAAACTTATACAATCTCATTTACATACAACTTTACTTATACATGTTGTTGTCGTCCTATGGCACCCCACTGGTGCACAGGGCCTGCACAAGCTCCCGCCACGCCTTCCTGTCTGCCGCGACTTCCCTGGCCGCACTCCAACTCAGTCCCACCGCTCGCAGCTCGCTCTCCACGCTCCGGCGCCAAGTGTGTACGGGACGGCCGCCGGCTCGCTTGCCTACTTTACTTATACATAATATCTATTATTTATTGTTTAGCGATAAGTTCGCCTGTTGTCAACCTGATTATTGTATTTGTCTGTGTATTTTTTCGGTGTTCAATAAAGTGTATTATTATGTATTAATGGGCCAAGCCTCATTCTATCTTGGAACCCATGAGGAATGGTGTAGGTGTTATTTACCGTACGCCCATTCAATATACCACAAGGAACATTACATACACTTTTACTTATACATAACATAACATAAACGTTCACGCCGAATATCCCCGAAGGGGTTGGCAGAGGTACTAATACTTCTGAACATCACGTGACTTTGTCACCTGGTGACTTATACATAATATCTATTATTTATTGTTCGCCTGTTGTTAACCTGTTTATTGTATTTGTCTGTGTATTGTTTCGGTGTTCAATAAAGTGTATTATTATGTATTAACGGGCCAAGCCTTACCTATCTTGGAACCAATCAGGTGCAGGTCTCATCTATTTTATTCTCATTCAATATACAACAAGTAACACTCAACGGGCCAAGTCTCATCTATCTTGGAACCGATTAGGTGCAGGTCTCATCTATTTTATTCTCATTCAATATACAACAAGTAACACTCAACGGGCCAAGCCTCATCTATCTTGGAACCGATTAGGTGCAGGTCTCATCTATTTTATTCTCATTCAATATACAACAAGTAACACTCAACGGGCCAAGCCTCATCTATCTTGGAACTGATTAGGTGCAGGTCTCATCTATTCTACTCTCATTCAATATACAACAAGTAACACTTAACGTGTCAAGCCTCATCTATCATGGAACCGATCAGGTGCAGGTCTCATCTATTCTACTCTCATTCATTATACAACAAGTAACACTCAACGGGCCAAGCCTCATCTATCATGGAACCGATCAGGTGTAGGTCTCATCTATTCTACTCTCATTCAATATACAACAAGTAACACTCAACGGGCCAAGCCTCATCTATCATGGAACCGATCAGGTGTAGGTCTCATCTATTCTACTCTCATTCAATATACAACAAGTAATACTTAACGTGTCAAGTCTCATCTATCATGGAACCGATCAGTTGCAGGTCTTATCTATACTACTCTCATTCAATATACAACAAGTAACACTCAACGGGCCAAGCCTCAAGTAGCTTGCATCCGAATTATCTTAATACAGATTACACCTACCGACAAAATTATGAACAAAATCTTATTAAGGTATATCTAAATTTCAATCAGTGAAACATATATTCATAACAATCAAAAGTGATTGGTACATTCTAGGTATGTTCTAAAGTGCTTAGCTCAATCAAAATGATAATGGGACTCTAAAATATTCTCGAAATATCGATTATTCTTTTACTTCACGTATCTACAATAGGTAACGGTAAGCGACAGCAATATTAAAACCATAATTATACAAAAAGCTAAAATTGATGAGTATTGGAAACCCACCTCAAGCTCACGCATTTGCTCCGAGCATTTTGAAGAAAAATATTTTGATTTAACTAAATCTGGAATTAGAAGACTTGTGAAAGATGCCATACCCACGAAGGCATATTTGTACTATATTTGAAATATATACCTATCTGAATATACGTAATATCATACATATAAATATATATCTTACTATAATATTATAATTGTAAAAGTGTGGATGTGATTGTTACGCTTTCAGACAAAATCTACTAAAGAAATTTGGATGAAACTTCCGCGCAAAGAAAAAAATGATGATGTATTTCACCAGTATTTACAGGAAGAACCGTCAACCACGTTAGAAAAGGTGACGATGAATTTATGAAAATTAAATGTGTTTATCCTCGAATTCACCATCATTAGAATATTTAACATAATATATTGTAGGATATATCTCAAGTAGCGTAGCTCGATCCATAATTAAATCTATAAAATGTGTCTTTTGCACAGAATCGCTGCTATCGCAAGATCTTTTATGGTTTAATTTAGTTAAATTAATTGGATTAAAAGATCGCGTGGCCTCTGTTATCCTTCTGAAGATATTTATAATGTATGTTTGAAATGCGGAGAGTTTGTCAGAAAGATATTGAAGGACCAATTGATTATATATAACTTCAAATAAACAGCGCCCTTTTATTGTCGTTACAATATTTAAACAGTTTCTAGGTAATAGTATTTTTCCATTTAATCCCGAAGAACATATAAATGGGCTAAGCCACCGCATTAATTTGATAAGAACCATAATAGAAAATACATAAATTTAAGATTCCAATATATTTCAAAATGTAAAACTTTTGCAGTAAGTGTCGAATCCAAAAGACAGCATTATAAAAAAATAACCCAGCAAAAGGCAATTAACAGACTGTCTTCAAATTGTTTTTTTTTTATTAATATATTATTATTATTATTTTTTTATCAACTTAACGTTTTTAGTAAAGTTGTCTTTATAATATGTAACATACACAAAAATATACTTGATAAAAATTTAAAAACATGCTTTTGTAGCATATTTAACTAAAATAAATAGGCGTCCTGGAAGATTTGCTTTGTGTGAACTCATCTCCGATAAGCCAAACCACCACATACGTTTGACAAACCTACAATTCTAGGAAAAGAGAATCGATTTTTTATTAAAGGTAGCAGTGTAGCAGCACTTACTAGATGTTTGTAATCCGGTATGTTGTAGAAGTCTTGAGGTTTGCGATTAACAATTCATTTCTTCGAGAATTTTATAAATTTTATGGATTAGGTGATAGATAGAGGGATGAGCACTTAATGAGGATATTAACGATTATTTTAAATATTACTAATGTATTTCACAGTCTTTTCTGCACAATATTGTCAACTCAATTTTCGATTGATTAGGTACCTTAGCAACGACCATAGATATATATTTGAATTTTTGATTCGTGCCAGTACCATAACACTTTCTACCTACAATGATACTCGAATCTTCTGAAATAAAGAAACATCCGAACTTCAATAAAGATGATAGTTGGCCATTACCACCTGCTTGGGCCCCGATCATAAGCACCACCAAGCAAGGGAAGAACACTAGCAAGACTCTACTAACTAAAAACTAACGCTAATTTTATGAAATCAAAGTTTGAACTTTAGATTTTTCAGAATATCTAATTGTACTAATAAAAAAAAAGCTGTTGTTTATATTTTTAATGGAAGTGTTTTTTTTTTTTTTCATCTTATTATTTAAAAGCATTAGATAATTCACGATTATGTTCAAATATAGAAAAGAACATTTTGATATTTCAGAAAATATAATTTTACTAAGAAGTTAAAAAACTATTAAAGCTATTGTTTTATTTTTAATTTAAGTTTTTTTTTTTTTTTTTATGTTATCTTTTAAAAGCATTAAATATTTCATGTTTTTTTTTTTTTAAGTATAGAAAAAGAACATATTAAATAATTATTAGGAGTTTGGTACAAGATATACAATTGCAGACTGGCGATGGGGTTAAGCTTGCAACATTGAGGGGCGTGAAGTGTAGTGAGAGCGGGGGGATTATTGGACCATTTTGCCGAACCGATTGTGTACTGACTACGGTGTCTGGAGGAAACTAAGTTTGTAATTATAACACTATTAATCCATCTCAGAACACAATTGATTGTCAACATAATATACATATTATATCTGTAATCTGAACATCACCACGGCTAGTGATCTTCTTCAACAGAAAACAAGGAATCTGATCTTTGAAAGGGTACCCAGGGTTTCAATTTATCCGAAGCTACGACGGTAGAGTAACTACGATTATAAGATGGTATTAAATGGTATTAAATGGTATTACGTCATTTGTATTTAGTATGCCCATAGCGTAGACAAGTGTCATACCTCAATATTGGTTTGGGCAACTAGATATATAATGCTATATATAAACTAGATATATAAAACTGGATATATATAATACTAGTGTTAATTGTCTGTTCTTTGCGAGATGGATCGAATTCGGGTAGTGTGTTATGCTCAAATAACTTATTGCTGATCGTACCGCCACGTAATGTTTGCAACGCATTTACTAATTGAGTCAGAATACTATCACTATTATTTTGTTGTAAACTATTACTATTATGGAACTCACATCACACACATCACACAAATCCCACACACATCACACACATCCCATACATTCACACACATCCCATACACTCACACACACTCACATCTGTAGCCCGCCGTGGAGTGACCTGACAGACTTTGACTGTGACTGCACTTGCGGAGGAGTGACGCCCGCTGCCACGCTTGCGGCTGTGTGAGCGCCGGCGCTGCGACCGCCAGGTGCTTTCGCGCTCGAGGCTGCGCGATCGTCGTTCCGTCCGCTGGAAGCCGCTGGGTAGCAGGCTGCGAGAGCTCCGACAGCGGCTCCGACTGCTACCGCGCACCGGACTGCGCGAACGACGTTGTGAAGCTCTGGATCTGTCGCGCTCGTGGCTGCGCGACCGTAGCTGTGTTCGGCGTCGCGAACGCCGTGTGTGGTCGCCGTCCAGCTGCGACCGGCGGCCACTGTCATGAGTACTGGCACGCGATCGGTCTCGGCTGCGCGGAGACCGTCGCGATGGAGTACGTACTTCTCGTGAAGCTCAGCCATCGTTATCCATGTCCCTGGAATGCACCGAGTTTTCCGGACAGTACTTGATTCAAATTAAATTTCCTACTTTAGACATGGATAACAACTACTTTTCTACGAGAAAACATTACTTACTGTATCATAGGGTAATTAATTAATATTTCAGGTGAGGGAGAATGTATTAGGTTGTGTTGTATTAGACTGTACTAATGACCTTGTTCTATACAATATCTTATTTTGGTTCCGATATCGGTAAACACATAAAAAACGGAAAGCCTAAGTAATTTCTCTTAGTAGAAAAAAAAAATACAATTAATTATTCAAATAAGAAGAAAAGGAATGGTTGGTTCAAGTAATTTCATCATGTAGATGATATCTTATTAAAACAGCTATTGTTCTCATAACCAATCACATTAAAGAACCCCCGCTTCACTTCATGTATTTTATCTTGCTTGATCATAGAATAAAGAGTTTTGTCTGCTTGATAGTAAAATTTCGAATAATTGCTCACCTTTTAAACACGGCCGATGGCGCTAACACTTACGTGTGACATGGAAACAATCCCGCTTCTGATTATGTTGGATTCACCAATAAAACTCTCTTGGAAATTAACTTTGTTTATTCTCACTTTTGCCATACGACGACTGACAAACAACTGACTCCATAACACTTTACATCCTACTTATATATCTAACTTTACTTTTGACAGTTCTCAACCGGAAATCATCAAATTAGTTACTGTCGCTTCAGTAAATTTATACAGACAAATCAATCAGCAAATACTTATGTAAATAATATTAGAATAAACCTTAAAATAATACTAAATATCTAACACTATACTAATATCGAAAAGGCAAATCTTTCTAAAGTTATGTTTTGTATAAAACTTATTAGTTTTTTTCTTAGTACTGACTTACTTATACTCACGCCCATTATTCCCATTTGGGGTAGGCAGAGACTATCGATCGCCACTTAGAACGATCTTTGCAAACCTCTCTTGCTTCCCTAATATTCATTATTCTTCTCATACATGCTCTTTTATTATTAAAAGCTTTTATTTAACTTGCAATGAATGTATATTTGTGTGTTCGGGTGAAATCTTTGAACTCAGTTTTGAAGTAGATATATTCAACCGTTTGTGCTGAAATTTTGTGGACGCATTTTGTTTGGATGACAATATATGATAAGATATGTGACGTCATTCTAAATTCAATATGGCGGATCATACAAGATGCCAGAACAGTTATATTTAATCCACTTATACAATATGGGTATCAAATGAAAGGGCTTGTTAAGAGTGACTCGAAAAAGAATATGACGTCATTCTGAATCCAATATGGCGGACCATGCAGGATGGCGGAATAGTTACCTTTAGTCTATTTCTACAATATGGGTATCAAATGAAAGGGCTTGTTAAGAGTGACTAGAAAAAGAATATGACGTCATTCTGAATCCAATATGGCGGACCATGCAGGATGGCGGAATAGTTACCTTTAGTCTACTTCTACAATATGGGTATCAAATGAGAGGGCATTTTGAGAGTAATAATAACTTGAAAAAAGAATGTGTCGTTATTCTAAATCCAATATGGTGGAATATGCAAGACGGTCGATTGATAAACTTTGACTTGTGTCCTTTGGCGAGATAGGCGTCATCAGCATTGGTCTGCATATATATATTTTAACCGGATTATATTATATATTTAATGATGCACTAAATGAGATGACCAGACTGAAGAACATAGCCAGCGATAACTAAAAAGAAAAAAAAAAGTAAAAAAGACTTTTTAAGAAAAAGTTTTTATTTAAACGCTCTAAAAAGAAGAAAATAAAATATTACTTTTGGATTATACTAACAACTCCTCATTTTACACAATTTATATATAATAATAAAAGCTTGTCGCGAGTTTTACATACCTATCAACATTCCTTTATATCATAATAATTTGTGGCAAATGGAGCGACAAGCTTTTATTATTATATATAAATTGTGTATAATGAGGAGTTGTTAGTATTATCCAAAAGGAATATTTTATTTTCTTCTTTTTAGAGCGTTTAAATAAAAGCTTTTTCTTAAAAAGTATTTTTTCTTTTTTTTTCTTCTCACTTCGGACCCCCGACTTTTTTTCTTAGTATTTGTTTTGATTTTGATTTTGATTGTTTTGACCTCACTTCACTGGCTATTACTGTTGTTATATATGATTAAATATATCGTCGGATCATTATTGCACTTTTATATGGGCTTACTTAATATGTTTAATATGTCCCTAAATATTATTTGTAACAGTCATAAAAATGTAGGATTTATTACAAAGATTTTTCATAAATACGAAACTTAGAGATATTGATAATATAAGATTAAAAGTAACCAAGAAAGAACTTATAAATAGTAAAACAAATTTTTAAAAATAATGAATTAGTGAAACCTGCAAGCCAGGCGACTGACATTCGAAGTGGCCGACCGTGAAGTGCGCTCGACACCATACTTCGCATATATTCAACCAAATGTATGCTGAGGGCACTAAAATTTTTATATGTAACATTTTTCAATAGCTGTGCTTAAGCTTTTCGTTCTACTTCTTGTGCCGTATTAAATGTGAGCAAAAATATGGATCATGTCATGATTTACAGTTTAATATTTTATCAAGTTGTCTAGCTAACCTGATAGCTATTATGCATATATCATAAAATGCCGTGTAGTGCCGGCTCAGAATGTCATACCCCTTTCTACCCACGTTTGTCGTGAGAGGCGACTAATGGTATGGGGCTTTTTTAAGTGTTCTTTGGGCAAGGCGGTTGGAGACCTATCACCAACGATACTGACATTCGAAGTGGCCAACCGTGAAGTGTACTCGACACCATACTTCGCATATATTCAACCAAATGTATGCTGAGGCCACTAGAATTTTTATATGTAACATTTTTCAATAGCTGTGCTTAAGCTTTTCGTTCTACTTCTTGTGTCGTATTAAATGTGGGCAAAAACATGAAGCAGGATAAAATAGTTTAGTATTTTATCAAGTTACCCAGCTGATCTGATAGGTTTTATGTATTGTATAGATCTTGAAATAGTGTCGGCTTAGAATGTCACTACCCCATTTCCTCCCGTTGGTGTATGTAAGAGGCGACTAAGGGTATAGGGGCTATTTAAGGGATTTTTGGGCGATGCGGTTGGAGACCTATCACCAAACACCTTTATTTCACCATCTTTTCCCCTCTCAACTTCCAAAAGTGGCTGAGGCATATTCGTGAGTATATGTATGTATGTATGTATGTATATTTTTGTAATTTTCAAAATAATTGAGAGATTAATATGTAATTAAAACAACTATTGACTTTCGGATATTTAATCGCGTGTATAATGTGCAATCGTAAAAGTCTTAGAAAATACAATAGCTTAATATGGATTTCATTATCGCTGAATTTGCTTCGTTCTGCCTTTTGCTGTAAATTTTAAATTGGCACTAGTCCGCTCATTATCAGACAATCGACATCCACTTTGGACAACTTCTCCAGCAATCGCCACAACGATACTTCCTGCTGAGGCTAAGTAAAAAAACAAAATAGCATACCATATCGGCTCGGAACAATATATTAACTTCTCTGAGAAAATGAAATGTTAAAAACTTGCAGAATATATTAAGAATTACATTTTTAACATGTTTTTACGATGTACGTGTACGAATTTTACTCGTATTCCAAAGGCCTCACTGCATACATAAATGCCGATACCTTCTTATAATATAATAGGTTTGTATAATAAAATATAATCAATCAAAGTGGTGGTATCCATACATAAACTAAGATATACTATAGTACACATTGTTTAATCCGACCCCGGATATTAAATCAGTGAATCGTTAAGATAATCATATCAGTGCTGTTATAATTAAATGAAAGCGGTTTAAAAAGGATTAATTCTTCGGTCCCAGTGCGGTCTGACCATAGCAAATTGAAAGTCGATAATTAATTTACCATAGCAGTTAATTTGGTGATATAATTGTTATAACAAGGAATTAATTATAAATGGTTTCATTTTATTATATAACAATAATATTTTTCTGTTGGTTGATAAACTTGAGTGATATTTTGAGTTCTTTGTAAAAGTGGAAAATATGTCTTTAATATAAGAATTACAGATTTGAACTAAACATTATTGAGTTCTTTTTTCAGAATATAAACAGCCAGTGTGCACGTTTCCCAACTAAAATTTAAACCATTCACATTTTTTCTGTAATGGCCCGAACACTGTTATTGGGACAAAAAACCGTCCATAAGAATTAAGCAATCACTTCGTTATTCTTAGGTCCGAAAAAATATGTGCTTAAAACTATTAACAAAGTTGTTTTTAAACTATATTTGTGTCTTTGAAGTTTTTAATACCCAAAGTGGTTTTTGATTCAATTGATTGAAAGTAATCATTTTAAAATGTCTAGACTAGGAGAGTTCGAATCTGTCGAACGAAAATCTTTGAGAACCAGCTTATTTTGTCTGAGAAATTGGATTCAAGTATTTCTACGGCTTGCCATCGAAATTGAATAAATTGATCGTAAATAAACAAAGAACTCTTATAAATGAATCCTCTATAGAAATCATAATGAAAGAAGAAATTTAAATAAATTCGGTTGACTACGTTATTTTATACTTGCACGTAGTGGTTGGAATACTCAAGTCAAAAATGGAGTTGTGCTGTTCCAAACCAGCACAACGTAGTGTTCTTGTGGAACAAAGACTTCTTAGGAAATTAGCGGTGGTAATTATGCTTAAATACCCATGATCGATTATGAGAGGTTTGTCAGGATCGTAGAAAGTGGCAATCGATAGTCTCTGCATACCTCAATGGGAACCAATGGCGTGAGTATATGTATGTTTTTATGTATGTATCGATTATCTGTTGATGATGATGACCAAACTACTTTTAAATCGTTGGTTCTATAATTTTGTCTACTGCTTTTTAGGGTGGTAAGATTTCTAGACGGTAGAATTTGTTTGCTTTTCCCCGAAACGAGTGGAACGAACTTTGTTAAGCAAATTTCCTGAAAACACTTTTATCCAAGAAAATATTTAGGCTTCCATAATCCTTTTCTTATTCTGAATAAATAAGTTATACCACCCCTAGCATTAGATATTTGGCGCCAATAATTTGAGTATTCTCGTACTTGTATTTTGGTAACATTCAGCAGCACGTTATTTTTTTAACTATTAATCACTCACTTTTTTGTATCATGCATACTTACAAAAATTCATTTTCTCACAGCTTTAAATCCCATAGGGGCGAGCCAAAACTTTCTGTTAATATAAATAAGTTATAATTAGTATAAATTCTCTACCACTTTTGGAAGTTAAGTGAGGAAAAAATGATAAAGCTTTGGTAAAGGTCTTCAACCGCATTGCCAAACAATCACTTAGAAGCTCCATTCCCGATATAGAAGAATATTACAATATCCAGTTGGAAAAAACACCATTGTCACACAATAACAGCCGTCAGAACGAGTATAGAAAATAGCCGTAGCTTAATTTCTACGTATCTATTTTATAAGGGGTGGCAGTTCCCTACTTTTTATTTAGAGAGTATCCATTTGAAACCTTTACCTTTCGTTAATCAAATTTTGCTGAGTAGTTTCAAGTGTTATTTTTTTAACTTATTATAAACAATAAATATTTGTTTGTGTGTCTGTTTGTTTGTAATGAATAGGCTCGGAAACCATTTAACCCAATTTATTTTTTGTCAGAAACCTGAAAATTACAAAAGATCAAATTTTATATGTCTTTGCGCAAAATTTCATAAGGAGTGAGAAGTGATTCATAATCCCTAGTTTTTTACAATATTACTACCCTTGCCAAGTTGGGGTGTTGTGGGTCGCACCATACCACATACCTTAACCATATTTTATGATAAAGGAATACCAGGCATAGCATTTATATTTTTCCACTTCCCAAAATCAGAACATCACACTTACCCCTCATTCATCAAGTCCCGGAAAATGACTCCTCAAATGCAAATGCACAAAAGCACAAATCGTCGCGACCGATATAGAACGCCTGACGCTGGTAATAGCAGCAATAGATCCTTCCCACGCGTACCGAGCTCTCTAATTACAACCGTGGATTACTAGCACTAATTAGAACCCTAAAGCTGCAAGTCCCTCACTCCGAATCCTCTGAAATCTTGTTCCAGTGACGAGCGAACGCGAGACTAATCCGGGCAGTGGTTGTGACACTATCAACGTCAAGTTCCTGTTAATTTTAGCCGTTCTTGTCTTCTGTTTAAAAGTTACCACAGCTCATAAATTTAAAATGGAAATGAAGTGTCGTTTGCATAGGAAAGAATAAAAATTGTAATTTAATATTTGATTATGACGTGACATAAAGAATCTTAAAACAATACATCACCGCTTTCAAATTACATTTAACATATATAAAAAAATACGAAAATAAGTTCTGTGCATGGTATATCTTCTACTTTTGACATTTAGTGAATAATAAAAATAATAAATAAAAAATTTTTATTTGATAAGGTATATTCACAGTACAGATTTGAACAGGGGTTCCCAAACTAGGCAAGCCTGTATTTTGGGTTTGGAATGGGAAGTGTAATTTTATAAAAAAGTTGGTGTAAAAATATATCATTTAGCGACGCGTATCAGTACACAATGACGCGCACTACCTAGAAACGCTGACAGTGCAAGAAGATTCAGATTCCACAGCAACACGTAACTATATAAGTCACATTTGTCATCAAGACTCGCCATACAAATCCTACATCGTGGTATAGAAATTACTAAAATACGCGGTCCCCAGGCATACCACGGCCTGGCGGAAGATCTTCCTTTTTCCTCCACATATCACCCTATTAAAATCAATTGTGACAAAAAATGTAAAGAAAGCTAAATATTTCCAAAAAAACTGTTTAACAGAAAATAAGAATGAGAGCTCTAATTACTAAAACAAATCTCTTGCTGTGCATTTTTTATCTATCACCTTTTCGTTAGATATTTTTCATTTCATGTATATGTCATAGATGTCATCGTTTTCAATGATGAACAAACACAGAGAACTTATCTAAATAGAGAAGAAACAAAGAATGTCATTTTCCGTATGGGGTTCAGTTTAGTGGCACTAACTTAGCGAAGTAAATGTATGACTAACAAAAGTCAGAACTAATAAATAAGGAATAAATAAAGGTAAGAAAAATTTCGACACAGGAGGGAATCGAACCCGCGACCTCGGGTATACGCCCCGACGCTCTGCCAATTGAGCTACCATGTTAATGGCATACTTTTTTTAAATCTTTTTGTTCATGAAAACCTCATGTGGGGATTATCAATACATAGTATAAAACAAAGTCGCTTTCGCTGTATGTCCGTATGTATGCTTAGATCTTTAAAACTACGCAACGGATTTTGATGCGTTTTTTTTTAATAGATAGAGTGATTCTTAAGGAAGGTTTGTATGTATAATAAATGCATAATATAGTAGAGAAACACTGATAAATTTGAAGGTTTCTAATGTGATGTCGTAAATAAGCACGTTTTTTTGCGCTTATATTGCAAACGCTGGCTGAACCCTACGAGATAGACCAAAATAATATACTACAGTATTGTTCACCTTAAAAAGTTCAACAAAAAAGTCCGCGATGGTATATGTCTATCTCTTAGGGATAACCCAGCATAACCATTTTTATTCTTTACTAAAAAATGGTTATTTACGAAGTGATTTTAAACAATACAGCATTGATCCTTATCCAATTAAGTACCTTAAATAAATTGTGAATTAATTTAGATCAATATGCTTTTTACAGCATGTAATTTAAGTGAATATTACCGAAGATATTACAAATTTAAAATGCAGGGTCGTAGTTGTTTGCGCCGGGCGGCGCGTGCCTATAAATAGCGCGTCGATGGCCGCGCTTCGCCTTATAGCACTTTATGATTTGCAGCGATCGCACGCGTTTATCGGAGTTCTCTAGCGAGGAAAATATCAAGAATTAATTAAACTGAATACAATAAGTATCTTTTGTTGTTGATTATCTTTTAATTTTTATTATTATTTTGGGAACATTCTTTAGTTTCTCGCCTCTAAAGTATTATTATTATTCCTCAGTTTATTTATTATTATTATATTAGTAGTATTGTAAGTACATTAGGTTAGATAGGATTAGCTTAAAACCATATTTCTTGGTATTTCTTCCATTAAGACTTTGATTTGAATTTAGAGTTAAGACAATTTAGTATTAGGGCGAGCATTTTCAATTATTGAAAATTATAGTTAAGTTCATAGAAAAACTGAATAGAATGGGTATATTTTGTTGTTGATAATCTTTTGTTTTTAGTCGAACGAATAGTAAGTAAATATTTTTTACTCCGGCACTAACCAATAATTAGTGAAATTAGTTCATAATCATACGTATAGTTTTAAGTTGTGAGTTTAATCAAGTACTGAGTACCTAAGTATAAAATTTTGAACAGACATTATAAAGTCATGTCCGGAAGACGTCGTCGTGCGAACATAGGTCGTAGTACAGTGAATGCCAGAAGAGCACGTTCAGCAAGAGATGAAGAATCGTCAACGGAACGTGAGGCTCGCCTCAGCCAGCAAGAGTAACGTCTAAGCAAAACATGTTTGTATTGGCTAATGACAAAAAAAGCTGTGAACGTTGTGTATAAGGACATTCTGTAGTAGGTATATTTTGCATTGCACCCGTGCAAAGCCGGGACGGGTCGCTAGTTACTAATAAATAAAGAATAAATAAAGGTAAGAAAAACTAAGACACAGGCGGCAATCGAACCCGCGACCTCGGGTATACACCCCGACGACGCTCTGCCAATTGAGCTACCGTGCCATTAACACGGTAGCTCAATTGGCAGTCAGAACATTGAATCAACAAATCAGGGTGCCGCCGGGATAACCTATTTTGACAATTCGTTTGTAATGGATTTTTTTCAGTAATATTTGTTCTAAACTACGTTTACTTTCCCCTCTATGTAGTTTTAAGTTCTCTATGTGAACAAAAAACGTTTCCGACCGTAACAAATACTTGAAATATTTATTTACTAAAAACACAGCGGTTATCTACTTGTTATTTCTAATTAAGAATCTCATTTATTCATAAAGTAAACTAACTTACAGATCTTGCTACACGAGACATAATTCTGAATCGAAATACATGTACTCGAAAGTTGTCGCAATTTATAATAGCCTCAAACTTTTAATGGTAATACTTTAACTGTGATTTACTTGTCGCTCAAACTTTATATTGCTTAGTAATTAGTAGCGCGCTACTGAAACTGGAAAAGTGCTCATTAACACTTCAGAGTAGAAATCTTTAGTACGGCGAACGTGAAACATTCTTGGAAATAAAATCCAACACTTTAGTCAGGTATTTTTAACTAGCTCAAGTGTTTTGTAGTATTCTAACTGGCTTTATTAAAAGTAAATGTATAGTTCATGCCGATGTTATTGAACCTAACATGATTATTTTGATTGATCTTACCATTCAAGGGTTGTCTGGAGGAAATCGCTTTTAGTGATTTCCGCCAATTGTACTTTTGCTTTGGTACTGAAATTTTGAAAACATATAAAGTATTTTTTATTCTATAGTGACGAAATTTTGTGAAATCATAGCGGACCAGCAGTCTTATATTATAAAAAAACAATACGTTTTCTGACGCTTATTTTCAATACAAAGTAAAAATTGTTTATTTATTTTAATAAGGCTATCTCCTAAATCCTTACAATCATAATGAACAAGCGCCATCAAAAACTAAAGTAAAGTAAATTGTATAGAAATTAAGCATAAGATAAGTCCACGAATACGTTTTCTTTAATCCACTGTGTTTCCATAGGGATTTCCATATTTTTAATTGGCACGGATACACATGGAGGTACATATGTAGATATACATACATACATACATATACTCACGGTTATAATTCCCTAGAAGGGGAAGCCAGAGCCAAGGAATTATAAATTCCTCCGCCACTTTTTGAAGTTGAGTGGGGAAAAGGCGTTAAAATAAAGGTTTTTGGTGATGGGTCTCCAACCGCATCGCCCAAAAATCTAATAAATAGCCCCAATACCCTTAGTCGCCTCTTACGACACCCGTGGGTAGAAAGGGGTAGCGACATTCTAAGCCGGCACTACACGGCAAAAATGTAGATTTATTATATATATATTCAACTGAAACTAAACCGTTCACGCCGTAAATACCTAAAGGGGTGCCAAAAATACTAAAGCATGTGACATTAATTATCTCCAGGTATTCAGAGTATCCACGTTTTGCTTGGACAGTACACTAACTGCTAACTAGCTGCGTAGTGTCGGCTTAGAATAGCACTACCCCATTTCTTCCGGTGGGTGTACGTAAGAGGCGACTAACGGTATTGGGGCTTTAAAGGGATTATTGGGCGATGCGGTTGGAGACCCATCACCAACAACCTTTATTTTACCATCTTTTCCCCACTCAACTTTCCAAAGGTGGCTGAGGAATTTCTCATTCCTTAGCTGTGGCTACCCCATCTAGGGATTTATAGCCGTTGCCTCTTACATACACCCGCCGGTAGAAATGGGGTAGTGCTATTCTAAGCCGGCGCTATACAGCTAAATACAATAAAAAATTAATTATTGTTTATAGTTGATATTGTGATTGGTATTTTATTAAAGCTTTTCCGGAAAAAAACAGCATGACATTCACAAATTCAAACAAAATATCCCTTGAATCTCCTACAAATTGATATTGCATACATTTTTTCATACCAAACCACACATCAGTGACGTTGACAAAAAAAACGGGTATCACACGACAACCGTCGGGTACAGACAAATTTCGCAATAATAATTCAGCACGAAATTGATTAAACGATTAGCATACAGTGATGATGATGACCTTTTAAAACGTCATTTGTTAATTAAAAATGTGAAGAGATTCTTCCGTATTAAACGACATTTTCGTTTATAAGACGAATATATTTTTTTTTTCTAAACCTATGAGAAGCAGTAGTGTATTTTGGCTACACGTACTAATTAATTTACAACATAGGTTTCATTGATTATTGAATAAAAAAGCGCTGCCTACCCTCAAAATAAACTTATGACGTGTTTAGGATTTTGTTTATATGTATAGCTGCACTCGTATGTGTCCATGATCATTAAAATAATGGAAATTGTTTCATGCACAAAATGCTGGGTTTTTTTACACCTGAGAAGGTTTTAAATGATTAAATAAGCGTTTATGATATTTTAATTATAAGTATTTCTGAAATCAGACCAGTTAAGTAATGATATTTTTTTGTCAAATAGTAAATTAGAATTTTTACAGTCACTTTTGCGCGTTGATTGAGGAAAATATTGTAGAATAAAGAAGTAAAATCTCCAACAACATTACCGCGTCTCTTATGCCACCCGCTGAAAAAAAAGGGTAGTGCTGTTATAAACCTACCGACACAACACAGCACTTTAAAACGTATACTTTTCATAACACCAATGAACAAATGATTAAATAGTTCTGGTGATAAGTTTTCAATTCCATACTCATCGTCATCACCATACTTTGCCTTAATATTAAACTAACAATAATATCTGGAAATTAAACCTGAACAATAAAATATTAATACCCCATAGTATTGATTCCTCTAGCGCTTACTCAAAGCTATATCAAATTGTTTTACCTTTAAGTATTACCTGCAGAAGTCATTTTAGAATCCTTTCAAATACCTTTACTTTTGAAATATAATACGGTTGTCACGACGAACATTCAGACTTAAATTGGCGTATCCCAGTCAAACACAAAGGACTTTTACGCTCGCTTCTAACAAAAATACCTTCGGCTAGTACTTTAAACCGGAATCTGAAAGAGCTCCCAAGCAGCGATTGAATATTTTCTCGACAAATTTCTATCTATGAACACAACAAAAGTGGTTTGAAAACAAAGTTGGTTATTAAATTCCGTTCTATCTCCTTCGAAAAAACTTGAAAGTATTACTATATTACTAATTTATTTCTGGTGCATATATCAATTTTAATTTAACTCAAATTTTTACTTAAATTGAAGTAACACTAAGCAGCAATTTATCTAGAATCGAGTTCTATATGTACTGAGATTTAGTAGATTCGGATGCTCTGGTAGCCTATTTTGGGTCTGCATCTTCTTCGGGTCAATACAAATACTCGAATTAAATACTTTATGTAAAAAAACAATATTAAATATGATTTGAAAATTGTAGTCTGAATGAATTCGTCTTAATATTATTAGTATCAATACCACTCCTAAGTTTCCTTCGCTTGAATAACCTAAATATGTAGTTTCATATTCGTTTACTAAAAAAAATATAATATTGATGTCCGTGCCACCCTATTATGGCCTATTATGGCATCAATATTCACCTATGGTGGAAAACATATTTTTCCAAATGATAAACTATTTATTTTGTAGTACTCTAGCTATAACTGTATTAGTTTTAATTGCAAATAAAATATTAGTATACAATTATTATCATAGTATACGTTTCAGTTGGTAAGTTATAGTAAATCAAACAACCAGTATCTGTCATTTAAAATTTACCATTATTGTCCTAAAATATGCCCGTGATGAGTAATTTTATAATTATGCCGTTATTCCAAATTCTTGACCCAAGCGTACAAAATTTAATTAAATTCTAAGGCGAAAACTTGTGACTCCGCACTTAGTGGTCAAGTTACTGAAATTCTTAGGTTTATTGAGAACCAAATATTTAACATTTTCGTAGCAATATTATCCATATAATGGGTATAAAGCATTTAAACTACTTACTCGATTCTAATTCCATTTAACCCGTTTTCGTTAATCGTGAAAGCTAAGTGGGTAGACACCACTTATCGTGCAGACGATGCGGGTTCATATCTCGGGTCGGGCCTACACCAATTTGTCTTTTCTAAAGACATTTGTGTAGTCAATTTATCATGGTTGTTAACGGCGAGGAAAACCATCGTGAGGAAACCCACAGGCTGAATTTTACTTAGTTATGTGATAGTGTATTCGTACAAAACGGCGATACAGGACACTGTCCAAGCAAACCAAGGGTGCGCGGAACACCAGGTGACAGTGTCACGTGATTTACAGAAGTATTAGGACGTTTGAGTTGAGTTGAGAGTTTTTTGTTAGATAGGAAAGGTAAATTAATACTTGCTCGATTGAATTGAATGTGACTGAGGAAGGTCGGAATATGCGGGATAGTATACATCTCACCTTTCACGCGGTGTAACTACTACGAAGGGATGACAGAGACTATAATAATTCTGAAATATCCGAGCTATTAATGTCACCTGGTTTTCAGAGTACCCACGTTTTGCTCTGGCAGTGCATCCACGTGATAGGGAGAGGTAAGCTTAGTGCCGTTTTGAACGAGTACGCTGTCACATGACTTATAAAAACAGAGCCATGTAGGTTTCCTTCCGATGTTTTCTTATTCTACGCTATAGTTGAATTATATATATTTGTATGTTATATTATATTTATGAGTAGACGTCTACAAAATACATGAGATTTATTCTGTATTTTTGAGAAAAAGTAAGTCCAAAATAAAAAACCAGTTTAATTTTCAAGTGTGTCCCTAAGGGTCATTTGCTGAGCATCATACGTATGTTAAACATAGTTCACCCGCGCGAGGAATTGAATCGCTCGGCGTTATAGGTCATGCATACACCCCGAGGCATTTGCTCTTTACCGAGTATTTAGTACAAATCCAACACATTTACCGTTTGCAGTGCAATTAATAACATTTATAACTTATTGAGAAATAAAAGAAGATTATCTCTGTGGAACATTTTGAGCGAGACGAAAGTATTTGAGTTAATATTTGTTTATGGACTTAATTATATTTATATACTTTTTACTTAATTATATTTTATATCTGACGACGTGATAGCTCAATGGGTAGAACACCGGTTAACGTGCAAGCGACTAGTGTTCAAATCCCGGGTCGGGCCTACACCAATTTGTCTTTTATAAAGACATATGTGTGGTTAATTTATCACGGTTGTTAACGGAGAGGGAAAACATCGTGAGGAAACCCACATGGCTGAGTTGTACTTAGTCATGTGACCGTGTATTCGTACAAAACGGCGATAGGCCTGCCCCCTATCACGTGAGTATACTGTCCATGCAAAACGTGGTTACTCTGAACGCCAGGTGACAATGTCACGTGATGTTCAGAAGTATTAGTACCTCTGCCAAACCCTTCGGGGATATTCGGCGTGAACGTTTATGTTATGTTTATGTTACTTAATTACTTAATTGTATGCACTTTTATATAATTATCTTTATTGTAACCTAATACCTAATCGTATCGTGCCTTTACTATTCACTAATTAATATTAACTTATTTTATATAATAATTGTAATATCGAGTATATCGCAACAGTCAATGTAGCCAGTCAATGTCAAACAAAGCATTTTCATTCATTTCTAGAGATAAACTCATAAGAGCCAACTGTCACCGATAGCCAATGCCAATATTCCTTATATGACATTATGCCATTAGTATTCTCTGCTTCAGTATTCCGTTTTTGTTTAGTAATTTTGAGTAATCATTTCTTTATTTATACCGTCGGTTTAGGTTCATATATATTTAAATCCTTTATATTTCAGCACCAACGAATATTAAACACGTGTGTTAGATCTTACTACAAGCTCCATACAT
This sequence comes from Bedellia somnulentella, assembly GCA_963576735.1. Taxonomy (NCBI): domain Eukaryota; kingdom Metazoa; phylum Arthropoda; class Insecta; order Lepidoptera; family Bedelliidae; genus Bedellia; species Bedellia somnulentella. The sequence goes on from OY755179.1 coordinate 12,476,975, forward strand.
TACGTAAAAATCGTGTCACAGCTCTTTTCGCGTGAAGAATCCAATTACGATAACGTTATATGCTCCGTATGAAAGTGTCCCATTTATGGTAAAATATTAATGTATTTCAATTTAGCAAGGCTGCTACAGACCTCTATAAATATAAGCGCCGCAGGGCTGTGGGGACACGTAAATAATTCGACCGAAATTGAATGTTATTATCACTACTAACGATACATGACGAGGTATCAGGGTGTATTACTATTCTTTATGCTACTGTAATAGGTTTATTACCCTTTTAGCTAGCAATTTAATTCAATCAAAAGCCAGTATTTTGCCTACAGACTTTTAAATATGCAGTATTCTTTCGATAAAACTTAACAAGTGTATAAAGTATTGTAGGTATAGAATTTAGGTACTCGAATTTAATAAATTTAATATATGTGATAGATATATTTGCTGATCTTGAACACATCACAAATTTTATTTTCATTATGTCTTCAGAGGAAGCCTAAAATACCCAATAATAGTTATATTAAATAAGCGTGTGGTCCAGGCCTAAGCAAAACGTTAGATTGTACTTATCTACAACATTGTTATAAAAATGGAATTTAAAATATTTTTATTGGATTTTTTTATATATAATTTTTATTTGGCTATTTTAACATGATTAAATCTGATTAAGTAATGTTTAGTCATATATTATTAACACAAAATACGCAGGTAAGGTCTGTTTTACCGGGTTAGATGAGAAAATAAAAAATATGGAACTATTTTGAGGATAATCACTAATTTCTGTATCATCATAATCTGCCAATAGACTTATACTGCAGTCCATAGACCGTATCTGAAAATCTCCACATTCATTGACTTCCCACAGTCGTCGGTCGACTTTGTTGGAGTAGACACACTGCGTAAAACGTTACGCGGCTACCTCTGCAGAACCTTCAAGCCCCCGTGGTCTTTGGTTTTGCATGTTCCCTACCAATTGCCAATTAAGTTGTGCAACTCTTCCTGTGAATATTTGTGTATTGAGGGATTATTTATTCCGAATCTGTTGTATATAGTTTATGGTTGTATTCTCGTTGACTAAATGTTGACATGTAAATAATAAATAAACATTGTGATTCTTGCACTTGAAATAAAATGTATTTTTATTCTTAGAATAAATAATCATACCAAAATAAAACATGGTGACAGCGATTTTTTTGTTGAAATATTGATTTAGTAATTTGTAATTTTAATTTAGTTCTTTGAATAATTGAATTTTGAAACAATATGGCAAATATAATGTTACCCTTGGAACCCATGAGTATGGTAGGTAATGTGGCGAACAACTGGAAAAAGTTTAAGAGAGCATATGATAGCTATATCAATGCTTATTACTTTGAAGCTCCTGAAAAAAGAAAAGTGGCCATTTTGTTATATCACGGTGGTGATGAGATAAGGGACATATTTTTATCTTTTCAACTATCAGATACAGAAAAAGATGATTTGAATATGATTTTAAAAAAATTTGACTATCATTTTGTACCTACGGTTGATATAACTTTTGAGAGATTTAAATTTTTGACAAGAAAACAAATGGATGGAGAGAGTTTTGAAAGCTATTTGACATCATTGAAAAATCTTGCTACAATTTGTGAATTTGGAGAATTAAAGGACAGTTTAATAAAAGATGTATTTGTATGTGGTATATATGATAGCAATTTACAACAGACATTATTAAGGACACCGAATTTGGACTTAACAGCAGCTTTAGACATTTGCAGAATGCAAATTGTGGTAAAAGATCAAATGAAGGTAATAAAGAGTGAGAAATTCAGTGACGAGATAAATATGAAAGAAGAACCCATTGATGTATTAAGAAACAGTGAGAAAAAATAATGTACATATTGCGGTCGGTTACATGATTATGGACGTTGCCCAGCTTACGGAAAAAAATGTAAAATCTGTAATAAAATTAATCATTTTGCAACAAAATGTATGTCCAACAAAAAACAGATTGATTTGTTGCGGTCGTCTGAAGTGAACCATGAAAGCAATGAAGAACTATTTTATGTGAGTAGTTTAGAAATGGGAGATGATTATTCAAAATGGTATGTAGTAAATATGGATATTAATAATAAAGCAATTTCTTTGAAGGTAGATACAGGAGCACAATGTAATGTGATTAGTTATGAACAATTTTTAAAGTTGGATTTAGACAAAAGTATCATCAGATCAACTAATTGCTGCATATTATCATATACTAATAATAGATTGCCTATATTTGGAAAGTGTAACTTATGCTGTAAGTTTAACAATAATAATTTTATTTTGGAATTTATGATTGTTAAACAAAGATGTATGAATATTTTAGGGTTGAGATCATCTGAGTTATTAGGACTTGTGACAAGAGAATGTGGATTAGAAAAAAGTATAAATCCCATGGTCCCTTTAGAATTTAATTATTTATTTGATGGATCGGTTGGTTTATTTCCAGAAAAAATCAACATAGAAGTAGAGCCAAATATTAAGCCGGTAGTCATGCCAGTACGTAGAATTCCATTTTCGATACAAGATCAGGTTAAGTTAGAATTGGATCGCATGGTAAAAAATGGCATTATAAAAGAAACATCAGAACCAACAGATTGGGTAAATCATTTAGTAATTGTTAAGAAAAATGATGGTTCACTGAGACTCTGTTTGGATCCCAGAGAGTTGAATAAAGTTACTAAAAGAGCGTATTATCCACTGCCAATAATTGATGAAATTATAGCGAATTTGTCCGGTGCTAAGTATTATTGTAAATTGGACGCACAGTCAGGATTTTGGATGTTGCCACTAAATGAAGATAGTTCTAAATTATGTACTTTTCAAACAATGTGGGGAAGGTATTCATTTTTGAGGTTACCGTTTGGATTGAATGTTTCGCCGGAAATTTTTCATAAAATTATATGTGAAACATTTAGAGACATTAAAAATGTTGTTACATTTCAGGATGATATTTTGTTATGGGCAGATAGCCTGAATAATTTGCAAAAAACGTTATTGAATGTGTTGATTAGGGCTAAAAGCAAAGGTATAAAATTTAATCCAAAAAAATGTCTATTTGGTGTTGAGGAAATTACATTTTTAGGTTACAAATTTGGATCTAAAGGTATAGCTGTAGACAATGAGAAAATATGTGCAGTAAAAAACATGAAAAAACCTGTGGATAAAAAATCTCTGCAAAGGGCTTTAGGAATGTTTAATTTTTTATGTAAATTTATACCAAACTATACTGATAAATCAAGTTGTTTGAGAGAATTACTGAAAAATGATGTAGAGTTTATTTGGAGTTTGCATCATGACAAAGCTTTTAATGAGTTGATAACAAGTATAGTAGAAGCACCAGTTTTGAGTTTTTATGATATAAATAAACCTTTGATGTTGAGTGTGGATGCAAGTATGAAAGGGTTGGGTGCAGTATTGATTCAAGATGGGAAACCGCTTGCATATGCATCAAAAGCATTAACGGACTCCCAAACACGATATTCTCAGATAGAAAAAGAACTCTTGGCAGTTTGTTTTGGTGTAGAAAAATTTAGACAATATGTATTTGGAAAAGATAATGTAGTTGTACAAACGGACCATAAGCCATTATTAGGGATATTTAATAAGCCGCTGCATAAGATTCCAACTAGGTTACAAAGAATGATGTTACGTTTACAATCTTATAGATTAAATTTGGTTCACACACCTGGTAAATATATGTATATAGCCGACACTTTGTCTAGGGACTTTACAGCGGAAAGTTGTGATAAGGAAACATCATTTGACGACGTTGAATATCAGGTAGCAATGTTGATAGATAATTTACCAATAAGCAAAGATAATTGGAAGATATTATCAGAGTACTATGAAAAAGATAGCAATATGATTAATTTAAGAAAATTCATACAAGTAGGTTGGCCTTAGTATAAAAATTTGCCAGAAGGGTTAAAACCTTATTTTTCGTTTAGAGATGAATTAGCGGTTGTAAAAGAATTAGTTTTTAAAGGAGATCGGATTGTAGTTCCGATGAATCTTAAATGGAAAATGTTAGAAAATTGCACACTGGTCATCCAGGTATAAATAGAATGGTAAGTCGAGCTGAATTAACGATGTTTAGGGTTGGTATAAATCAGGATATAAAACGTTATGTTTACAGTTGCACAGTTTGTCAGAAATATCAAAATAATAAGGTTAGGTGTGTTTTGAAATATAAGGATGTACCCACTTTACCGTGGTCTGAAGTAGGTTGTGATATTTTTGAGTTGAATGGAAAATATTATCTTGTAGTAGTTGATGCTTTATCCCTTTACATTGAAATGAGTCGACTCAATGATTTGCGTGCTGTTTCGGTAATTGATTGTTTGAAATCGATATTTGCAAGGCACGGTATACCAGTTGTTGTAAATACGGATGGAGCTTTATGTTTTGATTGTAGTTTATTTAAAGATTTTAGTAAAGAATGGAATTTCACTCATATAATGTCGAGTCCGCATTATCCACAATCAAATGAGTTAGCTGAAAGTGCAGTGAAAGTGATGAAAAATATTTTGAAAAAATCAATAGATGCTAAAGAAGATTTTTATTTAGCTTTGCTTAATCAAAGAACCACGCCAAAAGAGAAAAGAAGTTCACCAGCTGCTTGTCTGATGGGTAGAAATTTAAGAACTAACATTCCTTGTACAGTCACCATCAGATATATCGGAGCGGCCGAGGTACTCAAATATATCTAAGCAGCAATAAATTTCAATAAATTCTTTACGGTAAATAAGTTCAAAAAGCTCTGAACATCCAATTCGCCACAAATATATGAGCAGTGGTTTTTCAATTAAATCTGAACACCCAAAGAGACAATAATATCTGAAAGCACAACTCGTCAAAGTTATCTGCTCAGACAGGGTGATCATAAATATCTGAACATTTAAGGAAAATATACCTTAAAGCACTAAGCATACAGTTTAAAATTCTTAATCGTACTACGCTAGAATACATTTTCTACACAACCACCATTTGGTTTTATCAATGTCAAAACTAAAAAGAGTCTTCTGCTGTGAGGTATGCCTCACTGGTTGTACGGTCCCAACTAGTTGTACGGTTAGTATATTATTAGAAAAAAAATACTAAGTCGTTCCCCACTGACCAACTCCATTTTTTGACAGAAACAGGTAAGTACATGGTGTTAATAGAGGAATGGGTTTGTAGTTGTATAATTTTCACCGGTACAAAAACATCAAGAGGTAAAATAACTTAGAATTTTTGAAACATGCATGCCATTTTTTACAATTTAGTACCAGGGTAGCATAAATATAAATGCAGCTTTAATAAAATAAAAGGATAAACTAGTTTTTGCAAAGTTGTACTTTTCCCTGCTGTTTCTGTAACGTATTATACGTATTCATATATATAATTTTAACGTAATATATAGTATTATATTAAATGAGGACAATAAATCTGAAGGCTTAATAAATAAAAGAGAAAAAAAAGAACATGAATTCTTGATAAAAATAAACACAAGTTAGGATTTGAACCCTGACACAACGGATTACAATTATGATTTCTATTCACTAAACCGCTAGGCCATGGTGACTGACACGAAAGTGGATGAAATATTGCAAAGCATTCGTACTTATTTTAATTTGGCAGCTTTTATATTACCATAGATATAGAAGCACATGGATTCGCAGTAAGTGACAAACGTCATAGCATAAACGTCAACAAAGGCAGGACCTCTCAGAGACGATAAATTCCTTCAACGATTTTGACATAAAACATGAAAGAAAATAATTGACTTATTTTAACCTTAATGATTTTTTTAATAAACCTTAATGATTTATTTAATAACTTAATCAAAGTAAAAAAATAAATCTAAATCGAATACATATTCTTTGGCAAACACAAAATTATTAGCCATTTATGTCCAAACTAAGACTGTAATAAATAATTACAGGTCTATATGATCTTAAACCAAAGTTTTCAATGCAAGTATATGATAAAAAATATCTTGTGTCATCATAAAACTACAATTACTGTAAAGTTTACAATTGGGCAAAAATAACAAATACGTGAATTTTTATTAATTTTAATAGGGCTAGTATGGGATCCGCCATACTAATGTCACGCACACACATTCATTTACGCACACCGTTGTACTTTTTTTTGGTCTCGCCTGTCGTATTTGTATTCCAATCTATATACGTAATTATAGCATAATAAATCTGCGAATCTATATATATATAAAAGAAAGTGGTGTTAGTAACACTATTTATTACTCAAGAACGGATGAACCGATTTGGCTAAAAATTGTTAGAGAGGTAGCTTAGAACCAGGAAAAGGACATAGCTTCGCACGGGTAGCGTAGTTTTAAAAATATCCGAGGTTTCTTCAATCGCTGCTCAACCTTTGTGAAATTTAGAACCACTTATAGCACTCCTGAATAGTTTAGCTTTGTGATTGTGAAAGCGCTTTAATGAACGGTTCAGTATCTCCGACAACAAACCCATGCAAACAAAGAATCAGAATTTCAAACTTTGCATACATCATACATATGCTTACCGCTATCTTTTGCCCGCACAACCATTACTAAAAAATAATCCAGCATGATTGAGTATTCACGTGCGACGACAGGACGCAATGGCTTATTACATGTATAAGTTTGGTGTTTCTATACTGATTTCTATGAATTATGACTCTTTTTTTATTGAATAGGTAATAATGTAAACTTTTTTAAATAAGAGATGAATGAGAGAACTATAAATGTTAGAGTAAACAAATATTAATCAGGATGCACCGAACTGCTAAGCTATCAGGAGTTACACGTGTTATTGTGAGTCAACCATAAAAGATAGACATATGCTATTTAAGAATATTTTTTAGACAATTTTATGGCAAATATTTCCGTGATACATGATTTCTATGTAACTGTAACCATTAACGATGTACACGCGACGGAAGCTTAAAAAATGGAGTAACTTCCTCCGTTTTCCCAAAATTTCCCTTCACTACTCTGCTGAAAAGTACACTACGACCTGCCTAGGAGTATGAAGAATATAATTTAATGTTTTTTGACATGAATTCCTCATGTGGGGATTATTACTCACAAATAAAAGATGTTATTAAAGGAAAGAAAAATTTTTTTTCGACACTGGCGGGGTTCGAACCCGCGACCTTCGGGGGCGTATACCCGAAGGTCGCGGGTTCGAACCCCGCCAGTGTCGAAAAATTTTTCTTTCCTTTAATAACATCTTTTATTTATGAGTATGAAGAATAATTCTACCAAGTATCGTTAAAATTCGTCGAGTAGTTTTTGTTTCCATAAGGAACATACAAACCGACAGACAGACAGACAGACAGACGGACAGACAGACAAAAGTTTTTGGCATCAGTATCGATCACTAATCACCCCCTGATAGTTATGTTGAAAATATATTTAATGTACAGAATTGACCTCTCTACAGATTTATTATAAGTATAGATATCATCATGCTAAATATCGTAGGGAGTAAGCAGTATAAAAACTTTACACCATCCGTGCGAAGCCTGGGCGGACCACTAGTATTTGATAAAATACATGCAATTGGCAAATATTTTATTCAAATGTGTTTCTCGTTACAAGAAAGTTGTTTTACGCAGATTTCTATTTTGTATACCTACTCATTTTTGTACGATTACATTTAAACTGTATGCCTAATGCTTTAAGGTATATTTTCCCTAAATGTTCAGATATTTATGATCACCCTGTCTGAGCAGATAACTTTGACGAGTTGTGCTTTCAGATATTGTTGTCTCTTTGGGTGTTCAGATTTAATTGAAAAACCACTGCTCATATATTTGTGGCGAATTGGATGTTCAGATCTTATTGACCTTATTTACCGTAAAGAATTTATTGAAATTTATTGCTGCTCAGATATATTTGAGTACCTCGGCCGCTCCGATATATCTGATGGCGACTGTACATATAATAGTTTGAAACCAAAATTTAGTATCAATGATGTTATTAAATTAAAACGAGCTGAAAAATTAAGAATGGAGAAATATTATAACAAAAAGGCTTGTAAAAGACCGGAATACTTTCGGGGTCAATCAGTGAAATTTAAAAGACTTCCTAATTGTTCCTGGGAACCGGGCATCGTATTAGGGAATAGTGGTTGTCCAAGATCCTATTACGTCCAATCAGATATTAATGATGGTAGGTATAGGAGAAACGAAATACATATTGCTCCTCGAATGGAAAGGGTTGAAACACAACAGCGTAATTGTGACAACGCGATATCAAATAATAATAATGTTATAACTGAGATCCCAAAATCGGCCAATACTATCTCTGAGACAGTTCCTGTAGTGTCAAGGTATGGCCGAGTGATAAAGAAGCCTGTTAGATTTGGATATGATTGTTGATTTTATTTATATTTTGCTGATGTTTGTTGAACTAGATGATTAGGTTTTAATTTCATTTTCCTTGTGTAAGTACTTCGTTTGTTTTGTTTCATTGTTTGTATTAAAACTACATAAAGGGAAAGATGTTGTATATAGTTTATGGTTGTATTCTCGTTGACTAAATGTTGACATGTAAATAATAAATAAACATTGTGATTCTTGCACTTGAAATAAAATGTATTTTTATTCTTAGAATAAATAATCATACCAAAATAAAACAGAATCTTTGGCAGTACTTTGTTGGAACCATAGCCATAAGTATAGCTAAACTTACATAATAGTTATCATAATTTACACAAACAATTTAAAAGAAATCGAATAACTCAAGCAAAATATATATTGAAGTAATATTCAAAGTAAAGAACATCAATAACTGCACCGAAAACCCATTAAATAGATAGCTGTTCATGAATCGCAAACTTAAAAGACCACATTTGGCAACGACTTTTAACTCAATATACAAAATTGGTTTTCTAAAGCGATTGCAAAACTGGCTCTGGCTCTCCGAAACAGAGGAATATGTACTGCAAGGAGAAGTTCGCTTTATTCGACAGATTTATAGCACGAAACGAAGAAAATAGTAGCGCAACATGCTGTTACCCGATCGGCCAAACAAGTTGTTCGCGAGAGTGTACTTTGGTCATTTAAATGTTCGACTTGATAAACTGCCAGCCGAAATTGCTTGAGATCTCTGTTGAAACAAACGAATGAGGTTGTTGACCTCGAGTCAATAAAATTCGATTCAGGTTGGGAAAAACGATCACTCTTTGGTGTAAGGAAAGTAGAAAGGTTGAAATTTTCTTTTTCGGTTGTAAACTACATTTTTTTATGTGATCTATACAATGTGAGGCCTGACTGATAACATAAAATTGAAAAACTAAAGAAACATTTTGGTCGAAAAGGAAAATAGATTACTTTTAATGTTATTAACAATAATCCTGAAAACGTGTAATATACATTGAGTTTATTAAAGTTTATGTTTTCCTCTTTTCGTTATGATACCCTTTATCACTAAAATATTATGTATAGTACTCTTTTTTACACGGCATGCATAAATCTGCACCAAATTGGGACTTTGAATAACATTGTTTATATCAAAAAGAAATTACCCCTACCAAAAAATCTTCTACATTGATACATAACTTTTTATTTTACAAATCATTTATATGTTTACTTGTTAATTATATAAAACGCGTAAAAATAAGGGTTCAATTTATGTGCGTGCATACAAATCAAATGGATTAAATAAATACATTTGCTGCAATTATCATTGCTTGATAAACCAGGAAACCGTAATAATTTTAATAAATGCGAATTTATTCCAAGTATTTTCAGATAACATATGCAATAATTTTAAATTGTCTAATTAATTTTAATTTAATAGTTTTATTTATTAAAATTAAATAGGTATCCCTGATATTCAAACTTTAAAAACCAACTAAACATTTCCACCAACCTTACTAGTGTTGATAAAATGCCAGCAAGATGTGACTATAACAAGAACAACGACGCGTTTGGAGACGTTCAAATTGAATTGAAAAATGATTTATGCCACAATCTCGCGTTCCTTCGCCGACACTTCGACGACCAAATATAAATAACAACACTTGGCGATAAATTCAGCGTCAAACTTTGAGAACTCCTAAATTATCATTTATTTATTGGCTGTCTCTAAGTGAGTAAAATTCAATTTCAGATTTATATTTTGTAGGTGAGAAGGAGGTTACAAAATTGTTGTGTGATTTTGCGGCGGAATGAATACATATGTAATTAATAATTTTTTTAAACAAATCATTTAATTTGGTGTTTTATGAAAGCAATAAACATGAGATAATCGTATACAAAATTAAGTAATTCTAAATAACGCAGGAAAACTAGGCCAAGCTTTCAAAATTTTACCTCCATCAACACAATTTTTATAAATGACCAGATTTGATTCTCAACGTACCATTAGAAAATACGTCGTCTTATCAAAAAGCAATATAGTTCAACATGTTATTATGATGAACACACTTTATGCCAAAAAATAGTAATATTTATTTATTTGGATAAACGACAGCGATATGCTATAATAATCTTAAATATAATATAACTAATACTAGGTAAGCATACCGCCTTAAACGTTCATCACTAAGACACAAGAAAATATTTAAATATTAATAATTCAACACTATCATTATGAAGTTATCAATAATGCTTTTCATTTGCAAATGCAACTTAATCGTCATTACTGGTGAACAAAACGAAAATATGAGAACAAACGCACATTCAACAACTTATTCAATACAACGATCCAATAATACGACTTATGTAATTTCACCTCGCTAATCTTTTTCCTATACCCCTGTCTCTCATATCACGAACTTAATTTATCCCAACATTAATCTCTGTACAGATAAATGCCCAAGAAAATTGTCGTTCTACGAAAAAATTTGACGCACAGAAGGAGATTAATGCCCACAATGAATTAGTTTCACGAAATTGCAATTCCTTGTTTTGGCCAGTTAAGTAGATCTTGCACTTAAAAGAGTTTCTTGTTTTGCTCACTCTTTTGTAGTTTAAATTGGTTTTGGATTAAATATATATTTTTGCATGTGCTAGTTTAATACTTAAACAATGATTTATGTTTCAATTATGAAATTGTAATAACACTTTATTACCGGTCTATCTGTATTTTGACTTAAAATACATCAGCATTAGTTTTTTGAGTGTCGCGAGACATTCTTGTTTCCCTTTTTGCGGTAGAACGGTAAAATAGTTGTAATATTTACAATGCTTATAAAATCAATTCTACAAGAGAACACGCAAAAAAAACGTCTCTACTTATGATACTTTTCGCGTTAAGCAATATGCATTTTTTTTTAAATATACCATTTCTAGATTTCAAACCCCTGTAATATACACACATTTTCCTGTTTTAACACAATCTAACTGTATTTTTAAGAAAACTTCAGTCTTCCTTGCCTTTGAATATTTTGTTTGTAAAAATAAATTCTAGAGAGATTATTATATTAAGCACGAAACTTCAAACATATTTTGCCGAGATACAAGACGACGAAGTTTTAAGATGCACTTAGTAATGTGTGAATTTTCGTGAAATTAAATCTCGTACCCCGAGACTGCATTAGAAATCTGAAAAGTCTTACTTTGACAAACTCCGGGCTCAAATTTTCACAGTCTCACATCTCGATTTTGTTCGTTATAGAGTGAAAGAGACGGATTAGTTTAAGTTGGATATAGTTGGTTCATTGTTGTTGCGAATGAGCGTCTTGCTTCGTACAGTCTTAGACTAGTTTTCAAAGCTTACGTACGTTGAGTTATCAGATTTTCTTCTCAGCGCGCAGTCTTAACGTTCTTTGCACCAAATAACATCGGTTAAGTTGTAAAAGTGAGATACAGTGTGCTGCTTGAATCCAACTCGGTTTAACTTAGTTCACTTGAATGTTCTTTAGATTCTTACTTGTCGATTCAATCGACATAATGTTGTGGTAGTCTTATTACACTGCAATGTAATGGATAACGTTTTAATGTTACGTATGTTACTTTCAATTTAAAGAACAGATATGAAAGTACATTTATGTATTTAATGGCAATATACTGAGTTTATATTAAAGTACATTTTTAGATGAGAAATATTTGAATTTCGTTGATATTTGTAATATTAAAATAATTTTAACATAGATATTATTATAGATTATGAAAACAAATAACCATTCGTTTATTTAAATTTTCACCTTTCGTCATATTCAAAACAATTTCAAGGATTCAAGGCCCTTTTTTTAATCAATACTAAAAAATACTTGTTTATGTAATAACCAAATAAGATCCGACACATTATTAACACAGACGTAACATTAACGTATAAAGTATAGTATTAAAAGTAACTTGACTAAATTAGTCTATAATACTTTTAGGCATACTGCATACCATATGGTAGCGAGACAGAAGGGGAGTAGTATCTCCAGTATAAAAGTACTAAATGAGTTCAAAACTCAACAGAAAGATTTCAAAACTAATCGTCAGTCACGTTTCTCAAATTAACGCCGCTTATACTTTTGCCTGAAGTAAGCAATTAAAGTTGAATTCAGAAAGCGAAATTTTCGCCAGTTCTGATAGATACCGATATAAAAGTTTTCCTGACGTTTTCACAGTACAAAGTACGTGTCTTAGTTTTTTCTGATTATAAAATCATCAACACATTATTATAGCTCATAGATGGCCTTAGTCATTTAAATCACATACTTACATGCCATATAATTTCTCAACGGCGAACAAATATGTGTTTGGTTGTTATGGTAAAACACCGTAAGTTGTTAGTAAAAACGATATACCAAGATTAATATAATTACAAGATATGTTTTGCTAGTAAATATAGACCCATCTTTGGGCATAGTCACATCATCACCTTGCGCGGACTATAACTTCGTTTCAATCAACATATTAAAATGGAAAAAGGGTTAGGTAAGGTAGTAAAAGATTCAAAATAATCTAGAAATACGTTCCTATGATATCGGCGATACGAGGTTCGTAGTCTTTACGACTGAAAAAAGAAGGGAAAAAGTATAACAACTATATATGGTTTGCAGCAAAGTTATCTGGGTGGGTGTTCCAATAACAAGTTTTATCAAATAATAAGAGCAATATTCGCGGTGCTGGGCAGAGCTCGTTACGTGTTATTTGTTACGTTATAGAGCTGAGCTGGTGCCAACACTCGCCGGGTTTTCTCAACTCGACAGTGGCTTACATGTTATGAAAAAAATATATGTGAATTATAGTCGTGTAGTAGAATTATATCGTGTATTACCCCTTTCTACCCCCGGGTGTCGTAAAAGACGACAAAGGGTATGGGGCTTTTTAAGTTGTTGGAACAGACCCATACGATAGACCCGCGGAAGTTCATAGGGGACTATCAACTTCCAAATGTGCCTGAAGAGTTTCTAGTTCTAAAGCTCTGGCTACCCCTTTTTGGGATTTATGGCCGTGAGTATATGTATGTTTGTATGTTAATTGGACCCTTGGAGGTAGTTGACAAATTCTGTTACCTTGGGTCGACCGTGTCGAGCAATCTATCCCTTGATGGTGAGATCGACATTCGCATCGGCAAGGCGGCCACGACGTTCGGCAGGCTGCGTACAAGAGTATGGAATAATAAGCATTTAACGGTCAAGACAAAGATGATCGTTTACCAAACTTGCGTCTTGAGCATACTTTTGTACGGGGCTGAAACCTGGACATCGTATGCCAGACATGAGCGAAGACTTAACACCTTCCACATGCGTTGTCTTCGGAGTATTCTAAACATAACATGGAAGGACAGGGTAACAAATGAGAGAGTGCTTGAGATTGCACAGCTGCCTAGTATCACCGCTCTTCTCAAACAGAGACGTCTGCGGTGGCTAGGGCATGTGCATCGAATGGACACCACTCGGTTGCCTAGAAGGACCATGTTGAGCCAAATTGCATTTGCAAAGCGTAAAATTGGACGCCCCATGCTAAGGTTCAAAGACTGCGCAAAACGCGACATGATCGCATTCCACATCGACTGCGACAAATGGGAAGACCTCGCTTCGGACCGTGATGAGTGGAGGAAACTCATTCACGAGGGCTGCGGGACCCACGACAAGGCCTGGTTTGCAAATCTAGCACAAAAACGTGCCAAAGGACATGCTTGCGCTGTGAGTTCCATTCCACCGGACTCTCGGTTTGTGTGCGGGAAGTGCGGACGGAGGTGTCGTTCGAGAATTGGTCTTTTTAGCCACGAGCGACGATGCTCCTCTCGCATAGGCGCTGCTTAAATCATCTGACAAGATGTTGAAGGCTCTAATGATGATGATGATGTTAATTATGAGTAAGTTATGAAAACATTCTACTGGGTATTAAGTTAATATCTTCAACTTATTTTATGTTATTTTTAAATTATTATTTTATTTGAAAGACTTGCCTCTAAACAACAAAGATATTAGCAGCAATACTCATCATGAATACCAATTAAAAGTACTCGACATTAATTGTTGTTAGTACTATTGTGCACATGTAGTAATTTGAAACTGCTATGTTTGAAAAGCCTATTAAAAATAAATGGAGGAAGAAATGGCACATTTTCAAAGTACTAGAAAATATAACTCTACGGCGAACTTACGTGGTAAAAGTACAGAATTGTTAGTAATCGCTTTACCGATGAAGAGGAGCCCCAAAAGAGGTAGTCGAAACGTTAGCTGTTAAAATTCTACAGCCATTTTCGGAAGTTGAGTTATTGACAGGCCTGTACTGATTTGGTATCATCATGAACCATCAATGGACATACGAAACTGGATACATTACTATCCAAAAATGTGAGAAAATGATTGTAAAAAACAATTTTTATAAAATAATGCAAAAGTAGGGCTTAAGTCCATATTTGGATAGACGAAAAATATGGCACAGACCGTCTCACGGTTTTTCACAACTACTATGTTTTGTTCGTTACCAATTTCAGCTTAAAAGGAATTGTTTTTGCACTTTTTTCCAGCAGTGCTTCAAAAGCGTGTTTCTTTGGTTTTTTTTTAATATCATATAAAACTTTATCGATACCGAATTTAGCTAGAACCGAGTTGACGACAGCAGTGGCAGTGACGGCGGCAGTGCGACCCTATCTGGCGTCTCTCTCGCATGCATAATTAATATTCAGCGGTCAAATTAGCAATTTGGACTCCGCTCCACTGATTTATGGTATCGTTGACTTAAACATGTAACAGGTACACCAAATTGCCGTATGATATTTTTCAAAATAAACTCTACAGGAAATACTACGAATTTAATGTTACGAATTGGCTACGAGATTTCGTAGATTGCGCGCGTCTTTTCCTATAGTATCATTTTCTAAATGACGCTTACAAAATATTTAGAACTTATATATTATTAAGCATACAAACTGGTTTCCTAATTTTAGTTGAGAGATAAGTTATGAATTGACACATAAGCTCACTTTTTACTATTCTATGTAAAACTAATATTTACAAAAACGAAAATATTGTTTTTCTAAATCCATAAAGTTGGTCAGTCTATTTTCGTTAAAAAAATGTTGCAATCACAAATCATCCAAAAACACAATCAACGTTAAAAATCGTGTAAAAATTCAACACGTAAAGAAATAGGACCCTTTCATGATTTTCATGATGAGTAATTTCGTTCACAATAGTTCGTGTTCGGTTCGACGCCCGTGATTTGTTATTCGCGCTGTGACAATTATTCAATAAAAGCAGTCATTTGTCACAGCTGTCCGAATGTCACCAAGTCTAACGTTGATGACTAATGCAACTGTATTCAACTTTGCTCTAGTTATTTGAATAAAAATCCTATTACGTTTACCTGGACTTTCGTTCTTTACATCATTACTCATTTCTTTTGAGTTGACGGCTTTGTTCAAATACGTCAATTGATAAAATGTCGATTATACTGGCATATATTTATGAAACGGTCATTTTCTAATATCGTGTTGAACTAAAGCCTGTCATTACTTATTAGTGTCACGAGCAATGGTGATTGTCAAAGTGATAATATGGCAGTAATGATAATTAATATATATATATATATATTTAATACTAGCTGACCCGACAGACTTCGTACTGTAAATTTGCTTATGCCAAACTTTAAGCGTTTTTTTCGGTACTCTGACTTCAATCAGACCTGAATATTTTATTGGTCAAATTTTTCCGGGATAAAAAGTATTCTATGTCATAATTGTGGTCATTATTTAGCATTCTGCTAAATTTCATTTATATACATTATGTAATTGAGAAGCCTTTTCACCTCAAACACACAAACATCCAAACATCTGAACTTTCTCATTTATAATATTAAGTTAAGGATATGTTATTAAGCTGGAACGCAAACTCTTACATTATTTTCAATAAAACATACACTCGTCATCTGTTACATTGCAAGTTATTTCTTAACTTCTTGCTTATCTATAGTCACTACTTTAAGTCCCATAAAAAAGTAGCGAGAAGGGTGGCTGAAATACCTTTAATAAAAATACTTCAGTTAAGCGGGAATAATATTGTAAACTATAGGTTGCTGGTGATGGGTCTCTAAACGCATCGATCAATAAACCTTTAAGAGTTCCAATACCGTAAGTCGACTTTTACGACCCCCGCAGTGACAAAATGGTAAGTGCTATTCTAAGCCAACACTGCACAGCCATCTAAACACTTCACAACACAGCTGATTATTTATTATCATAATACTCGTATTATATATTTTCGTGATACAAGAATATTTCTTCTAAAATTAGCTCATTTGTACAGTATCTAGATAAACAAAGTATAGAACCGTAATCCCATTACTCATATACTGATATTCATACATGCTTTCCTAATAGCCCATATATGCCCCCACCGAGGGTCTTGAGCTTTCCCTACATATGGTAATTTGGCCTAAGACCACCACGCTGGCTAAGTGGCGGCGGGCAAACTAACTTCTACAACCGTGAAAATAGCCGGGACCGACGGTACGTAATCGTCTTAGTTTTCAGATAATCAGATGACTCAATCCTGCAATATCTTCCGGCAAATCAAACTAAGAATCGATCTGATTAAAAAAATGCGGGTATGTTTCTAAATCTATTAAAAGATTTTGCAGTGTAAGCTATTACATCTTCTTTAGTAATAGTGTTATGTAATTCTTAATCTTAAAGATCAAATACGTCCACTATTAAAATTTACGTATTAAGAGCATATTTGTTTTTTGTAGGAAAATTATACATATGACACGGACGCCGGGCTAAATAAAAAAATAATATTCAAGAGAATATTCATAAAAAAATGCTCGTAGATTATTCGAACCCTTTTTTATATTAGCATATGTTTCATTTAATTGTATAATTTCACGCTTAGGATGTTTTTTACTGAAATTGAGTATGCGAAGTTAGTAGCAAGAAAAAATGCCAAGCATTATTTTTCAGTATAATCCTTTTTTTCTTGTACAAGTGTGGGAGAAGCCTCAGACCAAAAGAGCTAAATTCAAGATAAAACACTTATGTGATGCACCATGCAATAAATACAAACATACATATACTTACAGCCATAAATACCCAAAGGGGTAGCCAGAGCTTCAGAGCTAGAAACTCTTCAGCCACACGTTGATAGGGGAGAAGATGGTAAAAATAAAGTATCGTTGGTGATCGGTCTCCAACTACATCACCCAAAAATCACTTTAAAAAGCCTCATACCCTGAGTCACCTCTTACGACACCCGTAGGTAGAAAGGGTAAGTGACATTCTAAGCCGGTACTACACGGCAATTAATATCAATTGAAATAAATGTTTAGCTCATCTCTAAACCATAATACCAGAATGTTGTAGGCCTACTGCTCATTAAGTATAACCTAATATTATCCACAAACAAAATGTGATAGGTAATACAGATCTGTGGATAGGTAGGGAAATTGGTACTTCCGAACCTAATTATCTAATTGATTTCGTATATTTCAACTAAAAGTTGTATATTCTGGGCAAGATTCAGAACGCTCTATTTTGATTTAGAACTGGCTAAGCTCCCAATTTATAACAAAATATATAACAAAGGAAATATAAACCGATAAATCCCTGGTCTTAGATTATTGTTAACAAGAGGTTGGCTAACAAATTAACTATGAATTATGTTTTAGGGAAGCCTTTGAACTAATATTATTCTATTGTTTCAACTACCCCGAGCGGAAACCGTAAAGTTTGTAACACTGCCATTCAGAGGGTCTTTTAGATTACGTTACTGACATTAGTGACATATTTTGGTTTTAATTAATAGAAATTTCTTAGATTTAGTATATAAAAACATGGATACATATTATCACGGCTATAAATCCCAGCAAGGGGTAGACAGAGCTAAGGAATTAAAATTGAAGAAAGAAAGGATTGTAAATAAAGGTGGTTGTTCATGGGTCTCCAACCGCATTGCCCAACAATCAATTAATAGCCCCAATATTGTAACGACACCCGCGGGAAGAAATGGGTTCGTACTATTTTAAACCGACACTATAAAGCTTTTATAAAAAAAATCTGAACACCAGATCATTCCAGAAAATCATATAGGCGCATTTAAAACCACAACCAGTCCACTAATTATATTCCTTATTAATCCTGCGAGCTTTATTGGTCTGTGGGATCTGCGGTTTACCAGCTGTTATTTTTGGCTAATACCTGGGTGGACTGAGATTAATCTTGGTTTCCAAACTTTGATTTTGATATGTGCCAGTTACTTCTTCGATAAAATATGATAAAAAACTAGCTATGCAGTGTCTTAAACAATGTAGGCTTAGAATAGCACTACCCTATTTCATCCAGTAGGTGTCCGTAAGAGGCGGCTTAGGGTTTCTCATTAAGTGATTTTTGGGTGATACGGTTGGAGACAAATCACTAAAAACCATGGTTTTACAAATTTAACCCCCCACAACTACTAAAAATTGCAAGGATTTTTTTATTTATTCCGAAGCTTTGACTAGTAAAGTAAAAGTAAAGGTAAAGTAAGGCACAATTTACATAAATGACAAAAACTAAAACTTTTTGTAGGGGTTTATAGCCGTGATTATATGTATGTAGCTGTGTAGTGTCGGCTTAGAATAGCACTACCCCATTTCTTCCGGTGGGAATACGTAAGAGGCGACTAACGGAGTTGGGGCTGTTAAGGAATTATTGGGGGATGCGGTTGGAGACCCATCACCAACAACCTTTATTTCACCATTATATACATATATGTATGTATGTAAATAATTAATAATTTTAAGGATGAACGATGTCGACTGTCTGAATGGCTTGATGCAGAGAACATACTATCAGAGTATATACTACTATATCATTATTTTCAATACAAGTGTCTCAAATACTGACTGAAACTTTCAGACGACAGAACTGAGATTTAACTTTAGCGAACCCGAGCTATCGAAACTTTCACCATCGAATCAAATAAAAAAGAAATTTCATCAGTTTGACTCGGTCTTTTAAAACAAAATATACTGTGAGTAAAAATTGGAACTGGCGCGTACAGAGAACAAGTAGGCACTTTGGGAAATCAAACCTATTTAAACTTTTTCAGTTTGCCACTTTCTACTCGAGTCCCGCTTCTGAAAGGGTTCTGACGCTGAACCTTGGAACTTTTTAATGAATTTTTGGGTTACAGTTTAGCGTGATGAAAAAAGAATACTCGTTTTTAAACGGACTAAGTCACGATGTTTTTTAGTCGGCAATTATAAGGGAGTTATTAATTTGATTGATTTTAATGTGATCAAACATTTTGTCTGAGTCTTACATATATATTTCAAATGAGAAAAAAAAATGTATCGCCACAAATAACTAAATTTTATTTGATACTTTTTTATTATTAGGGTATGCATAATTTTCAAATTATTAAACAACCACATGCCGAATGGGTAGGCAGAGTTTATGTCGCCTCAACCACTAGCATCCTTACATTCCTAAAATTCTGATATGCCTCATGCAACATTTTCAGCCATATGTCTATTCATAAAACGCCGGCAATTATACTAGTTTCATTAATCATAAAGATAGCAATATCATTTGTATACCACCTTAATAACTCAGTGCTAGAATATTCGTCTATCATGCAGAGAGTCGTGGGTTCAAATCCGGAAGTTGGCCTAAACCAGGAACGTGCATGATTTCAACAAAAGGCACAGATTGTTGAATAGTTCAAAAGGTAGCCATTTCAAATAAATAAATAATTGAGGATTTTTATCTTTTTGAAACATAATCATACATACTTTATTTTTTATCATATTATATTAATAATAAACGTCGTAAATTTCAAATAAATGGTAAAAAAGTCGTTTTCGGAAAACGGTAAATAATATAAACGACTTTTTTACCATTTATTTAATCATCTCTTGTGTTTTTATTTTTCTTTATTTTCTAACTATAGGTTGCCTGGAAGACATTGCTATCTAAGCAAGCCGCTTTGTTATGTATTTCTTATTTTTGTGTTTGTTATTTCAGTTAAATTTAATTAATTTCTTAGAACTTGTCTGAAACATTTAAAACTGACGATTAACTATATCTTCGCCGACGTATCCTTTTCCGAAAACTACTTTTTTCCTATTATGTGAATTTTTAATTGACTTTCTTTTTGCGACGGTTTTAGTGTTGGGCACTTCAAATATCGAATGCATTGTTTTATATGTTAAAACACGGGAATAATAGATCATTCAAACGGTATTAGAAATATCCGCGAGGACACCGGGTGTTTTTTTTGTGACGAATCACTTAGCGAGTAAAGCCAAAACAAAATTTTATTGATTATAAGTAGTTCATAAGTCAATGAAAACAAATATAGTACAACCTTTTTGAAAAATTTGCAGCTCTTTATGATAAGATGACGAAGCAAACACACAGTTTTTCAACTTCAACAAACATATTTAACACACAAAATACAGCCTGAATTCATCTTTAATGCTAATATTTAAGATGAAAATAAAATTCTTTCACATAATTTATTAAAGAACTACGCAATTTTAACAAATACTATATAATTCCGAACGTCAAAAGTCCAAACTCAAGGTTTGCCAGCGAGCAATGGAGCGCAGTATTCTGGGTGTGAAACGCACAGATCGCATTCGAAACACCACACTGCGCTCAAAAACTGGTATCGCTGATGTAGGAGTTCAGACTGCCAAACTCAAGTGGACCTGGGCCGGACACGTCTGTCGAATGCATCCGGAAAAATGGGCTAAAACAGCCACTGAATGGGTGCCTACAGAAGGGCACCGGCGTAGGGGAAGGCCTAGGAGGAGATGGAGGGACGACCTGGACAGGTTTGATCCAGGGTGGTGGTGTACAGCCTCAAACAGAGATGTGTGGGCTCAAAATTGTGAGGCCTTTGCCCAGCAGTGGGAAGTGAATTAGGCTATAATAATAATAATAATAACTATATAATTATCTAAAAACGCGCACCACGACCTTCAGAGAAAACAAATAATATTGCGTAAACATATACAACAAAAATTTGATATTCAACTAGAAGTCAATGATGACAAATCATTCTAATTGGTTCCTGGGTCTGTTACGCGCTCTATTGGCTGATTGGTTGACGGCCTACCTTACGATGCGCGAGAAGCTGATTTTCTTTAAAAGTTGGTTAATTATTTGTTAGTGTGCGTGATGTCTCGCATACCGATAAGATTGATTTCACACCAATAATGAAGTGGGTTAAAAATTAATAGAAACCTAGGCACGTGCTGCTTCTGCCTTTTCACCACTAGATGACGCTACGTACAATGGATACTGTATTTTTTGTTTATATATGAATCTTTAAATTATACATAAATAAATACGTATGTGAGGGAACAAATCGCGCTAAAAATATTGATTTAAAAGTACTACTGTGTAGGAATTGCATCTTACATAGACCTACTATAGTATTATATTACGTGTGCTTAGAATATATTTCATGTTCATTGATATAAATATTGTTTTCTTAATGCCCTTAATATTCCTTACAGATTTCAAACACCGAAAATAAATAATTTCACCTTGCTTCCTGATCTATCTTTAATACAAAATATAATAGACTACACGAGCGAGGGCGTCAGTTTTTGTAACTTTCACATTTTCTTTACAAGCTCATAATTGCCGTAATAAAAGCTATTCGTTTTAACAATACAATACAGATTTAAAAAAGGGAACGTTTCCTTCTAACTTTCAGGGTAAAGGAAATTAGTTTTATTACGTGGAAACTATAGTTATACGCTTTCATTTTTTTTATTAATCGTCTGGCGCTAATTATTATTTTGAAAGAGTAAAATTTCATTAGCAGCAGTTAAAAAAACCTATATACAATATTATAGAATATATCGCTGTGTTTCGTATATCATAAAAACTCGGAAAACTGTATAGTAATACTGCTTAGAATAGGACTTACTAATTTATCTCGCGGTGTCGTATGAGGCGACTTAGGTAGTATGTTGGGGCTCTTAAGTCTTTTTTAGGTCATGTGGATGCATACCTGTTAACAATAAATAACAACCAACTTCGTGCGTCTAGATTTATTTCTACTATCATTGACAATTGGCAGAACTAAGGGAATCACGGAATCTTTCTACTTTTCGGTCAATCGTTCAATTCCGTCGGCCATATTCTAACTAACTGGGGTTTATCTCACAAAGGGCATGACTGGAAATATTTCAACAACAATTCAAACCAAAATATCGCCATCTCCTTCATTAAATTTGGCACAAAATAGTCTGAGAGCATCAGCCATATGCAGTCACCTTTATGCCAGTTCCCAAGCATCATTAAAGAAGCATTGGCCATTAACTAAGAGCTAGCAGCACAAAGCATGTTCGTTCCGACATCATACTCGCTTCAAACGAAACTCGGAACCTTTGACACAAAGGTACGTCTGATTCTTAACGCTTTCTTGAAATAGTAATACTTTTGTAGCAGTACTACTGCAGTATTTTAAAGTCAACTCCAAAAAGAGCTGAAAATGTTTTTGCAGTTGTACTAATTAGTTGTTTCTAGGGTTCTGTACCCAAAGCTAAAACGATGCCAGGCTGTATCTCATAAACCGAGATAACAAGAATGCTGAACATTTCACAAAAAATGTATTTCCGTTGCCGCTATAACAACAAGTAAAAATTATAAATAATAAAATATTAAGAGGGCCCCACACGTAACCGTGTTTTTTCGTATTTTTTTGCTCAATATTAAAAACGGTAAAAAGTAGACGCTTCTTTTCACAGAATATGTATTGGTATATCTTTCAAAATAAATAATTAATTAACAATAAAGTTAATATTGAAGGTTCCCTTACAACAATCATAATTTTAAAGCAATTTTAGTCGATCTTAATAAACAGGTAGTATCTTGGAATACTAATCGAACTATCGAATACTGGAATATGTATATCTAGGAATATTTATAAGGTTATTAATGGAACGTGATTTTCTATTATAGATAGTGCGGAACCCTTCGTGTGCGAGTCGACTCGCACTGGACCGTTTTTTTTCTTAACTGTTGTTTATATATTTAAAATGCCGGGTTTCATCATTCTGTACTAAGTTGTATCCAGCGTTATGGGGTATTAGCTTATTGGTATTCCAAGACTGAGGATTCCACAACTTAAACTCCAAAGTAACATGATAATAAGATAGGAAAATATATTCAGTGGAAATTTATACATTGAGTGCGTCGTCGGGTCTCGTGTAATTATTTCGATAATGGCCGTCAATAAGCACCGCTATTACAGCTAATGCTTGCACTATATTTTGTGTGCCGTGAAATAAAATTAACGAATGACCCAATAAAGTTGGTCTTCAATTTATTTTCCGCCTATAATGGCTGTTAAACGAGAAAAAACAAAAAAGAACTGTAGTAGGTTTCATGTATATGGAAATGCAAAAGCACGTGTACCTTACACTTCTTATATAAACAAGCATTTTAACAGTAAGAATCGGTTAGTAAGATGTAAAAAAATAGAAAGAAATGTATATTTTCTTTCAACATTCAACAAATCACAAAATTGAAGCACATGAGTAAAAATCAATCAGTGCCGGTCCAAGCCAAGACTAGACAAGGAGTAGATTTGTTCTTATATATTCTGCCCAACTGATTATTGGTACAATTCCTGACAATTAAATATATAATTGTAAAGCCTTGAGATTAAATATGATATCTTTATTGTGGTAGCTTCATAGTGTCGGCTGAGAGTAGCACTAACACATTTCTTCTCGCGGTTGTCGTAAGAGGTGACGGGGACTGGGGCTTTTCAAGTGATCTTTTGCGATGCGGTTGGTGACGTAAGTATATAGTATATGTGTGTATGATATTGTGGTATTTTTTGTTGCCACTCATTTTACACTTATTATATTGATTACTACTCCCAGTTAATCAGACATACAAAGAACATGAAAATAAAGAAAAAATAATATTAACTGCACTTCTTTTAATCGTTAGTCACACAAGATCTTTTCATCTACACATAACTTCGTCATTTGTTTCAGACTTCCAGCAAAAACGGCGGGCTGATTATGTATCTTTAGCGACCGCGATTGTGTCGCAAGTGGCAATATTGTCGCTGTCAAAAGTGTCAGATCACATACAAATTTATGACATTGACAACGACAATCGTGCAACTTGCGACACAATCGTCACTCGCAAAAGATACATAATCAGGGGGCGGTTCTTCTTGCTCCATTAGCGACGAAATGTTTACTTAACACCTTTTTACGTTTTCTTTTTGTTCATCTCACATGTCGTCCTCATTACACACCATATGAAAGAGAGTAGCACTGAAATTCTGTCCATTCAGTTGAATAAAGCCGCAAAAATACGTGTCATTATGAAGAGGCGCCATTACTACTAGACCAATTGCATTGAAACTGTACTGGTATTAGCTGAGAGATACCATATTATTACATATTTGATCTGTAATTTGGATTGAAAACACGTTCACATACATACAAGTTGCAATTACAATACTACCTAATTGCAGTAGGCATACAACAACTTTCAATAGTTGTAAAATTTCTGTATTTGCTCCTTATCTATCTATCTATCTATACTTATAATAAATCTGTAGAGAGGTCAATTCTGTACATGAAATATATTTTCAAAATAACTATCAGGGGGTGATAAGTGATCGATACTGATGCCAAAAATGCAATCGGTAAAATTTTTGTCTGTCTGTCTGTCTGTCTGTCTGTCGGTTTGTATGTTCCATATGGAAACAAAAACTACTCGACGGATTTTAACGAAACTTGGCACAATTATTTTTTATACTTCTGGGCAGGTTATGGAATACTTTTTAAAAGAGTAGTGAAGGGGAATTTTGGGAAATTTTGGGAAAACGAGAGAAATTATTCAATTTTTAAGCTTTCGTCGCGTGTACAGCCTTAATAATTAAAGTAACATAGAAATCATGTATTGCGGAAATGTTCTCCATAAAATTATCAAAACAACAATATCCCGCAACAGCATATGTCTATCTTTTATGGTTGACTCACAATAACACGTGTAACTCCTGATAGCTTAGCAGTTCGGAGCATTCTGATTATATTTGTTTATTCTTACGTTTATTATACTCTCATTCATCCCTCATTTAAAAAATTAACATTATTACCTATTCAATGGAAAAAGAATCATAGAAATCGGTAGAGAAACACCAAAATTATACATGAAATAAGCCATTGCGCCCGTGACCAAAACCAAATCCTTACTAATTTACATATTAAATACTAGATGGCGCCAGTAGTTGGTATGGTTTCTTTTTTAACTCGCTTATATTAGTTTCACCTGTATGTATGTATGTAACCGACTCCTTTAAACTCGATTTTGACCCACTTTAAACGGACCGATTTAAATTCAAATTTGTACACTTATCGAGAATCAGGGACAGTATAATATTTTTATAGTTTCATCCCATCATCCTTTTTAGGGTCGCCAGGATTAAATAATTTCAAATAATTCAGTAGTAAATAGTTAAAAATAAATATAGATTGAAAAAACTAAAAAACACGCTTTTAAAGCACATCAAACTAAAAAGTGAAAAGTAATTCCTAATATAAGCTGAAAGCGGTAATGAACAAAACATACTGGTATTATTGTGAAAAGGCGTGGGGCGCTCTGTGCCATATTTTTCGTCTATCGAGCTAAGTTGATATAAATACTTCATAGTGTTTCAAATCAACTTAAAAATTGGAGATTATGAACCGTTCATAAAAGCGCATTCAAAATCACAAAGCCACACCACACTTCTATAAGTTGCAATCATTGCGCTAAATTTCAGAAAGCTTGAGCAGTTATTAAAGAAATCTTACATATTAAAACTACATCGCTACCCGTGCGAAGCTGGGCCGATCCACTAATCAAATATATACAGAAATGTTGGTTTTTTCTAACGTCAGAATTGCTTTTGTTTCTTACATAACATAACATAACATAACATAACATAAACGTTCACGCCGAATATCCCCGAAGGGGTTGGCAGAGGTACTAATACTTCTGAACATCACGTGACTTTGTCACCTGGTGTTCAGAGTACCCACGTTTTGCATGGACATTGTACTCACGTGATAGGGGGCATTGTTTCTTATAAACTGATTATTTGACTATCTCTGAAAGATTTGATTTACTTCCTCAATAATTACGTTTTACCACTTTATTTCATAAAACTTTTAAAATTTACTAAAATACGTAGATATTACTCAGAGCTTTCCTCGGCGCTTCGTAAAAGCACTTTCCTATACAGTTAAGTCAACTAACTGACTTATAGTTGGTTGAAATTAATTTATGTATCATGCAGTGTGAAAACTTATAATAAGCTTACGTTATATTATGTAAAATATCTACATGAAAGCTCACTTATTAGCTAGATAAGATGATAAAAGTAGATGAATATATTTTCTAATAAACTTATTGCCTTGTGTTATTATGTGGAATCCAAATCTTATGATGAGTTTCATTGCAGAAGTGAAAAGAGCTCGAGAAGATTGTAGATTAATACTTTCATTATCCGACAAAATATTACTCGTATTAATAATCTCTGCCATATGGTGCTATCTATCATTAAGCATTCAAAAGTGTGTTTCAGTTTTTTTAAACTATATTTATTTTTAACTTTTGAGAACTGAATCATTTGAAATTATTTAATCTTGGCGACCCTAATCAGGATGATTACCTAACCCATGAAATTATGGTATTGTCCCTGAGTTCGGGAAGCTGCGCCATATCTTCTCGTCCAAAATTCCGCAGAGTCTAAAGACAAAGGTCTTTGAACAATGTGTGTTGCCACTCATGCCTTACGGCACAGAGATCTCATGCACTCATGCCTCTATCAATGGGCCTCATTAGAAGGCTCCGAGTCACCCAAAGGGCAATGGAGAGGGCTATGTTAGAAGTTTCACTATGCGATCGAATCCGCAACGACGAGATCCGTAGAAGAACAGGGGTCACTGACATAGCCCGAAGAATTACCAAACTGAAGTGGCAATGGGCAGGGCACATTGCAGTGGTTCTGGAGTGGCGGCCACGTACCGGACGACGCTGTGTGGGTAGGCCTCCCACAAGGTGGACCGACGACTTGGTCAAGATCGCGGGAAGCCGATGGATGAGGGCAGCACAGGACCGGTCGTTGTGGAGATCTTTGGGGGAGGCCTTTGCCAGCAGTGGACGTCTATAGGCTGATCATAATGATAATGATGAGTCCCGATAAGTTTAAAAGTTTTTTAAATTAAATAGAGAGTGTCCTAAAAAGGCAGGCGTCCGAAATATGAAGAATAAAAGAGCACCCGATAGGGTGAATAACCTAATAATGAACACATTATCAAGAAAGAAAGACTTTCCTCATTGACACACTAATGACAATTAAAAAATGGTTATTATAATAATTATTAAAAAATATAGAGATATACGTACATATATTTAGTAAAACAGAATATATAAAACAGAAATACAATCGACTTTTCATAAAATAATAAATATATATAATATATAAAATGATTATAGAAACACACATATGACTTCGAAAAATCTCTTTCGTTTTGTCTTAACTCAGGATTTGGAACCCATGCCTCTCTGCACTAGGCACTGAGTTCTATTCCACGTAGCTACTGATCTTGCATAAAAGTTTAAAAAATAATAAATAGTTGTTACAAAATATTGAGAACGTTGAACATCGCAACTAGATTAAGTCTGATAACTCGAATCTTTTGTAAGAAACATTACGGCAAGCATTCGAACATTTTCAGTTGGCAGAGTGGGGAAGAGCGGGGAGGTTAGATGAATGGCTTTCAATATGAAATTGAATTCCGTGGTTCATTGCTTTCCAATTTGTTGCGCGATCGTGTCACCATTTACCCCTGACGCGGGGAAGAACTTAGTTTTTCCGTCGGTTGCGGAATCGGAAATTTATCACTTTTAGTAACTGTGTGTGCTGACTAGGAAATTCGATCTAATTGCACTTTGGTCGTGGCGTCGTAATGGAATAAATGAAAAGTTTTGAGTTCCGAGTTTCGATATTGGTGTAAATGATTTGGGCAAAATATAATGAATCGCGATCACATGAACGACCATTATAATTTAAATGTGCAATATCGTTATTTATTGGATTGGTAACAGTAGAAGAAAATATTATGCATTTAGGATCAAAAAAATTAATAGTCTGAACCACAGAAGAGGGAATCGGAAAAGACTCGACGTAAATGCTGTATTGCATCACCAGATTTTTTTTTTCAAGTATTGGTTTTGCAGCAATGCTATAATTAAGTTTAACAAAAGTAGCTCAATAAACCATACAGTCAAAAACCTTTAATTTGGATATAATTATGGATTGGAGCGAAGCTTTTATCATTATTACTTTATTTTCAAATATTATTTAACATTCCTGTTATTTGAGAATACATATTTGAATTATTTATTATTTATTTATTTATTTTGGATAAACAACAGACACAAACAAAATACATTATTTCTAATTAAATTACATGGTGAAATCAGTCTGTATCCAGAATTGTTCATCACAGAATATGTACATTTCTATTATTATTCTATTTTATCTTATCATTGTACGAGGGGCATGCCAAAAGAAGTTAGATACCTTAGATACCCTTTTCTCATCTAATTGACATTGACAAGCTATACACCATCTTATATGCTGGTTTTTTATTGACATATTTGAATATTTGTCGTGTAGTGCCGGCTTAGAATGTCGCTACCCCTTTCTACCCACGGGTGTCGTAAGAGGCGACTAAGGGTATTGGTGCTTTTAAGGGATTTTTGGGCGATGCGGTTGGAGACCCATCACCAACCTTTATTTTACCATCTTTTCCCCACTTAACTTTCCAAAAGTGGCTGAGGAATTTCTAATTCCTTAGCTCTGGCTACCTCATCTAGGGATTTATAGCCGTGAGTATATGTATGTATGTATATTTGAATATAGAACACACTTCTTTTATTATTTTTTTATTTGAATGAGCATCATTTTTCCGAGAATCTGGCGGGAATTCACTTGCAACAATGTAGCTCAGTCGACGTGATTTTCGCGCTATGATTTATTATGACTTTAAAAAAGGTTTAAAGCCTCAAGAATATTTTGAACTTTTGTCTTCTACTTTTGATGAGTCTGCTTGTTCCCGAGCAACAGTATTCAATTGGTTTGCTGAATTTAAAAGAGGACGGGGATGTCTCGAAGATGAAGCGAAGGCAGGACGGCTGCCAACCGCGGTCACGCAAGAAAACGTTCAAGCAGTCGAAAAACTAAGTCGCAAAAACCGACGAATTTCATATGTAGAGCTAGAGCGAGAACTAGGAATTGGAACAGCAACAATGCAAATCACAATTCACGACCACCTTTCTCTCCGTAAATGTTGTTCGAGATGGGTGCCGCACAAACTTACCGATGAGCAGAAAGACCGTCGGGTGGATTGGTGCCTATTCATGATAGATAAAATAAACGGAGGCGAGAAAAAACGTATTTGATATACTGACTGGTGACGAAACATGGCTATAAAACTATGATCCCGAATCAAAGCGACAGTCGACTGTATGGTGCTTTGAAGACGAGCCAACTCCAACGAAATGTCGCCGTGCACGTTGTTTGTACAAGTGTATGCGTGTATGTGTGTGGGGGGGGGGGATTTGTGTTTATGTATGTGTGTGTGTCATATACTAGAATTGTTCATTTAATGGTATCATAACTAACACCAACAGCAAAGACATGCAATGCAAAAATGCATCCAAGGCGAAAAGATTGGTAAATACAACGCAACGGACTTGTCGTTAAAACATAGAGTTTTGTTGTGATGGTAGTGTATTCTCAGACATCTTTATAATTTGCAGAAATACTTTCACGCTGCAGAATGACGATATAAAAAATAATAAACTTAATTAATATCCTTGCCACAAAACCAAGCCGAGTGCGTTCGGAAGTAAATCGAGAAGTCGAGTAGGATATCCGATATTAAGTTGTTAGGTACAGCTGGTGTCGTATGGACAATCGTTACGGTAATACCATTCAACGATTATTACAAGACCCTGGGAGGCAATCCGAGCCTTGTTTGTAGTAATGAAACACCTCCCCCTGACCTGCGGCTGTTTTAGTCGCCATTTAACATCAATGTATATTACTGCCGTATCTTGAGAGCCATTTAGTTTGAATATTCCGTTTCTATTCACTTAAGTTTTAGTATGTCAATTTTAGAATTGTCTACTGATATTTAGCAATTTCGTTGGTGTATGAAAGGGCTTGGTCTTGAATGCAGGCAGCTTAGGTTTGATTCCCGATCAAATTAAGACGACTAATAATGAAAAAAGAAGGATATTTATTGCTATAAAGTTTTACATCATATAAAATGAATAAAAACAAACCTAGATTAAGTTCAACTAAATTATTACATGCTTGAATTTTTTTAATGGACTCAAGACTCAAACGTTCACGCGCAATATCCCCGAAGTGGTTGGCAGAGGTACTAATACTTCTGAACATCATGTGACATTGTCACCTTGTGTTCAGAGTACCCACGTTTTGTTTGGACAGTGTACTCACGTGATAGCGGGCAGGTCTATCGCCGTTTTGTACAAATACACTGTCATATGACTAAATACAACTCAGCCATGTGGGTTTCCTCACGATGTTTTCCCTCACCGTTAACGACCATGATAAATTAATTAATATTATTATACATAATTATATTTAAAATGGAAAGTATACAAAACAATGGTTTTTTAAGATTTGTTAATAAAAACCACTGAAAACATGTCGCAAAGCTTGCCATAACATGCGCAGCAACGAATGAGCGGTTGACCTATCATTATCAACTACTCCATAGGATGTCTAAAGTTTATGTGTGTGAGAGAATGTGTGTATGTTTTACCGGCAATCACTTTATAACTTATTTACTAGTGCAGATAGCGTAGAAATCCCATTTAATACGCCAGGATACTTTACTTCTATTACTTTATCATATCTTACATCATTATTTTATCTTCTATAACATCTATCTCTATTACTTTTATTTTAGATCAATACCTTATATATTTGTTAATTATGTAAGTATGCAGTACAATTTGTTATTTATAAAGACTAAAGGAAGAAAGTTTTCTCCTATTTCTGATGGAATTGATAGAAACAAAATAATACAGCAATGATATCCATCATTTTAATGTACTATGGTATAAAATCAAACGCTACGCTTAAGTGTCGGCTAAACCAAGAAAAAAGTTTGATTGATTTCATTGTTTTTGTTATTGTGTCCTGAATGGCCCAAAAAATAAGACATTGGGAATGAAATTTGTAGGATAAAATAATCTGGGCTCTGGAATAGTGGATCATTATTTAATTGCCCTTTTTCCAATACAGGGTAAACTAGAGCCTCTCGATTATACACACATCTATAACTAAGCATGGTTTTAATTGCTTTATCAGGCTGTCTTGTTACAAACAACCAATTAAGAAATAAAGGAGTGGTCATTTTAACCACCCTAATTATTAAGATTCAGCTTTTTATTTACGTTGATAAAATAAAACCAAAATAATATATACACACTACAGACTTAATAATTTTTACACTCTGTTCTATAGCGGATATACATTTATTCCATCTAACATGCAACCATGCAACCATGATAGTCCAATGATGGGTAGAACACCCGCCCGTTAAAATAGACAGGCGTGATTTCAAATGGTTCGGGCCAACACCAATGTCTTGTAATTGAAACAACTATTGATTTTCGGATATTTTAATCGCGTGTTATTTCATTATTTTTAAAGCCCGACGTTTCGAAAACTTTTCAGTTATCATGGTCACGGGAAGACTGAGGTGTTATTTGTCATTATACAGTACTATAAAATTATTAATATTAACTACCTTCACAAAATTTTAAGTTAAATTTTAAGTTACACGCGATTAAAATATCCGAAAATCAATAGAGTGAGTACACTGTTCAAGCAAAACGTTTGGGTCTTCGAGTCTATCTTACATCAGCATAATACAAATTATTACTATTTTTAATTTAATTATTTGTTAATTTATAAATTTTAATTTGATATATCAAATTGAAAATGGCGGATGGTCAATGTACATATTCTAAATATTTTTAAGGACAAAAGCATGGTGTGGCTTAGATTTGCGATATTTCGTAAAATTACATACATACATACATATACTCACGGCTATAAATCCCTAGAAGGGGTAGCCACAGCTAAGGAACTAGAAGTTCCTCAGCCACTTTTGGAAAGTTGAGTGGGGAAAAGATGGCAAAATAAAGGATGTTGGTGATGGGTCTCCAACCGCATCGCCCAAAAATTCGTAAAATTGTAATTTGAAAATTATTTTTATCTAGATTAATACGCAATACAAGTACGCAAGTTTTATGGAAATTTTACTGACGGAGGACGAATTATTCATCCGTATAATTTATCTATGGATCGTGAGTAGGGCTGTTTTTAATAAATTATGCCATTAAAATACATAAAATCTATGACAAATATCCATACATTACCATATGTATTAGACTGAATAAATACAGTACCATATGTACATACATACATACATATACTCACGGCTATATTTCCCTAGAAGGGGTAACCAGAGCTAAGGAATTATAAATTCCTCAGCCACTTTTGGAAGTTGAGTGGGGAAAAGATGGTAAGAATAAAGGTTTTTGGTGATGGCTCTCAAATCCATTCAAAAAATCCAATAAAAAGCCCCAATACCCTACCATAAATACCATATACAGTACCATATGTAGTAGACTTAAAATGCGTGTGCATTATATTCTTTTATTTAATATCAGTCTGTGAGTAGTTTTTTTTTCTTTAATATTATTTGTCTGAACAAGTAAGTTATCTTATGGTTTACTAAAATAATGCTAGAATTTCAAACATGTGACGCGCTCTCGAAAAATATGCCACTATCCTAATACTTTCACATTAGCAAATAAAACCACCAAATTTGTTATAGCACACCTAGATTCCTACCTATTTTCAAATTATTAGGTTTGCGAAATCCTTTTAAAGTATAAATGATTTAACCTGATTGGAGAAATCAAGACTCTACTGAATGCTTTTAGCTCAAAGCATTGAAGCTGCCTCACAAAAGAATGCATTACAGTAAATCTTAAGGTAAAGAAAAAAGTTCTTTTAATTCAAGATCGGAAGCTCACTTCAAAGTTTGGAAGCAATATTCGTAGCAAGCAATTTCTTTATACAAAAGATGATTAATTTTTGGCGCTTTTAATTATGATCGTTTTCGTGAAGCGAGTCAACAGAACTGCTGATTGAGAGATTTGCTATCGAATCTGATAAAAAATTACAGGAAATATCACGTCCGTATTCCTTTTTAAGTATCAAAATTAAGAAGACGAGATTTTATAACTAAGCCCTATTTTATTATTCACTAGTAAATTTCACGATATCCGACGTATTACTTACACTAGTTTTATTTGGATATGTCTTCTTTTTGATGGACATAAAGTTAATAACTTACTTAACGTGTGTCTTGGCTTATTTAAAAAAAACAGCACTTTATGTTGATTTGGAATTGAAAAAAAAACGTAGTAGTTACCAAGACAGAGCAGAGAGCAAGATTAGGCATTGTAATTACGGCGCTTCTAGTTATTCTCTGTTAAATTAATATTGTTTTCAATAATACTGGCGATAGATGTGGCCATTTACAAGAAGAGCGGAGGAAATATCATATACGAAATGATTAATCCATTTATCCAACGCTAGTTAAACCTGCATTCAAAAAAAGTTATAGCTCTTGCACAATTCATTAACTCCCGACCCTGGCAAGCGCTAGCTTCGGAATAATTTCCTTTGACAGTGGCAAGCACAAGCAAATCTAAATTTAATTACAAATATCATTACAAATGCAAAGTCAGACACGCCCGGCTTCGCCCGCACGAAAACATCGTTCTTGCGGCCCCACAATTCCTAAGCTGGTTGCGTTGCAAATTGCAACAACAGTAATAATTTAGATTTAATATTAACAGGACTCGCTTTGTTAGTGGGCCCGTAACTTAAGCGATACAATTGTTCTGCGGCTGGCCGTTGTTTCGAGCGTCGTGAGCTGGTCATAAACGCGACGTAGCCATTGTGCTGAACAGTGCACAGTGCTGCTCACTGCTCACTTCCTCGACAAAACGCGAGATACGCCTGATGAATGTTCACAATTTACACTCAGCAAATTGCATCAAACATTCTGCTCACTCACCGCGCTTAGCAAAACTTTCACAATTGAATCGTGATATCTTTTGTTTCATTCCGAACGAAATCTTTAAACTTCAGCGTTTCTTGTGTTAGGTTTACGATTTCTTTTAAAGTAATGGGCTCAGTATTTACGCTGTAGACACCCTTTTCACTCACCCTTTTTCCTTATCATTACAATTCCATAGTACAACTTAGTATGAGCATTAATGTAACCTTTTAAAGAATGCCAATATTAATACTTTAACTTCATACTTGTATCATTACCTGTTTATACCATATGAGATGGTGGTTCAATACAAGATGATACAGTTTTGATGGACAAACGACTGAGAGGGTAACGAAAAACATCTATTGAGCATGATATTCCTCTGTACGAAACTCAATTGACTTGATAATTTATATTTTATTGTTTTTTATCTCAATATTTTTTAATTAGTGTCATTGTGAACTTGTCAACATGGATAACATAATACTAGTTACAAACACGTCCTCAGTAGAATCATTTGCCTACAAAGTCCAAATTAGCTACGGAGATACGAACATTTTCAACAAACTAATAAAACTTCCAGTATCGTGACTGTCACCAGCCGAGCCTAGAATAATAACAGCATGTTTATATGTTATTCATTAATTCCTTTCATAAGTAAAAACCATACGAGTAGCCTCAAGAGGATTGTTTGTAATTAGTGTTGGTAACATTATAGAAATTGTTTTTTTATATGAAATTATATAATTATTATTTTTATAATTATATGATGGGTAGGCAGAAGCTTCAGGCTTAGATATTCTACAGCAATTTTTGGAAGTGCAATTATTAAGCATGGTTGGTATCGAGCTCCACCTACATTACCCTACAATCTCTCTGTTTAACATCCCTAAAGCCCTAAGCTGCTCGAACGACATTCGTAGGAAGAAATAGATAATTGCTTATATGAGCAGACTATCACAGCTGCCAATTTGACTATTAATAATAAGAATAATTGAAGATATTCTCATTAAGTTAAGCTGTGTAGTGTCGGCTTAGAATAGCACTACCCCATTTCTTCCAGTGGGCGTACGTAAGAGGCGACTAATGGTATTGGGGCTTTTAAGGGATTTTTGGGCGATGTGGTTGGAGACCCATCACCAAAACCCTTTATTCTTACCATCTTTTTCCCGCTTAACTTTCCGAAAGTGGCTGAGGAATTTCTTATTCCTTAGCTCTGACTACCCCTTCTAGGGAATTATTGCCGTGAGTATATGTATGTATGTATTTTCATTAAATCAGTCGGCTCGAATAACATAGATGAATACTGTATTGTATGTAATTGATTAAGCCAAACTATTTAAATGTTTCTAAAAAAAATAAAAAAATCAATTTTATTTGTGCAAGATTTAGAAACGCATATTTGATAATATTGTTTGTTTGAAAATATGTTACAACAATACTGTTGATTTCATTTTTTTTTTTTTTGTATAACGTTATAAAATACTGGTGCTGGCTGAAAACCAGCGTGCTTCAGCTGATGTGTCCTGCGAGATACGCAGCTGAGGCACATATGCTGAGCCAGAACCAATTCGGCATCCTTTGTAATTCATCCAACGATTGTAATATTATTATTTTATTGCCAAATAAATTATTTTTCTTTCTTTCTTTCTTTCTTGTATTCTTCAAGAGAAAACTAATAAAAACTAAACGTTGCATAGACTTATCTCCAAAATGCACACATTCCTCCCCACTAATCCCTCGTTGTTTATCCACAGATCTATTTTCTTTTGTACTCATCGAACTCCTTACTCTATAAGAAGAAAAATGAATCTTCGTCTCATGATAGCTTTATATCATGTCTTCTCTTTGAGTATCGCACGAGGCAACAAAGGTATAGTTTATGAGATTCGTTTAAGTAATTGGGTGCCAATAATTGAGACATATAC
This sequence comes from Bedellia somnulentella, assembly GCA_963576735.1. Taxonomy (NCBI): domain Eukaryota; kingdom Metazoa; phylum Arthropoda; class Insecta; order Lepidoptera; family Bedelliidae; genus Bedellia; species Bedellia somnulentella. The sequence continues at coordinate 12,513,508 of OY755179.1, forward strand.
ATACATACATACATACATATTCTCACGGCTGTTAATCCCACGAAGGGGTAGCCAGAGCTAAGGAATTAGAAAATTCCTCAGCCTCTTTTGGAAATGTGAGTGGGGAAAAGATGGTAGAAAAAAAGGTTGTTGGTGATGGGTCTCCAACCGCATCGCCCGAAAATCCCTTAAAAGCCCCAATACCGTTAGTCGCCTTTTACGTACACCCACGGAAGAAATGGGGTAGTGCTATTCTAAGCCGACACTACACATATAGTTCCTTATTTATTCCAAAATAAATAGTTATTGCTTTTGACGCTACATACTTAAACTGTAAGTTTATACAACTGTATGTGCTATTTAACTAGCTTAGTAAAATCGTGTCGTATTCAAGTTTAGATGAATTGCCCTCAAGTTCTTCAGCGAACACCAAACTTTAGCGACTTTCTATTCTACCTTAGCGACTACCATTTAGTGTGTAGAAGAAGTGCAGTTTTAGAAAGGAAATTTTAGACAATCCCAACTTGCGCTGTAGAACATCCTGTTTCAAAGTTTTCTTCGACTTGGAGCTACTTTAAAGTGAAATGTGTGTTAAATTAAACGTACTTCTGCGGAATTATACATTAAAACGTACCAAAATGTTCTTGACTACAGCTGCAGTATTCGGAAAGTTTATATACCCAAGACTATGATTACATTTGAGAGTCAACTATTATGAATATTGTATATTACAGTAAAAAATACGGGACTGATGGGATAAACTCCCACGACCATAAAATTATTCAAACCTTAATATTTTGGGGTTGAACATATTTCGTTTCAAGTGTATTCCTACAGATAGTTATGTATAGTTTTTGCTACAAATCTACTCTCTTCTTCAATACTTACATCAACAAAGTGAACTCCTGTAACAAAACCATCAATGTCGTATTCAAACTAATAAAGTTAAGTCAGAAGCACACCGCCAATTTCTCACCTCTGAAGATAGCATAGAGCAAGTACACAGGAAAATTGAAATTTACCTACCCCAGCTAACACTCCGCTCGTTTCAAAGTCGACTTCGGTCCTCGGATATATTAATCTGCGAAACTATCTCATAGATTTTACGATAAGCGCTGTGCTCATTCGTATTATGCACCGAAACGTTATCTATTACAAAGTACACTCAAACCATTCAGGGAGCGAGCTCCTAGCGAAACCAGTTGGCCTTAATAAAGATATATGAGCCAATAAGTGTGCTAGTATGCTATGAAATTTCAGCAAACGTGCTAAGAATGCTACTGAAATGTGTGATGTATGTATTGTATAGGTCGGAAGAAGGGCAGTTTGTTTATTTTCTTTCTTAGTGAAGCGTGTGGCTATCCCGGCTTATCGCCTCGAGGCAGGCGGCCGCGGGCGCGTACCACATATAAGTATGTCTCGGTGTGCCCGCTCTACCTCACGCCTCTATTTGGGATATAAATCATGGAAAGCACATATCCCCTTTCCGCGAAAATGCTCTGGGGAAAATATAGCTTTTCGATTTTCTGAAGAGTGTATAATATTGATAAGTTAAATAGTATAAGTTTAGTTAGTTAAGTTAAGTAGTTTAAATAGTTTTAGTTTTTGGTTTTTACAGATATGGTTCGATTTATTTTTTTGTTTTTTATTTGAGCTCAAGTTTTCTAGCTCAATATATAGTGATTATCGGTTAGGTACATAGAAAAGCATAAAGAAGGTTAATACAGAAGCAATCGATGAAATAATTTTAAATTAATCGAATGGAAAAGTGACGAACCTTAATCGATTCATGTCTGTCTGTCTGGGTGTGTAATTGTAGAAATATTCAAAACATGTATGTCCGGAACTATTAAGATGACGCAGTTGAACGTATACGATGACGTATTGCTTTACAAAATATGTGGTTTATTTATTCTTAAACTCAATTAATGAAACCGTAAAAAAAGCGACATGATAGTCCAGTGGATAGAACACCCGCCCGAAAAACAGAAGGGCGTGAGTTCCAACCCTGGGACGGGCCTACACCAATTTGTCTTTTCTAAAGTCATATGTGTGGTTAATTTATCATGGTTGCTAACGGTGAGGGAAAACATCGTGAGGAAACCCACATGGCTAAGTTGTACTTAGTCATGTGACAGTGTATTCGTACAAAACGGCGATAGGCCTGCCCCCTATCACGTGAGTACACTGTCTAAGCAAAACGTGGGTACCTTCTCTGGAAACTAGATGGCGCTTGCCATGTGAGTTCAGGAGTATTGGTACCTCTGCCAACCCCTTCGGGGATAAACGGCGTGAACGTTTATGTTATGTTATGTTATGTAAAAAAAACTCGGTTGTATGTTTTAGACAGGTCTATAAAAAATATATTAAGCTTTATATATCTACAATATTTTCTTAAAAATGAATCGTATGAAAGAACAAAAATTCTAAAACAAGATAAAATGCGTCCCCGTTTTTATATTTTTTTATAAAAAGATGCATTTTGATAACATTTTTCTAAATAAATTCTTTTTTAATATAATACAACTTTGAAACATAAAATATATGAAAAAACAGAATTGATTTTGCATTTTAATCGTCGTTTCAATGAGGAGAGGATTAATTAAAATACCAACTTTTCATGCGAGCGATAACCTTAAAATAATCCTTTTTTAATTATGCGTCATATAGATATCCCTAACTTAATAATTAATGTTTATGTAATTGGCTGGTCTTCCAACAATACACACATAAAAAAACAAATACAGAACTCTAGAATCAGAATTTCACCATCATCAGAAGTAGTTGAGTGGTAAAGATTGTAAAGGATGGTTGGTTATTTCTTTGTATATGTTTATTGTTTTTAGATATTTATGTGACCTAATTTTATGTGAATAATCCTGATTGTACGGTAAAGTAAACCTGTTGCATCTAAAATATATCTTCTGAGCGAATTTCAATAGTCCAACTCTCACGATTCATGAAATGCAGCTAGTTGATAGACGAACAGCTAACGAAAGCTTCATCTGGTTCTGAATCACCTTTTTGTTACTGTCTGAAAAATACATCATCATCACAGCAAACATATATTCCCAACGAGGGACTCGGGCCTACCCCAAATAGGGCGATTTGGCCATGGTCAATCACGTTGCCTAACCGGGACCGATGGTAAACGTACCAACCAAACCATGGAATTGTTTCATATCCAGGTAATTTTTAGAGTGTCCTACCAAATTTAGCATAATCTCGCCTGATTGAACCTAAGACCTACGGATTGAGAACCCTTCCGAGAGTTCCAGGACATTCCTTTTTATGTATTTATTCCTTATAACGAAATAGTTCGTAATAGTTAGTCAGTACATGTGATATATTTTTGTATAATGACAGAAATTATAAATCTCAACAATATCGCACTGTATCAAACCTTATATAATTTTATGTTCTTCCCAAATCGAACAGAAAGATAAAAATATAAAGTAGTATCAAGAGAGCCCCTTCGTGTATAATTTAGTTGACGTGACTTTATCATAAAATCGTGAATCGAAGTCTTAGTTCGATACTGTTTTATGAGCTCACACAATTTACAATATCCTTCATTTTATATGGACTCGTTGCGATATGAGAATAATTCTATAAGAATCATTTTTATATTTAACTAGCTGACCTGACAGACTCCGTACTGTCAAAAGTGTAGACTTTCACGTCGTCAAATTGAAATATTTAACTGACCCGTTAAGGGTCTCCGTCATGCGATGACAAAATAGGTGTTTTTCATAGTGTCCTCACATTTTATTTATACTTTACAAATTTTAAGTTTATAAGTCTAGTAGTTTCTAATTTTTTAAGAAATTTGTAATTTTTTAAGAAAATGGATTGAACACCGAATTTTTCCGTATTAAAAAGTGTCTTAGATTTTAGTTGGGATTATTTACCTATCTTCAAGTTAAATTATAATTAAATACGTTCTGTGCAAAAGGCTACATTTAGCTACAAATACACAAACATCAAAACATCTAAATTTTCCCATTTATAATATTAATAGGATAAGGCTTAAGCATAAGCTCCTCGCGCGGGTCACCTCGCTCGCCGGCCAGCGCAGCGTCTTGTCTTGCGCTTCACGCACGCGTGTCAATTTTGTTTTAAAGTAATCTTAAAATTGTGCTATCTTCCAATATATTTTTTTAAATTAAGTGATGTCAAGGAGAGTTTTGTTTGCAATTAAATACTCTTTACCAACAACATATTTATTTGGATAAGGATTAATATTATGTTAATAAAACATTATGCCAAATAATGGTGAGTCGATCTTAAAAGATAGACATGTACATGTGTATATCGCGGCCATTTTTTAGATAATTTGATGAGAAATAATTATTTAATTTATAATTTTTGTATAACTTAAGCCGTTTACGCAGCGCGTATTATCCCCGTTTTTGCAACATTTTTCACTGATGCTTTGCTCCTAATAGTTGCAGCGTGATAATATATAGCCTTGAACCTTCCTCAATAAATGGACTATTCAACACAAAAAGATTTTTTAATTTGATTGGACAGTTCCTGAGCGTTCAAACAAACAAACAAACTCTTCAGCTTTATAATATTAGTGTTTAGTGTAGATTGTAAACTATTGGCTAATAATAAAATCTATTATATTAATTTCGAACTAAAAAGTTGTTGTTGGACCTTCAGCCTATGCGGTTTCAACTCTTTGTGAGGTAAAGGTGCGTACGTGAGAAACGGATATATTGTGACAAATCACATGTACCCTTTTATTGGTGGTCTTGAATAGTTCTTTTTTTAATCTCTCTCGATGGGTTTCGTTTGCATGAGCTAATTGCGTGATCAAAAACTTTGAATAAATGGTAGGAAATGTGTGGAAGAATAAGAGTAAGGTATTATATGAAAAGATCAAATATTAATGGATATAATTGGATCGCGCGAGGTCAGCTGGAATAGTACAGAGTGGCATTCAAGTAAAATGTACATAAGCACGTGTTCTATCTATTCTCCACAGCTCATATACGTCCCCACCAAGGGGCTCGAGCCTACCCCATATAAAGTTATTTGGCCTATGACCTTAGTCCACCACGCTGGCTAATTGCGGGTTGGCAGACTAACGACTACTATTGTAATAGTAGCCGGGACCGACGGCTTAACGTGCCCTCCGAAACACGGATTCATCTTAATTTTCGGATAATCAGGTGATTCAAGCCTGCAATATCCATCCAAATTGGGTTAAATCTTACAAATTAAATTTGTGAGTTTCTTAGTGTAACCTTCTTTTGTCGGTTAATAATTACGCAGGAACGCATTTACAAAATTTAATGTTTTAATAGACATACCATAGATTGATATTGCCATTATCGACTAACTGATGAAGAAACATGATTCTTACCATCATGGATCACCGTGGTCGTCTTCTACTGACATTATTGTCCACTTTAGATCTAACTAGTTAAAATGAATAAATAATCATTTATGCTGTATTCTGTGTAACCATCACCCACCAGATTACTCAAGCCTATTTTTCTGATTATTAATTATATTGAATATCATTACTATTTTGCACACTTCTGGTTCAAAACAAAATAACACAAGAAAACAAAGAAAATAACACGTACACGCCACAATAATAACAAAGTTTACTTCGAAGAGCCTTAAAAGCTTTTTTGTAAATACAAAAATATTCTAGATAGTTGCGCTTATACACTCTTATAGACTGCCTCTTCATATTCAGTATGTATATGGTAAATGGTGAGAGTGCGCTTTCACAAATTGAAAATCAATGAACCGCGGAATTCAATTTCATATTGAAAGCCATCTCTCACGTCGCCTCACAAGGAAAGGAACTGAGAGCACACTTAGTCCCCTCCCTCCCCTTTGACTGTTCTTTTCACACCTAACACTGAGTATCTCACCTCAATAAACTAGCCACGAAATGCTCTACGCGTTCATGAATTGAATAACCGAGTAGCTGGGAATTGAGAATGCCTTGTACTGTTTGAATTACAAACTATTTTGAAATGTATATAGGTATATATATTTGTATGCTTTGTTATTTAAAAAGGCTATTTATTCATTTTTATTTTTGCCAGCTGATATTTATTGTACAATGTTACCACATAGTTGTATTATTCGATTCAAATAGTGAAATAATATACATTCGTTCAACATATTCTCTCAGACCCCACTTTGCCAAAAAAAACCTTATATAGCCCTAATAACAAATGGGTCACTGCTATGCTGACAATACACAGCGCATTTAGAATTATTTCACTAATATACATTATATGTGTAATTTACTTAGCGAGTGTATCACAAAATGTCAGTAAGGCAGTGTTTTTTCACCAGATTCTTAAAAACCTCTTACACTATTCGTGAATTACAATACAAAATTGAGTAGTCTCGCAGTGATGGGAGAACAAAATCCAATGAGATTATTTCGAGATTTGGAGGGCACGTATAACTGTCGGTTGTAACCTATCATGGTAGAAGTCTGCAGTTTTCCAACTTTCACTAAATCATCGTTGTTGACTTAGCTTATAGATAAATGTCATGTTTTTATTTCTTTCATGTAACCCGGTACATACATACACATACTCACGGCTATAAATCCCTAGAAGGGGTAGCCAGAACTAAGGAATTATAAATGCCTCAGCAACCCGGTATTCGTAATATTAACTTGATATTAATGAACCGATCTTGAAACGTTTATGCATGTATATTTATTGTACCTTAAATTCAATATTATACTATAAAATAGTTAATATCGATCATCAATGCACAAATAGACCTCCAACACTAATCAATCAGACTGCAAACATAGCCTACCTACTATTATACGTTACCTACTCCACAATTTGCCTAATTACTTATCCTAATGTATCCCTTGACAGTATTGACATAATGGTTCACGGCACTATGCACTACCAAATATTCATTACAGGTAAAAATAATCAATGTACTTATAACCGATTTGTCTAATGTCGCTATGCAGTATATAGGGCTATAGTTTCAGTTGAAGTCTTACACAATGCTTCGTATCAATATTCTTCAACTTTTCTTTTATCGTCAAAAATTACAAGTTAAAAGCATTGTCTTTACATAAAATATACCTAATGACAGTCTCAATTAAACATTATCGTGTATCAGGGGAGGAAAATATTTAATATTCTTCTTCTTCTTCTAGTGCCTCTCCACTACTAGAGGTTGGCAGTCAGCTCCGAGTATCCCCTTTGGTCTTGGGCTAGGCAAAACAGGTCTTCGACGCCGGCTATGTTGGTCAATTTTCTGATGTTGGAGAGCCACGATGCCCTTCTTCTTCCGACGCTCCGTTTCCCTTCAATCTTTCCCATCATGACTACTTGAAGCAGTTGGTATCGATCGTGGCGGAGCACATGTCCCAAATACGCAACTTTACTTCTTTTGATGGTGGTCATGAGTTCTCGGGTTGTTCCGGCTCGTCTCAGAACTTCCACATTTGTGACTCTCTGGATCCAGCTAATCCTCAACATTTAATATTAAAACTTTAATTGTCCCATAGTCATTTCCGGTATCTATATAAATACATTAGTGCATTATTTGTCATGCACGGACGTATCAAGCCAGCTTTTCAGTGCATTTTATGTAATGCATGGACAGTTAAAGAGTTAAAAGATGATGAACGAGGGTATTAAGGAATTCTTTGGCTATCTATGTGACAGTTAGACTTATGTTTAAAGTTGTAGCGAAATCTTTGAATCTTACGCTCGAAATGTTTCTCGAAAACATATTTCGTCTAAACAAAATAACAAAATGGAAGCACGTAAACGCAACCAGTAATGCCAGTAGCCGGTCTCACATAGTTTCAGGATTATATTCAACGAGACGAAGCGTGGTCGCCATCTTAATACGTTAATTTAAACTTGGTCGAATTATCTCGGCGTACTTGTTGAATCTGTTTGCCGAAACAATACTACATAGTTATACTCGGATAGCATTATTAAGTGGATTTCGTGAATTTAAGATTTCTAAGTTTGGAGATTAATTTTGTTTTAAGTAAATTCTGCTCGTCATAACTTTTCATATATCCCCGTTGAGGGGTTTTTAGCTTACTCTGAATAGATTTTTAGAATCAATCTCACAGAGTGAATTTATGAGTGCAGCCCCCAAGTCCTTCGAGATTTTGATGGTAACAGTGCGAATTATATAAAACTATTTATTAACTCTTATATAGAGCTGGGTTAAAACTTGTGCAATTTCGAATCGATGTTCTTATATTATAGTTATTAAAAAACTAAAATTATATTTCAATTCATCGTGCTTGCAATATATTCCCCCGTAGTATTGGCAGAAGCACTAATAATCCTATTGATTGTATTTTCGCTAGAGTCTTTGCCAATGAAACCTTTCAGAAACTTTACCAACACACTTTAACTCATGTCCCAAAAAGTTGAGGTAATCCAGAGCTTAAGATATAGAAATTCCTCAGCCACTTTTTGGATTTGGTGGGGAAATGACACTAATAATAAACCATTATTAGTGTCACCACATTGTGTATGTGGTGATGTATCGCCACATTGCCCAACAATCACGTAAAAGCCCCGGTACCATAAGATGTCTCTTCCCTCGTCCCCGTCAGAGTTGTTACATCCAATCGTTTTATTTCCTCGCTTAGTGAAACGAGCCAAATGAAGCGATTCTACTGCTTCTTTTTCTTTAACACATCGCACATCTGCTGTGGAATCTCACACTAAAATACGCTTAAAAAAATCACGAGTGACGAAGAACCATACATGAAACCAGAAAAATCACTTGAAAGCGTTATAAAACAAACGAGCGTACACAATTTTGTTAATTGTAAATAAATTATACTATAGAATGAGTTTTACTAGAACCATAAAAAGTATGTTCCAATAAAACCAAGAGTTAACTAACGCCATCTATGAACGAACTGTGAAACTTCTATCAGTTTCAGCCCGAGTAATGCTGAGTTTTCCAGTAGGCGAAGCAGGTACAAATAGACACCTTTAAAATCTTTGGATGTTTTTTCAGTCGCATACTTAGGTTGCCCTTATCTCATTTGAAATTCTCCTCCTTCCCTCATCATATTTGAAAGTTAGGTTTGGAATAAAACCTGAAAATCTCGAGGGTTTCTATTCAGGCTTGCACGAAGAATAAAGCGGCATAGGGCGTAAATAACGCGACCTCTTGAAAAAAATGTTTCACGAAAATTACAGACACAAAAAACGTTGTAAGAAACCAATATACATAATAAATGCAACTATATTATTATTATTATTAAACACTTTATTGCATACAAATACAATGTTTTTATATAGGTACAGATCATTAGGTCTAAGTACACAAAGGCGGACTTATCGCCTTAACGCGATTTCTTCCAGTCAACCTTTATGGTGTGGAGAAACAAGTACAAAACTCTTAAACAGAAGTCATTGAAAATTAATATGCAAATAAAACCAAACTAAACTAAACACACACAACCTATTTACAACCCTAACCTAAATATTAATTTATATATCCAATATGTATAATAAAATAATTATATTAAATATACTTATTCTTTATAAATATACATACATATGTATATATATATATAACATAACATAAACGTTCACGCCGAATATCCCCGAAGGGGTTGGCAGAGGTACTAATACTTCTGAACATCACGTGACTTTGTCACCTGGTGTTCAGAGTACCCACGTTTTGCATGGACAGTGTAGTCACGTGATAGGGGGCAGGCCTATCGCCGTTTTGTACTAATACACTGACTAAGTGCAACTCAGCCATGTGGGTTTCCTCACGATGTTTTCCCTCACCGTTAACAACCATGATAAATTAACCACATATATGTCTTTAGAAAAGACAAATTGGTGTAGGCCCGACCCAGGATTTGAACACTAGTCGTTTGCACGATAACCGAGTGTTCTACCCACTGGGCTATCACGGTTGCTATATCAAATATTATATACATATATGTATATATATATATATATATATATTATACGTGTGTACGTATAATATATATATATATATATATATATATATATGTGTACGTATGTGTGTGTGTGTATTGAGTAACTAAAGCAAAAGAAAAATAGTGTACTACAATTCATTCAAAAACTATATTTTCATTTAACGTAACTTGCCCTATTGCCATTATATTATTTTTTTATAAAATGTGTATGCTAATAAGGCTAATTATACTCAATACACACACACACATACGTACACACATATATATATATACATATATATATATATATACATATATATATATATATATATATATATATATATATATATATATATATATATATGTCTTATAATCAGTTTTCTGAATTATAAAGTTGTTGATTAACCCCATAAATTTAAAAGTTAAGGACAACATACTATCGATCGCCACTATATACAATCCTGACAAATCTATTTTGCATCCCTCAGATTCATTGTTCTTATACATGATCTTTTATTCTTCTCACTTCAGAATCCCACCTTGGTAAGAACCTTTGACTATGAACACTATAGACAGAGTCATAATGCAACGGGAGAGTTACCTCTTTTAGATAGCAATATTTTTCCCTGTAATGTTGCGATCACTAGAAAACAATTACCCCAAAATAGTATAATCACCATTCTAAAAGCTACTTTTTAATTTAAAATTGATTACGTCAATTTATTGTTACGTCGTTTTATTTATTGTAAAGGTTTACTGTTTACTATATTATTTCCTGCAATTATATAATTATACATACTTGCTCCTAGTATTATACAATCTTTTTTGTTTAATTTTACCATTTATACTGATGTTTAATACACCGTGAAATCTAAAGCATTTTACTAACTATCAGGGATGAATCTTCCCATGATTACGAATAAATTTTTGTACGGGACTAACTTTGTTACTGGACAAAAAAAAACAGCTGTTCCATAAGTGCAAGTTATGTAAATATCATACGGGTCATCATGGGTATAGTGGGGTCTATGTTTGTATTTTGAAAAATAAAAGACAGCACTATTTTGTACATGAGTTTTATTGCATTATTTACTATTGACCTTTAAACAAAATCAGTTTCGTGTGAAAATTTCGAATTCATTCGTCTATTTCAGTCACATTTTTCAAAAGATGATGTATTCGTACATCTAAGTATTTTATATTTGGTTGATTTCCAATTGCATCTTCCAGTGGCCGCAATCCATTTTTCTCGTAGATTCGGGTCTTTAGGAAAACTGTAATGAATACGAAGAAATTAAATAAATATAACAAATTTATTACTTACTAATTCCGTAGATAACAATTGGAAATCATTCAGCGTCGCTATAGCGCGACGAAATTCATAATATACTCACTCATTAACATCAGTTTACTAATTTGAAAATTTTACCCTAACGACAGGGTAGGATGAAAAACGTGAATTATGGGAACACTGAGATACTGCATATTTTTAGGTTATGCTATTAAAAAATTGCTCAAAATAACTAAAGAAAATGCTAGTAATCTAGTTCAACGTAATTAACATTTGAATCACTTTTTTTCTGATCGCGCAATGTATTTATTATGTATTTATCTGTAGAAAAACATTAAAAAACTCACTCACTTCAGAAAGTCAATCCTTCGATGTGTTTTTCGCTGCGGCTTCCGCAGCCAAGCACGCTACACCCAACCATACCTCACTAAATAATAAGTTTGACTAATGGAGTCTCTTTTATCACAATAACAATATACAAATGAATAAAATCTTTCTCAAAATCAAAAGAAAACCAAAATCGCTCACAAGTCGACGCTTTGTTTGTCAAGCTTTAAAAGCGTGACATCAACAAAACGGGTTACGCGATAGAGATGACAATAAAGATTTTGTGTCTCTTTTTAACATATAAGAACTTAAATAAGGGCTTCTCTTTTTAAAATGGATGACGTAACATCGCTCTATCTATAGTGTTCATAATCAAAGGTAAGAACGTTATCAATTTGGTCTCAAAACGTCTTGCGTGACCAACAACTTCTGACAATTCCAGCCTCTCTCCACTTCTCTCCATGGCATCCACTCCATGTGCCAAAACAAACTTTAAAGTATAATGCGGAATTCAAAACCGTAATAAAATAAAAATATAAACAGCAAAACACCTATCATCAACAATTCTTTACATTTCAAAACATCATTTCATCTCTCTTTTAATGTGTACCTAGTACAAATATTGCTGATTAAACGACATGCGATAAATTCTCTACTATTAAACAAGTGGACTACAAAATTTGATTCTTGAACACGAACCCAAAAAAGAAAACCTAGATTATTCTATGAATACTAATTTCTATACCGTGTTTTCGAAAAAGAAAAATGAGCTGACAACGTCCGACGCAAGGATTTATTCATAGTCTGCATCACGGTGAAGCCGCCTCTCAAACAATATGACGAAATTAACGCTGCCCGTGGGCTGGGAAGAGCGATGACATGACGGGAATTTAATTTTTTATCCTCTACACCATTTCAAACTCAAACGCTCACGCCGCCGTATAGAACCAAAGGGGTGGTAAAAGTACTAGTATTTCTGACTATCTCGGCGTTCTGAGTACCTAAATTTTTTTTGAACTGTGCAAAAGTGTTAAGGGGTAGGCCTGTTATTTTTGGAGTACCAATATAAACTGCGATATGACTAAGGACAACCTAGCCTTGTTAGTTTTTTTACAAATCCCACCATTTTGGTGGCCAGTTGACATCAAAATTTCGTGAGAACGATTTGCCAGCTTTTTCGTGGTCAATCAGCAGAGCTTTTGATTTAGCTGAGTCTTGTACGCATGAAGGTGGAGGTTTTTAGCCAAAATTCCCTGCATAGTGCTTCGTTAAATTTGAAATTGTTGAGAACGACGCCGAATTGATGTTTCCGGGTTTTCAGCGACACTCTCGTTTACAGCAGCAATTTTTTTAAGAGACTGACCAGTAATTTATCATGGTTGTAAACGGTGAGGGAAAACATCGTGGGGAAACCCACATGGCCGAGTTGTACTTAGTCACGTGACAGTGTATTCGTACAAAACGGCGATAGGCCTGCCCCCTATCACGTGAGTACACTGTCCATGCAAAACGTGGGTACTCTGAACACCAGGTGACAAAGTCACGTGATGTTCAGAAGTATTAGTACCTCTGCCAACCCCTTCGGGGATATTCGGCGTGAACGTTTATGTTATGTTATGTTACTGACCAGTACTTTGACGCAATGGATTCTTATCATCCATAATTGACCCAGTTTCTTCAATTATTTTTACCAGTTTTCGAAATGTTGACGCATTAGGTGATTGCAAAGATTGCGAGCGGTTTCAGCGTAACTTTCCCAATTTTCGTAAAGAGTTTTCACAATTATAATGCGTTTTTTTTTTTTTTTAAATCACCCCATTTTTAAAAATAGGAATAAACAATGATCACCGCTGTGAAATTTCAGAGTTGTCACTTGCATATAAAAAACATTCCAATTTTAAAAAGTGCACTCTTAGTGAGACACCCTTTATAACCACATTAGTGTAGACCTTTCTTAGGATTTGAACCAACACCTCTCTGCCTGTGCTAGTGCCTCCGATCTATCATGGTTAGCACTATCTATACATAAAATAAGATATACCCATCCACATGTTATATATAATAGCAAAGGAAAAAGGCAAGAGAACATCCCCAATACTTTCACTGCTATTGTCGAGCGCAAATTCTTCGGTAAATAGGTCCCTTTCCCATTTCCAATTACTATTGGAATGTGGCGTGAAGGTATTCCTTTGAATTGCTCTAGATATTGATTAATATTTTAGGGAATTATATTTGGACTTGACCAATACAACCTATAATTTTTTTTGCGGAGTGTGGGGATGTAATGTAAAATATTTTACTACTCGTTCAGCATCATGTCTTAGTTGTTTTAATGACCATGAGTTAGAGTACTTGTGATAGGGATTCTAATTCAACAATATATATAAACATCGTGAGGAAACCCACATGGCTGATATGTACTTAGTCATGTGACAGTGTATTCGTACAAAACGGCGATAGGCCTGCCCCCTATCACGTGAGTACACTGTCTAAGCAAAACGTGGGTACCTTCTCTGGAAACTAGATGGCGCTGCCATGTGAGTTCAGAAGTATTGGTACCTCTGCCAACGCCTTCGGGGATAAACGGCGTTAACGTTTATGGTTATGTTTATGTATGTATTAAAAAATATAATACGCTAATAAATGAGTTGAGGTTAATTATTCGGTTTGTACAGATGTAGTACGTACGATACAGGATATCGATTTGGCTTTCGTACCTCAACAGAAAGTAGCCAGTACGGGAGCAGAACCATTCATGGTACTTAAAATATGTATATGGTATTTAGATAATTATAGAAATATTATTTTGTCGACATACGGCAAGTATACATAATTACTACGGCAAGATTATGGATAGGGATATCATAAGATTGTCTGCTTTTAGAGATAACACCGCCGTTTGTGCTTCTAATTAAGAACATATTCTTTATTCAGGTATTATCTTTAAAAAATACCTACTAGTATGTGCAATAAATAGTTTTCAAATCAAATTAAGATATAAAATAAAATCAAGATGAATTAGATGTGATATATTAAAGACACTTATATTTAAACAAATATTTATTAAAACAGATACATTTCCAAGAAAATCAATTTAGTAATGAAAAATATATATTTTAACAAATTATCGTAGTATATAATTATAAGTAAAATATTATATATTCAAATATTTGATTAAAAGCAATTAAAACGGTCACGTACGCTACTAATAACAATCAAATCACATATTAGTTAGCCAATATCTGTTCTTTAATAAATTTTTATCAAATCCTATTTTCGCATTTTTTTGTTCCCTCAAGGCCAAAATTCTCTACATCAAAAAACTAAGAACTAATCTTCAAAATAGAAATAGCGAACATGCTTGGCACAGCCGTCGAAATACTCATCATGGGGTAAGTCCATAGACGATAAGACTGATTGGAAGTAATGGTGAGTGAAGTGCAGAGCGTCACGTGGTTTCAACATCAGCAATGCACCAAGGTACTCTTTTATTGTGTTGGTCAGCTCTCCGCTTTCTACAGCCATCTTCCCATCTTCTGCTGTACGCTTATTCTGAAGTTCGAAAGTTCGTTAGTTTTTGTCTTGTGAATTGTAAATAATAGGTATAAACTCTTGCAAGCTTTTTAATATTTTCTATATAATTTGAGTTACCTAGCAAATGTGCAACTTTTAATCGAGAGATGTTTCAATTTGATAAATTTATTAAATCATATACTATTACTAAATAAAATGATACAAAAACAAATAGGCGCAAATTATGTGCGCTATAGTAACTCAAAATAGTCCGAAACTCATTGGTTATGTAAATTTATGTTATAAACACTTAGTTTGTGTAAACATATAATAAAACAGAACAGTGCTAGGATTTGAATTGGAAAAAAAGGGAAATTACGAATACGAGTATAACATCACATCATCATTTTTTGCTATAATATGAGTATCAAGTATGCATTGATATTATTCTTCTCTATACTAATGATGCTTTATGTAACTTTAGACAGGCATCTCTCCTACAATCTGCATTGCTATCTTTCACTATGCGTCTCACTTAGGCTAATGGTAAGTGTCACATAATTCTATAGCTTAGCGTCAGTCTAGCTCAACGCCTAATCACCTCTTAAGGCGCTGGTGAATAATCAACCTCAACCATATACTTTGACGCCAGAAAAAGTTCAACAGAATCAGTATCTTAGCAACTAGAGACTTAAAAATATACTCACGGCTATAAATCCCTAAAAGGGGCAGCCAGAGCTGCCGAATAAGACATTCATCAGCCACTTTTGGAAGAAGCGGGGAAAAATATAGTAAAATAAAGATCGTTGGTGATGAGTCTCCAACCGCATCACCCAAAAATGACTTAAGAAGACCAAATACCCTAAGTCATCTCTTACGATCATCCATGGGGAAAAATGGGGTAGTGCTATTCTAAGCCGATACCACACAGCAATTAAATTAATTAT
Source organism: Bedellia somnulentella (assembly GCA_963576735.1). Taxonomy (NCBI): domain Eukaryota; kingdom Metazoa; phylum Arthropoda; class Insecta; order Lepidoptera; family Bedelliidae; genus Bedellia; species Bedellia somnulentella. The sequence continues at coordinate 12,529,499 of OY755179.1, forward strand.
ACAGGCAAAATCCAAAAGATCGACGACTTAGGAAAGGTTGCAGGTAGTTGGTAGCTAAAGACAGCACAAGACCGTCTTTCTGAAGACTTTTATCAAGCAGGGGATGTGTATTGGCTGATGGTGATAATAATTGCGATGAAATTTACCTCTAAACTTGATTTTGATCTCTGTGTCATATGTGTGGTACTCACGACTAAAATCACCCCAAAAAAAGACTTAGCCTTCAGGATAAAAAGAAATTCCTTAGCAACTTTTAAAACTAGAGTGAGTAAAAGTTGACAAAATAAAAAATGTTGGGGATTGAGTTTTTACTTGACATATTGAAACACCTACCTTCATATCGAGAAAATCTGAGAACAGTTGCATATCGTCCCTCCAGTGTTCTCGCAAAGGATCGTGTCTCTCTATCGAGTCGTTTTGGGGGTCCACTTCAAGTAGAGGATTTATATGGATCACATAACAATTATCCGCCCATTCTTGACTTATTATGTAACCTGTTTTAATTTTATAGAAATTAAAATTCATATTTTGTAATATTTATAAGAATTGAAAGAAGCCATGGAAAATATAGAAATGGTGCGATGAAAATTAAATCTATTTTTAAATTAAAGCTTTAAAATATTTTCATGTAATATTGCTCGATTATAATTTGAACCAAATCGTGTAGTTACAACATACTAAAAATATATCTAACTTATAAGTTCATACATGCACACATTTCCTAATTGTTTAATAAACTGAGCATTCTAATGATAATGCGTTTGTTGATCTGATAATCATAGAATAGTGGAATATTCATCTGGAGATGATTTCATTTTTATTCACCTAAGGGATTATATTCGCCAATATTCTTACCTCTCAACGAAAGTACGGTCAACGTTTGGTGTAGATCTCCACCGGGCTCTATTATATGCCGTTCAACTCTATGAACTAACATATTTTTACCGTTCACTACTGCTTGGTTTACTCCCAGACTAACCTGTAAGAAATTTATTTTTCATATTTAGATATACCCAAGACTTGGATTCTTGGAAGGAGTAGCCAGAGCTTCAGAATAAGAAATTCTTTTGCCATATTTCAAATTTCAATGGAGGAAAATATTGTAAAATAAAGGTTATTAGTGCTGGTTCTCCAACCGCATCTCTTAACAACTCATTTAAAAGGCCCAATACCCTTAGTTACATCCTACGTACCCACGAGAACAAATGGGTAGTGCTATTCTAACCCGACACTACACAGAAAATCATGCATTGACCGTTAAAAACCATAATAAATTAAGACACATTGATGTACCCAGTACTCGATTTTACACTCCTTTGCGTGAAATAAGGCGATGCTCCCACTGACCCTGACACGGTTGTCATAAAAGAACGATACAGCTGAATATACTTAAAACGTATAAAAGGGACTCTTACGTAAATACTTTCGCACATTTCACCACCAATCATCACAGTATCGGTTTTAATTATACCCTTGTAACGTTTCAATGCAAAGTATCTCATCAAAACTAAACTGGCGCCTTCTAAAATAAGATTGTGAGCGTCTTCAAACGTATAGTATTGTCTCTTTATTAAACTTCGCTCGCCGCAAATACGGGTCAATTTATTATAATAACCACTTCCACCGATAGCCATGTAACTTCGTTTTTCTTTTGTTATGCCTTTTTTAGTCATTTGTCTGAAACAAATATAAATTTACATACATACGCTCTCGGTTATAAATCACAAGCTAGAAACTCTTTAGCCACATTTTAAGTTGACGAGGGACAAGATGATAGAAATAAAGTATAGTTGGTGATGGGTCTCCAACCGCATCGCCCAAAAACCATTTTAAAAGGCTCCATACAATTAGTCGCCTCTTACGACACCAGTGGGTAGAAAAGGGGTAGTGACATTCTAAGCCGGCACTACACGCCAATTATACTAATTTGTTAATTTGAATTATGTACTATAAAAAATGCTGACGTAATTAATTAACATTATATTTACTCCGATCTGTTTTCCTCCATTGTGTGTAGATTGCAATCCACAATACTTATTAATTTTGATCCGGTTTTAGCGCCTTCTTTTGATGAGTGTGAAACGACTTGAATCAAAAATTTATCCCTTTCCGTACCTAGGGTTTCTATGTTAATACTGATTCCTGTAGATAAATTCTCATTTGATTATTAAGAACTTACAGCAACACAAAGATGATGATTATTTCAAAGCAACTAAAGATTTCAATTACAAAGATAACAAAGAGAAAATTAAATAATAATTATATACATAACACTATTGCTTCTCAGATTCCCCGCCAAAATACGAGTACTATTCTGATGGTGGTTGTTTAAGGGTAAGGGAATCAGATATTGTTTATTTGCATACATACATATACTCCGGCCATTAGTTCCCATTGAGATAGGCAGCGATATGGCCACGGTGAGGCGTTCTTGCCCCACCCTTTCTTTGACCTGATAAGGTACCTTATCAATAAAAAAACATATGTATGAGAAATTACACATTATATACTATTGCTGCTCCACCCTGTGTCTACGACTGCCCACGGCTAGCTACGACGATGGGCAGCGACTACGAATCGATCACATGCCCTTCGGACACATACCTTTTTGGCTTTTGGGCATATAATCTATTTGATCTAAATGTTCCTCCACCATCGTCCTCTGCTGACTATACCGTCCACCTTATTTAATTTTTAACAATATAATATGAATATCACGAGAGGACGGCACGGTGCACGCCTTTAAATTCAATAGATAATGTCCTTACTTGACAGTTGATGTATGGGTTTCCTCACGATGTTTTCCCTCACCGTTAACTACCTTGATAAATTAACCACACATATGTCTTTAGAAAAGACAAATTGGTGTAGGCCCGCGACCCGGGATTTGAACACTAGTCGTTTGCATGATAACCGGTGTTCTACCCATTGAGCTATCACGTCGTTCGTCGTCGTACGTGGAAAATAAAAGATTGATAATTACTTAAAATCACGCCCCTTTTTCCTATTGAGGTAGGCAGAGAATATCGATCGTGACTTTGCACAATCCTGACAATCTCTCCTGCTTCTTTGTTATTGATTATTCTTGTCATGCATGCTCTGATATTCTTTTTAGGCCGAAAAAGATTGATAAATTTAAATAAAACTTTAAAACTTGAGCGTTTACCAGGATCATATAAAGCACACGACAATCTCTGCATTTCTCTACCACTAATGGGATCTAATGGCGAGAGAATATTCATGAAATAACAAAATCTGGTAATCATTGGTGTACACCGCTTTCATATAGTATAGTATCTAAATAGCTAGAATTGACAGTCTACTAACCACCAACAACACTGCAACAATCGAGACTTGGTTTCCCAACTTTTTTTTTAAATGGGGGAGCTTTTATTTGATGAACGGGGCATTGTTCTGGTTCATCTTTAGCATCCAAAATAGTTGTTTTTATAAAAGATGGTTCTTTGTACGCAATCAAGTGATGCCGTCCGTAGCCATAATCGAAAAAAGTGTGTTTTGGATCAACCTCATTACACCAGCGATATCCGTCTTTTCGTGTAGCTATTTGTTTAAGTCTTCTATTTTCTTTTTTTTTATCCACCGGGCAAGTGCACAGAATTGGAATTTTTTGTTCTGTTCTTGGATCTAAGCACTTGCATGCTTTTTCTTCTACTGGTTGGGTGTCGCAGATACAAGGTAACGGACAATCACATGATTTATAACAAAAGCAGCAATCCGGGTTGCCGCAAACGCAATCTTTTTTAGAAAAACACTTACATTCATCAGTGCTATCCGGGCATGTGCAATCAGCTGGCACCGCACATTCACATTTCAATTCTAAATCACAACATATATCTTGTTTCTCATCCGAAGGAGAACACAAGCAATCTGGATTTATTGCACAAATACATGCATTTTCTTTGCAAGTACATTGTCCTCCTTTGTTACACCTACAAGGAGGCAAGGGAGATGGTTTTTGACAAAGACATGGTCCCGGATCGGGAGCAGGCTCTTCTGATTCTTTTGGAAAAAATATAGGTTTTTTACCACACTTACAAACTGGTGAAGCAAACTTCTTCGGGTAGCATACACATGGTTTTTTTACTCTCACACATTTACAAACAGGCCTCGGATATCCCTCTGGATAACATAAACAAGCTTGGCTCTCTTTGCAAATACAACGGACATTAATTTCTCCTTCGTGACAAACACAAACTCCTTCTAAATTATGGCAGGTGCAGTTCTTTTTGATTTTTGCCCCACATTTACACGGTAATTTCGTAAAGCATTCGCACTCTCCTGATTTAGTTTTCTTACAAGTACAGATTTTTTCTGGAACACGTTTCACAGGATTTATGCGTGGCAAACCGTTTTCTATCAGAACACTTGTCTTGCTATCGGGTTCTATAATTGGTTCACCGAAGAAAAAAAATTGATAATTATCTTCGTCTCGTTCTTCTTCTTCAACTTCTTCCTCACAAACAATATCTTCAACTTCAACACTTTCTCCGTATATGGGCTTTTCCAATTCTTTATCACCAAAAGTAGAACATTCTGATTCTGATTCCTCTTCTTCTTCTATGTCTCCTTCACAATGACCACAACTAATTATGAGAGTTTCAGCGAAACACAAATCATCTTTTATTTTGTCATCTGAAAATGGTAAAACAATAGAAAATTTTAATAAAATGTACTCAGTAACTTATTCCTAAGTAAATAAATTACACAAAAATCTAAGTTTATTTAAATACCTAGTTCAAACGGAAATTGTTTAGAGAGGTCTATCAAAGAAACTTTAGACGTAAAAGACATTTTGAGAATGTGTTCCGCACGTTTCAGTTTACCATTTTTCTCCTGATTTTATAATTTTATTGACCTTTTTTGTTTAAAAGTAATTTTTGTTTGAATTGTGTTGTCAATTTTCATACATTGACATATTTTGTTATATCAAGTGAGACAGGCTTTTCACCTGGTAAAACAACATTTGGATAAGGAGTATCTATAGGTTGTAGTGTTGGCTTAGAATGTCACTACCCTTTTCTACTCATGGGTGTCGTAAGAGGCGAGTAATTGTATGGGGATTTTGTAAGTGTTTTAAGGGCGATGCGGGTGGAGACCCATCACCAACGATACTTTATTTCTACCATCTTGTCCCCTATCAACTTCTGAGCTGTGGCGGTGGTTGAGGAGTTTCTAACAGAACTCTGAAGCTCTGGGTTTTATGGCCGTGAGTATATGTATGTATGTTTTTATTCTCTGCCGTCCAGAAGCTAAAATGCAGTAACGTCATTTTGAGTTAATTGAATATTTGTGTCACGAAACTTTGGGCTATTTTTTTGTCTTTTCCACGTTTTCCTAATACTTTGAGATCTATTTGGCAAAATCGGTCAAAAAATCTAATTAACAAATTAAAATGCAGTATTAAAATACGTCAAATATGTAGTAAACTTTATAAAAAGTAACTATAATACTAATTAATATGCAATTGGATGCTTTCTTATTTAAATCAATCAATCAAACATTTACGCCATTACACACTACAGATTCACAATCATATCTTGGCCGGTAAGGGCGTCGCTGTCATCGATATTAGTATTGCCAGTAAATAAAAATTAACCATTATAAGGGAAATAATTTTACATCATACAGGCTTATTTATGTAGTACAGTATTGAAATGTATTATGTGTTGTATTGTATGTATTATGTATGTAGGATTAGAACCCACGCATCAGTGTATACGAAGTGAAATCTTATTCGGGAGCATTTCCCCACTTCCCGTGGACCACAACTTTTCAGACGCTGTTAGCCTATTTAGATAAAATTTAACAAATTAAATAATAATTTTCATATTTTTTTATATTGAATACTGGAAATAAAAGCGTTTATCAATAAGCAAAGATACATCATAAAAATAATTGTCTTTGAAAAAAAGTTTCCACTTTAAAAAATATTAATGAAAATGATAATTTATTATATACCTAGGTCACCCTATAATTTTTATTTAATTAAGAACTAACTGACAATGACAGGCCGAAATTTCAAAATGGCGACAGGATACCAGTAGTCGCCGCCGGCCAAGAAAAGATTGTGGATCTGTAAAACGCAGTTCATCTCATGTCGAATAGAGATCAAGACTATTGTTGTACTGCATTCTAGGAAGGTAATCACTATATTTTAAATGCGATACAGGAGGGTTAAAATTTATTATTAAATTTTTTTCATTATTATGGGCCTATAATATCCACACTAATAATCTAAAGAAAGTACTTTTTCATAAAGTACTTTTGGAAATATTAATATTAATTTTTCAATACTTTAAATGCGTTTATTTCGGAATCTTCTTTTTGCTATTACTGCGTTTTAGCTTCTGGACGGCACTTTTGTAGAATTCCAACACCTGTATTATTTTGTTTTTCAGATGTTATAATTATTGTTGGGCGGGTACATTTTTCAATTCACTACGAGTCTGAACATCAAGGTCTTGTCAGTGTGTTAGGGAGCGTATCTATTATTTTATTAAGTGTTGCACTACGAATGCAAAATGGGTATTAACGGCGAACAGGAGTTTGTCGTAACTATCGTGGAATAGCGGCACTATGGTAAGAGAAGGGCGATTAGGTACTCACGTTAGTGAAGAGACTACAGAAGTGAAAGGAACATTTGGGAACAAGGGATAGATTGAATCTAAGGCCGTTCATACGATACGTCTTGTCTCTACTGCGTTTTCACTGCGAGTTTTTCTATGCGTTTAGATTGATGTTCGTCTTTTGCTACATGCGAAGTGCAGAATTCGGCGATCCGATTCCCCAGTCTATTCTCGAAGTTGGAACAATCGGTTGCGGCTGCCAACTCCTCTCGAAATTAGAGGATGATAGTGTAGTTTTGCGATAAACAAATGATATGCGTCTGACTGTTACAAAAGGAATAATTTGAATAATTAAGTAATAAATCGTAATAGAATAGAATAGAATAGAAAACTCTTTATTGTACATCGGATATGGAAAAACAATTACAAATACACAGAATGAATTAACAAAAGTACAATTGGCGGTCTTATCACTAAAAGCGATCTCTTCCAGACAACCTTTGAATGGAGAGGTCAATAAATTAGAGTCATGTGAGATAGATGTACAATTGTACAACAACATGGTGAAACTGATGACTATGCGTTAATCTGCATAAACAATACAACAATCCAGTCATACTTAAATCTAGTTATAAAATAATAAACTATTAACAAACATATAAATACTATGATACAATAAATTAAAACTACATACAAATATTATGATACATATTTTTAATTATATACTTAATATATATAATTTAATTTGCAACAGTATTATAGCGTTTCAGTGAGGTAGTGCTTTTTTACCATATCCTTAAAAATAGATTGGGATTTAGCCTGACGAATCTCTACCGGAAGTGCGTTCCACAATTGAACAGCCTGCACAGTGAAGGAGGAGCCATAGTAATTGGTTGAATGGGAGGGAATGCTTAATAGAAGATTATGTTCAGAACGTAGATTAAGATCGTGGGAAGAGGAGAGAAATTGAAAACGTTCTTTTAGATAGAAAGGGGTGGCAGGATTGAATAAAATAGAGTGAAGGAGAGAAAGTGTATGTGCATTCCGGCGGAGACGAATAGGAAGCCATTTCAGTTGAGTGCGATATTGGAGGCGCTCAAGTTTATTAAGTTGCTCTTCAGTTATATCAAGGTAGCAGGTATCAGCATAGTCAAGAAGGGGCAAGAGAAGTGATTGAGCTAACGCAGTTTTAGTAGCAGTAGGAAGAAAATTACGCAACCTTCTGAGGGATCCCGCTGAAGCGAACATCTTTCGGCTAACCATTTCTAATTGTGGCACCCAAGATAAGCTGGTGTCTATCATTATCCCTAGGTTTTTAACTGTAGGGCTAAAAGGAATTGATGTTCCGTCAAATAATATAGGCGGTAGTGACTTATAGTCGATCCTAGAAATAATTCGAGAACTACCGACTATAATTATCTGTGTCTTATTTGGATTCACTTTTAGTCCATATGCTTCACTCCATTTCAAAATACGCTGCAAATCAACATTAATCAAGTTTATGGACATATTTAATTGGTCAAAATTAGCCTGTGTGTAAATCTGAAGATCATCTGCATAAAGGTGGTAGGAAGAAGTTAGTTGAAGAGAAATACTATTAATAAATATAGCGAATAAAAGAGGAGACAACACACCACCTTGTGGAACACCGGCAGTTAACTCGCACCAGGGAGAGTAAGACTCCTCGATGCGAATACGCTGCCGTCGTCCTAGTAGATAACTACGAAACCAGTCAATCACCGTTGGAGATATGTTAAGAGAACGAAGTAAAGCTAATAATATTTCGAAGTCAACTGTGTTGAAGGCACTACTGAAATCTAGCAATGCCACGATAGTCAGCAGACCCTTATCCATTCCCAAACGAATGTCGTCAGTAATTTTGACAAGAGCCGTGACAGTACTGTGAGAAGGACGGAAGCCAGATTGAAAAGGATTAAGGAGATCATTTTTAGTGAGAAAGTCACTGAGTTGTCTATTAACCAGTCGTTCAAGAACTTTAGAAAGGAAAGGGAGGATAGATATAGGACGATATTCAGAAAAGGACTTAGGATTGACTTCTTTAGGAATAGGGGTAACTTGGGCTTCTTTCCATATTGTTGGAAATGATCCTGAGGATATGGAATTGTTAAAGATTTTGGTGATAACGGGAACAATTATGTCAAGGATAGGCAATATCATTTTACGGCTAATACAATCACCGCCTACTGCGTTTGATGTAATAGATATAATGTTCTTATTAACATCACAATCGGAGAATTGACACATATTAAAGGGTGGATGATCCGGAGTTGGAAGTGCAGAAAGATAATTTAATGTTTCAGCCTTTTGAAAACCTCCAAAGGCAGAAGATGAGGAAAAATGATTGTTAAGTAACTTGAGGTCAATGTCTTTTGGGATTGAATCTTGACGAGATTTCCCAACTCCTAAGGATCTAAGAAACTTCCAGATTTTAGCTGGATCGCCATTTTCAACGGATTCATGAATGTGGTGTTCGTTGGTCGTTGTGCATCCCTACACACCCTATTGCAATGATTTCGAATTAAAACATACTTTTCTTTATTTACATCAGTTGGTCGAGATTTAAATTTAGACTTGGCACGTGCTTTTTTAGTCAAAAGATTTTTAATATCAGTACTGAGCCATGGTGCCGGTAAATGTTTCATTTTCACCGCTTTTATTGGTGCATGAACGTCATAAAGTGCTGTTAGTAGAGTATTAAAAGTGTTCACTTGTTCATCGACAGTATCCGCTGTAGTACATGACGTCCAGTCAATGTTCGAGGCATCATGTCGCAGCCTATCCAGATCTATACTACCAAAGCTGCGTTGCAGAAGAATTTTTGACTTATTTTTAGGAGGGCGAAGTTTATAGGACAAGTACAGAAGATCGTGATGAGAAAAAGCATCAGCCGGAGTTTGTCCATGAAGAGCAACATGATTGGGAGAAGAGACAGCTATAAGGTAATGTGTAAATAAAGCCGCTACCTGAATTTAAAATACAGCCAGCGCCATCTAGTGATAGTGACGAGTACTGGTACTAATGCTAAATAATCTGAGCGAAGCCGCGGCTGAGTGCTAGTTCATCAATGATAATAATTATTGGACTGAATATTTTTATTTATTGAGTAGAATATAGTAATCGACTACTATTTCTCGTAAATACGCTTATTATAGTTTGGCAGTACTCTTATTATGTTTTCTCATCAGCGTCACCAGGTAGTCCAGATCTTCCATAAACCTTGTTATGATAGTTTTTTCTTTATGTGGGCGTTAAAATCTACCTCTGTACCAAATTTCAGCTATCTAGGTCTATGGGAAGAACTAGTTAGTTTTGATGATCAGTGAGTCAGTCAGTTAGTGTCGAAAATGCGAAACTTTGCATTAGCTTAACTTCGGAATTAATTGATCAACCGACTTAAAATTTCAAATTTCAAGTTTGTGATTACGAATTTCTAGGTGACGAGGTTCTCGAATGGGGCCCTGAAAATGTGGCGAAACGGTTCGAGAAAAAGATGGTACGGAAGTGCTTGCTTCGCCCTCCTTGGCGGGGGCACTGCCGTGCCCCCAGATATTTTTCTAGAAAATCGTTATGGTATTGATCATCAATTGATAATGAGAGGTTTTCCTTTTTTTCTTCTTCCCTGTTCTCAGGATAGATGGCGCCAGACTTGCTATGTTACTGGTAGGAACGGAACGTCACACCGTTTTTCACACTTGGATGTAATGATATCGTAAAACGGAACGTACATAAAAACGTTCTGATTTCAAAGTCTAAATAAATATCAGTTTAAGCCAAGATAGCTTAAAAGTAAATAAACAAAGACGGTATTTATATTTAACATTCTTTTTGTTGTTTTTATGTCGTTCGTGGTAATATAAGTTATGACACATGTTTTCAAAGTTGACATTGGCGAAATTATTGTGGCAACACGATTGAGGCCACGAAGAAAAAAAATAAGTAAGTAACGTAGTTACATCAACGCCATCTACAGAGCTCTAGGAAACTATGTTGTTTTTTTATTTCTCAAAAAGAAAACCTCTCATTATCAATAATAAATTATAATTTACTGCCTTAGATGTACTGCCCAACCTTATTCTGTGGGTAACAACAAAACTGCGAGTTCTGTCTGACCTGACACTGTGGAATTGTCACCTCTGGCTCAAAATGTCTAGTAACCAGCGCCATTAAAACATACATACATACATACATATAGTCACGCCATTAGTTCCCATTGGGGTAGGCAGAGACTATTGATCTCCACTTCGTACGATCCTGACAAACCTCTCTAGCTTCGTTTACCATCCATCAATCTTTTCATACATGCTCTTTTATTCTTCATACTTCGGACGCCAGCCTTTTTAAAAAAACAATTATAAAAAAAAAAATGTCACTCACACTGACAGCAAAGCAATTAAAAGCACTTCACTTCATTTCATTTCATACACTGACAGATCTGTGACAGATGATGTGGCCGAACATTTTTCTAGTTTTATAGAATAGTTGTTATTTTGAGCTATAAAATGCCAAGATGATTGTATTTAGATGTTTTCTGTTTTTGTCAATAGTTTCTGTATATCATTGCCGTGTTCCTGAGAAAGTTATTTGTGTCGACGATGAATGCAGCAGTAAGTCAAGAACATGATGCATCATTTAATGTTTTCTTTGGTTTTTACGATATTTACTTGTTTAATCATTTGTTTCAGTACCTATATCCAAAGCAAAAACTCTCATCAATTATCCTAGGAATAATGAATATGGCATATCCTTTCGTCCAAATGAGGAAGCCATTGTAATGATGAAGTCAGCTGATCCAAAAAATGATTTGTGGTATGTGCAAATAAACGGCAAATCTGGGTTTGTTTCATCCAAAATGTTGCGAGAAGTTAAGATGATTAACAGCAATCCGGCTGTTATCAAACCATATGAAGCAAAGCCTAACAATGCTGAAGAGTCACTTCCAAAAATTGAACCAGATAAAGTCAAGAACATTCATGAAGTCATAGAGGGCACTACAATATATACCACAGAAGCTGTTCCAACACAAGAATCATTTGAACCTAACCGCATATTACCAACAAATGAAATAATATCACCAAATGAAAATATTGATAAAATACCAGTTGAATCTGACAAGATAAATCCACCAGAATCTTTACCAACTCAGGACAGCATAGTAAAATTGAATAGTGAGAGTCAGGGTTTAAACCAAATACCAAACAAAGAAAATCTAAACTATCTTGATAATCAACCCTCAAATACACAAAATAACCCTGCAGCACCTAGTTTGTTATTAAGGAATACTGTTGATACAGTATCATCAGAATCCATAAATTCAGATACTGCTAATGTGTTAGAGATTGCTAAGGAAGCAACTAAACTTTTATCAGAAAGTTCTGTTCAACAAGAAATAGAACACAATGTATCTTCTCCCGAACCCCGTCTAAGTAATAGCCCTAATTTTGAAACTGATAGCAATACCAATGTGCCTAATGAACCAAATAATATAAATACATTAAATAAGAACCAAGTGCCTAACTCACATCTTAACAATGGTGATTTAAATAAGATGTTTGATTTTTCTGAGAAAACTGAAGGAATTGAAAATGGCGAAGCTCCACCTTTTAAACCAGAATTACCAAACATTCCCAGTGTTCAAAAACCACAGCATCCATTAAATAGCAATATTGGTAATATAAATACAAGAACACCGGAGGATGCTACAAGCCAACAGAATCCTCAATTTGCTACTATAACCACACCTACCTCAAATATGCATGAAGGCAATATTGACATACATGCTTCAGTAGCCAGTCCTCAAGCTTCAGCATCATCTTCAACTCAAAATGAACCACACATATCCAAATCTACTACATCAATGCCAGACTCTACTTCAGAGGCTTCTGAAATACCTGCAGAAAGTGAAACTCAATCAACAACAATGAAACCAAGTACTGAGCCTCAATTGCAAGATATTCCCACTACTTCCCAACCGATCACTAATCCCCAATTGTTTGATAATCCCACTACTTCCCTACCAATCACGAATCCGCAATTGCTAGGTAATCCCACTACTTCTCAACCAATCACCAATCCGCAATGGCAAGATAATCCCACTGCTGTCCAACCAATCACCAATACCCAATCACAAGAAAGTTCTACTGTTGAAATACAATCAACAACATTACCCCCTACATCAGAACCTTCTACATCACAGAGTCATTTAGAAGATAATACAGTTTCATCAACAAGTCCAATGCCAACTCTTGCCGAGTCTCCAGCATCATTAGAAATACCTAATGAAGATATTCCTATATTACCCAATGATGACTCTACAGAACAAAAAGAGAACTTACAACAATCAGAAAGTGAAGAAAGTGGTATGTTTTCAAATTTGTTGACAACAGTACAAGATTTTCTACCTTTCTCTAGTGGTTCTGCAAGTAAAGAGTCTCAGGATAACATATTTAATGAGATGAATATACCCAATGATGAAGATAAAATTGGTGAAACTTTAGAAAATTTAGAAGAACCAGAGAACCCCAATCATATATATTTTTCGGAAGATACTGAAAGTGAAATATTAAATGACAAAAAGGAAGAAACATTCTCAATTATGGAGTACCTAACATCAATGTATTTGAGCGTCATGGGAGTCAGTGAAGATACACATGCTCTCTTTGCATCACCAGGTAAATTATATTTTCTTATCTCAGAGGTACTTTCTATTTGATGTTCTCATCCTTATCTTAAGATATCTTGTTTGCTGCAACTTAGAAGGTATTGCTAAACTATTGACAAGAAATGTCCTAATACTCAGTTATATCTTGTTATCTATAAAAACATACATAAGCACAGCATTATGCTATGTCTGCTTAAAAGCCATAAGGTAGCCATTTTAAGTTGTTGTTTTCTTGCTGTTGATTATTGCATTATTCAACTGTTTTAAAATGAAGTATTATAGAATAAAATCTCTTTATTGCACATCAAAACTGAAACATGATATAGAAATTAGAAAATTGTGTAGAAGTAAAATTAATGTACATACATATACTCTACGAATGAGAAATTCCTCAGCCACTTTTGGAAGTTGATGGGGGAAAAGATGGTAATAATAAATGTTTTTGGTGACAGGTCTCCAACCACATCGCCCAAAAACACTTAAAAAGCCCCTATACCCTTAGTCGCCTCTTACGATCACCCACGGGTAGAAATGGGGTAGTGTTATTCTAAGCCGACACTACACGGTTAATATTGTAAAATTAATGTCCTATCACTTAAAGTGATGGTGAGGTCAGTAAATGAATGGTTAACATAGCTAGATGTACAAGACGTAGAGGAATTGAATTAAAGATTATTTTAGGCTACTATGATTAAATACCTAAGTACTAAATACATATGTACATATACATACATACATATACTCACGGTTATAAATCCCATGAAGGGGTAGCCAGAGCTAGGGAATTAGAAATTCCTCAGCCACTTTTGGAAGTTGCGTGGGGAAAAGATGGTGAAATAATGGTTTTTGGTGATGGGTCTCCAACCGCATCGCCCGAAAATCCCTTAAAAGCCCCAATACCGTTAGTCGCCTCTTACGTACACCCACCGGAACAAATGGGGTAGTGCTATTCTAAGCGGGCACTACACAGCAACTAAGCCGTACATATGTACGTATGTACATATACTTGCACCATTATTTCCCATTAGGGTAGGCAGAGACTATACATACATACATACATACATATTCTCACGCCGTTAGTTCCTCAGGCAGAGACTATCGATCGCCACTTTGTACGATCCTGGCAAACCTCTCTGGTTTCGTTTACATCCATCAATCTTTTCATACATGCTCTTTTATTCTTCATACTGCGGACCTGCCTTTTTGAGCACATTTTCTATCTATCTACTAAACCCAAACTAAATTATACTAGTTTAACATTACATCACATACAGTTCTCCAAAATTATATGCGCATGCAGATCTTCGGTAATTCTCGTATTCCGGAAAAACCCGGATAATTAAATCGTAAGCGCCCTAAACGATGCACTTGCATTCTGCAACTTGTGTTAAAGTAATACGAGTCAATATCATGTGTTCTGAAACGAAAAACATTCGGGCGGGCGGTGGCTGTCGCCGGGCTGTTAAGGGTCTGTCAATGTCAGTCGTCTTTCTTTACATATTGTTGGCGACCGCGCGTGTTTTCTTTGTGTGGTTGAGCTCAGAGATAGTAGTTCTTTATCCACTTTTGGAAATTGAATGGGGAAAAGGTAGTCAAATGGGTATGGATAGTGTTTTGGTATATTGGATGTAAACCGGATACAAAAAAAGTAGTCCACGCGGAAGTAGTCACGGGCAAAAAGCTAGTCTATAATATAACAATTCATTCGGATTCTGTCCTTACTGTATGAACTGATAAACTGGCTTTATAACTAGGTACCTGTGTCTGTATAAGCATTCTAATACAAATTTATAATCTTTTCAAGGTGAAACATGTTCAACAAACCCAGTGGAGTCCCAAAACCAGAATGGTCGATTGCTTACATTCTTGATGACAACAGCTGCAACTGTGCTATTATTTACCCTGGGATATTATTATATTGATAATAAAAGGCAGGATGCCAAGTTAGTCGGTATGGTCAACATCTTACAAAGGGATCTACTTTGCTCTAGTAAGGTATGTATACAAGTTACTCCTATTGCAGCCACCATCAGACTATTAAGTTTGTAAAAAATATACTTGAAAAAGGCATTTTAAAATGAGTTCATAGTATATAAAGTTTATATAAAAATGAATTATGTGTTACATAATATTTACCTTTTAGTCTCCTTCTATTGTGAGAATCTTCTAGCATCCTTATATAGTCAACAACACATCAAGCCTAAATATTTTCTGTTTGGACGATGAATATCTCGGAAGGCGTTACTTGTTAAATTAATGAATTGGCTAACAGATAACTAGGCGATTTTTAAAAAGAGTTCATAATAATATTGTATTTGGACGATTGTAAAGTTTCTCAAAACATATCAACTTGACCAAAGGGATACAACAGTAGCTATCTTTTCCATCTGAATTTCAAATCATACATTTAGTAAAAGGCTTTGTATTAGAATGATAACCACGATTTCAATAATTTCAGGAATGTGATATACTAAAAGAAGAATTAACAAACACCAAAAACAAACTATCAGGTATAGAAGACAATTCCTTTGGGATGGACGATATGGTGCAATCATTAAAATTAGAAATTGAAGAGTTGAATGCACAAAAAGAAAGACTTAGAAACTCTTTAGATGATAATGAAAAGTTATTGAGAGTGTCTGAAAACACTGCAGGGGAATTGCAAAACACTTTAAGTGAAATTGAAAAAACTTTAAGTGAATTGTTAAGTGAAAGAGGACAATCTGAAGAACAAATAGCAGAATTAAATGGTAAGTTGAATTCAGAATGCATTATTGTATATTTGAACAAAATATATTTCGGAGTTATAACAAAAACATTCAAACCTTGTTCTATTGACTTTCAGCGTAGAATGTAGCTATAGTAAGATATATTTCTCGGCAAATATCTGTTTGTTACATATTATATAATACAGCTGTGGATAACAAAAAATAATTGTAAAACATTATATGTTTGTTTTTTAGAAAAAATTCAAGCATTCGAAGAAGAATTAATATCAGTGACCCGCGAACGAGATTCATTCCAGCTTAAATATGTAACAGCTGAGTCAGAACTTGAGGAGGCCCAGAATGTAAAGCAACAACTTGAAGAACTAAAAACCTCGTTACAGGATGCTGAAAATACAATTGATTTGCAAAGACACGAAATTGCTATATTGAAGGTAAGGTTGATTTGATGATGGAATAAACTTATTGTATCTAAACTGCTTCTAAAATGTTCATGTATATTTATTTTATTACAAAGACAGTGAAAATGTATGATATTTTTCACTTCGAACTTAACATTTAACACACAAATAATATTAAAAAAAGGGCAATACAATCCTACATATACAATACAAAACCTCATCATTTATCATTTGGCAATAATATAATAATAATTATATTATGTATTTATTTATTTCAGATAACATTAAAAATCCATAAATTGTTAGTAACTGTACACTTAGAGTCTACTGTTAGTACCTATAAACACTATTATTTACAACATTTGCCGCCCTTGACACAATGTACCCTACCTAATCCACTGCAGGACGTAGGGATGGCATAGGGTAGGCAATGAAAAGATACTTATATAAAAATCCATCTTATCCGTCCATCCATACAATATGGGTCGCAGATATATTTATACTGCAGAAATACCTATATTGCATTTGCGCAGTATGACTGAACCAAACTATAAATATATTTGACTAGCGAAAGTCCTTTTCTTAATCATGGACACATGGCCCTAAACCCCAAAAAGAGTTCTAAAGCTACGAAATGAGAAAATCTCGAAAAATTGTTAAATTCAATTTAAACTAAAGCATAAACCCTAGTAAATTAAGTCCTCACTATGTATTTCTTCAATTGCGCAGGAAACTATCAAAGATATAAAAACCAGTGGCTCATCGAACATAGATGTAAATGCAGTCATCGATGCGGCAGAAATAAAAGCAAAACTATCCAAAGCTCTAGATGACAAGAGTAAATATGAAACGAAGTTCAAGGTATGTTCAGCAGAATTAATACAATTGGAATATTTATTACTTACATATACCCACTTGTGCCGTGTAGTGTCGGCTTAGAATAACACTACCCCATTTCTACCCGTGGGTGATCGTAAGAGGCGACTAAGGGTATAGGGGCTATTTAAGTGATTTTTGGGCGATGTGGTTGGAGACCCGTCACCAAAAACATTTATTATTACCATCTTTTCCCCAATCAACTTCCAAAAGTGGCTTAGGAATTTCTCATTCCATAGCTGTGGCTACCCCGTTAAGGGATTTACAGCCGTGAGTATATGTATGTATGTATATACCCACTTCTGGAAACCCCAAAAAGGAGTAACCAGAGCTTCAGAATCAGAAATTCTTTAGCCACTTTTGGAAGTTGAGTTAGGAATGGTTTGTAAAATAAAAGTTGTTGGTGTTGGGTCTCCAACCGGATTGCCCAACAATCACTTAAAAAGGTCCAATAACCTAGGTCGCTTCTTATGTACACACATGGAAAAACTGGGGTAGTGCAATTCTTAGCCGACACTATACAGCTTACACACTTAATAAAGTTATTAAATATATTCTACTAGTTCGTATTCATTTCCATATTTGGTAAGAGGTCGACTAACCGCATTAGAAATATGCGCGCACCACGATATTAAAATCTCAATAACCAAAACTAATAGTTGCTCAAATCGTATGTAATTTTCGCGACAAGGTTTTATGAAATGAACTAGTATAATATTTATCTACATTTCGATCATCACAAAAAATACCCAGTACATAATTTAAACATATATTCCAGTCAGAAAACACAGAACGATCGAAACTGCAGTCACAATTGCAATTCGCTCAAGAATCGCTGCAGACGACGACCCAGCGAGCTACGGAAGCGATGACTCGGCTCGAAGTGCTGGAGAAATACTTCCAGGAGAGAGAGGCGGAGTTGCTCAAGTAATTATTATTTATTTAATAAGTTTACTGGTCGATTTACTAGTAATTAAGTAGCTTGATTTGAGAAGATGAGTACAAAGAATCGCTAAGTATAAGTATAGAAGTATATGTAGATGAGTATAATGAATATAAAGACGATGACGAAACGATGACGCGGCTCGAAGTACTGGAGAAAAACTTCCAAGAGAGAGAGGCGGAGTTGCTCAAGTAATTATTAGTTATTAGTTGATTTACTAGTAGATGAGTGTAAATAATTGCTGTAGTCTTACACAGTGAGCAATAGAAGCTATGACACGGCTCTAAGTAGTGAAGAAATACTTCCAGAAGAAAGAGGCGGAATTGCTCAAGTAATTACTATTTATTAACTTGGTTAATTTGAGTAGATGCTTATAAAAATAATAAATAGGTTTATTAGAGTAGGTGAGTATAAAGAATCGCTACAGACTTACTCAACGAGCGACGGAAGAAATGACGCGGCTCGAAAAGCTGGAGAAATACTTCCAGGAGAGAGAGGCGGAGTTGCTCAAGTAATTATTCGTAATTAGTAAGGTTTATTAGTTGATTTAAAAGTTATGAAAGTTATAAAGTATGTTTATTAGAGTTGATGAGTAGAAATAATCGCTGTAGGCTTACACAACAAGCTACGGAAGCGATGACACGGCTTGATATGCTGGAGAATTACTACTATGAGAGAGAGAGGCAGAGTTACTCAAGTAAGTCGGTTATAGAATAGACGATCTTGATAGGTAGGTGAAAACCCCCTTGTTTTTTTGTCAGGAGACGTGAGTTCATATTCTGCGTCGAGCCTACAACAATGTGTGTTTTAAAATTATATGTGTGGCATGTTTATAAAGTCGTTATCATCATCATCAGTCAATAGACGCCCACTGCTGCACGTATTAAGCTTATGTCTAAACATAGATTTTTATTTTTGCAGGGAATTGAACACAAAAGAAGCTTTATGGCTCAGCAAACAAGGAGAATCGGCAAGCACAGTTGAGAAAATAGAAATATTACAACAAGAGGTGCAGCGATACAGGTAAGAGCGTTTAAAACACTATATATCGTTCGCGGAAAACATAGAGGCTATTCTACTCTATTCTCGAACACAAATTTAATGTGGATAGCCCACTTGTGTAGTTATATGTAGGGGTTAAATGTGCTGTTTATTTCCAATTCAACTTTTATGAATGCTGCCGCCAGCTTTAAAGGGTTTCATACCCAGAAGTGACATCCTGAGTATTTTAAATTGCAATACTTTTAGTTTACCCGTCTGTCTTTCTGTTTATCCGTGATGTCACAGCAGCTTTTCTCTATGAATATTGTACTATCAATTTCTAATTTTACCAAACCAGAAAAATAAGCAACACTGTTGACCTTACTCTAGTAAAATTAATAATTAATTTCAAACGAGAGAAATAAGTGACACCCTAGCCTCACGTGCCGCGTTTCCGGTACCACGGTCCTGAAAAAGGGTTTTCTTATTAAAGTAATGCTGTGTGAGGAGTAGTCTCAAGCCTGCGACACCCTAAACCTAAATTTAATCGGATTAATCTATATGTTAAAATCAGACAAAATCGTCTTAAATCTAGCTAAGTAAGTTACATATTTTATAAACCCTACAGTTATCCATTTCATTTTTACTTAACCAGAAAAAAAAGCGACACCCTAAGGTTAGAGCTACCCGAAAAAGAATCATCCCGTCGATCAGCGGTAGCGGTAGCGGAAGCGCGCGATGTCGTGGTCTTAGTGACGGTTTTATGATAAAACGAATGTTGTGTGGGGAGTAGTGCGAAGTTTACTGACTAATCTATATTCCCATATCCTTCTTTCAAACTTTAGAAATAAGCGACACCACACAACTACACTCTAAATAAAACAATCTTCATGTTTAAATCAGAGAAATAAGCGACACCCTAGCCTTAGAGCTAGCCGAGAAAGAATCCTCCCGCCGAACAGCGGTAGCGGAAGCGGAAGCGCGCGCCCACGCCGCGTGGCTGGAGACGCGGGCGGCGCGGCGCGAGCGGGACGCGGAGCGAGACGCCGCCGCCGCGCTCAGGAGGAAGCTCACTGCGCTGTCTAGCCAGCTGGACGGAACTGCTTCACCACTACAAGGTATCATATTCTAATACTTAACATACTGTAGTGGTCCGCCTCGAATATATAGCATGAGATCCCTCAAAGATATATGTAATAAAAGATTGGGCGACAGAATGAGAAGTAGTGTGAAAGATGACATAGTGTGTAAGAAGAGACGGGGGCGGCGCGGCGGGAGCGAGACGCCGCCGCCTCGCTGAGGAGGAAGCTCACTGCACTATCTAGCCAGTTGGATGGAACTGCTTCACCACTTCAAGGTAGATATATAGTTACTTTTTTTAGCCCTAGAGCCGAAAAGAAAAAAAAGCCCTGTATTTGATCGGTTTGTGTTGTCATTTGGATATTAGCGGGATCATACATTGAATGAGGAACGCGGAGCGAGACGCTGCCGCCGTGCTGTTTGACAATAATTATCATATTTGACAATAATCAATTTTATTGATCGTCAGCTTGCAAGTTTTCAAAGTTAACAGATGTTAAAATTTTCCTGCGACACTTACATTTACTCAGGCTTAAACATGTCATGAAACTTCAGTAAAATGAAACTAAAACTCATTAATGATTCTTTAGTAAAATGAAACTAAAACTCATTAATGATTTTTTTTCCGCAGGTGTGCCTAGTCCATTAGAAGGCGGTGTTCCGCTGTTACTGCCGCCGCTACCGCCCCCGCTTCTGCCTCCGCTACCGCGCCCGCCGCCGCTTGGTAGATTGCCCTCACCATTACCTAGGTATGTCTTTACACAGTTCAATATTTTACCTGGTAACTTAATTTTAGCTATTGTAGCAAGAGGCGTGTGAGAACAAGTATTTCACATATTTTACGAGATAGGTCGTATTATTTCAAATAAATTCTGTCGGTTTGCTACAATTGATGTCGCGCATGCCGTATCAAGATTATTTTCAGAAATGTATGAAAGACTATGTCATTCATATTTTTTTAACATGCCATTTTTTCTCCACACACATCCATAGAAATACACAATGTTCGTTATACATTTTCTTGGGACCTCCATTTCACCACTGTTCTGTCAAAATAGTAGAAAACGGGAAGCGTTTTCAGACTTAAATTTATTAAACTACATAAACCTACGTAAACCTACATTAACATGCTTTAGTAATAATGCTATAAAACAAACGTTCTTATTTACTTACTTGTTGCACTTATACTTATACACTGCTAAAACCATCAGTTTCCAATCACCACTTAAAGTTTTTCAAATCTATATAAATACCTAAGACTATCATGCATCGTTTTTCAGTATCTCTCAACGTGATCTCTAATCACTAAGCTTATTTCCCACACAGGTATGGTGATCGAAACTATTCGCCAGACGACAGCCGATACTCTCCTAGCCGCTATTCGCCAGAACGGCGGTTTTCTCCGGAGCGGCGATTTTCCCCCGACCGGCGATACTCCGGTGGTCGCCGGTATTCGCCGGATCCGAACCGATTTTCGCCGGACAGCCGATACTCGCCGGATCGGAGAGGAAGGTCGCCGTATTCGCCACGACGGCGGCGATCTAGGGATGTTTCTAGGGATAGGTAAGATTGACTTCCCAAATATATTGAATTTCCCAAAAGCGGCCAGTAGTAAAAGTTTGAAATGAACATTTTATTGACACTAAGCAGTATAAAGAGGAAAGTTTGACAAGGAATAGCACCTTTTTGGCCGATATAAGACTAACTTTTTTTTTCTGATTTGAGTCTGATTCTGAGAGAATAAATTTATAATCATATTTAATAAATTTATATTAATTAAAATGATTTCTTTGCTGTCCTTTTTTCAGTAATCCAAGTGCATTTACTGTATAAATTTGTATTCTTTTTCAACAGAGAACGTCATATATTTTTGGAGAATGTGATGAAATGAAATTTTCCTAATGCTCTCTATTTAAAATCAAGTCTACTGCGAATGATATATATATTTATTTAACTAAGTTCACATTAATATTGCAGATACAGCAAAGACGGTCGCAGCTCGCGGTCCAAGCGGCCGACAAACGGTCCGACGGAAACGGAAACAGAGTACGCGTCTGACAGTCCGTCGCGGACGCCGCGGAGGCAGACTAGATATTCTAGACATTCAGGTAATAAAATATAGTGTATACGTAGCATACAAACATTTTTCCACGTACCCGTACTCTACACAATCAGGTAGGATAGACATAGACGAATTGACGCCACGGCGACACGCGCGATGTTTTAATCATTCAGATAGAATATACACATAACGTGTTGGAAAATAAATACTATTCTAGATACAGAGGTACTCTACACTCTAGGTACTCTAAGTATATAGGCGTATCGAAATGCAAACACAATTCAGACAAAACATACAGCAAAGACGGTCGCAGCTCGCGGTCCAAGCGGCCAACAACCGGTCCGACGGAAACGGAAACAGAGTACGCGTCCGACAGTCCGTCGCGGACGCCGCGGAGGCAGACTAGATATTCTAGACATTCAGGTAAGACATATAGACATTTTGAAATATAAACATAATTATTCAGGTAGGTTTATTGACGTATGGGAATGCAAACACAATTCAGATAACAGATGGTGCAAAGACCGACAAACGGTCCGACGGAAACGGAAACAGAGTACGCGACCGCCAGTCCGTCGCTGACGCCACGGAGACAAACAAGATATTCTAGACATTCAGGTAAAATATAGCTGTATTGGAATACAAACATTATTCTACATACCCGTACTCTACACAATCAGGTAGAATATACATATAACGTGTTGGAAAACAAATACTATTCTAGATACAGCGGTACTCTACACTCTAGGTAATCTAAGTATATAGGCCTATCGGAATACAAACACAAATCAGACAACAGGTATGATTGATGGGATTACCAAGCGGTTCCTCACTTAGTTTCAAAAGTTTTTATTGATTGACGAGTAAACATAAGAATAAAATGACAGATATTTAAATAGGTGGCAGATCTAGCTCTTCTAAAAGAATTGTCCCCCTTAATCAAACCGCATGACTGAGCTGTGATTAGTTATGTGACAGTGTATCCGTAAAAAAGGCAATCTGCCCCCTATTACTTATCACGCTTTTGGCTACTCTGTCACGTGATGTTAAGAAGTTACGTCTGCCACCCCGGGGATATAAGGCGTGAACTTTTGAATTTATGTTCATCTATGTTTTTATTTGTTACAGGACCTAGTTCAGGATCGGGTTGCTCATCAGAATCAGATAAATAACCGATATGAACTATATTTGTGGATTTAAAAGGTATATTTTACAATGCTGTTCTTAGCTCGAGAATTCGTTACAAGGCATCTGTGTATAGACAGTTGTTTAGAAATCAAATATGACTAATTATGAGTACGGCAAATGTTGAATTATAATATTTATGACGTTAATTATACAATTTATTACTTAGGGCTTAATTAGTATAGGACGAGCTACAATTTAATTTCTGCACTAAAAAGTACTTGTCATAGTTCTTCACATAGCGAAAGGGACTCTAGAATACGCATTTAAATGAAAGTCTTTGGCGGAACCAAAGATTTTTTTTTTTTGTAATTTTTGTCTTACTATTTCTTTTTTCTTTTGTACCTGATGTAATTTCCATCTTATCTCTCTTGTTTATTTTTTTATGACTTCATATGTACGCCAGAGAATGTTAAACACAATTTAAATGGTTTGATGGAATTGTTATTGCTCGATACATGTATAATTGATATTGTTCACGCCAAGATACGAAACGGGCTTTGAAGCGGGTTTCTTCCCATTAATATATTCATGATGCAAGAGGTCTTTGAAATATATTTATGTCCAAACGTATAGCTTGCAAAGTAAACTCGTTATGATGTGATGTTTCCTTCTTAGTGTCAAACATTTTCAGTTGTGTGTTTTATAAGTTAATAGTTTAGGTATTTATTTATTCGACAGACAGAGAAGTAAATAAAGTGAATCACCCAACACATGAAAAAAAGACATGCTTCTAAGCCCTTTATGAGGCTCTGGTCTTATATTGGACACCATAATTTCAACCTTACCTACCTTAAAATAGAAGTGAAATACAATGAATTTTTGATCATCTGCCTTATAAAGGGTTAAGAGACAAATGGTGAAACGAAGGAGACTTCATAGCTGTTGTCTTAATTGGTGTAACCACTACAAAAATTGTGACATTTCGGTGAAAGACACTTATTAAGTATCTATTTTCATTGCATTAGTTCGCTTTGAATCTTTTGAGTTCTTACAATGGATTATAAATCACAAACTAGATTTCTTTCTATACCTTCTTTTCTTTGTATTATTTAATTTCACTCTTCTGAAAATTTATTATATCTATGATTTCAAATGAGTACTATTGGGTTAGTAAAACATCCGTTATGTTAATATTTTGTAAGAGGGCTAATTCTTTTATTTTTAATTTATTAACTAAATAAAACGATAGTTGAAAAACATATATTAGCACAAGAGCCTATTTGCAATAGGTTAATAGAGAACATAATTTACGAAAAATAGCAGTGCTCTTAAAATAACTTAATTCCTTTCTAACGAAACAGTACGTATGTGTATGGAAATAGACTCTATATCATTTCCAAAAATTGATTTGGTTTAATGAAATTAAAATAAAGTGATGGCTCTCAATAATGTGTTCCTAAGATATTAGTTTCAACTAATTGTTCTAATTCAACTTATGAGAATATAATTCTTAAGTATTTAGATAGGTACTTACAGACTTAATTAAAATATTGTATTGTAGGTCCGAACGATGGTGAAAATCTTTTTGTGCTATTTAATTAAAACTGAAAATTTTGTCGATTTATATTGTTTTAATTAGTCATTTATATGTAATAAAGAGGTTTCTTTACAA
Organism: Bedellia somnulentella; assembly: GCA_963576735.1. Classification (NCBI taxonomy): domain Eukaryota; kingdom Metazoa; phylum Arthropoda; class Insecta; order Lepidoptera; family Bedelliidae; genus Bedellia; species Bedellia somnulentella. The sequence goes on from OY755179.1 coordinate 12,554,634, forward strand.
ATGTTTGCTTTTTCTTTTATCCCTCACGAAACCATCTAAGAATTATTACGTAATTAATCATTATGTTGACTTTTATAACTTTGATTCAAATATACCAGTGTATACATAAATATGCTGTGTAGTGTCGGCTTAGAATAGCACTACCCCAATTCTTCCGGTGGGTGTACGTAAGAGGCGACTAACGGTATTGGGGCTTTAAAGGGATTTTTGGGCGATGCGGTTGGAGACCCATCACCAACAACCTTTATTTTACGATCTTTGCCCCACTTAACTTTCCAAAAGCGGCTAAGGAATTTCTGATTCCTTGGCTCTTGCTACCCCATCTAGGGATTTATAGCCGTGAGTATATGTATGTATGTATATTTGTATCAAAGTTGCATTATAATTCAAGCCTCACAAACTCTCGATGGAAAGCAATAACACCGTTACTCGGAATTTCACTAACTTCTAAGTAACTAACTAGCAACCGTGAAAGCTCAGTGGGTAGAACGCCGCTTATCGTGCAGACGATGAGATTTCACATCCCGGGTCGAGCCTACACCAATTTGTCTTTTCTATAATCATATGTGTGGTAAATTTATCATGGTTGTTAATGGCTGAGGAATTTCTGATTCCTTAGCTTTGGCTACCCCTTCTAGGGATTTATAGCCGTGAGTATATGTATGTATGTATGTTGTTAACGGTGAGAAATCCCGCATGGGTAAGTTTACTTAATCATGTGACAGTGTATTCGCACAAAACGGCGATAGCCTGCCCCCTATAACGTGAGTATATATGTCGTGAACATTTGAGTTTATACTTCCTGAGAGAATGCATTCCTGACACCTATAAGCTAGTCAGAATAAAGTCAACATAAAGCGCTGACATAACCTTGTAATAGCGCAGTATAGATGTAGAAAAATATTGTTTACCAAGTTATTTGACACTCAGTTTGGCACAAAATTATAACGTTAATTGATTATTGATATAATAATGTTGTTGTACAAAAATATTTTTATCGTAACTGCAACCCCGTTACAAGGTTACTTCGTTAGTTCAATCGCGACGTGCCAGGAACGCATTCTCTGAACGGCCGAACTATAATAGTTCTCTAACTCCTAGTTAATTTACATCAAGTTATAAGGATTTTGAATAACATAATACAGTTAAGGAAAGTAATGTTTATTTTATGTAACAAAATAAGTAAATAATTTCTCTATGGCTGTACACAACGTATATGTAGCCTTTACGCTTATAAAATATAAAACACGTTAACTTTGTGCACAAACTTTAAATGCAAATATATATCTTAAAAGTACGAGTAATTTACTTTTAGACTGCTATGCTAGATATTATTTCTCTTAGGGCACTACATTCCATGGCACAAATGTTCCGGGCTCGTGTTTTGGAACCTGAAAGAAATAAGTTATGTTTGCTTAAAATGTTAAACCTTATTCAAGAAATAAAAAAAAATGTTGAATATAAAAAAATGAATTATAAAGCGAATCCCAAGATCGTAAAAAGTGGCAAATAAAGATGAAATATGTTATTTTTATATATAAACAACCAGATTTCGGTATACATATTATTTTTTTTGAAAAATTTGCCTTTACTGCAGGATGTGAAACGCGAAAGGATTTTATTCTAGCATCGGGCTGAAAACTCAGTTCCTTGCTTGGTTCTTTTAAAATGGAAGACTGTCCAGCAAAAATGTCGACATCAAGGGACATTTGATCAATACACATTGTAGCTGGTTTTTTCTTGCAATAATGTTTTATTGTCACTTAATTATTAATTAGGCTCTTGGCAACTATGAAAAATTAAGGTTACGATTGAATTATTAAAACTCACTATCTATATCGCTAACTCAAATTCCAGTTAATAAGAATTCATGTTCATGAAAATCTCATGTGGAGATTATTACTTATCAATTAAGAAAGGAAATATTTTTCGACGCCAGGAGGACTTCAGTGTTTCATATATTCCCAAATCTACTTTTGATAACGACACCAATTTGAAAACAGATCATTTATGCGAGTGTGCGGAGCTGAACATTAATGCCACTTTTATGATATCATATCAGTGTGTGTTTTATAATGTACATATAGGCAAGGTCGACTTTGAATCGTACCAAACTAGTGATCAACATATATTTGACCCATATACTTTTGACGGATTTCTGAATTGAGTATTCCAGCTCGCATTGAAATCTTAAAAACTTAATGAGACAAAACTATACTTAAGTCATTCTCAGCTTGAATACCCAATTCAGAAATCGGGCGTTTGTCTACGATTGTACGTAATATTATACCTTCTTAGTAATATGATCCTCGCAAGCCATACGAATTCTCGCCGACGTAGCTGGGGATTCCAAATAAAATTCTAATGGTACTCCTGCGTCAGCACGGGCTGCTCTTATTGCTTCTTTTATGGCAAAGAATGCTGATGACGCCAGAAATAGAGGTGGTTCACCAACAGCCTGAAAAGTGTGTATAATTAAAAAAAGATATGATGATTGCTGGGTAGTTTCGGCTTAGAATATTACTACCCCATTTCTTCTCGTGGTTGTTTGTAAGAGCCGGCTAAGGGTAATGGGGCTTTTAAGTGATTTTCGGGCGATGCGGTTGCAGACCCATCACCAAAAATCTTTGTTTTACAATATTATCCCCACATAACTTCCAAAAGTGGCTGAGGAACTTCTTATTCCGCAGCTCTGGCTACCCCTTCTAGGGCTTTATAGCCGTGAGTATATGTATTTAAGTGTATGATGAAATACAAAGCACTAGATCGCGGAATCAGCGATTTAAAAAGTTATTATGCAGAGAATTTCCTACCACAATTGTGTGAGTAGGTATGAGATAAAAATCATAAAACGCTACATTATATTTAACTCACTAAATAATTATATTATCAAGACATCTTACCTTTGAAGAAAAGACTGCTCGTTGATTAGGAGCTCCTTTTAGTAAAGACACGTTAAACTCTTGGGGTATATCACCGAAACCTGGTATTTTATAAGCTCCTGGACCTCTGGAGTACAATGTACCAGTAGGAGAGAATATTAATTCTTCCATTGTAAATAAGCCATAACCTTGCATAAACGCTCCTTCAATTTGGCCAATATCGATAGCGGGGTTCAAACTTTCTCCCAAATCCATAATAATATCTGATCTTATCATATAATTGTCTCCAGTTAAACAGTCGATCTCAACTTCCGTGCAAGCGACACCGTACGTGAAGTAGTTAAAAGGTTTCCCGACATTATTTTTGAAGTCATAACCAATATCCGGTGTAGCATAAAATCCTGTAGCGGATAAGCTGACTCTATCAAAGAACGCAGCAGAAACCCAATCTTCCCATTTTCCGTTTGGATTTTTTTCTTTGTATGGTTTTAAACGTTCAACTAATTTCTCACAAGCTTTTACGACCGCCATCCCATTTAGATCAGAACCAGCACTTGCTGCCGTTGCTGATGTATTTGGCACTTTGTCGGTCGATGTTTCCGATACGTGTATTTTAGAAACATCTATTCCAAGAACTTTCGAAGCCACTTGTATCATTTTAGTGTGCAATCCTTGCCCCATTTCGGTTCCACCGTGAGAAAGCAGAACAGACCCATCGACGTATATGAGCACTAAAGCGCCTGCTTGATTAAGAAACTTTTCCGTGAAAGCTATTCCGAATTTAGTTGGTATAACAGCTATACCTCTCTTTCTCCATCTGTTCTGCCTGAAATTAAATAAAAATAAATATTACAAAAGTTTTATAGGATTCCATATTTTAATTTAGGTAGCTAATCGTGCAAATAAATCAATCTTGTTTTTAATTGCGTCATATTTTACCGAGATAAGTGTGAGTTTTGTTACTTTATTCCAATTTAACATAATGGTCGGTTTAAGTGAGATAGAAATAATTCTTGTGTTCAATCGAATTTATTAAAATGTAAAATTTAATAGATAAGAAAACTCTTTTACAAATATACAGAATTAAATAACAAAAGTACGTAAGTAAAATTTAGTTCATTTATTCTTTTAGTAATACGCTTCTGACTGATACAAGGAGTTTCTGTATTTGTAAACTACTTAGGGAAATAATGTCGTCTTAGTAAAGCCCTACATTTTCTTCCCGAGGGTTTCGTACGTGACACTTGGGTACTTAGAGAAATGAGGCTTTCTAAATGATTTTCGAGCAATTTGACTAGAGATTCATCACCGACTTATTTAATATTCCTTCCTTGACAATATTTTCCATACTTAACTGCCCAAAAGTGACTGAGCAATTTGTAATACTGATGCTCTGGCCTTTTTTGGACTTTATTCATTCTGCTGTGCATAAATGAAAAATCCGAAAAACAAACAATCGTTTTAGTACTTACCTGTTGAAATTTTCTATGTTCCTTTTTCTGATTGCAAAACCACTTTTCTCAATGCATTCTCGCCAACACCTTTCCAGTGTACAATAAGTCAAAACCTGACCATAATGAGTAGATAAATTCTCCCTATACATATTTATCTCGCTTATTTCTTCAGGAGATTTTCCCAATTTATATGCTATATCTCGGACCATATGTTCAGCTCCAAACATACCTTGTGGTCCTCCAAAACCTCGGAAAGCAGTATTGGACGGCAAATTAGTTTTGCACACATATCCTGATACATCTACGTTTGGAATATAGTATGCGTTTTCGTAGTGGAACATAGCTCGTTCTACTATCTGTAAGATAATGCTACGATGTTAATGTAATTTGGGAGTAAAATGGAAGGAGCTGCGGGAACGCAAATACCTAGTAGCGGTATTGCATTGTATTTGTTATGAAATTTACTTTATGAATAATTATATATATGTTATGAAATTTTACAATAAAAATAAGAATACTTACGGGTCCAGACAAATCATTAGAATATCCTCCATTATTGTATAGATTTACTATAGCACCCATTATCTTTCCTTCCTTCGTACATGCCACTTTATATCTAATTAAAAATGGATGTCTAGTGCCAGTCATTAGCATATCTTCATCTCTATCAAGCATACACCGCACCGGCTTATTCAGTCTATGTGCTGCAAGAGCTACAGGTAATGCTATCAGCATTCCTCTGGACTCTTTACCTCCAAAGCCTCCACCCATCCGTTTCACTCTTGCAACTATTCTATTCATTGGGACGTGTAAAACATGGCTTGCCAGTTTCTGAAATAAAACTGTTCGATTAAAATATATCAAGATATGAATATACCTATATGCAAGTCATTAAAATTGTATTACCGCAATTTCTGAAGGATGCTGACTGGAACAAAATATTTCCAACTCATCGTCTTCCTTCTTAGGAATTGCAAAGGCAGCGTGTGTTTCTAAGTAAAAGTGTTCTTGCCCTCCCATTCTTGCTTGACCTTCTATTACTATGTAATCTTTATTTTCAAAAACTGATTTAACATCACCCCTTCTTATTGATTTTGGGTATTGTGGATAAAATGAGTTCTTTTCAATAGCATCTTCCATAGTTACGATTATTGGTTGAAGTTCTTCATACTCAATTTTAACTTTTCTCGCTGCTTCTTGGGCTTTGGCTTGATTTTTAGCAACTATAACACCAATAGTTTGTCCTTGACTTATAACTTTTTCGCTTGCAAATAATTCTTCATCATGAAGTATTGGGCCGATCATATTTTGATCTGGAGTGATATCCTTAGACGAAAAAAATGCTACAACATCAGGGTCTGACAAAGCTTTTTCTGGATCAACAGATACAATTCTCGCATGAGCCTTTGTACTAAGGACAAAAGCCAGGTAGAGTTCGCCTTCAGCTAAAGGCATATCATCACAGTATATAGCTTCACCTGTAGCTTGTTTAAAAGCAGACATATGCTGAATTGGTTGACCCACAGTATCGCTTTTGATGTGTTCATCACCTTTTATTTCAAAATATTGAGCACTTTTTGGAATACTGCCATGGAACTGATTGGCTCCGCTTAGATGTGTTGGATCCACTTTGTCATTTGCCATAAGGTTTTTGGGTAAATCATTTGAAATTGCGAGATAGGCTTTTAACAGTAAACTCATTGTCAGAGCTTGCCTAAACTGCACATTACCACCCGGCACGGATGGAGGAAGTGGAAGCTCTTCGAGTAAAGATGCAAATGCTCGTTCCAACATAACTTGGTCCCATTTTAGTCCTTTCAGAGATTGACCCGTTTTTGTTGCTAGTTTTGTCATCGGAGCCATACCTCCATATGCAATGTCGATATTTTTTATTATAGTACTCTGTTCTTCAAACTCAACATTTATAGAAGCTGTTACTATAGAAATATCATCTTCACGACGCTTAGCTTGTTTATACGCTTTTATGTATTGGTTTTTGGATGTAAACGGTATTTCAATTGATAACAATATTTCATTAGGTTTAACTACATTTTTTCTGTATCCGGTAAAGAACGATTCATCCATAAGAACTACTCGGTGACCATCTTCTTTACTAAGCAAGTTAAGCTTTACTCTGAGAGACATAAGGATTGGGTTCAAATCTGATATAGGACTTCCAGTCATAATATTGCCTCCTATAGCAGCAACGTTCCGGATCTGTTTTCCAGCAAACCAATTTAACATTTCAACAATGGCTTTACATGTTCTAGTTTTGTACTCAGGCATTGTATCAATACATTTTTTAAAAGTATTTTCTATGTCCATAAGTGTGACAGACGCACCTACTATAATGCCATTTTCGTTTACTTTTATTGAAGTCATTTCGGGCACGTAATTAGGCATTATTATCACTGGGTATATTAAATGTCGAAATTTAACTTCAACTCCTACCTCAGTATTTCCAACAACAATTTTAGCGTCAGGATACTTCTGTTTTAATTCTAGAATAGTTTCTAGATTAGTGGGTCGGTACCATACACTTCTTTCTCCTCGGAAAACAACAGCCTTATCATCATAGACAGATGATAATTTCAATTCCGGGGGGAAAATTGGTTCTTGAGAAGGATCATAAGGCAAAAATGATGATTTATCAAAAATTAATTCAGTTTCACTATTTTGTTCTTTTTGGTTTTTACAGCATTCTTTGCCCATGGGACATCCTCCATTTTGGTTTCCATTAGTGGCTCCATTCATAATACGATTAGTTTCCCAATCTTCAATGAATGTTTTGTATCCTTCGATGATAGCTCTATACCCTGTACAGCGACAGAGATTTCCTTGAAAAGCTACTTCCATATCGGAATACTTAATTTTGCTGCAACTACGCAAAAGAGTGTACATTGACATAACTATTCCTGGAGTGCAAAATCCGCACTGTGAACCATGAGCCTTAGCAATTCTTTCTTGAACAGGGTGAAGTTTAGTCTTTGTTGACCCTATTCCTTCAACTGTAGTGACCGCCAACCCATGCATAGCGCATACAGGTGCTAAACAAGCATTAACTGCTAAATGTCTGTATATTTTAAATGTAAGTTATTAATTGATATTATAAATAACTTTATGTAATATAATTATGCAAACGTAAATATCTATTCGTTAAAGTATGCTACGTACCACAATTGGCGATGGTGAAAGCGTTATAAAGCCACCTCAGTTTGGATTAACAGATGTAACAACATCTTACCAAACTTTTACTAAGCACTTCGTACACAGCTGAATATACCGTCCTCGAAGTGTGATTAAAGTAAGTATATATTTTTTTAATATTTTACATACACGCATACATACTAGATACACATACATATACTCACGGCAAAAGAGGTAGCCAGAGCTTTAGAGCTAGAAACTCCTCAACCACATTTGGAACTTGATAGGGGAGAAGATGGTAGAAATAATGTATCGTTGGTGATGGGTCTCTAACCGCATCGCCCAAAAACTACTTAAAAAAGCCCCATACCCTTGGTTGCCTCTTACTACACCCGTGAGTAGGAGGGGGTCGTGACATTCTAAGCCGGCACTACATGGTTAGTTACAATATTAAATAAGCTACTTAGTTTTCTAGTAGTTGGAGAACTTCTTTCATCTAGAATGCAGGAGGCACATTAGTATTCTGGTTTTAACCCTACATGATCGCTTTACTTAGTAATAAAGGTAAAACTAAAAGATGAATTCGAATATATTCTTATAACTTTTTCTCGCCCGTTGTTTTTTCCTAGATTTTGGCTATTTATAAAGGATACGTCATCGTCTTCTCTTGGCGATTGTACTTGGAAACCATGACAGTGCATGCTCCGCAGCCCCCCTCCGCGCACCCCAACTTGGTTCCAGTCAGGCGCAGCTTTCTTCTCAGGTACCACAGCAGAGTCCATTCTGGATCGGGATTTGGTTCAACCACCTGAAAAATTTAATTAAAGTATAAAATAGCTGTAAGTGCGAAATGTACTTTTTTATTGATTGGTTAAGGCCTGAGCGGTTTTATCATAGTTAAGTGAATTGGATGGTTAAGAAGAGATACAGGGTCGAATCTACTGATTTTTTTAATACATTGATTGTACTCGTATTTATGATAAACAGTAGAGGAGATGAGAAAAGAACTGATTTTGACTGTTTATTGTATGGATACAAAATAATTTGAAAGTTATTTATTTTCTTATAGAAAACCACTATATCACGTTGGTAATTTGATCAATAACTTCGTGATTATATTCTTAAATACGGAATATAATAATTTAAGGAACGGAAATATACTTACAACCTACAACTAAAACCTTTTTAACTGACAAAAGTATTTTGACACTGACGAAGTTCTGGTACCTATGCATTGGTCTGCTTTGTGCCTATGATTGATGAGAGCGCAGAGAGAATATATATTATTAAAAGTGACATATTAATTTTTATGTACGTTTCTTCTCTTTTTGATTGCCCGACTTTGCCTGATTATTGACTAACTTTATACGATGAATGTACGATTTAGCGCGATTTCATATCCTATGTTTCTTCTGAAGGTTTAAGCTATCCCATATCCTATAATTATATAATATTTAGCAACCGTGATAGCCCAGTGGGTAGAACACTCGGTTATCGTGCAAACGACTAGTGTTCAAATCCTGGGTCGGGCCTACACCAATTTGTATTTTCTAAAGACATATGTGTGGTTAATTTATCATGGTTGTTAACGGTGAGGGAAAACATCGTGAGGAAACCCACATGGCTGAGTTGTACTTAGTCATGTGACAGTGTATTCGTACAAAACGGCGATAGGCCTGCCCCCTATCACGTGAGTACATTGTCCATGCAAAACGTGGGTACTCTGAACACCAGGTGACAAAGTCACGTGATGTTCAGAAGTATTAGTACCTCTGCCAACCCCTTCGGGGATATTCGGCGTGAACGTTTATGTTATGTTATATAATATTATATAATTTATTTAATCTGTTGTGCGGACTCGGAGCCAATTCAATACAGTCAAAACACTACGAGTATAAATCTTTCCTCTTTATAATAAGTATAGATAGATGACAATGACGAAATTACTCGAAAACTAGGAGATACAGTAAATAAACAATGACGATCTGGACTTTATTATATCAACCAGAAACAAACTCATGATAATATTTTTCAAGAACAAATAATAACTTACGTCACCCTCTCATACCCTTTAGGTCAAATCTTATCACAATATGATTTCTGACCATATGTAATAATCAAATATCAACAATGAACAAAACAATGCAATACTCAAATATATATAGACGTTTGAAAACATGATGTATGCAAATATCTTCAGTAATGAGTTTTGCTACCCTATGCTATTCTTAAGCGTTCACGCCGTATATCTCCGACGAGGTTGGCAAAGATATAATACTTCTGAACATCACGTGTCATCGTCACCCTGGTGCCCACGTTTTACTTGGACAGTCTACTCACGTGATAGGGGACAGGCCCACAATTATTCTTCATACTACTGGGCAGGTTATAGTATACTTTTCAGCATAGTAGTGAAGGGGAATTTTGGGAAAACGGGGGAAGTTACTCCATTTTTTAAGCTTCCATCGCGTGTGCAGCCTTAAAAGTTAAAGTTACATAGAAATCAAGTACGACTGAAATATTCTTCATAAAATTGTCTAAAAAATATTCTGCAATAGCATGTGTCCATCTTTTATGGTTGACTCACAATAATACGTGTAACTCCTGATAGCTTAGCAGTTCGGAGCATTCTGATTATATTTGTTTAATCTTACGTTTATAATACTCTCACTCATCACCAATATAAAAAGTTAACATTATAACCTATTCAATAAAAAAAGAATCATAGCAATCGGTAGAGGAACACCTAATTTATACATGAAATAAGCACACGCGCCCCCGATCAAAACCAAATCCTAATTGTTTTACATATCACATACTAGATGGCGCCAGTAGTTGCATCCTACATCGTAGTATGATTTATTTGTTAGATTGTTATTTGAAAATTTGCTTACTAACGGAAATACACAACCGTTCATTAAAGTGCATTCAAAGTCACAAAGCTTGAGCAGTTATTGAAGAAACCTTAGATATAATTTAAATCTTTTGGTTCATGAAAACCTCATGTGGGGATTATTGCTAATAAATAAAGAATAAATAAAGGAAAGAAAAATTTCGACACAGGCGGGGATCGAACCCGCGACCTCGGGTAAACGCCCCGGACGCTCTGCCAACTGAGCTACCGTGTCAATTGGCTGCCAGTGCGAAATTCTTCTATCCTTTATTTCTTTTACACGTTTAAATAGTGTTTGCGTTTCCTACCTTCGAATTTTAACTAATTCGGAATTAATTAACTAATTTAGACAAGTGGCCTTCCGAATTAGTTAAAATTCGGAGGTAGGAAACGCAAACACTATTTAAACGTGTAAAAGAAATAAAGGATAGAAGAATTTCGCACTGGCAGCCAATTGACACGGTAGCTCAGTTGGCAGAGCGTCCGGGGCGTTTACCCGAGGTCGCGGGTTCGATCCCCGCCTGTGTCGAAATTTTTCTTTCCTTTATTTTTTCTTTATTTATTAGAAACCTTAGATACTTAAAAAACAACGCTACCCGTGCGAAGCTGGGCCGATCCACTAGTTATATATATATAAATACATCATTGTGCCGTGTAGTGCCGGCTTAGAATTTCACGACCCTTTTCTACCCACGGTTGTCGTAGGAGCAGGCGACTAAGGGTAAGCGGGGTTTTCTAAGTGATTTTGTGCGATGTGGTTAGAGACCCATCCCCAACGATACTTCATTTCTACCATCTTGTCCCAACAACTTCCAAATGTGGCTGAAGAGTTGCTAGCTCTGAAGCTCTAGCTACCCGTTATTGGGATTTAAGGCCGTGAGTATATGTATTGTATGCATGAATAAATACATCATAGAATTAGGAATTCCTGCAGCGGATGTGGGTTTCTAATTCTATGAAATATATATAAAAAAACTGTTTGTATTTTTGAAAAACATAACATAACATTAACGTTCACGCCGTTTTTCCCCGAAGGGGTTGGCAGAGGTACCAATACTTCTGAACTCACATGGCTATATTTTTGAAACTAGATAAATATTCTGTTTCAATCTCATCTTTGCTAAGTATTTTTAATAGTGTGCTTTTAAAGAAAACTATATTATTTTAAAGTTATTGCAAATTATATCTGTTATTCTCAGAATTATTTGCATAATGGCACAATTATTATTTTATCTTTGTTGTTACTAAGTTTCATATTTCTTCATATATACAGAATCGGATATAAAAGCAATATCAGCCAAAAAAATTATGCATTATTATTAATTCGACCTGTGTTTTATGAAACTAAATGGCGTCGTTGATTTAAATATGAGTAGCATTTGAAATATGAGGTGGATGATTAATGCAGTTATTTTAAACTTGCGATCCGCCCCGGATTCACATGGGTACTAAGAGCGTTTTGATTAAATTTAATATTTTTGACTATTCTATGGGAACCGTAACCGAGTGCGGGATAAATGTTGTTCTAGATATTAATCCGTTGTATAAGTTACTTTCATTGCAAATTGATCAAGAAATAATAGAAATTACGTGATGCTCGGACATACAGAAAGACAGACGGACGGACGGAAGGATGCTAATCCCTAGACTAAAGAGTTACTACTATTATAAGCTACACAGCAAATTAAGGAAGGTGAATAAACTGAGCCGATGTTTTCATTGCTTTTGCTGTACTTGTATTGCATTTACATATTTGACATAAGTTTCAACTGATAGAAAATTGCAATATAAGTTGGTCTTCTATCACGCAGACGAAGTTGCGCTGATCAACTAGCTCATAGCAAACAATTTTTTTCATATTATCTCCCATCTTAAAAGTCTGTATGAGGTTGCCTTAGATGCAATTTTTTGCTATAATCTGATGTCAATTCTACCTTTTCATTATAACATTTTAATAAATATAATGAAAAGTCAGAACAGATACACTTCACCTTCATTTTCATTTTGTTATAGAAACATATATAAGTTACCAAGTATATAACACATAAAAGTATACATAGTTGTTAACCCATCATTGTTACATTTGAGAAGGCGAAACAAAAGATATTTCTAGGAAAATAAAGAATTCCAAAAAAAAATTACCAATATCAAACAATGTCTACGTTAGTGTAACGAGATCAGTACGTAATGTAGGGGGAATTATGGCCCAATAACGCCTTATTAGAGCCCCTTGTTAAGCACATGTTGTTATTAGCTCTGATTATTGACGTCAAAAACGCGATTCAACCTCCCGAACCTAGTTGCCCGTATGTGAACACCCATGGAAGGTATGGAATTGTTATATTCGAAGCAAACATAACATGATATAAATAATAATTAATTTGTTGAGAATGAACTATGCTATTTATACGAACCATTACTATCAAGACGATAAACATTGAACCATCTTAAGGGTCGAACCACATGAATGTCGATCGTTTTCTGTCAGATTCCGATCCTCGATTGATTAATAAAAAACGTAAGGAAATCCTTAAATAAAATACAACCAAACTACACCTACAGTCCAACTTAAAAAATACCGGATAGTGATCGGACCTAGAAGAACTCATAATGAATACCACAATGTCGATCGATATCTTAGTGCTTCCGTATAGAGTAGACTTGCAACGAATATTCGGTTACCATTCGGTATTCGGCCTATTCGGCTGCTTTTATTATATTCGACCGAATACCGAATATCTACTTATTATTCGGCCAAATACCGAATACTTAAGTAATATATTTTGTTACAGGGAGATAATTGGTAAAATGAAAAAAATATATCAATTCATTAAGTGTATATATATATATTGATATTTTCATTTCTCTTACAATCATTTAAGTAGTCATAGGTACATAATCATCTTCTGAATTAGAAAAGTTAAGAATTCTATGTATTTGAATTACTGTCGTAATCAAAATTTAGAAGGGTAAGGTTCTCATTTCTTCTATAATCGTTTATTAAGTAGTCATTGGTACATAAACAGGTACACAATTTAATCATCTTCTGCATTCAAAAAGTTAAGAATTTTTTTATGCATTTGAATTATTTTCATAATCAATATTTAGAAGGAGACGGTTATGGTTCCGAAAGACTAATTTTTCTGCATTTTTAGGAAGTAGTTTACTTCTTTTTTTCTCGTAGACCATCCCAGCTTCAGAGAAGCGGTGAGTACATTAGAACAAACGAGCGCGAAACAATCACGTCTGTAAAAGTTTTGGCGCTAAAATCCAGCTGAATACTTTTACCTAATATTCGGCTATTCGGTCAGGGGGCTCGCCGAATATTCGGTATTCGGTATACTGCCGAATATACTATTCGTTGCAAGTCTAGTATAGAGCAATTACATAGAATACTTATATTAAAGTAGGCCATTCAAAACGTTCGCAAAAAGTATGTCTAAAGCGAGTGAAGTCAACTCATAGCAAGGTTATGGTCTCTGCTCTGCACCATACGACATAATTTCTAGCCGACATATTTTAAATGTAGGTATGATATGAGAATTCTCTTCAATTCTATTGAAACAAGTATGTACTAATTTATTCATAGTGTGTGCCCGCTATCAGTGACGAATAGTTTTATTTGTTACAATTTAAAAATAGCACCGCTCCTAACCAAAACTATTGTTAAGAAATAAATGGTTTTTGAGAGCAAGAAGATCTAACTGCATTTGACATATGCCGCGCATTTGAGTTACTACTTATTTATTACAGCCAATATATGTCCCCCATCGAGGAGAGGTCCTGGAATACCATGACTATTGTGATTTGTCCGTAGTAGGCGGGAGCGACGCAACAGCATTTATGTTTGGGTACACGAAAGGGTACAATGAGAAGAGTAGCGTTAAAGTAAAATAAGCTAAGTAAGTCTAAGCTAACTTGCCTCTGAAGGGCAAAATCATCTTAATTTTATGATGATTTCGCCCTTTAGAGGCAAATCATCAAATAATTAGGTTATTCCCTCTGCAATATCCAATCTAACTGGATCGATATTTGGATAGTAAGTTTTTCTCCCCAATCTTAGGAATCGAACCCGAGTCCTCATTACCGCTACACCTTGGAGGCAATTTATATCTTTATTTTATATAAATTCATAAATATTATAATAATCGTATTGAACTTGAAAAGGAGGCAACCAAGTTCAACATAGAAACCTACCTTCGTCATTTAAAAGGAAACGACCACACGCATTAGGTCGGCATGTGTGCTTCCTTGTTTAAAAATCTCGATATTTTATAGAGATTTTGAAAATATTACCGTCCATACGTAATTATAATTATGAGTTTGATCATATTTAATTCCCTGCTATCTACTGTTCCGTATAAGTAAAGAAGTCAAGTAAACAAAAACTATAAATAAAGTGCGCTCTATAGAGATACCATCGGAATTAATATGACAATGAACGAAACTCAATCATAACATATGCAACACCTACAGCAATACATTTAAAACGTATCTTACTAAATTTATTCCAGTACCCCTTCTCGCAGGGAAGCATGTTGCTGATAAAGGAAAAACTGGATTCCAAAATTTAACTCCAAATGTTAACCTATCTTAAAAAGTTCAATGACATTACAGATTCGATACAAACAGTTAATTCTCATTTACGAACTAATATTCATGGAATTATGGTTTGTAGTCGAAAAACAACTTAGAGCTTACTATGCATAACTGGTTCCGGTCAGCCTTAACCATAATTGCACCATAAACGCGGATACAAAATAACAGTATGTAGGTAAGTTTTAAATAATAAGTAATTATTACCTTCTTCCCATTCACGAAGAACACCAGTTCATCAGAAACCGCTTTGGGATCAATTACATCAACCCCCATATTGTTCTATTACAATTCCACTTTCACAGTTAAATCATATCATATATGGAGATGCGAAGACACGTTGTTTCAGCTCAGTGAACAAATTTAAACTAAGATTAAATCCAATTGTTTATTGGTAAAACGTTTCCTTGCGCCCGCGCCCCTCGCCGCGGCTGTACATCGCAGTGATAACTTGTTGCTTGTATCCAATTAAATCACTTTATCATTTATCGACTATATCAACTTTAAATACATATAGAGCGAAGTTACATCATCTTTTCACGATTCCTTATCTATATTGCAACTAAACTTATGCTAATTATTTAAGTCAATATTTATAACACTGCAATAAGTTATTTTTGTTTCAGATTTGAGTGGGCTTTAAGAAGTGATTTTTTGAATTATTATCCTTGATTCATTTCTTTCTTACTCTGGCACATACATATTACTAACACATTTCTGAATAGACAAAGGAACTTTTTTGCTTTTTTTTGACATTCACAGTCATACAAGAATGTCCTATGGACAATGGCTTGGCATTCATTTAGACTGTTTCAAAGAAAATGCTTTCAAACGTATGCTAACTAGGACTTCAATGCAAATTGCGATTGAAAGGAATTGAGTTGAGCGAGTTAGGTAAGGGTTTTGCGGTGATTATTCCTCAAAGGGTAGGTTTGATCACGACATGCGATCCCTTACGACAATAAGCAATTTCCACTTGATCACTATGTCAAATTTGGTTGAAATCGGTCGATAGGTTCCAGAAGAGTTCGATCACAAAGAAGTGGCTTACCCGTGTATAAAATATCTACCACTAACTACCATCTTTTAAGAATCATAAGTGACAGGTTTAATATCTATTACTTGAGTTGCCTCACGGTCCATGCGACAAGAAACGAATATCGCGATAGTGCTATTTTCAATTTCTACAGAGCCAAATTAAAAACAGGAAAATAACGAGCGTATTATTTAATTCTATAGAAATACTTTTGCCATGAAGTATCGGCTTAGAATAGCACTACCCCATTTCTTCCGTTGGGTGTACGTAAGAGGCGACTAACGGTATTTAATGGATTTTTAGGCGATGCGGTTGGAGACCCACAACCAACAACCTTTATTCCACCATCTTTTCCCACGCAACTTCCAAAAGTGGCTGAGGAATTTCTGATTCCCTAGCTCTGGCTACCCCCATCAAAGGATTCATAGCCGTTAGTATATGTATGTATGTATGTATAGACATACTTGATAAATCACCGCAAAATTTTCCCTTACACGAATCTTTAAAATTATTGGTCATAGAATACTAAATAAATAAAACACTAAGTTTTTCGCTTTATGGTTGTTTATTTCTTCTTAAAGGTAGACCAAACGCTAAAAAGATGCTTATTCAAACTGTAAAAAAAAAATCTTCAAATATCGCAAACCTATGTATTAGCTTGCAGTTTTGATATAACCAAAAGATGCATTTACTAAATGTAACAAAATCTAAAATCGAAATTTCACAGCTCCTATACGGACATATTTACGAAGCTGAAGAGGTTTGCCAGGATACAAAGTGGCGATCGATAGTCTCTGCCTAGCCCAATGGGAACTAAAAGCATGAGAATATGCATGTATGTTTGTATGTACTTTAAATAACAGAAAATAAAGACACGTGGACTAAAAAAAATACAAACAAAAACAACTCAAAGTAAGAACAAAAAAAAAACATTTTAACAATGTTGGGCAATCCTAAGTTCCAATTATTTGTTAATTTAAAATTAAACTAAACGAATGCACATTGCATGCTAGTCTACGTATCATAAGGCACATTTGAGCAACATGTGTGAGAGATATACTATGTCAACTCAAAGATTTTATACAATGAATGTCGACTTTGTATAGCCCAAAAAGTGACGTTCTGGTCAGTAAAACATGTTTGTCTGTTTAGAGATTAATCTGCAAAATAATAACATATTGACCACAAACGGCATAACTCTATTCGTATTGCATATATTCATCTTTGTCAATACAAAAAACGCTGTCACCTTGCATTTTATCGAGGAATTTGATGTTTTTTCTAATTTTTTTATTTTATAAATAACTACGGTATCACGTTCCATGGAGTTCCATTTCTTCCTATTGTTGGTGTTACCTAAAACAAAACAATTTATTTAAAACTACTTGCTAACCCAACAAAAGTGTTGTCGTGCCAATAAAAAAAATATTTAAATTTTTAACTATATTCTGAGGCCTACTGAATCTACGCGCAAAATTTCATAAGAATATGTCAAGCTGTTTTGAAGAAATTTTGTCACATACACTTATGAATGATATACATTATAGATTTCAGTTAAAGTTCATGATATTTAAGAAACTACATAAATTCTCACTAGTAACGTTTAAAATTAGCGGAATTCGATATGCAAAGTTTTTTTTTGTATACGAGGGGCATGCCAATAGAAGATAGATACTCTTTTCTCATTTAATTGACTAGCTATACTGGCAAGCTATACACCATCCTATAGGCTGGTTTTTATTGACATATTTGAATATGGAACACACTTCTTATATTTATTTTTTATTTGAATGAGCATAATTTTTCCGAGAATTTGGCGGGAATTCACTTGCAACAAAAGGAGCTCAGTCGACGTGATTTTCGCGCTATGATTTATTATGACTTTAAGAAAGGTTTAAAGCCTAAGGATGTTTTGAACTTTTGGCTTCTACTTTTGGTGAGTCTGCTTGTTCCCGAGCAACAGTATTCAATTGGTTTGCTGAATTTAAAAGAGGACCGGGATGTCTCGAAGATGAAGCGAAGACAGGACGGCCACCAACTGCGGTCACGCAAGAAAACGTTCGTGCAGTCGAAAAACTTATTCGCGAAAACTGACGAATTACATATGTAGAGCTAGAGCGAGAACTAGGAATTGGATCAGCAGCAATGCAAACCATAATTCACGACCACCTTTCTCTCCGTAAACGTTGTTCGAGATGGGTGCCGCACAAACTTACCGATTCATGATAAATAAATTCAACGGAGGCGAAAAAAAACGTATATGATATACTGACTGGTGACGAAACATGGCTATATAACTATGATCCCGAATCAAAGCGACAGTCGACTGTATGGTGCTTTGAAGACGAGCCAACTCCAACGAAATGTCGCCGTGCACGAAGCACACAGAATCAAATGGTCGGTCGCCTCGTTTTTTTGCAAAACGGGTCATATTGCTACTGTTGTGCTAGAGAATGAAAGAACGGTGAACTCCTAATGGTATGTGACAGTTTGCGCTCCAATAGTAATATCAGCTTGGTGTGACAAGCGACCGAAGTCAGGAATCCGGCACCTTCTCTGGCACCACGACAATGCGGCGCCGCACACGTCTGCCAGAACACAAGACTTTTCCTCTCTCGAACTCGAAAAATGTGTCAATTCTCCCTCACCCGCCATATTCCCCTGACCTAGCGCCTTGTGAGTTTTACTTGTTTACAAAAATCAAAGAAAAACTTAAGGGGAAGAGGTTTGAAAGCAAAGAAGATGCGCTGGTTGCCTATAATTTCGAGATTTCTGAGGTATCTAAAGAAGAGTGGTCACAGGTATTTTCCAATTGATTCAGACGTATGAAAAAGTGTATACGAGCTCAGGGTGAATACTTTGAAAAGATCGATACTTGTAATAAAGAATAAATTTTTGAGTATCTAGTTTCTTTTGGCATGCCCCTCGTAAGTCAATATTTTCAAACCCAAAAAAAAAATAAGACCATTTTGAACATTTTTCATTTTAAATAAAGAATAGTTAAATTATGTTTTTTTTAAGATTTCCCAACCTTTCGCTCGAATGACTTCATCGATCGCAGAAATCGCGTAGTGGAATGAAAACGAAGCCAATTGTTGAACAAAAATGTTGCTGATTTCAAAACGATTTCCAAATTTGTGATCTCAAATGGTATTAACACGATATTCAATTAAATAAAGCTATGATATTTTTATAATATGCTGCAATAACGTATGTCATGGAAGATTGGAGGTAAAAGACTATTGCAGTTTTTTGTTAAAATAGACATATAATCATACCATTATTTTATTTATTCAAGAAAATATTTTTTATGAACCTAATATCTCGAAACAGTTTTGTAATCAGCATCACTTCTATGAAACTTTGCTTACCGAATTGAGAGGCCATAAATTATTATTGTAAAAACGTTTCACAATTCGTATCTACATATTAAGCATCATATCTATGCTACAATTTACCCCATACCTGTTTGGTGATGGTATCCTCACACGCCATTCGTATTTTGGCGCAAGAAGCAGGTGCATCAAAACTAAAATCTGTTGGTGAGTTAGTCTCTAACCGAGCTGCTTTAATGGCTTCTTTAATGGCAAAAAATACTGATGCTGCTAAAAATAATGGGGGTTCTCCAACAGCCTGAAATAATATAATTTGTATCGTTAAAAACAAATTCTTAGTGGCATAATATTAATTTACAATTTGAACTTTTTGTGCCTATCACATTTGTTTGGTACATCTATAGCATGAGCAGCAAGCAACTCATACCTTTTTTCCTAAAGCTTAATTTTTATGTGGTTATTTTGGAGATGAGCCATTCACATACACACTTACATTTCTAGTAAGGGCTAAGCTTAATTATGATCAAGATGTCTATAAAGAATAATATAATGTGTTTAAATTACACAGACTAACGACCGATTTCTGAATTGAGTATTCCAGCTGAGGACAACTTAAGTATCGTTCGGTCGCATTGAAATCTTAACAACTGAATGAGACATAACGATACTTAAGTCGTTCTCAGCTTGAATACTCAATTCAGAAATCGGGCGTCAGTGAAACTTTCGATTGATGAATAAAGCCGTATTTTTTAGAACTGCTTGTAGTTTATTTGATTAGGACATTTCATTGAAATGTGAAAAGGTAAAACAAAATTTAACGTGCACAATCAAGAATCCACTCTTATAACGAAAATAAAAAATACTAGCAACTGTTATAGTCCATGGGTAGAACGACCACCCGACAGGCCCGACAATATTGACAGGATGAGTTCAAATCCTGGGTCAGGCCTACACCAATATGACTTTTATAAAGTCTTATGTGTGGTTAATTTATTATAATTGTTAACGGTGAGGGAAAACATCGTGAAGAAACGGCAATAGGCCAGCACCCTATCACGTGAATACACTGTCCAAGCAAGACGTGGGTACTCTGAACACCAGGTGACGATTTCACGTGATGATCAGAAGTATAAGTACCTCTGCCAACCCCTTCGGGGATATATGGCGTGAACGCTTGAGTCTTGTCTTAAGTAAAAAATAGTGTTTAACAAAATACGGCCACATAGAGTATCCCTGCATATTTATTTTCTATTAATGATTAAAAAATATTATTAAACCTCACCTTAGAAGAATACACAGCTCTTCGGTTAGGAGCGCCTTTGAGCAGTGATACATTGAATTCTTGAGGTATATCAGATGCAGTTGGAATCTTATATGCTCCTGGTCCACGAGACAGTAATGCTCCTGAAGGAGAAAACACCAACTCTTCCATTGTAAACATACCATATCCTTGCATAAATGCACCTTCGATTTGGCCAATATCGATAGCTGGGTTAAGGCTTTCACCTATGTCCATAACTATATCTGTTCTAAGAACTTGATGATCTCCAGTTAAGCAATCGATCAAAACTTCAGAGCAGGCCACTCCGTACGTGTAGTACTCAAATAAATTCCCGCTATTTGTTTCCTTCCTGTATTGTATTTTAGGTGCTAAGTAGAACCCTGAAGCTGATAAATTGACTCTATCAACGTAGGCTGCCGATACCCAGTCCTCCCATTTACCTTCAGGCTGTTTTGTCTTATAAGGTTTCAGTCTATCTGTAATTATGTTACAAGCATCTACTACAGCCATTCCATAGAGATCAGAGCTAATACTTGCTGCAGTTGGAGAGCTATTAGGTACTTTATCTGTAGACATCTCGCTTATGTGAATTTTGGATATTTCAATATCCAATACTTTAGAAGCAACTTGTATCATTTTCGTGAAAAGTCCCTGGCCCATTTCGATTCCACCTATGGATAATAGAACAGATCCATCAGTGTACACTAATAACAAAGCACCTGCTTGCATTAGAACATCGATGCCAAAAGATATTCCATATTTTGTGGGTACTATCGCTAATCCTTTTTTCACCCATCTGTTACATCTGAAAAATGAATTATGCATCAGTTTTGTTTTTATTTAAAAACTTCATATTAAGTCATAGGTTGCGATTTATCAATGGCATTGCAGTGTTTAACATACATACATACATATACTCACGGCTATATATCCCTAGAAGGGGTAGCCAGAGCTGAGGAATTCGAAATTCCTCAGCCACGTTTAGAAAGTTGAGTGGAGAAAAGATGGTAAAATAAAGGTTGTTGGTGATGGGTCTCCAACCGCATCGCCCGAAAGTCCCTTAAAAGCCCCAACACCGTTAGTCGCCTCTTACGTACACCAACCGGCAGAAATGGGGTAGTGCTATTTTAAGACTACACTACACATAAATTAAATACATTTTTTTAAAAATGCTGTAAATCTTCCGATTAAAATAAATAAATAAATAAATATGATCTCATTATATGAATGGAAAATGAGGGTCTGATGTAGAAATAGCAACGCTGTGAGAAGTCAATACTTGGGCGCTGCTGGTGGCGTGCACTAAGAAAGAAATTCCCAAAATCATCTCAGGAATTTCTATGATAAAATTTAGAGAAATCAATACATGGTTCGTGGTCGACCCTTTAAATCAACACAACCATGAGCCTAACAAAAAATGTGCAGGAGATCTAGTTCTCCCTTTATGACTTCAATAAGAAAATCTTCAGATAATTTTTAGAAGTTGAGTGGTGAAAAAAATGTAAAAAAAATAAATAAACATATACGGACTAATTAAACATCTCAAGTTAGCCTCAAAGTAAATACAACCTGTACAACTTGTATTATGGGATACTAAATCAACGATATATTTAATATAACGCATATAAATAACATCCAAGTCTTAGAATTACAATTTATGCTCATCACACAAAAGTTACTCTCAAAGGTATTGAAACCCGTGACTTCCGGACCCAGAAGGTAGTCTTCTAACCACTCGGCCACCTAAGTTGACAAATACAGGTTTGTGACAATGGGTCTCAATCCGAAACGTCAAAAATCACTTAAAAGCCCATACCCTAGTCGCCTCTTACGAACACACACGAGAAGAAATTGAGTGGTGCTATTTTAAGCCGACACTACACAGCTTATGCATAGTTATGTATGTATTATCCTAGAAAACGCTTAAAAATACCTGTTGAATTCCTCTACTTCTTGTTTCCTTTGTCTGTATGCACTTAATTCCATACATTCATTCCAACATCTCGACAGAGTGCAATAAGACAAAACTTGATTATAATGTGTCAAGTGACCTTCTTGATAAAGGTTTAACTCGGCTATTTCTTCGTAGGTTTTTTGCAGTTTATCAGCAATGCTTCTTATCATGTCTTCGCTACCAAACATTGCCTGGGGACCACCGAATCCTCTAAAGGCAGTATTAGATGGTAAATTGGTCTTACAGAGGTAGCAGTTAACTTCCACGTTAGGAATGTAATAGCAGTTATCAATGTGCGTTGCAACTCTTTCAACCAACTGTAAAAGAAAAAAAAACTCATAAGGAATTTATATTCATTTTGTAAATTATTGAAAACACGACCGTGATAGCTTAATGGGTACAACACCCGACTTTCATGAAGACCCGCGTGGATTCAAATTCTGGGCGGGTCTACACCAATTAACCTTTTCTACAGTCATATTTGTGGTTAATTCTTCATGGTTGTTTATTGTGAGGAAACCCACATTGGTTAAGATATACTTACTCATGTGACAGACGACGATAGACGCCGCCGTTCGGTGACTGTCTACACTGTCCAATGAAAAACGTGGGTACTCTGTACACCAAGTGACAATGTCACGTAATGTATTTTTACCTCTGCTACCCCTTTGGGGATACACAGCGTGAATTTACGGAATCAAACTTAGTCATCAAAGTCACCACAATTTGATGTCGTTAGTATCTGACTAACTTTATTGTCATCTGGTCGAATCAGCCAACTAATTAAATGGCTAGCCGCCCTCCTAAGACGCTACATATTTAGGCAGCTCGAGTAGGTAGACAGTAATTAGTATATGTACACGGAAAAGCTCGAGCTATCCCTGTCTACTGCTTGAAGCAGCCGTAGATTGCCAGGTTTTCAACCGTATGACGTGGTTCGGCAGAACGGGCCGCATTTAGTATAGCACGTACATACATACTTATACTTATGGCCACAAACCCCTAGAAGGTGTAGCCAAAGCTTTGGACTAACTAATTCTTCAGTTACTTTTTTTACTTCAATGGGGAACTAATTGTAAAATAAAGGACATTGGTAATGGGTCTCCAACCCCTTCGCACAAAAATTACTTAAAAAGTCCCAATATCCTCAGTCATCTCTCATGAACAGACACGTGAAAAATAGGGTAGGGCTATGCTAAGCTGACACTACACAGTATTAGAGTATTGCGAAAATTGGTGTATCATGACTGCTTCAAGCTGTCGATGCGTGGTAGCCCAAAACGCTGGTGATTGCTCCAGTTTTTTATCACATTGTTGTTCAAAATCGCCTCGCTCCGCTCCGGTTCGCTCGACTCTGGATTGGAATACATATGTACCACCCTACCCCGAACTAAATGTTTTCAAATGCGTATTTAAATGAGCCATGGTGAAAACTTACGTGTAGTCAATAAAAATGTAAACAAATAAAAAAACTTACAGCGCAAGAAATATCCAAGGAGAAACCAGCATTGATGTAAATATCAAAAATACCCCCAAGTAATTTTCCACTACTATTAACAGCCACCTTATATTTAATTAAAACCGGATGTCTGTAACCAGTTATTTGCATATCCTCGTCTCTTTCCAAGACTGCACGAATTGGTTTTTTCAACGTATAGGCCGCTATAGCAACTGGTACTGCTAGGATTACTGTTCTAGTTTCTTTACCACCAAATCCACCACCAATCCGTTTTGTTTTTGAAATAACTTTATGTTGAGGAATTCGGAGTGCATGGGCAACAGTTTGCTGAAACATACAAATATAATTTATCAATTAATCGTTCATTTAAAAATAATAAAAAATAAGCTTAGACCGTTAATTATAAAATACCGATATTTCTGCTGGATTTTGGCTACTGCTTATTATTTCAAGTTCATCCTCTTTTCTCGAAGCAAAGACTGCCACAGGCTCTAAATAAAAATGTTCCTGAGCTCCGTTTCTTATCGAACTTTCTATAATATGGTCAGCAGTTTCAAAGGCTGCTTTCACGTCACCCTTTTTTATAGTTCGACTAAAATTATCAAAAAATGAATTGTGTTGTATGGCATCTTCAATTGTTATTACTACAGGATTAAGTTCTGAATATGTCACAACAACCATATCTTTAGCTTTTCTTGCAATATCTTCATTTTCTGCTACCACAGCTCCAACAATACAAGCTCGACTGCGAACAACTTTGCTAGAAAATATTTCCTCATCTTTTATTACAGGACCGTGCTTATTGCACCCTTCATCTATATCTGCAGCTGAAAAGAATGCTTTTACCCCAGGAAGTGCTAGAGCCTTACTCGCGTCAATTGCTATTATTTTTGCATGTGGCATTTTACTTGTAACTAAACTTAAATACAACTCTCCCTGTACGTGTGGAATGTCGTCACAGTAAAGAGCCTCCCCTGTGGCTTGTTTGAAAGCCGATGCATGAGGGATCGGTAGCCCTACTGCATCACATGGTCGCACCCCTTCTCTATTTATCTCAAAGTATTGTGAACTTTTGTGATGGCAATTAGAAGTTTCATAACTGTCCGCATTCAAATATAATTTTTTATCCAATTTATTTGAAACAAACATAAAAAACTTGAAAAATAAACTAAGACATAATGATTTGCGGTATTCAGGCATACCACCAGGAGCAGATATATCCAACTGCAATTCATTCTTTAGAGAGGCAAATACTGTTTCTAAAAGAGTTGTGGTCCAAGACATATTTTCTATCTGAAGTGAAGTTTTTGAAGCACATATTGTAGTAGGTGCCATACCACCGAAACACAATCGCGCTCGTTCCACAATATCACTATTTTCTTTAAACTCAACACTGAATGCAGCTGTTACTATTGAAATATCATCCTCTTTTCTACGTGCTTGCTTATAAGCTTTGATTCTTTGATTAATTTTGGTGAATGGAAATTCAACAGACAATATTATTTCATTGGGTTGCAATACTGTGGTCCTATAAGAACGAAAAAAGTTCTCATCAATAGGAATTACTTTTCTGCCTTTTTCCTCACTGTAAATGTTTAAAACAGCAGAGCATGCCAACAAAATTGGGTTGAGATCAGATATTGGACTTGCAGTAACAATGTTTCCAGCAATTGAAGCAACATTACGAACTTGGTTTCCCGCAAACCATTTGAGCATTTCACCAATCGTGTTACAGATTCTCCCCTGAATTGGGTTTCGCACGAATTGTTCTTCGCAAAATTGTTTCACTTCTGTAAGGGTTGTAGTGGCTCCTATTTCATAACTATTTTCATTTATTCTACAAAAACTCAAATCGGGAATAGCATTGGGAGATATCAACAAGGGATAAACTAACTTCTTGATATTAATTTCAACACCTATTTCTGTATTGCCTACTACCAACTTACTGTGGGGATAACGAGATTTTATTTTGAAAAGGTCGCTTAGTTGGTTTGGTCTTATCCATGTTACTCTTTCTCCGTTGTACATTAAGAAGTCATTCATGTATTTTTTATAGTTTAGCTTTAGTTCAGGGGGAAATATTGGTTCTTGACTTCGATCGTAAGGCTTAAAGGATGACGTTTCAAACAGTGGAGAAGACTTATCATTAGTCTTATTTTTGCAGCAGTTTTCTCCCATCATACAGCTTCCGTTTTTACCCGATGCATACTGATTTTGCCATGCGTCAGCAAATGTTTTAAACGCTTCTAAAATAGGTCTATATCCAGTACAACGACAAAGATTTCCTTGTAATGCTTCTGTTATATCGTGGTAATTAATTGTAGTTTTGTTTCGAAGTAATGTATACATTGACATAACAAATCCCGGAGTGCAAAATCCACATTGAGATCCATGAGCCTTTGCTAGTCTTTCTTGTACTGGGTGCAATTTTTCATCAATAGCAGTGCCTATGCCTTCGACAGTTGTTACTGCCAATCCATGAATACTGCAAACCGGTGTCAAACAAGCATTAACAGCTATATGTCTGTGTTAAAAGTTTAGGATTTTAGACATTACATAAACATAACATAACATAACATAAACGTTCACGCCGAATATCCCCGAAGAGGTTGGCAGAGGTACTAATACTTCTGAACATCACGTGACTTTGTCACCTGGTGTTCAGAGTACCCACGTTTTGCATGGACAGTGTACTCACGTGATAGGGGGCAGGCCTATCGCCGCCCCCTATCACATTAGACATTACCTATGATATAAAATTATAATATAAATCATTTTTAAATGTTTAAGTTTGAAGTAGGTGCATAGACTAAGTACTTATATAGTACTTATATCGCTGGAGGGGTAAAAAATTGGCATTTCTACTGAATGAAATATTCTTCCTCATCGGCAAGGAACTTCTGACAACATAACATAAATTACTTACAGAGTTCTCACTATAGCATTAAAATTGCATTGTGTAATCCCATTTCACGTAATAATATCGTGTTAAAAATGCGGGTAGCTAAAAAGGATACTTGATGTTTTCACTCGGTAGGTACTGGGAGATCATGACAGTGCAAGCGCCACACCCTCCTTCTCCGCAACCGTATTTGGTACCAGTTAACTGCAACTTGCTTCGTAAATACCACAACAGCGTCCATTGCGGATCTGGCTTTTGTTCCACCACCTGTAATGACATAAATAATTTTGGTTTTATCATTATATAACAATCCCAGTTCAATAATATAATAAATAGTGACTATGTTGACATAAGAGGATCGCCTGGGTCGACGATGTTGAACGAGGTAAATGGACAATAGAGGGCGATGCAATTTCCACTCTACCCATCACCAATTGTACTAATATTATAAATAACATATTAAAAATAACTGAACGTATGTGAATGAAATTTGGCAGAAAGTCTGGTGAATGACAATTAGTTTTTGACAGTACAAAGTCTGTCGGGCCCGCTTGTAATCCTTATATATTAAGAGAGGGTGGATTTTGTGAACCAGCCTGTGTCGCGATGCTAAGAGCTAGAAAGTTGGTTCAGGTATCAAATTGAAGGTCTCCATCTGAAGTTTTACCGAAAACACATACACTTTCCATAACTGGATTAGTTAAATTGTTAGCAATTTATAAATTGCTAACAAACTTGACTATTCATACACTTGTGAAAGTGGATTAGAAAACCTCGAAAAAAGCAAGACAGATTTTAAGCATTAGACATTCCGTTATCAATGACTTATGTTTTACATGTTCTAGTTATAACTGGGATGTATGCCGTTAAGTGCCGGCTCAGAATGTCACTACCCCTTTCTTCCCACGGGTGTCGTAAGAGGCTACTAACGACACCCAGTATGGGGCTTTTTGAGTGGTTTTTCGGCGATGCGGTTGAAGAGCCAACACCAACGATACTTTATTTCTACCATCTTGTCTCCTATCAATCATCATCATCCAAATATGGCTGAAGAGTTCTCAAGCTCTAAAGCCTTGGCTACGCTTTTTAGGGATTTATGGCTGTGTTTATATGTATGTAAAACCCATTTTAGTCTGATAATATCCATCCCTAGTGATATCGCACCTGACGTTTCATTTCACTGCCTAATGCGTCTCACTAATTACCTTTCGAAACAAAATGAATGTTTGATCGAAATTTAACCTACCTTGCGATCTACAATGTGGGTTTAATAGTTGTTAATAATGTAAGTAATTCTTTAAATATTTTTTTAACGAAATGGAACTGACTTTATAGGTACAATTAAAACGATTATTACTATTTTTAAGCCAAGGATGGTGATACTATTTATAAGGATGGTGATTTCAAATCGCTGCACTCTCAGAATTTATTACATTCCTTTAATTCGGACAAAACACATATGTATGTATTTTTTTAATGTAATTTACCCTCTGCTTAAAATAAAACAAGAATTTTCTGCAATCTTAAATCATATTTCCTACCATCAGTAACAATACTTGCCCATTCTAAGTAATGAAATAATAAATAAAGAAATAATGAAATACAATAACAATATATTTAAAGGTTTAGTTTTAGAAAATCAATTTAATTTAATTTTAATTCATTATTATATTGTTAATATTTCAATTTTATCTCAATTAATTTATAATATTTTTGTTTGTGCTTGTCTTTTTAAATATTTTTACACACGAACTCCACTGAATAAAATTTATATATTCTTTATTTTGAATTATTTATATTTTGTTAGTATTGTAAATTAGTTCAACAGGAAATGTTGTGCATGCTGTTCTGGTACTGCATCTGAATAAAACGTATACATCTTATGTAAATTATAGTATAATATGATGTTGTACTGTGTGCATGCCTAATAAATAAATATATAAATAAAAATTAAGTAAAAAAACATTTTAAGAAAAAGCTTTTATTTAAACGCTCTAAAAAGAAGAAAATAAAATATTCCTTTTGGATTATACTAACAACTCCTCATTATACACAATTTATATATAATAATAAAAGCTTGTCGCGAGGTTTACATACCTATCAACATTCCTTTATATCATAATAATTTGTGGTAAATCGAGCGACAAGCTTTTATTATTATATATAAATTGTGTATAATGAGGAGTTGTTAGTATAATCCAAAAGGAATATTTTATTTTCTTCTTTTTAGAGCGTTTAAATAAAAGCTTTTTCTTAAAATGTTTTTTTACTTAATTTTTTTTATTTTTTACTTTTTAGTTATCGCTGGCTATTTTCAAGTTATTATTACTCTCAAAATGCCCTCTCATTTGACACCCATATTGTAGAAGTAGACTAAAGGTAACTATTCCGCCATCCTGCACGGTCCGCCATATTGGATTCAGAATGACGTCATATTCTTTTTCTAGTCACTCTTAACTAGCCCTTTCATTTGATACCCATATTGTAGAAGTAGACTAAAGGTAACTATTCCGCCATCCTGCATGGTCCGCCATATTGGATTCAGAATGACGTCATATTCTTTTTCTAGTCACTCTTAACAAGCCCTTTCATTTGATACCCATATTGTATAAGTGGATTAAATATAACTGTTCTGACATCTTGTATGATCCGCCATATTGAATTTAGAATGACGTCACATGTCTTATCATATATTGTCATCCAAACAAAATGCGTCCACAAAATTTCAGCACAAACGGTTGAATATATCTACTTCAAAATTGAGTTCAAAGATTTCACCCGAACACACAAACATACATTGCAAGTTAAATAAAAGCTTTTAAAATAAATTCTCACGGCTATAAATCTCATTATTGGGTTGCCAGCCAGAGATTTTGAGCCATGCTGTTTCAAGTTTTGGAGGTTTATTGGGGTAATATAGTAAATAAAGGATGTTCAAGAAAGAAGTTATGACCAATAGCACAAAACGTAGGGTTGAGGTAGATGGGCAGGAAATACAATACGTCGATGAGTACATTTACTTGGGCCAGATAGCGTCCTCCGAATCCAGACAGGACAAGGAAATCGATCGAAGGATTGAAAACGCCTGGAAGAGCTTCTGGTCCATGAAGTCACTAATGAAGGGCGACTTACCTTTGTCCCTGAACCGTAAACACATTGATATGTGTATCCTGCATGTCCTAACTTACGGTGCACAGACATGGTCACTGACTGAGTCTCAGAAGTCCAAACTCAAGGTGTGCCAGAGCGCGATTGAGCGCAGTATTTTGGGTGTGAAGCGAACAGACCGCATTCGCAACTCCGACCTGCGCTCCAAAACTCAAATAGCCGACGTGGGTGCTAAGACAGCCAAATTGAAGTGGGGCTGGGCGGGGCATGTCTGCCGTATGCCGCCGGACAGATGCGCTAAAAATGTAACCCAATGGGTTACTTGCAACGGCCGCCGGCGCAGAGGCAGACCAAGAAGGAGATGGCGGGATGACCAGGACTCATTTCGAAAAGATTGGAGAGAGCAGGCCCAAAGCAGGGATGAATGGAAAATCCAGGGAGAGACCTTTGCCCAGCAGTGGGACACATTAAGTTCATAAAAAAAGAAAGAATGAAAAAATGAAAAGAAGGAATGAAAACACATTCATTCGCCATTTCATGTAGCTCAAAAAAGAGACACATAATCGGTAATACTTTATTACTGGAATCACACCTTCGACCAAAAGCAAACAGTGGAAAAAAAATTATGAATTAATTTTCAAGAATCATACTACTGATTGATAATAATGGGTCCCCCCCCCCCATCCCAAGGAATTTCACACCACAAACCTTCAGTTATACCATTACAATCACTTAATTTCTCATAAAATTAAAATTAACATAATTATAATAATTAAGTTTCGATCAGTTAATCAATTTCGATTCGTTAGTCAATTAAATTTGTTAATCAATTAAAAAAATTCGTTCGATCAGTTAGTCAATTAAATATTTCACAATACAATGTAAGCTATTATGATTTACCAAAGGTCAAATAATTGGATAAAAAGAAGATAGTACTAGAAATGACTTTAATTAAACGGTCGTGCAAATAACCGTCATGGTCGCAATAAATAATGGATAAACGCGAATACAGTAACCAAGCATTACGTTAACAACAATATTTATTCAAACCATTTGATCAGATTTTCAAATTCGCTAGTAAAAATTTGTTTTAAATTTACAATTTAAACTGGTTATCATTGTGTTAAAAAACTGAGTAATAATTGATTATTCTTTATTCCCTTATATCGCCTTGTTAATTCAATTGGAAGGAGCACTGCTTATTATTCATACATACATATACTCATGGTCATAAATCCCAAAAAAGGGTAGTCAGAGCTTTAGAGCTAGAAACTCCTCAGCCACATTAAGAAGTTGATAGGAGACAAGATGGTAGAAATAAAGCATCGTTGGTGATAGGTCTCCAACCGCATCGCCCAAAAACCACTTATAAAAGCCCCATACCCTTAGTCGCCTTTTACGACACCCGTGGGAAGAAAGGGGTAGTGACATGCTAAGCCGGCACTACACGGTAATAACCCTATCATTATAATTTACAGATTTGCGTAACAACAAACAGAACAATCACTGTAGTTAACTTGGGGATATATTTCAGCAAAATAATAGATCGTACAGTTACAGAAAAATAAAGAAGTATGAAATGTAAATAGAGAAAAAACACACTTCCTTTTGGATGCTAACGGATTGTTTAAAAAAAAATAAAGTACTATAATTTGATTTAGTTTACATTGTCCAAGTAAACTAAATCAAAGGGCCTTTTAGTTGTAATTGTAACCATAGATATGATTGGAACCCTCTCGGATAGTTTTTATTTTGTATGTACTTTACTTACGATATCCCAATTGTATTGATTGTATTGGATAAGAATGGCCATTCAAAAGTGTTTTGGATGGACAAATGTCGCACGCTTAATACTACAGTGACCTATGTCAAAATTTTGATGAATTGAGTTACAATACTTCGCAGACCTTAAAAAGCATGCTCTAACATAGGCACGAGAAAACACTCGTATTCTTAACACAAATAGGTTCAATTTCGCTTAGGTCTTTATCATCTCGTATTCATATGTTGTTGAGCATGATTTTAAGGTACCTATGTGAAGTATTGTAACTCACTCAACACATCAAAGTTTTGACATAGGTTACTGTAGTAATAAGCGTGCTATGTATTCGAGGCTGACTAATTTGCCTTCATTATCTTTTGTCCTATCTGTTTTTCCTCTTGGAATTATAAGCATCCTCTCTCTAGTAGTTTGGTTATAACTTGTGAATATTGTTGAAAAACCTAACACGTATTTTGCTAATCCAATACTAAAATAGTTTCGTATGTTTCTTAACAAAGTTTATAACAATATATATAAATAAATAAACAAATTATGATAAAATCTTAAAGCGCTATTTTTCTCATCATCGGTATCTAATTGTTATAAAGTCAACATACCTTTTTTCCATTGACGAAAAAGACTAATTCGGTCTGGAAAGTATCCGGTAACAGTTCCCTGATCAAATCCATTGAAGTGTAATTAATTCTTGGTTTATTTGTATCAAGTTTCGTCAAATGAAACCGGCCTTATTACGTTACGCAACTGTTTATCGCAGCGACTCACATATCTGACCTTAACCGCGGCTTCAACAAGACTGACTGTGCCTGTGCTGTGTGTGACTGGATTGGAATGGAAGGATCGTTAATGGGAATGTTAAATTATTCTCATTAGCTCAGCTTACTTAATTCAATACTTATTATGTGAACTATATATATATAACTATATATATGTGAGCTTAATCCGTCATGCTGTAATAATAACCCTATAGTAATAACTTTTATTGACTCACTGAGGTCCTGTAGTCTATCTCAATATAACGCCGAATTTAATATTAATAACCGTGTATTAGATCTGGTACTATCCAACGACTTTGTCAGTGTAAGTTCGTGTGTAGCACCTTTAGTACCAGAGAATAGCAATCATAAATCTCTTTCTATTGAGGCTGATTTTGTTCAGCTGCATAAATTAGAGGAACCCTCTCAATATAAATTCATGTTCAAACAAGGTGACTATGGTGCCATATCGAAAGAACTTAATCTGGTGGATTGGTCTGAATTTCTCCGGTCTACTGATATAAATGATGCTACAGATCTGTTCTACAATAAGTTATATGAGCTTCGTGACAAATATATACCTCGTAAACTAATTAAATCTAGTTCATATCCACCATGGTACAGCAGCGCACTAATAAAAATATTAAAAGAAAAATATAAATTTCATGAAAAACATAAAGTGTACGGTAATATTTCTGATTACCAAACTTTTTCTCTATTGCGTGCCCGTGCGATATCTGTTGAGAGTGATTGTTATGAGGCATATATGATAAAAATACAAAACTCTATTATTAAGGACCCTAAAGCTTTTTGGACGTTTATTAAAAATAAGTACAAATCTAACGCTATCCCCGCTCAAATGAGATATGGTGATGTCACCGCTAATACAGGCACTGAGATAAGCAACCTATTTGCAACTTATTTTCAATCAAATTTTATTGAATCTCAAGATAATGCTGTTTTGAGTACCAATGACGGCTTAGACTTGCCATGCAGTCTTTCTTCCATAGAAGTGTCCCAAACTGATATAATGAAATTATTTAAATCACTGGACCTAACTAAGGCTGGAGGACCGGACCTGATACCACCTTTATTTATAGTAAGTTGCGCCGATGAATTATCTGTACCCCTTACACTTTTGTATAAACGATCGCTTACTGAAGGAGTGGTTCCCAAAATATGGAAATCAGCTTTTATAACGCCTGTTTTAAAAAAAGGCGACGCATCAAACATCGAAAACTATCGACCAATTTCCAAATTATGCCTGTTTGCTAAAATACTGGAGCAAATAGTCTATAACCAGTTGTACTCTACACTTAAATGCAGTTTTAGCCAGGAGCAGCACGGCTTTCTTAAGAAAAGGTCGACTACATCCAATCTACTTCTTATTCATGAGCACATATCTAAGGGAATGGATGATGGTCACCAGGTGGATGTCGTCTATACCGATTACAGCAAATGTTTTGATCGTATAGACCACAGTGTGCTATTAAACAAATTATCTAAGTCCGGTATTCATGGTGATCTCTTTCGGTGGTTCTCATCCTATATCGAAAACCGTAGTCAAGCTGTCGTTCTCTCTGGATATTCTTCTAAATGGTCAAGCATCCCGTCTGGAGTACCGCAGGGATCTCTTTTGGGCCCTTTATTGTTTGTTATTTTTATTAATGGTATTATTTCATGTTTCCACCATTCAAAAGTGCTTTTGTTCGCAGATGATATGAAGATTTTTAAGACAATAACTAATGTTTCTGATTCTCATAGACTACAGGAAGACCTTGACCGGTTTTCCTTGTATTGTTTGCAAAACAGACTAGATTTAAATGTATCAAAGTGTTTTTACATCTGCTTTACCCGGAAAAAGTTCATTGTTAATTTTGATTATAATCTGAATGACCAATATGTAGCTAAAGTAGAGTCTATAAGGGATCTAGGCGTCATATTTGATTCAAAATTAATATTTGATAAACACATTGAAAGTATTGTCGCGAAATCTTCTAAAGCCCTTGGTTTTCTTATGCGAACATGTTCCAACTTTTCTAATATAAAAGCTATAAAAATTATATACTGTTCGTTTGTACGCAGTCATTTGGAATACGCATCACAGGTATGGAACCCAAATTATAATATTTATAATTTACGTATTGAAGGTATACAGAGGAGATTTCTGCGGTATCTTGACTTTAAAACTCGACAGCGTTCTGCTGATTACAACCACCGCTGCTGTAGATATCACTTCCTCCCACTAAATATTAGAAGGGATATAAGCGATATCTGCTTCCTGGCTAACATTGCAAGAGGCACCATGGACACACCAGAACTACTCGCGCGCATCTCCTTGCGGTCTAACCAGCTTGGACTGAGACTACGTCCTGTACTGTCTGTTCCTAAAGCCTGTACTAATTATCGTAAGAATTCCTTCTTAATACGAACTCCAGCTAAATTTAATGAAATATCTCTTGATGTTGACCTATTTTGCACCAGCATTGCCACCATAAAGCGATTAATGACGCAAAGTTATTTTAACACCTCGTGATATGTACGTACCTACGTAATATAAAATTATTACATAATTAATTAACTATTCCTCGATCTTTTTGTCTATGTTTTTGTTTGTTAACATTCTATCTGTGGAGATTTGTTAATAGCATAGGACGATCTATTTTACCTCTATATTGTATACTTTTGTCTGTAAATCTTCCTAAGAAAATAAAATAAAATAATAATAAATATTTAACTATTGTGACAATATGAAAGACACATAGCTGAGTCGGCGATACGATTTGCAACCATGTCAAAACGCTGCACAAGCAGAAAGAATTCTATGATCACGTGTCTTTTGACGCCACCACACAATAGAAGATACATTCTTAAGTTATTAGTAGGCTAAGAATATCACTAGCTCATCTTTTCCGTCGGTTGTCGTACGAGACGACCTTCAGTATCGGGTCATATGTAATTGCACATGATACTTTTCTTTCGATTCTTCTAAAAGTAGCTAAGAATTATTGCATCAGCAAATCTAGCTACTATACGGGTAACCAAATACATTTAGGATAATCCCAGATGTATTTAAAGTGCAGCTTTGTAATTTGTAATAACCTTGTAGAAATACTAATAAAAAAGAAGTCTTAAATAATAGTCTTAAGCGGACGAAAGAAGAAAGCAATAAACATAAAAATTGAGAAAGGTACAGCCGTCGTAGAACCATATCCAGTGGAACATACGTATGTAAATGCATAGATACATAAACATGCGTAGATTGCCATAATAGATACCGAATATATGCCGAAATAATCGGCTCTCCTCCTTTCGGCTTAAAAGCAGGCAACAATAATAATGAATGCAAATTTTTCGTACAAGGCGACTAAGGGTGACGGGATGGGACCTTTAATTTTACAAACTATTACCCTCTTGACTTGCAAAAAGACATAGGAATTTTAGATTCCAAGGCATTGGCTACCCTTTTTGGGGGTTTATAGCCGTGAGAATATATATGTTACAGTTTATGACTAAACAGTGTATTCACAGATTTTGGTATTATGGCCGCTTAGTAAGGATACACTCGATGTCTCATTCCTACATGCAGCCATATATATAGACTTTCTAGATACATATACGCACATTATTTCCCGTTGGGGTTGGAGAGAGACTATCAATCGCCACTTTCTACGATCCCGGCAAACCTCTCTGACTATCCATCAATATTTTCATACATGCTCTTTAATCTTCATACTTCAGACGTCTTTTTGAGCACCCTCTCTATTTGGTCTAATTATGTCCTCCGTGGTTGTCCTCTACTAACATTACCTTCCACTTTAGCTCTGTAGATCTCTTTCATCAATTTAATGTCATCCATCGGTCTAGATGTTTCAGACATTAACCGGAATGAACTGACAGAATGTCTTTTTTTATGCCTGGTAAATACAGTACACAGGCCATATGCCAGCACCCTATAACGTTGATATGCACTATCCAAACAAATCGTGGGTAATCGAGGGCTAGTACGAGCGCTACTTTATCGATACAATAACGGTTAGAATGAGATGACAGTATACGAAACTAAGTAAGTGCGTAAGAGATGGCGGTTTTATGCCACGCGATATGTAGTTAAAAGGCCGCTCGTACCGTATGCAGCCCGGCTAGTACGAGCGCTGTTCAAATTAGTTATCGCATGGGATAAAGCAGCCATCTCTTACGCACTTACTTAGTATCGTATACTGCCATCTCATTCTAACCGTTATCGTGTCGATAAAATAGCGCTCGTGATATTCTTCAGGTGACATTAATGCCACTCTTTCCATCGGATATTCGGCGTGAAAATTTGATATGAGTTGAGTCTTCAATTTAGCCAAATTTTATTGATCAAGTAAAGTGTCCAAGTGGTAAGAATAGAATAGTGTTTTGCTGTAAAAAGTGTATTCTAGTACAAGTAAGTATCAGTAGTCATTACAGAAGAGGTGGATCTTGTATGAGCGCTCAAATAACTAACTGCTATAGTGTGTCATATTAATATTTTCAACACACTTGTAAAGAAAATTTATTACTTGTTGTTAAGTTAATAAACTTGTTGACACATAAAAAATATTTCTGAAGGAATAAAAAGCGAATGGCATTCGCAATCACAAATTTATTAGAAGGGTTAGTTTGTTAGAAATAAGTAAGGCTTAGAAGGTGTGTAGTGTCAGCTTAGAATAGCACTACCCCATTTCTTACTCTGGGTGTTCGTAAAAGGCGACTAACGGTATTGGGGCAACATACATACTAACATATACTCACGACTATAAATCCCTAGAAGGGGTAGCCAGAGCTTTGGAACAAAAATTCCGCAGTATTTATTTAAGTAAAATACAATTTATATGTGGTTTGACCACATAGAACGGATGGATGAAAGGATACATAGAGCAAATAATGTGGATATAGTAGAGAATGGCTACGGGAGACGTTTAACGACCAGAATAAAAACGTTCTTACTGAGGCGGGAGTGAGAAGTGAGAAGTATAAAAAAAAAATTATGACATGGATGATAAATGGGAGGGAAGCAAGAAATATTTTTCAGGATCATGCGAAGTATCGATTGACAGTCTCTGCCTACCCCATCGAAACTATAGGGCGTATGTATTAGTAGGTAAGTCGAGTGAGATGTATAATAAATATTCTTAACTAGCTAGCTAGCTAAGCTGATTTTGTTATGTACCTACTAGAATGCTTAAATAAAGCAAATAGTTACTCTCATTAATACCACTGAACGGAGAACTCCATATTTATTGATTTTGTATGCAACCTTTGTAGTGTTGGCTTAGAATATCACTACCCCATTTCTTCCCGTGGGTGTTCGTAAGAGGCGACTTAGGGTTTTGGGGCTTTTTATGTAATTTCTAGGCAATGCGGTTGGGACTCATCACCATCAGCAATAACCTAAATTTTAAAATTCTTTTCCCCACTGCATAGGATTACCGCCCATCGTTACCGATTTAAAGGGCAATTACCGCCAATTTTAAGCCATCAGTCCCTCTCTGATTTCCTCTTATTTTAAAGTATCTAAATACTTTCACCAAATAAGTTAAATTATCACTGATTTCATGCACCTTTAAAGTGTTTTGGAATGAATAAAAATACACATTCCCGATCCCATTAAATAATGTAATGCATAATCACACTAATACTTTCACAACACAATGATTTAATGCAACAATGTGAAGCTAATCTCAAGTCAAAAATAACAATGATATTTTTTTTATTTTCTTATTTTCTCAACATGGTATTTTTTATTATTCAATTGTAATATTTTACTAGTATTAAAGCATAACGCAGTAACATATATATTTCGTCTTCTATCTACTATTACGCTAAGTGCGTCCATTTTATAACGTCACGTTCCAGGGTATACCATCTCTTCTTATAGTTGATTCAACCTGCAAGAACGAAATTCACTTTAAATACGTAGTTGATGTATATTTTAGCAAAGGATACAAATAAGATTTTCCTATATTGTTAAATTCTTAGATAGTAAATGTCAATACATCGTCTTCCAGACAGACATATTAGATGCTGATGCGCAATTTAAGTTGATGTTTCGTGCCGACTTTAGTTTTCACAAGCTCGTATATCATACCTGTTTTGTTACATTATCCGCACATGCCAATCTTATTTTAGCACATGTTGCGGGGGCATCAAAACTGAAATCAAGTGATGCGTTCGTTTCTGTTCGAGCTGCTTTGACCGCATTTTTTATTGCAAAAAATACAGATGATGCTGAAAACAATGGAGGTTCTCCGACAGCCTGAAAGAGTAAGATAAGAAAATCTGCTCAAATCAGTCTGAAAGATCCATAGATAACCCCCCCCCCCTGACCAACCCTTGGGATTTGTCTGTGGAAGGATAGGATATGAGTTAAAAAAATATATGCAACATTTTATTGATTTGGGTAAATAGTTTTAATTTAAGTTGATCTGAAAAGACAACTTACCTTGGAAGAATATACTGCTCTTGGGTTCGGAGCGCCTTTTAGCAGCGACACATTAAATTCTTGTGGTATGTCCGATGCAGTTGGAATCTTGTATGCTCCAGGACCACAAGATAATAATACTCCAGAAGGAGAAAATACCAATTCTTCCATCGTAAACATACCGTAACCTTGCATAAATGCTCCTTCAATTTGACCTATATCGATTGCTGGATTGAGACTTTCACCTAAATCCATAACTATGTCAGTTCTTAGAACTTTATGATCCCCAGTTAAGCAGTCGATCATAACTTCAGAACAGGCCACTCCGTATGTGTAATACTCATACAATTTCCCAGCGTTAGTTTCTCTTTTGTATTCTATTTTAGGTACGGCATAATAACCTGACGCAGATAAATTTACTCTATCGGTATACGCTGCAGATACCCAATCCTCCCATTTACCTTCAGGATTTTCTCTCTTATATGGTTTCAGTCTATCTATTATTATGTTGCAAGCGTTCACAACCGCCATCCCATAGATATCGGAACTCAAGCTTGCTGCCGTTTGAGAGCTATTTGGTACTTTGTCAGTGGACATCTCGCTAATATGAATTTTGCTTATATCTATATCTAAAACCCTTGAAGCCACTTGTATCATTTTTGTATAGAGTCCTTGACCCATCTCAATTCCACCTATTGATAATAAAACTGATCCGTCTGTATATACTAATAACAAAGCACCTCCTTGCATAATAGTGTCATTCCCAAAAGATATGCCATATTTTGTGGGCACAATTGATATTCCTTTCTTGACCCAACGGTTTTTCCTAAAAATAAGATTATTTTTTATTACTATCGTTCTATCATACCAGTATTCAAATTTATATAAGAGTACCTGTTAAATTCTTCTGCAAGTTGTTTTCTTTGCATATAATCACTTAAATTTAGACATTCTTTCCAGCATCTTGTAAGAGTACAGTGTGTTAATATCTGATTGTAATGTGTCAAATCGCCTTCTTGATAAAAGTTAAGTTCAGCTATTTCTTCGTAAGTCTTATCTAATTTATTTGCGACATTTCTTATCATATCTTCACTAGCAAGCATTGCTTGTGGGCCTCCGAAACCTCTAAATGACGTATTAGAAGGTAAATTAGTCTTGCATACATGACAATTTACTTCAACATTTGGTATATAATAGCTGTTATCAATATGAGTTACAACTCTCTCGACCAACTGGAAAAGAAAATATTAAAAATTATATATGTAAAGTTTGGCTACAAAAGTTTTATTAAATGTAAAATTTTATTTATATAATAATATTTAAAAAAAACTTTCTCTTTATTCAGCAGTTTTTTTATGTACAGTATGAATTAAACTTACCGCACCCGTTATATCCAAAGAAAAACCAGCATTTATGTAAATATCAAAAATAGCACCTAACAACTTCCCGGTGCTATTAAAGGCAACTTTATATTTAAATAAAATAGGATGTCTGTAACCAGTGATTTGCATATCTTCATCTCTTTCCAAAACCGCGCGAACTGGTCTTTTTAATTTGTAAGCTGCTATTGCAACTGGAACTGCTAAAAGAAGTGTCCTTGTCTCCTTGCCACCGAATCCACCGCCAATTCTTTTAGCTTTTGAGATTATTTTATGTTGAGGTAATTGAAGCACTCGTGATACTGTTTGCTAAAACAATTTAAAAAAACATTACAATCAAAAATGCTTAGTGAGCTTTTTTATTATTATATTTTTATAATGTACTACATACAGTACTGTGTCATTTTCGAAACTACCCCTTAAAATATATGTATATTCTCTGTAATAAATAGTCTTTTGATTTTGCAACTAAAATGTTACTAATGTGTAGAAGACGTTGTTGACTCAATCTAAAAGAAAATTTCGTAAAGGTTCAATAAAAACTGTTGCCTAAAATGCACCTAATTTGTTACCAGAACTTGCATTAAATGTGATGACGATTGAAATACTCAGTTAAAACTAAACACTTTTAATAATTAACCACCTTAATACATAGCTCTTTATTCCGAAAGGATTGGTAGCTGCTGGCCCCATGGCTGGCACCATGACTATGTGTACCAGGCAGCCGATGGCCGACCCCTGGCGGGGCAAAGGTGTGTGTACCTAAGTTAAATTGGATAGAGAGGAGAAAACAGCCCTAACAAGGTGACCAAGCGGGAGGCTAGGTCCATCCCAGTGGCAGACAAGGGAGGTTCTAATTTGGTATTCCTAATTTTGGGATGTCTTTAGTTGTACAGTCTTTTTCCGCGAGCGTGAGTGGCCTCTGAGGCGCTAAGCTCTGCGAACGCAACACTACCGTACGAGAGGACTGACCGTATACATAATTTATATAGTGTAACTTTGTGACGTACTAATAGCTTATACTACGAGCACGAATAATCGGTTCTAGCCTGTTCAGAACGAATGAGGCTTTTTTGTATGTATTGGATGTGGTAGTGCCATGTAATTACAGAGTTATTTAGTGTTTTTCACCGTTGTACAGGACGTGGTGGAGGCGTGGCTGCGCTTTTGGGAGGATTATCCAAGATCCGCCACTTCCTGACCTGAACCACTACCCGAATTGTGTTACGGCTAGCTGAAGGAAAATCCGTATGTAATTGTGTTTGGGGTCCTTGATATCTCAGTGAAAAGACTAGCGCTTCTAAAGCAGAGAGGTGAGAGTTCTAATCCCGATTCGGGCCTCGGGCCAGCACCAAATGGTTTTTTCTTGAGTCATATGTGTGGTTAAATACACAAGTAGATATTTAGAAATGAGTTGTCTGAATCACAATGCTTGCAATTGTGTATTTGAGAAATATTTCAGCTGAAAGTGGATATTTGCTGTATAGGCTTACAATAGCACTACCCCATTACTGCCCGTAGCTGATCATAAGAGGCGACTTAGTGTTTTGGAGCTTTTAAGTGATTTTTGGGCGATGCGGTTTGAGACTCGTCACCCAGATACCCTTATTATAGTTCAAACTTTTCCTCACTCAGGTTCCAAAAATGGCTGAAGAATTATAATTCTGAAGCGCTGGCTACCTCTTTTAGTGATTTATAGCCGTGAGTTTATGTATTTATGTCTGGATATTTAAAAATGCTGCTGTGCAGTGTCGGCTTAGAATAGCACTACCCCATTTCTTTCGCTGGGTGTGCGTAAGAGGCGAATAACGGTATTGGGGGCTTTTAAGGGATTTATCACCAACAACCTTTATTTTACCATCTTTTCCCCACACAACTTTCCAAAAGTGGCTGAGGAATTTCTAATTCCTTAGCTCTGGCTACCCCTTCTAGGGATTTATAGCCGTGAGTATATGTTTGTATGTATGTATGTATTTAAAAATAAATCACGGGCTTATATAAAATTTTGAAACTTTTTCTATTTCGATATCATCGTTTATATTTTTATACGCTCGATTTTCCCACTTTGACAGTATTTGCTTGCATTCACAACAAATCACATGTACTCAATAAAAAAAAAATTACCGATACTTCTGCTGGGTTTTGGCAACTACTTGTAATTTCTAATTCCTCTTCTTTTCTGACAGCGAATGCTGCCATTGACTCCAAATAAAAATGTTCTTGTGCTCCAGTTCTTATTTGATTGTGTATGACATGATCAGCATCTTGGAATGCATTTTTTATGTCACCTTTAATAATATTTTGAGAATATTCATGAAAAAAAGAATTATTTGCAATAGCATCTTCAATAGATATTATTACAGGTTTTAATTCTGAGTACGTAACTTCAACCAAAGTCTTAGCCCTTGCAGCGAGGGCTACGCTTTCTGCTACCACAGCGCCTATCACACAAGCTCGACTTGTAACAGATGTAGTTGAAAACACTTCTTCATCTTTGACCATTGGGCCATGATTATTATATCTCTTATCTAAGTCTGTGGCTGAAAAGAATGCTTTTACTCCTGGAAGTGCTAGAGCCTTACTCGCGTCAATTGCTATTATTTTTGCATGTGGCATTTTACTTGTGACTAAACATAAATACAACTCTCCCTGAACGTGTGGAATGTCGTCACAGTAAAGAGCCTCCCCTGTGGCTTGTTTGAAAGCCGATGCGTGAGGGATCGGTAGCCCTACTGCATCACATGGTTGCACCCCGTCTCTGTTTATCTCAAAGTATTGTGAACTTTTGTGATCAAATTTGGATATTTCATAACTGTCTGCATTCAAATAATATTTTTTATCCAATTTATTAGAAACGAACATGAAAAACTTGAAAAACAAGCTGAGGCATAATGACTTGCGGTATTCGGGCATGCCACCAGGAGCAGATATATCCAACTGTAATTCGTTCGTTAGAGAGGCAAATACTGTTTCTAAAAGACTTGTTGTCCATGACTTATTTTCTATGAGTAGTGATGTTTTTAAAGCACATATTGTAGTAGGTGCCATACCACCGAAACACAAACGCGCTCGTTCCACAATATCGCTATTTTCTCGAAACTCAACACTGAACACAGCTGTCACTATTGAAATATCATCATCTTTTCTACGTGCTTGCTTATAAGCTTTAATTCTTTGATTATTCTTGGTGAATGGAAATTCAACAGACAATATAATTTCATTTGGTTGCAGTACTGTGGTCCTATAAGAACGGAAAAAGTTCTCATCAATAGGAATTACTCTTCTGCCTTTTTCCTCACTGTAAATGTTTAAAACAGCAGAGCATGCCAACAAAATTGGGTTGAGATCAGATATTGGACTTGCAGTAACAATGTTTCCAGCAATTGAAGCAACATTACGAACTTGGTTTCCCGCAAACCATTTGAGCATTTCACCAATCGTGTTACAGATTCTCCCCTGAATTGGGTTTCGCACCAATTGTTCTTCGCAAAATTGTTTCACTTCTGTCAGGGTTGTAGTGGCTCCTATTTCATAACTATTTTCATTTACTCTACAAAAACTCAAATCGGGAATAGCATTGGGAGATATCAACAAGGGATAAACTAACTT
The DNA here is from genome assembly GCA_963576735.1 of Bedellia somnulentella. NCBI lineage: Eukaryota > Metazoa > Arthropoda > Insecta > Lepidoptera > Bedelliidae > Bedellia > Bedellia somnulentella. Next base: position 12,598,653 of record OY755179.1, read on the forward strand.
CTTGATATTAATTTCAACACCTATTTCTGTATTGCCTACAACCAACTTACTTTGGGGATATCTAGATTTTATTTTCAAAAGTTCAGTAAGCCGGGTGGGTCTTATCCAGGTCACCCTTTCTCCGCAGTACACTAAGAAATCATTATTATATTTTTTATTGTTTAGCTTCAGTTCAGGGGGAAATATACGCTCTTGACTTCGGTCGTAGGGTTTAAAGGATGAAGTTTTAAATAATGGAGATGGTTGTTCATTAGTTTTATTTTTGCAGCAGTTTTCTCCCATCATACAGCTTGCGTTTTTACCTGATGCATACTGATTTTGCCATGCGTCAGTAAATGTTTTAAATGCTTCTAAAATAGGTCTATATCCAGTACAACGACAAAGATTTCCTTGTAATGCTTCTGTTATATCGTGGTAATTAATAGTAGTTTTGTTTCTAAGTAATGTATACATTGACATAACAAATCCCGGAGTGCAAAATCCACATTGAGATCCATGAGCCTTGGCTAGTCTTTCTTGTACTGGGTGCAATTTTTCATCAATGGCAGTGCCTATACCTTCGACAGTTGTTATTGCTAATCCATGAACACTGCAAACTGGCGTCAAACAAGCATTAACAGCTATATGTCTGTGATAAATGTATAGGATTTTAGACACTATCTCTGAGAAAGACACTTACAAAAGAAACTTTTCAAAAGGTAGAAATAAATTGAAATAGGAACATTGACTATATACCTACTTGTATCCCTAAATGGGTTGAATATTGTCAGAGTATACAATATTCTTGCTTAACGAAAGACAACTTTAAACAATATCACATGATTATAAAATTAAAATATTGAAAATCTCATTTCAAATGATATTTTTTCATAAAATATGCAGGATTTGATTCTACTAAAAAGGATATTTGACGTTTTCCCTTGTTAAGTACTGGGAGAGCAGGACAGTACAAGATTTAAATGCACTATTACACAATATTTAAAAACCTTGTATAATAAAGGATAGTTTTGCCAACTACAGCTTCCAGTTCTGCAGCTACATTTCGTCCATCAAAAATTTAAAAAGCTTTAAACCCCTTAGGCATCTTATACATCAGCCGGGCAGGAAGACATAGGATATAATAGGCATGATGACAAATTTTGAGAAACTGTTTTATAATGTTCAGAAATATATATAAATTACGAAAAACATAATATTTCTGATAAAAATTTGGGTTTACTATTAAAAAAATACTTTCTAATTCATAGATTCACTTCAAAGTGTCATAGTGTCACTAGCTACGTCACGTTAGAGTACAAGGTTCACTCAACAGTTGTAAACATTGAGACGGTCTTGATGAATTACGAAATAACAGATAATAACATACATTTGAAAGCATATAGGTGGTGTACTGTCCCACTGTGTAGCAGCACGTCGATAAAAACTCCAGAGAAACTATTTTTGTTCATTTCAATAAGAATAAGACACTACGAAATAAGTAGCTTACACTTGCAAGACGTGATTTGAAAGGAATATTATCCCTTCCCTTAGGGCTAGCGCTGACTGCCGGCATGGCATGGCAAAGGATTTCGGTAAGATATAGCCATTTTTAATCTTATTACCATGAGTATAGAATTCATTTTACTTTATTTTGACACAACGATGCCGAGGGAGGCCGCGGTAGGACAGAACGTCGGCATCGTTGTGTAAAATGAATTCTATACTCATGGTAATAAGATTAAAAATGGCTATATCATACCGAAATCCTTTGCCATGCCATGCCGGCAGTCAGCGCCGGCCCTTACTCAGCTTTATTTTAGTTAAGATCACTTTGACGTAAATATTAACTGTATTTCTGCAGATTTAATTTTGTTTCATACATACATATACTCACGGCTATAAATCCCTAGAACATTCGGAATACGAAATTCCTCAGCAACTTTTGGAAGTCATGTGGGGAGTGTTTCGCACTACGCACGTACAAGTAGAATGTAAGGTACCTACATGGTAGGGTAAATTGATTTTTGTATGTATAAACATTTAAAACGTTAGGCGATAGATATAGTGTTTAGATTGTAATAGTCAGAGAAAGCTAGTAGGGTGAATTTAATTTTGTTTGACTGGCACCGACTCAAAAATTAATTTAAGAGTATTTGAAGATGTATGGTAGGTTAAACAGACGTGTTTGGAATAAAGAAATTCCTAAGGTGTTAATCACAGTACTCATATTTAATTAAAAAACGTATTTCTTACCTTATAGTACTTGATTGTTTAATTTTCATGTAACTCATAATTCGAGTTACTTTGTGCTAAGTTAACCATTTTGCGGCTTTTAATTTTTTGTTTTTTCATCTTTGAATTTCGTTTTATTTTTGTTAAAATTATTTTATTTCACGAGTTTTAGAGTTGGGTAGACCTAGCAAGGATGCTTCTCGGATGAGGAAGCGACGGTTACTGTATTATCCTTCGTATTTCCGGTATTTCTATTATTGTACGAATTGAAGTTTTTGGCATATTGCACAGTATTAAATAGTTCAACCATAAGTAACTGTATATTGTTCTTGAAATCCCTCGAAAAGCGATGGTCTACAATTCTACATCTTGACTCAAAAAAGACTTAAACGTTCACGCCGAATGTTGGCAGAGGTACTAATACTTCTGAACATCACGTGACATTGTCACCTGTTGTTCAGAGTACCCATGTTTTGCTTGGACAGTGTACTCACGTGATACAGGGCAGGCCTATCGTCTTTTTGAACAAATACACTGTCACATGACTAAATACAACTAAGCCATGTGGGTTTCCTCACGATTTTTTCCCCCATCGTTAACAACCATGATAAATTGAAAACACATATGCCTTCTGAAAAGACAAATTTGTGTAGGCCCGATCCGGGATTTGAACCAAAGTAGTCTGCACGACAACAGGTGTTCTACCCACAGAGCTATCACGGTTATCATTATGAAACTTGCTTTAAGACGTATTCATAACATAGAGGGCAAAGTTATCTTAGATAGAAATGTATAATGTCCAACTACGAGATAGGTACTGTAAAACGTTGAGAGGTTTCCTTGACGGTCCTTCCCTCATCACCAGACTCTTAGTGACAGACACACCCACCAAAGTGTAATATGCACATCAATATAAATAAATTAAGCTCAAACATCAACAAGTCACCGTAGTGAGTTTCGACAGTTCCCCTCGATTTTCTCGGATGCCATCATCAGATCCTGGTCTCATGGTACTTTCTCGGTAACAATAACATAACAAAAGAAATGTTTAGTGAACCTGTACTTCTCTTCATAAAAGCTACTAAGAGTAGTATAAATCCATATATTAATGTTGAAAGAACTATTTCCTAACTCCTAGTAATTGAGGACCTACACCTAATGCATTGAATAAATGAAAAAGGATACTTGATAAAATCCTCATCAGCAATGTACTGGGAGAGCATGACAGTACAAGCGCCACACCCTCCTTCTCCGCAACCGTATTTGGTACCAGTTAACTGCAACTTGCTCCGTAAATACCACAACAGCGTCCATTCTGGATCTGGGTGATATTCGACAATCTGAAATATATCAGAACGATGTTATTAAAAGACACATATTAGTCACTGGCATAAATCCCAAAAAGCTTTAGAGCTAGAAACTCTTCAGCCACATTTGGAAGTTGATAAGGAACAAGATGGCAGAAATAAAGTATCTTTGGTGATAGGTCCCCAACCGCATCGCCCAAAAACCACTTGAAAAGCCGCTAGTCGCCTACGACACCCTTGCATAGAAAGGAGTAGTGACGTTGCAAGCCCGCACTACACGGCATTTTTAATATTAATCGTGGAATAACCTCCAATTTCATGAGATATTTAAATATATACTAGCCTAGAATGACAATCACCTATGCCTTGCAGTAGGTACTGTCGTCACACGAGGCGATTAAGGATTACAAGATTAAAGACAAATTGGTGTAGGCCCGACCCAGGATTTGAACACTAGTCGTTTGCACGATAACCGAGTGTTCTACCCACTGGGCTATCACGGTTGACAATTTTAATTATGTGTGTTTTAAGTTTCACGATAAAAATATTTTATTGACCTTTTCAAGATTATCTTAATCTTGTTGTGTTATTTAACTTCGTCTGAAGTGAAATGCTGTTAAATGTCACTGCTATAGTTTTAAAATACTGATAACATTGAATTGCTAACACAGTATTTATGAGATTAGAAGCTTCAATGATATTATTATGTACAATACGATAGTTTACAGGATTGTACACCTTTAAAAACGAATATATGCTATAATATATAATGTCATATTTTTAGGGTAAATCTTTACTAAAAGAAGGAAAAAACGTTTATATGGAAAAAAAACAAGTTACAAAAGAAGAAAATAATAACTTTTGCACCTATATCTATTCAGGATAGATATACCTATACAGCTAGACCTTTGGTAATCAATTATTTCTAATGTACTTGTAAGTGAAATTAAGAATCATATTTAAGGTATTAATTTGCTGTGTAGTGTCGGCTTAGAATAGCACTACCCCATTTCTTCCGGTGGGTGTACGTAAGAGGCGACTAACGGTATTGGGGCTATTAAGGGATTTTTGGGCGATGCGGTTGGAGACCCATCACCAACAACCTTTATTTTACCATCTTTTCCCCAATCAACTTTCCAAAAGTAGCTGAGGAACTTCTAGTTCCTTAGCTCTGGCTACCCCTTCTAGGGTACAGCCGTGAGTATATCGTACCTAGATCAAACTGAAAAAGTATAGTGAGGTTCTTAGCCTCAGCTGAAATAAAAAAAAACATCTTGTGATTTGACCACATGTTTTTTACTTTTATTTTAGCTTTCCGTAGGAAAAGTTGTTTAGTTTGATTTCCTTAATTGATTTAAAATATAAAAAGGGTATATTATAAAAGCGAGGTCTAGGCCATTTCTTCCCAATGATTTTTTTTAGGCGACTTATTCTTTAGGTGCTCTTTAGGGTTCCGTACGTCTGAATACAAAAACGGAACCCTTATAGGATTACTCGTGTGTCTGTCCGTCCGTCGCTTACAGTCAATTATCTCCGAATCTATTAGACCGATATTTTGAAATTTGGTACATATATCAATTCCTGTGACCCAAACACAGAGGTGTGACGTGAGCAGATGAAATCTGTATATGGGGGGTCATTTTTGGAGGGGAAGGGTAAATAAAAAAAACAACTGAAAACTGCATCGTGTGGCATATCAAATGAAAGGTCTTGTTGAGAAGGTCTTATATGTATTTTTTTGTAATTTTAAAATAAATAGTTTCCAAGTTATTCAAGAATATAGACGAAAATTGACCATTATCTCCGAAACTACTGCACCTAAAATTTTGAAAAAAATACAGAAATTAGTTTTCTCCTTATAGATTATAGGAAAACCTATAAGAAATCCATGATATTATAATAACATGGTAAATCAATCAATATTGTGCGTACCAACTTTAACATCGTACGTAGGGATTGCAATCCGGTCCGGCGGATCCGGTAATCCGGCGGATCCGGCGTGTTTTTGGACCTACCGGATCCGGTGGGTCGGCGCCGGATCCGGTGGCGGATCCGGTAAAGCAAAAAATATGTACGCGAAAAACTGTAGGTATGTAAAACTGTAGTACAATCAACACTATATGTTTTCTTAGATCGTTTTTTCAGGCACAGAAGTAGGTAATATTAAAAAAATAAATGTTTCCTGTTTTTATTGTTTCTTAGGATTATGAAAGTTGATTTTATAAGTACTGATTTAAAAGACTGTTTTGTTAAATAAAAAGTAGTTAAAAGTCTGTGTAGATTATTAAAAAGAGTTTAATAGTATTATTATTTAAGTACTTAGTACTTAGAGCAATAAGTGAGAGTCAGACTGATTACTTAGGTACTTTATTATTTAGCAACCGTGATAGTCCCGTGGGTAGAACACTCGGTTATCGTGGAAACGACTAGTGTTCAAATCCTGGGTCGGGCCTACACCAATTTGTCTTTTATAAAGACATATGTACAAACATCGTGCGGAAACCCACATGGCTGAGTTGTACTTAGTCATGTGACAGTGTATTCGTACAAAACGGCGATAGGCCTGCCCCCTATCATGTGAGTACACTGTCCATGCAAAAGGTGGGAACTCTGAACACCAGGTGACAAAGTCACGTGATGTTCAGAAGTATTAGTACCTCTGCCAACCTCTTCGGGGATATTCGGCGTGAACGTTTATGTTATGTTATGTTTATTATTTAAAAAAGTCTCATGATTTCATTTAGTACTAATAGTACCAAAAATTGCATTACCAAAAAATATAATTTAAAGTGAAATAAATAAATATAATTTAATTTTCCGTAAATACGTATTTTATTTTTCTTTATATGTATTATTATCAAAACTAAAAATCACTAATACTAGGCCCTAAGTAACTTTAAAATCCGACCGGATCCGGCCGGATCCGGCCGGATTGGAGCCAATCCGGTGAAATCCGGCCGGATTGAAAATTATACCGGATTGCAATCCCTAATCGTACGGAACCCTCTTCACGCGAGTTCATCTCGCACTTGTCCCCTTTTTAAGCGATAGTTGGCTATTTGGTTGAAGATCCATCACCAATCAACATAAATTATATAATCTTTACTGTACATTATCATTAATCACTATAAATTCCTAAAAGAATTAGTCAGAGCTTCAGAATAATAATTCCTCAGCCACTTTTGGGAGTTGAGTGGGGAAACGATTGGAAAATAAAGGTTCTTGGTAATGGGTCTAAAACCGTATCGTCCGAAAATCACTTTAATAGCACCAAAACCCTTAGTCGCCTCTTACCTTCACCCACGAGGAGTAATGGGGTAGTACTATTCTAAGCCGACACTACACAGTAATAATATGTATGTATGTTATTAAAGAGCTTTTGTTGTTGAGTGGTAAACCTTCAAGCTGCGATTCTAAGAAATATTAATTACTAGTGGATCGGGCCCAGCTTCGCACGGGTAGCGTAGTTTTAAAAATATCTGAGGTTTCTTCAACCACTGCTCAACCTTTGTGAAATTTAGTGCAATTTATAGCATTCATGTCATGCAAAACGTGGGTACTCTGAACACCAGGTGACAAAGTCACGTGATGTTCAGAAGTATTAGTACCTCTGCCAATCCCTTCGGGGATATTCGGCGTGAACGTTTATGTTATGTTTATGTTATGTTATGTTATTATAGCATTCATGAATAGTGTAGCTTTGTGATTGTGAAAGCGCTTTAATGAACGGTTCAGTATCTCCGAAAATAAAACCATGCAAACAAACAATCAGAGTTACAAACTTTGCATACATACAGGGAGTACATGTATGTATACTCCCGGCTATCTTTTGCGCGCGCAACCATTACTAAAAAATTATCCTTATAGCATTCACGTGCTACGACAGGGCATGATAGCTTATTTCATGTTCAAGTTTGGTTATTCTATACCGATTTCTATGATTCTTTTTTTATTGAATAGGTAATAATGTAAACTTTTTAAATGAGAGATGAATGAGAGAACTATAAACGTAAGATTAAACAAATATAATCAGAATGCTCCGAACTGCTAAGCTATCAGGAATTACACGTGTTATTATGAGTCAACCATAAAAGATAGACATATGCTGAGGATATTTTTTAAAAAATTTTATGTAAAATATTTCTGTCATACATGATTTCTATGTAACTATAACCACTAAGGCTGCACACGCGACGGAAGCTTAAAAAATGGAGTAACTTCCCCCGTTTTCCCAAATTTTCCCAAAACTCCCCTTCACTACTCTACTGAAAAGTATACAATAACCTGCCCAGGAGTATGAAGTATAATTCTACCAAGTTTCGTTAAAATCCGTCGAGTAGTTTTTGTTTCCATAAGGAACATACAAACCGACAGACAGACAGACAGACAAAAATTTTACTGATTGCATTTTTGGCATCAGTATCGATCCCTAATCACTCCCTGATAGTTATTTTGAAAATAAATTTCATGTACAGAATTGACCTCTCTACAGATTTATTATAAGTATAGATATCAATTACCTAGTCTAGTTGTAACAAAGGGAATTAATAATAAACACCTTTCGAGGGATGAAATGTAGAGATATGGTATAAAAAAACCGGTATGATGCATTTTTAAAAGTTGTTTCAAACATTAAAGCCCAATTTTAACACTGTTAATTGCCATTAGTTTTGTCAGAGTTTATTTGTGTATTTGTAAATATATTGATACATACATATATACATATACTCACGGCTGTAAACCCCTAGAAGGGGTATTCAGAGCTAAGAAATTAGAAATTCTTCGGCAACTTTTGCGGGTTAATTGAGGAAAAAATTGTGAAATAAAGATTGTTGGTGATGGGTCTCCAACCGCAACGCCCAAAAATACATTAAAATGCCCCAATACCCTTAGTTGCCTCTTATGTACACCCACTAATAAAGAAATCTATAAGAATAACATTTTTTTGTACAGAATGCTCTGAAGCGATCATTAATAAAAACAGAGAAAAAAAATACGCTTGGGTGGGTGGTAAAAATGTTTCGCTGAAACTTTAAGGCTTAAAGCATGAATGAAAATCACCATAGGTATAAAAAGTGCTTATTGAATCTACCTTTTTTCCATTGACGAAAAAGATCAACTCGGTCTGGACAGTTGGGGGAAAAAACTCCTTGATGATGTCGATATCCATGGAGCACCTTAATTATCTTCTTTCTATTATTTTTAATTGAGTGGTCAGCAAAAGATACACGTCTAGTCTGACCCTGAATGAACAATAAAAAGAACTATATGAACTTGAGTCGTATCTGTACTGTAAACTTATCACAGTAACTATAAACTGTGAATGATCTACTAGGATCAAAGTGAGGGGTCAAGCTAATCAAAATTATGTTTTAATTGAATAATTTGGGTTACATATAATAAATTGTGTTGTATTTGGCCCATACTAATTTTAAATTATTTAGACACATTTTCAATAAAAAATATTTAAAAAAGGGCCAATTGCAATTGCTCGGAGGATTAAAATGAAAACATTTGAGCTGGAATCAAAACGCTGTATTTCTTTTTCATAGTGTTTGTGTATATGAAATATATTTATGTTAGATTTACAAAATGTGCTGAATATATTTTGTAAAGACCAATTTTTGAGCTTAGTTTTATTGAGAACTATAACAAATAAATTACATAGATTTTTCACTTGTTTCGAAAGTTAGACGGGATACAAATTTCACTACCTCATTTAATTCTATAACGAAAACAGACATTCGGCTTCAAAATCCTGAAAAAAATACAAAAGAATAACAAAATGTCAAACAAAATATATGCAGAAATTAGAAAACTCAAAAAAGGTAATAGATAAAAAAATACCATACAGTTAACCATTATCTGTTACCGTTACCACCCCCCTGTTTACAGGCGGGTGTTCTACCCATTGGACTATCATGTCGTCAACGTTATTCTCCAAAATAATTGTTGATTAATTGCAAGATAAAGAGAAACAGCTGAGGAATTGTCTTTAATGATCGGAGTTATAGTACTTGTTTATTTATTGTTACATGAATACAGAAAAGGGTTTACTAATAGCTCAATAATTCTATTCCTTAAAAGCTTCATTCTGAATTCGTACTCTACGAAAAAACGGAACCCTAATAGTATCACTTTGATATCCGTTTGGCGTTTAACACCCTTTAACACGATAGCTGGTAGGGTTATCAAATCAAATCATAATAAATAAAATACGTCTTGAAACTAGTAGCAGTAGAAAAGTTTACAAAAACAATTAACAATCAATATACACATACATTACTTATGTGATAAACATAAATGGTGTTTCTTATTCTTTGGTGTCATTTGAGCGAAGCTCCATTTACCCCCGACTTTTGTATTTCGCTTGTGACATAACCCCCTCTAAACGGCTGGACCGATCTCTACCAAACTTTTAACGATAGTCGTTAGCATCGAGTGCCAGGTCAGAGTTTATTCGAAAAAATGACACCATTGAGGAATAATCACCCTTAAAAGTTACGCATGTCCATGGGTCCAATTTTCGGAATGTGAAGTTTAAATGTTATATATCATATAATATCTATAATATATATATATGTTACTGTAAAAGCTCGTACTACGGTAAATCTTAAGATTTAAGTGTAAGTCTTATGATTTACCGGTACGAGTTGGTAAATGTAGGGTAATTTCTGAAAATACAACGATTTCGAATTCAGTTATGCTAGGTTTACCACTGTCAGTTGGTAGATGTTGGTTTTAGGAATAATTGCTGTAGAGTGTCGGCTTAGAATAGCACTACCCCATTTCTTCCGGTGGGTGTACGTAAGAGGTGACTAACGGTATTGGGACTTTTAAGGGACTTTGGGCGATGAGGTTGGAGACCCATCACCAAAAACCTTTATTTTTACCATCCTTTCCCCACGCAACTTCCAAAAGTGGCTGAGGAATTTTATAATTCCCTAGCTCTGGCCACCCCTTCAAGGGATTTATAGCCGTGAGTATATGTATGTATGTATGTATGCAAGTACAACTTAGCCATGTGGGATCCTCACGATGTTTACCCTCTATATTAATTATCGAATTATCTATCAAAAATTTAGTTTTTATCAAATAGTTGTGAAGTGTCGGCTTAGAATAACACTACCCCAGTTCAACTTGTGGGTGATCGTAAGAGGCGACTAAGGGTCTAGAGGCTTTCCAAGTGATTTTTGGGCGATGTGGTTGGAGATAGTCCAGTGGGTAGAACACCCGCCCGAAAAACAGAAGGGCGTGAGTTCCAATCCTGGGACGGGCCTACACCAATTTGTCTTTTCTAAAGTCATATATGTGGTAAATTTATCATGGTTGCTAACGGTGAGGGAAAACATCGTGAGGAAACCCACATGGCTGAGTTGTACTTAGTCATGTGACAGTGTATTCGTACAAAACGGCGATAGGCCTGCCCCCTATCACGTGAGTACACTGTCTAAGCAAAACGTGGGTACTTTCTCTGGAAACTAGATGGCGCTTGCCATGTGAGTTCAGGAGTATTGGTACCTCTGCCAACCCCTTCGGGGATAAACGGCGTGAACGTTTACCACCGTCACCAAAAACATTTATTATAACCATCTTATCCCCACTGAACTTTCAAAAGTGGCTGAAAAATTTCTCATTCCAAAGCTCTGGCTACCCCGTTGAGGGAATTACAGCCGTAAGTATATGTTTGTATGTACATTATTCATAATTAGGACGCCTGATTCTCTTGAAACACAATCTCTATTTGATCTTAATGTCTTTTTCTACATTACCATCCACTCAATATGTCCTTTCACTGATTCATATCCATCCATTATCTCTATATATAATATGGCGCAAACCAAACTATCTTAATATTCCGTTATGGGGTTGGCAGATATACTAAGATTTTTGAACATCACGTGACAAGGTCACCTGCTGCTTGAAGTATCCACGTTTTACTTGGACGGTGTACTCACGAGACAGTGGGCAGGCCTATCTCGATTTTGTACGAATACATTGTCACATGACTAAGCACTACTCAGCCATGTGGGTTTCTTCAGGAGGTTTTCCCTCACCGTTAAGAACCATGATAAATTAACCACACATAAGTCTTTAGAATAGATATATTGACGTATGCACGATAAGCGGTGTTGCACCTCGTGAGTTATCACGATGTTGAATGTTCTATTTCCTTATTTACATAGTTTACACATTCTGGATAAAGCGACCTTCACATTTCTTCGACCAGTGTTGGTTGCCTATCCACACTGCACCGTCGAGCGGTACGTGACCTTCACTTCAGAGCCTTTGAGCCCCAGCGGCCGTATGATCTACATGCAAAGTGCTCATCACAGTCACTGGTCTTAAAGCGGCTTAAAATATTAAGTCAAATAAATACCCCAACGATAACCCTCAAAAGCGAAAGCGCTTGCGGTTCCTGTCCGGGGTCCTGTGTTAGTAACCAGAGTAGTCCAGACGGTAACATGATATTTCTGTATTTTCATGTGTAAACCAATTAATCTATACTAATATTATAAAGCTGAAGAGTTTGTTTGTTTGAACGCTAGGATCTCAGGAACTACCCAATCAAATTGAAAAATTATTTTTGTGTTGAATAGTCCATTTATTGAGGAAGGTTTTAGGCTATATATCATCACGCTGCGACCAACAGGAGTAAACTATCAGCGAATAATGTTGCAAAAACGGGGATAATTATTCATACTAAGGCTTCCGTTGTGTGCGCTGCGTAAACGGTTTAAGTTACCCAAAAAAAATGTATTAAAGAATTATTTCATTTTTATGGTAAATAAATTTGGTCGAATTTAATGCATAATTGCCATAATGTTTTATCAACATAATATTAATCTTTATCCAAATAAATATGTTGTTGATTGAGAGTATTTAATTGAGAACAAAATTGTCTTTGACATCACTTAATTTAAATAAACATCTTAGAAGATAATACAATTTTAAAATTACTCCGTAACAAAATTTACACGCGTACATGAAGCGCAAGACAAGACGCTGCGCTGGCCGGCGAGCGAGGTCACCTGCTGTTTAAGCCTAATCCTATTAATATTATAAATGTGAAAGTTTAGATGTTTGTGTGTTTGTAGCTAAATGAAGACTAATTCACAGAACGCATTTAAAATAAAATTTACAAGAAGCCAGATAATGATCTAATTAACACAATAGGACACTTTTTATCCCAGAAAAATTAAGAGATCAATAAATTTTCTTAAAAAATGGTTAAATAGACTAAATGACTAAGAATCAATGCTCAGCCAAAACTACTATGCTTATAAACTTAAAACTTACGAAGTGAAAAAATTGTGAGGACGCTATGAAAAACACCTTTTTTCTCATCGCATGACAGAGACCCTCAACAGGTCAGTTAAATATTTCAGTTTGACGACGTGAAAGTCTACACTTTTGACAGTACGAAGTCTGTGGGGTCAGCTAGTATTTCATATAACTTACCCACAGCCATGTCTATAAATCCAACCAAAACAGAAACTTTGGAATTGGAAATTCCTCGGCTTCTTTTGGTTTTTCAGGGTGTAAAAGGTTTTAGGTTAAAGGATGGTGGGTGTTTTGTTACCACTTGTCACCCACGTTACAAAAGTAACTTTGAAATTAGGAAACACATTAATTAACAATACAATAAGATCTTTAAATTAATTTATTTTCCTATACTACATGCTGTTTGTACATTAACAAATATAGTTATTTCTTACTCTAGACCACATTTACAATAAACGCTAACAAGTTTCTATGCTGACTTTAAAACACCTTTATTTTCAAGCTCCTGTTCAACACCCTCTTGAAGTATTTTGTCTTGTAAAGCTTGTTTTAGTAATTGGGCATTAAATCTAGACTGTGACCACATATATCTGCAGTATGACCAGTATCCTAAAGTTGTTATAGAGAAGGCCGCCATTCCTATGTGCTGGGAATACAGTGGTCTTGACGTTTTTATGAATGCTGCTAAGCCGACCAAAATTCCTGAGCCAATTCCATTGACAAAACTCTCCCGAAAACAAGGTATTTGTGATACATCTCGGCCGAAGATTGTAAAACCCTGAAACAAAAATGTACCAATGTATATGAAACAAAATTAATATACAACATTGAATGACTACGCTATTTTATAAACCCACTAGATGACCCTACAGACTTCGTACTGTCAAATTTGGTTATGACAAAGCTTAAGGTGTTTTCCGGTACTCTTAGTTTAATCAGGCGAAAGTATTCTATTGATCAACATTTTCCGGGATATAAAGTATTATATATTACAATTTGGGTCATTATCTAGCATTCCGCCAAATTTCATTCATATACATTATGTACTTGAGGAGCCTTCTCGCCTCAAACACACAAACATCCAAACATCTAAACTTTCGCATTTATAATATTAATAGGATACATATACTTCTTCTCACGTTATGTGATTGGTTTTTGTGATGGACAATTTATTTTAAATATGTCAAACTAGCGTTTGGTTTTGTCGCATAGAAAATCTTTTATAAAGTAAAAACATGTTAATAAACTGAAATTGTACAAACCATGTTTTGAAAAAATTAAAAAATTTGAATGTAAAGAGTTTCTTTGTTGCTTCTTCTCTTTACGAACACCTTCCGAAGCAACGGACTAATGATAAATTTAAAAAAATTTGACGTTCAAAAAATGTTAATTTTTAACTTAATTTTGAAAAATAAACTTTTTGACTTTGACTTTTTATACTCACAGCTATAAATCCCAAAACAGGATACCTCAGAATTAACGATTCCTAAGCCACTTTTGTAAATTGATTGGGGAGAAGATAAAGAAATAGGGTAATGCTATTCTAAGCTGACATTACACAAATATGGATAGTAAAAATGGAGCATATAGATATGTGAAACTGCCCCTTGCAGAAGTTATCCCAACAAAAACATAACTGTTAAAAAGGGGCTAATAGTTTGCCTAAAAAAGGGTTGAAATCCAAACCAGTGCAAAGTTTAGATGCACTTTAATATCGATCATAATCATCTTTCTCAGGAGCCATATCTAAGGCTTCCTGGCTGTACTTCCTTTTTCAAAAGTGTTGGTCGAGTGGTAAAGTACCACGGGATTGGTTCAGGGCAGTAATTGTGCCCTTATGTAAAGGAAAAGGGTCACACCAGGAAGCTAAAAACTACCGCGGAATCAGCCTACTCAGTGTTGTCGGTAAATTGTATGCAAAGGTATTGATTGAAAGAGTGATGAATGAAACAGATGACAAAATTTGGGATGTGCAAGCAGGATTTAGAAAGGGAATGGGATGTATGGATCAAATCTTCTCTTTAAGGAGCATCACTGAAAAGTTCTTAGCCAAGAATCGAAAGGTGTATTGCTCCTTCATAGATTTAGAGAAGGCGTATGATAGGGTGGTAAGGAAGTATTTGTGGAAGGTGTTATCCAAGTTCGGCTTGGGGAGCCAACTTATACGTGCATTGGTATCACTCTATGAGGATTCTTGTGCATGTGTAAGAATAAACGGGGAAAACACAGACTGGTTCGGTAACTCTAGGGGTGTCCGACAGGGATGTGTAGCTTCTCCGTGGCTCTTTAACTTGTTCATGGATGACTGTCTGATAGAGTTGCGTGAAAGTGATTATGGACTGAGAATGGGTGGATTCGTCATCAAATGCCTCTTATATGCTGATTATCAAGTGTTACTTGCATCGTCGGTTGAAGAGTTGCAAGAGATGATGAATATTGCATGTGCGTCGTTTGAAAGAAAAGGAATGAGAGTGAATGTGGATAAAACCAAAACCATGGTTTTCGAGAGAGAGGAGAATATGACTGAATGCGTGATTGAGATCAATGGTAAGAAAGTGGAACAAGTGAAAGAGTTCGTATATCTGGGAAGTTTGTTTACTAGGGATGGAAAGTGTGATGAAGACATTGAAAGAAGAGTAAAAAAGGGTAATACGCTAAATGGAGCACTGGATAGTCTCGTGTCTAGTCAATCGGTGTCCGAAAAGGCCCGAATGGCTGTGCATGATGCTGTCCTGGTTCCTACGCTTATGTATGGCAGTGAATGTTGGGTGTGGCAGAAGAAGCATGAAAGCAGAGTGAATGCAGTAGAAATGAGATCCCTCAGAAAAGTTCGTAATGTAAGGTGATGTGATCGTGTGAGGAATGATGTGATTTGTGAAAGGTGTGGTGTAAAAGATGATATTGTAAGGAAGATAGAAAAAGGAATGTTGAGATGGTTTGGGCACATAGAGAGGATGGATGACAGTAAAGTGGTGAAAGAGATCTATAGAGCCAATGTGGAAGGTAATGTTAGTAGAGGACGACCTCAGAGGACACATTTAGATCAAATATAAAATGTGCTCAAAAAGGCAGGTGTCCAAAGTACGAAGAATAAAAGAGCATGTATGAAAAGATTGATGGATGTGAATGAAGCTAGAGAGGTTTGCCAGGATCGTACAAAGTGGTGATCGATAGTCTCTGCCTACCCCAATGGGAACTAACGGCGTGAGAATATGTATGTATGTATATCTAATGATAAACATTTGCCACTTCCGAGACATCCAGCCACTACCCGCCACCTTATTCACATCAATGATTCATCTGGCCGAAATTGATTTTGACACACTTACTTAAAATAGTTACTTAAAATATGATATGTGCAGGTAAGTACTTGGTTGAAAATATCTATAATGAAATACTTTTGAATTTGAGCTTGGCAGGCTAATTTAATAATCTTAAAAAAAAAACTGCCAAAAAAGAAGAATAAAATAAAATAGAAGAAGCAGTTTTATCATATTGTGTTTCTTTATCAGAAAATTGTATTCAAATATTCAATGGACGGCAACAAACAAGGGTGGGATGCTCAGACATCACAGATAAGGGAATCAAAGTCTTTGGCTCAACATTGCCCACATATAGAAGTTGTTATCATACAAGGCTGCACAAAAGTGACCAAAAACAGTCTGAACTTATGAGGCACAGAGCAGTTCTTGATCATAAAGTAACAAAGCTCATACCACATCCAGTAATTATACATACATACATTACACATATACTCTCTTCATTAGTTCCCATTGGGGTAGGCAGAGACTATCGATTGCCACTTTGTATGATCCTGACAAACCTCTCTAGCTTCATTCACATCCATCAATCTTTTCATACATGCTCTTTTATTCTTAATACTTTGGACACCTGCTTTTTGAGCACATTCTCTATTATCACTCTGAGAGTCCTCTACTAACATTACCATTTAAACAGATATAGAAATTCTTATGACACATCTGCTGAGGCATGCTATTTAATTTCTAGTAATTAATTTTATAATTTAGTGCTCTTATCAGAAACTGTTGAAGCGTTTACTTTTCCCACAGCTAAGATTTGCTCTACCCCATTTCTTTCCATGGGTCTTGGTAAGAGGCAGCTAAGGGTATTGGGATTTTTTAAGTGATTTTTGAGCTATGTCGTGGGAGGCCCATCACCAAAATCCTTTGTTTTTAAATCTTTTCCCCATTCAACTTCAAAAAGGGGCTGAAAATTTTCTTATTTTGAACCTATGGCTACCCATTCTAGGGTTTATATAGAGTTGTGAGTATATCTTTGCAGGTATGTAAAATCAGTATCATAAATTAATGACTTATTAGCTGATAACAGAGTAAGATAGAATGATAAATAAATGTAAAAAACAAGGTATATACCTTTATTTGTATGTAAATGTGTCATATGTTCCTTATGATAAATTAGTCTCTCTCTCTCTCTCTCTCTCAGCATGATGCCTCAACCTCAGAATGTTAGGATAGTATGACAATAAGTTAATATAAACAATATGACCCAAAAGCAAAAAAAAAACTACTTCAAGAATGAATTCTCTTCTCTAACAGAAAACTTGAACAATTGGGCATTCGAAAACCAGCTTTCAATGTAACGGAGTTGAATAAATAAAAATATGCTTAATCGGTGGTTTTCAATAATTTGATCTGCTATTCTGAGATATATTAGGATCAACCATATACTAATTTGATGATGCAATTTGATGCCATACATAAACGTTGCTGCCGAAAAATGGAAAGCTTCTGAGAGTACTTCAGGATAAAATAATTACTCAGCTTCAAATGGGTAACTCTATTATTATGTACAAGATAATCGTATTTATTTAATCCCAAAAATATTAAACTAAAGGGGTAACAACAACATGACATGTACTGAAAAAAAATACCTTTCGCTCTTCTTCTTCTTCCTCTAGCATACTTTTTACTACGGTATCCATTATAAAGCCACTGACCAAATCACTGATAAATGTTCGAATAATTAGTTTCAATGTTTTCAATAATATTTTATTTTTATTTTATCTAACACAAAAAAGTCACTACCATCAAAACATTATTTATTTATCTTCGCTTCGTTTCGTCCATTATCGGCAAGCTAAGGTGTTGTAAGCCATGCAGCCTAGTCATAGGTATGGGTATAGAGTCAATTGGCCTAGACCTCACTTTTTTAACATACCCTTTTTATATAATAAATCGATAAAGGACATCAAACTTAACAACTTTGCCCATGGAATGCCTATCTAAAATATTGTAATTTTCAAAAATAATAATAATTAAAAATTGACGTACCTAGTTCAAACTGAGAATGTATAGAATTAGATTCTTTGCTTCAGTGAAAATAAGAAATAAAAAAAAAATTTGATCTATGCTTTTCGCTCTGTCAACAAAAATATAACTTCTTTCGGTATTTTCCAGTTCTATTGATCGTCGTTGAAAAATAATATCATGAAAATAAACCGGTAAGCGAGCGATTGAACTGGAAAATACCGAAAGAAGTTATGTTTTTGTTTACAGAGCGAAAAGCATAGATCAGATGTTTTTTTTTTATTTTATTTCTTATATTCACTGAAGCAAAGAATCTCATTCTATACTTTCTCAGTTTGAACTAGGTATATGATATTTTTCATTATTAAATATTTAGATAATAACAATATTTTAGATAGGCATTCCATAGGCAAATCAACTTTGACTATGGAAGGCATATCTTAAATATTGTAATTTTCAAAATAATAAATATATAAAAAGTGTTGGTCCCTAGATCACAGATTAAATATTAGTAGTTCCTACAGATGGGACAGTAAAGAATGAAATGTAGTTTCCTCTGCCCGCGGTTATGACGCCACCGTCGCGACAGTAATGCTTTGAGTAGTGAAGTATATGGAGATAACATAAAGTACATAAAATCGTGCCTATTTTTGAAACTAAAATGGCCGACTAGTGTTGGCCAGTAATCGATACCTTTTATCGATAAAATTATAGCTGAAGAATTTGGTCGTGCTAACCCTGGGATCTAGAAATAAATAATAGATATTTATATTTCTGCATTGGGCGGTCCATTAACATAAAAATGGTGATTACGATTCGTGCTTCGAAAAAACTTACAGTATTTGCTGAAACATAGTAGCTATGGCTAGTACACGTATTTTTTATAAAGAAAAAGTGTCTTTCTCATGTTAAATCTGATACAGCCTAAATTAAGCAATCCGTACATGTGACGTTGAGGGCGTAAAGCCAGTAACTAATTTAAAAAAACGAGCTTGCTTTGTAAATAGTGGGTTTACTGTTTTTTATTCTATTAACCTTCATTTATTGCGCCAATTGTTGGTTTGTCAAAAACCAGAATGAACAGCAGGGGTAACAGAAATGGCCATTTCAAGAAATAAAATATTTGTATTTTTCATTATCAATTATTATCATAGAAATATTAATAATTAACTCTTAATAATTAAAAATTAACACTTTATTCACACTTCTGAACATATTAAATACTTAAAAAATATTTAAAAGCAAACCTAAAACTACTTATGTAACAGGTAACAAAAATAATTAAAAAAAACAAATTATACTAAAACCTTTCAGTTAAAAAATATTATTTAACTTTATTAAATAAACCTCACTGTCTAAAATCATGTTCCATTTAACAAAAATATCTAGCATATCTATATATATCTATCCTTTAAAAGTGTTACGTCTAATGTTCTATTAAAATCGCTTGCTACAAAATGAAGTGAACATATATTTATTATGTTTGGTCTAATATTTTCCTTTCCGATTGCTTCTAGCCATTTTCGCCTTTTGGATTCATTTTTGAGGAGTCTGAAACAAGTAGGTTTTTTTCATATAATATCGATATAATACATCGACGCTAGTAAAAAAACATCCCTATCTTGAACATAACCTTAAACTTAAATTCAATAAATCTATATCTAAAAGTATTGAAAACTCTGTAAATACACTTCACTCTATAAAATTCAGCATACCATTAAAGATTTTGAACTTTATGAGTCTGCTATATGATGCTATAAAGAATAAAATCACAATAATAATAGTCGATTTATTAGTTTTCCCATTTCTTACCGGTGAATTGTTAAATTAGGTCGATTCCTGCTTAAGTATGCTCCACAGGCCAGAATAGAACACTTCACCATTTTAAACAGAATTTCACCACTATACCACTGTTTATTTCACAATTAATTGTAATTTTTCTACAAAATTTCAATGTTTACAAACAAATCAAACCATAGACAACAAAAAACTTTGAAACTAAAATGGCGGATTCATCCACGAATTCTATATATAGTTATGTATAAGATTCTTGTGGCCAGCATTATTAAAATGGTGTTGGTCTTAATGACACCCACAAAAATACTATCATCAGACAGAGACAACAATAGCTAATCATTTCGTCAAACACAATTTTGACAGAAAAGTTTATATAGAATATTATGTGATCTCCATATACTTCACTACTCAAAGCAGTAATGGCGTCGATAGAGACCGAACGACAACGACGCGTCGTTCGGTCTCTATAGGTTGTCGTTCGGTCTCTATAGTGCTGTACCTATTTATTTTTTTGTCGATATCGATAAAACTTTAGTGATGCCTCTATCGACATGTATATTAGTTTAGTACCAGACAAGATTGTTAATTTCAAAAAGATAAATAAAAGGACAGTATTTTCAGAATATTTTATTTCTCTTCTTCTTAACCTGTAAGTTACATATATCTTGTATGCAAACTGCCGTTTTATATTTTTCTGTTTCATATTATATTGCACCAGTTATGGCCAAGCAACCGTATAATTAAAATTCTATAAAACAGTTTTACTCTTCTGTCATGCTCCATACAATCTGACCAAGACATGTAACTTTTCGATATTAATTCCTTACGGTTTCTTTCTAGTTGTGCTTTTGTTCCAATATATATTTAAATATTTGTGGATTAACTATGTACTTTCTCTATTTGATCTTAGCATTTGTCACTTGGGATACATTAAATTATTATTTTTAGATCTTTCGTAAGCTCTTAAATATACAAATATTTACATTATTCTTATTTATAGCTTGCAGTTATTCTTTTTTGTTTTTCTCTGCACATATATCCACTTGTTCCTAATTTTGTTTAGTTTCATTTAGCATTGAAATAAGAACTAAATTATAAATAGTCTTTTCGTCAAGCCCTTATTGCAATTTTTTCATTCGAAAACATACGATTAAAATCTACAATATTTTCACCTTCACACCGTAGTAATTCATCCATCCAATGAAGGAGCACATAAACATCTTGGTTCACCTGCTTGCATAGTCAATTTCCTGGTGGAGGCTATAAACTTAATATTTTTGAGACCCTAATCGGTTTTTGCCTCAGTTCTATGTGCTTGGATTCGGGCTTCACAGTAGACCATAGCTTTCTTCTTCTTGTTGAGCCTGGTAAACATTTACGCTGTCAAACAGTTCACCAAAAAACTTTACGACATCAGCGGTGGTCTTCATTGTTTCACGTGGCTGTCCCAAGCCCGAATCTATAACAAAAAAAACAAGTTTCAGATTAGACACAAAGGAACTATATCATACTTAGTCTGCTGAGTATCCTTTTGCTGGGTAATGTAAAATAAAATAAAAATAATAAAAATTAATTCAGATTTCAAAAGTACATAATATTCGTCTTACCCTTATGTAAACATTGTCTCCAGTTATTTATATCCCTTTGGACTTTGTTTCCCAAAAGCAAATGTCCTAGCCATTTTATTCTGTCTAGCAACCCTTAACTGTATTAAAAAAAGTACTGAGGTTTTTATTCAGGCCGTCAAAATCCTCAAGTTTAATTTGAGTGCTTGCAAGTTTATACACGTTAAGATGATTTACCCTCGCTCTCTGAAGAAATTAGAAACAATTTATTTATTATGTTTTTATTTTCAAAAAAGACTTAGCACTTTTAATCTTCTACAGTAAATGTGGAAGGAAAAATATTCACCAACCAATAGTTTGCATTGGGATATGAACTTCTTTTCTGCTTGATGGTGTAATGTACATTTTGTATTATGTATGTAAGATGTGGAACAGTTCATGATGTTTGACTTACCTTTTTTATCAGACACTTATTCTGAAAAGGATTTAGGGAATTTAATTTAAACCACGTTTTACACACATATTTTTTTATTATTATTTCACACTATGTAATACACATTTAAATTGCACGACACATTTTGAACACACACACCATTTTCACTACACTGCCGTTATTTTTATTCACAATATAGATATTAGTAGAACATTCTCAATCTCAACTCATTTATCTTTTAGCCTATGCCCAATCGCTTCCAGATTTGTCTCGAAAATAATTATTTTGACAATATTGTTTGCTGTCAGATAATTATTTCTTAATTTCAAAATTGGCTGAGAGCCATTAGTTTTCTGCAAGAAGGCTGCTAGTGTTAGGTTGTAGACTTACAATTTATTTAATTTAATTTTCTAAATTTTTGTTAAATTTTAATATGAATGTATTGTTTAATATTGTAAGTGGATAGATAATGTTCTTAATTTATCGTTTTTCCTAATTTGTTTTCTAATATATAATTCTAAATCATTCAAAATCCCTCCTTGTAATTAAGACTACTTTCTTTGATACCTCCTTTAAGGAATATTTGTTATTTCAAAATTTTAAATTTGTCATGCTTGTTCGCAGATGTTGGTATATATTCAGCTCCTGGGGCGATGGGTGGAATCATTCTGAAACAAGATTGGAATTGGACACTAAAGACCCATTACCGAAGTCGATATTGATCATTATTTTTGGAAGAAATTGAAAGAACGGGAGATATTCTGGACTGATTTTATTCATACCCGTTTGGAAAAGCAGCCCCTTATTCTCGAGCTGCCCCCTTTTCTTCGAAGTAAGCTTCACGGAGCCGCAGCCCCTTCTTCAGCTGCCTTTATCGACGGGCTTCCTGGAGTCGCAGCCCCCTTGTCATCGAGCTCCCTGGAGTCGCAGCCCCTTTGTCTTCGAGCTGCATTCACCGACGGCCTATCCGGAGTCGCAACCAAGTTGGAATCACAACCCTCACTGTTGAGCCACCCATCGCAGCAGGAGCTGGTTTTAAAAGCTGAGTGCTTTTATATTATAATTTTGTTAAGTTAGGGGATTATTTTATTAGGAGTGTTTTTTAGTGTATTTTTTTTTTATTATTAAATATTGTTGTGATATATATATCTTTCATTTATTACCTAACCTTCCGTTTCCTTCTTTTTTTTTTTCTTTAGTTATTTCTGGCTTCTGGGTACAGCATCCCAGGAGTTAGAAATAACGTTACAATGGGCAGGAATAATTATGTCTTGGGCGATGATTTCATCTGTAATT
This sequence comes from Bedellia somnulentella, assembly GCA_963576735.1. Lineage (NCBI taxonomy): Eukaryota > Metazoa > Arthropoda > Insecta > Lepidoptera > Bedelliidae > Bedellia > Bedellia somnulentella. The sequence goes on from OY755179.1 coordinate 12,621,835, forward strand.
TAAAAATAGTTATTTTTACATCTCATTAAGTGCACTTTTATATACTTTAATATATATAAAGGTGTCTTGTATACATATATATATGTGTATACAAGACACCTTAATATGTTTAGTGATGGAAGGCTAGATAATATTATTATTCAAATATTGTTAATCGGTACAACTTTGCTCTATAATAGAACATCATTTTTGCTCATCAACCGACTGAATTATTTTTTACAATGGATTTAACACTAACATAACATTGAAACTAATATTAATTTAAATGGCCATATGTATTACCTGTAAACATTTATAGTCTGCAGCATCCTGCATCATCCTTTGTGTCATGAACAGCAAAGTAATTATGATCGTTGCAACTGTTGTACTCTGTAAATAATTAATCATTCTTATTACATTAATGGACCAAGTACAAATTTTTAATGGATTAAAAAGAGTGATTCAAACATATATAAAATGAGTTCCTACAACATAGCTCTAATGAAACTTGTTGTGATCCAAATGTAAGAGTTAACTTTACTGGAGTATTTCTCTATCTAAGTAGTTTTATTTATTGAATGGAAAATTACAGTGAATTCACATAAGCAAAGCTTGGTCGTGCGTGCAAGTGGTCGTACAACTAAAAAGAAAACCTCGTAACATACCTTCAACAGTAAGGAGAATTCCACTTATGATTTCCTCCTCTGAGAATAGACATGGATATGAATGTCGTAGAAACTAAACTAAATATGTCAAGTATAAGCTGGGTAACTTGTAATTTGCCGGAAAGAAAAACACACAGTTTTGCTTTTGCGGTTTGTTTGTTTTGGTTTTTTGTTTCGTTTTCAATCTAAAATGGCGAACTGCGATAGTAGCGCCAAAACCGGGGGCATGCGAACTAAAACTGTCTAGCCCCTGCCCTAGATCAAACTGAGAAAGTATAGTGAGATCTGTATTCGTTGATAGTGAGGTTCTTAGCCTCGGCTGAAATGAAAGAAAAAACATAGAAGAAATATATACCAGTTTATTTTTATTTTAGCTGAGGCTAAGAACCTCACTATACTTTCTCAGTTTGATATAGGTACGACAATTTTTAATTAATAATTCTGAAAATTACAATATAATATATATTTGTATAGAAATAGTGTTATTCGTGAAAAGTGTGGTGTGAAAGATGATATTGTAAGAAAGATAGAAAAAGGAATGTTGAGATGGGTCGGGCACATAGAGAGGATGGATGATAGAAAATTGGTAAAAGGGATCTATAGAGATAGTGTGGATGGTAATGTTAGTAGAGGACGACCACGGAGAACACACTTGGACCAAATTGAGAGTGTGCTCAAAAAGGCTGGCGTCCGAATTATGAAGAATAAAAGAGCATGCATGAAAAGATTGATGGATGTAAACGAAGCTAGAGAGGTTTGTCAGGATCGTGCGAAGTGGCGATCAATAGTCTCTGCCTACCCCAATGGGAACTAATGGCGTGAGTATATGTATGTATGTATCGCACTCTCAAAACGAAAGAGGCTCAAGTCAAAAATAGTGATATTGAGTAGCAACCATAGAGAGGCATAAAAAAAGTATGTTCTAAAACAAAGGCACTTATTGTTATAGGGACAGAAAATTCGCTATCCTGTTTTTTTTAACAATAAGTGCCTTTGTTTTACTATTCAGCGGATATAACATACTTTTTTATGTCTCTCTATGATTGAAACTCAATATTGCTATTTTTGACTTGAGCCTCTTTCGTTCTGAGAGTGCGGTATGTACAATATTTTAGATATGCATTCCATAGGCAAAGTTGTTTAGTTTTATGTCCTTAATCGATTTGAAGTAAAAGGGTATGTTTTAAAAGCGAGGGCTAGGCCAATTATAAAGCGGTATTTTTTTTAATAGGCTCCGAAACCCCTTGTATGATTTTAAAATTCCATATTTACAAAAACCTTCGAGAGAAACATTTGATATATATCATCATGCTAATTTAAAGGTCAGCACAGCAGTGATGTTATGAGCGGTGCATAACTGCATACACACATATAACACAACAATGCACAAATGCTTTTACTTTGTAGAAGAGTTCGCGGCAGATGGTTTCCAGAAACTACCGATTACCTCTGTTTTTCGTACGTCATTCAATTCCATAAAATTTTACTTGGTGTAAAAGCAAGGAGTAGATTGAAAAACAGATGTTAAAAGCTATTTGTGCCATGGTTGAAGCTAAGTTTTTTAAAAATTGTAATATACCAACGGATTTAAATATTAGCATAGCGTGATGTAACTAAACTAATAATGGACCACGCCAATAATAATACAAATACGTTTTTTTCTTATTCCCCAATTTATTTAATTAAATTATCCGCAATACTCAATTTGAAACTTACTTGTATAAAATGTCCCCAGGGCCTTTTACCATTCTGGTTTCATTTTGGTGAATAGCTTCGAAAATCTATTTTGCAAAAATTAAACCGGCGATAACTCAACTTACGTAACTTTTACTAGTTGACTTGGATGATGTCCACCAAGCTGTCTGTTAATCATAACTAAACATTGTCATTTAAATCAAATATAGAATCATGTAATTTAGTAATGAAAGGTATACACAGCAAGTTTGTACAACACTAGCAAATCTGACGTTAGTTTCGATTGGTGAGATTTAGTCGCGGGACGAGGGGTGGGAAGACGAATGAAAAGGATAGCAACTTTTACTAGAATACGTAGTATCTAATTGTAATCTGTGACTAGAATAGAATAGTTACAAAATAAAAAAATGTACGTGATCGAATTTTTCAGAATATTTTACAAAAAATATGCGCTTTTTATATCAAAATGTGTAAATATCATGTAAACTCTTAACGTACACAAACGTTTAGTTAAAGAAAAAATATCTGCGGTTAAAAAGTATTTCGTATACCTGCATAGAAATCTTCAGTTTGCCTTCGAAAGTAATAAAAGCTTATCTTGCATAAAATTGATAGCGATAAATGAGAGACTTATTGAATTTGTTAAAGACCCTTAATAAATGAAATATTTCGTTTCATACATTTTAGTTCCATTGAGTTCCAGGATCGCGTAGAAGATTTTTTATCGGTGTTTGAAAGGTAAGTTTTTTTCAATATACCTTTTTGCTTCATGCAGTATTAGTTTCAGGGACACCACTTTTCTTAGTTTGATATTTCTTCCCATTATATTGCCCTAGAATATAATATTAACTTTAGTGCCAACAGGAAGAAGCCAGATCAATATATACATTCTAGTAAGAATCTTATCTTATTTTCATTTTAACACAGGGACTTCCTACAATAATTATTGGTGATTATTTCTTGAAAATGAATACTGGTATAAACATATCGTTTTTAGTTTTAACTACAGGTATTTCCTTGTGGTACTTGAAAATTATTTAAGTATTACCAGACTTTGTTTTGGTGAATATTATATGTGAATATTGTATGATTAATATTTATATTTTTATTTAAATTAACTAAGTTAGTTTTAAGTAAGCTTAATAGATGATTATGTTTTTTTGGCCTTGTTTTGTGCATCTACCCAAATAATTAATTTATCGATCTCACATTCCAAAGGTTGTCTGGAAGAGATCGTTTTTAGCGATAAGACCACCAATTGTACCTCACTGTAAACTGTTTGATCATATTTTTTTTTTTCAATTTGTGTTTGATGTGCAATAAAGAGAAAATTCTAAATTCTATTCTATTCTATTATTTATTATTTTTATTGTAAAACTTTCAGCATATTAATTATTTGACACATATAAATTATATTGTCGCATTCTGTTCTTTTCTACTATTTAAGATTTCATGAACACCAATAAATAACTGGTCAGAAAAGGGTAATGATTTTACCCATTTTATTCATAAACTAGCTGACCAAACAGACATTGTACTGTAAATTTGCTTTTGCCAAACTTTAGGTGTTTTTTTCCGGTAACCTGAGTTCAATCAGGCGTGAATATTTTATTAGTAAATTTTTTTCCCGGATAAAAAGTATCCTATGTTATAATTTGGGTCATTCTAGCATTCTGCTAAATTTCATTCATATACATTCTGTAATTGAGAAGCCTTTTTACCTCAAACACACAAACATCAAAACATCTAAACTTTCACATTTATAATGTTAATAGGACTTATTGACTGTATGGTCAGTAACATTTTAATGTATTAGTTCACAATTTATTGAGTTTGTATATTTCTATAATTAGTAAGAGGAAGGCAATAGGAAAGCAACAGAAGTATTTTTTTAATACTAGATTGCCTAGTTAGTATAGTAAGATTTTAAAGTGGGATGTGATAAGACATGTGTAGCTCGTAATAAAATAAATCTTTGCATTGGAGTTCACTTTTGTAATTATCATCTCATTAGCTCACATATCGCACTCTCAGAACGAAAGAGGCTCAAGTAGGAAAAAGTGATATTGATTAGCAACCATAGAAAGGCATAAAAAAGTATTCTCTAAAACAAAGGCACTTATTGTTATAGGGACGGAAAAACGCTATCCTGTTTTTTTAACAATAAGTGCCTTTGTTTTACTATTCATCGGACAGAACATAGTTTTTTATGTCTCTCTATGATTGTAACTCAATATCACTATTTTTGACTTGAGCCTCTTTCGTTCTGAGAGTGCGATATATGGAGTACATAGATACATATACTCACGGCCATAAATCCCAAAGCGCCACAAAACAGCCACATTTGGAAGTTTGAGTGTTATTTGAAAACATGTATTTTAGTCAACCAATACAATGATCCTGATTGGATTCATTAAAACTATTATTATGGAATTAACATTTTGAGTTCAAATTAGTGGCCTTTTTATTTTTCTGCCGTCCTGGCTTTTTACAGAAGGTGTTAAGTATTTTTCACTCCTCAACCCTTATGATATTTAGCATGATGATATATAGCCTATGTTGCTTCTGAAAGTCTTAGCTTTCCATTGGTAGAAGAATTTTTAATATTGGTTAAGTAGGAGACTGTTCATTACAATCAAGCAAAGTATTTCTGTTAATAATATTAGTGCAGATAAATAAGTTTTTCCCAATAATTAGGAAATTTGCATAAAAGAAATTGAAGTTTTTTTTTTTATTTTAACATTACGTAAAAATATTGACTTGTATAAAAATAATTTATATATACAGTCACTCAACAAAAGCTTTTTATATATAAACAAACTTCAATACAACAAAAAGAGTTTTTCACACAAAATCATCATATTACAAAACTAAACAAAAAGTTACTGATAATTTTATTCCACCAGGGAGCACAAATCAAAACTGTCATTTTTCAAACTGCAAAGCTAGACAAACTTGTAAACTAAGAATGAGTCAGATTAATTAGGTGAAAAAATTTGATATTACAATTGAGTATGCACAAACATTCTAAATGTAATAATAAAGCTAAATGGCTAAATGTAACAAGTGCAAATAGTACTCACTCACAAAGGGGTCCGTACTATCATCTATAATAGAAAAATTATGTTTTTGTATGGGAGCCCCTCTCTGATAATTACTTTACTATTATTTCATTATTTGTTTTGAAAGGTGTTACAGTTTATGACATACAGCAGAAACATTAATTGAGCATAAACATACGAAAAACGTTATGGTTCAGGGGACCCCGCTCAACAATCATTTGTGAAAATTTCAGCTTTCTAGCTATCATGGTTTATGAGATACAGCCTGGAGACAGACAGGCAGAAAAGTCTTAGTAATAGGGGCCCGTTTAACTTTTTGGTACGGGACCCTAAAAAAGTCTAATCCAAACAGAATCCAAAAACTATGAATGTATTAAAACTTTATGTATCTTGTTGAAAAACTAATTGTTTAGCTCTTTTGTTATACCATAAAAAGTTGAAATATCTAAGTTGATTCCCTTTTCTCAGTTTCCTCATGGTCATGAACTCTTATGATGGTTAGGCCTTTTATGAGTAAGTTATCATGTAAGCACCACTGGCTAAAACTCTTGACATTTATATCTACTATAAATTATGCAAACTTTGTCCTGAACCATTGGTTGGGTACAGTAACATTCAATGATCAGAGAGCTCAATTTCAAAACCCTGCTAAAGGGGTTTCCGTTCTTAAAATAGAACTACCCCATTTCTTCCTGTGAGTGTTTGTAAGAGGCGATTAAGGGTATTGGGGCTTTTTATGTGATTTTTGGGCCATGCGGTTAGAGACCACAAAAACCATTGTTTTACAATCTTATCTCTACACAACTTCCAAAAATGGCAGAGGAACTTCTCATTGCATATTTCTGGCTACTCCTTCTAGGGATTTATAGCCGAGAGTATATGTATGTATAAATGAGAGGGTTTCTTTTGCAAAATTCCTTCTCCAAAACTTTTTGTCAGTAAATGTTTAAGAGGGTCTTGTACTTCAATAGTATTCCCTATCTTTAGGATATTTAGGTGAATTCAATATATTCAGTTCAGAAAAATGGGAAGGGGGCTTTCCATACATGAAATAAAATAAAGGAATAATTATTTTCATTGAACCCGTGTATTTGGGGTACCTATCTTTAAATCGGTCTGAAGAAATGACATCGAGGTTTCTATTTATCATATATTAATGTAATAAATGTTTTGAACTCCCAAAGCTACTACGAAACCCACCACGGGAAAACGGTCGTAGCTATGAAAAATGTGTGTATTATTATACTGAACAGTTTTATACGGTGAGTAATTTTATTTCTATATTTGGTTGCGCATAATGCCGTCGGTTATTGGAAAATAATACGAGGCTTTCCATTTCTGAATCAATGTCATTCTTGAAATACCTAACTCGAACTGACGATCGATCAATGCATTTTATATCGCAGTCTATAGGACTTTGCTCATGAACAATTGAACTTATATGACGATAATGGAAACACCTCTCGCCTTTACACTTACAAAGTCAAATCAAAAGAATCTTTTGTTCTTGGCGAATTATTTTAAAAGTCATATATAATTTGTGATTTTAAAAAAGTGCGATTTACTTGGTAACTTGCTTAAAAGTGGTAAGTATAGGCAAAACATACACAACTTTGCAAAGCTTATTAGACATCTATATAAAATAGTATTACGGTTAAAACAGTAAAAAACTGTTGGTCTCTTAGTTGTTGGTATAGAAGGCATGTCGTCATGCTACAGGACAGTTCTAATTGCGAGGCTCTTGCACCTGTTAAGCTCTCGTCATTGAGTTAATTTTCACCATAAGATGGGAAGGTCGCAAAGAAGGACGGTGGTCGGAATGAAAAGGCCTTATGATAAGGTTATTTATTAAATGCAGTCAATAATATCGTCTCCACTTTTCAGAGAGTCATTAAGATCAACATTTGGCATACAATTTCACCAGGAAGCGATTGCGTCCCTTATCTTTACTTATATAATCGTCATAATCGTCAGCCAATAGACCAAACTTTACCAAGTAACTTAATAGGTATTTTTTTATTAATGTGTGTTCTGTCAATAAAGTGAGGCTGCTGGCCTCTGAGTTGTCTTGTTTGCTAAATGCAATGGTTTTCTTCATGTTATAAATATTAAGATAAACTTTATTAAGAACCACTTCGCTAATTTAAAGCGAATAAAGCGTCTTATCTTATTATCATATTCTGAAACATAGATGTATTATTTCGTACATACATACTTATACTCACGGCTATAAATCCCTTAACGGGGTAGCCAGAGCTTTGGAATGAGAAATTCCTCAGCCACTTTTGGAAGTTGATAGGAGAAAAGATGGTAATAATAAATGTTTTTGGTGACCTGTAGCCTTAGTAGCCTCTTACGATAACGCACGGGTAGAAATGCGGTAGTGTTATTCTAAGCTGACACTACACGGCAATTCGTACATATCGTGCAGCAAGATGAAAAAAAGGCATGAGGTTTTCTGTATCTGCTCGAGTTTTTGATATGAATATTTGTTTTTACATTTAAAATATTATGATTGAAGTTCCCGAAAAAGGTAGATATGTCAACGTTTTGTAATTGCAGAAGATGCGATCGCTTATTATTATCGACTTATTAATAGACGGAAAAAAAAGGTTTTTTAGGCTTTAGGTTAAAAATATAAAGTACTTTCAGTATTTTTAATCAAAGTAAGATTTTTGCAAGATATCTGTTTGTGGTTCATACATATCGATATGTGGATGTTTCCCCTTTTATATCAACGTGACGTTTTTTCTTTTCAAAAGTGATCGGGTGTATAGTTGGGTTTAGTGACGACACTAGCTGAAATTAAACCTTTAAAACTTTGAATATAAAATGTTACACTTTGTCACTTAATAAGTAGATATAGGTATAGGAATATGCGTGATGATTGTACAGATCTTCAGTTAGCTCGGGGCTGAGCCATTTTATTATTACTACATACATACATACATATACTCACGGCTATATTTCCCTAAAAGGGGTAACCAGAGCTAAGGAATTATAAATTCCTCAGCCACTTTTGGAAGTTGAGTGGGGAAAAGATGGTAAGAATAAAGGTATTTGGTGATGGGTCTCCAACCGCATCGCCCAAAAATCCAATAAAAAGCCCCAATACCCTTAGCCGCCTCTTACGACACTCGTGGGTAGAAAGGGGTAGCGACATTCTAAGCCGGCACTACACGGCAAACTTTATTTTTACTCTGCTGAATAAATGTATTTATTTTACGGTTATATAACTATATTGTTGTTTGTGTGTCTAGTATTTTTGTCTGTGGGTTTTAATGATAATCTTGTGATGAGAAACTGAGTATTGTTTAACTCATGGCCTCCGGACGTATTTGCTAATTGGTAGTAAACCTTTTGACAGAGCGTGAAGGTTGTAAGATAAAACTGCAATCTTACTTTAACCTTTCTCTATTTAACGTTTAGAAGCTTCTAGGTGCTTTACGTAAAATGTTAACATGTAAACCAGAATTGATATATTTTTATAGCACGTCTCAATTTTAACTTTAAAGGGCTATTTTGTTCATCTTTTCACAAGTGGCTATCCATTCCAGACAACTTTTGGATAGGTACTAGAGTTAATATGGGACATTACAAAAAAGGTTTTGACCCTACTTTGGAATTCTTGAATTCATTGAAGTCATTGTTAATTTATAAGGGTTAGTTAGGCAATCTATACTATCATTATAAAGTATCTTTACAATATATATAATTAAATATCAAATTGTAAAGAAAAATATGGTTCGTAGTTGTGCCGATGTAAAGGATTTGAGTTGCGCGTATCCTACGTACAGTTGGATTGCACAATCAACTGACAACTAATAGGATCCATCTAAATGCTAGCACATTGTTACATCCATTTAAATGTTAGAACATTGTGTCATTAGTTGACATATATTACCATAAAGTCACGCCCATATTACCAGACGGGTCACGAGATAATGAAATGATCTGCATTGTTCTATGATAACTTTTATTTTTATTTATTAGCAAACGTAAAACTTTCCTCAGTTCCCGGTTTAATGAAAATCAGTGGTTTTTAATACCAAGTTTGCTGGGCATCATTGGGTACGACTGGCTCAACACCGTAAGGCGTAAAAAAGCATACTCAAGAGGAGGCCTATCCTCAACAGTGGGTGCTGGAGACTGGATAGTAGTAGTATTTAATATGAATTTTATAGTTAATGTCATGCACTGGTTCCAATTGTACTTCTCCTTCTGTTTGGATCCGATTAAATAATGAAAATAATGCATAGGAGTCCCCCAAATATTTATTATATATGTTTTTGTATTTGTTGTCATACCGGAACCAAACCATTATCTGTGATATCGTTAGCTGTCTAAGTATCAGCGTTCACGATATTAAGCCTGGTGTCAGACGTACGGATCGACAGATAGACAGCGAAGCCAGTATTAGGGTCCCATTTGGTCTGAAACTTTAAAAAACATAGTATTTTAACAAAGCAAAGCGCTAACCGAAAACCGAATCCATTGTTCCTACGAAACAGGTCATCACGCAGACTACCAGGATAACATTACTATTTCACAGTCTGATAAATCCATCGCAGAGATGACTGCAGTTATTAAAACGTGTGTGAAGGTCATTGGCAGTCAGCCAGTCTCGAACAAATACGACTGTGGTTTATACTAGGTACAGCTTCTATCCATTATAGTAAAGTTTTATATCTTCGGTCGTTAATGTGAAGTACTGACAAACCAATGTCATGCAGTGGTGAAACGCTAGTTTTATGCCTATTTCAGTAATTATTGTAAGTTTTAATGCAATCGCGAAGAAGAATAATATAATTGTGGGATTTTCGCGATACTTTGTAGGTAGATAAATATATATATATATATATATATGTTATCCATGTTATCATAACAATCACATGCGATTCATTAAAACACTTACAAAAATAAAAGTAAAATAGAATAAGAAAGTAAAAATGTGCGGAAAATAAAAATAAAAAAACAAAATTACTAATGTGTAGTCATGATGTTTTGTATAAACGATGAGATTGATGGTAATAGAAAAAGTTAAAGGTAGTATATCCCACATATCAATTGATCAGTTGAGATCGTCTAATGCTATCCCAAACCGGCACTACCAAGCCTTCAACCTTAAAAAAAATAGTAGATTCATTGTATAAAACGTGGATATCTCACGGAATATGCTCCGCTCGTAACGTCAACCGATCGATGTAGGAAATAGATGATTATAGCTTTCATTTTCACATTTCCTAGAGCTCCGAGTGTTCGTATTGCCTAACTGTGTCAGTATTACAAGATTGTTTCTAGACTCCTAACATTTATAATTAAATTGATACATGTTTACAGCAATACTGAAGGGTAACCAGACTTTCAGTAGCTCTTTCACACATTTCAAACGATGAGATTGATGGAAATAGAAAAAGTTAAAGGTAGTATATCCCACATATCAATTGATCAGTTGAGATCGTCTAATGCTATCCCAAACCGGCACTACCAAGCCTTCAACCTTAAAAAAAATAGTAGATTCATTGTATAAAACGTGGATATCTCACGGAATATGCTCCGCTCGTAACGTCAACCGATCGATGTAGGAAATAGATGATTATAGCTTTCATTTTCACATTTCCTAGAGCTCCGAGTGTTCGTATTGCCTAACTGTGTCAGTATTACAAGATTGTTTCTAGACTCCTAACATTTATAATTAAATTGATACATGTTTACAGCAATACTGAAGGGTAACCAGACTTTCAGTAGCTCTTTCACACATTTCTGTAATTCCCTGAACCAGAGAAAACCAAAAGCAGCGGATTATTCTATGACCTTGAAGCTCGAAGTACGCTTTAATAGCAATATTATACTTAAAGCAAACCATCTTCCCAATATAGCTATCATATGCTCGTAGAAATTCTTATTTATCTTTAATGTAGCTGTTCCAACTCTAGGTCAGTCGGTGCTATTTTTGATGTACACAAACTTGTTTTCGTTCTTGTGTTTGAGAATTCTCTACACATCCGATCTTTCAGCTGTAAGGAGTACATGTTTGCTACTAATTTTGCAAGTGTTGATGAAAAGCGTATAATATATAATGGGCATAAAACCTCTCTCTAAATGTCCTAATAAGAAATTGAATGCGAATTTCAGTTAAGGTTAGACTTTTGATTTGGCGATAAATACTACCCGAAAGATTGATGAACAAAAACAAAGCGTAAAAGGTTATTTAGAAATAGTACAAAGTGGCACTCAATGGCAACCAACACCAATGACAACTAATGGAGTGTGAGTAAATGTATGTTTGCATTTTTATGTAAGTTGATACCGAAATTGGCAAGAGAAACAATTGCACTTGCATTTGAACATTCAGTCTCTTATGTAAATTATGTTTCGCAGTACATCTTATAAAAGCATTTTTACTATTTGAATATGTTGCTTGTTTGAAATTTTCAGGGATAACATATCTTATTACATAAACATACATAATAAACATAAACGTTCACGCCGAATATTCCCGAAGGGGTTGGCAGAGGTACTAATACTTCTGAACATCACGTGACTTTGTCACCTGGTGTTCAGAGTACCCACGTTTTGCATGGACAGTGTACTCACGTGATAGGGTGCAGGCCTATCGTCGTTTTGTACGAATAAACTGTCACATGACTAAGTACAACTCAGCCATGTGGGTTTCCTCACGATGTTTTCCCTCACCGTTAACAACCATGATAAATTAACCACACATATGCCTTTAGAAAAGACAAATTGGTGTAGGCCCGACCCAGGATTTGAACACTAGTCGTGTGCACGATAACCGAGTGTTTTACCCACTGGGCTATCACGGTTGCTATCTTATTATAAAAAGTTAATACTCAAACTGGTTTTTTAAATTTAAAATAAGATGCTTCATTATATTTCCACTTTCTTAATAATTCAAATCTGGTTTACAAAAGTAACTTTCATGTTTTTATATCTTGAAAATTTAAGCTTGTTATATTCAAGAAGTAACAAGCACGATACAACATTAGTTTAAAGTTTATTCCCAGGATCATCTGGGTCACGATCTTATATGAGTTTTCCAATTTGCTACGTGCTCTGAGGAAGCGTACACCTAAGTAAGGTACAAATAGGTTGTTAGGACGGATAACTGCAGCCAGTCAGGTGTATCGTAAAAACGAATTATGAGGAGCAAAAGACATGTAGAAAATACAATTAAAAGAGGTATGGAGAAAGATTAAATCAGATTACACAACAGATAGTTTGGGTAGATAATTTCTAAAGCATTTATGATTGTTTAATGTCACCAGTTTTCAGACCAGATATATTTCCGCTTTTTAAGGATATGAAACAAATTTAAACTGATGCAAAGCTAAAGATGGTCCCAAATTGACATACATTGAATTCGAGACAAGAGGTTTACAGTACGGTACGTACGTGAGATTTAGAAAAGTCAAAACAATCGCTGTGTACTTTTGACTTAAAATGAGACCACCACTTGCGTGAATTACAATTTCGACATTTACGACAATATGCCCAAAGGATAAGAGACCATATTGAGAGTGATAGAGATGCGTCATGATTAGAAAAATTGCAAGGGTCTCTATAGGTATTTTAGTATGCATTTATTGCTCGATTTTCTTTTTCCATTACTTATGTGATAGCTGAGAAATGACTGATTCTGAATACATGATTACTCATTTTTTTAAATTTAGCCGTATTCGGGTTGGAATATAATTAAGGTACTGTATCGTACGAAGTGTTTGTAGGCTACCTCTTTTCTGGATTTATAGCCGTGAATATAAGTTTTTATACTTACAGTTTCTATACTTAGGTAACAACGTAAAAATTACAATCCCTCCACATATACACACAAACAAACACAAATTTGTGTTGGAATGTGCAGAAGTAGATACAAGTACCTACCCACCTCCTCAGCAAGGAGCTTTGCAGATGTAGCTATGACCTTGGCTTCAATAGTATGAATTTGAGATGATTCAACGTTGCATAAATACACAGGCGATAACAAATGATGAAGTACTCAAAAACTGAAGGAAAGGCTTTAAATCAATACGAGTTTCATTAAGACTGGCCAAGTGGGTGCGCCTTACGCCCACAGCTTTTCCTTGTTACTAGGCGAGTATTGACACATTTTGCCGTTCTACTGTTGGTACTGCCTGTTTCTTAGCAAATAATAGTTTCCAGAATAAATTGTGGGTTGGGTTAATCAACTGATCTGCGATTTGTCAATTAATAGGAAATGGTTTTGGCCTTGATATGTTTGTGTGCAGTTTTGTTTGTTCCTATTCCTACTGTTAAGTGGATAATAATAGCGCTGTTATAGAATGGAAATAATTTGAATATTGAATTGTTCTTTTAACGGGACTTCTAAAACACGAGATTTCCCCTTAATGCAGCAGATTTCTTCATATACTTATTTTATTATATTACATGTATTATATTTTCGTGAACATGATTGGACTTTGATATAATCTGATTATTTCCAAAAGACGACTAAACATTTTTCTTTTTAAAGATATGACTGGCTATTTTTGGTATTATAGGTGTGAATATATTTAGACAGGTAAGTATATTCATGCCTAGCCTTTTAACACAAAAGCCTATCGTTACTTACCCACTACGCCTCTTCAAAACGCCTACACCACCGCCTTAAATGTGATAGGTAAATTAGTTTCTTATCCTTAATGTTCATTAATTTCACACAATTTGTAGTTGTTTTCAAAAGATAATCGAGATATATAGAATATACAACATACATTCGTTATGTAATGCTATGTGTGCATAAAGGTTGAACATATGGAATCGTGGGGTTGATTACGTATCTTTAGCGACCGCGATTGTGTCGCAAGTTGCAATATTATCGCTGTCAAAAGCGTCAAAACACATAAAAAAATATGATATTGACAGCGACAATCGTGCAACTTGCGACACAATCGTCAGTTGTCAAAGATACGTAATCAGGAAGCGTATTTCACTCTTTTAAAGTAGGCAAGCGTTATCTAAACACAACATATTAAACATTGCATCCCTGTAGCATTAGGCATGTTAAAGTGTTTATATCAAGATTTTATTTGAACATATAGTTTATCGATCAAAGTGGCGACTGATAGTCTCTTCCTACGGCAATGGGAAATAATGGCGTGACTTGTATGTATTTATATAGTTTATTTTACAAAAGACGAGACAGACTACCTCTTACACGCCTCCAGCTACAATGGCTGGAGTTGCATAGAATAAACTATTTTAAATTGAATCTATATTTACCACTACGTTGATACTTTTCATAATTTATTAACGAGTTAATCGTTTGAAGCAAAATCGTTTAAATTTTGATTGCAATCGTTTAAATTGATCTAAAACTCATTTAATGGTTGATATCAAGCGTGAAAATAATTAGGTCTCAAAGTAAACGGATTGCCAAAAAGCTAGTATTTTCAGACGTCCGACCTACAAATGCAATGCAAACAACAATTTCATAGTGATTAGCTGCATACTAAATGAATGATTTCGTCGAACAATGTATGAGAAAGTGGGTTTTGGTTGAATGATGAACAATGCAATGAGGTCTCTGTAATTAGCGTGGATGAACTGTGGGTGTCATTATTTCGGAAATTTAGTTTTGAGTTTATTGCACTTTTGAAGGTAATTCTAACTAAATTCGAGTTGAAAGCCCATCGTTTAGTTCTTTGTATTAATGTGCCATGAATGCCACCATTGTTTTAGTGTTAGAGTTTGAAAAGCATATATTTAGGTTTTGTAAGTACTACAACGTATCTATATCTATACAGCCTTTTTCTTACAAGTACAACATAATTAAACATTATCAATCAATCTTTACCATACAGTATTTTCCTTCACTCAACTTTCAAAAGTTGCTGCGGATTTTCCTGTTACGAAGCTCTGGCTACCCCTTCATAGGATTTGCATACATGCATATACTCACGGCTATAAATCCCCTGAAGGGGTAGCCAGAGCTAGGGAATTAGAAATTCCTCAGCCACTGTTGGAAGTTCCGTGAGGAAAAGATTATGAAATAAAGGTTGTTGGTGATGGGTATCCAACCGCATCGCCCAAAAATCCTTTAAAAGCCCCATTACCGTTATTCGCCTCTTACGTACGCCCACTGGAAGAAATGGGGTAGTGCTATTCTAAGCCGACACTACACAGCTTGCATGTATGTGTATGTGTTAAGTATCAAGTCTTTTATAAGTTTCAGATAATCAAGAATATATTCAATTCATTCATGTTTACTTAATATTAAGCTACATTAGTTTCAAGGGCGACATGAGTATTCGTCATGTATGTTTAGTGTTGTGTGTAAAGCAGCTGTTATAATTAGCCAGATATGATTTCTGGTGTTTGTTACCGGTTCGGCGCACAATGTTCTTCAATGTTTGCTAAAACAAGTTTGTAGATTGAAGAGTCAAGCGGATAATCATAAATTTAACGTTTCATACAGGTATTAATATCTTCCGTGTGTATTATGCCGATTAATGAGGGCTTAGAATAATACTACAGCATCTCTTCATATATAAGCATCGCATTAGGACGGTAAATTGGTGAGCGATAGTCTTTTCCCGAAGATCCTTTATTTTATCATCTTAACTCGTTAGCTCGTAACTTCTTTTTTTCGCGTTTGTATTACTTTCAACATTCATACAATACATTCTTTTACTCACACCCATGAATCTCTAATCCATCAGCTAGATTTGGAGGTTGATATGCCCCCCGCCGCATAGCGCAATAATAACTTCAAATCCCTGTTACCCTTAGTAGCCTCTTACGGCACTCACGGGAAGAAGTGAGTTAAGACTATTCTACACTAACATTACACTAAATGATAGTCGGCATTAAAAAGTTTAATAAGAAATGTATTAAAAAATACACACAAAGATTCACTAAAATATCGTGAGACTGCCACTACTTCCTAGATCAGTTTCATTGAAACGAAAGATGCAATCGTTGTTTCATAAGCGGATTATTTCGTCTCTGGCGCATGTGAAGTAGAGTGTGTTGGTGTTGCTGGCTCCAATCATTGTTGCAATATAATTAGCAGTGAATGGATGTGAGTATGAGTAAGGCAACTTGTTTGCCTAAATCAGTTTAGTCTGTGAACCTATGCCGTATTCTTGTGCAGTGCAATGAGATAAAATTGTGCAAATATTAGAAGGTTGTGCAGTGCCGATAACGCTTCGCGGTTCTTGTGATGCAAACTGGTTAATGTAAGTGTCTTTTATAAACTGATTTATTTAAACTTTTCCTTTAGAAGAGGTGAGTTTTGTAAATTGACAGTTTTGGTCTCTGAAAGCTAATATGTACTTAATTCTTAAGAAAATATTTTAGGAAGGTATTAGACAACGAGTATCAAAAAATTGGGTTTCTGTAACCGCGTTTTTCCTCAGCAAAATAGGATCAAATATATTTTGTTACACACAATGTGTGAATAATTTATTTTACCTTGACGTATGAAGATGCTCTCGTTTTATATGACTTTGTTATTGTTTTCCAGCTACGTCATCATATGATGGGTATTGCATTTATTAATTACTCTTGTTTTTGTTACTTCTTGTTACGATACGGTGTGAGAGAATATATTATTTTAATCCCGCGTTACAGAGATGATGATCTATTTAAGAAATAACCTGTATGAAATGTCTGTATCTGTGATGTACAATAAAGACTTTTCTATTCTATTCTATTCTACAAAGCTTTGCGACCGACACGATTAAGTCGCAAAAAAATAAGTGTCGCCGACCAAATGCAAACAAATGTATGGCATTGTCAGCGGCACATTTTAAATTTGCCACACAATCGGTGGTACGCAATCAAGGGGAAGATTGTAAAGGGAATGCTGAGATGGTTTGGGCACATAAAGAGGATGAGATAAGAGTAATTGGTAAAAGGGATAGAGCCCATCTGAATGGTAATATCTGTAAAGAGTGACCACGGAGGACCATTAAGATTAAATATATAAAAAATGTGTTCCTAATTAGGCATCCTAAGTTTAACAATAGAAGTTGATGTATGAATAGGTTGATGAAAGTAGACGAAGCTCGAGAGGTTGCTAGAATCATAAAAAGCATAGCAATCGATGGCAGAAACTAATATCGAAAATAAAATCAATTTGAATTTGTATATTAACTAAACTGTTTTGTAATTACGAAGCACTCAAAATCTTTTAGTCGTCTCATACGACACCCTCAGAAAGAATTATATTTATAGAAAGCACACGGTAAAAATAGAAGTAATTTACTGATATCGATCTGCCTTACGTTTGAACAAAGAAACTTTTGCATACTTTAATTTCCTGAAGTCAGTGATGTTCTATTTGTATTTATGAACTTGGAATTTTACACGAAAACTAACTAATTGTATATTTTATCGCATATATTGCTATTTTATCGTTCGAATTTGAAATAATACGAAGCGTGGATAGATAAGATAGCTTAGTGTTTCACGAGCCTCACAAATATATAATTTATAACAACATGTTCTGTCTGTTTCACCGGGTATTAATAAATATTATAATTTTGACTTTATTTAAAATATTGCATTTTCATAATTTTTCGATGTTGTTTAGGTATATCTTTTTAAATTAATGTGTTTTTTGTCGCTGCATATATCAGCTTCAATTTTAAATCTAACGTCTTAAATATAAATTCATATGTATAACCTTGGGATATATCCATGAATGCTTTGCACATAACGCTTTTGGAAAGTTTAACAAAATCAAGCATAAAACAGTCATATTACTTAGTAAATAGTTATATCTGTCTATAATTATTATAGAGCGGTAATATTTGTTTGTGTGTTTGATGGTCTGTAGTAAAGGGGATCCAACTACCTCACACAAAGATTTAAAAATATTTCATCATAAGGCTAACATCACGCTAACATGCATAACGGGTGAACAGTGATTAAAGTAACCTTAGATGTATGAAAATAGCACTACTCGTGCAATGTTACTAGTTTAACCAAATAAGGTCCACTACTCTGGGGGCCGTTCAAGTATTACGTAAGCACTACGGAGGGGTGGGGGGGTCTATGTATTGCTTATTTTGGATGACATAGAGGGTAGGGGAGTCTACATGATGATTACGTCATCGGGAGTTATTTTACAACCAAAGTCGAAAATGCGAAACGTGTGGTTTTTATCTTGCTTTCGTCAAGTTACTAAATCGTCACATAGGGAAAACTCATAAAAAAGTAAAGACGGTTGTTAACGGTGAGGAAAAACATCATAAGGATACCTCCATGGCTAAGTTTTACTTAGTCAAGTAACAGTATATTCATACAAAACGGCGATAGGCCTGCCCCCTATTCAGGGATATACGGCGTGAAATTTTGAGTTAAGTTGAGTTGAGAACGAACGTAGACATTCCAAAATCGGATGAAAGAGAACAAACTTGCAAAACTGAGCAGCAATACAATATCATCGAAAACTTATAATCATGGATTTAATTTTAAAATGTGTGCCAAAATTTAAAATAAGTTAGTTATAATCGTAAGAATTTACTTACTCTATATTGAGTAAGGGACAAAAAATCTTGTACCAGTTTAGTGCGTCAAATCTAATCTCTATTCTAATATTTTTTTTCTTTTTCAAAATTATAATAAAATCATTAAATTAAAAAATAATTGAAAATGTTTACGTAAGCATAGGGGGAGGGGGTAAGAGCTTTGCTTACTTTTGCTGACAAGGGGGATGGGGGGCTAAATTATTGTAATAAATCTGCTTACGTGTAATATTTGAACGGCCCCCTGGCAATAAACTTGAAAGTGCAATGTATATATATATTTCAAAAGTACAATATTCTTACAGTTACGCCATACAAAGAACTTCGTTAGAGATTGGTTCTAAATTCGTAACATCCCATTTGTGATCTATCCTTAGCTGAAACTAACCGGTTGTATTCTGATAACCGGTGTAAATCTGTTTCTAGAACTTATATGTTGTTATTAAAAAAAAAAGTTTTTTTATTTTCTAACTTTGATTTGTAGCACGTTCTGTATTACTTTGTTTTCTCTATTATTATTCTATATTTTTTCGTGTTTTTTTTTTATTTATTTTTTTCAATTTGTTTGTGTCAATGCTTCTATTTTTCTTTTCATGTTCTACTGTATTTTTCTTGCTCATCTGTGCAGCGAATAAATGTCTCTTTCTTTCTCTTTCTCTCTTATTTGATTGTAGTACAACAAGGTTTGTAAAATATAAGTGCCTATTTATATTGCTAGTATTGATTGGTTAAAACTTCTTGACTTATACTTGCGGCTAACAGTACAAACGTATTTAAGTAAGTCAACATCTATTATAATGCCTGAAGACGTAAAGTTTTGTTTTATAGTTTTAAGAAATTACTAATTCTGAATTCCTTTTTTGATATTTATAGTCGTTATTATGTGTATGTATGAGATTATATATATTCATTTTACTATGCTGTCCTCGATATGTTTGCTATATGTCCTATGATTGATATAAAACAAGGCATAATAAGGTTATGGCAATCAATTTACTGTTGGTTAGGCTCTAATGGAATCAATAAGGGCTCTTTATTTAAGTTACTCCAGCTTTATTATCACATTAAAAATAAAGGCCCGCTCTGTATATTGAAACGGTTTAATATTTTGCAAATGTATATTTTCGTACACAACAAAACAGTACTGTATTGAGATCATTTTACGTATCTACATAGTGCATTGGTTTGTCTAACGATATGATAATTTACGTGATAAAGTTACAATTGATATAAATTACATATTTATTTAAACATTTTGAAAACTTTTGTTCATACATTGATGTTCGTTTCTATTTCTTATAAATACTATAAGCCACGTCTCATAATACTCTCTCCTTCTGGCACAGTAGGGTAAACACATTGAACCATTTTAATGCTTCTGTTCAATAACTTATTTTTTTAAGAATACATAATAAAATCATTTTGAAGTCTATCGCACTAGTTAACAAAATTGATTTCAGTAGCTACAATCACACATTTATTCACACAATTTCTCAATTTTTCTTAGTTTGATTAAACCTGCATAAGTTCAATCACGAATCACGATATTTGTCACGAATAATCTCTGCCACAATATCTTTCGGCACCATAGTTGCACTAGCAGTTTTCTCTATTGAAGTCCTAGTACTTCTTCCCGGTCTTCTGCTAAAATATACGAACACGTTGTATACAAGCTGCCTGGTGTCTTCTGGTAGTTCGGCTCTTGGTCCTTCAGCGTTGTCACCTCCACCGCCACTCCATAATCTTCGCCAACTGAACATCGTCCACGCTGTCATCGCTTTATCACCGTACCAACACGGCTTTTCTAACTTCCTTAACTTTGAAGCAATACTCATTGGTACGATTAGTTCCAAGTTCGAAAGGACCATGGGCAAAAATGTATGAAGCCTGGGCTCACCCACCAACAGAGATGAGACCACTTTGAATATACTTGTAAAGCACTAAATATAAAGATTTAAACTAATTTTTGCGAAGAATCCATGGGGTTATTTTGCTATAAATATTTTTCTCCGACCATAAATAAACTAAAATTCTGCAAAAAGTAGTGCTGTTATGGCATTGTAGGTTTTGTTATTGAACATCTTTAACTAGTTTTAATTCCAGGTTTAATGTATACATATAAAATAAAACAACTGCTAACAGTTAAAATTATTTTTATTAACATTTCAATCAATATCAATAATAATGTCGTCTAAATATCCTGCCGGTGGATTAAATTGTATGTGCCTGCCTAACCCTAGATACCATATTATTGAAATGGTATGAGCACAACTTCCTACTGTGCGTCTACCTGTTAGACACGAGCAGTAATACTGAGCGATGGCATCTCGACCCATTTCGTTTCTGTTAACCAGAATGTATACGTAATATGTACGTGCACGAACATGTCTTGACTGAATCCTTCCTCTTAATAGCCACACATTTTGGTGATGGATATTGCATTCTGCTAAATTATTTAATTCATTTTCACGACATACTTCTATCGTATATAAACCATTGCGTAAATGCTCGCTGCAATATGATTTAGCAAGTTCGATTTGATATGACCCAAGCGATATCATGAAAATCTCGTTTATTGTTAGCCGAGGGAAGTCTTCCAGCTGATTTGCTTCCAATGTAATAAATGCGGCTCTTTGTCTATTCAGGTTCCTCAGTTGTACATAGTCGTTCAAAAGATTAGGTGTATGGAGCCTTTCATTGGCTATTCTTAATATTTCATTTGCATGTTCATTATCAACAGCTACCTTGTAAAATGCGTTAATAAGAGCGGCTGCAATTTTAAAGTCAACAAATAAATGCGGCAAGGCTCTATTAAAATAATCCTGTCGCAGTAGTTTAAATCTATTTTTAAACTTCCCATTAACAGCTTCTACAACCCACCGACACAATGTTATTAATCTTGATTTGTTTGCTTGAATTGTGGTCAATTGAGTTTCGAATCTGTCTTTTGTCGGTGGGATGTGTGCCTCATATCCCAATGCCTGTAAGTTTTCTACGCTATCTCGAAAGCCCCTGTCTAAGATGAACACATCGTTCCGGTGAAACATCCAGTGGAAAGGATTTTCCTCGTCGTTTAATATATTGTTCATAATTGATGCATCAGAATCCGTAGCCGCATACGGACCATAAACTTCGATAATGTAGCCGTCACTACATACCATCAGAAAAGGTTTCAAAAGGTTTTGAAACTTATGCAAGCTGTAAGTTCTTCTCTGAAATAAAAAGTTAGAGCTTTTTTCGATGTACATATAGGTGCCGTCAGCTATAACAACGGCTTTTGTATTTTCTTCGTTGCCAAATAAGCCTTTTGGTAATAGCAGGTTTCTTTGCAGTATATTTTCTCGCGAAATATGGCCAATACCAAGGTGTCTGTTAACGAAGTCATTCATTAAACATTCTCTGGCTATTGCAAGTTTTCGTTCCAGTGTTCGGCGAGATATATTAAACAATGTTGACAATCTCTCGTTTGACTCTCCTGTTCTTAGTTTTGTCATATAGATACCCAGGACAGTCCGTGGACGATTACTTCTTTGTGCTAGAGAAGGAGTCTCTTCCAATATTCTATTGAATTGTTGCAAGTTTAGTCCAGTCCAAAAATATAAGTCATTATCCGTTAATGCAGCTTCTAATTCAAAATCAAATCTCTGACCTTGGGTAATGGTTCTTACCAGCATATTAGTCATATCTGTGATCTGACGTACATTAAAGTTATGCGTAACATTACAATTATCAATCAAAGAGTTCCAACTGTCGTTATCCATCAGATGTTCTTGGCAAACTCTTGCACTTTCAGGTATGTATAAGCGGTGCTCACAAAGAATATGTACTTTAATCGTAACTGGGATTCTAAGACGTTCTGCGTTAGGGCAGCCATTAAAAATACAACGGTAAGCAACATTGGGCGCTCTCATATAATCAGGAATAACGACTTGTTGTAGATCTTCTGCTTGTGGTGGTATTCCCGGCTCTTGTGGGCCTTGCGGTGCTTGTAGGCCTTGCGGTTCTTGTGGGCCTAGCGGTTCTTGTGGGCCTTGCGGTTCTTGTGGGCCTAGCGGTTCTTGTGGGCCTAGCGGTTCTTGTGGGCCTTGCGGTTCTTGTGGGCCTTGTGGTTCTTGTGGGCCTTGCGGTTCTTGTGGTTGGACATCCTGTAGTGGCATTACTGGTTCTTGTTGTCGAACTGCATTTTGCACTACTTGCCAACACCGATGGCATGTGGCTTGGATGTTATTAAACGCAACCTAAAAAAAAGTAAAGACTATTTGAAAATAACATTCAATAAATAAAATACTTTCTGCGGCATACTTTTGGGTTTATTTTTGACTAGCTTTTGCCCGCGACTCCGTCCGCGTGGACTTGATGATCATTCCCTTGGGATTTTTATAGCCTATAGCTGTGCCCGCAGCACAGGTCACGTAAAAGTCGGATTTTTTAGGTCCCACTTTTATAGCGAATGGGATTTCTAATTAAACGGCCGTTTTTCCCTGACCTCTCTCATATTTAACCTCTATGCTTTCCCCTTCGATAACTTAGCGTGATGGTAAGTAGCCTATAATTATGTATTAATGAAACAAACTGTATTAAGATTGGTTCAGTAGTTCTCAAAATATGAGCAGATAGAATGACAGACATTTTAAACACAGATTTATAACAGGTATATGTGCCGTATACAGGAAATGCGTACACTTACCTCGGTGAGCGCATTTTGTTGAATATATTCTGCATGCCGGGGTTGTCTTTCTGGTAAGTGTTCATCTAAAATATGCCGCCGTTGTCGCAAAACAGAACGTGGGCACAACACACAACGCCGTCCTTCGGTAGCCATTGCAAAAACAGGTAGGTAAATCAGTGTCCATAAACAGTCCAGGTAAAGTTAACAGGTTTAATATAATAAAAAAAATCACCAAGCGCACCAATACGTAAGCATAAACAGAGTCCAAAACAACAAGCTAGGGTCGGTAAATCACAGAACAAGAGAGGATACACGGAAACACAGCTAACAACGTGAGAATCACGAGTCGACTGATTGAGAGAAGACGGGCGCCCGCGCAGGCGTCCGGGAGGTGTGAAAGGGATGGAGAGTGTTGTAAATCACACGGGCGCAGGCGCATCTATTGTTTACCACTATTTTAAGCATTTTAAGAATGAGTATATTGTTTCAATAAGTTTTACGACTCCTAACAATTGTCTTTTTCTGAAAAACCTATTTAGGTGCATATCTTTTTTCTGCAATGGAATTGAAGGTGGTGCCCATAGTAACAATTTTAGTACAAACAAAATCCTTCACAACGGCATATGCTATAACTCTGTTGGACACTGAGCCCAATTTGACCCATGGTCCTTTGAAAAGTTTTCGTTGAAAAGTAATTAGGTGGTAAACCGCGCTGCATCGATTCTTGTTAGTAACTAAAGTACAGAGCTGTTTTGCAGAACATCAGCAAAACTGTCACACGTATGATACATCCGCTATACTCTATTGTTACGTGATTACACTTAATATGACTCCTCAGCGACATTGTGCTAAGATAATAAGCGAAGTGGTACTGTTTTAGTATTCAAGTACGGTCCTTACTTGACAACCTTCGACAGAGATGGTTTTGTCACCGTTATTGTGATTTGCTTCGGTTTCGTTCTTCAGTATATGGTGTCTTGTACCGTTCTCACCTTTCACTTAAAAGTCACTGTTTGTATGTTCCTCGTGTCATTAGACAAACCGTCGTGGCTGTATAAATGGATTGTCCGGAGTTTAGTTTGCGTATTAGTTAATTTGTTGCCAACAAGGTATAATTTAGTAATTGGATTTAACATCATGTCTGCCTTTAAGGTGTACAAACAGTGGGTTGTTATGTACAATTAGATAATTGTAAATGTTTAGTTTTCATTTAAACGGCTTCTAGCTATAACTGGAAAATACCATTCTTGGGCGTGAATTATTGGCCGAGATAATGCTAATGAAGATGTTACTCTCGAAGAGTTCACTCTGCAAAATCAGAATATTAATGTTTTTAATTAGTTTTTTTATTTCTTTAACCATTATCATCCCAGCACATAAAAGTGAGAAGAAATTGGGTGTCCCCCAAAGATCTCCTCAACCACATTAAATGTGCTAGTCTCAAGCTTTGACCTTTCGTGACATTCACCGCATGGTCGGTCCACCTCATTGGAGAAATACCCCAGTTTATTTGAACCAAATTTGGTAGATATATTGGTGGTGGATTAAAATACTTTAATTCCGTAAAGACTTTCTTAAGTGTTACCGCCTCATATACATACACGTTGATACATACACTTACCTTTTTCTAACTATACAATAATATATACAATTGCCTTTTCTTTTACTTTAGGAAGAGACATACATACATACATACATACATACATATACTCACGGCTATAAATCCCTAGAAGGGGTAGCCAGAGCTAAGGGATTAGAAATTCCTCAGCCACTTTTGGAAGTTGAGTGGCCGGTCGGTAAAGGTTGTTGGTGATAGGTCTCCAAACGCATCGCCCAAAAATCCCTTAAAAGCCCCAATACCGTTAGTCGCCTCTTACGTACACCCACCGGAAGAAATGGGGTAGTGCTATTCTAAGCCCACACTACACAGCATAGGAAGAGACGTTTTTATAAAACGGTGAAACAAAATATCTGCACTACACGGAAGTCTGAAGATATGTCCCTATCCCAAGCATGCCTTTTATCTCAGAAACGAATTGATACGTTCTTTGGTTTGCCTTTCCTAATCACTGCAGTACAGTTATTTATTTTCAGGTTAAAAGGGCAACAATTAAATGCAACGGGAAATTAGTTATTAATTTTATTTTATACATTGCACTTTATTTATTGCTTATTTTATATCAGAAATTATATGTTCGATTGATTTATTATTGTTCCTTGATTGACTATCAATCATCATCACCACATTTTTAAATATGAGAACGTTTAATTTTAATTTATTTCCAAAGATCATTAGGTGATTATTATTATTTTATATACTACTGCTATGTTAGATTTCTGAATTTGAAGAAGTTAACTGTGTTCTCTCTTAACTCCATATATATCTATATTCTCACGGCTATTTAATACAGAAAGGGGTTGTAAATTTAATTGATAACCATTTTGGTTAATAAGTTACATAACCTCGTCAGTACAATTGCCTACACAATTTAAATTTTTGGTCTCAGAATTGTACATCGATTCTTTATCCGTTTTAAGATTGCTACAATGAGTTTACAAGAAACTGTTAATTCTGAATTCAAGTTTAAATAGAGCTCTGGAATCCGTCCCGGTATATTTAGAACCGGTTAATGCTCATGGATCACACTGTCGGATTTTTATTTTATTTTTATGTTTCTGTGTTTGGCTGTTAAGCGATTTCAACATAGCTAAATGGATGTTTATAATCAATCTCTGTTTCATCAAAGGAGGTTCTTTGGTTGTCGTATACGAAAACGTTTAATTATCGAATTTGTTTGCTTAACCTACATTTCATTTCTATTGGAACTACCGATTAACTTTTAAGTTAACCTTTTTATGATTATCACTAGAGCTATTAACACAGGCCATAAATAGGTACCACACGCGGACTACTAAAAGTGCTTAAAATACAATGAAGCTATGCAAAAATAGTCTTTGTAAGATGTTATGTAAAACGAAACATTTCCGTATATTTGTTACAATACAATTCAGAATTCAGGCCGCATATTCCCAGAAGTATTTATACTTCACATCTACTACTATGTTACATGACATTTATTTTATATACCTGGTTTTGGTCTTTTGGACATTTTGGTCTTTTTGAGCAGCTTGGCTGAGAGCTATATGAAATCACTGTCATTGCTATGTCATATGCCTAATTACGATTAAGCCGGTTGGGGGTTTACGATTTTTTCGTCTCACCGTTTACAAACTTTAGGAATCACACATCAGTGTATACTCACTCGACTTATCTCTTCTCCCCACAAAGCCATCAATGTTCCAATCTAGCACTTGTATAGTTTTGATATTAAAGGTCTACTTCTTATTAACTACAAAAAATATATAGTTGTAGTAGGTTACGAAAATCTTGCGAAACCCAAATAATAGATGTCGACTATCTAAATTATTGGGTTATAGTTCCATCATTTCACGGTTGGTGATAGGACATCGCCCCTAAATGTGATGGTTCGGTGACATCTGCTAGCTGAACGCGAATTTCAAACCATAAAGTTCCTTCCGGGACTTCATTGTTTGCAAAAATGGCACTTATTTTCTATGCCAGTGAGTCTATTATATATTTTTTGTGTCGGTTTAGATCTATTGTTTCGAATACAGGTTAGACCGTTTGCAATTTTTATTTTATTTTATACTACTTGTGTTTTTTAAAAAGGTCTATAAAATAATAAAAAATAAAAGAACTTGAACCGTATACGTAAGTTCATTTAGCGTACAAACAATAATAAAAATTTACGGTTTAAATAAAATTTATTGATATGATCCATACGACTATAGTTCCATAATTAGCAGCTATTGCGAAAGATAGGGAAATACATACATACTTACATATACTCACTCACGGCCATAAATCCGAAAAGGGGTAGCCAGAGCTTTAGGGCTAGAAACTTCTCAGCCACATTTGGAAGTTGATAGGCGACAAGATATAAATTGGGAAACGTATTCATAAAAACTATTTTAGAAATAAAGAATACTTGATGACGAAGAAAATATGGTACATCCCACAAGTAAATTAAAAGCCTCGGATCCGTTACTGTCGCCTAGAGACATTCGCTTTAAAACGTATGGTATGAATTTGATACTATTACGTACGGTTAATATTGAAAAATTTCTCAATTGTTTTTTGACCCATATAGCAATACAAAATTTTCATAAACGTTCACGCTGAATATCCTCGAAGGGGTTGGCAGAGGTACTAATACTTCTGAACATCACGTGACTTTGTCACCTGGTGTTCAGAGTACCCACGTTTTGCATGGACAGTGTACTCACGTGATAGGGGACAGGCCTATCGCCGTTTTGTACGAATACACACTAAGTACAACACCCAAGCCATGTGGGTTTCCTCACGATGTTTTCCCTCACCGTTAACAACCGTGATAAATTAACCACACATATGTCGTTTAAAAAAGACAAATTGGTGTAGGTCCGACCCGGGATTTGAACACTAGTCGCTTACAACTAGTCGGTATTCGACTGTATAAATAGCTATTATATGAGCCATATTCACTATATATTAGCACAGAATTCATAATTCGATATTAGCAAGTTGGTGGCATCATGCTCTTCGTTAATGATTATGGCAAGTGAGCTAACAAAGGCTTCATTGACAGCGAGATGATAATTCATATTTAAATACTTTATATTATGTTCTATAATTATATTTTAATATTTCTACAATCAAATATTTAATTAAGATATCGATGTTATCGTAAATGTGATCTCAAATTTGGTATTTCCTGACCCTTTCTCGGTTGAATTAGATAGAGGGTTAAAAATCTATAAATATTTAACGTAAAGCCAATTTTTCTAGAGAGGAAAGCAAGTCTACCTGTATCTACGCGTCACATTCCTTGCCTCTCGCACTTTATCTTCTTTCAAACATCTTATACACTTTATAGAGAGCTTTTATTATGGCGATTCAATGATAGAAAAAGTAAAAGCTCATAATAGACTGGTAATTGTATAATAAAGATGGGTACAAGAGTAGAAAGACAGGGTTGTGTTATTTTGAGTGATTTCTTTGTTTTATTCAACAGAGTAGTTTAGATTTCCTCTTGTTTTTAAATTCAAATAAATTCATAATTATATACTGCAATACATATTATTATTTTAATAATAGACGTATCGAATTTGTAATTTTACAACCTTGAGAATGTGTTGTCTACATTTACGTAAGTGAAGTTTCTAACAGTAAACACATGTTATTACTTTCATTTGCACTTTCATGCGTGTGATTTTACGTTTCTGTTTTCGCTTATTGCAACATTTTGTTAAGATATATTGTTACTGTGTTAGTCATAACTTTGTCGGTGTACAAGCGTACGTTAACACTTGGTTGAACAAGGTATACGAGGGCGGGTCAATAAGTCCGTGACTTTTTGAATTTCTGACCTCTTTACTGAAACAGCAACACTGCTTCTGTGAACAGGCATCTGTCAGTTGACTCCTGTCTAAATTTTAACTTGCTGCGTCAGTTAGTTTGTGTTTGACAGCTATTTTTATCAGACTACTCACAAAGTTGAGGAGAAAATGAAAAAAAGTGAATTTCGTGTGCTTATTAAGCATTATTTCTTGCGAAAAAAAACCATTACCGAGACCAAGGCTAAGCTTGATAAATACTATGGGGACTCTGCACCATCGATTTCAATGGTAAAAAAGTGGTTTACTGAATGTCGTTGTGGCCTGCACTGAGATGCACTGAGATGATGAATGAAAGCACTGAAGATGCCGAACGTCCTGGACGCCCAGGTCTCTACACCCGAAACAATCGAAAAAAATCCCGATATGGTGTTGGCCGACCGAAGATTGAAAGTGCGAGAGATTGTGGAAGCCGTAGGGATCTCGCATGGCTCAGTGGCTTCAATTTTGAATGATTACTTGGGCATGTGAAAGCTTTCCGCAAGATGGGTGCCGCGTTTGCTCACAGTCACAGGAAGGTTTGGCGCATGTGGCGCAATCGCAATGTGGAGGAGTTTTTGCGCCGTTTTGTAACCGTGGATGAAACATGGATCCATCACAACACACCAGAGACCAAACAACAGTCAAAACAGTGGGTTTCTAAGGGTGAATCGGCGCCAAAGAAGGCCAAGGTGGGTTTGTCAGCCAATAAAGTTATGGCGACTGTTTTTTGGGATGCACGCGGGATAATCCACATTGACTACCTACAAAAGGGAAGAACAATCAATAGGGTATATTATGCCAACTTATTGGACCGATTCTATGACGATTTGAAAAAAAACCCGACCTCATTTGGCCAAGAAAAAAGTTCTTTTCCATTAAGACAATGCAAGGGTGCACACATGTGCAGTTGCCATGGCAAAAATCCATGAATTGGGCTATGAATTGCTCCCTCATCCGCCCTATTCTCCAGATTTGGCTCCGAGCGACTACTACTTGTTCCCAAACCTGAAGAAATGGCTATGTGGAAAAAGATTTGACTCCAATGATGAAGTCATCTCGCAAACAAAGGCCTATTTTGAGGACCTCGACAAATAATTTTTTTGGAAGGGTTAAAAAATTGGAGAAGTGTTGGACAAAGTGTATAGAGCTCAAGGAAGACTACGTTGTAAAATAAAATTATTATTTTTTTTCAAAAAATCTGTGTTTTGTTCCAAAAGTCACAGACTTATTGACCCGCCCTCGTATCTATCCATAACTTCTCTACAGTCTTTATTTCTACCAGCCACAATCTTTATATTCCTCTCACACTGATCTCAAAAAGTCGATTAAATGTAACTTATCTTCGTGTTTTCCTTCTTGTGTCCAAAACATTTTGCAACCGCCCGCCTCCTCATATTTCGCTCTTATCACACTATTACTCATACACTCTTTGAGTCAGTGGTCAACCAAAACATAAGTAAAAGTTTTAGGATAATGTCATTGTATATGTATAACTTCCAATATCTTTCTAAAGGTCATGGATTTTAATTTCCTCATGATTTGATTGGTGTTAGAAAGGATCTAAAGAGAGGCTGATTAACTTAGCTGGTTCAGATTCGTCAAAGGCCAGTGGTCAGACACTATGAAGGTAGCCGGCGGCCGATGACTCAGTGGTTATGAATTCGTGACTCAGCTCACTGATAAACTTCCAAAGCAAAGGAATCGCTTTAGCCTGTTTTATAACTGATTATCTCCTGAATCACGACTTTGTTTCATCGATTCAATTTCAAGCAATAAATTTTTTGCATTTGCAGTTTCATTGCTGGTTACAATGATTGTTTGTTCCAATCTTAAAATTTATGACTTTTTTGCGAGACACAGCTTCTTTATGCAACTTCATTTTAATCGTTTTCATATTTTTCTAATAAGATTTCTCCGGATACCGAGATGGATGCGAGCGATGGCATATGTTAACTTTTGTTTCGCTTAACACCTGCTTCCGACCTCGTAGCACGCGCTTCAAACTCAAACCATCTGCCTCGCAAATGTGTTCGCACTCATACTTGTAACACTACATACAACTCAAAGGTTTATAAATAAACTTCATCATATTACTCCATATTAATTTCATTCCTGTAAACATAATTAAATTATGCCAACGGATCGTTTTGGCTCAATATGTTGAAGATGAAAACTTTGAGTCATGCAATGTAATGAGGATTTCTTTTTGAAAATTTTTGGTGTATTGTCTCTGAAGTGCATACCTCAGCAGTAGCAGTAGTGACAGGCAGGACAGATAAACGGACGGACAATGGTGAAGAGAATGATATCGGTACCGGTTGGCGCGGGGCGCGGGGGGTCGCTCGCATAGCAGGGTCTGTGCACGATTCACGCCCGTTGCGCCAACCGCGACCCGCTTGCCGCTTGCCTCGCTCAGTCATTTTGTCCGTTCCGTGCGTGGCGCGTGCGCTCTGTCGCCGCAAACATTATTACATTCCTTACAACTATCTAGTCAAAATGGAACCTGGTGTCAGTGTCTACAGTGCTGAAATACTAAATTTATCCAAAATTCGTGAACTTGAACCTTATTTATAATCGTTAGCCGATACGGTCCAAAGAACAATGCTGTGGGAAAAAATAACGTTCAGCTGGCATCGGCAGTCGTTCCCAGCTACCTACCTTGCCCCTCTCACCCCGCGGACCCTATGCCGGGTTCAATGCGCCTCTTCGTATTTATTCATCGCATGTGGGAAAAGTTGACCCCCCTTTGAAATTATATTGTTCGAAAAATTCTCACGAATTTTGGCGACTCTAGGATCTCCATATCCGCGTGTGAGATTTTTAAGTGTTCGTTTTTTATGTCAAATATTAGTGCGTTTGTTATTGTAAACGGATATTTTTTTAAACGAAGTAGGTATACGCAGGAAAAACTGTTGCCGATAAATAATCGTGAAAGACAAGGTCGTAGTGAATTACAGAACTATTTTGTTTATTTAAAGATTTGCCGTGTTTGTTCAGTTTCAACACCTAAATTTTTTATCTTATTTCGTCGTAGCGTATCTGTGTGGATGTGATAGTCAATTGGTATCATTTCGGTTGATGTTGTGCGTGCTTCTGAAAGTGATTGTTCAGTCGTCCGAATTTAAATGTCACAGTTGAAAATAATGTGATAAGTTCGTGTTACCTTGGTGAATGTTATTGTGTTAGCAACTAACCCAAAGTCAAAATGGGTAATCAAGGATCTTCACCCCACGAGCCTCTCGACCGGATTCAAGCTCCAAATGTGGACCTCAAAATGGTTAGATCTTTTTTTATTATAAAATACCTTAGCTGGCTTACCAAGCATTGCTAACAGGCGTGCAACATACCTGAATACGTGATTCTGATGTCTGTGACGCATATTGATTTGATTACAGCTCCATCGTTAGTCCACGCACACATTAAAACCTATTGTCTGCCGACCATAAAATGCATATTGATGATGATACGCGAATTGACCTCAAAATGTTATAGCCGCACCTTGTTTTCCATGATTACCTCATCCTTGTTATTAATTAAGCTTATTCTTAGAACCCTTTTTTATGTAACGTTGTGCAGAGATAATATTTTTGAGAACTAACATGAAAAAATGAGAAATTCCTTTAGTTCACAAACTAGCAGGCTTTCCACTTAAAGCATTTGTCTCACCAAATTAATATTGAGCCTAACTGAATAGTTTGCTATTCGAATGTAAAAGCTATTGTACCAATTGTTTAATAATGCATAGGAATGAACAATTCGATTTTGTATTCAGAATACATTTTCAGTCCTACCTTACCTACCGACACAGTTACATTGGTTGAAGCCCTACTAAACTAACTTAGGTATTATAGTTAAACAGTACTTTTGCTAACTATTGTGTAAGTACTAGACTAGTTATTATAAAACATTCTATTGAATAATTTTATTCCTTTGGATTCAGATTCCTACGTTTAAACTGTCCATTATAAGTTCAACAATTCTATGGTCTTCAATTTCGTAGGAACAAAATATTACTCAAACAAGTTGATCCTTAAAAATTAGATAAAATGTTTAGATTATGACATACGCAACCGTGATAGCCCAGTGGGTAGAAGAACACTCGGTTATCGTGCAAGCGACTAGTGTTCAAATCCTGGGTCGGGCCTACACCAATTTGTCTTTTCTAAAGACATATGTGTGGTTAATTTATCATGGTTGTTAACGGTGAGGGAAATCATCGTGAGGAAACCCACATGGCTGATTAGTACTTAGTTATGTGACAGTGTATTCGTACAAAACGGCGATAGGCCTGCCCCCTATCACGTGAGTACACTGTCCATGCAAAACGTGGGTACTCTGATCACCAGGTGACAAAGTCACGTGATGTTCAGAAGTATTAGTACCTCTGCCAAGCCCTTCGGGGATATTCGGCGTGAACGTTTATGTTATGTTATTATGACATGCTTAGTACATTATATCTGCCTTCCCTAATGAGAATCAAAAAGTATGAGTGTGGATAAAAACCGCTATGGCAATCGCCATAGATCTATTTAGAGGGTTTTTTTATAGTACTAGTACTTTATAAGTTATAAGTTATTCAGAATGACGGGTTAAGAAGGCTTTCAAGTCTTATCTTATTTACTGAATAGTCTAAGGGAATATCAACTCTACGCTCTATCGATACTTTTCACAATACCATTCCCTACGCTCTTTATCGAAATCATGCAGTGTATTTTTAACATTGCGGGAAGATGTACCAAGCTTCCAACGATGATGCATGCAAACTTCACTATAAACTGATAAATAAATTAAAAATTAACCCTTCTGATAGTATAGCATTAAAAGGGGAACAGTTTATCCTCTTGAATTTATTTTATAACAAGCTTTTGGCCACTAATCAACCCCACATAATATTGAAGTAGCATCATCGTAAGCTTTTTATCCCATATTTCATTGTCCATCTCACACTCCCTCATGTGATGATAAGAGCTTTCTCACTTACATTAAAACCAACATATTTTTTATTGTGAATTTAGATGTGTCAATCGGCATTTTACTTACTAAACTAACAGATGCTATGAATGATGTTTTAGTATAAGTGTGGGAAAATCACTTGGCAATAAGTAAGGCTGCAAAAATAACAATTATTTACTTATATAAATATTAATTTATATGTTAGTTTCGATCATTTGATAAAGTAATTATTAACTTAATTTGCTGTGTAGTGTCGGCTTAGATTGCTGTGTAGTGTCGGCTTAGAATAGCACTACCCCGTTTCTTCCGGTGGGTGTACGTAAGAGGCGACTAACGGTATTGGGGCTTTTTAAGGGATTTTTTGGGCGATGCGGTTAGAGACCCATCACCAAACACCTTTATT
The DNA here is from genome assembly GCA_963576735.1 of Bedellia somnulentella. Classification (NCBI taxonomy): domain Eukaryota; kingdom Metazoa; phylum Arthropoda; class Insecta; order Lepidoptera; family Bedelliidae; genus Bedellia; species Bedellia somnulentella. The sequence continues at coordinate 12,656,217 of OY755179.1, forward strand.
TTACCATCTTTTCCCCTCTGAAGTTCCAGAAGTGGCTGAGGCATTTTCAATTCTTCAGCTCTGGCTACCCATTTTAGGGATTTATAGCCGTGAGTATATATATATGTATGTTACTTAATAAATGTACTAATCACGACTACTCTTGAATTATTATGGCATGACATAACTTGTTTTTCTGTGTGTTATATTATTTGTATATGAAAACATAAAACACTCGATAATATTATTTCCGAACAAAAACTGATTTTAGTATGAATAAAAAAAGTGACTACAGACTACAGCATATTGATAAATGTTTTGTTGTATTTGTATTTACAAATATTATTATCGTTGCTATCGTTGCTATCATTAAGACCACCAGAATACACGTTTAGAATACTAATTACCCAAATACATATTTAGGTTAAAATACCAAAAAGGGGTAAGATCTAGTGGTTAGGAGCCTGAGCATCATTAGTACAATTAATTTAGCTGTTTGGCACTTAGTCTTGGATTCCATTATTGTTTACTATAAATATATGTATTGTTTCTTATTAATAATATCTTCTAGTTAGTTGTCCATTGACCTGACATCCACGCGTATCGTAAATATTATTCTCACTATTTTATGAACCACTGTTGCCTGGAGAGTGGAAAAGGGAATATTTTGCCAACAGCATTGTCTTATATCATTCAACATACATACATATACTCACGGCTATAAATCCCTAGAAAGGGGTAGCCAGAGCTAAGGAATTCGAAATTCCTTAGCCACTTTTGGAAGTTACATGGGGAATAGATGGTGTAATAAAGGTTCTTGGTGATGGGTCTCCAACCGCATCGCCCAAAATCCCTTTAAAGCCCCCAATACCGTTAGTCGCCTCTTACGTACACCCACCGGAAGAAATGGGGTAGTGCTATTCTAAGCCGACACTACACAGCTAATATCATTCAAAGGCCCTAATATTCCCGTGATAAGTTGTATTTCTATTCAAACCCGTAAACGGTGGCCTAAGACCATCATACCCTTCGCTTTATTCTTTAATACTGAAACAGATGTTTTTTCGAATCGATTCCACTTTTTATAGCTCACTTCATTGCGCATTGCGTACAATAACATGGTGGAAGATAACGGAAACTCAGGCTTATTTTGATTTATGATACTTTGATATAACCTAATGTTTTGTTGTTGTAAAAATGCATAAGTTTGGACGTTTCCTACTCAATCTCACTTCAAGAACTGAATGGATCGGTATGGAATTTAAGCTACGCACACGTTACATATCATTATTATATTATATCATATTCATAGGGTAGGTAGGTTATAGGATTAACATTCATATACTCACGGCTATAAATGCCTAAACGTGGTAGCCAGTGCTTGGGAATAAGAAATTCCTCAGCCACCTTTGGAAGTTGAGTAGGGAAAAGATTGTAAAGAAAATGTTTTTGGAGATGGGTCTCCATCCGCATCTCCCATAAGTCACTTAAAAAGCCCAAATTCCCTTAGTAGCCTCTTACGAAAACCCACAGGTAGAAATGTGGTATTGGTATTCTAATCCTCGTTTAGTACAATCTTATATTATGTATGTAAAACTGGCACAGTTAGTTCTGCACTACTGTTATTCATAGATATTAATTATATGTTATTTTGAATCTAACGAGCGCATAATGATCCTATACTTTAACGTCAACTAACACATGCTCTAAAATCTAAAATCATATAAATATTTAAATCATTAAAATTGTACTTTCCTCAAAATCCATATGCATAAACAATATAGTATTCTTCTGCATAATAAACCTATTGGTGATAAAGAGTATAAAGCTATCGGATCTATTAAAATTGAACTAATAAAAGATCAGTATAAAGTTCTTTATTTAGGAACCCTTGAAACCAAACCAAGAAAATCTTAAAAAACTGATTTGCTTTATAGAAAAAGAAAGAAGGTCACGAGAATATGTATGTGAAGGGTGCTTTATTATTAATCAAGTAGGAACTTTGATAGCTTTTACGCGGGAAGCTTTTATACTTAGATTACTAGCGAGGCCACATTTTAATCTCAACTCAAACTGATAAATATTGTACAAGGAATCTTTGCTAAGAGAGTGTAATATGTTTTTGCAAGAATATTTTGTATTCAGATGTTTGAGTTTCCCAATGTAAAGGTTAAAGGCAACTTATGAAAGTTTTTTATTAAAGATAAAAGCTTATAAGTAAAACGCCTTAATTTGAATCCCTGATTTGGTCTGAGTAAGCTGTCATTTGTAGCTTAAATTTAAGGTAGAAAGAAAGAAAGAAAATGACGCTTCTATAGCCCAAAAGGTAAATTCGATGAATATTTCTTCATGACGTGACGTGTTACACCCTAAAGGAAGATTTCTAGTATCTTGTATAGAAACACACAATTATAAAGACGAAAATACCTTCATATTGTGTTATTTATAGATGCGCAAGATCACACACATTTCTTAATGAATAAACACCATAATTACTATCAACGAGTCATACTCTTTAAGATTTAATTGGCCTATTAACTTATGACATAAACGACTTTGTGCGAACAATTGAACATTACTCATTGCCCCATGGGAGGTGCTTATAATCATGCCTTTTGATTTCCACTGGGGCAGGGACCTGCTATTAATTTCACTTGCTTGGCTAATTTCTTGTACAAAATATCAATTTTATATTGATGCTTGAATCGCCTTTATTAGACATCATATTCTTACTTCTACAAAATATCCATATACAAGTGGCCAAATGTACAACAAGTGATAGCAAGAGCTTAAAAATATAAGAAACAAAAAAAAAGAGAATAAAAGAGCATGTATGAAAAGATTGATGGATGTAAACGAAGCCAGAAAGGTTTGCCAGGATCGTACAAAGTGGCGATCGATAGTCTCTGCCTACCCCAATGGAAACTATATGTATGTATGTACAAACAAAAAAAGGATGGTTGCTTATGTGCTGCCAGGCACTTCTTTAACAATCACGTAAATTATAATATCCCATAACTTGTTTTTTGATACGACCAAAAAGAGGAGAGATATCAAACAACTTTTCTAAGCAGCACTTTTTAATCTACGATTCTTATACACCGATTTATCAATGTTTGATACTTCAGCTATTCAATGTATGCTCATTCTTGAGTGTGACCTTGACATACTGAAACACAAACAAATTGGTTGATGTTCGGTAATCAGTTCAATTTGTATTTGAGTTTTAAGGAAACACTTTTGTGAATAGAATACTTTTTCATATAAACATATGAGCTCCTTTATCTCATTATTGGGCTTTATACTTAGCAGTGCAAATTTGCCTGTATATTGTTGTTGAAAATTAATACACTCAAAGACTCAAACCTTCACACCGAATATCACGTCACATTGTCACCAGCTGTTTAGAGTACACACGTTTTGCTTGGACAGTGTACTCACGAGATAGGGGGCAGGCCTATCGCCGTTTTGTACGAATACACTGTCACATGACTAAGTAAACTCAGCCATGTGGGTTTCCTCACGATGTTTTCCCTCACCGTTTACAACCATGATAAATTAATCACACATATGTCTTTAGAAAAGTCGATAAGCGGTGTTCTACCCACTGAGCTATCACGTAGTCAAAATTAATAGCTTTTTATCATTTTCTCATATTACTGACATGTGCCTTGCTATTTCACTGATGGGTTTTACTGTCACTTTCAATATTTGTTTTGAAACTTAAGAAATACCAGTGGCTGAGGAATTTTTCATTCAAAAGCTCTGGCTATTTCTTAAGTTTCAAAACAAATATTGAAAGTGACAGTAAAACCCATCAGTGAAATAGCAAGGCACATGTGTTTGAACCCCTTTCCAACCACTTTTAAACCAAATTCCACCCCACCGTTTATTAATAATCCAACTCTCTTCCAGAAATCGTCAACCCGCAGTTCGTTCCGTCGCGGGCGGGCAGGCGGCACCGCGCTATCGCCGCCGCGCGCCGGCATGGAGCGACTCCGCCGGTCGTTCCGGGAATCCTTCCGGCGCAGGAAAGGTGGCGATCCCCCTGAATCGGCCAGACCTCATCAATGGCATGCTGATGAAGCTGCCGTAAGAGCAGGAACATGCACATTCCCTGTGAAGTACTTGGGATGCGTCGAAGTTTTCGAGTCACGGGGGATGCAAGTTTGTGAAGAGGCGCTTAAGGTTCTTAGGGTAAGTGTTTAAGTGATGTTTACTGTGTCTGTGCGGCGCCCGAAAGGTGGCGATCCTCCCGAATCAGCCAGAACTCATCAATGGCATGCTGATGAAGTCGCTGTGAGAGCGGGCACTTGCACGTTTCCTGTTAAATACTTGGGATGCGTCGAGTCGCTGGGGATGCAAGTGTGTGAAGAGGCGCTTAGGGTTCTTAGGGTGAGTGGTTTAGTGAAGTTGATGTTTTTCGAGTCTTTCCGACGCCGGAAAGGTGGCGATCCTTCCGAATCAGCCAGAGTGGTATATATTTAAATTACGGGATTGTTCTCGCGTAAAATGAATTTGAGCTGTAGAATTTTGAGAATTTTCTCATCATTGATACTGGATGTGGGGTGGATCATGATTGATTGATCGCAGTGCTTAAAATCGTTCAAGAAAATATTCAAAAGTACATCATAACATATTTTAAACCAGATATTTAAACACACATTTTTTGGTCATTCTAGAATCCTTATTTGTTGTTCCTTATAAAACTACAAAGCATTATAAAATGTGAGAAATTTGTTTAAACATAATGCCAGCTACCGTCCCTTTTATAAAGCCAAGCCAGTCTATAAATGGGAACTTATTCTCAGTTGCATCTCACGCGACCCCTCTCATTCAGAACCCTTACCTGCATGCATAACTCTTATTAATTATGGTCGACTAAAAATATCTTAATACCCTGATGCTGGTATGTTTATTGCTGTTATAAATTTTATTTGAACAAGAAAGAGTTGTCAGTTGTCCTAGTTTTTCTGACTTACTGGTAAAATATTAAACTTTAAAACTAAAGTTTATTAGGAGCTATAATTCTTTGGCAACGTTTACCTTAAGAACTATTCATTTTTACTATACTTGATGCTAAAAAGTCTATGGACAATATTTTTTCATATTAAATATTGAAGTCATTAGTTATGCCAGTTTGAGGTAGTTTTCAATGGCTCAATCGTTTTTTAACAGTTATACAAATAAAATGACTCATTCATCTCAAACAGTAGGTACTCCACATTCAAAGTTCAATCACACCTGTCTTATTTGTACAAGCTGCATATACCCAGACGTTAATAATCTTATTCCGTTATGAAACTAAACTGAAATAGGAAGGTGCATATAATGAAGGTATGAAATCAGCTCGTAGCATTTATAGAATAGCACTACCCAATTTCTTCCGGTGGGTGTACGTAAGAGGCGACTAACGGTATTGGGGCTTTTAAGGGATTTTTGAGCGATGCGGTTGGAGACCCATCACCAACAACCTTTATTTCACCATCTTTTCCCCACGCAACTTCCAAAAGTGGCTGAGGAATTTTTAATTCCATAGCTCTGGCTACCCCTTCAAGGGATTTATAGCCGTGAGTATATGCATGTAGGAGTATATGCATATGTATTTTATCGTATTTCTGTTCACATGAAAGCAGCATCACCTTCCTAAATAAAAACTATAGTTTGAAAAAAAAACAGAAATAGTTTCACCTGTCTAAGATCTTGAGGCCTCAAACACACATCCATACCATTCTTATATTTCCCCTTGTATTTAGCGTGAGGGTTATTAATGCTTTTATTCAAAGGTTCCCCTTCTTCATCTTATTAGAAAGTACTATGAATCCATGTTAATCGAAAAAAATACATGTGTCGATATTTTTTTGGAGTTATATACGATATTCTAGGAAGTATACCTTTTAGTTTATATGCTATTCGTGAGGAGGCATCTTATTTCGGGACTGATGGCGGAGGCTAATGGGCCCTCTGCCCGAAATAAACCCCCCGCGAGGCGCAGAAGGCGGAACCGTAGGGGGCCCGCCGCCCCTACGGCTCCACCACCACCCCCCCGATGGCACAGCAGCCAGAAGCGGTTGCGACGGCCAAGGTGGCAGCCCCTGCTCCATCAGGGACGGACGTTGGACCAACAGGCCCAGCACCCTCCGTCCCTGCCGCATCGGTGTCGCCCCAAATGGCCTCCACATTACTTCGAATGATCGAGGTAATTAAGGAGGCCCTAGAGGCGACGCTGATGGGTAGAAGCCCAGTGCAGGCCCTGCGAAGGGCCTTGCACATTCTAATGGAGGCCATGGATCCGGTGCACGATGGGTAGTACATCCCTACGCATTGTGTACTGGAATCCCGGCGGTATCAGGGGCCACATCCTAAGTCTCCGCACTTTGGTCCAGGAGCATGACGTCCACATCGTGCTCCTGGGGGAAACCAAGCTGAGACATAGCGAGGAGCTCCGCGTACCCAACTTCTTCGTGTACCGTAGGGACGAGGTCTCCCCGAGGGGTATTGCGTACCGTGGTACCGCAGTACTCGTAAGGAGAGACCTGGTGCATGAAGAGTTGGGACAGCCAGCCTTTAGCAGTGTCCGATCTATCGGAATACTGTTGAGGGCGGCCGACATGGAGCTCAAGGTGTACGCCGCCTACAAACCGCCTGATTGCCCCTTCTATCCCCAGGACATCCGGAACATAGTGGATGGCCGGACCGCCACTGTGGTGTTAGGCGATTTCAACGCCAAGCATCCGCAGTGGAACTCGGCCACCTACAATTCGGCTGGGCGGGGACTGCTGAGGGATGCGGAGGACAACGACTATACGGTCATTGCCCCCTGCACCCCGACATACTACCCGGCCAACCCGAATCATCTTCCCGATGTCCTGGACATAGCTCTGCTGTCGGGGATAACATGCCCGACGGCGATCGAGGTGCTGTATGACGCCGACACGCAGCACCTCCCCGTTCTTCTGGCTCTCTGAATGAACGCTGATTTCCGGCATCCCCTTCCTCCCCGGGTCAAGATTGACTGGGGTGCATACTCCTCCAAAATGGAGGAGTTCCACCCAACGGGGGGGATATCGTGCGCCACTGACGTCGACGAGCTGGCCGAGGCTTTAGCTTCGGCCATCGCGTCGGCCAAGGATGGCGCAACAATAGCCCGGCCTCAGCCGGCTCTCGCGAGTCGCCACCTCCTGCCGGAGCATCTCCGGCGGAAGTTACGCGACAAGCGGGAGCTGCGCCGCCAATGGTCGCGTTCTCGCTGTCCGGCGCTGAAGAGGCAGCTAAATGCTATCACGTCCTTTATCAAGGACGCGATAACGGAGTTCCGAGGGTGGACGTGGGAAAGCCTCATTGAGAGAGCCTCTGAGGACGACGCCACCCTCTACCGGCTGAACTCTAAGCTCAGCCGGGCTCCGGCCCCGGTCTGTCCCATCTTCGACCGGGGTGGCAAACGCTGCTACTCAGCGACGGACCGAGCCGCGATATTGGCGGATCATTTCGAGAGTCAATTCTCGCCTAACCCTGTCGTCGACGAAGAGCACAACAGCCTCGTGGAGCGGCGGGTACAGCAGTTTTTGACCGACGACCGGATACCTCCGATCAGGGGGGATGACTTCATCTCCCCCTCGGAGGTCCGGAAGTTGGTCAATAGCCTCAACAGGCGGAAGGCTCCCGGCCCCGACGGGATTCCCGTCGAGGCCCTAGTACAGCTCCCCCGTAGAGCCCTCGTCGCCATGACGAGGCTCTTTAACGGGATATTTCGCACGGGCCGATTCCCACCCTCCTGGAAGACCGGTAAGATTATTGTCTTACCGAAGGAGGGAAAGGACCGGCGGCAGCCGAGCGGGTATCGACCCATCACTCTGCTGCCGCACATCGCGAAGCTGTTTGAGCGTCTGCTGTTGCGACGCCTTCGTCCCCACATTCAGCTGCGGGACGAACAACACGGCTTTCGCGACAGCCATAGTACGACGCTCCAGCTCGTGAGGGTAGTCGAACACCTCTCCTCCGAGATGAACAGGGGACGCTACACGGTCGCCGTCTTTCTAGACATAGAAAGAGCGTTCGACCGTGTGTGGCATAGCGGGGCCCTGTTCAAACTCTTGGAGGTGGGGGTGCCACCGGCATATGTGAGGATCATCGCCTCCTTTTTGGAGGGGAGATCCTTCTATGTGTCGGTGGAGGACGCCCGGTCCGAGGTGAAGCCGATCCGTGCGGGAACTCCCCAGGGGAGCTGTGTCTCTCCACTGCTGTACGCGCTGTACACCAACGACATCCCCACCCTCGAGGGTAACACCCTATACGAGGGTGAGGAGGACGTTACGCTGGCGCTCTACGCCGACGACAGCGCCTTCTTCGCCTCCTCTCGTCGGCCCCGGGTAGCGGTTGCCAAGATGCAACGTGTCCTGGACCTTCTGCCGGCTTGGCTTGGTCGGTGGAGGACGGCCGTCAACGTCGGGAAGACGGCCGCCCTGATCACCAGGGTGAGACGGCCGACCGGGCTCGCGCCGCTTACGTTAGGCGGCGAGAGCATCGAGTGGCAGACCTCGGTCAAGTACCTGGGCTGCAAGATCGACCGCAACCTCCGTATGGGGTCTATGGTGGACCATGTCCGCCATAGAGCCCTCGGGGCCCGGTCGGTCTTGCGGCCGGTGCTCGACTCCGGCCTGCCACTACGAGCCAAACTGCGTATATACAAAATGTATATACGCTCCCGCCTGACGTACGCGGCGCCGGCCTGGTATGGCCTACTCTCAGCCCAGAACAAGCAACGCTTGCAGAGGGTTCAGAACATGGTGCTCCGCCAATTTGTGAAAGCCGGGCGGTACGTGCGTAATAGCACGATCCACCGTGATCTCCGGGTCGAGACCGTGGAGGAATTCGTGGTGGGGTTGACCCGTCGACTGTTCGACCGGGCGGACAACTGCCGCCACGAGCACCTCCGCGGAATCGCCCCGCTACACGCACGACCGCCCGACGGGCGACCGCTGCCTCGGGAACTCGCGCGCTCCCCGGAGTCGCAAGACACGCGACCCCGGGGACCGCCCCTTCCACCGCCAACTGCCCCGACGTCAGTCCCGAGGGTGAGGTGCGTAACGCGTATCCTCACCCTCCCTCACCCTCCTTAGTGGCTAATCCCCAATAGGGATAGCCACCCCTCCCCTCTATCGCCTGGGGAGGTGCCCAAAGACCGGGGGGGACGTTCCCCCCCGAGACGAAGCTGGCCCATGGGGGAAACCCCGACGCCTATCCCGCGCGTGCCGAGCCTGGTGTTTTGTGCCGCGTGGATGTTCCTGATGAGCATCTTATTTATGTATGGTTAAGAAGAAAATAGAAAAGAAAAAGCGTGATCTGATAGAATGGTGTGAGAGGAAACTCTCTGATAATTTCCGGAATAACCAGAAGTGGTTCTGGAAATATATCCGGAAAGAAAAGGGAGTTTCCCAAAACACGAGAGTGAATGTAGTGAGAGATGAACAGGGTGAATTGGCGACGGATGAAAGTAGCATAAGACGAGTATGGAAGAACTATTTTGAGGGACTCTTTGAAAAAGAGGATTCACCTATTTCTTCGCCAATTGGCAGCAATGTTGACTGGAATGAGGTATTGGGTGACAGTAGTGACAGTGAGATTAGTATGGAAGAAGTAATGAAAGCATTGAAAAGTATGAAAGTAGGGAAAGCGGCAGGGGCTGATAGGATAAGTATCGAAATGCTGAGGGCTGGTAAAGGGTTGGTGGCTTCCTGGCTGTACTTCCTTTTTCAAAAGTGTTGGTCGAGTGGTAAAGTACCACGAGATTGGTGCAGGGCAGTAATTGTGCCCTTATATAAAGGAAAAGGGTCACACCAGGAAGCTAAAAACTACCGCGGAATCAGCTTACTCAGTGGTGTCGGTAAATTGTATGCAAAGGTATTGATTGAAAGAGTGATGAATGAAACAGATGACAAAATTTGGGATGTGCAAGCAGGATTTAGAAAGGAAATGAGATGTATGGATCAAATCTTCTCTTTAAGGAGCATCACTGAAAAGTTCTTAGCCAAGAATCGAAAGGTGTATTGTTCCTTCATAGATTTAGAGAAGGCGTATGATAGGGTGGTAAGGAAGTATTTGTGGGAGGTGTTATCCAAGTTCGGCTTGGGGAGCCAACTTATACGTGCACTGGTATCACTCTATGAGGATTCTAGTGCATGTGTAAGAATAAACGGGGAAAACACAGACTGGTTCGGTATCTCTAGGGGTGTCCGACAGGGATGTGTAGCTTCTCCGTGGCTCTTCAACTTGTTCATGGATGACTGTCTGATAGAGTTGCGTGAAAGTGATTATGGACTGAGAATGGGTGGATTCGTCATCAAATGCCTCTTATATGCTGATGATTAAGTGTTACTTGCATCGTCGGTTGAGGAGTTGCAAGAGATGATGAATATTGCATGTGCGTCGTTTGAAAGAAAAGGAATGAGAGTGAATGTGGATAAAACCAAAACCATGGTTTTCGAGAGAGAGGAGAATATGACTGAATGCGTGATTGAGATCAATGGTAAGAAAGTGGAACAAGTGAAAGAGTTTGTATATCTGGGAAGTTTGTTTACTAGGGATGGAAAGTGTGATGAAGACATTGAAAGAAGAGTAAAAAAGGGTAATGCGGTAAATGGAGCACTGTCTAGTCTATGTCTAGTCAATCGGTGTCCGAAAAGGCCCGAATGGCTGTGCATGATGCTGTCCTCGTTCCTACGCTTATGTATGGCAGTGAATGTTGGGTGTGGCAGAAGAAGCATGAAAGCAGAGTAAATGCAGTAGAAATGAGATCCCTCAGAAAAGTTTGTAATGTAAGGTTATGTGATCGTGTGAGGAATGATGTGATTCGTGAAAGGTGTGGTGTAAAAGATGATATTGTAAGAAAGATAGAAAAAGGAATGTTGAGATGGTTTGGGCACATAGAGAGGATGGATGACAGTAAAGTGGTGAAAGAGATATATAGAGCCAATGTGGAAGGTAATGTTAGTAGAGGACGACCTCGGAGGACACATTTAGATCAAATAGAAAATGTGCTCAAAAAGGCAGGTGTCCGAAGTACGAAGAATAAAAGAGCATGTATGAAAAGATTGATGGATGTGAATGAAGCTAGAGAGGTTTGCCAGGATCGTACAAAGTGGCGATCGATAGTCTCTGCCTACCCCAATGTGAACTAACGGCGTGAGAATATGTATGTATGTATGAATTCTACGGATGGAATATATAGGAAATTTTAAGTTCATTTAGTTTATATCCCGAATAAAATTTAACACATCTGATATCTAGTCACTAACCACCACAGCTATGACTTAATTAACTTCAAACTGATCCGTATTAAAATAACTTTATTCGCGTATCCTGTTATAATGATAATATTAGCGAATACGTATGAAATCTAAAATAAAGTTTTATTTGTAAATGTAATTGGATGTTTTGGCAGTGCACACGTGCAACGTGCATGTGCTCAAACTACTTAATATTTTTAAACTCTTTATTGCTTTCAATCAACAAAGTCACGGGTGATTTAAATAACCGGTGTATAACTTTCCGATAAATACTGAAATAGTTAAAAATGTAATAAAACCATTCTTAGATATGTTCGTGCCATAGTGTATTATTATACTTTGATAAACCGATAGTTTCTTTAATAGTTTTGGTAAAATTATAGTTTTTTAAATCAATTATTTTTGACAACTGTCACACAACGCTCGTATAGTGCATGTATTGATTTATTTAATTCTCGAATAATGTTATAAGTTTCTACGGAAAAAGAATTTGTTTTCGTTTCGTAAAATGTTACTATATTGTAACAAAACAAGTCCGAGTCAGTAGTAACAACAAACTTAATTGTTATGTATCGCTGCTCCGATCGTATGGGTAAAAAAAACATCATACATTACTATCCCGTCTATAAATATGGAAAAAGGGTAGCCAAAGCTTAAAAAATATTTTTTTTTAGTATATATTGGAAAGGGAAGGAATTGTGAAATAAAAATAGTTCGTCATCTCCAACCACATCACCCTTTTACTTAAAAACCCTCAATATCGTAAGTGGCCCCTTACGACACCCACGACAAGAAATGCGTTAGTGCTTTTCTAAGCTGCACAGCGAACAACAAAACAGGGTTAAGATTGCGTAGCGCAACTTAACATCTTAATAATAAGATCTTAATAGAAGATTAATATTAGTATTCTTGATATTTCAGAATTCTAGACGAAGGCCAGTAAGAGCGGTATTACATATCAGTGGAGATGGTCTTCGGGTGGTGGAAGAGGAGACCAAGGGGCTGATAGTAGATCAAACCATCGAGAAAGTATCGTTTTGTGCACCGGACAGAAACCATGAGAGGGGGTTCAGGTAAACACTTTTTACCTAACATCTTTTCGGTTTTTAATAGGCATAAGAACGTTAAATATTATGAGTATAATACTAAGTATTTCGACGTTTTTCTTTGAAATCATATTCTATATATCCTAGAGCTACTTTACTTTTAGTCCCATTTACTATCTATCATCGTAGTCATAAATGTATGCCATTCCACACTATTCCTGTATGGTTTATTATAGCCTCATAACCCTATTCAGGATAGGCCCAAGCACCTCTCTGTGGACAGTAATTAGCTATGATAATTTAATGTATGAAATTATGTCTACATGTATGTATTTTGCTAGTGTCTTATGGAATAGAAAAATTTGCGTTGTTTAACTATAAAATATAGTCTGAGAACTAGAAGCTGAGAAATCTGGCTATGAATCCACTTTTTGTGGTTATAGCCGTTAGTGTACGTATCAATATTTTTTGTTGAATGCTCTTCGTATCATTTACCTTCATACCCAAGTTACAAGGTTATCTGGTTGCAGTATAGAATTTTGATGCTTAAAGTTATAAATATTCCACTCTTTAAACTTGAATTCTTAAAATTTCGTCTATCATTAAATATTAAAATGTTATATAATTAAAGCACAGCTATTTAATGCTAAAACTAGTTAAAAAAAACGTCCTTAAGGTATGCTGTCATCGATTCAAAAATAATATAATCGAGTTAAACCAGTACCAGTTTTTTGTTGCTAAAATCGTAAAAAGACAAATTGTATTTGCTGTGGGTTTTTTTACGGGTCAGTATACTTTATAATAAAATGTATAAATGTGATCTTATGTTGATGTTTTAGGGCATGTGTAGGTTAACCGGTTTGTCAAAATGTTGCCTTTCGATGTTAAGTCTTATTTCAAATCCTGCTTTATTGTATTTTAATAGTAACAGAGCGATTTATCATTAGTTATTTCTCTTGATTCGTTTTAGGAAAGAAAAATTTTTTTTTTACAAACTTATAGCTAAATATCACACGCACTAGGTGTTTAAAAATATATTTTATTTTTTTTAGTTTGCTAAACAGGGCACAAAATAATTTGTTATTATGGTGGCCATGGCGGTTTCGATATCTTATAAGACGGTTCCGATAATGAATGCATCATCAGTTTAGAATATTTACATACATACATATACTCACGGGCGTAATTCCCAAAAAGGGGTAGCCACATTCTTAGCCTACTAGTCTACACGGAAATATTTACTCCTTTCTATAATAGATATGCACAAGACTGAAAGATTACAAACCGTTTTGACTGGGTATTTTTAGTACTTATATAATATTTAACATCGAAGTCTATAGATAAAGGTATACCTTTAATTGGAAATGAATGTGTGTATATGTACGGGGACTGATTTTTATGATACCTTTTTTATTATTGCTGGTATGGTTGCTTACCAACACCGTGGTAATATTAACATGCTTCTGTGCTTATCAATAGATCGCTGGGGAATCTAACTACAGTTTTAATGAGTATATGATAGATGGAACTGCTTGATGTCATTACGGATTACGGCTCTCTATGGTATATTACGAGACATACACCAAAATTATGTTTTTACTTAGAAAAGATTTGTGTTAATGAGTTTCTTATAATTTCGTCTCACAACAATACGAAGTAGAATTATCATAATCATTTATAATATACAAAAAACTATCCAGCTTTTAAATAGCAACATAAATGTATATCAGTGTTCTACGGAATTAAAATTCAAATCTTAGATTATTAGAATTCCGTTCTTTCCATCAGCCACAAGAACACGGACATTATTTATAAATTATGATAAAATGGACGATACAAAATCTCAGAATTTTCGTTGATGCACTACTGTACCCTCAGCGCGCATGTCTGACTTTCACTTAACCGCTCTTTACCTTTCTAACTAAAGCTTGTTTTAAAATAGCAATCACTTAATTACCTTTAATCACACTGTCGTACAAAAGTCAGATTTGTTCGTATTTTGAAGTGTTGCTCGAAGCAGTGAATAAGGTTGATAAACTACTTTCCAAGATAACGATCTTTTGGGTTTGCGTGCAACCTTTTTGTAGCTGATTTGAATAAACGGAAATAATTTTGTATTTTTAAGAATTCCGACCTTTAGTGATCGCCCAAAGTGAATCAACCAAATATTCATCGGTCGTTTTAAATTCCGCTTGGTATTTTTATAAAATACCTTAGCTTTTTTTTGAGCGACCAACACTAGCTATAAATAATTATTATAATTCATCATCATCATTCATCCAAAATACTTCCGTTAATAAATATAGGCCTACCCTAAAGAATTCCGTAATGATCGGCTATGCGCTATCTTTCTTCACACATCTTCATGAGCATCATCTTTTTCATCCACAATGTTAGAAAAATGTTCTTCAACTACTATACATCGCGATACTATATATTGAGATACGTTGCGGAGATGCATAAAAGGGTCCGAGTAATTGACATAGACCACGTCTGGGTTATGTAGTAATAGCCAGATAATATTGCACCAATATAAATGACCCACCAACAACCTATATTTTAAGGCCCTGATAAATTTGTTATTCGGAATTTTCCGGCCACCTCTTTTTGTAATTTATGGACTTGAGTATGTAATGCTAAAACTAGTTAACCTATAATTAAGTCCAGAAGTAGGTCCAGAAGAAACCTACCTTAACCTATAATTAAGTCTTTTGTATTCTAAACAAAACATGTTCTTCCTTCAGCTACATCTGCCGCGACGGCACAACCCGTAGATGGATGTGCCACGGTTTCCTCGCGTCACGTGACAGCGGCGAGCGATTGTCTCATGCAGTGGGATGTGCTTTCGCATCTTGTCTCGAGAGAAAACAGCGACGTGATAAAGAATGTGCTGTGTCTATGAGTATTGACGCCGCTAGCCATGCTTTTACGCGGCAGGGATCGTTTAGGAAGTCTGGTGAGTAATAATGCTGGGCCTACTGATTTTAATTGAGAGTAAACGATGCTGGTTGTCAAGTTGATGGATGGCATGCGAAGAGGAGCATGAAAGTAATGTGAAGGCAGGGGTATTGAGGTCTCTCAGAGCATAATTTAATGAGATGATTTTTAACTAAGGGATTACAAGAGGGCTTTGTTAGAAACATAGAAAGAGGAATATAGAGGTATAGAAAATGAAGCATGCAAGCTAATTGAAGGCAAGAGGATTGTGGCCGCTTCGAAAGTCAAACAAAGATAACAAGATTCGTGCAAGCGAGACAGAACTATATACGCGTTAAAAGCAGTACGGATGCTACTATCGTTTCCCAGAATATACCAGAGTTTATATTATAAGACTAACAAAACAATCTTTCCCCACAGTGATAGGCCGCCGCGCGTCCGAGAGCTCGGCCCCGACCGCCACGGAGCCGCCGCCGACGCCGCCCGCGCCCCGCCCCACCCCGCACAACCCGTTCGCGGTGGAGCGCCCCCACGCCGCCCCCCACCTGCTGGAGAGACAGGGCTCGTTCCGCGGGTTCGCGCATCTCAACAACAAGTGAGTACTGCCCTCGTAGCGTGAGGCTTATGAGAGCGCGTATGTCATTTCAGAAGTGAGATACTGACAGATTTTGTATGAGCAATATGTCAGTTTCTCACTTCTCATATGACATACGCGCTTTGACAAGCCGCATGCTACTAGTGCTGGTTATATGTAGCAAACTCATCTATATAGCTAAGTTAGGACGCGAATCTGCCAGAGCTGTTGAAGAACTATGGCACGGTGTGCGACACCGCGCACGGAATTGTGCCAGTACGCCACGCACCGTGAGAGGGTCTCGTGCGTCGCAGTACGGACCGTCTATGTAGCGGTACCTACATGCGCTAACGTGGTAGTCTTTTCAATGCATTATGATATGAGACTTATACATAGGCTTTTTTGATATCATAGGCGACTTGATTTATTTCACAGGAAAATGACATGTTCTGAGTGATAACTTTTTTTCATTTGTTCCTGTAAAAAAGAGTTCTGTCTACCACTCCAATGGGTGCTAATAGCGTGAGTATATATATGAACTGTCTAGTGTCGGCTTAGAATAAAATAAACCTATTTCTTTCAAAGGATATCGTACGAGATGATGATTGGCGCCTGTAAACAATTCTTATGTGGAGACCCATCAACAACTATCTTTTAACAATCCTTAACCCAATCTTCCGCAACTGAATAATCAACTACTTATCCCAAACCTTCCTCTACACCCTCTTAAATTAAACCTACATTATAATAACCACATAAATATCCCTGTTCCAGTTCCCCATTCAAGCGCCAGATGTCGCTACGTATCAGCGAGCTGCCGTCCAACTTGGAGCGCCAGCGCGCCGGCCTCGCGTCCCCGCCGCGGAACAACGTACACACCGCACAGAATGGGAACGATGAGGTAACTAATATGTACATCATTTGAATGTTTTGTTCATGAAAACGTCATGTGGGGATCATTACTAATAAATAAAGGAAAGAAAAATTTCAACACAGGCTTCAGCAGTGATAGTTAGCCGTTCTCAACATTTGCATTCTATCTGAAAAGGTAGACAAGTGGCCTTCCAAATTTGTAAAAAATTTGGAGGTAGGGAACGCAAAGACTAATTAAAAGTGTAAAAGAAACAAAGGATAGAAGAATTTCGCACGGTAGCTCAATTGGCAGAGCGACGGGAGCGTATACCCGTGGTCGTTGGTTTGATTCCCGCCTGTGTCGAAATTTTTCTTTCCTTTATTTATTAGTAATATGTACATCACTTATAATTATAAGTACATACATTACATTACACGTTAGGTTATATGATTCAAGCGCCAGATGTCCCCGCCATGGAATAACGTACATACTACACAAAAAAGGAGAACGATGAGGTTTGTTTTACTATGTAAAGTAGGTTATTTTGGCTGATGAAGTTACTAATACTAACATTTACTATGCAACTATAGTTTTAGTATATAGAGTAGGTTATTTGGCATTCGAACGCCAGAATATGTCCCCGCCCAGGAACAACGTACATACCGCACAAAATGGGAACGATGTGGTTGGTTTTATGTAGAGTAGATTATTTCAATACATGAAGTTACAAACATATACTATGTAACTATAGTTTTAGTGTATAGAGTAGGTTATTTGGCATTCAAACGCGCCAGATGTACCCCCTAAGGAATAACGTACATACCGCACAGAATGGGAACGATGAGGTTAGTTTTACTTTGTAGATTTATTAACATGGACTAAAGAAATGGAAAGTATTTCGATCATATATACCGTGTGTAATAAAATAGGGATAACAAGCCAAAAGAGGGTTTTTGCGGATTCTGAACAACTACTGATTAGACCAAGTGATATACGATTGTATCGGAGCAACGTTTATTTTTATCTCTCTCGAGATCCCAGGACCTTACTTAAACTTAGTTCCACGGGATGTATGGGATAGCATAGTCAACTACGTGTGAAACAATACAGGCAGTTTAAATAAGACGATAAATATTAATAAATGACGGCTTACTGGTGACATACATATTAAATTGAATAGTAAAATAGAATATAATTGAAAGCATAAGCGACAAACAAATGTAAGCTATCCCTGGAAACCGAAAAACTATCACTAGATTTATCTATGAAAGCTATCAAAAAAACTAAAATATTTACCAATAACAAAACAACAAAACCCTATTATTTCCATTGTATGCACGATACAGGTTGTTATCCTTTTTCATATTTTATTTCTGTTTTTCTTGTTGTATTTCTGTAAAGATAACTTTTTTGTATTGATTGTTTTTGTTACCTATCTGTGAGAAATGTTAAGGAGATGCCAAAATTTATTTACTTATGTTCTATGTGCTGTTATTTTATATTCTTTTTGCTATTTCTGTTTTTTCTCCTTAAATAAATAAATAGATACATTAGCAAACAATTTACTAAAGATCACAATTTCCTCTTTCCAGTCAATGACAAACGGTTTAATCGAGGACCCAGTAGCAGCTATGTGCCAGCAACTTTCGTCCGGTCTTCGAGCATTAACTGAAGAGTCTGTGCCAGTTGTCCCAGTTGTGCCAGTGCCAGTTACGCCCCTGCCCCTTCCTGACCAATGGCTAGGGCGAGTGGCCCGGGCCCCTAACATTGGGGCCACGGGAAGGGCAGCTTCCTATGCCGGTCACGTGACTACTAACCCGTTCTTAGCGACTTAAATTTTGTGTTGATTTGGGAAATGTTAGGTTGTTTTAGGGGTCATGTCGATATTTTATTTTATTTGGTGTAGATTTTGACTTTATCTTGTTTTGGGGACTCTTTCGCGGACTTGAAATTGGATCGTAGGTTAACACATGTCGTCTTTTATGTCTTTTATTTTGACATTGTTTGGAAATTTTATCTTAAACTTTAACTGTCTAAACAAATATTTAACGAAATGATAACTTGATGTAAACTTATTCGATAATCGCACTAACTAAGACGTCCTTGACCTAGAATAAAGGTAAATTAGTAATTATTTTTCGTCTCAAAATTTTATGTAAATGTTGAACAAAACAATCTATTATTCACTATTAAAAAATCTTCTATTTTTGGTAGATCTTTTGAATATATTGATTCTATAAAAGTTATCGAAATAAATATGAGTCTTTCTATGATTATTTCGTATCAAAGTAGTGTTTTAATAAGTTTTCTTCCGAGGTCAAGATATAATAAACGGCACTTTTTGGAAACTCTAATAAATTACACGTACTTATGTCATTATAGGCCATAGATAGCGCAGTATAGCAAGACAGAAATAACTATATAATGCTTTCTACTTCTCGAATGAATTCGACAAAGTAAGAAAGCTGATAGAATATGTGAAGCTATATCGCGCTATAACATAGTATAGCATATCTTTGGTGTGCTTTACCTATAGTTAATTATATCGTGATATGAATTGAGAGATACGTTGATTTGTTATTACATCGAATTTACTAGCTACTTGGAAAATATATAATTCGTTATAACAAAACGGCGATAGGCCTGCCCCCTATCACGTGAGTACACTGTCTAAGCAAAACGTGGGTACTCTGAACACCAGGTGACAAAGTCACGTGATGTTCAGAAGTATTAGTACCTCTGCCAACCCCTTCGGGGATATTCGGCGTGAACGTTTATGTTTATGTTATTATGTTTATAACTTTAAAGGTAAACCGCATGACGGATTTTTGTCTCCAATTTCTTTTGGTGGACACAGATGGTCCAACTCCATAAGTTTTATAATTATAAAGTTTATTTATCGGTGGTTCTATTGATACCAAATGTATTCATAGCTGCCTTACAAAAGTAAACGGTAATTTGAGTTATTCTGAGTCTCAGCGGGGTCATGCCGTACCTATACCATTACGCCATAAGGGCTGAACATAAATTATGTATTTTCCAAGCAGCTAGTTAAAAGTAAGCAAGTGTCAGAGATCGATAATAAATGTGACGTAAACCTACTTAGATAAATGTACTTAATTGTTCTTGTCATTAGGAGCACTAAGCTTTGCTGTGCACAATATTTCGGTATTAGTGTGATAGTGGTATATTCGTCCAAATACAGTATTAATGACGAATCAAGTGATATTGGCTCATAAAGCCTTCGAACAAACAAGGAGTAATCCGTAATTAACGTTTATTGCCCAAGTATTTCGACTTTACGTAACATTATACATTTTCTGTACATAATGTATATTTATAGGATACATACGATGCCGTTACTACTTATTTTTTGTATAGTTATTGATCTTTTAAACAAATACTCTACTTTTGGGGAGCGGTTTACTTTGTACTTATTATTTTTGTACTTATTACTTATTTTTTGTTAGGATATATTCACGTAAGATTTTAAGCTGTAGCTAATATATCTGTAGTAGTCTGCCGTTCTAAAATGTGGGTAAAATGTAATAAAAAAAAACATTTATGAATATTCTGTACAAGTAAAATATACCTTTATCGAAAATATACCACATTCCCAAAATCATGTTAACAGCCTAAATGAATATGGCGCGCTTATGTGTAATTTGTGTAACCTCTAATATAAAAATGCAAAGTATTAAATACGATTATTGCTTAAAATGTGCCTGTTTAAATTTTCAGTTGAGATTGCTTAGCAATATCGTATTTCTTTTAATAATCACAGATTAAAAATTTTAGAGTATGGAAATTCACAAGTTGAATTCGATACAACTTGTGTGGTCTCTTTTTCAATAAATGGTTCCGATAATTTACCCGAATAGAGATGGTCTTTTATGTACATTTGAATGAAACCGTTTTTTTTAATATATCATGTAGATTTATAAGTGTACTCAAAATATAACCAAACTGTAAAGTCGGAATTAATTTTGTAGAGATTTTCTCATTAGTAGTACAAAGTTTAGTAAAATAGATTTATTATCTGGGAACGTTGTGATAGTCAGTGAATTGCATTTCTTTGATATAAAACACTTATGAAAATTTGATACGGCACTTAAAAAATATAAAAGCACCAACTCTTAGACCATATATCCGATTAGTATATAGTTTACTGTTTGTTAGAACACTTAATATGTATATATGTAACTGTATTTAATAATTGTTGACAGCGGACAAATTTGTGCGTACTTAATTTTTATATTTAATTATTTCTAGATGTGTTTAATGCCATATCTAAGTTTTATTTTTACATTATATAGAATTGACAGTAATCTATGTGATTTCATGCCATATCAATAGTATTTAAAACTTTTCTTAACACCAAGTTCAATAAAAAAAAATCATAAAAGTTCATCCTTAGTTAATCAATAGCGAAACATAATTAAGATGGCGTTAAACATATCTAGTAGATGTTCTTTTCAGTGATTTTTTATTAATAATTTTATTCAATGCAATGTAAATAGTCGCGGAAATGTAGATATTTTTTAGATAATGTATTTGAGAGTTCAAATTATGAGAAATAATAAATACTATGTTTAGTTGATTTTATTGTTTGATTTCTTTGAATACTTATTCCCCCTTAATAAGGAATTAGGAAGCGAATAAGGGTAGATTAATTTTATACCATCTTTTTAACCGACTTCAAAAATAGGAGTTCACAATAATTGGGCTGTCTGTTTTTATTTAGGATTCGTGTTACGTAATTGCTTCATCGATCGATTTCTCAAGTTTTTTTTCTATTCGGTATGCTTACAAGGTGGGCCCATTAAAAATATGGATTTAGATTGCGTGGTTTCAAAAATAACATATCGAATATCCTCGAAGGGGTTGGCAGAGGTACTAATACTTCTGAACATCACGTGACTTTGTCACCTGGTGTTCAGAGTACCCACGTTTTGCATGGATAGTGTACTCACGTGATAGGGGGCAGGCCTATCGCCGTTTTGTACGAATACACTGTCACATGACTAAGTACAACTCAGCCATGTGGGTTTCTTCACGATGTTTTCCCTCACCGTTAACAACCATGATAAATTAACAACACATGTCTTTAGAAAAGACAAATAGGTGTAGGCCCGACCCAGGATTTGAACACTAATCGCTTGCACGATAACCGAGTGTTCTACCCACTGGGCTATCACGGTTTCAAAAATATCACTGAAATATCAAAATTATTGCGTGGATGACTCTGTTGTTTACTGAATCTTGTATGAAAAATTTGGTTTGAGTCAAATTTCTGTATTTTTTATAGTTGTATGGAATTCGGTTCCTTTTATATATTAAATAATATTGCTATTTTTTTATCGTTTGTACTTGTCTTTAATGAAGAGAAAGACTCAGATTTTATACTGTGTAATACTACAAATATTAAAAAACTATCTAAGAACTACTTGGATATCTATACTAATATTATAAAGCTGAAGAGTTTGTTTGTTTGAACGCTAGGATCTCCGGAACTACCCAATCAAATTGAAAAATTCTTTTTGTGTTGGATAGTCTATTTATTGAGGAAGGTTTTAGGCTATATATCATCACGCTGCTACCAATAGAAGCAAAGAATCACAGAACAGAATCATTGACACGCGTGCATCAAGCGCAAGACAAGACGGAGTAGCCAGCCACGAAGGGGTAGCCAGAGCTAAGGAATAAGAAATTCCTCAGCCACTTTTGAAATGTTGAATGGGGAAAAGATGGTAAAATAAAGGTTGTCGGTGATGGGTCTCCAACCGCATCGCCCAAAAATCCCTTAATAGCCCCAATACCGTTAGTCGCCTCTTACGTACACCCACCAGAAGAAATGGGGTAGTGTTATTCTAAGCAAACACTACACAGCATAAATATAAACTTAAAATTTATAATGTGAAAAAATTGTGAGGACTCTATGAAAAACACGTTTTTGCTCATCGCATGACAGAGACCCTCAACGGGTCAGTTAAATATTTCAGTTTGACGACGTGAAAGTCTACACTTTTGACAGTACGAAGTCTGTGGGGTCAGCTAGTAATAGATATAGTACAATTATACATAATGTTAATTCAAAATGTTTGTGCTAGTGTCGAGCTGAGCTATAGGTTGTTAGCAATAGCAAGTACAATAACAAATAAAAAACAACTTATGCAATTATAATTATTTATTTTTTATTTTATTCATGCAATATTTCTTTTTCTTTGATATTAATTCAAGTTACACTTTTTGAGCGTCGTGACCGATAGGAAAACAAATTTTTCTTTTATTAAATAAATAAAAAGTTAATATTGTTTAAAATATTTTGTATTATTTTACAATACATTTGGGTTTTATTATCTTACAGTAGCTGTTGCTTATTCAGGAATATTTATCATTGAAACTCATCAAGTTTATGATAACTAAAATAAGAAACACAAACAGCTGATTATGTATTCGTCCGATTTCGGAGCAGCTCGTCTCGATTCGGGCGATTTCCGTAAAGTCGTACAATACGTCTAATCGCACGACACACAGCGCCGTGTCGAAGACTGCCGAACTGACACGACGTTAGACGATGCACGGCCTTCAAGCCACACCTCCGTGCCCGTCGGAGTGGGGAGCGTGAGGTTTTTTCGTTACGGAATTTCTGGATTTAGTCCCGCGCTCAAGGCCTGCGATAGAAGCTATGCAATAGCTTAAAGTTTGATAAAAATATATTATATTTAATATTAAAATAAAATTATAATAAAAATAATACATAATGTTTGTAAAACCTACATAACATAAACGTTCACGCCGAATATCCCCGAAGGGCGTGACGTCACGTGACATTGTCTACTGTTGTTCAGAGTACCCACGATTTGCTTGGACAGTGTTCTCACGTGATACAGGGCAGGCCTATCGGCGTTTTGAAAATATAAACTGTCACATGATTGTGAGTTTCGACAGTCCCCTCGATTTCCTGGGATGCCATCATCAGATCGTGGTCTCATGGTACTTTCTCGGTAACACAAGCAAATAACATAACAAAAGAAATGTTTAGTGAACCTGTACTTCTCTTCATAAAAGCTACGAAGAGGATAAAAAGTCGCCACATTCAACTTAAAAATATCTTGAGATTTCATAGGTTCCTAGTACTTAGTTCCAAGTTATGTTTCTTTGATGAAAATGTAAAGTGATACTAGTTCAATCATGGCCCCTGTTGTATAAGAGGGTATATGTTAACTATTGAAGCAAAACTACAAAAAATGATAGAACGCAAATATTTTACATACATACTCATGGCTATAAATCCCTAGAAGGGGTAACCAGAGCTAAGGAATTAGATATTCCTCAGCCAATTTTGGAAAGTTTAGTGGGATAAAGATGGTAAAATAAAGGTTGTTGGTGATGGGTCTCCAACCGCATCGCCCAAAAATCTCTTAAAGCCCCAATACCGTTAGTCGCCTCTTACGTACACCCACCGGAAGAAATATTTTAGTTGATCCGATAGTAATTAAAATATATGAAAATGCAAACAAAATGAATCCGATCAACTAGTTGGTTCGACGAGAACAAAAGTGCAAATTGATTTCCGTTCCAATCAATCAGTTGATCGGTTTAGTTGATCAGATTGAAATTCCCGGCATTTTTGTTTTTAATCGAACCAATTATTATAAAATATTAAAAAATATATTGGTTGTTGCTGGCCCTGTGGACTGTGCGGCTTCACTATATTTGACTTTATGTGCGCCGGGCAGCTGAAGGGCAAGCACGAGCGCTATTTTATCGTCACGATAACGGTTAGAATGAGATGGCAGTATACGATACTAAGTAAGTGCGTAAGAGATGGCTGCTTTATCCCACGCGATAACTAGTTTAAACACCGCTCGTACTAGCCGGGCTGGTGGGGCAAAGGTGTGTACCTAAGATAAATCGGCTGGAGAGAAGATGGAGGCCGAACAAGGTGACCAAGCGGGAGGTTTATGTCATACAGTGCGCCCTCGCGCTTTTCGGGAGGCTTATGTCAGTGGCAGGCAATTTATTGTGTTCTTTAACCGCGAGCATGGGTGGTTTCTGAAGCCTTTAGCTTACGGGTGATCGAGTCGTCGGTTTCCGAGAGAACGCTATGAGTTCGTCTCTCTAAGTACCGACTTCTCATGAAATTGTGTAATCGAGCGAAGGAAATATTGGTCAAACAGCTAAACAAAGTATGGCGGAGAAAATAATAATATATAAGCATACATTTAAATACTATATAGTGCAATAAGTACATACATACATACACATACTCGCGGCTTCTAATCCCTAGAAAGAGTAGCCAGAGTTCGGAATAGGATATTTACATTTTCGGCATAAACGTCTTAGGAATAAGCTGTGAGCTTTTACAATAAACAATATATATGCCTATTAGCAGCATTTAAAAACAAAAAATACAGTTAGTTCAACTGCTTTATTACCACTCAGTTACTTTAAAGTACGGCAAACACGGGAAGGGTGTGTCCAGAATTAACCTGACCTTCGGTACTGACCGTCATTACTAGGGTTGTTGAGGAACTTGTTATGAGGAAGAGTAAATTCACAAAATCAATTTTGAGGAAGAGGATGATGAGGAATCTGGTAGACTAAGAGGATGAGGAAGAGGAATAAAAGAACAAGTAACAACGCAAATTACGCCAGTATTGAACTTGTTTATATGTCTTAATCTCTGTCTTCCTTTAACTATTTAATACGGCGAGACTTCTCTCTCTCTATCTCTCTCTCTCTGGCTCTCTATCACCCACATTTCGTTTCAACAAAACTTATAAATGTCGTTCCTCTTAAAATATGGGGAAGGGGATGAGGAAGAGGATGTTTTAAAATCAAATTTTGAGGAAGAGGAATCCTCATCAACACTAGTCGGCACGTACGATACATACGTACTAACGTGCGTACGGAATGGTCAGTACGGCACTGAATGATCTTTAAAAAATTCCTTTGACAGTTAGGTTATAGCTACGGACGACTGGTACAGTTATGCAGTTGTACAGTTTATTACAGGTAAAATTAACATTGAATTGCCATCAAGATCATTCAGAATAAAATATTATGATTTATCAAGTACGCTATCTTTGTTCGAATGATTTACAGTTCCTTTTAACTACTTAAAAGCAAATATCACTTGGCTTATTAAAAATAAAACGATGGATACCTACTAAGATAAACTTAAACAAGTTAAATACTAAATAATATTTACAAAACAGGTACAGAACCAATCTTTCAGAATGGTATTTTATTGTTATTGAGGTCATATTGATGCTCACATTTAAATTAGACAAAATGAAGTGGGCAGAGAGTTTAATTGTTTTAGGAACACGATTGGTTTTTAATCATTACAGATTATTGAACACACACATCCAAAACATAAATGACTATGTTTACTACGTGGTAAATATTTTTGAAACATATAGCAAATACGCATATACGAACACTTGCGTGTAAACTCGCGTAGTTCTTTTCTTCTATGTTTCATATTTGTCTAGTGCACATGTCATTGTTAATTAAGTTAAAATAAATAGTTTTTCTATAGTTTAAAGTCTTGATCTTTCCTTATTTCATCAATCTGTGAGTAATTTTGTGAACACCAATTTTGTACTGATTCTCTTATTTGTGAAGAGCAAACAAATAAATTTTGTCCTAAGATGTAATACCAGAAATATTATCGACACAAATCAAAGATAACAAAGTGAAAACTGAACATGTAACAATCTATATGTTAATAAATTAATTCATGATAAAGTTTATCCTAAATGCTTTTGGAGATATAGATAAATATACACAAGATTAAACTGGACTGGAAAAGTGTGTATCTGTCGCAGGAAAATCGTCAAACTCGTTAACTTATAAGTTTCCTAGGAAACTTGTAAGTTGACGGAAATCCGTCAAACAGCATGCGAATTTACATCTTACCTGATAGGTTTTAGGAAACTTGTAAAGTAACGAGCTCACCTCAGGAAAATTGTAAGTGGGGATCATTTTTGACAAGTTTCCGAGTTTAAAATTCTGTATTTTAGGAACTTTACAAGTTTCCTGAATCCCGCTAGGAAAGTTGTCAATGCAGAACTGATTGATGGCGCGAAAAGAGGGATGTTAGTCAATGCGGATTGGCTGCAGCGGTCACGTGACGTGACGTATTCGCGCGTCTTGTCAACTCGACAATCAAAACTAATATTTTCCTTGCTTTACTAATGCTAATCTATGAATTTGCTATTATTTGATGTGACTGACATAAAATTAAAATGTTTTAAGAGCATTTATTAAATATAAATTGTTTGAGTATATATCGTTATACTTTATAGTTATATAGTATGAATACCTTCTAGATAGATATAGATACCTTCGGCTGTGTAGTGCCGGCTTAGAATAGCACTACCCCATTTCTTCCGGTGGGTGTACGTAAGAGGCGACTAACGGTATTGGGGCTTTTAAGGGATTTTTGGGCGATGCGGTTGGAGACCCATCACCAAAACCTTTATTTCACCATCTATTCCCCACGCAACTTCCAAAAGTGGCTGAGGAATTTCTGATTCCCTAGCTCTGGCCAACCCCGCCATGGGATTTACAGCCGTGAGTATATGTATGTATGTATGTACCTTCTAGATATTACGATATTCGTATACTCACGGCAGTAAATCTCTAAAAAGGGTAGCCTGAACGTCGGAATAAGAAATTTCTACTTTTGGGAGTTAAATGGGAAAAGATTGTAATGTAAACATTCTTGGCGATAGGCCTCCAACCGCATCGCCAAAACAACACAAAAAAAAAACCAAAACCCTTAGTCATCTCCAATGACATCCATTGTTATAGGTTACCGCCAGAAATATGTTAGTGCTGTTTTTAACCGATGCTTGTAAGATTTTAAAATCTTAGAAATTTACTGCATTCATAATATTTGGTCCCGCGGTTATCGTAAGAGGAAACCAAAGGCTTTTTATGTGATTGTTGGGTGAAGTGGCTGCATACCCAGCGCCACCTTCTAATTCTAGTAGTAATTCGTTGCGCGTGATGCGAGTGAGTGAAAAGCAAGTCAGAAGGTTGGTTGATTAACAAACGGAAACTATTGTAAAAATCCGCTAAAGTAATCAATTATTCGTAGTTTTCGTTTATTATTACGTAATATTAACGGTTAAGAAACCCTTCTTGGTCCAGTTCCACATTTATATTTGAAAATATCAAAACATTGTCATTACTTTAAATTCAAGCTTTTTTATTTAACTCACTTCATAACCAATCATCTGGTTCTATTAACAATTTCACTAACACCCATAAGGAAGCTTACAAATTTCTTAATTTATAAATTCATAACTCGAAAACTTATCAAAAATTATCCCCACTCACAAGTTTCCTGAGGTGAGTTCGTTATTTTACAAGTTTCCTAAAACCTATCAGGTAAGATGTAAATTCGCATGCTGTTTGACGGATTTCCGTCAACTTACAAGTTTCCTAGGAAACTTATAAGTTAACGAGTTTGACGATTTTCCTGCGACATATCCAAAAATATATAAATGAGTCACTGAATTCTAGCTTCAATTATTCAATTTGTTCACTAAATCACGCATATAATTAAATTACCACAGCATTAACTCTCTAAGAACGTGAATCCAGA
Source organism: Bedellia somnulentella (assembly GCA_963576735.1). Lineage (NCBI taxonomy): Eukaryota > Metazoa > Arthropoda > Insecta > Lepidoptera > Bedelliidae > Bedellia > Bedellia somnulentella. Next base: position 12,684,517 of record OY755179.1, read on the forward strand.
GGTCCTTATAATTCTGCCACGTTATACATAAATTAAAGATTATTGAAATCGAATTCAAATGCACTGTACTTTGAATCTGGACAAATTTATTCTTGTTCAAAGTTAAGCAATATTAACGCCAATATTATGCAGGTTGTAAACTTGTGAGGTCACAAAAGTATATCTTTTAAAAATGATTAGATTTAACAGAACGACAGATAACTAAAATAATCAAGTTAGACTTAAATAAAATAATAATATCAGTGTGAGAATAAAAAATGCATAATTTTTTATGATAGCTAATTATTTAGGTCTTTTTGGGCATTACTCTATATTCGCTTTTATCTTCGCTTCTCCAATTGTATTGAAAAACGGGAACTTCTTATATTTTTCAACTATGTTGTCATCATGGTTGGGATGAGTGTGCGTATATGCTCTGAAACAAGTATCGATTATTTTATTCATAAACGTATGTTATAAAGGTATTTTATACAGTTACTGGGCATCTTAGATTGATTGGCATCGGACTACACACTGCCATTCAAGCAGTGAAGGGTTTACATACGTTTAAATTTGTGTAACACGCACAAGCCCTTGAAATTCTAATACATTGAACGTGCCATAGTACCATCTCCTGGTCCCTTGACCATTGTGCAAAATGTTTACAAGATCGGTCAAGTACTATTAAAAGGAGTTGAATGAAAAAAAAATAAGAAAAGATGAACATTTGGCGATCCGTTAGCAAATTCAATTCGTCACTATGTATTCTTATTTAAAGATATAAATGCAAATAATTTGGTTAAGTTAGAGTTGCGTTTGCTACTGTCTAGCTAAGCCTGCGAAACGTGTTTAATACCAATGACATTAAAATGCGAAAAAAACAATTTGAACGTGGTCAACGTTGCTCAACCGCATGCAGTTAAATATGTGTAATCTCAACATACGTATTTTAATGATTAAACGGAATCGATTGTTACATGCCCCAAAAAAGGAATGAATATTCAGCTATAGTACATTTATCTCAAGAAGTAACGCGACGCGAGCTATACATGAGGTAAACTCAAACGTCCACTCCGCAAATCCCCCAAAGAGGGGGTAGAAGCTATGATACTTCTGAACATCACGTGACTTATCTATATACCGGTGTTCTGAGTACCCACATTTAGATTGGATAGAACATCCACGTGATAGAGGATAGCCAATCGCCACTTTGTACGAATACACTGTCACATGACAATGAGTTTGTAAACGGTTAAAACCAAGTATAGTGCTTTCACTTCGGCAAATTAAATTACAATAGCCTGAAATATTTTACTAATTATTCATATCACCCGTTTATTATAGAAAATACCCTTAACTTTATAGTCCATAAAATATACAAAATAAGATATATTGTAAACGAAGCTAGACAGGTTTGCTAGGATCGTACGAAGTGGCGATCGATAGTCTCTGCCTACCCCAATGGGAATTAACAGCGTGAGTATATGTTTGTAAGATATTCATTTCAAATGTTACCTTCTCAATATAACCTCGTCAGAGGTATCAACTAAGGCTGGACATTTTTTTCTTCGGTAATCCTTACACCGCCATCGCCGGATTTTGCCGCACTTAGCTGAATGGTGTACGTTGAATATGAACCGATTCAATATCATTTGAAGGCGCCCGTGTGCTGTCACTGTGTATTGCTTGAGAGTTTCTGTGATCAGAAGTTAGTTTTTGTTGTGAGTGTGCTTTGTGAGTTTAGTTGGTCACAATAAGATAAATATTTTTGCTTTATTTTAAATCTTTTTGTTCATGAGAACCTCATGTGGGGATTATTACTAATAAATAAAGAATAAATAAAGGAAAGAAAAATTTCGACACAAAATTTGTTATGCGACCTTATTTATTAATAATAATCCCCACATGAGGTTTCATGAACAAAAACATTCTAATTATGTGATACTTAGGCGTTTTCAACATTTGCATTCTATCTGAAAAGATAGACAAGTGGTCTTCCGAATTAGTAAAAAACTCGGAGGTAGGAAACGCAAACACTACTTAAAACGTGTAAAAGAAATAAAGGATAGAAGAATTTCGCGCTGGCAGCCATTGACACGGTGGCTCAATTGGCAGAGCGTCGGGGCGTATACCCGAGGTCGCGGGTTCAATTCCCGCCTGTGTCGAAATTTTTCTTTCCTTTATTTATTCTTTATTTATTAGTATTTTTGCTTTGTTTAAAAATTTTGATCTAACTATATATAAATATATTATTTGTAATTAGAATGTTTTTGTTCATGAAAACCTCGTGTCGGGATTATTACAAATAAATAACGGATAAATAAAGGAAAGAAAAATTTCGACACTAGCGGGTATCGAAGCCGCGACCTCCGGGTATACGCCCCCGTGGCTGTGCCAATTGAGCTGTAATGTCAAGTGGCTACTAGTGCGAAATTTTTCATTTCTTTGTTTCTTTTACACTTTTAAAGCATTGTTAGCGTTACCTACCTCCGAATTTTTTACAAATTCGTAAGGCCACTTGTCTACCTTTACAGATAGAATGCAAATGTTGAGAACGCTTAACTTTCACATAATTAGAATGTTTTTGTTCATGAAACCTCATGTGGGGATCATTAATAAATAAGGTCGCGGGTTTGAACCCCGCTAGTGTCGAAATTTTTCTTTTCTTTATTCATCCTTTATTTATTATTATTATTTGTAACTTGAATACTATCCGGTTTCTTTCACATGTATAAAGAAAAATTTAAAACCAATCTTTTCAAAAGTTTGCAATATTTATGAAGTAAGAGATAAAGAACGGGGAATGTGACGAATTTCGCAATGATAAAACATTTTATTTCAATTAAAAGTTGCTCGACAAATTGGCGTGACAAAGCTATAGGTAAGAGATGTTAATTTTTCATAATTCGTCATTAAAGAAATAACGGACTCTACCTGGTAGTGTAGTTTAGTCGTCATGCCTTTACTTAAACTTCAGTTTTACCACTGTACGGAAGAAAAGTCCAGTAACAAATAATTAACAATTTATAACACTAATTGAATTTCTTGCCTTTTTTACTTATTATTGCAGCAGTGGAAAATATCCTGATGTTTATATCCTACTAAAACAAAATTTATTAACTACTACAAACCTTTAGCTTTATCCTTCGACAAAACCTCTATTTGTATGCCTGTGTTTTTCTTAATCGTTAATAACTCATCAAAGTCTTCTTGCAGTGGCACCCCACCACCGTCAGGTAAAGTTTCTGAAGCACTCTCAATTTGGTCTTCGATATTCCAGTCCTCGTTTTGGCTCTGAACTACGGCATTGCTTGCTATAGGAAAATTCGGTGTAGCTTGATAGCTATTAGTGTTAATGCCACTGTAAAGGAAGTTTCAACTAATTACTTTATTATTACTTTGATTATAAAATCCTGAAACTGGATAGAAGTTAATTATATTTCTTAAATGAATTTTATTTAAAGGGCACATCTCAATTATAGAAACACAATGGTATATCTTCTTATCCTTGTATAGTAAAGTCAGTAAACTTACTACATAGATATTAACTAAATTGAAAAGAAATGCAGAATGTCAAAATCCGTAAATGATTCAGTGCATTACCACTGAATCATTTAGAACTGTCAGAAGATTGAATCCACCAATCAGGATAATAATTTTGACAATAAGTTTTGAGCAGTTTTTTTAGCAATTTTTGTATTGAACTGAGTTTGATTTCTGCTCTAATTAGTTAAATCCTCTATGACTTACTATAACAGTAAAGACTGACAGATTTATAAAGTCAAAGGGAAAGTAATATAGTAATTTTATATTAACTCCAAGCTAATTAGATTAGCAACTCATCAGGACAATATGATAAGATCTTAATACATAATCTTAATTTAATTTCATTATTTTTTTTATTATAATCTTACTTTGAATAATTAAATGGTTCTTGTGATTCCAATGGTGTTTCATTATTTGTATCCATGTCATAAGATTGGGCACCAGATCTGAAATAAGTTACAATTTTGATTACTTTTATTTGTATACAATGATGATAGCATTAGTAGAATGGTTGAGTGACAAAATTTATCTGCATTTCATTTTGTTATATTTTATCCAACATATGTGGAGCAAACCCGTATTTGACTTAAGTGACACGAATTTAATTTACAACAAAAAATATTGGGTAGGTTTATAGGACACAATGAAACCCAAGTTAATTTAAATAAAAAATATGTTCATAGTGATTGCTGTGTAGTGCTGGTTTAGAATGTCACTACCCCTTTCTTCGTAAGAAGCCCCATAGCTTTTTTAAGTGGTTTTTGGGTAATGCGGTTGGAGACCCATCACCAACAATACTTTACTTCTGCCATCTTGTCCCTTATCAACTTCCAAATGTGGCTGAGGAGTTTCTAGGTCTAATGATCTGGCTACCCCTTTTTGGGATTTATGGCTGTGATGTGAGCATATGTATGTATGTTCAAATCAGATTAAAAATATACACAAACTAAAAAACAAGAACTACTGGTCTGAACCTAGTTAATTTCAGTGTATCCCTTGCATGCATTAGGAACAGTAAATTCTTCAAAGATAATATAAATTACTAGGTTAAGGTCAAAACTTATTGTTTTAATCTTTTTCATTTATAAACTATTATATAAGCTCCTATTTTGTAGTCAGGTTGCAACTTCGTTTTTTATAGCCTGGAGAAGACTACAAAAATTAAGCTTGGACATTGCGTTCATATGTTAGGGTGTAGGCCATATGACGCGTAAACTTATGACACTTTCAAATAATTAAGTACAACTCAACCATGTTGAAAAAAAAATAATAATGTATAAACATTGGGATTATTCTTGTTTCACAGAAAACAATTCACTTACTCATAATTTGTCCTCTCAACATTAAATGTATTGCTGAATGGATCAATTATAATATTCATTGCCGTTTGACTCATTGGTTCGGTTGGTTCTTGCACAGGCTCACTGAGAACTATGTCACTATTTAAGATAACATTTGTAGTATTTAGTTGTTGAGTGCATAAGTTATCTATTGGGTCATTTGTAGCTTCACTGCTAGTAGGTAATCTATTAATTTCTGGTTGCTCATTGTCTGATTCTCTGCTTGGTACAGAATCAGAAATTGGCATATGTCTTACCCTTCTACTACTTGACAATCCCTTAAAAACATAATAAATTTAAAATACCTGTTAATGAAACTATATAACTAAAGATCTGATTTATTGAATTAAATTATAATAAATATAATATTAACTTTATAAAGATTGTTGCAAATGATGTAACACATAAAAAGCATTGATGTGAGACAAACAAAACATCATGTTTGTATTAAGATTAATAATGATTTGACACATGAAATAATTTACTCACTGTTAGAGGTACAAAATCAACTAATCCTTTAATCTTTAACATTTTGGCACTTTTGATAAATTCCTCTAATTTGTTTTTTGCTACTTTCACTTCCCCTGTGTATATGTACTCTAGGATAAGAGAAAGTATCTCATGATTAATGTTCTGCAATTATAAAGGTTAAGTTACTATAGTTCATTAGTTTAGGCTGTGTAGAGTTGGGTAAGAATAGCACTAATACATTTCTTCCCATGGGTGTCATAAGATGGGGATTGGGCCTTTTTAAGTGATGATGAAATTTTGGGTTATGTGGTTGGAGACCCATCACCAACAACTTTTATTTCACAATCTTTTCCTCACTCAACCTCCAAAAGTGCCCGAGAAATTACTATTTTAAAGTCTGGTTACCCCTTTTGGGATTAAAAACAGTAAGTGTAAGTGTATGTAATTAGTTAATATCATTGTATCTTTGTTGAGCTAAGAAAGTTTGTGTTCTAGTCTTGTATACTGGTAGTATTGAGTTTTATATTACTTTTGTGCAAGAAACCTAAAAAGCTAGGAATGCACCCCACTAAAATCTACATGATTGTCGTGGCCATATCGTAGATTTGAACACATCGTGAAATGATCGATTATTTCATGAAATGGTCGTATTTCATGAAATGTTCAACTGTTTATTGGCCACATCGTGATGTGGTTTGGGCAGATCAATGATAAGAAATCGTTTCTCGATATGGCCAACTAAACGCGCGGCCTCTTCATGAAATGGTTAAGATTATTTGGTCATATCGTAAAATAGTTACATTAATTACCGGTAGAGGCGCTGAAAACGCTTTGTTTAGGAGTGAAGATGGCGGCCGCTGACAAAAGTGTTATTTCTGTCAGTAAAAAAATTAATAATTCGTTATTAAGCGAGGAAGAAAGTAATAACAAAAGAGTTTTCGACGAAAAGGTTCTCGAATACTTTGCTAATTACGAAAAAACTGAGCAATATGTTAAAAAACTGTACAGTTTGGATCGCATTTCAAAGGGTTACTCTATTTCTACGATCTGGCCAAGCGTGGATGACAAAATCGTGAAACGTTGACGATTTTACGATCTGGTCAAATTTAGTTGGCCACATCATGAAATGTGACCATTTCATGAAATGATCGATCATTTCACGATGTGTTCAAATCTACGATATGGCCACGACACCATCAAAGTGTTGCAAATTTACATTTGCCCAAAGGAATTAAAACATTACATCGCAACTTACTGTTATGAAGATTACAGGGTGTGGACTAGTCAATGATTTCAAAATATCCTTAAAGTAAGGACTGGCAAGAGATAAAAGACTTTGGTGTACTTTTACATGGTATCCATCAGCAGCTAAAGTCATGTCCACAAAATCTCCAGCCTGAAAATAAAAATGATGTAAGTCTGGTGTAGGAGGAAACTAAATAATTTAGATAACCAAATTGGATAAATGAATGGTAATACAATCTTCTATTTTGTGTTTTTTCAAGATTTGTTCTGCTAATTTTCAATGTGGATAATAAAAAATAAATATACAGACACATTTTGTTACATACAGATTAAGTTAGCCCCAAACTTACTCAAACTTGTATTTTGTTATGGGATACTAACTCAACAATATATTAAATATTATACAATACACATATAAATAAGATCCAGGACTAAGAAACAATTACTTCTGCTCATCGTATAAATGTTACTCTCAGCAAAGATCAAACCTGTAACCTCTGGACTGAGAAGCTGTTACCTATAAATAGCTTTGATGTTGTTGAAAAACAATGAAACAAACTATATACAAAACCAAAGAACTAACATTACCATTGTGGATACACAAAATTTTCATATGACATTTTGCTCAATTTAAATTTATAAAATTGGGTTATTTACATAACTTACACATTATTATGGTGCTGACAAGTGAGTGTTTTGCTTTTGAAACTTCTTGTAAGAGAGTTATTTTGTGGGAGTTTTTTTTTCAGCGTGAAAAGGGTAAAAAGCCCTTTCAATAGGGTTTCCTAAAGGTGTTTTTCTTTGGGAAGGTTTCCCTATTTTGCGGGTTTTTAAGCAGCTTAAAATATTCAGTAAAATAAAAACCCTCAAAAAGGGAAGCTCTTACGGTCTCTATGTGCAAGTGTTGATAGAAAGTTCTACATACTGCATTCTATAAAAGCTGATGGATGTGTATCTTTATTTGCGAATGTACTAACCTGTTGTAAAGCACAAAAACCACTGCAAACGTTTCTTTCGTAACTTTCCCATTTAAGTGAAAATGTATTCATTATTTATTAATTACTTGAACGAAGTCTAACCAAATTATTATCAGAAGACAAATGGTTTCAATTCAAAATAATAAAAGTTCAACGTTAAAAAATCCGCTTTACATAGTGAGTTGCTTAAAATGACCTAAACCTTGAATATATTGATCACATAATATACATGTACTCTTTTGTAGAAATCCTCAGATTTGGATAAATTAATTTTAATTTAACTTATTTGTATTACGCGGCACAGGGACAAACTATTTATTTATTAACAACCATAGAGTAAAGTAATACACTGGATATAGAGAGCCAACTTGCTGGATTTTAATGTCACCTAGTTTATAATGCAAACTTATCGCCATCTCGAGGCATTCCACCCGAACTTCTGCTACAAATTAATCACCTATATCTATATATATATCTATAAGTACATTGCGCCTTTACTTCGATGTACTGTCTGTATGGCTAAGAATATATAATATTAACAAAAAAAACAAAACAAACATGTCGAAGAAGTAGATACGATTCTCTCCCGTTTTTCGTCATTTTACTTATAAAAAATATTTCATAACATTTTACGTTTATATACTCTAAAGAAGAAGAAATCATACCGCGATGTAGGAATTACCAACAGTGCCATCTATTGATTAATATGCAAATTACAGCGCGCTTTTTTAATAAGTTCAGGTGGAACTGCAATAGAGGCGCTGTTAAAAATCACAAAGTGAGGATGTAAGGAAGTTTCCAGCCCCTGTTAACAACTTAACAAGAATCTTTTTGACAAGAGACCCAGTGTTGCCAAAAAGTCAAGACCTTATGTCGCCCAATTTTCAAAGCTGGAGTAGCCTAAGTAGCCCAATTTGAAATGAGGTAGCCTAAAGTAGCCCAAACCCAAAACTAAAATAAAACCACTTTTTAGCTATTTATTTATGTATTTATATTATAGCTTCCTGTACATACAATAAAATCAGTACTTCACACATAAACCTACAAGTCTGAAGTTATTTAAAGAAAATAAAAGTATCAAAACGTAATTTGAATGCTTTTGATCATGAAAACCTAACGTGGAGATTTTTCTAATAAAAAAAAAATAAAGGAAAGAAAAACTTCGACACAGGCGGGAATCGAACCCGCGACCTCGGGCATACGCCCCCGTCGCTCTGCCAATTGAGCTACCGTGTCAATGACTGCCAGTGTGTGTTCCCGCCTGTGTCGAAGTTTTTCTTTCCTTTATTTATTAGTAGTATCAAAACGTGTTTATTATTATGATTTATTATAAAAACACAATAATGCTTAACAGCTATGGCCAACACGCAAGTAAGTGTACTGTGTTTTAAGGTTAAAGAAAGAAAAGATCTTAAAATTGGCGTGTCCATATACTTATTAGCCAGACTCTAAAACATTATTCTGCTTGATCTCCTGCGAACAATTTCTGTTCTTGCCCTGGTTTGCTAAAACTCCTAAAACGCCTTACACACGATCGGTTTCCGACCATGTGTCCTTGGTCGGAACAACCAATCTTTGTATTTGTTCTACACGGTCGGTGGTTAGAATCAACTTGAGCAGTTCAATCGGATGAGATGCTATTCCGATTAAGGCCGTTGAAATCAACTAAGTATTGGTATGAACAACAGACTTCCCGGCTTTAGGGGTTTACCATCTTTTTATCTTGATCGTCGTATATATTTTTATGTAGATTTTTTGTGCTTATTTGTGTTGTAATTCGATTATAAATTAAAGTAAATTTAATCTTTTTCGAGTAGCCTAAAAGGCGACCAGTCGCCTTTACGATTTTTTCGTCGCCGTTTTCCAATCTGAGTAGCCTAAATGGCGAAAAATCGCCTTCGTTGGCAACACTGAAGAGACCAGATAGTTTGACGTTTGACTTGGGAAACTACTTGGATTGTATAAGAACTTTTGAAGTTAGCTGTGCTGTGCTAACGGTCAACCAAAGGTTTTAAGATAAATTTCATTGTATACACCAAAATATATTTATTGCTAATAATTTTATATTATATATATATTAATTTTACTCACCTACTGCCAGCGCTGCTTCATAGACCTTTGAAATTGTGCTATTTGGACATATCATACCCTTTATTATCTACAATAAATGGCATCCAAGTGAAATGACAAAAGTGTTTGCCCTATTTGAAAAGCCTTTAGGGAGAACTTCAAATGCACTTTGAGTTAGTTAATGTAATACGTGGATAGTTTAATGTAAACATAGCATAATGACAAAATAAACAAAAATTAGAAGATACAGATCCACAATCTTTTCTTGGCCGGCGGCGACACTGGTACTACTGTCGCCATTTTGAAATTTCGGCCTGTCATTGTCACTTAGTTCTTAGCTAAATAAAAATTATAGGGTGACCTACGTATATAATCAATTATCACTTTCATTAATATTTTTTGAAGTGGAAACTTTTTTTTGAAGATAAATATTTTTATCATGTATCTTTGCTTATTAATAAACGCTTTTGTTTCCAGTATTTGATATAAAAATTTAATAAAATTATTACTTATTTTATTTTGTTAAATTTATCTAAGCAGGCTAACTACTAATAGCGGTGCGGGTTACGGGAAGTGGGGAAAAGCTCCCGAATAAGATTTCACTTCGTATACACTGATGCGTGGGTTCTAATTCTAATGCGGGGATGTACCAATGTGTAATTTCTTAAGTCATAACTGTCTGACATATATATAAAAATATAAGGCTGTTAACAGCGATAGAAAAGTGCCCATAAATTCACTGACCCAGCAAAATGAATGACCCAACCGATATCTAATGTTTAGAATAATTTTTTCTGTGCCACCTTTTTAGAGGATCTATGTGTGAATATGAAATGTAAAAGACAGTACACGACAAGGTAAGCCTCTGATTTACAGGATAAAAAAAATGATTTTATGTTATTATACTTTTTAAACTCTAAGTGTCACAAACAACAAATCCTTGAGTATAAAATAATGAAACAGTTTGCAGAGAAGTACAATTGGCAGTGTTATCGCTAAAAGCGATCTCTCCCAGACAACATTTGGGAGGTAAGATCAGCAAATTTAGGATACACAGTCATTCGGGTAGACATACCAGACAAGGGCAAAAATAAATAAATAGTATTAGCTTACATTAAAACGAACTGGTTTACTAGCAATAATAGTTATTATTACATACATACATACATATACTCACGACTGTGAATCCCTAAAAGGTGTAGCCAGAGCTAAGAAATTAGAAACTCCTCAGCCACTTTTGGAAAGCTGAGAGGGTAAAGATGGTAAAATAAAGGTTGTTGGTGATGGGTCTCCAACCGCATCGCCCAAAAGTCTCTTAAAAGCCCCAATACCGTTAGTCGCCTATTACGTACACCCACCGACAAAAGGGGTAGTGCTATGCTAAGCCAACACTACACAGCACCTAGTTATTAATTGAATGAATATTATATAAATTGTTTTATCAAATCCAAATGTTGCCGTGTAGTGTCGGCTTAGAATAGCACTACCCCATTTCTACCCGTGGGTGATCCTAAGAGGCGACTAAGGGTATAGGGGCTTTTTAAGTGATATTTGGGCGATGTGGTTGGAGACCCATCACAAAAAACGTTTATTATTATCATCTTTTCAACAATCAACTTCCAAAAGTGGCTGAGGAATTTATCATTCCAAAGCTCTGGCTACCCCGTTAAGGGATTAATAGCCGTGAGTATATGTATGTATGTATGTTTTATTAAGACATTTCAAAACATAAATAAATTAGCCTGTATGATGTAAAATTATTTCCCTTATAATGGTAAAATTTTATTTACTGGCAATACTAATTTCGATGACAGCGACGCCCTTACCGGCCAAGAAATGTATGTGGATCTGTATAATGCGGCTTCAGCTTCACAGACCAATACTAGTGTCAGTCAGTGTTGTCAACGAAGGCGATTTTTCGCCATTTAGGCTACTCAGATTGGAAAACGGCGACCAAAAAATCGTAAAGGCGACTGGTCGCCTTTTAGGCTACTCGAAAAAGATTAAGTTGACTTTAATTTACAATCGAATATACGACGATCGAGATAAAAAGATGGTAAACCCCTTCACCCATATTGAACGTTTTATCTCTAAATACCTCCGAGATCATGTCGGCACTACTGTGAAAATATCACAGATGGAGTTGCGAATATTTAGTTTCGAATCTACCGATTATTCGAATCAGCATGTTAATTAGAACTATTCGAATCAGTATTTTTTATCCGCTTAACCTTTAAAAGCCTTATACACGATCACTTTCCGACCGCGGGGAAGTCTGTTGTTCATACCAATACTTGGTTGATTTCAACGGCCTTGGTCAGAATAGCATCTGCTCCGATAGAACTGCTCAAGTTGATTCTAACCACCGACCGTGTAGAACAAATATAAAGATTGGTTGTTGCGACCAAGGACACATGGTCGGTGGTCGGAAACCGATCGTGTGTAAGGCGTTTTAGGAGTTTTAACAAATCAGGGCAAGAACAGAAATTGGTCGCAGGAGATCAAGCAGAATAATGTTTAAGATTCTGGCTAATAAGTATATGGACACGCCAATATTAAAATCTTTTCTTTCCTTAACTTTAAAATACAGTACACTAACAATAAACACGTTTTGATACTACTAATAAATAAAGGAAAGAAAAACTTCGACACAGGCGGGAATCGAACCCGCGACCTCGAGTATACAATCCCGTCGCTCTGCCAATTGAGCTACCATGTCAATGGCTGCCAGCGCGAAATTCTTCTATCCTTTGTTTCTTTTACACTTTAAAGTAAGGTTTGCAAAAATTAAAAAAAAATAAAAATTAAAAATATCTGAGGTAGGGAACGCAAGTTCAAGTTTTTCTTTCCTTCCATGAGGTTTTCATTAACAAAAACATTCAAATTACGTTTTGATACTTTTATTTTCTTTAAATAACTTCAGACTCTAGTTTAAACGACTTGTAGGTTTAAGTGTGAAGTACTGATTTTATTGTATTATTATATATATTTTTTTGTTTTCACTTTCTCGGATTTTACTCCGGATTTTTTTTTAAAGATATTGACGGGCTGCCAAGCCAAGCCAATTTCTTTTCATCTAGGTGTTCTGAATTACATTGTAGTGAGTATTTGTCTGTGGTGATGGATTTGGGGGTGTGATCGGAACAAATGGTTGTATAGCTCTTGTAGGTTGTTGAAGATTTTGGTTTGTGACTGGGTGGTTCAGTTCATAGCTGCTTTGGAAGAATTTCCGTACAATTCTGCAAGTGTTGAGGATAGCCGCTTTCTGTATAATGACATATGTGCTGGGATTTAAGTCAAGTGTACTGAGTGATTGGTGCAACTGTTTTGGAATAACACCCGTTGAGGAGATTACAATGGGTACTATTGTGACCCGTTGTAAGTGCCACATTCGCATGATCTCTATTTTTAGGTCGACATATTTGGAAATTTTCTCAGCTAATGTTGTCTGGAGGTTATGGGTGTTCGGTACAGCAATATCGATGAGGAAGGCAGTTTTTGTGATTTTATCTACAAATGTGATGTCCGGTCGGTTATGGTGAACGGTTCTATCTGTAATTATAGCTCGGTCGTAATAGAGTTTGTAGTTGGCTGTGTCAATGACTGTTTTTGGTTGGTGTTTGTAATATGGCTGTGTAGGTTCGGTTGTGAGATTATATTTGTGAATTAGCTTTTGGTGAATAATATTGGCTATTTGATCATGTCTATGTTTGTATTCGGTGTTGGATATGGCTTTGCAGGCACTCGTGATATGCTGGATGGTTTCGGAAGCACTTCTACACTTTCTGCATAAGTCATCGGACATATTCGGCACCTTCATTATATGCTTCTGGTAGTTGCGGGTCTCGATGACTTGATCCTGGATGGCTACCAAGAATCCCTCGGTTTCTGGGAATAGAGCACCGTGTCTGAGCCACGCGTTCGACGCAACCTTGTCGACGTTGGGTTGGCACAGATCTTGCTGGTGTCGTCCGTGGAGGGGTTTTTGGGACCAATCTGATATTTTCTGGGATTTTGCTGTTATGGCTTCGTTTTTCTGCTGGTTTCTGTCTGATAAGTTGAGTGGGGTCAGTCGCTTGTCTGTTTCAATTATTGCTTTATGAAGATCGGATGTTTCTGCTTTTTCTTGAAAGTACGTTCTAAGGTTAGTTATCTGTGAGTTGTGAAGGTTTGTGATGTCGATTAGTCCGCGTCCTCCATCTGCGCGGGGAAGCGTCTGTCGTTGGAAGCAGGCTCGGGTATTATTATTATTATTATTCGAGATAATACACTAGCAGCAATATTTTGCTGATGCGTGTATATCACTGCACTTGTTTTAAATATTTGTCAAGTCTGTTTTTAAAAGAGTTCACTGAGGGAGCACTGATCACTGTCTCTGGTAGTTTGTTCCACACGTCCACAACACGGTTTGGCAAAAAATTGAGTCTCGGATTGCTTGTACACGAGGAGTGTAATAGTTTTAGAGAATGTCCTCTCAAGTTCCTATTTTTGTTCATTACAAACATATCTTTTAGTCCTGGTACATTGTAGTAGCCCGTCAATATCTTATATGTCTCAATAAGGTCTCCTCGTTTCCTCCGTTCATGCACAGCACATGATGATCACTTTTCCCAATGTTTGGCATATGTTCTAAATTTGTGCATAAGTTTTCATCATTGCAGAGCACTAAATCCAAAAGTGATTCTTGTTCATTTCTTTTCCTTGTGTATGTACAGGAAGTTATTATATAATACATAAGTAAATAGTTAAAAAAGTGGTTTAGTAGTTTAGGCTACTACTTTAGGCTACCTCATTTCAAATTGGGCTACTTAGGCTACTCAAGCTTTGAAAATTGGGCGACATAAGGTCTTGACTTGTTGGCAACACTGGTGTCAGTGTCAATTGTCAAACGCCACAGACAAGCAAACAGAACAGAAGAAAGATCGGAAAGCTAAAACAAATGCTGTGCCGCGAGACAAATAAAAAACTGCATAAATTCTAATAAACAGCAAGTTCAACTCAGAATCCAAGCCAGAATTAGACGCATCATTTTTAATCCGCAAGTCTAAGCAAGAGAAACTCACATACAAATCTATATTGAAAGGGCTAAGGCCCTACTTTATAATGTCTCTAAAAACCCAATTTTCCCTTTCATGGGATTCGTACAAGTCAAGCATTTGTAACGGGCTTAGTGCATTACAGCAGGTATGTAGTTACAGTTAAATATTAATGTGCAAACGCACTTATTATATGAGAATAATCTTTATTTTAATTTGTGCTGTTTGTTTCCAGAATGGGGAGTTCGTTGACATGACTCTTGCTGCCGATGGGTACATAGTCAAAGTACATCAAATGATTATCGCATTAGCTAGCCCTTATCTTAAGGAGATGATAAACTCGGCTCCATGTCAGCATCCAGTTATTTTTCTCAATGTAAGTTTAGTTCATTTTAACATTAAAAAATGTCTTCTATTTGCTGAAAATTCACTGTACTTAAGAAGTTTTATATATCAATATATTTCTTTTGACTTTCACATTTAATTTAGACAATGAAAGGCATAGGCACCCTGATTACAAATATTTTGCGACTGATGATTGTGTTGCAAGTTGCACAATTGTCGCTGCAAATGACACTTGACAGCAACAATATTGCAACTTGGGACACAATTGCGTTTGCTAAGGATAAATAATAAGCCCCTTGGGTGGTAAGTGATGGAAAGAAAAAGGAATTTATTTAGGTTTTCGCTGTGTTTTTTGGCCTTTTTGATTGAAGATTAAGGGATTTTCTATCATTACTAAGGATCAAAATTAATTTATAGCCCTTCGATACCATAACATAAATTAAAATACAAATATTTATTACTTCTTGATTAAAAATCTTAGTATTGCAGTAATGGTGCTACCCTATTGCCTTCAGTAGGCTAGGTTGAAGTTGTACATCCAGAGCCAAGAGAAGCCGAGTGGAGTGAGACAGCCTTGGCTTTGTGTAAATATTAACATAGATGCTGCTGCTCAAAGATGTAGAATGATCAAAGATGTCATGAGATACCTATATCATATGTAGAATGAGGCTAGGCCACCATTGCTCTTTAATATTTCTTGATATAATCAAAATTTAAGATAATTTGTTATGTGAATGTGAACTTTAGAAAGGAACTTGAGATTGTTAACATTTTAACTGTTCACAATCAATGACTTCATTTTATGATATTCTTGTGAAAGAAATCTATAGAGCCAATGTGGAAAGAAATGTTAGTAGAGGACAATCTCGAAGGACACATTTGAACCATATTTGATATTGATACTCTATTGAGAGTGTACTCAAAAAAGCAGGCATACAAAGTTTGAAGAATAAATAATAATAATTTATTTATCCATATGGGCAACAATGGATCAATTTGTGTAAGTAACACTTAGGAGCTTTCTCACAGCCCATACATGTCCCCACTGAGGGGCTTGGGCCTACCCTATATAGGGTAATTTAGCCATAGTCCACCATGCAATATCCTTCCAAACTGGGTTAAATCTTACAAATTAAATTTGTAAGGTTACCCCGGGGATCAAGCCCGAGACCTCCATACTTGAAACCAAGCACTTAACCGCGAGACCATGTACGCAGTCAGTCAGTCTTAAGAGCTTAATTAGTATTAAAAATTAAATTTAAATTAACAATTAAATTATATTAAAAACTACAATAAATTAAAAAATTAAATAATATTAACAATTAAATTATTTACAAAAGGTGGACTGGTCCAAAGTTTTAAATGAACCCGACGTAAATGATGCTACAAATCTTTTCCCAAATGCAATAACTGATACTATTGACAGACACAAAAAAATAAAAAAAGTGAGCCGATCTCGACATATCTTAGAACCATGGATGACTCCTGGACTTTTAAGATGCGCAAAACATAAGGATCACCTCCACCTTCTGTCCAAATTGCATCCCGATGACTCAATCCTGGCAACTTCTTTCAGGAGGTACAGAAATTTTTACATAAGTATGCTTCGACAAATAAAACTAGACTATGAGGAAAGGGAATTGGCTGACAAATCTAAAAACCCTCGGAAGCTTTGGGAATCAATCAAAAAGATCTGTCACTTAAAAAGGAAGAACGTTAACGTAGCAACCAAACTAATTGTCCCTAAAAAAAGTAATGAAAAACCATTGAACGATTGTAATTCATTCTTTGCCACTATTGGGTCAAAACTTGCTAATAATTCGCTGTTGAATAATAATACCACTGAGGCCCAACTAGTTAAACAAGTAAAATCACATAACAGCCCCTCTTCCTCTCTTTTTTTATCTCCAACGGACGAGCACGAAGTCTTGTCTATGATTTCTAACCTTGAAAATGATAGCGCCCCAGGTAAAGATGACATAAGTGGTTTGTTAATTAAAGAAATCAAATTTGAAATAATAAAACCCCTCACACACGTTTTTAATCTCAACCTCGTAACAGGTCGCTTCCCCAATCTATGGAAAACCGCAGTCGTGTGCCCGATCCATAAAGCCGGCTCAAAGCGGGATCCCTCTAACTATAGACCGATTTCTTTACTATGCATCTTATCAAAACTATTAGAAAAAATTGTGAACAAAAGACTGTAAATTATCTAGAGTCTAACAATCTTCTTGCCCCCAACCAATTCGGTTTCAGACGCAACAAATCCACAATAGATGCCACAAAAATGTTGACCAGCACCATAATTAGGGCTCTGGACTCTGGGGCAAAATGCATAGTGGTGTTCTTGGACCTTTCCAAGGCTTTTGACTCCATTTCAATTTTAATTCTGCTGAGGAAACTCGAGACCCTAGGAGTGCGCGGTGTAGCCCTGGGCTGGTTCAAAAGCTACTTGGAGAACCGTAGTCAACTCACAAAGGTTGGGTCACACGAAAGTGACCTTGCGAAAGTCAGCTATGGAGTTCCGCAAGGCAGCATCCTGGGTCCTACTCTCTTCTTGGCTTACCTTAACGACCTACTTACTGCTGACTTAGGAGCCTCCAGGACAATTTGCTACGCAGATGACACGGCTCTAGTATACCAAGGAACTACGTGGGACACGGTGAAAGCAGCGGCAGAAGCAAGTTTACCCTCCGTTCAGCGGTGGCTGAATGACAACCTTCTCACTCTAAACACAGAAAAAAGCTTATTTCTGTGTTTTTATAAGACCAGCTCCTCAAAACCCCCGTCTCTTGACATCTTAAAAATGCACAAGTGTGGTGCGATTCCTGAAGCCCCCCCAATGGGGAACTGCAATGTCATAAAAAGGTCTCCCCACGCCAAGTACCTGGGTCTGATACTCGACGAGCGACTTAGTTACGAAATGCATGTACTCAACCTGTCGAAGAGAATACGTAGACTTATAGGGGTCATGTCACTTCTCAGAGGCGCTGCAGATTTTAAGGTTCTGCGTACAGTGTACTTCGCTTTGTGCCAATCCCTTCTCACATATTGTATTGAAATATGGGGAGGGGCAGCAAAAACATTTTGATAGGACTAGAAAGATCCCAGCGCGCTGTACTTAAAGTCATGCTGAAAAAACCCTTTTGTTACCCCACGGACCTTCTATATAAAGAGGCATCAGTCCTCAGAGTGAGGCAGTTGTATATTCAGCAGGTTTGCATCTCAATGCATAATTCTGTTCTGTCATCTGCTGAACTGAACCTCCTTAGGTCTTCCCGGGTCTACCAGATAGTGGTTCCCGCGGTAAAGACTTCTTTTGCTAGACATAACGGCTTGTCGGCTTTCATAACGGTTTACAATAAAATGGCACAAAAAGGCATTATTAACAAAAACGACTCCACCTACCAAGTTAAATTAAACCTGTTTAGGTGGCTGCTCGACGCAAATTACGATGACACAGAAAGCATTCTACATTCCTGCATATAATAATTTATTTGTATAATATATTCTTCTTCTTATTATTATTATTTTATTTTATTTTCTTAATTTTATTATTTAATTAGTTTTCCTACATTACTAACCCAATATCCCTCCATGTAAATATTTTTCCTTTCCTTTAAACTTAAATTTTCTTAAAAATATATTTTGTGTAATTCAAATTCAATTGTGTATATTTCAACTAATAACAATACTGTCAACTGGTTTCCCAAAATACAGGCTTGACTAGTTTGGGAACCCCTGTTCAAATCTGTACTGTAAATGTGCCTTATCAAATAAACATTTTTATTTTATTTTATTACTAGCGACCCGCCCCGGCTTCGCACGGGTGCAATGCAAAATATACCTACTACAGAATGTCCTTATACACAACGTTCACAGCTTTTTTGTCATTAGCCAATACAAACATGTTTTGCTTAGACGTTACTCTTGACAGCGCGACATATAATTGGCCATGTGAAAAACATTCAACACTCAAGTCTCATCCTGCTATTAGACGCGCTATTTATAGGCACGCGCCGCCCGGCGCAAAAAACTACGACCCTGCATTTTAAATTTGTAATATCTTCGGTAATATTCACTTAAATTACATGCTGTAAAAAGCATATTGATCTATAATAAATGCACAATTTATTGAAGGTACTTAATTGGATAAGGATTAATGCTGTATTGTTTAAAATCACTTCGTAAATAACCATTTTTTAGTAAAGATTAAAAATGGTTATGCTGAGTTATCCCTAAGAGATAGACATATACCATCGCGGACTTTTTTGTTGAACTTTTTAAGGTGAACAATACTGTAGTACATTATTTTGGTCTATCTCGTAGGGTTCAGCCAGCGTTTGCAATATAAGCGCAAAAAACGTGCTTATTTACGACATCACATTAGAAACCTTTAAATTTATCAGTGTTTCTCTACTATAATATGCATTTATTATACATACAAACCTTCCTTAAGAATCAATCTATCTATTAAGAAAAACCGGATCAAAATCCGTTGCGTAGTTTTAAAGATCTAAGCATACATACGGACATACAGCGAAAGCGACTTTGTTTTATACTATGTATTGATTTAAATCAAATTAAAAAAAAAACCTAATTAAAACCAAATCAAAAATTTTACCAAACATAAATTTAGTTTCCAACAATTTGCCTCTCATTCCCCCAAACCTAATAAAAGATCATGTATGTAAACATTGATGGATGTGAATGAAGCTCATAATCTCAGGATCATACAAAGTTACAATTGATAGTCTCTGCCTACCCCAATGGGAACTAACGTCATGATGACCGATGTACTTTACTACAGTATTTTACCCTATAGTTTCTACTACAGACCCGGTAACATTAGGCATATGTGACAGAGTGTGTTATGAGTTTCTATGAGTTATGTATTCCTATCTATAAAAATGTAACATACTTGCTCTTAGATGATAAAAGAGTCACATTTTTGGAAAATGGAGTTATGTATGATGAAATTATCAGAAAGCACCACCTTATTGGTGAAACAAAGAAATTCATAAAGTTAGGTTTTAAATCACCAGATGTTGCCAGTTCGCCTGTGTACTTTTGGCGCCATTATGATCAGTTTGAAAATGTTTTATGGCTTTACTGTAAATTTGCCAATAGTACAAACTATGCCTGTGTTTCATCGAAGAAATATTGTTTTTTGATTTTTCTTAATGCTAAATTAAATATTACTTGTTTCAGAACATTGACCACCAGACCCTTTCTAAAATATTGGAATACATATATACAGGTGAAGTTCTTGTTAGCAATGAAAACCTTCAAGCTTTCATGCAAGCAGCAAAGGCTTTACATATCAAAGGACTTGATATGGTAGGTTTTATAGGATGAATTTGAAAGTTTCTCACCATATTTTGATATGTAAAATTTTCACTTATGTTTTTTTTTATTTTTTTAGCATAATTTTGAAGACACTTCTCTACAACAATCAGGCGATGATCATTATGAAGAGGCAAAGGTTTGTAATTACAAAGATGATGTTTATGTTATTATCGTAATGTAGCTGCATTATTTATTTATTTATTATTAAATCTAAATAATTTTTTTTTGGTAATCTATAATTTTATATTTTATTTATTTCTTAATATGACTATCAAGTTTAAGATAGCTTTCCTAGCTTTGTTTGTATAGGTAGTAAAATGCTGTTAGTGGTTATTTTTTATATTCTGGGGAATTGTGTTTATGAGACTAAAACCAATCCAAATCTTTGTAGCTGTTTCCACATACAAAAAAGCAGACACATGCATACACAAGCTTTATATTCGAAATATTTGTATGAATATCTGTCAAAGATTAGTATAGACATATTAATTTAATTTTTATATTTAATTGCAGCCTTTTTTCAACCCATCAGTTCATATACCCTTGGCTACTAATGTTTCTGTAAAAAAAACATTGGACCGGAAAAAAAGGTGAGTAGCTTATTTTTTTTTGTTTGTTTATTGTCTTGGCTAAATAATTGCTGCATTGCATAAGCCTACCTTTGTACATAGTGAAATAAACTTGGTGCGTGTTGGGACACAATAAAATAAGTGCTTCTACATTTTACCTTATTTCACTCGTCTACATAATGTATTATTTTATCCAGTTATCCAAAATAAAAGTATGTGCTCTGAAAAACAGATTAAATACTTGTCACGTGATCTACACCAATATTACAAAGAGGAAAACATTGTTTGTTTGATTGTAATGAATAGGCTCAAAAACTACTGGACCAATTTTGAAAATTCTTTCACCATTCGAAAGCTTCATTATCCACTCGTAAGCACGAGAAAAGTTACTTGTTTGTACGCTGTGTAAATAATAAAAGTAGTGAGGATAATATTAAAAACATACTTTTCTCATCTTATGACAGAGCATGACATTTAGCAGGTCGGCTAAATATAGCAATTTGATGCCATCCATTAAGTGAATGTCAATGAATGTTTGACAGTATGAAGTCTGTTGGGTCAGCTGGTCTATAATATAATAGAAGACATGTAAGGTTTTTTTAAATAATAATAATAAAAAAGTGAATAGTCAGGCGTTAATAAGATCCGAGCCATTAACTCCTGGGTCATACCTGTACTGATGTACACATTTGGTGTGCTCAGATGGAGTCAGTCCGAACTAGATGCTCTGGACAGACGAGTCCGCGCGACGATGACCTCTCATCGAATGCATCATCCGAGATCGTCGGTTATGAGGTTGTATATTCCGCGGAAGTGTGGTGGTCGAGGCCTCTTGAGTGCCAAAACCATGCACAACCGCGAGGTATGCAACCTCAGAAACTATTTTTTGACGATGACGGATGATAGTATTCGGGGAGAGGTGGTCGCTAGTGATAAAGGACTGACTCCCTTATCGTTGGCCTCACAGGATTGGCGAACCCCGGAGGTACTTAGCACATCTGATCGGGAGTCCGTATGGAAAGAGAATCAGCTGCACGGGAGGTTTTACAAGGTACATCACGAACCTTTCGTGGACCGTAAAGCCTCCCTGCATTGGCTGCGTTTCGGGGACCTCTTTGGGGTAACTGAAGGTTTTGTCTGTGCAATACAGGACCAGGTTATCAAGACGCGGAACTATCGGAAATACATCCTAAAGGACGGGACCACAGACGTTTGTCGTGCATGTCGCCGTCCCGGAGAGTCCCTTAGGCATGTTATTTCCGGTTGTTCGGCTCTTGCTAACACTGAGTACTTGCACAGACACATCCAAGCAGCCAAAATCCTACATCAGGAGCTCGCTATGAAATACGGACTCTTGCAACAGAGGCTGCCGTATTACAAGTATCTGCCGGAGCCAATCCTAGAAAACGACCGAGCCAAAATCTATTGGGACCAATCCGTTATCACGGACAGGAATATTCTAGCGAATAAGCCTGACATAGTGGTATGGGATCGGTCGTTGTCGAGGGTATTTCTAGTGGATGTCACTATCCCTCATGACGAGGGTCTCGTGAAAGCCGAAACCGAGAAGCGTCGGAAGTATCTCGATCTGGTTCACGAGATCACCGACATGTGGGGTGTGGTGTGACTTCGACAGAAATAATCCCAATTGTTTTGTCCGCGAACGGGTTAATTCCAACCAGCCTCGCGACCAACTTGAGGCGGTTGGATTTCTGTGGCGTGTCGGTTCCAGCACAAATGCAGAAAGCGGTGCTGCTCGATACGGCTCGGATCGTCCGTCGGTTCTTGAACCTGACTCCCTGACCCCGACCGACTGTGCTTTTGTCGGGGAGTACCACCTCTCCCATTTATTTTTTTAATTTCTTTTTCGGCCATGGTAGAGGTGAGAGTCAAAAAGACATAAGAAATTAAAAAATCCATATATGGACATATTTTACACAGACTAAGTTAGCCCCAACCTAAGTTATGGGATACTAACTCAACGATATATTTTATATTATATAATACACATATAAATTACATCCAAGAGTAAGAAACAATCATTTATGCTCATCACATAAATGTTGCCCTCAGCGGGGATCAAACCCGCGCCCTCCGGACCGAGAAGGTAGTCACCTATCCACTCGACCACGGACGTCGAAGTATTATAACTTAGATCGTGCGTGTACCATAATCCAGGATAAAAGTTGGTGCTCTGAAGAAATTATTAAAATATTGTCACGTGCTACACAGTAGAAGGGATATAAGGCTTTGATATGTTTTGTGAGAATCAATGTGTTTTTCAGTTCCTTGGCATCAAACAACGATTACTCTGACAATGGCGATACAAGAATGGATGACGACGACAGGGATTCTGGCAGCAATTTGAATGAGGATGGTAAATAAACTCTTTTGAATACTTATTTATTCTGAAATAGATATAAAAGTTAAAGGTTCTCTAAATCTCTACCTGTGTCAATCTGATCACTTCACCCCTTGTTTTTTTTTTGTGGAGGTCTAGTAACAGTGAGGGAAAATTTTGGGACTAACCTCACATGTTAAGTTATATTTAGTCACGTGAATGAGTATTGATACAGTCACAAGCAAATAGTGGTTAGTCTGAATACCAGTGGACCAAAAAAATCCACGTGATGTTCAGAAATTTAACTTAGCCATCACCTTAAGGGTGAGAACCTGCCACTGTAACTGTCACCTGCTATTCAGACTATCCGGTTTGCTGGGGTTGTGCATCACGTGATAGGGGGCAGACCTACCGCCATTTTGTACAAATACACTGTTACATTACTATTTTGAACTCAATTCATCCATGTTGGTTTTCTCATTATATTTATCAAAGAGAGAAGTTATTGAAAGGACACATTAGTGAGGGCTTGACTCAATATTTGAACTCACTCAGAAGCGGTGATATCCCCGCTGAGCAATCAAAGTTGTACTGTCTGTATGTTTTCACATATACTTATAAACACGATGTTTTAATGAAAAGTTCACAGAAAAAGTTTTGTTACTTTTACAATTTAAATAAAATATTGTTATTTATTTTGTAAAGTTTCTTTATGAATTCTTTGACATCAGGTGGTGCTCCAGCGAATCTACAGTTCACAGTATCTAACCGCGGCGCCCTACAAGTGATTCTAAACAGATACCTATACAACCTTCACTCTTCGGCTCACAAAAGTGGAATGCGAAGATGGCGGTGCGTCGATTATCGGAACCTCAAATGCCAGGCTTATGTTTTGACTCAGGGGAATTATGTGACGAATAGGTATGTTTAATTGGTATAAATAAAAGTTTAAGGTATTCCGCAAATGCAGGATGTCCATTACATTTATAATTTAGGTTTGTAAAAGGATTCATTCCATTTTTTCCGCTTTGTCAATACTACGTTTCTTTGCAGATGCATACCCCACAACCACCCATTCCACGACAAAAGGATACTGCGAAAGATAGAAACGAAATCAGTATATTCGGCTATTGAAGAAGTGAACGGCTCTAAGGCGAAGGAATTGGTAAAAGACAAAGATAAGCAAGGAGAGGACTCTCACATGGAAGATGACTTTGAATTCGATACCAGTGTCAATAATCAGAATTCGAATAAGTGAAATTAATTAGTTGTAACTTAAAGTAATATTTGGAGTATCTGTGTTAAGAAATGTTAGTGTGTATATGATAGCAAATGGAACCCTTAAATCTCACGTGACTTCGAAATGGTTGTTATATTGGTTGTAAGATATTGATAACAAGAGTTTAATAGTGATTCTGCAAACGACTTTTCGATTTAGTATCTGAGTTTAAAATAGATGCTTTAAAATACACCAAATTGTTTTCCCAGCCTGTTATACCGAACAATGTCCACAAGGCATATAGTGCCTTTTAGAGATTTCTAATTAAATAATTATTCCTAGGATAGTTTTCACTGAAAATAGACTCACAAAGTATTATATTTGCAAACATATACCATATATTAAAACTATTAAATACTTATTATCATAATTTGAATGTTTTTGTTCATGAAAACCTCATGTGGGGATTATTACTAATTAAAAGTATTACTTCCTAAAAGTGTAAAAGAAATAAAGGATAGAAGAATTTCGCACTGACAGCCAATAGACACGGTAGCTCAGTTGGCCCGAGGTCGCGGGTTCGATTCCCGCCTGTGTCGAAATTTTTCTTTCCTTTATTTATTACTTATTATTATTTTTCCGGTATAGTTGTTACTTTTATATAATATATATTTGATATATTGTTCAACAATTGAAATCTATACATAGATTATAGTTCAGCTGTAAACTCATCAATTTGTGTAACATAGCAATAAATAAGCATAGGGTCAATAGTTATAGTTCTATAAACTGGAATTGAGAAATTGTTTTGTTTGTTCCGATATCATGTACATTGTAAGAATGGTTAAGAATGTAGTGTTCCCTGTATATAGTATGTTTTGATTTATAAGAGATAAGATCATTCTTGCATTAAATTTAAGTGTTGAAGTACGATGTTTTGTTTTATCTTTAACAGTGTTACCAAAGTATTGAAGAAATTTATCTATCTGCTATAATTTATATAGCTGGATTGTATAGTGGTTTTGTTTACAATTAGTTATAGCTGCTTTCATATATTATAAACTATTTTTTTTACAATAAGACTTAAATAATGACGACAATGTAATTTTGCTAACCATATGCGTGCCAAAATTATGACGGATCATTGTGCTAAGTTATCTTGCCACATGGGGTTATGTTAGTGAAATGTATACAAAGACATGTATGTGCCTATAGTTGTTATGATTATCATTAGGACAAAATACATTAACGACATGATAGTCCAATGGGTAGAACACCCGCCCGTAAACATACAGGCGTGAGTTCAAATCCCAAATCAAAATTTGTCTTTTCTAAAGTCGTATGTGTGGTTAATTTATCATGGTTGTTAACGGTGAGGGAAAACCAAGGATACTCTACACTATGGATGGGCCCTGTGGTACTATATCTAAATAAAGTTATGCAAATAATAATCAAAACGCAACAGAAATATGCTATATGCCGTTTTCTTTCTAACGTTTACTTCTTGTTGTTGTTTATGGCAAAATTTCGTCAAGAAGTTACGATTATGATAGCGCGTACATAGATCGGCTATCTACAGATCCACAATCTTTTCTTGGCCGGTAAGGGCTGTCGCTGTCATCGTTATTAGTATTGCTAGTAAATAAAAAATAACCATTATAAGGGAAATAACTTTACATCATACAGGCTAATTTATTTATGTATTGAAATGTCTTAATAAAACTATTTATATAATATTCATTTAATTAATAACTAGTTGCTGTGTAGTGTCGGCTTAAAATAGCACTACCCCATTTCTGCCGGTGGGTGTACGTAAGAGGCGACTAACGGTATTGGGGCTTTTAAGAGATTTTGGGCGAAGCGGTTGGAGACCCATTACCAATAACCTTTATTTTACCATCTTTACTATTCTACTATATATACTTATTCGCATTTAAGTACTTACGTACCATGAAAATTATCCTAATTAAGCATGTAGTTTTTAGATTATAAGTATACTGTTAAAACTGTGTATTGTATTCACTGTCAGGAAGAGCGCCCTCCCCTGAGAGACAGGCCTTGCCTAGTTCAGGGGTGGACTAATCATTCTACCCCAGATCTATACACACATTTATATTTTTCTACATGTACAATAGTTTTTAAGATTTTCTTGTAATAAAGATTTTTATTATTATTCGGAATACCTTTAGTTCCTCGCCTCTCCCATGGCCGAAACAGAAAATTAAAATTTTAAATGGGAGAGGCGGTACTCCCCGACAAGAGCACAGTCGGTCGGGGTCAGGGAGTCAGGTTCAAGAATCGACGGACGATCCGAGCCGTATCGAGCAGCACCGCTTTCTGCATCTGTGCTGGAACCGACACGCCACAGAAATCCAACCGCCTCAAGTTGGTCGCGAGGCTGGTTGGAATTAACCCGTTCGCGGACAAAACAATTGGGATTATTTCTGTCGAAGTCACACCCCACATGTCGGTGATCTCGTGAGCCAGATCGAGATATTTCCGACGCTTCTCGGTGTCGGCTTTCACGAGACCCTCGCACAAAGGTAGGTCTTTAGATTTTATGCGGCCAAAATTGAATTTTTAAAGTAGTTTTAAATACAAATTATAATATCTCTCTACCTTAAAAAGAGACCAGGCGATAATAAAATGGTCCTCTCGCCTTCGAAACCCGTGCGGGGTGCATGCACAGGGAGTGGGAACTTGATAGTCGCCCACTATGCACGCGCTCGCTCTCTACACTATTAAAGTGACTTATCTTTGTTCATCAATATTTTTGATTTGTAAATAGTTGATCAAGTAAACGCTATTGATTCTAATGCATCAAGTAAACACCATTATATAATAAAAAAAATGTCAACCAAGTATGGTTAAAAACTTTATTTTAATGCTTTTAAACATATTGCGATTTCCTCGAAAAATATTCCAGATTTTTTCATTCAAAAGTAATTAAGTTATATTATCGCTTCCTATCGCCGTGACATTATTATTCACTATTAAACTATTTGCTCTTGTCTTATAATTCAGATAAAAAACAGCTGCAGATAGGTACCGAAAGAGTAAAAAAGAGCAGTTGAAAAATTTCCAAAAAAAGAAGTTTTTATTTTTTTTGGTAGGTTTTTTTTGTTCATCCGCAATGAAATTAGTTACCTGCCCATTTCTCTACTGAGAATATAACATAATATTCGCTTCTCCTTACAGATTAATTAGATAGGAGGCTCAAAAGGTCTGAAATAAGCACTTTCTGATGTTTAGAGATAATTATTAAATATTTTCGGACTACGATGATCTGGAGTGACGAATTGCAGTATACGTCTACAGGATGCAACAATACATTACTATGTAACATTTCCGTTTAAAAGAAATATCTTTTACGTCTGTGATGTTGGGTTTATGACGTTTTTTTTTAATTTTTTTTTTTCATATTTATATTTATTTAATTTCAACACAAAGTTGATTTTATTATCAATTGTATCATTTAGAATAGTAATATCAATTAAAATAATTTTGGCCGCATAAATATTAAAAACCTACCTATGTGCCTCGTCAAGAGGGATAGTGACATCCACTAGAAATACCCTCGACTGCGACCGATCCCATACCACGATATCAGGCTTATTCGCTAGAATAGTCCTGTCCGTGATAACGGATCGGTCCCAATAGATTTTGGCACGGTCGTTTTCTAGGATTGGTTCCGGCAGATACTTGTAATACGGCAGCCTCTGTTGCAAGAGTCCGTATTTTAGAGCGAGCTCCTGATGCAGGATTTTGGCTGCTTGGTTGTGTCTGTGCAAGTACTCAGTGTTAGCAAGAGCCGAACAACCGGAAATAACATGCCTAAGTGACTCTCCGGGACGGCCACATGCTCGACAAACGTCTGTGGTACCGTCCTTTAGGATGTATTTCCGATAGTTCCGCGTCTTGATAACCTGGTCTTGTATTGCACAGACAAAACCTTTGGTTTCCCCAAAGAGGTCCCAGAAACGCAGCCAATGCAGGGAGGCTTTACGTTCCACGAAAGGTTCGTGAAGTACCTTGTAAAACCTCCCGTGCAGCTCCTTCTCTTTCCATACGGTTCCCGATCAGAGGTGCTAAGTACCTCCGGGGTTCGCCAATCCTGTGAGGCCAACGATAAGGGAGTCAGTCCTTTATCACTAGCGACCACCTCCCCCCGAATACTATCATCCGTCATCGTCAAAAAATAGTTTCTGAGGTTGCATACCTCGCGGTTGTGCATGGTTTTGGCACTCAAGAGGCCTCGACCACCACACTTCCGCGGGATATACAATCTCATAACCGACGACCTCGGATGATGCATTCGATGAGAGGTCATCATCGTGCGGACTCGTCTGTCCAGAGCGTCGAGTTCGGTCTGAGTCCATCTGAGCACGCCAAATGTGTACATCAGTACAGGCATGACCCAGGAGTTAATGGCTCGGATCTTATTAACGCCTGACAAGTAGCTATTAAGCACACTTTTCAGGCGTTCATAAAACTCCTCGCAAACACCCTGTTTCATGTCTGCCACCTTCACACCGATGGTTTGTGACATGCCCAGATACCGGTATGTTTCAGCCTCGGAGAGTGCCCTCAAATGATTGGTGCCGACATCGACACCATCAGAGTGCACGACATGCCCCTTCTCAACATGAATGACCGCACACTTATCGACCCCGAGCTCCATCTTGACGGATCGTCAGTAGCTCCGCCAATCTGTCAGCCGTGGGGGCGTAAAGCTTCAGGTCATCCATGTAAAGGAGATGAGGCAAGCGTGGTCCGCCTCTCCGAAACTGAAAGCCTGTCCCCGAATTCTCCAAGAGTGTACTTAGAGGATTCAGGGCCAAGCAAAACCAAACTGGACTCAGGCAATCGCCCTGGAAAATCCCTCGCCTTATATCAATTTGGTCATCCGCGTCCGTCATCCGCTGACCGTCTAAACTCAGGATCGTTCTCCAGCACCCCATACATTGCCCGAGGAAGTGTCGAACTGCACTATCAATTTTGTACAGCTCGAGGACCCTCATGAGCCATGAATGAGGTACCGAATCGAACGCCTTTCTGTAGTCTATCCAGCCAGCGGAAAAGTTCCGACGGTTGCGTTTGACCAGTTGGCCTACGACCGCATCGATGAGGAGCAGCTCCTTGCTACCGCGACTACCGCCCCTACACCCGTTCTGAGCTCCAGAGATCACATTGTTATCAACAATGTGTTGAGTAATCTTGGAGCTCAAAACGGATGTCAAGGTCTTGTAAATTGTACAAAGACAAGTAATGGGGCGGTATTGTGATGGATCCGCGGTAGCATCGCTCTTTGGAGCTAAATGAGTGACCCCAGTAGTTAAGAAGTTCGGGAGCGTCCCACTCTCGAGGGCGCTTTGGAACTGACGGGCGAGAGTAGCGTGACAGCGCGTGAACCCCTTCAACCAGTAATGGTGCAGTCCGTCCGGCCCCGGACTTTTCCAGTTCGGAGCCTTACGGATCGCAGCCACCACATCCTCCTCGGATATGTTGACGGGGTTCATGGACGCTATGGGCTCGCACGCTCCCTCGACCGCCTCGAACCATCGGCCCTCTTCGTGATCAACAGGCAGCGACCAAAGCCCACGCCAAAAGGCAACTATATCGGCTTTTTCCGGTCGCTGACCCGTCGAAACCACATCGGGACGCTCCAAAGTTCTGTAGAACTTCTTCTGGTCACTCATGAAGAGACGATTCTGTTGGTACCTCTTTACCCTTTCAGAATATCGCCTAATTCGCTTACCCCAAGCAGCGATCTTCTGCTTCAGATCATCGATGCGCTCCATCAGTCTACAGGCAAACTCCGGTGAGTTGTCAAAGACATTCTCACCAGGGAATGCCTCCCTGACGAAGCGCACCACCCTCGGCCTATTGTTGCCTGACCTGAAGCTGGTCAGTTTGCCGATGAGGACCCTGGCCCTTGTGATACGGCTTTCAATCCGCCTCATCCAGGCTGGTCTAGTTCTAGTCCTGGGACTAGTACTGCCAGCCTGGCGGGAGCCACCAGCTCTTGTTGGCGGCATCCTGACGCCGACAAATTGACAAACTGTCATTGCGGCGCCAAAGAGAATTGAATCCGTATCCCAAAGGTCCATGCTGCTCTCTAAAAATGAGGGCAGCATGTTATTGACGGCCTCAACGACATCCCGAACCTTGACGCTGAGAGGAACTCGGGGCAGCCTTGGCCTCCTTTCGAGAGGCACTTGGCGATATTCCAGGATCGTCTCCTCGAGTGCGCTCCTCACCAAATCCAAATCCAGGGAGACTGTTCCCCAATCGCTTTCCGCACCACCCACATCCGGCAGGTTAGCAATTGGCTCCCTCCGTACTTCCCGTTCAGGGACTGGAGGGAGAACCTGCAAAGGTGGCTCTTCGTCTAGCGGGGGAACAGCCTCGCGTCGCAATTGTTCAAGTTCGGTAGTGCTAAAAAGTTCTGAGCGCTGTATGTACCGAACTCGATCCGCCAGGTTTTGTTCTGTGACAGTCAAATTGGGCTCCAGCCGCAGAAATTCGCGGTACATTGCTGCCCGATAACCCGTCCGTCCAGTTCTTGAACCCGAGGCCCTAATATAGGCCCGCATGGCATTCCTATTCATTTCGACCGTCCATGCCATGCGGCGCCTTGTTCCACCAGCGGCGGGCACCGATTGCTGGGACTGAGTTGCCCCAGTCCCAACCGTTGCCAAGCCATCTGGTGGCTGAGGTGGTCGAGCAGACCGACCAGGTGGTCGGACCGGTCTGCTGCGGCTGGGGGACCGCATGCTGCCACGTCCAGCCCCAGCTCCAGACGCGCCCCAGCGATAACCCCTGGGGAGCGGCCCTATACGCTCATCATTATTTCTTAAGTCCATTATGATGAGCGAAGATTCACCCGGGTTTTCGCTCACTTGCCCCGGGGAGACCGTTATTGCTCTATTTTGCGCTGAGACCAGTTTGTAGACACGGTCAACACCTACAAACTCAAGCGCTGACTATTTGCATTGCTGGAATGGCAAGCTGGTAAACATTTCATCCTGCCATTCCAACAATGGGCGGTGGGGTCGTCACATCCCTACGCCTTTTTTATTATTATTATTATCTTTACCCCACTCAACTTTCCGAAAGTGGCTGAGGAGTTTCTAGTTCCTTAGCTCGGGCTACCCCTTCTAGGGATTTACAGCCTTGAGTATGTGTATGTATGTATGTAATAACTATTATTGTAAGTAAACAAGTTCGTTTTAATGTAAGCTAATTATATTTATTTATTTTTGCCCTTGTCTGGTATGTCTACCCGAATGACTGTGTATCCTAAATTTGATGATCTTACCTCCCAAATGTTGTCTGGAAGCTTTTAGCGATAACACTGCCAATTGTACTTTTCTGCAAGCTGTTTCATTATTTTATACTCAAGTATTTGTTCTTTGTGACACTCAAGAGTTAATAAGTGGGTAACTACTTAAAATCATTTTTTTAATCCTGTAAATTAGAGGCTTACCTTGTTGTGTACTGTCTTTTACATTTCATATTTACACATAGATCCCCTAAAAAGGTGGCACAGAAAAAATAATTCTAAACATCAGATATCGTTTGGGTCATTCATTTTGCTGGGTCAGTGAATTTATGGGCACTTTTTTATTGCTGTTACCAGCCTTGTAACATATAACATAACATATAAATGTTCTCGCCGAATACCCCCGAAGGGGTTTGGCAGAGGTACTAATACTTCTGAACATCACGTGACTTTGTCACCTGGTGTTCAGAGTACCCACGTTTTGCATGGACAGTGTACTCACGTCACGTGATAGGGGGCAGGCCTATCGCCGTTTTGTACGAATACACTGTCACACCACTAAGTACAACTCAGCCATGTGGGTTTCATCACCATGTTTTCCCTCACCGTTAAAAACCGTGATAAATCAACCACACATATGTCTTTAGAAAAGACAAATTGGTGTAGGCTCGATCCGGGATTTGAGCACTAGTCGCTTGCACGGTCCATTAGGTACAACACCGGTTATCACGTCGTATTTGCCTTGTAGTTTTATATAAATGTCAGACAGTTATGACTTAAGAAATGACACATTGGTACATCCCCGCATTAGGATTAGAACCCACGCATCAGTGTATACGAAGTGAAATCTTATTCGGGATTATTTCCCCACTTCACGTAACCCGCACCGCTATAGTCATGCGCGCACAACTTTTCGGACGGTGTTAGCCTACTTAGATAAAATTTAACAAAAGAAATAATAATTTTCATAATTTTTTATATTGAATATTGGAAATAAAAGCGTTTATTAATAAGCAAAGATACATCATAAAAATAATTGTCTTTAAGAAAAAGTTTCCACTACAAAAAATATTAATGAAAGTGATATTTTTTTATATACGTAGGTCACCCTATAATTTTTATTTAGTTAAGAACTAACTGACAATGACAGGCCGAAATTTCAAAATGGCGACAGTAGTACCAGAGTCGCCGCCGGCCAAGTTATGATTGTGGATCTGTAGTCGCCATTTGATCTGTCAACACAGACAATATATCTGTCAAGTTGTTTTTTAAACAAAAGTGTTGATTGTGTTTTTGACATTGATTAAGCAAGTTTTGGACCATAAAATTACATGGGTACTGTTAGCAGTACACATTGGGCCAGCGTGTAGAGGGCTACTTGGCGCTACATTGGTGGTGTTGGTGATTGGTCGCCAACGTTGGCCAGCTATCCGGAGCGGTGTCGGTTTTTTACCACACATCAAAGGATCTTGGCGCGTCCCGCCAACAGTGTTCACACGCTGGCGGCTTATTCAAAATTCGATGTCAACTGTCAGTGAATGCGGTAGTGCAGCGCGTGAACTTTTTATTAAAGATGGCTGCTTCGATGGCGTGGATAAGCGACGAAACATTAAAATTTACATACATACATACATATACTCACGGCTATACATCCCTTGAAGGGGTAGACAGAGCTAGGGAATTAAAAATTCCTCAGCCACTTTTGGAATTTTCGTGGGGAAAAGATGGTGAAATAAAGGTTTGTTGATGGATCTCCAACCGCATCGCCCGACAATCGCTTAAAAGCCCCAATACCGTTAGTCGCCCTTACGTACACCCATCGGAAAAAATGGGGTAGTGCTATTCTAAGCTGGCACTATACAGCTATTAAAACAACATTAAGATTTATTGAATGTTATCAAAGTGAACCTATTATCTATATCTTCTATACTTATAATAAATCTGTAGAGAGGTCAATTCTGTACATGAAATATATTTTCAAAATAACTATCAGGTGGTGATTAGGGATCGATACTGATGCCAAAAATGCAATCAGTAAAATTTTTGTCTGTCTGTCTGTCGGTTTGTATGTTCCTTATGGAAACAAAAACTACTCGACGGATTTTAACGAAACTTGGTACAATTATTCTCCATACTCCTGGGCAGGTTTTTGTATACTTTCCAGCAGAGTAGTAAAGGGGAATTTTGGGAAAACGGGAGAAGTTACTACATTTTTTAAGCTTCCGTCGCGTGTGCAGCCTTAATGGTTAAACTTACATAGAAATCATGTATGACGGAAATATTCTTCATAAAATTATCTAAAAAAAAATCCTCAACAGTTTATGTCTATCTTTTACGGTTGACTCACAATAACACGTGTAATTCCTGATAGCTTAGCAGTTCGGAACATTCTGATTATATTTGTTTACTCTTACGTTTGTAAACCTCTCACTCATCCCTAATTTAAAAAAGGTAACATTATTACCTATTCAATAAAAAAAGAATCATAGAAATCGGTAGAGAAACACCGAAATTATACATAAAATAAGCCATCGCGCCCATGACCAAAACCGAATCGTTACTAATTTACATATAACATACTAGATGGCGCCAGTAGTTGCATCCTACAACACGTAATGATTTATTTTTTAGATTGTTATAAATACTTCATAGCGTTTTATTCCAAAATTTGCTATTAAACGGAAATACTGAACCGTTCATCAAAGCGCATTAAAAATCACCAAACTACACTGTTTAGGGAGTGCTATAAATTGAAAACATTGCGCTGAATTTCACAATGCTTGAGCAGTGACTAAAGAAAGAAACCTCAGATATTTAAAAAACAACGCTACCCGTGCGAAGATGGGACGATCCACTATTAATAATAAGGACCCATTATTAATTATATTCTTAAAAAAATTTCAACATGTAGGAAATAATTAAATGATATTAGATAGACTGCCGCGGCTGCGACCATTTCCACGTCCATCTTTGTTGAAACGCCCCAATGCAGACTAGACTGGGCACCTCACCTCACCAATGTGTAAATGCTTCACAAATTAAACGGCCAGACACTGGCCCAATGTTGGCCCAATGATTGGCCCAATGTGTACTGCTAGCTTAATATAAATGCACAATGCCCTGTTGCTCTGTTAAAGATTGTGGCGCCCGTAATAGCGAAAATCAGCCTCAATTAATTTTGCACAAGTAAGTATTTATTTTCGTTGTTTTCACTTCGGTCAAGAGTATTCTTTTGGTGTATTTCATGCTTCCTTGATGTGGTCAGAGAAAACTTCATGATCATTGTAATATTTTCGCCATAAAGGGCTTAGTTTACATGATTTCTTCCAAAATTATTGGGAACTAATTTTTTGAGCTGTTATCTAAAAATTCGAGATGTTATTATGACTAGTTGAAAAACATATTGAGCAGTTATTCAATTTAATGGCGGTTGAATAATTATTGCGACAGTAAAACATAGACAGTAATAAAAAATATATTAGTCGGTTATTTTATCATACAATGTCAATTCTAAAAATAATTGAGTAGTCCAATAATTAAATGGGAGGTAAAAATTATGGAATGGGCAGTTCGATAAATAGTTCGGCAGATCGTAACGATGCATTGCATGCCTGTTTGTATGTATACTTGCTCGCTTGTTTGCATGTCGGGGGGTAGCGCAGCGGAGCGAGCCCTAAATGCCTGATGCATGCCTATATG
Organism: Bedellia somnulentella; assembly: GCA_963576735.1. Taxonomy (NCBI): domain Eukaryota; kingdom Metazoa; phylum Arthropoda; class Insecta; order Lepidoptera; family Bedelliidae; genus Bedellia; species Bedellia somnulentella. The sequence continues at coordinate 12,719,988 of OY755179.1, forward strand.
CTTACTTACTTTATAGAATTGCTTAGAATGAGATTTCTTACCGACAAATTCCGATTTATTACTTACCCACGCCCACCCACGTTACCCACGCGTAACCGCTCGTTCAGTATTTTTTACCGCCCATTTAATTATTCTCCTACTCAATTATATATTCACTAATCCATTTCATTATTTTTTATTACTCATTTTTGTTTACTTTACTGCTTAGTTTTAACTGCTGATCTAGTTATTAGACGTGCCATTTATAATTTTTAACTTACCAAAACCGCTATATACAACTGCCTCTTTTAACACAGATTTGAATATAGATACTACGTGGTCTTTAAATCAGTGTCAAAATTATTTCCTCTCATTGTTTACCTAGTGATGTGAAACACTGATCATTTAGTATTATCAATGTTTAAGTACTATCAGATTCGGTTTAAGTTGGTTGGTTGGTTAACCTATTAAAAATCGAAATGCCTTCCAAAATGTAGGTAACATTATTTTTATAGTTTACACTTTTCTTCACATTTGTTACTTATGAGATGGTTATTGATTACTAAAATTAAATGATTTCAGGTTTCCTACAAGTGAAGCACGGATAAGAAAGTGGCTTGATGGTATTGGCTTTGAAAATATCAACCATCGGCATAAAAATTGGCATTGCATTTTAAAAAAATGGTATGGTTCATCATAAAAAAATCACGAATGAAAAGGTTTCATTCAGAACGTGTTATAACAAAACGTTATTTAAAAATGAATAAATGTGAGTTAAATACGTTGTTTTTTAGTATTTATATGTACGATCTTGCAATATAAGTCAAGCACAGCATCAATATTTTGTTGTACTTGTACGACAACTGTGTAGTGTTGGCTGAGAATAGCACTACCCCATTTCTTCCGGTGGGTGAACGTAAGAGGCGACTAACGGACTTTTAACTTCGTTTTAAGGGAATTTTGGGCGATGCGGTTGGACACCCATCACCAACAACCTTTATTTTACCAACTTTTCCCCACTCAACTTCCCAAAGGTGGCTGAGGAATTGGTCATTCCTTAGCTCTGGCTACCCCATCTAGGGATTTATAGCCGTAAGTAAGTATATGTAATGTGTATGACAACCAATTTAAAGTCGTCCTTAAGCATATGACACCCATGATTAATCTCACTGAACCACTGATCGATGCACTGCTTTTAACTTACCCCACGCCGAAAATCATAATAAATGATCGCTCGAATATGTTCATGAGTTAAATCCATGGTGATGTGTGATCCATGGTGGCGAAACGAAGGTTTAAAACTAGTGTTAAAATATCTAGATCTTAATTAAAAGTATTTGCCCACTGTTGATATAAATTATTTCTACATAAACATGTTGGCTAATTTATCGATATTTTTCTATTCTGAATAGTAGCACCTGAAGAGCTGCCGTGGGTGCGGTTCTCATACAGCCCGTGAGGGCCATGCAGGCAAGCCGTTGCATTTTTTCTAGGTCGTTTTGGGCTGTTGTTAATCTAGTTCTCGACCACCAGACCAGTGAGCCGTAGGTTATCAGTGTACGATCTTAGGTTTTAGTCCCCAGTTTTTACCTAGTATCCGCTTGCACTGCCATAGCATAGCGCTGGCTTTTTTTATTGTGTTATCTAAATGTGGTTTCCAGCTCAGTTTGTCATCTAGGGTAATTCCTAGATATTTAACAGTCTTGGAAAGAGTGAGTTGGGTTCCAAAGAGTTTTGGAAGTTCAAAAGGGGGGAGTTTCCATTTGTGAGTGAAAAGAGTTAGTTCAGTCTTTTTAGGGTTTACTTTGAGGTCGTATTCGTTACACCATGTCTCCACTACTCTTAATGCTTGACCCATTTGATTGCAGAGCGTGTTTACATGATTTCCATTTAGTAGAATAGTGAGATCATCCGCGTAGCCTACAGTAAAGTAGCCTCGGGCATTGAGCCTCCTAAGTAGAGAGTCGACCACCATGTTCCATAGGAGTGGAGAGAGGACCCCCCCTTGGGGGCATTCTCTTGTCACAATGGCTCTGGTGGTGTCTTTTAAGGTTACTTGAACCGCTCTGAGTCTCAACATGTTAACAACCCAACCCCTGAGTGTGGAGTTAACACGGAAGTCTTTCAGAGTTTTCTCGATACAAGGTATGTTAGTTTTATCGAAAGTACCTTCAATATCTATAAAGGTGCCTAGTGTGGATAGCTTAGTTATGAGTGCACATTCAATTTTAGATATGTAGAGAGAGAGATATTACGTTGTGTAGTGCAATCTCAGTTGATTTATCTTTAGTGAAAGCATGTTGGTTTATATGGAGGGGTTTTTTCGCAAGTGATTTTTCTCTTATATGTCTGTCACAGAGTCTTTCCAGAGTTTTTAAGAGAAAGGATGTAAGGCTGATGGGTCTACAGGACTTCGGGTCGGTATAGTCCGACTTACCGGGTTTGGGTGGGAACTAATTCTTTTCACTCACAAAAGGAAACTCCCCCCTTTTGAACTTCCAAAACTCTTTGGAACCCAACTCACTCTTTCCAAGACTGTTAAATATCTAGGAATTACCCTAGATGACAAACTGAGCTGGAAACCACATTTAGATAACACTTTAAAAAAAGCCAGCGCTATGCTATGGCAGTGCAAGCGGATACTAGGTAAAAACTGGGGATTAAAACCTAAGATCGTACACTGGCTTTATACCACCATTATTAGACCTGTGATAACCTACGGCTCACTGGTCTGGTGGTCGAGAACTAGATTAACAACAGCCCAAAACGACCTAGAAAAAATGCAACGGCTTGCCTGTATGGCCATCACGGGCTGTATGAGAACCGCACCCACGGCAGCTCTTCAGGTGCTACTGAATCTGCCGCCCTTACACTTACACATACAGCAAGAGGCAGCGATGTCCTCACTTAGGCTGAAAAAGGCAGGACACCTCAAAAATGACTCCAGAATCCTACACACTAATATTTATACAGCGGCCATCCAATACCAGCCCTTACTTACTGCACCATGTGATAGGATAACAAAAACCATTATAACCAAGCACAATTACACTGTTGTACTCGAAGAGGAACAACATGACTACTCCGATATTAAAGAGGTGCGTGTGTATACAGATGGCTCCAAGACCAACCAAGGGACTGGAGCGGGCGTATACTCACAAGACCTCAATATCAAAATCTCCAAAAGCCTAGGCCACCACAATACGGTATTCCAAGCGGAGTGTCTTGGAATAATTGAGGCGGCAATGGCAATCAAAGCCCGTGCGCTGTCCGATATGCATGTCAAAATCATCTCGGACAGTGCATCTGTGCTACAGGCTCTGGATCGTTGTGTGTTCACTTCAGGACTAGTCCTGGAGTGCCACGGTGCTCTGGAGGAGGTAGCCGGGAAAAACATTATAACCCTTCAATGGATTAAAGGTCATAGCGGCTCATTGGGAAACGACGCGGCTGACGAACTGGCTAGGGCGGGGTCGGCCAGGAACCTGCAGGGTCCTGAACCGATTATCCCCCTGCCTTTTGGTCAGCTGCGTGCGTGGCTAAGAGAACGCACACACTCTCTCTCCAAGTCACACTGGCAGGAAGAGCCTGGCTGCAGACAGTCAAAGGAAACTATGCCAACCCTTGACATAAAGCTGACCGGGCGCGCACTACGACTTAGTAGGAAGAACCTGCGGACAGTGGCGGGAATACTTACAGGACATACCACATTAAACAAACACTTACACACTATAGGCATCACCGACAGCCCTCTATGCCGTGCGTGCATGAAGGCTGATGAGACGGTCGCTCACGTGCTCCAGGAATGCACTGGAGTGGCTGATATCCGAAAAAACACTATAGGAACAATAAAGTCGCTCCCAGGGGCGGTAGCTGACCTGGATAAGCTACTTGCCTTCTGGACGGAATTAGGCTGGGAGAGCTAGTTGACCACTTGGTCCACGTACAATGGTCCGCCATGTCGGGCTCAGTGCGGAAACCCGTGGCGTTTACCGCCCGTCTAATAATAATAATAATAATACCGGGTTTGGGTATGAAAGTTACTTTGACTTCGCGCCATGGTATCGGTACATATCTGTAAGCGATGCATGATTGATATATTTTGACCAACCAGGGGGATAGGATGTCTGTTGCCCACTGGAGCAAAGCAGGGAAGATTCCATCTAGGCCTGGTGATTTGAAGGGGTTGAAAGACTTAACCGCCCATTCAATTTGGTCATTAGTGACAAGGTCTCGTGAGAAGAGCCTGTCCGCTTCGGTAGGAGGCGTAATATGCTCCTCATTCCAGTCAGTGTCATCAGTATGATGACAGTCTGGGAAGTGGCAGTCTAGGAGCAATTTATGTGTTTCTTGTTAGACTGCACATTCTGTTGTTACTAAATATTTGTCAATAATTCTTGAAACAATTTATTTTAGTAGTCCCTCTCGACAATTTGATAGATTTCTTTTACATAAGTTTTTGGAACAAAATAATTGTAAGACCCTTTATTGACTCGTGATTTCCGTTCATATGATTATATTATATAAACTAGCTATTGATAAATGAATACTGATAAATGTTATTATATAAATGTTATTAAGTCGTTATTGTCAAGTTATTTAATAAGAATAATTATTTAAAATATAAAAATCTGTTGAGCATTATTTTAAGAGTTTGTGAGGAAATCATTGTAAATCCTAGTACTAGATACAAAACATAGAATAATAATACTTATAACATATTGATATGTCATAAATAACTTTATAATTATTTAGTCACATAAATACACGATGCATTTTATGATTATTACAAGAGTAAATGTATTAAGTAATGAATTTGTAGTGTAGTAAACAGGAAACTGTTCTGATTGGCTGTTCGGTCCCTTCCCAAACTATGGTGCGGGGAGGTACTCGAGTCGAGCAGCGCGGATTCTACTAGTAGCAGCACTACCGTTCACACCATTTTTCAAGTATCTAGATATTTTAAGAATTACCATAGTTAATAAGATAATATAGAAATTATTAAGAAGTTCTGGTGTTTGATTCTTTTAGTTCAGAACTGGAGATTTTTCCACGCCTACAAACGTAAGTAATGCTACGGCATAATATTTTCTTTTTATTCTGATTTGCATGAACAATAATTATATTGTAAATTATTTCAAAGATTTTGTTTAGGATTACATTATGTAACAACGTAATCCTGACCTGTGTTAGAAAGAACACATGTTTTTTTAATTATTTCTTTATATCACATAACGTAATAAACATAAACGTTCACGTCGTCTATCCCCGAAGGGGTTAGCAGGGCTACCGTTACATAACAAAAAGTGACAGTGTACTCATGTGATAGGGGCAGGCCTGTCGCCGTTTTCTTTTACTAATTGTTACATGGCTAAGTATAACTCGGCCATGTGGGTTTTTCCTCAAGATGTTTTCCGTTTAATAGCCATGATAAATTAACCACACACATGTCTTAAGAAGGGACAAACTGGTGTAGACCCGACCCGCGACTCAAGCCTGTCTGTTTGCGGGCGGGTGTTCTGCCCATTGGACTACTATGCCGTCTGTTTCTATGTTGGAGTATAGAGAAATAATAATAATATATAAATGTATTGTATGACTCCATTGAAACTACGACAATTTTGCATAACAGCTACATTCTAGCTGTAGTAGTAAAACAGTGACCATTTACACATATGAAAACAAATGTTAAAAAAAAAAAATATAGAAAAGAAAAACATGTTTATTATTGTCTCTAAAACAATATTAGAAAATATTTACTCCTGGTATTGGTAGGTAATACTAATAATACATCTTTGCTATCATGATTGTGTTGCTATACACTGTTGGACTCTTTTGCCAACAATATAACCTGTCCATGACATGGTGGTATTTTATGGTGCTTTCAATGGGGTCTCCCATGGGTAATTGGGATTCATACCGCCACGTTTGCGATGGCAGAGGGGGGCTAAATTTTGGTTATTTTTGAGCTAGGATGTACCGTTTCCGAGATAATGAAGGTTTTTCTTTAATCTGTATTTTCACAATGTTAATTTTATTTTTATTTAGTTGTGTATATAGGATTGTTTCGATGAAGCCTACGATAGTTAAAGGCTATCGCAGATATTCTACTTGAAATCATATTTCACTATATTATTAATTACCTACCTACATTATTATTATAATTTTTGTTCGAGATGTCTCCCTATCTATTTTAAAGGTATTTTTTTATATTGCAACCGTGATAGCCCAGTGGGTAGAACACTCGGTTATCTTGCAAACGACTAGTGTTCAAATCCTGGGTCGGGCCTACACCAATTTGTCTTTTCTAAAGACATATGTGTGGTTAATTTATCATGGTTGTTAACGGTGAGGGAAAACATCGTGAGGAAACCCACATGGCTGAGTTGTACTTAGTCATGTGACAGTGTATTCGTACAAAACGGCTATAGGCCTGCCCCCTATCACGTGATTACACTGTCCATGCAAAACGTGGGTACTCTGAACACCAGGTGACAAAGTCACGTGATGTTCAGAAGTATTAGTACCTCTGCCAACCCCTTCGGGGATATTCGGCGTGAACGTTTATGTTATGTTATGTTTTTTATATTGCCATGTATGTAATGCGAATTAAAAGTCATTTTCTTATAATCTAAAATTTATGAAGATATTATTTGTGAAGTATTGAATAATTGTAAGATTTAAATATAGATTCCTCGATCTAAAATCTTGATGATTATAACTCATCTTTAATTAATGTACTAATTCCAAAATGGTAAGTTTCAGGGAATAAGAGGCTGAGATGGATGACTCTAGTGATGACTTTGAACTACGTCGCTCCCGTTCAGCGGTGTTGATGCAGCCGCCAGACCCTGCTACCCGTGAGCATAGAACTGAACGCAGCGCAGTGAGACAAGGATCAGCACTGACTACTGAACCTAGTGAGCCTGTTCTTTCGATTGCTAGAATGAATATTGAATCGCAAAATATGAGTGAATCTCTGGGTGCCTCGCGCAATGATGCTGATAGATTTTCGAGGCCCCGGAGGACTGTGGTTTCTGATGGTGACGTGAATGATCATGCTCATCAGAGATTGCAGAACCTGTACGACTTGGCCGGTACCTCGCGCAATGATTTTGACCGAATTACGAGGGCCGAGCAGTCGCGCTTTGAGGAGTTTGAACGTGTCTACACGAACTACCTGCCACTGCGTGGTGACGAATACGAACGTAGTCTTAACCTAGATGATAATGGACGATATGTACAAGAACGCGAGCGCCGACAACGGCAATGTAGTATCAGTGGTAGCTCGATCAGCATGGCATCGGACCGTGCGAGATCACGAAGTCCTGTATTGTTTTCGCGGGTCTCGGGTCGCGGTCATAAGACTGAACACTGGCCTAGGTCTTTACTCAGTCGTGATTGTTTGCGTACTCAGTCTAGGGGAAGATCACCTGGGCAGACGGCCGGGTCGTCACGTAGACGGTCGCATGATCGATCACGCGAACAGTCACGCGTATTTCCAAAAGATGATCGAAGGTCTTCACGATTTCGCAGTCGTAGCTCGAAAACTCCTTCACCACGTAGATCAAAGTCAAAGTCTAGATCCCGTAGCCTTCGGTCAATATATTACAGAGAGCCACACAGTGAACAAGCTAATCATACCAATATGTTTATGCAATTCATACAAGCTTTTAAAGACGTAAATAAGTCGCACAGTCATAAGCCGCATTCCCTGAATAACGTCATTCCAGAATTCGATCCGCTATCCAAGACACAAACAATTTTGACTTAGCTAACTAAGGTGGAGGAATGCGCTGACATTTATGAATGGAACGAAAAAGAGACAGTACATTACGCACTACCAAAATTGACTGGGCTGGCAAAGACTTGGTACGAAAACTTACCTAGTGTACGATTTACTTGGATTGAATGGAAAAACAAATTAATAGAGTCATTCCCGTATAGAGAAAACTATTGTGATCTTTTAGCTGAAATGCTGTCTGTAAAAGTAAAATATGGAGAGCCCCTCGAGCAATACTATTACTCAAAAATTAACCTTTTAAATCGATGCCAAATAGGTGGTAGGCGGGCCGTAGACTGTCTAATCGGCGGTATAGACGACCGTGGTATAAAGTTAGGCGCGCAATCTGGAAATTACGATTCCCCGGAGCAAGTGCTTAAGTACCTGAAAGGAGTAAAACCAGCGGTATCTAGAGAGAATATTTCAGGCAATATTAAAACAAAAAATCAAAAATATTTCCAATATAGCTCCCCCTTATCGAAAGCGACGAACTCTTCTAAGGAAAAGGGCTCTATAAAACGTTTTAACTGTGGCACTGAAGGTCATGTGAGTTTCAAGTGCCCTAAACCCATTCTCAGATGTTCCGGGTGTCATCGATTAGGTCATGTACTAATTGAATGTCCTAATTATAAATCAAATAAAGTTCAACAACCCAACAAAGACACAACTGAAAAGAAAGTCCTAAAAATTAATTTAGATGATGTCTCTGATTCTACTCAATGCATAAATCAATATACTGGTCCTGAAATTACAAAACCACAAAAAAATTGTATTCAAAACAAGTATACAGTAACTGTCGGAGTTAACGGGGTAGAATTATCCTGTTTTATTCACTTTGGTAGCGACTGTTCCCTGATCCGCTATACTGATGCAATCTCTCTCGGTGTCGAATTCCAGGCCGGTAATTTACCTCTATTGCGCGGACTAGGTAGCGGTGTAGTTATGCCTATTGCTCAGATAACTGCAATCGTCACGGTTCAGGGGATATCATTACCTACCAAATTGTACGTCGTTAATGACGAAATTTTGAAGCAGTCTATTTTGTTAGGCCAGAACTACACTGAGAATCCCAAGATTATTATTACTAAAACGTCTACCGATCTTATTTTCGAAAACATAGAATCCACAGAGAAACTGTTTATGACTGTGATAAATGATATAACTATTGACCGAGAAGATATAAAGACTGTATCAGTTCACGCGAATGTTCCTTACACAGGTTGTGTTTACGTTAATGGTTCAGTTAGTGGCCCTGCGGTGAGGTTGTTATCGGTAGACAGAATTTTTCGAACCCTAGCCGCTTAATTGTTCGATTCTATTGATCCGCAAAACTTTCGCCAAGCTTGCCTTTTGCTAGATCGGATTGGTTTTTTGTAGGTGACTAATATGTTTTTATAGTTTTCCCAGTCTGTAGGTAGCCTGGAGTTTTTTGCCTTATTGAAAAGTTTGCGTAGTTCACCGCGCATTTTTTCCAACTCCGGGGTCCACCACCTACTGGTTTCTTTCCCTGGAATTGTTGGTTGTTTAAGTGGGCAGGAGGCTTCATAAGAATCGATTATAGCTGCGGTTACTACTTTAAGGTCATTTTCAATTTGTGTAGGGCCATCTATATTCTCGTTGGTGAGTGTATTTAGCTTACTTTTTAGAGAAGATCTATATGAGAGTACATTCGTAGCTCGAGGGTTACGTTTAGGAGGGGGTAGTGTGTAGTAGTAGTAGTGGCAGACGCAGTGTGGGGCGCCCTCCAGCCCGCTGGACCGACGACCTAAAGCAGGTGGCCGGGAGTGGTTGGATGAGGCTGGCCGAGGATAGGAAGAGGTGGCGCGCCATGGGAGATGCCTATGTCCAGCAGTGGACGAGTGTGGGCTGATGATGATGATGATGAGTGTGTAGTCACTGGTGATGTTGAAACAGATCCGCCGATGATCAGCGCAGCTTAGTTCTTTTGACACGTGCCAATTTGAGACTAAGTGGGACGCCCCGGTGCTAACTAGTGTAATGTCAATGATAGTTTGGCCCCTGGATGTAACCCATGTGGGCTCCGATCCTATATTTGCTATGCTAAGGTTAGTAGAGAATAAATAGGTTGATAATACCTGTCCTCTTTGATTGGCCGCGTGGCAGCCCCACAGCGGATGATGCGCATTTGCATCGGCTCCGATGATGAGCTCAGTACCGGACTGCTCACAGTACTGCACCAGGTCGACCATTTCTTTAGGTGGGCAGTCGGCGTCACCGGGCATGTAGCAGGACGCTAAGACCACATCTGGGATCACCCTGCTAGCTGTTGTGATCTTGATAGCTATCAGGTCTCTGGAACAATATTGGGTGAGTGGCATGCTTTGAATATATTTAGGAATATAAATGCATGCCCTTGGGTTTGTGCATGTGGTGTCGCAGATTAACTTACCTCCGATGTTACTGACACCACATATACGGTTTGCCCTGATCCACGGCTCCTGAATCAGAGCAATACTGTTGATGCTCTTATCCAGCACTGTGCGTAGGGTAGCCGTCGCCGCTTGACTGTGCTGGATATTGGTTTGGAGGATTGAGATGGTTTTAGGAGGGGGAGCATCTTTAAGGATCTCCGCTTCCAGCTCCTCATCCAGGTCCAACTCGGAGTGTGTCCTGGGCGATGACGTCATCATGGCCTCTTCCCAGGGATCCGGGACGAGGTCATTGCATGCCAGCCGACCGAGCTGGTCCACGGCCTCTTGAGAGCTTCTGGTACCTCCACAGGCCTGCTGGTGGAGGGTTTCGGCTCATCCGGCCTTGGGGGCGTGGGGGCAGGTTGGTCAGCTGGGGCCTCAATCGCCGCCTTCGGATCGGGTGGCGTGTCACTAAGTTTACCCCTCCCTACTACAAACTTAGCGAACACCGACCCGAATCCAAAAGCGATTCGGCGGTCGCGAAGAAGCAGCTTCTCCACCTCCGCCGATGACAGGCCTAATGTAAGGAAAGTGCCCTTCTTCTCTCCGTCGACAGTCGTCGCTTTGTATGGGCAACCCCGAAAAGCTGGCGCCACCTCCACATCATCGGAGTCCATAGCCGCAAAGACTTGGTCTTCGATCCTTTCCCCAAGGTACTCGGCCTCCGAAGTGGTCAAGTCCCTCAGGGACGTGGTGATGAGCGCCACTGAAAGTTTGGAGCGGTCTTTCGTGGCTTGCGCGTAAGTTCTCTGTCCCTTGATAGTTTTTGCCCGTTTGGGCTCGACCATCTGGGCAGGAAACCTACTGTCATCAGGTTTCCCTCGTTTGGATGCCTCTAGGACCTTGGAGGGTCCAGATTCATCAGCGGGGCGACCGGACTGACTGACGCGCTTGCCACGGTTCCCGCGTGGTGTGTCACGCCGGTAACGGTTGCCGTCACGCTCCTGTACGGGGTTTTTTACGCCGTGTCCCGCACCCGACCCCCCGGCACGCGGGGGTGAGCCCGCGCTCCGGGATGATCGGGGGCGAGAGAACGGCGCACTAGGCTTCGCCGGCCCCGCACCTGAAGCCTGCTCGCAGGGGACCTGGCTCGCACCCCCTCGCAAGGCTTGGGGTTGAGGGCCATCTCCCCCGCCGCAACCTACCTGGCTCTGATACGGCCGCGCGACATCCACTGGGCGCTCAGCAGCTCTTCGGGCTTCGGCGGCGCGGCGATAGGCACCACTCTTTTGCTTTCTGTGGCGGGTCTTCCCCTGGTCGGGGCCGCCTTTAGGGTTTTCATTGCCATGTCCCTCGCCCCCGTGGTGGTTGCGTGGTTCGGGCAATGATTTTTTTGTGTGAGGCTTTCTAGCCTACCTCACGGGCACGTTTTCCCACGTGCCGTAGAAGCGCTCCGGCTTGCGCGCCGGGGGCACTTCGGAAGACGTCTGCATCTCTTTAGTCTTCCTCTCTTCTTTCTCATCAGGCGAAACTTTGCCCCCCCCCCCAGAATACGAGGGGCAGCCTGAAACCCGCAAGCAGGGTTCAGGGAAGGATTCCCGGTCCCGGTTAGGACACGTACCCTCCTGGGGTAAAACTTCTCTTTTCGGTTGCTCCATTTGATTTGGTTGGGATTGGGGGGTTTTCGGCATAAGTTTTGGTTAACGTCTGCATTGAAGTAATGCAGACGCGTAACGGGCGGCAACGACGTGAACGATGACTATAGCCTTGTCCTGGAGGTTCTAAAACAACTTTGGGTACTTACTAGTTTTAACTAACCAAAGCTAGGGAGGTTCCCAGTCTTGGATGACAAAAGGTCTTATAAAGATTTTTTAAAAAAAAGATCTGGTGGCCCCCCCGCCCTTTGAGGTAGTTATTGTAATACTTGGATAGTGTAATATAAACATAGCATAATGACAAAATAAACAAAAATTAGAAGATATATGCGGCTCATGAAGCTACTAACTAAACAGGAGAGCGTACTCACAAAAATATGGTAAACAAAAATGCAATTTATTACCATGCAATAAAGTTAATTATCTTTTAAAGACTGTCAAGCAGAGAAACGTCCTAGAACGAGAGCCGTGTGAGAGAGAAGTGTGTCCCGCTCGCGCGGTTGCCAGTCGAGATTAAGTTCAAAGAAAAACTAATTCAAACTAATTTATAGGGAATATTTTATAAAAAGCAGGTTATTAACTGTTCCTTTATTTTATTTTAATTATTATTGTCACCTATCGATTTGGAGATAAATGATTGGTTAAATTTGGCAAAAGGGATATTAATATTTGTCACGGGTATCCCCATCGAAAAAAGATAAATGTGGTGTCCACAATTTATCATCTGTTTGAATGTTTTGGAGCTTTTATCGTTTAATTAAGAAAATATAGTGATAAATATGGGTTCATGTTATGGAACAATAAATAAAATAACCTGTATCATCTCGAACTTTACCACATGAATGCATTAAACGATTTGAATTTGAATATAGCTGTGTGGTGTCGGCTTAGTATAGCAATACCCCATTTCTTCCGTTGGGTGTACGTAAGAGGCGACTAACGGTATTGGGGCTTTTAAGGGATTTTTGGGCAATGCGGTTGAGACAAATAGAAATGCTGTTTTCTTGTATTAGGGCTAGGGGATGTTGCAATGACAACCCGAATGCTCTGCAATTTAGACATACACTCAGGAAATTATTATTTCTAAGGAGTGTGAAACCCAGTATTCATGCCAATTGTTTCGACGGATCATTTGAATTGTCACCTATTGTTGACTTTCGGAGTAAATCAAGGTCTACACTGATCCTTTATGAAAATGAAGATGATAAACTTGAAGAGAAACAAATTGAAGCTCTGTTCGCTAATTTAGAAAACCTTAACGTTTCTGAATTTAAATCTAACATTTTATATTAAATAACTGGAGCTATTATAAATACAATAATAAAAAAAAACCAGTGTGATTACTGCGTAGCATCTTTAATAACACAAAAAAAAACACAATGATCACTGCTATTTTGTTGATGTTAGTAATTTTTCGGCATTTACTACATTTGTTGACAGAGGGGGGCTTAAACACGCTTCAAAATTTTCGTATGAAATCGTAATATTTGCGGAAAAGCTGTTTACTCTTTTTGTCACTAACTCAAAAGGATCCTTTGAAGATATTAATAAAAATAAGCTGATGTCTTTGACTATACTGTGGACTGTCATCAACATCCGTTGCATTCATTTGAAATCGAAGATAATTATGAAATGCAGTTAATCAAAGCTGTTGCTTCAAAATTTTTTAACCTACGAATGACGCATTACTATAAAACAAAGAGTCTACGTAGATTAGGAAACAAAGTGGGATTGAGACAAAAACTACACAAAACTATTATATTTAGTAATGTATAAGTAAGACAAATAAGACTATGGCAGGTAGATTGCTTTTGAAGTTGATTTATGACCCGTTTTGTAAAGTACTAAGATTGATAGATTATCCAATTATAATAACAACTTTTATATTTTACTTTCTATCAATGGTTTTCTAATGTAGCATTGTTTTAACAGATTGTGAAAAAGACCATAAGCAATTGTATTTAAGTATGTCAATAAATGTTTTAAAATTTATTTCATTTAAATTTTTTTGGGGAAAAAATCTGGTTTTGTGAATAAAGAACCGTGACAAATATTTTAGTAAAGTTGCCAAATATCCATATAGAAAATTAGTATATCGCAACAATGCTAAATACTCTTAGCATTAAGTCAGCTTATTGTGACCTTTCCAGTTTAAATAAATAATAAAATAATACATGTAAGTGAAATAAAATGCTGTGTAGTGACGGCTTTAAATAGCACAAATCTTCTGCTACCTGCGTGCTTTGGAAGAGGTAACTGAGGGTTCTGGGGCTTTTGAAGTTTTTTATTAGATACTTTATCATCCTTTTAATACCACTTTCCTTTGCTTACCATCTTTTCTCTACTCAACTTCAAAAAGTGGCTGAGGAAATTTTAATTCTCAAGCACTGGCTACCCATTCTTTTATAATCTATTGATTAAGAATAAATATGTATAAAAAACACGTTGATTTACCAAAAACAATGTATATATGTAAATATAAGTATAAGTGTTTTTGTAATATTTTTTATAATGTATGTATACTATAATATAATAAGACTACTATACTATAATAAGACTGTAACGAGGTCAAAACTGTACATTGAAGAAAAAAAAATAAAAACCGGTGGAATATGTTTTATTTTCGATACTGAAGCCAAATTTGCTATTTTTGAAAAAAATGTCTGTCTAACTGTCTGTCTGTCTGTCTGTCTGTCTGTCTGTATGTTCGTTCATCACGTTAATTCTACCGGACCGATCTTGATCAAATTTGGCATGAATGTAGGTTATACACTTGGCCAACATATAGGATCCCGGATTTCGCAAGGGTTCCCACAGGAGCATAAAAAAACATAACTTTTATATGGTTCCCCATATTTACACGATTAATTTTTTCATCGACCGACTTTATCGGACTCTTCATTAATAGTCTTTTTGGAAAAAATAAGGGTTTCATCCATTTTCATCAAAATAATTGTCCATTTAATTGTTTGTCAATAGTATGACTACTATTGACAAACAATTAAAAGTCTGCGTGGCGTAGCGGTCTACCGTTTGGTAAACACTATGTACGAAAGACCCAGGTTCGAACCCCGGGTGGTCAAAGTCTTTTTGCGTATTTTTTTGCTTTTGTGTTAGGTTAGAATAATAGGATGCACTAATCCTTCTTTTTCACATTCAACTATGCGAATATGTATGAATAAAGATAATTGAAAGCATATTGTATGAATTTTGCGTATTCATTTGGTTGGTTTGAGAATATGTTTATAACTTTTGTTTATTTAACTATTTTTAACGAATATTCTCATAGATATATTATACTTTACTTACGCATAAATTAATATTCTGTTTAAGCCTCAGCTCAGAATGCATAGTTTATAAATAATAGTAAATATCTCAATTTTAATTCAGTACCGCCCCGCCATCTATTGGCCGATGATTGCAATCTCTCTCACATCACCAACTTATTGCTCCCCATATTTACACGATTAATTTTTTCATCGACCGACTTTATCGGACTCTTTATTAATAGTCTTTTTGGAAAAAATAAGGGTTTCATCCATTTTCATCAAAATAATTGTCCATTTAATTGTTTGTCAATAGTATGACTACTATTGACAAACAATTAAAAGTCTGCGTGGCGTAGCGGTCTACCGTTTGGTAAACACTATGTACGAAAACCCAGAACCCAGGTTCGAACCCCGGGTGGTCAAAGTCTTTTTGCGTATTTTTTTGCTTTTGTGTTAGGTTAGAATAATAGGATGCACTAATCCTTCTTTTTCACATTCAACTATGCGAATATGTATGAATAAAGATAATTGAAAGCATATTGTATGAATTTTGCGTATTCATTTGGTTGGTTTGAGAATATGTTTATAACTTTTGTTTATTTAACTATTTTTAACTAATATTCTCATAGATATATTATACTTTACTTACGCATAAATTAATATTCTGTTTAAGCCTCAGAATGCATAGTTTGTAAATAATAATAAATATCTCAATTTTAATTCAGTACCGCCCCGCCATCTATTGGCCGATGATTGCAATCTCTCTCACATCACCAACTTATTGCTCCCCATATTTACACGATTAATTTTTTCATCGACCGACTTTATCAGACTCTTCATTAATAGTGTTTTTGAAAAAAATAAGGGTTTTATCCATTTTCATCAAAATAAATTTCCATTTAATGAATTGCTGTGTAGTGTCGGCTTAGAATAACACTACCCCAATTCTTCCGGTGGGTGAACGTAAGAGGCGACTGTCGGTATTGGGGCTTTTAAGGGATTTTTGGGCGATGTGGTTGGAGACCCATCACCAACAACCTTTATTTCACTATCTTTTCCCGACGCAACTTCCAAAAGTGGCTTAGGAACTTCATGTTCCTTAGCTCTGGCTACCCCTTCAAGGGATTTATAGCTGTGAGTATATGTATGTATGCATGTATGTATTTAATTGTTTGTCAATAGTATGGCTACTAGATATATACCATATCACAAATTTGACATCATTACTAAAGATTTTGTGGCGTAGCTGTATACCGATTGATTAAAACTAAACTAACGGATAACCCAGGTTCGAATCCCGGGTGGTTAAAGTCTTTTTGTGACTTTTTTGCTTTTGTGTTAGGTTCGAATAATAGGATGCACTAATCCTTCTTTTTCACATTCAACTATGCGAATATGTATGAATAAAGATAATTGAGGAGCGTCTGTTCAAAAGGAGCTATTTACATGTTAACCATATTTTTGATAATTTAAAAAAAAGTTTTTTTCTGAAATTTAGTATGAGGCAAGTGCATTTTTTTAAATTGAGATAATTCATGAGAAGTCTACTTACTTTATGACTAAAATTTTTATTTTGTATCTTTAACAAAGACCACAATATTAAATTATAAATATTTTAAATAACACCTTTTGATCAGTTATTCTGAAAATAGCACCTCTTGTTCTGAAATGATAACAAATAGCACCTTTTGATCTGAACCTAGAATATTTCACATTCATTCCTAGAATATTCAGCGCCTCCACATTCATTATTTATTCAGAATTTCTAAGTATTTTTATGAATTTGCTGATATTTATACAAATAAAGCAGGATCAATGACACAAACAAATACACAGTATTCTATTCTATTTTTCTTCGTGGCTTCTATCGTGTTGCCACAATAATTTCGCCAAAATACACAGTATCGAAAGACGCATTAGAATGTAACTTTGACAATAATTTGACAGTGACATTTTCGTTGAAAAATATTATGATGTTTTGTTTAGAAACTCAGTTCAAATATCTTTTTTTTTCTGGCCTGAATTCGAGTCCTTCTTATCTAATTTTTCAGAAACAAAAGAACTGGCAATTCGTTTGTTTTGTAGCAAGTAAATAGTCCTTTTTGTATAAAACCATAAATAATTATCAGAATTACTATGATATTTAGCCCTTTTTGATCAGAATTGTGATTGGTGTTTACCAACCAGTTACAACCTGTTACAATTAGCACCTTTTGACCAGAACCGTAACAAAAAGTGGAAGTTTGAAGAGGAAATACAGATCCACAATCATAACTTGGCCGGCGGCGACTCTGGTACTACTGTCGCCATTTTGAAATTTCGGCCTGTCATTGTCAGTTAGTTCTTAACTAAATAAAAATTATAGGGTGACCTACGTATATAATAAATTATCACTTTCATTAATATTTTTTGTAGTGGAAACTTTTTTTCAAAGACAATTATTTTTATGATGTATCTTTGCTTATTGATAAACGCTTTTATTTCCAGTATTCAATATAAAAAATCATGAAAATTATTATTTGTATTGTAAAATTTTATCTAAGTAGGCTATCACCGCCCAAAAAGTTGTGCGCGCATCAATAGTCATGCGGTTACGGGAAGTGGGGAAATGCTCCTGAATAAGATTTCACTTCGTATACACTGATGCGTGGGTTCTAATCCTAATGCGGGGATGTACCAATGTGTCATTTCTTAAGTCATAACTGTCTGACATATAAAAATACAAGGCAAATACGACGTGATAGCTTAATGGGTACAACACCGGTTAACGTGCAAGCGACTAGTGTTCAAATCCCGAATCGGGCCTACACCAATTTGTCTTTTCTAAAGTCATATGTGTAGTTAATTTATCACGGTTGTTAACGGTGAGGGAAAAATCGTGAGGAAACCCACATTGCTGAGTTGTACTTAGTCGCGTGACAGTGTATTCGTGGAAAACGGCGATAGGCCTGCCCCCTATCACGTGAGTATACTGTTCATGCAAAGCGTGGGTACTCTGAACACCAGGTGACAAAGTCACGTGATGTTCAGAAGTATTAGTACCTCTGCCAACCCCTTCGGGGGTATTCGGCGTAAACGTTTATGTTATGTTATGTTATATGTAACAAGGTTGTTAACAGCAATAAAAAAGTGCCCATAAATTCACTGACCCAGCAAAATGAATGACCCAAATGATATCTGATGTTTAGAATTATTTTTTCTGTGCCACCTTTTTAGGGGATCTATGTGTAAATATGAAATGTAAAAGACAGTACACAACAAGGTAAGCCTCTAATTTACAGGATTAAAAAAAATAATTTTAAGTAGTTACCCACTTATTAACTCTGAGTGTCACAAATAACAAATCCTTGAGTATAAAATAATGAAACAGCTTGCAGAAAAGTACAATTGGCAGTGTTATCGCTAAAAGCTTCCAGACAACATTTGGAAGGTAAGTTCATCAAATTTAGGATACACAGTCATTCGGTTAGACATACCAGACAAGGGCAAAAATAAATAAATATAATTAGCTTACATTAAAACGAACTTGTTTACTTACAATAATAGTTATTACATACATACATACATATACTCAAGGCTGTAAATCCCTAGAAGGGGTAGCCCGAGCTAAGGAACTAGAAACTCCTCAGCCACTTTCGGAAAGTTGAGTGGGGTAAAGATGGTAAAATAATGGTTATTGGTAACCGCTTCGCCCAAAAATCTCTTAAAAGCCCCAATACCGTTAGTCGCCTCTTACGTAGACCCACCGGCAGAAATGGGGTAGTGCTATTTTAAGCTGACACTACACAGCAACTAGTTATTAATTAAATGAATATTATATAAATTGTTTTATTAAGACATTTCAATACATAAATAAATTAGCCTGTATGATGTAAAGTTATTTCCCTTATAATGGTTATTTTTTATTTACTGGCAATACTAATATCGATGACAGCGACAGCCCTTACCGGCCAAGATAAGATTGTGAATCTGTAGACACTTTTGACCAAAAATAAATACAGAGCATGATGAGATCTTGGATGGCAAGTGAAATTCATAATAAAAACGTATGAACAATCCAATACGTAAATAGGTCCTTTTGAACAGACGCTCCTTAATTGAAAGTATATTGTATGAATTTTGCGTATTCATTTGGTAGGTTTGAGAATATGTTTATATTATTATTATTATTTTGGGTATGACATTTAGTTCCTCGCCTCTCCCATGGCCGAAAAAGAAAATATAAATTTTAAATGGGAGAGGCGGTACTCCCCGACAAGAGCACAGTCGGTCGGGGTCAGGGGGTCAGGTTCAAGAAACGACGGACGATCCGAGCCGTATCCGCGCACTGCATCTGTGCTGGAACCGACACGCCACAGAAATCCAACCGCCTATAATACCGCCTATAGTACCGCCCCGCCATCTATTGGCCGATGATTGCAATCTCTCACACATCACCAACAGTCAGTGTAGGGGGCAGCACCGGGTTGCCAAACTGCTATTCATACTTACTCAAGATATTTTCATTTTTGAACATAGAAACTTGGTTACAAAATGGTTTGTTTCATGTTTCTTATGAACAATTAAAAAGGTTTTTTGGAACTCATCCCCTAAGAGATTGAAATATATTATACAGATTTTTGATCTATAAATACAATGTATCTAGAAATTTGAATCTTGATGCGATTGACTGATATAACAACTACAAAAAGGAATGTATGAAATTCATCTATCAATCAATCATGAGAATATATTAACGGCTATAAATCCCAAAAAAGGGTAGCCACAGCTCCAGAGATAGTAATTCTTTATCCACTTTTGGAAGTTGAATGGGGTCCGTCCAACCGTCCAACTGCATCACCCAATAATCACTTAAAAAGTCTCAATGTTCTTTATATCTATTACAACTCCCACGGGAATATAAACACAAAAAAACAGAAGTTAGTGTAGTTAGATAGTGTTTTGGTATTTTGGATGTAAACTGGATGCAAAAAATGTAGTCCACGCGGACGTAGTCGCGGGCAGAAAGCTAGTAACTAATAAATGAAGGATAAATAAAGGAAAGAAAAATTTCGACA
The DNA here is from genome assembly GCA_963576735.1 of Bedellia somnulentella. Classification (NCBI taxonomy): domain Eukaryota; kingdom Metazoa; phylum Arthropoda; class Insecta; order Lepidoptera; family Bedelliidae; genus Bedellia; species Bedellia somnulentella. Next base: position 12,740,103 of record OY755179.1, read on the forward strand.
CAGGTGGGGATCGAACCCGCGACCTCGGGTATACGCCCCCGTCGCTCTGCCAATTGAGCTACCGTGTCAAAGGCCGCGAGTGCATCAGGTCTCCACATGAGGTTTTCATGAACAAAATCATTCAAAATATGTAAATATAAGTGTTTTTGTATCCTTTAGAGGAACTCTTATTAAAACACCAACAGATGGTCACCCTACTTAAAACGAGACAGAGTTAGCTAGTTAGCCATCCTTTATCAGGACACTTTAGGTCGCCAGCGCGCGTTCCTGTTTAAATAATACTTCCATGATGCGGCTTCAGCTTCACAGACCAATACTAGTGTCAGTGTCAATTGTCAAACGCCATGCCATCACCACACCACAGACAAGCAGACAGAAGAAAGATCGGAAAGCCAAAACAAATGCTTTGCCGCGAGACAAATAAAAAACTGCATAAATTCTAATAAACAGCCAGTGGTGCCAACTTGGGGGTTTTCACCCTTAATTTAGGGGGAAGAACTGTTGAAAGGGGGATTTTTAGGGGCAGGAATATTTTGGGGGTTTATATAGGGGTTTTTTTTCGTCCTAGGTACTAAGATGGCATTTTATAAAATTAAAACAGTTGTATTGTTTTTATAAGGTAGCATTTTTTAAAATGTCATCTTAATTTAGAACACAGTGAGATTATCTTTATCATCGTCAGACAACAGCTGCCCACTGCTGGGTTTAGGCCTTTTCCCCTTGATAATGTATATATATTAATTAAAAAAGTGAATTAATTTTTTGAGTGAAAACTTTTTGGCAAACCTACACATACCCATGAATTTTTTTTTGAACATTCATATACTCACAGTATATAATCTCTATAAGGGGTAGGTAGAGAAAGGAAGTTGGGTTCTATTGTAAAGTTGAGTGGGGAAAAGATGGTAAAATAAAGGTGGTTGGTGATGGGTCTCCAACCTCAACGCCCATAAATCCCTTCACCAATACCGTTTATCGCCTCTTACGTACACCCACTGTAAGAAATGGGGTAGTGCTATTCTAAGCCGACACCACAACACAGTTTTTTTTGTAGATTTAACCATTTAAAAAAACTAGGGGTTTTTAGGGGTATTTTAGGATTTTCTTGGGGGATTTTTTCCTTAATGGTTGGCAACACTGTAAACAGCAAGTTCAACTCAGAATCCAAGCCAGAATTAGACGCATTATTATTAATCCGCAAGTCTAAGCAAGAGAAACTCAGATACAAATCTATATTGAAAGGGCTAAGGCCCTACTTTATAATGTCTCTAAAAACCCAATTTTCCCTTTCATGGGATTCGTACAAGTCAAGCATTTGTAACGGGCTTAGTGCATTACAGCAGGTATGTAGTTACAGTTAAATATTAATGTGCAAACGCACTTATTATTTGAGAATAATCTTTATTTTAATTTGTGTTGTTTGTTTCCAGAATGGGGAGTTCGTTGACATGACTCTTGCTGCCGATGGGTACGTAGTCAAAGTACATCAAATGATTATCGCATTAGCTAGCCCTTATCTTAAGGAGATGATAAACTCGGCTCCATGTCAGCATCCAGTTATTTTTCTCAATGTAAGTTAAGTTCATTTTAACGTTAAAATATGTCTTCTATTTGCTGAAAATTCACTGTAGTGAAGAAGATTAATATATAAATATATTTGTTTTGACTTTCACATTTAATTTAGGCAATGAAAGGCATAGGCACCCTGATTACAAATCTTTTGCGACTGATGATTGTGTCGTAAGTTGCACAATTGTTGCTGTAAATGACACTTTATACAGCGACTATATTGCAACTTAAGACACAATTGCGTTTGCTAAAGATAAATAAATAGCCCTTCGGGTGGTTAGTGATGGAAAGAAAAAGGAATTATTTAGGTGTTCACTGTGTTTTTTGGCCTTTATGTGGGATTTACTATCATTACTAAAGATCAAAATTAATTTATAACCCTTCGAAACCATAACATAAATTAAAATACAAATATTTATTAATTCTTGATCAAAAATCTTAGTATTGCAGTAATGGTGCTACCATATTGCCTTCAGTAGGAAGGCTTGAAGTTGTACATCCAGAGCTAAGAGAAGCAGATTGGAGTAAGGCAGCCTTGGCTTTGTTTCAATATTAACAAAGATGCTGCTGCTCAAAGATGTAGAATGATCATAGATGTCATGAGATACCTATATCATATGTAGAATGAGGCTAGGCCACCATTGCTCTTTAATATTTCTTGATACAATCAAAATTTAAGATAATTTGTTATGTGAACTTTAGGAAGAAACTTGAGATTGTTAACATTTTAACTGTTCACAATCAATGACTTCATTTTATGATATTCTTGTGGAAGAAATTTATAGAGCCAATGTGGAAGGAAATGTTAGTAGAGGACAACCTCGAAGGACACATTTGAACCATATTTGATATTGATACTCTATTGAGAGTATCAGAAAGTATCAGAGAGTAGATAAAAAATCAGGCGTACAAAGTTTGAAGAATAAATAATAATAATTTATTTATCTATATGGGCAACAATGGATCAATTTGTGTAAGTAACACTTAGGAGCTTTTTCACAGCCCATATATCGTCTGCTTACTGGTAAAATGTAGTAAATGCGATTTTTACAAAAATATAGTTAATAATGCATTTATATGTAATTTTTGACGCTCTTTCTACTGGAAAAATGCAATAAATGATAGGACTGTTAAGTAAAAAAATACGAAATTTGAAACATATTAAGTGCGGAATAATTTTAAAAATTCTTCTGGAATAGTGAAATAAATTCTCTTATCATCAAATGAGACGCCATTAAAGAGGAGTAAAAAATGAAGTATCACCTTGTGTTTTTCTACTTTCTACTTTCGTGCCATTTTAATATGTTTGATACATTGTATTTTCTATGATAAGAGTAAAAGTATGTTGATTTCATTGTTGTATTTTAATTAAAGGGTCAATCTAAGTTATTAACCTTGAATGTATAGGATTTAGAAGCGTTAAGTTGATAATATCCATAAATTCATTCAAGTAAAAGAAGGTAAATGCAGGCAATTGGTCTATAATTCATTGATTTATATATCTATCGAACAATTAACCAACACAATGGCTAGTTGCCGTTTTAATTATGTCTATTTAATTAAATTCACAAACAAGCAGGACAATTTACGAGTTTTATTAAACATTTCTCAATTACAGGTCAAATATGATAAGTGCACACCCATGCTAAAAATAATATATTTTTTCCACAATATTTATAAGAAAATGGCCTCTAATATGCTACCGCAAATAAGATCGTTAAATTTCCAATAATTTATTAAATAAATTTCTGCAAAATCTTATTTAGGTGTTAGTAAAAAAAATACTTAAACTTTGAAAACCCTACATCTCCGTTTAACAAAATATGTATTTACTACATTTTACCAGTAAGCAGACGATATGTTCCCCCTCAGGGGCTTGGGCCTACCCTATATAGGGTGATTTAGCCATAGTCCACCATGCAATATCCTTCCAAACTGGGTCAAATCTTACAAATTAAATTTGTAAGGTTACCACCCCCCGGGGATCAAGCCCGAGACCTCCATACTTAAACCAAGCACTTAACTGTGAGACCACGTAGGCAGTCAGTCAGTCTTAAAAGCTTAATTAGTATTAAAAATAATTTATTTTTTTACAATGAGAAGTTTTCCTTTTTTTCTTCTTCCCTGTTCTCAGGATAGATGGTGCCAGACTTTCTATGTCACTGACAGGAACGGAATGTCACACCATTTTTCACACTTGGATGTAATGATATCGTAAAACGGAACGTAAATAAAAACGTTCTGATTTGAAAATCTAAATAAATATCACTTTAAGCCTAGATAGCTTAAAAGTAAATAAAAAAAGACGGCATTTATATTTAACAGTCTTTTTGTTGATTTTACTCGCCAAAAAGTTACTCTATGGTGATGTGACACATGTTTTTAAAGTTGACATTGGCGAAATTATTGTGGCAACACGATTGAGGCCACGAAGAAAAAATTTAAGTAAGTAACGTAGTTACATCAACGCCATCTACAGAGCTCTAGGAAACTATGTTGGTATTTTTATTTCTCAAAAAGAAAACCTCTCATTGAATTATATTAAAAACTACAATAAATTAAATAATATATTATTATAGCCTAATTCACTTCCCACTGCTGGGCAAAGGCCTCACAATTTTGAGCCCACACATCTCTGTTTGAGGCTGTACACCACCACCCTGGATCAAACCTGTCCAGGTCGTCCCTCCATCTCCTCCTAGGCCTTCCCCTACGCCGGTGCCCATCTGTAGCCACCCATTCAGTGGCTGTTTTAGCCCATTTTTCCGGATGCATTCGACAGACGTGTCCAGACCAGGTCCACTTGAGTTTGGCAGTCTGAACTCCTACATCAGCGATACCAGTTTTTGAGCGCAGTGTGGTGTTTCGAATGCGATCTGTGCGTTTGACACCTAGAATACTGCGCTCCATTGCTCGCTGGCAAACCTTAAGTTTGGACTTTTGACGTTCGGTCAATGACCACGTTTGAGCGCCGTAAGTTAGGATTGGCAAGATGCACATGTCGACAAGTTTGCGCTTCAGGGTTAACGGAAGGTTACCCTTCATCATCTTCTTCATGGACCAGTAGCTCTTCCAGGCGTTCGAAACGCGTCGTTCGATTTCTTTGTCCTGCCTGTTTGCGAAGGACACTATCTGGCCCAAGTAGATGTCCTCGTCGACGTATTGTATTTCCTGCCCATCGACCACTACCTTACGCTTTGCGCCGTTGGTCATTAGTTGGGTTTTTGACCGTCAGGTCCGTCATTCCAAATAGAAAGAGGTGTGAAACAGGGAGACCCTTTGTCTCCAAAATTATTCACTAGTACCCTCGAATAGGTCTTCAAAAAGTTGGCAGTTTCTTGGCAAAACAGGGGCATTGCCGTCGGCGACCGAAGGCTGAAAAACCTTCGGTTCGCCGACGACATTGTACTGTTTGCATCATCTCCATCGGAACTCGAGAAAATGCTTCAAGAACTGAGCACTGCTAGCCTTGGGGTTGGACTGAAGATGAACCGGTCAATTAAATAATATTAACAAATTAAATCAAATTTAAAAAAAAAACCTATTTTAAATCAAATAAAAAATTTTACCAAACATAAATTTAGTTTCCAACAATTTGCCTCTCATTCCCCCAAACCTAATAAAAGATCATGTATGAAAACATTGATGGATGTGAATGAAGCTAGGGGAGTTTGCCAGGATCATACAAAGTTACAATTGATAGTCTCTGTATAAACTACCAATCATTTACAACCCCCCTAAAGAGGAGCAAATGTCAAAAGTTGCATACCAAAAAAACTCAATAGGATTACTAGATGCTAACCCCACAGTAATACGCCACTTATTGCTTAACCTGAAAACTGAATGCGCAATAGGTATAGATAATGTTCGCAACAGATTACTTAAAATGGCAGGCCCTGAATTAACACCTTTAATATGTCACTTAAATAACCAAATATTTGAGAAAGGAATATTTTCAAAAATTTTAAAATATTCTTTAATCCATCCCATTCACAAAGCTGGCAATAAGAATGATGTCAATAACTTTAGGCCTATTTCGGTGTTACCAGCAATTTCCAAAAATATTGAAAAAACTATAAATTCTCGTCTGGTAAAGTATCTGAACAAGAACAACATACTTTCTCCCTCACAATTCGGTTTCAGAGAAGTTATGAGTACAGAAGATGCTGTTACTGCACTAACGACGAACATTGTGGGAAAACTTGATAGAAAGATAAAAATCCCGTGGGTGTCTCGTAGAAGTCGACTAAGGGACTAGGGCTTCTCCATCTTCGCCCTTACACCAATCCAAGGTCTGCCGCGCCGAGGGATGCGTGGCCAGGGGTGAGCCTGGTCGCTAGCGTGCCGCCGTCCCGGAGCTTGGTGCACTCCGGGTACTAAATAACCTTACCTAGTCAAGCGGGGCTCTGGTTAGGTGGACAGTTTACTTCCCTTGCTTCTCGTGGGTCCAATATGTGTTCGAATTGGCCTAGACCTCGCTTTTTTAACATACCCTTTTTATATTATAAATCGATAAAGGACATCAAACTTAACAACTTTGCCTATGGAATGCCTATCTAAAATATTGTAATTTTCAAAATATAATAATAATTAAAAATTGTCGTACCTAGTTCAAACTGAGAATGTATACAATGAGATTCCTTGCTTCAGTGAAAATAAAAAATAAAAAAAAACATTTGATCTATGGTGTAAACAAAAACATAACCTCTTTCGGTATTTTCCAGTTCAATCGCTCGCTTACCGGTTTATTTTCATGATATTATTTTTCAACGACGATCAATACAACTGGAAAATACAGAAAGAAGTTATATTTTTGTTTACAGAGCGAAAAGCATATATCAAATGTTTTTTTTTATTTTTTATTTTCACTGAAGCAAGGAATCTCATTGTATACATTCTCAGTTTGAACTAGGTACGACAATTTTTAATTATTATTATATTTTGAAAATTACAATATTTTAGATAGGCATTCCATGGGCAAAGTTGTTTAGTTTGATGTCCTTTATCGATTTATAATATAAAAAGGGTATGTTATAAAAGCGAGGTCTAGGCCAATTCTAATAAACACGGAGGCGGCGATGTAGCTCGCCACTCATCACGCCATGGTTTCTCACGGGGCGAAAAGTGGGCTAAAGAGACCCGCTTCAGTACGATGAATGTATGTGGAGGAATGTTTGAAAAATTAGATGAAGTATGTATGATTATGAATGAAAGAAAACTGGATTTTCTATGTTTAAATGAGACGAAGCGTAAGGGAAAGGAAGTTTCACAACTTGGCAACATCACAGCAATCTGGTCTGTAGTTGCTGACAATGACCGAGCTAGCCAAGGAGTGGGACTTCTGATATCTGAAAGGATGGCTCAGTGTATGAAAGATTACGAATGTGTGAGTCCAAGGCTCCTGTGGATTAAGGTGAAATTGGGACTAGTCCGGATGCGCATAATTTGCGTTTATGCTCCGGACATGTCTAAATCCCTATCCGAGAGGGAGGAGTTTTGGAATCTGTTAGACGATGTTGTGAATGGGTGTGATCATAATGAGAGACTTATAATGTTAGGAGATTTTAATGGCTGGGTTGGTGTGTCACGCAACGGTTGCGAAAGAGTTTTAGGAAAGTTTGGCGATCAAAGGATGAATGAGAATGGTGAGAAATTGATTGAGGTATGTTTGGAGAGGAATCTTTGTGTTACAAACACGTTGTTTAAACACAAAGATATCCATATGTATACAAGACAGAGGGGAAGCGAGAGAAGTATGATTGATTTTGTGATAGTTGATGAAAGGCTGAGAGCAACCGTGACACCAGGGTCTATAGGGGCACGAACGTTGGCACAGATCACTTTCTCGTTATATCACGATTAAGGGGTCTGTGTACGCGTTGGCGTCACAGGCCTAAAGTGTCAACAACGGATTTTGCGAGATTAAAAGTGGAAAAACTGCAAGAAGATGAAAATATCAGAGATGAATACGTGAGGAAATTGGATGATAGACTAAGTTGCGTGCAGATGAAGGATGAAATGGAAATAGAAGAAGTATGGGATGTGCTCAAATCGACGATGGTTGAATGTGCGACGGAAGTTTGTGGAGTGTGTAAAAGGTCAAATAGACAACCAACAAGTTGGTGGGATAAAGTTGTGAAAGAGGCGGTTGGAGATAAGAAGAAAGCGTGGTTAGATTTACTAGAGATTTAAGCTAGTAAACGGATGAATGCGAGTGTAACTGACGATGTAGTGCAGAAATGTGAAGATGAATATAAGAGAGTTAAGAATGAGGTGAAGAAGAAAATAGAAAAGAAAAAGCGGGATTTGCAAGAGTGGTGTGAGAGGAAACTTTCTGATAATTTCCGGAATAACCAAAAGTTATTCTGGAAGTATATCCGGAAGGAAAAGGGAGTTTCCCAAAACACGAGAGTGAGTGTAATAAGAGATGAACAGGGTGAATTGGCGACGGATGAAAGTAGCATGAAACGGGTATGGAAGAATTATTTTGAGGGACTGTTTGAAAAAGAGGATGCATCCATTTCTCCGCCAATCGACAGTAATGTTGATTGGAACGAAGAGATGGGTGATTTCAGTGACAGTGAGATTAGTATGGAAGAAATATTTTTTTTTTTTTCATTTATTCATTTATTCAGGTTACAGGGACCCATTGGTTAGTTAAAACACTTATGAAAAACTATATTAGTAACTTATGTCTAGGTATATTTACAAACTATTTACAAAAAATATTACAAAATACTGTCAGTGAGTCACCACCGTCAAATGCCATGGGACAGAAGACAGCAGCGACCCACATATGGACAGTCCAGTCTGCCTGCGATCATGTTCAGGATACTGTTGGTGCTGGCCCTCACCCTGCACACCAGGGATGCACATCTCTTACGCATCGTGGCAAAAAAGCAGTCGACCCGGGCTTCAGCAAACATACCTGATGCACTACAGTACCGGGACAGACCCAACAGCATCCGGAACGCATTGTTGTATTGGACACGGAGAGCGTTGTAGGCTTTTTGCGTATAGTTAGCCCACAGGCTGCAAGTATAGAAAGATGTGCAGTAGGCTCGGAATAAAGATATTTTAACTTCCTTAGAGCACCTGGCAAACCTGCGGGCCACCATGTTCGCCCTCACCGACAACGCCCTCCGTTCCCTATCTATATCGTCATCGTCTTTGAGACCGGGAGTCAACATATGTCCAAGGTATTTAAATTGAAACACTCTTTTGAGTGGGACACCCCCCAGATACACCTGTGGGATACTACTGGACACCTGTTTTCCCCCGCCCCCAAAGACCATGACTTCGGTCTTTTTCACATTATATAGAAGACCGTGCGTCCTTGCATAGTCTTCACATATCGACAACAGCTTTCGCAGCCCGCACACCGAAGCGCTCAGCAGCACCATGTCGTCAGCATAGCTTATATTGTTTACACACACATGATCTATGTGACATCCAATTTTGGTGCTGCTAAGCGCGAAGATGAGCTCGTTAACGTAAAGGTTGAAGAGGGTTGGCGAACTCAAGCCCCCCTGCCGTACGCCACACTCCAACCTGTACGGCTCCGATAGTGAACCTGCCCATCTCACAGCGTTGACCTGATTTCATACATACATACATACATATACTCACGCCATTAGTTCCCATTGGGGTAGGCAGAGACTATTGATCGCCACTTCGCACGATCCTGACAAACCTCTCTAGCTTCGTTTACATCCATCAATCTTTTCATACATGCTCTTTTATTCTTCATACTTCGGACGCCAGCCTTTTTGAGCACACTCTCAATTTGGTCCAAGTGTGTTCTCCGTGGTCGTCCTCTACTAACATTACCATCCACACTAGCTCTATAGATCCCTTTTACCAATTTTCTCTCATCCATCCTCTCTATGTGCCCAAACCATCTCAACATTCCTTTTTCTATCTTTCTTACAATATCATCTTTCACACCACACTTTTCACGAATAACACTATTTCTCACTCGGTCACATAATCTAACATTACAAATTTTTCTGAGGGACCTCATCTCTACTGCATTCACTCTGCTCTCATGCTTCTTCTGCCACACCCAACATTCGCTTCCATACATAAGCGTAGCCCTGATTTCCATACCAATATTTAAATATGCTGGTTAATTCCGAGGGAAAATGAACCCCCTCTAGCTTTTTCCAGAGTAGGTCGTAGGAAACCAAGTCGAACGCCTTTGAGAGGTCCAGGAAGCAGGCATACGTGTCTGTCCCCCTCTTCGTGTAGTAGTTGACAGTATGCTTAAGGCACAACACTGCACTCTCAGTCGATAAATGGGGTTGGAAGCCAAACTGGTTATGGTGAGGATGTACATACCTATTAAGCTGTGCATTAAGCAAACTGTCAAATACCTTCGCAATCACCGTCGCTAATGAAATTGGCCTATAATTTGTCTTATCTGCTAAATTTCCGGTTTTATTTTTAACGATGGGAACTACTACAGTTTTAATCATCTCTTCCGGTACATAAGAATGACTAACACATAAATTATATAACAGTGACAATACTCTGGGCAGGTGGGGGCCAGCATATTTTAGATGTTCTATGCTTAGCCCATCATGCCCAGGGGATTTACCTCTAGACATAACCTTTATATTTTGCTCAATATCTTTAACTGAGAAACGGATATCTATCTTTTTCGGTCTATCAATGCTATTTGTTGACTCTGATAACCCCAGCGGAGAACTTACTTTAAAATGCTCTTTGAAGAGATTTGCTATGTTCTCCGCTCCACTGATACCATCGACACTCACGGAAAGGCCAGGCTTGCTATTCAAACTATTAGTACTTATCCAAAATCCGCGAAAGTCTTTATTCGAATGGTGAGCGACAATCATATCCATTCTAATTTGATGCGCATGGTCCTGACACCATTTTAAACGTGATTTAAAAATTTTCCTTGATAATATCATTTCATCATAGATGTTACCATGTTGAGGTTTTCCGTACCAAACCCACTCCAACATTTTTTGCTTAGCCTTTCCATGAGCCTCGCTCACGTGCATATTCCAACCGATCACTTTTCGCTTATTACGACGTGGTTGACTATCTGCCCGTCCTACCCTCGCCGCCGCGCTAAGTGCTAACACAATCTCACTATATAAAAAGTCAATAACCTTCTTATGGCTACTAATTGAACACATTTCGTCGGCACATTTACAGCATTCTGCCGGAAAATCAATAAGTCTCAACTGCTGGTGGCATTCCTTAGTGTAAAGATCGATTTCGTCAGGTTTTCTGTCTCCCCATGTCACTTTGTTTACAAGCGTCACGTTATCAACAATTTTACACTGAATACATTCTAAAGTACACTCTATTACCAGTGGGAAGTGATCAGACCAGACGGCGTCGTATTTTACATAGACTGATGTTATTGTAGGTACCGCCGCTTGGGAAACAACACAATGGTCTAACCAATGACCTGTCCCGTGGGCCTCACTTACAAACGTATACGTTTTAGAATTTATTCCTAACCACTTAGTGTCCATACAAGTCCATTGCTGGCTATCGCAAATTTGTATCAGTTCTTTATAAAACAAACCCGCCGTCGGGCTCGCGTTAAAGTCACCTAGTATGTACACACACTCACTACTACAGGAGTTAATAATAGCACTCACCCCACTGCATATGTCTGTGAATTCCTCCAGGTTCTGTCGTTCATCTGTAGGCATGTACACACTTACCACTAACACCGATTTTCTCTTTAACAATATTTCTATTGCACAAAGCCGGGGATTCACGCACTGAACAATAGATACACTACTAAATAAACTATTCCTCCATAACAGCGCCACTCCCCCATGGGGGCGCCCGCGCAGCATTCCCGACGATAAATCAACTGCCGACACTCCAGTCGCACTAAATTCAGTACTAATTGTATTCAGAAACGGTAGGTCATCAGGCAACAGCCAAGTTTCTTGTAAAGCAATTAAATCTGCAGAATCGCATAGATGACGTACATTTTCAACTGACCGTTTAAGGCGCCGTTGGTTCAGCGAAAAATATCATCTCAGGGGGTGCTGCCCCCGCGGGCGCGGGGAAGCGCTTACGCGCCGATCGGGCGGCCGTCTCCCCGACGAGACGCAGTGCGCGCGTTTTAAAATCATAAAGTAGGGTAAGCAATACAGTTTTTGTCAACTCTACAGTTTTAGCCATTCACTAATACTTTCTATGGTATGGGTTCGGACATTTGTTTATGACGAAATTTTGGGTGACGAAAACTGTATCGCTTACCCAAGGTTATCATATTCAAAAATTGTTTCTACCATAGCCGTTTACAATATAAAATGAAATGATAGGATAGATTTGTCTACCCCTGTCAGTTTATACAAAATTATTACAGTGTTAATTTCATAATTTTTGCCGTGTCGTGTCGGCTTAGAAAAACACTACCCCATTTCTACCCGTGATCGTAAAAGGCGACTTAGGGTTAAGGTAATTTTTAAGTGATTTTTGGGCGATGTGGTTGGAGAACCGTCAACGAAATCATTTATTATTACAGTCTTTTCCCAATCAACTTCCAAAAGTGGCTGAGGAATTTCTCATTCCAAAGCTCTGGCTTTCTCGTTAAGGGATTTATAGCCGTGAGTATATGTATGTAATTGTCAGTTTACACCTGTAACTAGGTATTTAATATTATTCATTGAAATTAGAAGTTACTTTAACGATTTTGTTCTTTTTCCCACTCCTAATAAATTAAACAGTAATAATAACATAAAATATAAAAATGAGTGAAATATATAAATTGAATGAATTCTTTTATATTTGCTAATGCTAACCGTACGCACAGTCACTCGCACGCCTACATTGACGCGCATCGTATACAGATAGGTAACACGCACACTAACGGCGCCGTACGCGCGTAAATTGTTAGATCTGTAATTCAAGGCGCGCGCGACACAGGTCCAACCCCTAAGGCAGCTCGCCGAGCTCTGATCTAGCCGTGTGTAGGTCCGGCTCGGTGGATTCAAATGATTCGAATCTCTGCGTGAGCCTGATTGGCCTAACCGGCCCCACTCTTTCTTATCAGGTGCGAGTTCGCTTAACCGGGCCGCTCCGCACCGGCTCGGTTCTATTGTTTTCGAACAACAGGCTCAGGCATCAGGTTCAGGATCGGTTCGATTATTACCGTTACATTTGCTTGCTGAATGTGAGAGCGAGACAAGAATGTAACACAATTTGAACTCGGGAGACAGAGACGAAAAGAGAGTTGTCCTTTTGTGTTCCTTGTTTGCCAATTTCGTTTAATAGATTTATCAATCTTTTCATAAATAATGGTGTTTATTGTGATATTATAAATACGATAGTTTTTTATGTTGTGTAACTTTCTGATTTGCATATATTTATGTGTAAATATTGTTATAAGATGTTTCTAAATATTATTCATTTTTTTACATATGAATATTTGTATGTTAGCGAACCTAGCCTGTACACAAACAGAATCATTATACGTATGAGTTGATTGATTTTCAATAACAATCGTTACGTTCCGGGAAGTAAGCGTGGTATTTTTTGGTTGTTTGGATTCAGTTCTGAATTTCTTAACCGAGCCGGATTCGATAAGCGGTCCGGCCCGGTTAAGAGGATTCAGTACCGGAACTGAGCCTGAACCTGGTGATTCGAATCACCTCGCGGAGCTGGATCTACCCAAGCCTACTCTGATCGAGCGGCGGGCAGCGCTCGGGCACGAGTAGGACCGTGATTATCGATGTTTTTAAAATATTTGTTTTATTGAATTTATTAAAAAAGAAAAATAATCGCCAATTATTATTAGAAATACAAATGTTCAAATTATGATGTAAGTTATATGAAAGTAGGTAAAATAAATAAAATGTAAAACCATTTTAAAAAGTGTAATTAGAGGTATGTTGGTGATTTTTTTCTATCGAGCGAAAATTTGTTAATCATGTTTCGAATCGCCAATTTCACTGCAGAAAAGCCTGAAGATTTCGATGTATTTTTTTCAAAACAATATTATTATAAACATACGCATAATAAAGTTTCTAAAACCCTGTTCGCTGGACTAAGGGCACCTTAATATTCTTACAATTAAAAGATACCATTCTAACTGTGTTAGCCATTAAATTGTTTGGATTTAGGGCCGTCACCCTTCTTGGGTTCGTTTGACAATCTAGCCGTCGAAGTTCTCGGTCTATAATTCACAAACCGACGGAAAATAACCCCTTGAGGCCATAACGCACTATCAAGAAATCTTTCAATTTTATGCTCCGGCACAAAAAATTTGTACGCACTATGTTCACATTGCCTCTTGATAGAAATTTGTTCTAAAACTATCTCCTCGTCTAGTTTCTTGCGCACATAATTAACAATATCCTCCGCTTTTGTGTCCATATGTATATTCGTGATAAACACCGGAACACTTTTTTCTGCCGCTTTAAAATTATCACTTTCGCTAACATTACCGCTACCCATTTTACCCGTAAAACGACTGGGTCGTTTGTTCTTTTTGTACGTCACAGTTTTCCATTCCGTATCGCTTTGTTTACACTCACCGCCGCCGTTTGTAAACAAAGGCACTGCCATCTTACATTGGTTCTGTGTGTTATCACGAGGTGGCGCCACTGTCCGCTCTCGCGTCTGCTGCTGTGACGGTTTTTGGCCGTTACACGCATTCGCACTAAATCCACGACTACCTTCATTTTGCGCGTTTTTTCCTCGGGTTATGATTTTCTTGGGAGATGATGAAAATGACATCGTTTCTTCTATATTTAGTATGGTTTAATGAAAGCAATGAAAAGTATGAAAGTAGGGAAGGCGGCAGGGTATGATAGGAGCATCACCGAAAAGTTCTTAGCTAAGAACCAAAAGGTGTATTGCTCCTTCATTGATTTAGAGAAGGCGTATGATAGGGTGGTAAGAAAGTGTTTATGGGAGGTGTTATCCAAGTTCGGTTTGGGGAGTCAACTTATACGTGCATTGGTATCACTCTATGAGGATTCTAGTGCATGTGTAAGAGTAAACGGGGAAAACACTGACTGGTTCGGAATCTCTTGTCCGACAGGTATGTGTAGCTTCTCCGTGGCTCTTCAATTTGTTCATGGATGACTGTTTGACAGAGTTGCGTGAAAGTGATTATGGACTAAGAATGGATGGATTCATCATTAAATGCCTCTTGTATGCTGACGATCAAGTGCTACTTGCATCATCGGCAGAAGAGTTGCAAGAGATGATGAATATTGCATGTGAGTCTTTTGTAAGAAAGGGAATGAGGGTGAATGTGGATAAGACCAAAACGATGGTTTTTGAGAGACAGGAAGATGTGACAGAATGCGTGATTGCGATTGATGTTAAGGATGTGGAACAGGTGAAGGAGTTTGTATATCTGGGAAGTTTGTGTACAAGGGATGGAAAATGTGATGAAGACATTGAAAGAAGAGTGAAAAAGGGTAATGCGGTAAATGGAGCAATGAATAGCCTAATAATCAGTCAATCGGTGTCTGAAAAGGCCCGAATGGCTGTGCATGATGCTGTTCTTGTTCCTACGCTTATGTATGGAAGCGAATGTTGGGTGTGGCAGAAGAAGCATGAGAGCAGAGTGAATGCAGTAGAGATGAGGTCCCTCAGAAAAATTTGTTATGTTAGATTGTGTGACCGAGTGAGAAATAGTGTTATTCGTGAAAAGTGTGGTGTGAAAGATGATGTTGTAAGAAAGATAGAAAAAGGAATGTTGAGATGGTTTGGGCACATAGAGAGGATGGATGATAGAAAATTGGTAAAAGGGATCTATAGAGCTAGTGTGGATGGTAATGTTAGTAGAGGACGACCACGGAGAACACACTTGGACCAAATTGAGAGTGTGCTCAAAAAGGCTGGCGTCCGAAGTATGAAGAACAAAAGAGCATGTATGAAAAGGATGGATGTTAACGAAGCTAGAGAGGTTTGTCAGGATCGTACGAAGTGGCGATCGATGGTCTCTGCTCCGGAAAGTTCTTAGCTAAGAACCAAAAGGTGTATTGCTCCTTCATTGATTTAGAGAAGGCGTATGATAGGGTGGTAAGAAAGTGTTTATGGGAGGTGTTATCCAAGTTCGGTTTGGGAAGTCAACTTATACGTGCATTGGTATCACTCTATGAGGATTCTAGTGCATGTGTAAGAGTAAACGGGGAAAACACTGACTGGTTCGGAATCTCTTGTCCGACAGGTATGTGTAGCTTCTCCGTGGCTCTTCAATTTGTTCATGGATGACTGTTTGACAGAGTTGCGTGAAAGTGATTATGGACTAAGAATGGATGGATTCATCATTAAATGCCTCTTGTATGCTGACGATCAAGTGCTACTTGCATCATCGGCAGAAGAGTTGCAAGAGATGATGAATATTGCATGTGAGTCTTTTGTAAGAAAGGGAATGAGGGTGAATGTGGATAAGACCAAAACGATGGTTTTTGAGAGACAGGAAGATGTGACAGAATGCGTGATTGCGATTGATGGTAAGGATGTGGAACAGGTGAAGGAGTTTGTATATCTGGGAAGTTTGTTTACAAGGGATGGAAAATGTGATGAAGACATTGAAAGAAGAGTGAAAAAGGGTAATGCGGTAAATGGAGCAATGAATAGCCTAATGATCAGTCAATCGGTGTCTGAAAAGGCCCGAATGGCTGTGCATGATGCTGTTCTTGTTCCTACGCTTATGTATGGAAAGTGAAAAGTGTGGTGTGAAAGATGATGTTGTAAGAAAGATAGAAAAAGGAATGTTGAGATGGTTTGGGCACATAGAGAGGATGGATGATAGAAAATTGGTAAAAGGGATCTATAGAGCTAGTGTGGATGGTAATGTTAGTAGAGGACGACCACGGAGAACACACTTGGACCAAATTGAGAGTGTGCTCAAAAAGACTGGCGTCCGAAGTATGAAGAACAAAAGAGCATGTATGAAAAGGATGGATGTTAACGAAGCTAGAGAGGTTTGTCAGGATCGTACGAAGTGGCGATCGATAGTCTCTGCCTAATCCAATGGGAATTAATGGCGTGAGTATATGTATGTATGTATGTAAAGATAAAATGTTTGGCATCATTTTTAGAAAGCTTTTGATACCATTTATAAACCAACACTTATTAAGCGCCTAGAAACAGTAGGTATCAGGGGTAAATTCTTGGATATATTGGTGAGCTATCTAACGGACCGCAAACAGGCAGATAAAATTAATAATTTTGTGAGCAATCCAAACACAGAAGACTCGGAATATGGTGTCCCACAAGGGTCGGTGTTTGGCCCAACCCTATTCCTAATTTACATCAACAACCTCTGTAACTTGAAAATTCAACAGTGCGATATTTACTCATACGCCGATGATACAGCAATGCTGTTTTATGGGGACACCTGGGAGGAGGTATACAAATTAGCAGAAAAGGGACTTTCACTGACAAAAACATGGCTATCAATAAATTTATCTAACACTTAATACGGACAAAACAAAATATATGACATTTTCTATACGTAATAACTCCCAACCCCCTTGCAATTATAATATATGTTTATTTAAGAAGCAACTTGGCTCATGGTGTTAGTAACAAGAAGCGCTTAAGGACTATTGTTAGTAACTTAAAACTAATACTATTTACAAAAACTACTACAAAATGCCTTACCTAACTATGCCTACACCACCCACTGAGTGGCGCATGTAGCATGCAGCAGCAGCGCATTATAAACTAACAATCCATGAAACAAACTGTGCAAATGACAACAAATGCAACTGCTGTGCTTTGGAGCGTGTGGACAAAATTAAGTACTTGGGTATTATTATAGATAAAAACTTGTCATGGCATCCACAAATTGATTTGCTAACTGGTCGAATAAAAAAACTTATATGGTTATTTACAAACTTAAGACGTTACGCAAATATCCAAATACTGAACATGATTTACGTTTCCTTAGCGCAATCAGTACTCACATATTGTATTCTTGTATGGGGTGGATGCTCAAAAACTAAATTCCTCGAACTTGAGAGAGCGCAACACTATCTTCTTAAAACCCTTTATAATAAACAACGAAGGTTTTCTATCCGTTATCCGGTCCGGTTAACTATATAAATTATCCGACGTACTTTCTGTGAGACAGCTTTACATACTGCAATGCGTTTTAAGAAATCACAAATTAGAGGAAATAAAACTAAAACAACAACAACCTAGACGCAAATCACATACAGTTATACCGCCTATCAAAACAAAAACAGCTTTCGCCACCAATCAATACACAAGAAAATCAGCTGATTCGTATAATAAAATTAACAGTACACTTAGCAGTGCAAAATATCAGTAGTGAAGTATCTTAAGAGTATGCAATACGATGAAACTGAGAAAATATTATGTAACTGCTAAATAACTTAGTAATGTCACACACTTAAACACACATTCACTATACACACACATACTATCACAAACAAACACACACACAAACATATTCACTCACACAAAACACACGGTTGATTTTGTACATTTAATATTTCTTTATGTTAATAATTAACTTGTTAGTAATGAAATAGCTTAAATTTAATGTTTTTTGACATGAATTCCTCATGTGGGGATTATTACTCATAAAATAAAAGATGTTATTAAAGGAAAGAAAAATTTCGACACTGGCGGGGTTCGAACCCGCGACCTTCGGGTATACGCCCCCGTCGCTCTGCCAACTGAGTTGTCAGTTGGCATCCAGCGCGAAATTTCTCTATCCTTTGTTTCTTTTACACGTTCAAGTAGTGTTTGCGTTTCCTACCTCCGAATTTTAACTAATTCTGACGGCCACTTGTCTACCTTTTCAGATAGAATGCAAATGTTGGAAACGCCTAACTATCACATAATTTAATGTTTTTTGACATGAATTCCTCATGTGGGGATTATTACTCATAAATAAAAGATGTTATTAAAGGAAAGAAAAATTTCGACACTGGCGGGGTTCGAACCCGCGACCTTCGGGTATACGCCCCCGTCGCTCTGCCAACTGAGCTACAGTGTCAGTTGGCATCCAGCGCGAAAATTCTCTATCCTTTGTTTCTTTTACACGTTCAAGTAGTGTTTGCGTTTCCTACCTCCGAATTTTAACTAATTTTAATAATTCTTGAACGTGTATTAGAATATTAATATAATTTTATTTAATATAACTAAAAATGTACATTTTACATATATTGACAAAAGTAATATATAAAATGAAATTAAAATTGTTAATAATGTAACTTTGTAATAATAATGATTATGAAATAAATATGTTACCACACTATGCCACGAAACGGAGGACCGACGCTGTCCTGTTACAGGCCTTACGGGGCTTGCTAGGATAGGTCGAAATGTATAATGTTTTTGTAATGATGAATGAAATCAATGTTTTTGTTTTCTGCCTACCCCAATGGGAATTATCGTCATGATGACCGATTTGCTTTACTACAGTTTTTTACCCTATAGTTTCTACTACAGACCCGGTAACATTAGGCATATGTGACAGAATGTGTTATGTTATGAGTTTCTATGAGTTATGTTTGCCTATCTATAAAAATGTAACATACTTATCAAACGTCACCTTATTGGAAAATGGAGTTATGAATGATGAAATTATCAGAAAGCACCACATTATTGGTGGAACAAAGAAATTCATAAAGTTAGGTTTTAAATCACCAGATGGTGCCAGTTTGCCTGTGCACTTTTTGGAAATATTGTTTTTTGAATTTTCTAATGCTAAATTAAATATTACTTGTTTCAGAACATTGACCACCAGACCCTTTCTAAAATATTGGAATACATATATACAGGTGAAGTTCTTGTTAGCAATGAAAATCTTCAAGCTTTCATGCAAGCAGCAAAGGCTTTACATATCAAAGGACTTGATATGGTAGGTTTTATAGGATGAATTTGAAAGTTCCTCACCATATTTTGATATGTAAAATTTTTACTTATGTTTGTTTTTATTTTTGTAGCATAATTTTGAAGACACTTCTCTACAACAATCAGGCGATGATCATTATAAAGAGGCAAAGGTTTGTAATTACAAAGATGATGTTTATGTTATTATCGTAATGTAGCTGCATTATTTATTTATTTATTATAATTATTATATTTACTTTTAACATTTTTTTTATTATTAAATTT
Organism: Bedellia somnulentella; assembly: GCA_963576735.1. Lineage (NCBI taxonomy): Eukaryota > Metazoa > Arthropoda > Insecta > Lepidoptera > Bedelliidae > Bedellia > Bedellia somnulentella. Next base: position 12,759,789 of record OY755179.1, read on the forward strand.
AAATAAATTTATTTGGTAATATATAATATTCTATTTTATTTATTTCTTAATATGACTATCAAGTTTAAGATATAGCTTTCCTAGCTTTGTTTGTATAGGTAATAAAATGCTGTTAGTGGTTATTTTTTATATTCTGGGGAATTGTGTTTATGAGACTAAAACCAATCCAAATCTTTCTAGCTGTTTCCACATACAAAAAAGCAGACACATGCATACACAAGCTTTATATTCGAAATATTTGTATGAATATCTGTCAAAGATTAGTATAGACATATTAATGTAATTTTTATATTTAATTGCAGCCTTTTTTCAACCCATCAGTTCATATACCCTTGGCTACTAATGTTTCTGTAAAAAAAACATTGGACCGGAAAAAAAGGCGAGTAGCTTAATTTTTTTTGTTTGTTTACTGTCTTGGCTAAATAATTGCTGCATTGCATAAGCCTACCTTTGTACATAGTGAACTAAACTTGGCGCGTGTTGGGACATAGTAAAATACGTGCCTTTTACATTTTACCTTATTTCACTCGTCTACATAATGAATTGTTTTATCCAGTTATCCAAAATAAAAGTATGTGCTCTGAAGAACAGATTAAATACTTGTCACGTGATCTACACCAATATTATAAAGACGAATATTAAAAACTTTGTTTGTTTGATTGTAATGAATAGGCTCAAAAACTACTGGACCAATTTTGAAAATTCTTTCACCATTCGAAAGCTTCATTATCCACGAGTAACATAGGCTATATTCTACTTTGGGAAAAATAAGTTCAGAACCCTACGTCGTAAGCACGAGAAAACTTACTTGTTTGTACACTGTGTAAATAATAAAAGTAGTGATGATAATATTAAAAACATACTTTTCTCATCTTATGACAGAGCATGACATATTTAGCGGGTCGGCTAAATATAGCAATTTGATGCCATCCATTAAGTGAATGTTAATGAATGTCTGACAGTATGAAGTCTGTTGGGTCAGCTGGTCTATAATATAATACTGCCCTCCGTTAACTAAAAGGTCGTTAAGCCACATACGGTCGATTTTTAGTTTTAAATGCCATCTTACATAGAAAAAAAAACTCTATCGATCTGGCTTACAGACGTTTTTGCAACGTTTTTAGTTTAGAAGATAGTTTAAGAAAAATAGACGTTAACTACAAAAAAATATATGTTAAACAATGCTAAAATAACGTTAACTGTAAAAACTTGAGTAAATGGTCAGATGCAGCCCTTTACGCCATCCATGCACAAAAATTGTTTTGCACGTTACATAACAAAAACCACATTAACTGAGTTTACTTCACTATAAAACAGTTAGGATGCTATAGCGATATTTATGTCAAGAGTTATTTATTTAGATCACGATGACATACTACACTAAAAAGTTACTTTACTTAAATCCTTTACTACACAGACGTTAAACACTCTTAACGGTTTTATTGTGTAGGAATATTGAAACATAATAATTATATTTACTTTTTTCAAACCCTTTATCGGCTTTTAAATACTTCTTGAAATTAAAAGCTGTATGTATCCTTTACACTAGAAACACGTTAAGCTACAATACTAAGCTAAAAAGTCACATTTTGATCTCACCGGGTGAGCCCCGCTGCGCGAGGCGTAAGTATGATACTAGTTTAGTTAAAAGAACTAAAGATAAAAATATAAAAAAGAGGATGGAATATTTTTTGAAACCAGGTTGTGATCAAAAGTGTCTTAAAAATGTGGTACTAAGTTTAACGATCAAGAGCGTGAAAATATAAACTTAAAGTATTGGAACTTAACGTGGGTCGGAAGTAGTGATACGTAATGTCGAGAGTTGCAACAGCTGTCCCAAAAAGGAAAAGTACCAGCGATCCAAAAAGAAATCCTTTTGGCTTTGTGCAAGTGACGGGACTACTATCGAGGTATGCAAAATATTTTTTTAACCACATTAGGTTACAACAAAAATAATTATAAGATTTTGTGCTTTGATAACCTTCCATCAACTGGTCTTAAACAAGACCAGCGCAGCATGCACCAAAAAACACCGCTGTTTGATCGCCAGTTACTTACTCAGCATGTTGAATCTTTCCAACCAACAGAACCACACTACAGACGGGAACATGCACCATTTAGGCGATATCTGCCAAGTGATCGTAATATCACCATGATGCACGACAATTTTTGTAAAGCTTATCCTAATCAAGTTGTGTCCTATGAGTTGTACCAAAAACACGTCAAAAAAATTAATATACTTTTCACAAGGCTTGGTAATGAAGAATGTGAGACATGTGAGGCTTACGATTTACACAAAATACAGACTTTCCATGATGCAACTGGCCAGCTGGAAGTAGAATGCAGTACTTGCGTAGAATTCGGGAAACATCGTGAGAAATATACAAAAGCAAGACAGCTTTATAGTTACCATAGAACTATTGAGCAGAATAAGAAAAAAATATTTTATACTGCAGATCTAGAAAAAGTTGAGAATGGAAACATTTCAATCAGTTATATTTGCTCAGAGACTCGTGGTTTTTAACCAAACCTTTGCGCCCGTATGAACAATCTCGAATTCGAACAAACCCATAACTGTTTTATGGAATAATTCAATCTCGGGGAGAAAACAAGAACACATAATGAGTGCATTTTATGCATTTATTATTCGTCATCGGGACGTCAACAATGTAAAAATTTGGGTGGACAACGGTAGTTCGCAAAACAAGAACTGGCTATTGTTTTCACTGCTTGTTCATTTGGTCAACTCAGATTTGATCTGCACAAACAACATCTCTTTATTTTATTTCGAACCCGGGCACACCATGAGTTCTGACCAAGTGCACAAACAAGTAGAACAAGCGATGAAAAAGATGGGCAGGCTGTATGATTTCATAGATTTTACTGAAGCTGTTGCATCCATAAATAATGGAAAAGTATCGGTTGAATCACTGTTACCACATTTTTTTTTAAACGTGCCTAATTTAATTTCTGACAGGCGCATTCAAAAGTCAAATCCAAGAGCTTATCTTAAACACATGGTACAAATATCTTTCCGACTTAGTAATTTCGGTCTGTTTTACAAAAGCGACTTTTATGATGAGTTTACGCCATTACAATTTATAAAATAATATATAAATATAAAAAAATGTTTATTTGATAAGGCATATGTACAGTACAGAATTGAACAGGGGTTCCCAAACTAGGCAAGCCTGTATTTTGGGAAACCAGTTGACAGTTTGTATTTACACAGTTAATTGAATTTAATTACACAAAATAGATGAAAATTTAAGTTTAAAGGAAAGGAACGAACGAAGGAATGAACGACAAGTACTTAAAAAATCCAAATGCTTTTACTATTACTTTCCGCACTTCCCCAAAAGGGTTGGATTCACAGAGAAAAGCTGGTATTATAAACAAATTAGGCTCTATAATACCCCCACATAAAATGCTATTTTGGAATAATTTGTGTGATTAGTAATCTCTTAGTTTTTTCGCTACATGGAAGTGTCAATTACGTAAAAGACTGAAGTGTTATTGATTTTACATATTATTTTAATCCAGTTTTTTGACTTATTAGACTTAAGTAAATGACTGATATAACTGAGTTCCTAGATTGCCATGAACAAAAAATATTATTAAAATAACACTATATTACCTCGAATAATGTGATAAATAAATAAGACTTATTTTTAAGGGGCGGCTATTTTGATAAAATTACATTTTAAGCGAGATGTTCATTTATTACCTTAAGTCATTGTTAATAGTTTTTGATTAATTTAAATTTTATTAGTAATTAAAAGATGTTATGTTGTTCCTAAAAGTTGAATAACCATAAATACATACCTAACTTTTCCAGAATATCAGTAAATTATCATTGTAATTCGTTAGGTGCCATATTCTTGAAAATGGATATATTAAGGTTGAAGTGCATCATTATGTTGTTTTTCATGTCCCAGTCCATTATTTACAGATGTATAAGTCTGATACTTAAATTGTGTGTTTTGTAAACACTGCTTTATTTAAATTAACAGTTAATTACTGCATTACATTTCTTTTAATCATTTCATTTTTATCATGGTTGTTAACGGTGAGGGAAAACATCGTGAGGAAACCCACATGGCTGAGTTGTACTTAGTCATGTGACAGTGTATTCGTACAAAACGGCGATAGGCCTCCTATCACGTGAGTACACTGTCCATGTAAAACGTGGGTACTCTGAATACCAGGTGACAAAGTCACGTGATGTTCAGAAGTATTAGTACCTCTGCCAACCCCTTCGGGGATATTCGGCGTGAACGTTTATGTTATGTATGTATGTACATTTCTTTTAATAAGTCAACATATCCATCACAAAGTACATAGCTAAAACACCGTTTTCATTCCAGGTTTCGAGCTTAACTACCTTATAGAGTAGTAATTATAAGATGAAGTACCATTGCTAAAAAATAAAATCGTGCTTAAGCCAAAAAACTTATCTATAAAGCAGGTAAACTACTGTAGAGATCTTTTAGTGAGGTTTCATATCAATTTACTTAAATAAATACTTAGCTTTACAGTCGTTAAGTATCTTAGCGACCATTTAGCGGAGGAGTTGCAGATAAATTCCAACGTTAAAAAATCTAAATACATGTCAACATATAATTCCTACACTAAACAGTCGTTAGGGTATACTTAGTGACCTTTAAGTGAAGTGTTTGGGTAAAGTTTGGATAGAATTTTACATAGCTAAAAAGCCAAAAGGCTTTTTTTTAATTTAAACCTAGTTTTTACAAACCATCATTTCGTGATTAGATAGCAAATGAAAATAGCTTTCTTTACGTTTTCGTTTTTTTTTAATACGATAAATAACTGCGAAATAGCATTAATTCTAATTTATTCCCACGTTTTTCGCACATATCTCAAAACTAGGTTTTGTGGCTTAACGATCTTTTAGTTAACGGAGGGCAGAATAGAAGACATGTAAGGTTTTTTTTAAATAATAATTATAAGTTGAAGGGGTTTACGCGCTGCTGTCACGCTACTCTCGCCCGACAGTTCCAAAGTGCCCTCGAGAGTGGGACGCTCCCGAACTTCTTAACTACTGGGGTCACTCATTTAGCTCCAAAGAGCGATGCTACCGCGGATTCATCACAATACCGCCCCATTACTTGTCTTTGTACAATTTACAAGACCTTGACATCCGTTCTGACCTCCAAGATTACCCAACACATTGTTGATAACAATGTGATATCTGGAGCTCAGAACGGATGTAGGGGCGGTAGTCGCGGTAGCAAGGAGCTACTCCTCATCGATGCGGTCGTAGGCCAACTGGTCAAATGCAACCGTCGGAACTCCTCCGCTGGCTGGATAGACTAAAGGAAGGCGTTCGATTCGGTACCTCATTCATAGCTCATGAGGGTCCTCGAGCTGTACAAAATTGAAAGTACAGTTCGACACTTCCTCGGGCATTGTATGGGGTGCTGGAGAACGATCCTGTGTTTAGACGGTCAGCGGATGACCAAATTGATATAAGGCGAGGGATTCTCCAGGGCGATTGCCTGAGTCCAGTTTGGTTTTGCTTGGCCCTGAATTCTCTAAGTACATAACATAAACATAAACGTTCACGTCGTTTATCCCCGAAGGGGTTGGCAGAGGTACCAATACTCCTGAACTCACATGGCAAGCGCCATCTAGTTTCCAAAGAAGGTACCCACGTTTTGCTTAGACAGTGTACTCACGTGATAGGGGGCAGGCCTATCGCCGTTTTGTACGAATACACTGTCACATGACTAAGTACAACTCAGCCATGTGGGTTTCCTCACGATGTTTTCCCTCACCGTTAGCAACCATGATAAATTAACCACACATATGACTTTAGAAAAGACAAATTGGTGTAGGCCCGTCCCAGGATTGGAATTCACGCCCTTCTGTTTTTCGGGCGGGTGTTCTACCCACTGGACTATCATGTCGCTTTATTCATGTCTAAGTACACTCTTGGAGAATTCGGGGACAGTCTTTCAGTTTCGGAGAGGTGGACCGCGCTTGCTTCATCTCCTTTACATGGATGACCTGAAGCTTTACGCCCCCACGGCTGACAGATTGGCGGAGCTACTGACGATCACTAATGATTTCAGTGGTTCCGTCAAGATGGAGCTCGGGGTCGATAAGTGTGCAGTCATTCATGTCGAGAAGGGACATGTCGTGCACTCTGATGGTGTTGAGGTGTCGAGCATGTGGCCGTCCCGGAGAGTCCCTTAGGCATGTTATTTCCGGTTGTTCGGCTCTTGCTAACACTGAGTACTTGCACAGACACAACCAAGAAGCCAAAATCATACATCAGGAGCTCGCTCTGAAATACGGACTCTTGCATTGCAACAGAGGCTGCCGTATTACAAATATCTGCCGGAGCCAATCCTAGAAAACGATGCTGCCAAAATCTATTGGGACCAATCCGTTATCACGGACAGGAATATTCTAGCGAATAAGCCTGACATCGTGGTATGGGATCGGTCGTTGTCGAGGGTATTTCTAGTGGATGTCACTATCCCTCATGACGAAGGTCTCGTGAAAGCCTAAACCGAGTAGCGTCGGAAGTATCTCGATCTGGCTCACGAGATCACCGACATGTGGGGTGTGACTTCGACAGAAATAATCCCAATTGTTTTGTCCGCGAACGGGTTAATTCCAACCAGCCTCGCGGCCAACTTGAGGCGGTTGGATTTCTGTGGCGTGTCGGTTCCAGCACAAATGCAGAAAGCGGTGCTGCTCGATACGGCTCGGATCGTCCGTCGGTTCTTGAATCTGAGTCCCTGACCCCGACCGACTGTTCTTTTGTCGGGGAGTACCACCTCTCCCATTTAAGTTTTTTATTTCTTTTTCGGCCATGGGAGATTCGAGAGTCAAAAAGACATAAGATAATAATACATAAATATATGGAAATATTTTACACAGACTAAGTTAGCCCCAACCTAAGTTATGGGATACTAACTCAACGATATATTTAATATTATGTAATACACATATAAATTACATCCAAGAGTAAGAAACAATCATTTATGCTCATCACATAAATGTTGCCCTCAGCGGGGATCAAACCCGCGCCCTCCGGACCGAGAAGGTAGTCACCTATCCACTCGACCACGGACGTCGAAGTATTATAACTTAGATCGTGCGTGTACCATAATCCAGGATAAAAGTTGGTGCTCTGAAGAAATTATTAAAATATTGTCACGTGCTACACAGTAGAAGGGATATAAGGCTTTGATATGTTTTGTGAGAATCAATGTGTTTTTCAGTTCCTTGGCATCAAACAACGATTACTCTGACAATGGCGATACAAGAATGGATGACGACGACAGGGATTCTGGCAGCAATTTGAATGAGGATGGTAAATAAACATAACATAACATCGCGTTCACGCCGCATATCCCCGAAGGGGTTGGCAGAGGTACTAATACTTCTGAACATCACGTGACTTTGTCACCTGGTGTTCAGAGTACCCACGTTTTGCATGGACAGTGTACTCACGTGATAAGGGGCAGGCCTATCGCCGTTTTGTACGAATACACTGTCACATGACTAAGTACAACTCAGCCATGTGGGTTTCCTCACGATGTTTTCCCTCACCGTTAACAACCATGATAAATTAACCACACATATGTCTTTAGAAAAAGACAAATTGGTGTAGGCCCGACCCAGGATTTGAACACTAGTCGTTTGAACGATAACCGAGTGTTCTACCCACTGGGCTATCACGGGTGTCATGGGGATGGTAAATAAACTCTTTTGAATACTTATTTACTCTGAAATAGATATAAAAGTTAAAGGTTCTCTAAATCTCTACGTGTGTCAATCTGATCACTTCACCCCTTGTTTTTTTTTTGTGGAGGTCAAGTAACAGTGAGGGAAAATTTTGGGACTAACCTCACGTGTTAAGTTATATTTAGTCACGTGAATGAGTATTGATACAGTCACAAGCAAATAGTGGACAGTCTGAATACCAGTGGACCAAAAAAATCCACGTGATGTTCAGAAATTTAACTTAGCCCTCACCTTAAGGGTGAGAACCTGCCACTGTCACTGTCACCTGCTATTCAGCAGACTATCCGGTTTGCTGGGGTTGTGCATCACGTGATAGGGGGCAGGCCTACCGCCATTTTGTACAAATACACTGTCACATGACTATTTTGAACTCAATTTATCCATTTTGGTTTTCTCATTATATTTATCAAAGAGAGAAGTTGTTGAAAGGTCACATTAGTGAGGGCTTGACTCAATATTTGAACTCACTCAGAAGCGGTGATATTCCCGCTGAGCAATCAAAGTTGTACTCTCTGTATGATTTCACATATACTTATAGTATACGAATCAGCATAATATGGTTTTCAAATACGGTGTTTTAATGAAAAGTTAACAGAAAAAGTTTTGTTACTTTTACAATTTAAATAAAATATTGTTAATCATTTTGAAAAGTTTCTTTATGAATTCTTTAACATCAGGTGGTGCTCCAGCGAATTTACAGTTCACAGTATCTAACCGCGGCGCCCTACAAGTTATTCTAAACAGATACCTATACAACCTACACTCGTCGGCCCACAAAAAAGGAATTCGAAGATGGCGGTGCGTCGATTATCGGGACCTCAAATGCCAGGCTTATGTTTTGACTCAGGGGAATTATGTGACGAATAGGTATGTTTGATTGGTATAAATAAAAGTGTAAGGTATTCCGCAAATGCAGGATGTCCATTACATACATAATTTAGGTTTGTAAAAGGATTCATTCCATTTTTTCCGCTTTGTCAATACTACGTTTCTTTGCAGATGCCTACCCCACAACCACCCATTCCACGACAAAAGGATACTGCGAAAGATAGAAACGAAAACCGTATATTCGGCTATTGAAGAAGTAAACGGCACTAAAGCGAAGGAATTGGTAAAAGATAAAGATAAGCAAGGAGAGGACTCTCACATGGAAGATGACTTTGAATTCGATACCAGTGTCAATAATCAGAATTCGAATAAGTGAAATTAATTAGTTGTAACTTAAAGTAATATTTGGAGTATCTGTGTTAAGAAATGTTAGTGTGTATATGATAGCAAATGGAACCCTTTAATCTCACGTGACTTCGAAATGGTTGTTAATATTGGTTGTAAGATATTGATAACAAGAGTTTAATAGTGATTCTGCAAACGATTTTTCGATTTAGTTTCGGAGTTTATAATAGACGCTTTAAAATACACCAAGTTGTTTTTCCAGCCTTTTGTACCGTACAATGTCCACAAGGCATATAGTGCCTTTTATAGATTTTTAATTAAATAATTATTCCTAGGATAGTTTTCACTGAAATTAGACTCTCAAAGTATTATATTTGCAAACATATACCATATATTAAAACTATTAAATACTTATAATAATTTTTATTTTGCCGGTATAGATGTTTGTTTTTATATGGCAACTCGACATGTTACTTTATATAGTAGATGTTTGATATATTGTACAACAATTGAAATCTATACATAGATTATAGTTCAGCTGTAAACTCATCAATTTGTGTAACATAGCAATAAATAAGCATAGGATCAATAGTTATAGTTCTATAAACTGGAATTGAGAAATTGTTTTGTTTGTTCCGATATCATGTACATTGTAAGAATGGTTAAGAAGAATGTTCCCTGTATATAGTATGTTTTGATTTTACATAAGATCATTCTTGCATTAAATTGAAGTGTTGAAGTACGATGGTTCGTTTTATTTTTAACAGTGTTACCAAAGTATTGAATAAATTTATCTATCTGCTATAATTTATATAGCTGGATTGTATAGTGGTTTTGTTTACAATTAGTTATAGCTGCTTTCATATATTATAACAAATTTTTTCTTCATAATAAGATTAAAATAATGACGCAAATTAAAGGGCAATGGGCATTTTGTATGGGGGGGTGGCATAGTTTTTTTTTCAAGCGGCCACTTTCCAAATTTTGCATGTAAGTAGATACTATCATGACTAAAACATTTCAAAAAAAAAATAATGGCCTAAGATGTAACAAAAAAAAGTTATTTAATATTGCATGTTGATAAATTATTCCTAACAATTACAATAATAAGCAAGATTTTTACAATTTTTCTAGTATGCGCTTGCTTCTACATATATATTACCATGATTTAAACCAAATACCAAATACTTCTGGACAACAGCGCCCCCCCCAGATTTTTTTATATGTGCATTTCACCGCTATTGGGGCCAGTTACGGGGAATGTGGTATATATTACCATGATTTAAACCAAACACCAAATACTTAGAGACACAGCACCCTCCCCCCCCCACTTTTTATTTTTTATTATGCTTTTCACCGCTATGGGGCCAAGCTACGGGGGTATGTATTAAGACTCTAACTCACTAAAACCCTAACCACTTTCCACCTCAACCACTTCCAGCCCAACCGTGACCGCTCCATTCCATCGAAGCCCAGGGGAGCGGTGCTTCCCCGGGTTCCTCTTAGCTTTGCTGTAGGCGGTCCAACTTCAGCCCCCAGACAAGGCGGGAACCCTCTAGAGGGCACCCCTTCCCCTTACCCCCCGTGATAGAATATGAATAAAACAACAATAGAAACAACAGATTTTAATCTCTAAGTATTATAATTATGGTGTATAAGGTATGTAGGTATTATAAAACTGTAACGGTTCGAATGTCTCCCGAACCATTTGGGATTGCTAGTGACTATTTAATACAAACATGATTTTTTCTTGTCTGGTTGTTTGTTTGACCGAGCATCACTTAAATTAGGGGGCAAAAATACAACAATAAAGCGGTTGAAAACGATGAGTATTCCCTAGTAAGTTCAAAAGCTTATAAATCAAAATGGTTACACTTTGAAATATTCTTGTCATAATGTTTTTTGTTTATCTTTGTATTATCTGTAAAGATATATAGTTTTGAAAACTGGCCGCTAAAAAAAAAAAACTATGCCACTTTTACCCACTGGCATTTCAATACACTTATAGGGAGTAAATTTTGCTAACCATATGCGTGCCAAAATTATGACGGATCATTGTGCTAAGTTATCTTGCCACATGGGGTTATGTTAGTGAAATGTATACAAAGACATGTATGTGCCTATAGTTGTTATGATTATCATTAGGACAAAATACATTAACGACATGATAGTCCAATGGGTAGAACACTCGCCCGTAAACATACAGGCGTGAGTTCAAATCCCAAATCAAAATTTGTCTTTTCTAAAGTCGTATGTGTGGTTAATTTATCATGGTTGTTAACGGTGAGGGAAAACATCGTGAGAAAACCCACATGGCTGAGTTGTACTTAGCCATGTGACAGTATTTTCGTACAAAACGGCGATAGGCCTGCCCCTTATCACGTGAGGACACTGCCTAAGCAAAACGTGGGTACCTACTTTGGACACTAGGTGGCGCTGTCACGTTGTTCATAAGTATTGGTACCTCTGCCAACGGATTGAACGTTTATGTAACTTACATTAAGTATGTGAAAAATTTTAAGTTAGTCATTTTTTGGTGGCAATGAATTAGAATTAAGAAAAATTTGTACATATGCCACCCAACAAATTTCCCCTTCAGGATTCTACGGGAAAACAATCATGACAGACTGTTTCACCCCTAGCCCAGGGATGAAAACAGGAATTTTGATTTTTATGATTGATATTTATATTATAAATAGTTATCAGTGTTCGCATCAGTGTGGAGTGCGTATCGTGCGTGCGCAATAGATACCATGACCTACTAGTTTACGTTGAAAAAAAGGAGAAGTAAGTTAAAATAATAATAATCGATTTTTACTGCCATTTTGTTATAAACAGTATGATTAATTACGATCAAATACCGACGCAAAATGGCGATTTAGCATCAAATCGATTACACCGAGTTAGTGTGTGTTTGTCTGTTAATACTCTAAAATTCAATACTATGTATTGATTACATTACCAACCGTGATAGCCCAGTGGGTAGAACACTCGGTTATCGTGCAAACGACTAGTGTTCAAATCCTGGGTCGGGCCTACACCAATTTGCCTTTTCTAAAAGACATATGTGTGGTTAATTTATCATGGTTGTTAACGGTGAGGGAAAACATCGTGAGGAAACCCACATGGCTGAGTTGTACTTAGTCATGTGACAGTGTATTCGTACAAAACGGCGATAGGCCTGCCCCCTATCACGTGAGTACACTGTCCATGCAAAACGTGGGTACTCTGAACACCAGGTGACAAAGTCCCGTGATGTTCAGAAGTATTAGTATCTCTGCCAACCCCTTCGGGGATATTCAGCGTGAACGTTTATGTTTATGATTACATTACTATGTATTCGCAAAATCTAAGCGAAATTGAACAATAGTTATCTGTTGCATAATGTTTGTTGTTAAATTTTAAGATAGAAAGAAAACTTAAAAAACGGTGCCTTTTCCTCCAGAATTTAGTAAATGCTTAGTTTTACCAATAACGGCTGATAAATGTTGGTTTTGGAATTTAACAGATAATAATTTACTTACCATTGTGTAAATTTAAAGCGCCCGATCCGTTCCACTTCGTTGGTCTCTCGATTCGAATACATATGTACAAACATTGTACAAACCTATTGTTTTTCTTATGTAGGTAAATAAGTTATAAAATAAGTTATAACAATATTTTTTTTTATTTAGTTTCTTTGGACCAATACAAAAAATATAATACTAATTATGAATACACAATGCCATTTACAAATCTTCACCTATAGAAAGCTGCCTATATACCTATTTATTTGCATAAAAGATCAACATATATTTGAAAATTCAAGAACTACTTTCATATAGCTAAAATATGAAAGATAAAGACTGATTCTATATAGTTAATTTAAACTAGGTTGGCATGGGACCGTCGGATGCCAATAAAAGGACCCAAGCGAGCAATTGCCTGATTCTCAGACATTACTTATCGTTGAACGATTTATTTTACAAATATCTCAACACGCGTTGCTATGCAATTTGTTATCATTCTTTGAATATACCTGTTGGTTTACCTAAACACGTGATTGATTCTACACAAAACTGCAAAGGAGTTAGAGTCCTGATTTTGGAAAACTTAAATTGGTAACAATTTTTATTGTTGAAAAAAACATATACATATGCGTTTATATAAATTCTATTTTCCACGCGCTGGCATTGTTTAAGTAATTTTTCCATAGGCTGATATTGTAATTTTTTAATGGTGATTATTCCTGCGTGGTACATCCGATTTTTATCAAAATTGACATAAACCATCTAGACATGGTCCTTGACCACATGAAAATTTTCAGGGTTCTGAGTTTGTTACAGGTTAAATCTAAGATTGATCAACAAACGGGAGTTTACAGCAACATAAATAGGAACATGATAAATAAAATTTATCACAATCCACGTAACAGTAACCTAAGAAGTTATCATTGAGGAAGTCAATTGATTACACTATGCCTTGTGACGTTATCTATTTTGTATTGTTTCATTTTAATTACACATATTTATCTATGCAAATATTCTATATTAAAAGACAAATAGCACAGGAGTGCGGTGCGAAATATTTATGCTACTGTAACGAGTCAGTTTATTTATTTGTTTAGTCTTTGTATGCATTCTATCTGTTTTACACGAATTCGGAATCCACACGATTGGAAATAATCTATAATACATGGTCTCTAATTCGTCTATAGATGTGAACTTCTTAGTGCTAAAACCAAAGTAAGTAAGCAAAAATTAAAGGGGGGCAACCATACAAGAAACGTAAACATTTAGTATTATAGACGTTAGTACGAAACCCTTCGTGCGTGAGCCGACTCGCACTTGGCCGGTTTTTTATATAACTAGTAACTACTAGAGGTCGACTAATAATCAAAATTCAACAATTAATTCTGTGTGACTATTAGCTAACACAAAATATAGTAAGACGAAAAATCTATCTATCTTTACTATAATAAGACTGTACCGGGGTCAAAACTGTACATTGAAGAAAAAAAAGAACAGTTGGAATATGTTTTATTTTCGATACTGCAGCCAAATTTGCTATTTTTGAAAAAAAAAAAACTGTCTGTCTTTCTGTCTGTCTGTCTGTATGTCCAGCCATCACGTTAATTCTACCGGACCGATCTCAATCAAATTTGGCATGAATGTAGGTTATACACCTGGCCAAAATATAGGATATCATTTTTTTACAAGGGTTTCCACAGGAGCATAAAAAAACATAACTTTTATATGGTTCCCCATATTTACACGATTCATTTTTTCATCGAACGACTTTGTCAGACTCTTTATCAATAGTCTTTTTGGAAAAAAATAAGGGTTTCATCCATTTTCATCAAAGTAAATGTCCATTTAATTGTTTGTCAATAGTATGACTACTAGATATCTAGATTATCAAAAATTTGAAACCTACACCAACGTCTTCGTGGCGTAGCCGTATACCGTTTGGTTCGAACTAAACGAACGGAAGACCCAGGTTCGAATCCCGGGGGATCACAATCTTTTTGCCTTTTTTTTTGTGTTATTTTAGAATAATAGGAAGCACTATTCCTTCTCTTTCACATTCAACTATGCGAATATGTATGAATAAAAATAATTGAAAGTATATTGTATGAATATTGCGCATTCATTTGATAGGTCTGAGATCATGTTTATAACTTTTATGTTTTTAAATATTTTTAAACTAATATTCCCATAGATATATTATGCTATACTTCCGTATAAATTAATATACTTTTTAAGCCTCAGAATGCATAGTTGGTAAGTAATGGCCCATATCTCAATTTTAATTTAGTACCGCCATCTATGACTGATTGGCTGCAATCTCTCACACATCACCAACGGTCAGTGTGGGGGGCAGCACCAGGCCGACACCGCATCGCCAAACTGCTATCCATACTTACTAAAGATATTCTCATTTTTGAGCATAGAAACTTTGTACAAAATGGTTTGTTTCATGATTCTTATGAACAATTAAAAAGGTTTTTTGGAACTCACCCCCTAAGGGATTAAATATAGTATTCGGATTTTATACATTTCTGTATCTAGAAATTTGAAACTTGATGCGATTGACTGATATAAGGCAAGGCTAAGACAAGAAGGCACTACAAAAAGGAATATATGAAATTCAGCTATCAATCATTCATGAGTATATGCTAAAGGCTATAAACCCCAAAAAAGGCTAGCCACAGCTTCAGAGATAGTAAAGAGCTTATTCAATTTGTCTGAATTCAGACGTCTGAAAGCGCGTGCGTTAAGCTGGCGTACCATGAAGCTGTATCGAGCTGGTTACTATGTCAAAAAACTCTGCCTAAATAGTGAAAACGTACACAGTGAAAATGGTGTTTATTTCTTAAACTAAAGAGGCACTATTTTTTTTTAGTTTTACACTAATTAGGCTCTATTTAGGCAGAGTTTTTTGACATAGTAACCAGCTCGATACAGCTTCATGGTACGCCAGCTTAACGCACGCGCTTTCAGACGTCTGAATTCAGACAAATGGAATAAGCTCTTAATTCTTTATCCACTTTTGGAAGTTGAATGGGGAAAAGGTAGTCAAATGGGTCTCCAACTGCATCGCCCAATAATCACTTATGTTCTTTATATATATTACAACGCCCAATACATAAATATTATTATTCTTTTCTCTCTCTCTTCTGTTTTTTTTTATATTACAATAAATATAAAAAAAGCAGAAGTAAAGTAAACCGGATGCAAAAAATGTAGTCCACGCGGACGTATTCGCGGGCAAATAGCTAGTCATATATAAATATATATATATATATATATATATATTTATTTAATATTGCATCATACCTTCCTTCTCTACGAATTATAACTGTCGCAATCTAAATCTTCTCCGTCCGTACAATTTTCGTTAATAGGGTGCAAAGGTTTTATTTATTTATTCAAGACATACCAACAGCATTACAACATAATTTGCATTCATATTAATTGTACAGTCTTGGTCAGTTATTATAATGCCTACAACAGAGCACACAGGATTGATTACATTAAAAGTTAAAGATACAATACAACAAAATTTTTATCAAAATTCATATAAAATAAAAATATTAAATTTCCCAGTATTAATAGAAAATTACAAACATAAAGAAACAAAATTAAAACGCTCCAGTAATAAAAAAATATTAAAATAATTGTATTTTAAACGAAGTAAATTATTAAAAAAAATATTGATTAATTAATTTCAGGCACCAACTGCCTAAATATTTCCTCAAAACTAAATAGTGTGTCATCATTATAGACGTCATAGTTTTGCTTCGCGTATAAATATATAGCTCGGCAATAATAATAATAAGCTATTAAACTTTCGTATCCTGGTTTATTTTATCTCGCGCCAATTAAGAAATACTTCCAACTTCTAATTCTTGGATAAAAAGACTTTGTACGTAGCCGTGTATAATTTGAATTTAAATTTCTCATAATAAATACGCATTAGGTATAATTGCGAATAGAGCCCGTTAACTTTTGCTATGTATTTACATCTGTTGTTATGGTTTTTATTTACAAGTGTATATACGTACCCCATTAAAACTTGGAATATTAATGCCGTTCAAAAGTTCCAAAGCTATATTCGTTTGGACACAAGCCGCGTGGAAAACATAGGTAAGTTTTAATTCAGTTTAAGTGAATTAATTTCTCATTATCTTAACTTACGTAGACTTCCACTATGGTCACCGGTCCTATACTGCCTTTATCTATTAGCTTCCGGTGACCTTCACCATTTTCGATTTGATTCTATATTACATTAGTGTTATATTGACTTATTATTATTTATTATTTTATTATTATTATTATAACTAATTATTTCGATCGATAGTCTCTGCCTACCCCAATGGGAATAATGGGCGTGAGTATAAGTAAGTAAGTAAGTAACTAATTATTTATTTACGTCATTAAAATTATCTCTGAGGTAGGTGGAGACTATAATAAGTAGTTTATAAGACTAGCTTATACCCGTGGCTTTGCTCGCATTTAAGCCGTTGAATGAATATTCTATTTCGACTATCAAATCTGTGCTATATGTGTTCAAAAGTAATGATGATTGGTTATGTAGATTTTGTGTGAGAACGTAAGAAATCAATCTACAGTCGTAATTATCATATATCGTTTTATTGAAGAAAAAAAAACCTTTCCGATTGCTGATCTAAGTCTTCCCGTGATCATGTTAACTAAAAAGTTTTCGAAACGTCGGGCTTTAAAAAAACGTGTAATAACACGCGATAATGATTAATCCGAAAATCAATAGTTGTATTAATTTAATGTGGATTTTCTGTTGTATTGGATCGGGTTTGTTGGCTTTATTACTTTAGCAAAGTTGTATTACCTTCCTAAGATTGCGGGTGAATTTCGAAAAATCGCTCAGATTTAAATTCTACGTACTACTGTACTTCTATTGGCAAATACGATGATAATGAAATTAAAGCAAACAATTAAAGTAAGTCTTTCTTCTTCTAACCTGGATTTGAATAATCAGCGCTGATTTATAGATTACATTGCTTCTAAGGTATATTGCGTCAATATATAGGTACAGTTTTATATTATTGCATTTGCTTTTTAGAAAAAGCAGTGCTATTTTGGCAAGAAGAAGCTGACAATGCCGGTTTTCCTATGCAAGTGTTCAGACCATCTGGGCTGCCAATATGCGTCATCACTCTGAGAGGATCAGACGACTCTCTTCCCAGTATCATGCTCAACTCGCACATGGATGTAGTGCCTGTTCAAAGAGTAAGGATATATTTTACCGTATTTATATATTATCGTATATACAGGCTTGCATATTTAGATGATTTGATTTGCAGATTTGTAGTTGGAAACTAAATTTTGTTTTAAGAATTTGGCTTTAGGAACAAGAATATCTTATAGCGATATTCCAAAGAATCAGTACATCTCATGTGCAACATCCTCTCAAGATATACGGTGGTTTAAATGATGTATCTATTGCAGAACGTATCTATAAATTGATTTTAGATATAAATTGTACCACAATTTGTTAAAAGCAATAAATACATAAATAATCTTATTTTCTTTGTTACCGTAAATCCAGGAATATTGGACTTACCCTCCGTTTGAAGCCCACATTGACGAAAATGGAGACATATATGGCAGGGGAACCCAGGACACTAAAGACGTCTCTATCCAATATTTTGAAGCTATGAAAAGATTAGCCGCGAGTAATGTGACTTTGAAGAGAACTTTTCATATGACTCTTATGCCAGGTAATAGCCATATTCAGATGGTTGCTGATGAAAGACTTAGTATAAAAATAAAAAACTATAAGAACGGGACATCTTTGCTTGGTCTCAAGAAAACTTCTTTATGCGTCATTTTATGTATGAATGTGAAGTAAAAATGTACATACATATACTCACGCCATTTATTCCTACAGATTATGTATGAGCAATCTGTCAGTTTCTCACTTCTCATATGACATACGCGATCTCACAAGCCTCATGCTACGGGGCTATCTCTATTTAGGAATTGTAGCCTTAAAACTATGTGTTTTTTATGAATCGAATAACACCAACTTCAATTGACCGTGCGGGAATTATAAAGCGCCCTCTCGATCACGAAACGTCTATTTATCTCGGCATGAAAACAACAGTTTAGTACAAATTATAATATAGCATACAAAATAATTATTAAAGAGAGTTCATGATACTTATGCTATGGGAATGTAATCAGAATATTCATCTTTCAGATGAGGAGTCAGGTAGCGACCGCGGTATGCAAGCATTCCTTAATACAGATGAGTTTAAAAGAATGAACGTTGGATTCGTTCTTGATGAAGGATTCTCCTCACCTGATGATGCAATCTTTGCTTTGTACTTGGATAAGCGGCCTTGGCGTAAGTATTCTAAAATAAAATAAAATATACGTGTAAAACGGAGTACACAGTTACGAGAGTATCAGTCTTAGCTTTTTCGATTTTTCAAATAACTATTTCAGAACAGCAACCGTATTGTTTAATTTCATAAAAGGCCGATTAAAAAGGTGGCTTTTTGAATTCTGACTACGTACGTTTTCACTGCAATTTAAATTTTATGATTGAAATGTCGAACTTTCATTGATATTTTGCTAAGAGTTATCTTTTTTTATGTCTTTTTATTACTTGTTTCGCAAAATCTTACTAAACGACTAGTAAAATACGAAGTTTTTGAATGTTATGTTTTTGTAGAGATAGAGTTCACGTTCACGGGCAGGGCTGGACATGGATCACAAATAATCAACAACAGTGCTATGGATAAGGTAAACTCTATATACCTATATACTCACGGCTATAAATCCCAAAAAAGAGTAGCCAGAGTTTCAGAATCAGAAATTACTCAGCCACATTTGTAAGTTCAATGGGCAATCAGTAAGCCACATCGCCACAAGCCAGTCGTCTCGTACGACGACCATGGGAAGAAAGACGTTAGTGCTTTGAAAATAATAGATTGCGGTAACATATACAGAGAGACATGTTTGAGGAAACTACGAGTATGTGTAAAGAAAATAAAGAAAGCTTAAACTTTTCACTGAAAATCCCCGGATCCCTCGGTCACGTATGACGTACGACTGCCATGAAATGAGATGGGTAGTTGTTTTCTTAGCTGAACTACACTTAGCAAAGTACAAATAAACATTTACATACATACATATACTCACGCCTATAAATATTAGAAAGGGGTAGCTAGAGTTTTGGAAGTTGGCTGTGGAAAGGATTGTAAATAAAGTTTGTTGGTGACCGCATTCCAGCCGCATCGCCTAATACTCACTTAATAGGTTCCAATATCCTAAATCTCCTCTTGCGACACCAGCGGGAAGAAGTGAGTTAGTGCTATTCTAAGTCCACACTACGCAATCAAATAAAAATAGTAATAAATAAACACGTATAATCTACTAAATCAGTATTGAATAGAAGACGAATTTTACATTGATTTCAGGCATCAAAAATGATAGAATTAATCAAGGAATACAAAGACGATCAACGGCGGATGTTTAGTGAAAATAATGTGACTGATACCAGTGAATATACCACTTTGAATTTGAACATCGTTGAGGTATGCACTATGATTTTTTTTATAATATTAAGATAATCACACTTTAGTCATCAAATCTATCGTTTAGCGGTAAAGCGGTTTTAATTAAATCCTTAGCTCTCGGGTACGTTCCCGGGGAGTTACTAAGCCACTACCCCTCACAAGCTTAATTTGTAAGTTGAACCCTATTTGGTAGGGTATTGCAGGCTTGAATCACCTTTTTGTCTGAAAAATCATCTTATTCCATGCTTTGAATTCGTCGGTCCCGGCTTATATCACGGTAATAGTCCTAAGTCTGCCAACCAACACTTGGCCAGTGTGGTGGACTATGGATAAATCACCCTATACAGGGAAGGCTCGACCCCTTGGTGGGAATATAAATGGGTTGTGAGGCGGTTGTTATTTTGAGGAGATACAAAAGCTAAGTTAATTATCAGCAATTAAGAGATAGGTGACGGAAACAGAAAAATATAGTGGGGTATTAAAATATGATATTACATGAGTTAGTATAACTTAGCTCTGGACGCATTAGTGACGGCCTAATTCAAGGCCAGCTCTTCCTTCCCACTGAGCTACTAAGGCATTTTGTAATTACATTTTTTATTTAGTCCTAACAGCGCCACCACACGCGGGTTTGAACGGTGTAACGCTTTTCCAAACCAATGACATTTGATAAGAGCTATTGAATGCTCTGGTACGGATTTAATAATGAAATCTCCCTTAAGACTTATTTGTTTTTTCTTCAATTTATTATGTTATAAAATCTGACGTGTTTTCAGGGTGGTATAGCGCCAAATGTGATACCCAATGATGTTAAGTTGGTAGTTGATATGAGGTTAGCTGTTTCGGTTTCTTCAGAAGATGTTGCCAACATGGTACGTAAAAGTGTAGTCTAAATCGAGCCTTTAAAGATAAGGTTTCAATTGAATGGTTGAACTAAAGTGTTTTTTAAACCAATCGCGACAATGCATTATTTTTATAAGGGTATTCTGAAAAGATTGATGATTGTAAACGGTCTTATGGTAAAATTGGTTAAGAATGATCTTTGTTACACCCTAAGTCAGTAAATAATAGTAAAAATAAAAAAAAATACTTTATTTAAATTAATTTGTAATGCTCTTTTTATGGACTAATATAGAATAATTAATGTATTCTTCTATAATTTTTTTGTTAGTTTAAATAACTTTTGTAATTAATTCATTCACAGGTGCAATCTTGGATATTCAGTATAGACAACGAAACTGCTGTAAAATATCTCAGACAAGAGAACGTATCAGTAGCTACGCCAGTCGACAGCACTAATCCATACTACAATGCTGTGTTTGATGCTTTGGACGAAATGTAAGGGAATTTTTCGAGCCATAACATAACATAAACATAACATAAACGTTCACGCCGAATATCCCCGAAGGGGTTGGCAGAGGTACTAATACTTCTGAACATCACGTGACTTTGTCACCTGGTGTTCAGAGTACCCACGTTTTGCATGGACAGTGTACTCACGTGATAGGGGGCAGGCCTATCGCCGTTTTGTACGAATACACTGTCACATGACTAAGTACAACTCAGCCATGTGGGTTTCCTCACGATGTTTTCCCTCACCGTTAACTCACGTTTTTCGAGCCACTTAAATATAAATATCATAAATGTTCTTAAGATTTACCTACATAAAAAAGGCAATCAATATGTGTCTGTAATAATCGACATATTTTTCAAAAGAATCTCATTTTGTGATTGAGAAACGGAACCAAAAACCGCTAAAACGTTGCCAAAAAATTATGTCACGTTTAAAAGGCTGTAATCTTCCTTCGGCTTAGATGATAGAGTATAACAAATACGATATTTGTGAATGGGGCTAAGCAGTGTCCAAACTAAGGTTGTTAAGATCAGATCATATTGTTAATATTCACGTGATAGGGTGCAGGCCTATCGCCATTGAAAAACATTGTCACGAGACTCAGTAAAATTTAGCCGTTTGGGTTTTCCCATACCATTAACTAATACTCCACAAATACGATATGAGAAAAGATAAATTAGTGAAGATCCGACTCTAGATCACACTGACATTTCACAGTTGTGTAAGAATATTCACGTATCAATTGTTTTAACACAGTATCCTTCCTTTTTTTCAGGGGAATAAAACTGAAGCCAATAATCTTACAAGCGACGTCCGACATGTTGTTTATGCGAAATCACGGGATACCTGGGATAGGATTCGCGCCAAAAACAAACACCATCAACAGAATACATGGAAACAATGAGTACATCAACGTACATACGTTTTTAAAGGGCATCGATGTATACGCCAGTGTTCTAAAGAAACTGGGAAATTTGCCATAACTTTTTTGTATTTAATCATTTTCTGGATGTAATCTATAAAGATTATAATGACAGTTTGATTTTTGTAATCGCATTAGATTTTAGATGATGTCGGAAATATATTTTAATTGTATACAAATGGACTATTTACTTATACTCACGACCTTAAGCTTCTTTGCGGTAGTCAAAGGCTATCGATCGCCACTTTATATGATCCTAAAAGCCTTTTGTACATTATTTCTTATCAAAAATATTATTGTGGCACGCATTCAGTTCAAAATTGACCCTTTTTGTAAATCACGATGATAATAATGAAGGTGGGGTGGGGTTATAGTTATAATAATAATTATGAGTAAAAATTAATGTGTTATTCGTTCTACAAAATATTGTTTTAAGAATTACATTATAGTTGCCAACTAAATTCTTTGAAACCTGGGATTTGAAAAAATACTACTAGTTAAATATTCTACTACTACTAGTTATATAAAAAATACGTCTGTTAAAATATTCTTTATTGTAACTGGTTTACATGCGCAGTTTTCGAAAGCAATATTTCAGCAATTTTATTTGTTTTTAAACCCAGGAACAACTATCCAGAACTGCTCAGGATACCCCAAAATGTAATAGGTTATTTGACTGTAATAAAAATATACATTTCTTTTATTTAATTAGTCTTAATATTTCTTTCTTAAAGCGATTTGTAATAATGCGAGATAAAAATATTGCATTATTTTACCAAAATCCGTGTTCTAAAATAAGTACTTTTGATGCAACTGTCACGTGACCAAAAACGACCGTGATTGGCTATTTCTATATTGACGTAGATCGCGCACAAACAAGGATACTCTACACTACGGATGGGCCCTGTGGTACTATATCTAAATAACGTTATGCAAATAATAATCATATCGCAACAGAAATATTCCATATGCCGTTTTCTCTTTCTAACCTTCAGAGTTTAATCTTTTGAAAAAGAGAACAATACATGTATACATCTTGTTGTTTATGGCAAAATTTCGTCAAGACGTTACGATTATGATAGCGCGTACCCAGATCGACATCTTAGTCGCCATTTGATTTGTGCATTTGATCTGTCAAGTTGCTTTGTAAACAAAAGTGTTGATTGTGTTTATTGTGTTTTGGACATTGATTAATCAAGTTTTGGACCATAAAATTACATGGGTAATATAAATGCACAATGCCCTGTTGCTCTGTTAAAGATTGTGGCGTCCGTAATAGCGAAAATCAGCCTCAATTAACTTTGCACAAGTAAGTAATTATTTTCTTTGTTTTCACTTCGGTCAAGAGTATTTTTTTGGTGTATTTCATGCTTCCTCGATGTGATCAGAGGAAACTTCACTGTATCATTGTAATATTTTCGCCATAAAAGGCTTAGTTTTCATGATTTCTTCCAAAATTATTTCCTCTCATTGTTTACCTAGTGATGTGAAACACTGATCATTTAGTATTATCGATATTTAAGTACTATCAGATTGGTTTAAGTTGGCTGGTTGGTTAACCTATTAAAAATCTAAATGCCATCCAAAATGTAGGTAACATTATTTTTAGAGTTTACACTTTTCTTCACATTTGTTACTTATGAGGTGGTTATTGATTACTAAAATTAAATAATTTCAGGTTTCCTACAAGTGAAGCACGGAGAAGAAAGTGGCTTGATGGTATTGGCTTTGAAAACATCAACCATTGGCATAAAAATTGGCATTGCATTGTAAAAAAATGGTATGGTTTATCATAAAAAAATCACGAATGAAAAGGTTTCATTCAGAACGTGTTATAACAAATTGACGTTATTTAAAAATGAATAAATGTAACATTTGTTAATTTAAATACGTTGTTTTTTTAGTATTTATATGTACGATCTTGCAATATAAGTCAAGCACAGCATCAATATTTTGTTGTACGTGTACGACAACTGTGTAGTGTCGGCTTAGAATAGCACTACCCCATTTCATATGCAATCTTCAAATTCAAATTCAAATCATTTATTGCATTCAAGTGGTACATACAAGGTGATACAGGTTGTTTTTATTTAATGAGCCATAACTTGAACCCTGATAGGGCACCGCATAATATAAACTTACAAATAAAAGTTATAAAAGGTAAATAATAAAAAGAAAAAAAAAGACAATTCTAAATAAAACACAAGTATGATATAAAACGGAAAAATTAAAAACTTAAAACTAAACTTTATTGCTAAATTATAATACTATCTTATTTTATTATTACTACAAGTTAATTAAATTAAAAATATATTAAAGGTCCGTATATTAAATTCATGTCAAAAAATAATAATATGTCTTTTTCTATCTAGTTAAATAGCCAATTTAAATAAATTATAAGTTAAATAATATAATATTATTATATTTAACTTTAAAAATTTCTAGTTAATAGTTTATATAATATTAATGTAATAATACAGATCAATTAGATAAGTCCAAATATTCATTTAAAGAGTAGTAGCATTTACGAATGAGAAAGTCTTTCAGGTATTTTTTAAATTTCACTATATTAGTTTCATTTTTTATTTGTTGCGGAATATTATTGTAAATTTTTACAGCCATTGCGTATGGACCAAAATGTACTTAGCTTAATTTCGACTGGTCGCGATTGTGGTCTTAAATTTTTTGGTCTATCATATTGGGGAAATAAATGCATGTTCTGCTTAACAAAAATACTTATCGCTAATATGTACATGCTAGTAAGAGAAGGTATTCCTAAATTGGTAAAGTATGATCGACAGCTTGTCGTCTCATCTATATTAACTATTATTCTAATGCATCTTTTCTGCAATCTAAACAATGTTAAAGTATCCGTGCTGTTACCCCAAAGGATAATGCCGTATTGTAGCCAAGAATGCGCGTATGCATAGTATGCTTTCATGGCGGTTTGTTTGTCTGTTGACTTTTTTAACTAATAGAGCGCATATGTGAATCTAGATAACTTTAAGGCAATTTTCTTTATATGTCCCTTCCAATTTAAATAAGAATCAATATTTAATCCTAAAAGTGAATAGCTATCGACGCATTCCAATTTTGTTTTATTAAAAGAGTAATCTATTTTAAGTTTCTTCCGGTGGGTGTACGTAAGAGGCGACTAACGAACTTTTAACGGCGTTTTAAGGGAATTTTGGGCGATGCGGTTGGACACCCATCACCAACAACCTTTATTTTACCAACTTATCCCCACTCAACTTCCCAAAGGTGGCTGAGGAATTTGTCATTCCTTAGCTCTGGCTACCCCATCTAGGGATTTATAGCCGTAAGTAAGTAGATGTAATGTGTACGACAACCGATTTAAAGTCGTCCTTGAGCATATGACACCCATGATTAATCTCACTGAACCACTGATCGATGCACTGCTTTTAACTTACCCCACGCCGAAAATCATAATAAATTATCGCTCGAAAATGTTCATGAGTTAAATCCATGGTGATATGTGATCCATGGTGGCGAAACGAAGGTTTAAAACTGGTGTTAAAATATCTAGATCTAAATTAATAGTATTTGCCCACTGTTGAAATAAATTATTTCTACATAAACATGTTGGCAAATTTATCGATATTTTTCTATTCTGATTCTTGCATGATACAACCCTGGGTCAGCCATTTTAAGTGCCAATAGGCCACGCCCCCTGCTACGCTCTGAGAGTGTTTAGGGCCGATCCATAGTGTAGAGTATCCTTGCGCACAAACCGACTGTGTATCGCTTCGCTCATTGGTGTTTAATGCGGAATTGACGTCACTACGTGCCACAGCCGCCATATTACTTAAAGTCGCGATGTCGCGGCACATTTGAATATTGCATTTTCTTTTTCAAAATTTTAATAAAATAGCTAAAATAAGGAAAAAAAAATTTTTTAGGTCTCCTCATAAACAAATAAACACCGTAAGATAGTTTTCAAAACTTTGTCAAATAGCCTATTGCCTTTTTTAATCAGAAATGCTTTCTCATGAGAAATATTAGATGAATTCAAAGTTACTCCGTTATAGTTTTCTATGAAGTTTAGTTAAGCTGTGTTGTGTCAGCTGACTATCCCATTTCTTCCCGAGGTTGGTCATAAGAGACGACTTAGGGTATCGGAGCTTTTGAAATGATAAGGACAATGCGGTTAGGGACCCATAACCATAAGTCTTCATTTTACAATAATTCCCTACACAACATGAAAAAGTGGCTGATTCTGAATGGCTACCCCCTCTAGGGATTTTAACCGTGAGTATATATATATAACAACCGTGATAGCCCAGTGGGTAGAACACTCGGTTATCGTGCAAACGACTAGTGTTCAAATCCTGGGTCGGGCCTACACCAATTTGTCTTTTTAAAGACATATGTGTGGTTAATTTATCATGGTTGTTAACGGTGAGGGAAAACATCGTGAGGAAACCCACATGGCTGAGTTGTACTTAGTCAAGTGACAGTGTATTCGTACAAAACGGCGATAGGCCTGCCCCCTATCACGTGAGTACACTGTCCATGCAAAACGTGGGTACTCTGAACACCAGGTGACAAAGTCACGTGATGTTCAGAAGTATTAGTACCTCTGCCAACCCCTTCGGGGATATTCGGCGTGAACGTTTATGTTTATGTTATGTTATGTTATATATATATATATATATATATCCTGCAGCCTATTGTGCGTCCATTATGTCGATTTTTGCATATAATGTGGCGTCCACCTGCTTTTGGCGTCCGATATACGGACGTCGAATGGGAAACACCGAAATTCTTCTTCCCTGTGATCACCTGACCAAGAGAAACTAAGAAAAAAAAATTTTTTTTGGACGCCAATTTTGCATGAATATGCATGTGTCTTATTTGAACGGAGTTCCAGCACTTTCCGTCAACAATTTCGATGGCGCTGTTGTTGAAAACATTACTTTCATAGGTCCGCGTTTTTGGCATCCCGCATTTTTTGGAATGAAATGCGACGTTGACAAATCTCTTGTAAGCGATACTTTAGTACTTATTCATTTGTGTCATCGCATCGGCGGCGGGTTGTTTTATGATTTGTTTGTGTGAATGAACATTTCCGATTATACCGAGGCCTGTGTCGAAATTTTTCTTTCCTTTATTTATTACAAACGACTAGTATTCAAATCCTGGGTCGGGCCTACACCAATTTGTCTTTTCTAAAGACATATGTGTGGTTAATTTATCATGGTTGTTAACGGTGAGGGAAAACATCGTGAGGAAACCCACATGGCTGAGTTGTACTTAGTCATGTGACAGTTTATTCGTACAAAAAGGCAATAGGCCTGCCCCCTATCACGTGAGTACACTGTCCATGCAAAACGTGGGTACACTGAACACCAGATGACAAAGTAACGTGATGTTCAGAAGTATTAGTACCTCTGCCAACCCCTTCGGGGATATGCGGCGTGAACGTTTATGTTATGTTATGTAAATATATTGTGAACGGTAATCCATGTGCTAGTCTTAAAATCTCATATTTATTAGCCTGACAATGGGTATATTCCATTATTAGGGTAAAGTCGGGTCAGCAATTGAGTATTTTCTTATGTTGTATATTATAGCATATTATAATGAAAGTATGCCAATATTGTAACCCTTTGTTTCTAATTTTTTGGCTAAAGTTGGTTATACGATTAGTTGATTATGTGATATTACAGATTTTGTTCTAAATTTTATTTGCTATGTAGTGTCGGCTTAGAATAACACAACCCCATTTCTACCCGTGGGTGATAGGGGCTTTTTAAGTGATTTTTGGACCAAAAACATTTATTATCACCATCTTTTACCCAAACAACTTCCAAAAGTGGCTGAGGAATTTCTCATTCCAAAGCTCTGGCTACCCTGTTAAGGGATTTATAGCCGTGAGCATATGTATGTATGTATGTATTCTAAATTAGAAGTGTTACTATAAATATGTATGTATGTATGCATGTAAAAGTCCCGTGTAGTGCCGGCTCAGAATGTCACTAATGCGGCGAAGCGGTTTGAGAACCATCACCAACGATACTTTTTTCTACAAATAAACACAACAGAATGGAACACCCTATCTTCGATTGTTTATACTTTCAGCTGATGATGTAGTTGTAGACCAAAACCAACAAAAATTACCAGTTTCAGTTACACCAGCAAGTATACGGACGTCAGATAACGTAAAATCGAATACATGATGTTTGTTTTGGCGTCCGTATACTTTAATTTTATTTATTTTGTTTCATTCGATATATATTATACCGCATTATTGTAGTTCCATAATCCTCCTTGCATAATTTTTGATTAATGTTGCCAGATTACCTCTCCACATCATGTTTGATTTAACTTTTGTACACATTTATCTCTTTTTCTTTAAAAAACAAACGCATTTTGCGTTATAAATATGGTAAGGTACGCAGTCATGTTTTCAATCATATACTTTTTTAAATATTTTAAGTACGTTTACATGCATAATGACCCGTTTTTGAAAAACAACGTCAAAAAAAGGAAGGTCGATACTCATCACGTCCGTATGTAAGCAATTTTAGCTATATTTAAAACAGAAACATATTGTTCATATGGTTGTTTCTTACTGACTGACTTTTGTTTAAGTAAATACTTAATGATTGTAATTTAAAATTGACTCCATATTAAAATTTTATAATACATACATACATATACTCACGCCATTAATTCCCATTGGGGTAGGCAGAGACTATCGATCGCCACTTCGTACGATCCTAACAAACCTCTCTAGCTTCGTTTACATCCATCAATCTTTTCATACATGCTCTTTTGTTCTTCATACTTCGGACGCCAGCCTTTTTGAGCACACTCTCAATTTGGTCCAAGTGTGTTCTCCGTGGTCGTCCTCTACTAACATTACCATCCACACTAGCTCTATAGATCCCTTTTACCAATTTTCTATCATCCATCCTCTCTATGTGCCCAAACCATGTCAACATTCCATTTTCTATCTTTCTTACAATATCATCTTTCACACCACACTTTTCACGAATAACACTATTTCTCACTCGGTCACACAATCTAACATTACAAATTTTTCTGGGGGACCTCATCTCTACTGCATTCACTCTGCTCTCATGCTTCTTCTGCCACACCCAACATTCGCTTCCATACATAAGCGTAGGAACAAGAACAGCATCATGCACAGCCATTCGGGCCTTTTCAGACACCGATTGACAGGTCATTAGGCTACTCATTGCTTTATTTACCGCATTACCCTTTTTCACTCTTCTTTCAAAGTCTTCATCACATTTTCCATCCCTTGTAAACAAACTTCCCAGATATACAAACTCCTTCACCTGTTCCACATCCTTACCATCAATCGCAATCACGCATTCTGTCACATCTTCCTGTCTCGCAAAAACCATCGTTTTGGTCTTATCCACATTCACCCTCATTCCCTTTCTTACAAAAGACTCCCATGCAATATTCATCATCTCTTGCAACTCTTCTGCCGATGATGCAAGTAGCACTTGATCGTCAGCATACAAGAGGAATTTAAAGATGAATCCTCCCATTCTTAGTCCATAATCATTTTCATGCAACTCTGTCAAACAGTCATCCATGAACAAATTGAAGAGCCACGGAGAAGCTACACATCCCTGTCGGACACCCCTAGAGATTCCGAACCAGTCAGTGTTTTCCCCGTTTACTCTTACCCATGCACTTGAATCCTCATAAACACTTTCTTACCACCCTATCATACGCCTTCTCTAAATCAATGAAGGTGCAATACACCTTTTGGTTCTTAGCTAAGAACTTTTCAGTGATGCTCCTTAGAGAGAAGATTTGATCCATACATCCCATTCCGTTCCTAAATCCCGCTTGCACATCCCATATTTTCTCATCAGTTTCATTCATCACTCTTTCAATCAGTACCTTAGCATACAATTTACCAACAATGCTGAGTAAGCTGATGCCGCGGTAGTTTTAAGCCTCTTGGTGTGACCCCTTTCTTTTATATAGAGGCACAATCACCGCCTTGCACCAGTCTCGTGGAACTTTGCCACTCGACCAGCATTTTTGGAAAAGGAAGCAATTCGATAGTAATCCTATCATACCCTGCTGCCTTCCCTAATTTCATACTTTTCATTGCTTTCATTATTTCTTCCATACTAATCTCACTGTCACTGAAATCACCCATCTCTTCGTTCCAATCAACATTACTGTCGATTGACGAAGAAATGGATGCATCCTCTTTTACAAACAGTCCCTCAAAATAATTCTTCCATACCCGTTTCATGCTACTTTCATCCGTCGCCAATTCACCTTGTTCATCTCTTATTACACTCATTCTCGTGTTTTGGGAAACTCCCTTTTCCTTCCGGATATACTTCCAGAATAACTTTTGGTTATTCCGGAAATTATCAGAAAGTTTCCTCTCACACCACTCTTGCAAATCCCGCTTTTTCTTTTCTATTTTCTTCTTCACCTCATTCTTAACTCTCTTATATTCATCTATATATCATAATAATTTTATATAATAGTATCTAACCGATATACGGATGCCATATGTGAAAATAATTTCATATCGTATTGCATTTGGCATCCGCAAATGTGTGAATGTCCATTGTATTGTAATCATTGATTAATAACTAGTAGCGGAATAATAGGTCAATGATGGAAATGTCGGATCTTCCATCTCGTCCAAAGTTCCTACTTCTAAGTTTTCTATGTTTAAGCACAAAGTTCCATTACCGCTTAACTCAGTTTATTATAAAGCAGAGATTAAATGATTGTTTTATTTTAAAACACAATGCGTACGGTGCGTACCACAGGCCAACAGACATACAAACCTACATATACATTAATGTTCATAAAAAAATGATTAATTAAACATTAACACACGCAAAGCCCCTTACTAAAATAATCTTATATTTAGACAAAGCATAAAGCCAGCGAGAAATACAAATGGAAAAAACAGCAATTCTTCTATATTATCAACAAATCAGGAATTCCTTCAAATTAGCAAGGTGCTTTAGCGTTTACATTTTATACGGTTGAATTTATTGTAAAGGTGGCAACGTCGCATAAAAACATGGACGTTAGATGCCTATGAATATAAAATAAATTAGTTATTAATAATATAATAACTTATTATACAACGGAGGTCAGGTTAACATTGATGTGGTAGTGGGTTCAGATGGGTTGGACAATGCATGTTAATATACATATATTTGTATATTAACAATTATGGGTTTATTAAAAAATAAATTAGATTACGGTCCTCAGCAACAATAATTGGATCAGTATATGCTGCAAAATTGAGGCTATGTAAACGTTATCTGGTGGACGTCAAAACGATGCGAAGTGAAAAGACGCCAAATAGGTAGCGGGATTTATATATACAGGGTGTAATTGTAATGACTGTTTTCCTTGAAAAGTATGATTAATTATCACGTATAGAGGCAGAATTCGTTGAAAAAAAACACACTTATTTTTTTTCAAATTTTGTTAAAATTTGCACTAAGAAAGTAGTACTATTGACACCAACACGCTCAATGTATGCGTGAAACGCGATGACAAGGCGGGCAACTCAGCTGACAGCAGCGACCCGCCGTGACCTTTAACCGGCGGCCAAATCAAATCAAGGCCAGTAAAGTAATCAATCGAACTTAGCTTCTAATATCTTCTTATTTTTTACATGTTATTATTTGACATGATAAATTTGAATAACACTACCCCATAGTTAATACTGCGTTGGAATGCGGCAGTATTTTCAGAGAAAAATTCATAATTCGTAAACATCGATCGCCGCGAAATTCAAAATCTGCATGTATCAACAAGTCGGGCGGGCTTGTCGGCATTACATCAAAGGAACAGTATTAGTACTAAGTAGTTGTTTGTAGCTCATTGTGTTTGTGTCGCTTATGATTGGATGTCACTTTGATTTTTCGCATTAATTTTCGGAGTGTGAGTTCAGTTTTAGTATCTTGTGTTGTGATTGTGTTGAGTAAATATGGCGTACACGAATCAGCAAAGTTCAGTGTTGGTGTTTTATAATGTTAATTCTCAAAATGTTCTGCGTTTTGCGCAAATGAAGGTGATAGCCCGGATCTGCCACTGCCAATCAAAACGGGGTGAGTTATTTTTATTCATATTGTTACGTACCGGGTTCTTAATTTGATAAATACCAGTCACACTTTCGTGCAATAAGGTGTAATTATATTTATTGACCAATAACGCACTTTACACAACACAACAAACACTATCGATAATTAACTATCGATACTCGCACTAATTAACAACACTAATTTACTCCGTTATAGTAACACTGTCCACACCGTTAAGCTTATTTCCGTAATCCGTATATCACTGCACTGTCGTATTTAATTTCTTCGCTCTAGTATTTCGCTTGTTCTCGCTTTAGTTCTTCGCACTCGAATAACTCCGTAGCACGCGTCGCTCTTTATATATGCCAATCTCAAATACGCGAATATTACAGAAAGTTCTAGTACCACATTCTCGAAAAGTCGATATTCGAGAAACATCTAGTAATTCCTATTTTTACTTATTAAAATACTAGTAACGCCATCTGTTATCTAGTAGTGGCAAATCCTATCTCCTACTTGCGAACAGATGTCGTAACAATATTCTTTAGTTAACTGTGATAGAGTACAGATACACCCGTTTAGAGCCCTTTAGCCCCGAGAGAGTTTAGTAAACACCAAGAACTCCTCCAATTTCGATGTCGGTTAATGAATGAATAGGTATCTCTTGCGCACTTTATTTTATGCCACGTAAATGCATCGTTTCGAGGGTCTCTATTTGTTTTTAACTTTATTATCTTACGCTCATGAAGTACATACATTACATACATACTCACGCCGTTACTTCCCATTGGGGAGGCAGAGACGTAAAGTAAAACAAAAAAAATAGCGGTAGCTGATTATTTAGGACGACAGTTTTGTTATAATCGTCGGTGTTAATTAATAGAGATAGATTTTTTACATACATATTCTCACGCCATTAGTTCCCATTGGGGTAGGCAGAGACTATCGATCGCCACTTCGTACGATCCTGGCAAACCTCTCTAGCTTTGTTTACATCCATCAATCTTTTTACTTGAAAATGTTTGAATTACACTACCCCATATTCAATACTGGATTGAAATACGAGGCGACTAAGACCACAGCCACACTAGGCGCGTTGATAAGTTCAAAGAAAAATCAAACATAACATAGCCGCGAAATTCAAAAAATTTTTGCATTGCTGTCATAGTGCGGTTTATACGGTCACGAGCAAGTGTGCGCAAGACTAGATGGTCACATGACGCGCCCGCTGTTCTCTGTGTGTGGGTGAGACATTATACGGGTAGGAGTGTGTGCGCTAGGCTAGTGTAGATAACCACGATTTTCCATCTGATGGAGAAAGTAAGTTTTTCTGCTAAAGCGGTTTTAATCTTTTTGTTTATTTCATATGGTGGATATTAAGCATTAAACTTTAATATACGAATTAATATTGAAGTAACAATCGCCGTCAAACTAACACGCTGTATATATATATATATATATATATTTAATTATTTATTCATTATGAAGAAAAAAAACATTATACAATGATTATATCGTGGTCACTTAATCATGTTCTAAGGTTTAGGTGATATGTATGTATGTATGTACTTACTTATGTATATTTTGTTATAAATCTTAATCTTATAGCTTTAATCAAGAAGAGTCTTGAATATAGAAGGGGATATTGTAGTGTCGGCTTAGAATATCACTACCCCGTTTCTACCGATGGGTGTACGTAAGAGGTGACTAACGGTGTTGGGGCTTTTAAGAGATTTTTGGGCGATGCGGTTGGAGACCCATCACCAACAACCTTTATTTTTACCATCTTTTCCCCACTCACATTTCCAAAAGTGGCTGAGGAATTTCTAATTTCTTAGCTCTGGCTACCCCTTCTAGGGATTTACAGCCTTTGATTAAAACAAAATAGCGGAAGATACGGCACGTACTTATAATCTTCAACTGAAAAGAGGCATATTCACAGCTTCACAGCACGCACACTCACACAACTGTGTTTGTTATTTAACGTTAGTTTAAGAGACAAACATATTTGATTCAAAAGTAGCGCGAGCGAGACAAGCGCATGCTGCTGTCGTGCGTCTTCGGGATATTTCGGGTCAAATTGTATCAACGACGATACCAGAATGCAAAATGGCGAACAAAGCAATAAGTGAATTTAAAAATATCATATTCTTTTTAAGTGTTTATGTACTTACGAGTGAAAAGTGATTCCATGAGATTTGTTTTTTCTTTTGGAATAGTTTGTACAACGCATAAAAGCACACGAAGGCATTTTTGGTAACCGCTATCTCGCTTAAAATAATAAAACTGTTTTTTCGAGTCACACACCTGTTCCTGTCACTTGTCGATTGCGACTGAGCGCAATAAGGCGACGTTAGCCTGATTAAAATGATCCACGCGCTAGAGGCGAGTCATTTATCTTCCGCTATTTTGTTTTAATCAAAGTTTACAGCCGTGAGTATATGTATGTATGTATGTACATTGTGTTTCTGTAACACATTTCGGACAAAATCGATAACAAAAAGTTGTATCCATACATTTAGCGCATGTAGATGTAACCTCTTAACTTCTATGTAGGTAATAGCGCTAAAGTATACCTACCCACACTAGCTTGGCATGGTAGACGATGATCTATAATTACCCTAATATGGGAAGGCTCGTGTCTCTTGGTGGGGACATAAATGACCGAACAGGATGATTATTACTCATAAATAAAAGATGTTATTAAAGGAAAGAAAAATTTCGACACTGGCGGGGTTCGAACCCGCGACCTTCGAGTATACGCCCCCGTCGCTCTGCCAACTGAGCTACCACATGCCACATGAGGAATTCATGTCAAAAAACATTAAATTAGGATGATTATTCCGTACAATAAAGAAATCAAACCCACCAAAAACATTTTCATGTAAAATGTTGCCAAGACGAGCCCATATGACTCGCACCGCACTGTCAAAAACTTATCAGATCTCATGTAGAGCCAAGCTTCTAACACTACACGCCCTAACTCTACAAGGCCTAACTTCACAAACTCTACACCTTAGTAAAAATATGTGGCTTGGCCATTTCGCTACATTCACATCGGCGTAAGGTAAAAAATCAATTCTACCTGTTTATTACTTTTGTGTTATACAATAGTTCTTGTAGTAACGAACGGCCAAGCCACATATTTTGACTAAGGTGTAGAGTTTGTGAAGTTAGGCCTTGTAGAGTTAGGGCGTGTAGTGTTAGCAGCTTGGCTCTACATGAGATCTGATAACTTTTTGACAGTGCGAGTCATATGGGCTCATTTGGCCCACTTGGCAACATTTTATATGAAAATGTTTTTGGTGGGATTTCATTTCTTTTTGTAAGTTGTTTGTTACAATTTTTTTTTTTTTTCTTCTTTTTTTGGGGTGTATTTCTTGCACATCAGAGACGCCTTTTTTTATAGCCCACTCTCTATCTTTGCCTTTTTTCTTTGTTGATTTACTGTTTATAATAAGTGATAGATCAGATACTGTCGATATGTATCAATATATGTCCATTATTTTATTTATTTTTTATAACAAGGAGTACCTATACATATATATATCTGAGGGCACCAAGTTTTAGATTATTATTAGACTAGACCTCTAGCGTCATCAAAATTTAATCTTTTAAAATTACAGGACTCATACAAACTCCCATCCCCTAGTTTAAGGGGTTGGAGGATGAAAGTTACAAGTTTTATAATTTTTTTGTTGTTTGTGTGCTAATACTAGCTTACATACAAAATTTCAGCTTTCTAGGACATTATGAAATACCTTAATAATTTTGATGATCATCAGTGAGTCAGTGACGAAATCAGCGTTTTTTAGATATAAATAAAATCTGAAGTATAAAAGCTAATGTAATTAAAACTTAATATGTTCAATAAGTCCGCTATTGACAATATATCCCGAAAATTTTGTTGATCTAGCATAACCCAAACCCAAGTTATGAGGGTTCAAAAAAACGACGAAGCGCTTCGAGAAAAAGTAGGTAGTGCCCGTGCGCTTCGCTTGGCTCGTCTTGGCGGGGGCAAGGTAGTAGTGCCAGATATAATTAATAAGAAGTATTATGGTAGTTATTTGGAAATGTAGGCAACGTTTAACATTAATATATTTTTTTGTAAGTTTTAAAAAGAAATAGGCCGGCTATTTTTTATATGAACATTTTCCCATATTTACTCTCTCTCACCCTCTTTCTCTCTGTCTCTCTTTTTACATTCTTTACTTATACTTCCTTACAGTATTTTTATGGTATGACATTTTTTTCTACAAGGCCACGAATATGCAAAATGACGCCAATTTTGGGCAGTGTCTTCGATGTTTTGGGACAGGCGCGACATCCGCGCGACTAGCATAAAATGTCATAAATCTATGCAAGTTGATTAAATAACAGTAATATTTTTTTATGTCTACTTGATAAATAATTTATTACATACAAACGTAATAGTAACCGAAGAAGTTATCATAGAGGTAATCCATCGATTACGCCATATAAATTTATTACTGTTTCACTTAATTTACTCACTTTTATGTGCTTTTATCTGGGTTCAAATGCAGTGTTCTATGTTAAAGAATAAACAGCACACGGGACATTTCGAAATATTTTGTTATTTTACTTCCATGGCCGACTTGCTTCTCGGTACGGAGGTCGCGGGTTCATACCCCGCTGAGAGCAACATTTATGCGATATTTATAAATGATTGTTTCTCTATTTATATGTGTATTATATAATATCAATATATCTTTGAGTTCGTATCCCGTAATACAAGTCTAACTAAGCTTGATCTGTGTATAATATGTCCGTATGATATTTATTTATTTATTACATCCAATGAAACTACTATGGCAATAGGTATAGTTATAAACTTTATGATTACCCAGCATCATAAACTTTATACCAGGTAGTCATTGCTGAAAATAGTCACAGTTCATCTCTTCATGCGGCAAGTTAGTGATTAGTTATCTTTTCTATTCGCATGAAAACAATAAAAATTACTTATTACCATAATAGTTTTAATTTATATCTAGTAAAGTAAAAATATATGTATTATAAAGAAGTAAAGTTTGTAACTTTGTTCATTTGTAAGGGATAATCTTCGGAAATATAGAACCGATCATGTATTTTTACAATTAATAAGCCGCATTATTTAGGAGTGTGCCATATTTCATCACGCTAGATTTCGTAAGAGTTGAGTAGTTATTGAAAGAAACTTAAATATTTGCATTGCCGCTGCATTTCCCGAGCTAAAGAAAACAATTTCATAATACTCAAACACGTTCCATATTAATGCATATCAGAAAATTTTTAATTGTAAATTATTAACATCAGAAGAAGATAGCTACACTATTCAGGAGTGTTATAGATTATATATCATCACGGTAAATTGAAAGACGGGTGAGCAGTGGTTGAAAAAACATGATGAGACATTTGAAAGATACTCTTCGCTAATCATCGCGTTCAAAAATATAATAACAGCTCGCAACGTATTCTGATCACTTTACATATCCACAATGCAGAGTTTATGACATTTTTATTTTATTTAAATAAGTAAGTAAGTTTGGTATATTTTTGTAGGAGTGTAGCCTTTATTGCAAGAAAACTATTTAGATTCTGTTAATACGTGCGAAGCTAGGGCGGTCTACTAGTAGACAATAATTAGTATAGGCAATAAAACGTATTTATCTTGATTTGTTTAATCTCACTACTAGATAATAGTACCTATATTTTATCGAGTATCCATTTAAATAGCTCCAAATTCCAATTCATCCATTAAAACTTAACATATTGCAGCCGTATAATTTCCACTGGAAGGCTGAAGTTTTTTTAAATTAGTGTACATTTAGGCAGTTGACTAATAAGCATGTTAAGATTTCCTGTGTATTTATATTTGTTTTTCTGTTTTTTATTAAGTTATTTGCATTCGCAACCTATTAAATATTACGA
This sequence comes from Bedellia somnulentella, assembly GCA_963576735.1. Classification (NCBI taxonomy): domain Eukaryota; kingdom Metazoa; phylum Arthropoda; class Insecta; order Lepidoptera; family Bedelliidae; genus Bedellia; species Bedellia somnulentella. Next base: position 12,798,080 of record OY755179.1, read on the forward strand.
TAATGATATTGTTCAGAAGTTTCAACGTTATATTCGAATAGACACAAGCCGCGAGGAGAACATAGGTGAGTCAGTATTCAGTACTTACATTAATTGATTGTAAATCAACTATTTATAGATGAATTTTACTGTCTCACAATGACACGTTTCTATTAGGTAATATACACGTATATCAGTAACTAAGACAACATTTTATTTTAAATATTTGTATTGATGTAAGTCGATTTTCGTTTTAGAAGAATTTAATGTTGCGTCGTTATAATTAATTTTTACTAGATGTCATTAAGTCCAGGACAAAAGTTCCTTGTTTTAAAATCGCGTTTAGTTTTTGACCCTATTTATTTTATTAATTCTAAGACACATTCACAATAGAACAAACATCCGTATTATCCATGCTCTTCCTTATTCAATATGCTGTGTAGTGTCGGCTTAAAATAGCACTACCCCATTTCTTCCGGTGGATGTACGTAAGAGGCGACTAACGGTATTGGGGCTTTTAAGGGATTTTTGGGCGTTGCGGTTGGAGACCCATCACTAACAACCTTTAAAACCATCTTTTCCTCACTCAATTTTCCAAAAATGGCTGAGGAATTTATAATTCCTTAGCTCTGGCTATTATACTTAGAATTCCTCAGCCACTTTTGGAAGTGAAGTGCGGAAAGGATTGTAAATAAAGGTTGTTGGTAATGAGTTTTCAATCGCATCGCCCAACAATCACTTTATAAGCCCCAATACCCTAAGTTGCCTCTTAACACACCCGCGGGAAGAAATGGGTTAGTGCTGTATTCTAAGCCGATACTACACAGCTATAGAACTTTTTTAAACTTAAGTAAACCATGTTTGCTAAATGCTTGCTTGTTAACTTAAGAGTACGAAGTTATACGGAGGTCGAAAATTGTCTGAACTGCTTCAAGTAAATTATGGTAAGGCTGTGCCTCTGTGATCAACTTGTCAGTCATAACCGAGCTCCCAGATAACTTTGCTAATACTCTTTCAGAACAAGCAGTGTTATTTTGGCAAGAAGAAGCTGAAAATGCTGGTTTTCCTATGCAAGTGTTCAGACCAGCTGGGCTGCCAATATGCGTCATCACTTTGAGAGGATCAGACGACTCTCTTCCCAGTATCATGCTCAACTCGCACATGGATGTAGTGCCTGTTCAAAGCGTAAGCATATATACACTTATATATTATATTATACAGATTAATATCATATTAGATATGTCTATAAATGTAGATAGATAAAAATAATAATCTAGGTCTCTCGGTTAAGCGCTTGGCATCAAATACGGAGGTCTCGGGTTCGATTTCCCGAGGGTTGGGAGGGAACTGTATATGTTAATTGTTAGGTATGGAAGGATTTAATATAATCAATGTTCAATTTTAAAGTACAAATAAAAGCAGACGGAAACGTAAAGAGCTATAACGGTGCATGGTGGGGCCCGGGGCAAGTACCCAGAGGGACTAATCCTATGAGACGGGCATATTATGGCTTTTTGGTAAAAAAACTTGTTGACTGTTGTCGACTAGAAAAATATTGAAGATTAATTCAGATAACCAAAAAGACCTTACTATTCACTCTAAAAATTTCACGATGTGCTTGTTATTAAAATTCCAAGTGTCCAGTTTCCCACAGTACAGTGGGGACATATTTCAACTGAGTATAATGACCAGGACTCAAACTAACCAGGATTAAAACTTGCAACTTGTTAACTTACCCAAAAGGAAAATTATTTGATTTACTTTACCACCTACTAGACCTCACTAGTGTCGAACCCATAGTTGTGTAGTGTCGGCATAGAGTAACACTAACACATCATTTATTAAACATTGTTTTCTCACTCAACTTCCGAAGAGTCTGAGGAATATCTATTTCTGAACCTCTGGCTGCTCCGTTTCAGAGTTTGGAGCCGGTTATATTAAATATTTAATTGCTTTGTAGTGTCGGCTTAGAATAGGACTACCCCATTTCATCCCATGGGTGATCGTAAGAGGCGACTCGATCGAGCAAAGCCGTTGGGAACCCATCACCACAAACATTTATTTTACAATACTTTCCCCACTTAACTTCCAAAAATGGTTGAAGAATTTTCCGATTCTGAAGGTTTGGCTACCCTTTTTAGATTTAGAGCGGTTACAATATATACTTTATATTTTGCGGTGCCCTGTCAGGGTTCCTGTTATGGCTCTATAAATGAAAATAAACCGTACCATACCTTGTATGTACCACATGAATGCAATAAATAATTTGAATTCAATTATATATAAAGTGTTCGAGTTTAATAAATTTTACATGACTTTGTTCTTACTACAACTCCATTCATTAAAAATGTTTTGAAACTTTTAACATAAAATACATAACATAACATAAACATAAACGTTCACGCCGAATATCCCCGAAGGGGTTGGCAGAGGTACTAATACTTCTGAACATCACGTGACTTTGTCACGTGGTGTTCAGAGTACCCACGTTTTGCATGGAGAGTGTACTCACGTGATAGGGGGCAGGCCTATCGCCGTTTTGTACGAATACACTGTCACATGACTAAGTACAACTCAGCCATGTGGGTTTCCTCACGATGTTTTCCCTCACCGGTAACAACCATGATAAATTAACCACACATATGTCTTTAGAAAAGACAAATTGGTGTAGGCCCGACCCAGGATTTGAACACTAGTCGTTTGCACGATAACCGAGTGTTCTACCCACTGGGCTATCACGGTTGTAACTTTTAACTAATTAATTAACTTAAAATCTTGGTACCTCTTTTTGGGTTTTATAGCTGTGCAGGTTCCGGCAAAAGGGCGCTCTGAACACCAGCTTGATAAGAAATACACTACGATACCATTATAGAAAAACTACAAAAATATGTGTTTTAGCATTTGTTTCTTGTACTTTGTTTGTAGAAATAAGTATTAGAAAATTTATGACTTATTATTATACAAACATATACTCACGCCTTTATTTCCCATTGGGGTAGGCAGAGACTATCGATTGCTACTTTGTAGGATCCTGGTATACCTTTCTATCTTTATTTACATCTATTATTATTTTCATAAATGCTTTTTAATTCTTGATACTTCGGACGTCTGTTTTTTTTAGCATTTATTATTATAATGCAGGAATATTGGACTTACCCACCGTTTGAGGCCCACATTGACGAGAATGGAGACCTATATGGCAGGGGTACGCAGGACACGAAAGATATCGCTATCCAATATTTTGAAGCTATGAAAATATTATCCGCAAGTAATGTGACCTTGAGAAGAACTCTTCATATGACTCTTATGCCAGGTAAAACCCACCTTAGATAAAGAAACTAACTTTGAGAATTACTAACAGAATTCCAATGCGTACTTGTAATATTTTATACTGATATTTGTCTCTTTATTTAAAAATTATGTTCTGGATAAGAGATTTGATACTCACTTTTGGAGGTTCACAATCACTAAAAAGCCGCACCACACTAATTCACCCCTCACCACACCCGCGGGAAGAATTGGAATAGTGCTATTTCAAGCTTATTAATTTTTTTACCGCAATAGCTCTGTGGGTAGAAGACTAGTTTATCATCAAGAGAGTCGTGTGGGTTTAAATCTCGAGTTGGGCCTAAACCAATGTGTCTTTTCTAAAGCTATAAGTGTGGTTATTTATCATTGTTATTAACGGTGATGGCAAACACCCGATTTCTGAATTGAGTATTCCAGCTGAGAACAACTCAAGTATCGTTCTGTCGCATTGAAATCTTAACAACTGAATGTGACAAAACGATACTTAAGTCGTTCTCAGCTTGAATACTCAATTCAAAAGCGAACGTAAGTGATGCGTAGTCATGTCACTATGTATTCTGGAAAAACGACGTTAGGCCAGCCCCCTATCACAGGAGTGCAATGACCAAGCAAAAAGTAGGTACTCTGGACACCGCTTAACAATTATGTCCCGTGATGCTCAGAAGTATTCTTTGCCACGCCTAGGTGAATGCACGTCATAAACGTTTGAGTACTCTTTTTAATTGAGTGTAATTTTTTGTTAATGTAATATTAGCTGAGGGTATTGGTGCTTTTTAAGAGTGTTTTGGGCGATGCGATAGGAGACCCATCACCAATAACCTTTATTTTATAATCTTTTCCACACTTAACTTCCAAAAATGGCTGAGAAATTTTGTGTTCTAAAGTTCTGGCTACCCCTTTAAGGGATTTATGTGTGTGAGTAAATGTATGTATGTAATTTTATGTTTCAGATGAAGAGCTTGGTAGCGAAAGAGGTATGCAAGCCTTCCTCCAAACAAATGAGTTTAAAAGTTTGAATATTGGTTTTGCTCTTGACGAGGGAGGTGCCTCCCCAAATGATGCGATGTTTGCGTTTCACTTGGATAAGCGACCTTGGCGTAAGTATTATAACTAAGTAAAGACAATTAAAGAAATAATTATGATAGTACATAAATAGTGTTTAGGACTTCCATTTTACTATTTTGTCATTATATAAATAAACATAAAGAGTACATAATCTATGTAGCAACGAATTGGCGACAGACTCAGCAATGATTATATTTAATACTTTTGCAGAAATTGAGTTTATTTTCACGGGAGCGGCAGGACATGGATCACAAATGACCAGCAATAGCGCTATGGATAAGGTTGGCAAATAAATGTTTCTAAATCTTATAAAAAATAATAAAAATCTCTCATTAAAATAAGTCTGCATTGTATGCGCCATTAGTTCCCATCGGGGTAGGCAGAGATTATCGATCACCACTTTGTAAGAGCCTGGCAAACCTCTCCAGCTTCGTCTTCATTCATCAATCTTTTTTCTTTACACTTCGGACGCCTGCATCTTTTAAACACACTCTCTATTTGATCTAAATGTGTCCTTCATGGTCATCCTCTAATAACCTTCTACAAATCTCTTACACCAATTTACAATCATCCATCCTGTCTATGTGTACAAACCATCTTAACGTACCTTAGATTTTATCGACATTCGACATTAAGTCGCATTAATCTGTTTCACTCTTCTCTCGATATCTTCGTCACACTTTTCATCCCTAGTAAACAAACATTCCAGATTTATAAACTCTTTCACTTGTTTCACATTCTTACCATTCATCTCAATCACGATTTCGGTCATATTCTCCTCTCTCTCAAAAATCTCACTCCTTTTCCATAAAAAAAACTTTATTTACAGAAGTGATTACAACTAGATAAACGCTTTTACGAGTTCGCTGCACTAGGCTTTGCCTGTATCGCAACAAAAATTTAATATATTACAATAATAAAATGTCGGACATGCAATATTCATAATATCTTGCAACTCTTCGACCGACGATGCAAATAACATATAAGAGGCATTTGGTGATGGATCCACCCATTTTCAGTCCATAATCACATTCACGCAACTTTACGACACAGTCATTCATGAATAAATTGAAGAGCCACAGAGAAAAGTTACACATCGAGAAACTTATCTCTGTGAAATATTTTTGTTTTGATGTCAAGTAAGGAGTTTTCTATCCTATTCTACAAGTATAGCTAGTTCACACCATTAATGAGTTATCAATGAGATAGACAGTGAATCTTGATTGCCATAAGATTGATTAGTATATTTCACCTACAGTATAACCCGCTTAAGACGATTTCCCAGGGACCCCACCTGAAACGCGTCTTAAGCGAGAAATCGTATTATGCGGGATAGGGAAAATAAAATGAACGTACTACATATTATGTATTTGGTTCATAATATTTGAAATTATGTACATTCGATACATTATTTAAAATAATCACTTGTTTTGGTTTGACACAAAGATTTTAATGCATTAGCAATTAAAGAATTTCAACATAACAAAACTTTAACAGTGCATCTTTACTTCAAAGAAGCAACATAGCGTTTTAAATCTAGCTGATAATGCTTTAGACGCTTTCTCGCATATTATGGGGCAACTTATGAGCAGTTTTGAAGCTCGTGCTTGATGAAGCCATTCCACAAAAACTTTTTCTAATTTATCAAACTTTCCTACCACACATTTGCTTTTTACTCTGCACACCTCCCAATCTGAATCTATCTTTAATTACTTCTCTATTCTTTAAAATTGTACTTAACGTAGAAACCTGATTGAGTTTGATTCGCTGTTGTACTTTTTATCGAAAACTTTCCATATACCTAATTGTAGTCATATTGAAACAAACGGATGGTGCACTATTACAAAACAATCAAAGTGTACGCGCGTCAAGTCAAGAAATGACGATCGGGCAGGCGTAATAAACGGGAACACGAATCGTATTAAGCGTTAAGAAATGTATGAAAATATGTCCCATCATCTTCTAAATGTAACGAATACTTTTCTGAAAACCGCATCCAAATAGCTTAAGCCAAACGTGAGATAATCGCGGACCAACACACATACATACAGGTCAAACACAGAACCTCCTTTCTTTTTTTGGTCGGTCAAGGCACTAAAACCTTCTCCTAAATGTAACGAATACTTTTCTGAAAACCGCATCCAAATAGCTTAAGCCAAACGTGAGATAATCGCGGACCAACAGACATACATACAGGTCAAACACAGAACCTCCTTTCTTTTTTTGGTCGGTTAAGGCACTAAAACCTTCTCCTAAATGTAACGAATACTGTCCTGAAAACCGCATCCAAATAGCTTAAGCCAAACTCGAGATAATCGCGGACAATTATACATACATACATACAAACATACATACATACAAACAATCGAACTGAGAACCTCCTTTTTTGAAGTCGGTTAATGAAGTCGGTTAATAAAAGATAGTTTTTGTTTAACAAAACAAATTTGAGAATGAAAAGCAAAGAAAAACACTCGTAATATACGCAAAAATGCAAAGTGATTCTGTGTGTGGTGTATGTGTGTGTTGGTGTGTGTATATTTATAAGTGCACGACAGACATTAAATCTTTTATATCGCTGACATCACTCATATCATTGATGAGGTGAAACTTGTTGATGTAAATTTGTACTTTTAAATGCACATTCTAAGGAGCAATTTTGAAGTGCTTCCAGTGGGTATTCCTCACAGTTAGTGTATATTTCACAGTAAGTTCGTTTCTTGCAAGCAAGCCAGAGTTAGAAGGGATACAAGTAAAATTATCGGTCTCGATTTGAAGAGTATACGTCTAAACTTTTTTCAGGCTTCAAGTATAATGCAAATATTCGAGGATTACAGAGACGCACAACAGCAGATGATTATTGAAAACAACGAAACTGATACCAGTGATTATACAACGTTGAATGTAAACATCGTAGAGGTATGGAACATTTTCAATTGTTTATAAATAAATATTCATACATATACTCATGCCATTAGTTTCTATTGGGGTAAGCTGAGAGTATTGATCACCACTTTTCACGATCCTGGCATACCTCTTCAGGTTCATTGATATCCATTAGCCTTTTTATACATTTTTTTTATTTTCTTCACCTTTCAGATGTTTGCAGTTTTGAGCGCATTCTCCATTTGAAATGAGACATCAGTAGAAATGCTGAGTCGGGCCTACATTACCGTGTCTTTGCTGAAATCATACAAATGGTATATTTATCAAGGTTGCAAAATTGAGGGAAAACATCGTGAGAATGTATCGTGTAATGTAATGTAAAAGTTTGCAGAAAGTTATCCATAGATCTACTAAGTCGACTATAAATAAATGTTCGCCATACTTATATTACCTATACCTTAAAATAAGAAATCTTTTTCATGGTACTTTAATATGGTGACCGTAATAGTAGAGCTACGTTGAAAGTTGCTAAGAACTCTTGCCACGTTGCTTCAAAAAGTCTTACTATCGTATGTCTTCTTTAAATATTATTCTTGGTTTTTAAAGTCGTGTTTTGTTTTCAGGGTGGTATAGCAACAAATGTGATACCGAATGATGTCAAAGTAGTCATTGATATGCGGTTAGCAGTTTCGGCTCAAGTAGAAGATATCTCATCCATGGTAAGTAATTGGCACTAAATAAGACTTACACAGTCCGATTCCCGACTGTGTCGAAATTTTTCATCTCCTTTATTCATTTTTTATTTATTAACGTAAGAAAATATTGTAAATATAAAAGCAGCTCGAAAGGTTTATCAGCTTCCTACAACATGGCGATCGATAATCACTGCCTACCCCAATAGGCTCTAATGGCATGAATATGTATGTATTTCATTTTGTGACGACGACGTGATAGCTCAATGGGTAGAACACCGGTTAACGTGCAAGCGACCAGTGTTCAAATCCCGGGTCGGGCCAATTTGTGTTTTCTAATGACATGTGTGTGGTTAATTTATCATGGTTGTTAACGGTGAGGGAAAACATCGTGAGGAAACCCACATTGCTGAGTTGTACTTAGTCATGTGACAGTGTATTTGTACAAAACGGCGATAGGCCTGCCCCCTATCACGTGAGTACACTGTCCATGCAAAACGTGGCTACTCTGAACATCAGGTGACAAAGTCACGTGATGTTCAGAAGTATTAGTACCTCTGCCAACCCCTTCGGGGATATTCGGCGTGAACGTTTATGTTATGATATGTATTTCATTTTGTTGATTCACAGGTGCAGTCGTGGGTATCCAGCATAGATAATGCGACTACTGTGAGATTTATTAGACAAGAGAACGTATCAGTAGCTACGCCAGTTGACAGCACTAATACATACTACAACGCTATGTTTGATGCTTTGGACGAAATGTAAGTTTATACATCTGAACCAATGCAATGTAAAGTTTCTCTGTTATGCGAAAAGAGTCAAGAGAAATGTAGGAAAATAGGTCATTTCTAAATTTATAATATTTTAATAAAACAGCACTGTGCGGTTGACACATGCCCATTTCTCCCCGCGAATGTCATTAAAAGTGATTTATGGTTTGGAGGCTTTTTAATCGATTCTTTGGGTGATGTGGCTGGAGACCCATCACAAAGACCCCTTTTACCGTTTTACTTACTCAGTTTCAAAAAGTGCTTGAAGAAAATCTAACTTTGAACATTAGGCTTTTTATTTCTACGATTTATAGCTGTCTATGTATGTTTGTATTAATATAAAATGTCCTATTTTCAGGAGAATACAGCTGATACCGGCAATCATTCCAGCAACAACAGACATGTTGTATTTTAGGAACTACGGGTTGCCAGGGATAGGTTTCGCGCCAACAACAAACACCGTCGCAAGACCGCATGGAGAAGACGAGTATATCAACGTGAAGACATTCTTGAAAGGCATCGATGTATATGTCAATGTTTTAAAGAAACTGGGAAATTTAGCGTAAGCGGTCGATTTTGTATTGATTCAAAGGATGCTGAATTGTTTATGCAGTTTATCCATATTTTAAGTATTTATTTGCTGCTTAATTTATTACATTAAATTATTTATTATTCCAAAACTTGCACGTTCTGTCACTTTGAAAGTTGAATGAAACGAAATAAATATTTATGAGTAATAATCCCCACATGAGGAATTCATGTCAAAAAACATTAAATTATGAAATAAACCATGTTATTGAAGTCAAAAATTAATTATTTAATAATGGATGTAGATCTTTCCATTGATCACACGGGAATATAACACCTCAGTGACTAAAGCGAGATAAATATATACACCTAAAATACGTGTGTTTTTGTTTTTCCTACTATAAGTATACAAGCGATTCCTCGTTGTTTTTTTCCTCATCATTAATCAATCACCCTATACATAATTTTAGGAAATATTTGCTAACTGTTTTCAGTCTACACTCTTATACTACTATATAATTTAACTCTATCTATCAAAAATAGTTTAAGTGCCTCGATCGAATATTAACAACACGCTCGTAAAAAAAGAGATATTAATATATTGAAAACTTATTGTCCAAGAAAATGATGGCGAAAGCCAAACAGATTATGACCACGCTCAAAAATATTGATCCCTAAAGACTCTCACAAAACTCAAGCGTTCACGACGTATATCCCCGAAGGGGTTGGAGAGGTACTAATACTTCTGAACATCACGAGACATCATCACCTGGTGTTCAGAGTACCCACATTTCGCTCGGACAGTGTACTCACGTGATAGGGGGCATAAAATATATGAGATACCACTAAAATCACTCATATTTCTAAGCAAAATATACCAATAAAGAAATGAATAAAATAAATGTTCTACAAAAAATATGTTTTGAAAGACAAATACGCTGAATTGATGAAATTAATCCTGGAGGTCTAGATATCACATCTAGAACTATATTTATCATTTATTTCTGTCTCACTCGCACGAAACGATTATTCGGATTTTGATATTTTTTGATCAGTGTAGTGAGAAAGAGTATATAATCTAATCGTAATCTAGTTAGTCATGGCGGGTGGCTGACATGACTAACTAGATTACGTTAATTCAAACATAAAAAGGACTAAATCTCAAAATATAAAAATTAATTTGAATACTATATTAATACTTTAGACAACTGAGATTGATACTTTAGTTGTTAATTTTTAGTTTCTATACTAAAATGCTTAATAAAGTATTTTTTGCTAATAGTTACGATCATTATACCTCATTTTTATATTAAAAAGCTGTTTGTCTTTTAGCTGTTTAGTCGGATTAGAGCAGCCTCGATATAATTTGGCAGAGTCACTATCGGAATCTGATCTGCTAAAAACATTATTTAAAAAAAAAACATCTTGGTTCTATCTTATATAATTATCTGTAATCGTGTCATCATTGAGCTCAAAAGACCTGGCAACTTGGAGTCTTCTAAACAAACAAAGCTAAAAGAAATAATCTTTTTTAGAACTGAGCAAATATTGAAAGGGGACCTCAACACGCAGTATTCCAAAGTGGTGTCATTAAGAGCTCGTCCGCGCGATTACCGCCCGCCATTGCAAATCTGTAAACCAACATTCACCACTTTAACTAATGGCCGACGCCTTCCGTACGTGACACGCCATTTTTAAACGGACTTTTTCGCGGGAAATTTGCACTCATTGTCGAGACTTGAACTTGAGCGGTGGGTGGCGGGCGCTTTTGGTTGTATTGGAATGATTTTTCAACGTCGGCGATAAGAACTACTCTACCTAAAGCGATATAGATGTATGTTATTGCTCATAAATATGTTTTTGAATACACCATAGTTGGTCATTGTTTATTTGTTAGTCAGTTTGTTATTAAGTAATATTGGTACTTAAATTAAGATTCTAGTCTTGCTTGTACGTGTCAAATAATCTTCTGTTACTACTACTACTACTACTACTAAATGCCATAAGAACTAAATGTAATAAATTTGCATCACCAGGGCTCTATCCAGGAAATTTCCAGACATACAGTCACATTGTAATATGACTAAGAAAAAATGTGTGTTCATGAGTTTCTTACGGGTTCTTCTCACAACAATACACTTTCCGAAATCAAAGCAGTTGTTAAGATTTCAATGCGACAGAACGATACTTAAGTTGTTCTCAACTGGAATACTCAATTCAGAAATCGGGCGATAATGTGACTTTTTTTGAGCGACTGTAACAGCAAATAGGCAGAACAATTAAACCATAAATATAGGTACCTCAAACTATTCTTCAAATACGTGACCTTTTTTTAACTTTACATTTTGCAGGTATTCGATTGTGACATTCTTTTTTAATGTTTTTAATAAGAACCATTGTCCTCTACTACTTAAAAAACAATGTGAGGAGCTCCTTGCACACAGAACTAAAGCCATTAGGGCTGGAAGGTTGTGGAGTGGCATCCACGGCTCGGTGGGTGGAGGTTGCTGGAACCCAATGGATAGGGACAACACAAGAACGTTATTGTAAAGATTTCTGGGGAAGTATAAATCTACGCACTGCAGTGAACGCCTATTGGCTGAGATTATGATGATGATATGTACCACCAACAAACATATACCACCCTCTTTGATCACTCCTACTTCAAAATAGAAGAAAACTTTTGCGACAAAGTATAAGGTAATAATTGAAATAGATTGTGACGTAGAGCAATGAGGGTGCCAACATAAATCAAGGCCTGCGGCATCTAAGTGCTGTAGTACGCACCGCGATACGCCGTATAGCCAAGAAATCTACTACAACTACCATATTGTTTTTGTCATGAATATAATTGTGTCCAGTAGAGGATGTTTATGACTGTTAATTTAAGTAAATAGTTTAGTAGAGACGAAGAAAATCTGCAAGAAGAAATGAGTTTTATTCAAAAACCTACATCACTTAACTTCTAATGGTGGTGGAGCAATTTATAATTCCAAAGCTGTGGCTATGTATATGTAGAAAAGAGTAGATCCTCTTTTCTACATGTTTATGTAGAAAAGAGGATCAGGCAAATATGGCTAAGTGTAATTTTAGAATATATACGACCATATTTTTAAAAAAGGTTAAAATAAAAGTATACAATTATGCACTTTATTTGTGTATAATTCTAAATCGTATATATTTCACTTCGTTCTCTCTCGTCTTATGATAAATATAACACAGCCAAATGAATTCCTCAAGGTATGACTTGAACTACAAACATGAATTACAAAGACACGGGGCAGTAGTAACTATGTTGTTCCAAAGTTGTATTTTAATTTAACTAAGCTGTGAGAACTAAGTTTGTGCTGTGAGAGTTTAATTTATAATTCTTTTCAGAGTTCTTCTTATTCGTATTCAATTGCGATCAGTATGCTTTAATTTGCCTCATAACGCAAAACACTTTTATCTTATCATTAAATGGTTTCTCAGTATGTTGCTGTCACCAACGAACCTAAGAAATATTTTTAATGGTTTCATTCCTTTGCCGTGTCTATTTTTTCCAACTCAACTAAGAGATGCGCTAAAAGACACCGCAGGATAAATTAATTCAGCTAAAACGCGACGCGATTTTTGATAGCATCATTCATTTGTCACTTGGCAGACGGAGGCGGTGCGTCATCTCACGACATTATTATATCGCTAAAAGCTGAGAAACATCATCTGTAAGAAGAAGGGAAATAGATATGGTATAATTTTTTCGAACAAGTATTTTTCGAATAGTAATATGTCCTGTGGGCTTTGTTGGGAAATTTATGACCGTGAGTATGTGTATGTGTGTATATTATATCTAAAGATCTAATATCCTAGTGAGTAGTCAACGTAAGTTTAAAATTTTCATTGCTTTGAGTTGAGTTGAGTTCATGACATGCTTGCATCTATTGGTCTTAGCTAATAGCTTATAAATTTACTCGAAAAAAAATGACGCAGAAAAATTATTGGCCTTGGATTTTTATCACGCGACATTAAGTGGTGAAAGAGATAATGTGAATCGTAATTTAAGTAGAAGGCAATCAAGTAGGAAGTATTTTCTAAAAGGCCTAAAAGGCAGGCATTCGAGTAATTAATGTAAATGAAGCTTGAGGCTGGCTAGGATTGCATAAAGTGGCAATCCAAAATATCTGCCTTCTCACCCCAATAGAAACTCATGTCGTTAGTGTATGAATGCAAGTATATAATGAACGACAATAGTGCCTTGGTATAGTGTTGTTGCAACATTAAATCTTTAGAAACAAAAGATATTTCAGTTATGATAATTGGAAATCCTTGAAACCATTAAACGTTCTGTAAGAAAAATAAGCGTATCGTATTATTTTAGCTAAAGCTCCGTTACACCTTTTGAATCCAAGTAATTTCCTTTTAGATTTAGATTTGGAATTAATTACGTTTTAGAAAGGGTAAGTAGACGCCTCGGGGTATCAAATGAGTTGTCATTTTACGAGGAGATGGTTTTCTTGCTAATGAACTCGCAGGATATATTTTCTTTGTACAGAGCAAAAGTTTCAATTACAGGTATTTAAACAGAGATTTTATATTAACGGTTTAGTACGTTTAAATATTGTCCAAGTAAGATTCGTATCTTGTTGTTCTAGCAGGAAAGTATTTATTTTTTGAGTATATAAACTTATTTATTAATGTAAATTTACAGTTATGAATCAAAAACGGTGTTAACGATGTGGCAAAACATAATGAGGAATACCACTTGACTAAGTTGTATTTACTACGGCGATAGGCCCTAATCACGTGAGTACACAGTCCATGCAAAACGTGGGTACTCTGAACACCAGGTGACAATGTCACGTGGTGTTCAGAAGTATTAGTACCTGTATTGTATTTAGTATTTGTATTTAGTGCAACGACAGTGTATTCGTTCCAAACAGTGATAGGCCCACCCTCTTAAGTGATAGAGCTACCTTATTCTGCCTCTGCCAGTGAGTACACTGTCCAAGTAAAACGTGGGCACTCTAAACACGAGTTGACAAATATGATACATGATGTTCAGAAGTATTACAACCTCTATCACTCCTTCGGGAATTTACGGTGTGGAAGTTCAGTTTGAGCGTCACTAGCTTACTGATGATCATCACAATTCTCAAAGTACTTCCTGAAATCTTGGAAAGCTTAATTGGCTAGAGAGTATGAAATTTTGTAAGAGACTTCTGCAAATATTTAATAATAATAAAATAGTTTATTTCCACAAATAAGACATGATAACATATTACAAATTAAAATTTTTATCACATTTATAACCTTAGTTATATGTTTAACTCTGTATGTATGTATGAATTTATGCTTAAAATATAATTATAATAATGATTTAAAATGATACATACTCTGTACAACAAACCACTATAACGCAAAAAAATAAGTAATTTTCGTGTATCTCTCTTCTAAAATTATTCAGTCGAATCAGCATTACTACTGAACAGATCACGCCATATTTATATAGACTTGCTTCTTATCGTATCGTTATAGTTACTAATTACTACATAAGATTCAATGATTTTATTTACTCTAAAATCGAATAGAATTAAAGAAGGTCCCTGTTAATATTATTGTACTTACGCCCTTGAAACTTGCAAAGCATTAAGTTCCATTCCAAAATGATTAAGACTTCCTCGCTACATCCAAAATCCTAGGAAAACAAAGTTGAATTGGACAACAATGATAAAAGGGGATGGTCACGCGCGTAATATTTGCTTATTTCTCTAGTACTTATTATATCCGTTCTGGCACGAATCAAGGGTGCTTTACACCCTCCCGTTTGTCGGAACAATAGCCTCGGAACTGACGCATATGTTTTCTTTTTTAAACTTTTCGAAATGCACAATCGTTGGTAAGATTAAAACCATTCGAATAATTATCACAAGTGTTGTTTTTTGTGAATTTCGATTCGGTATTCGAAGTTGTAAGTTCTCACGGTACGATTGGAATATACAAAATTAGTTTCAATATGTTGGCATGTTCTCATGGTAGGTTCGTGAAAGCTCTAAACTATATTTGAACTATTATAATATAACCTTATCACAAATTCAGATATAATATATTTCAAAAGAACATCGGTATTCCAGGAACGAATAATGAAGTCATTAAACCAAAAATAAAAGAGTAAATAATAAATTCTTGGTAGCATCCCAACCTAACCTAACCTAATGACAAAAAAATATAGAATAGAATAGAATAAAAAACTCTTTATTGCACATCAAAAAGGAGAAACATTTACCAATAAACAGAATGAAATAACAAAAGTACAATTTTCTATCTTATCACTAAAAGCGATCTCTTCCAGACAACCTTTGAATGATGAATAAGAAAAATTTAAGTATAGATTTATATTTTCTCATAAGCCTGAGCAAACAATGAAATTATCCTTAATTATCTATTATGAATTATTTACATTAGTAGTGAATCTAAGTTGGTTGGTATATAAATGCTCATTTTTTACTAAAAAGGACTTATTTGCTATAATTGCCCAATGTAATTAAAATTGCATCAATTTCAATAATATAATTAATTTAGCTATGTGCTCCAACAAAATTAAACACACGAATGGTGATTACCGTACTGTTCTCGGTTAGTACTACTTCTACTTTATTATACATACATACATACATATACTCACGGCTATAAATCCCTTGAAGGGGTAGCCAGAGCTAGGGAATCAGATATTCCCCAGCCGCTTTTGGAAGTTCCGTGGGAAAAAGATGGTGAAATAAAGGTTGCTGGTGATGGGTCTCCAACCGCATCGCCAAAAATCCCTTAAAAGCCCCAATAATACCGTTAGTCGCCTCTTACGTCCATGTACAGAAATGGTGTAGTGCTATTCTAAAACGACACTACACAGAACTTTAGTAAACTGTTATATAAACTTAACATTTAATAAGAACTTTAAAGCTTATGAAGGTTAGGTAAGAAAACAACTTCAATATTGTAAAATGTTGGGGATGGGTTTCCAACCACATCGCCCAATACAACTTAAAACTACTACACTAGAAGAAATGGGTAAGTGCTATTCTAAGCTTTATAGCTCTACACATTTATTTTCAATTAAGAAGTGAATCTCTAAGGCTGGGTTAAAGTTTCGTACGATCTAAATTATTCACAAAATTAAATTGTGCGGCCGAATAAGTTATCTCAGCTTTCGTATCATAATTAATTTTTCCACCCAACTAAACGCGCCAAGCAAAAATACCGCAAACATGCTAAGTTTTTATTGATGACAAAGAAGTTTGAATACGAAACATCGGAAGCTAGGTCTGACTCGCACTTAGCTTCGCTTTGTAGCTCGTTCTAATATCAAAAAGACTTGCCCCGCCCCGCGGTTGGTTTAGCGCCTCCTTATTGGCTGGTGTTTGCCGCCCAGTCAATTTGCTCCCCGTCTCACCCCGAGTGATAGTTGATGACATCTCGGAGT
This sequence comes from Bedellia somnulentella, assembly GCA_963576735.1. NCBI lineage: Eukaryota > Metazoa > Arthropoda > Insecta > Lepidoptera > Bedelliidae > Bedellia > Bedellia somnulentella. The sequence continues at coordinate 12,814,762 of OY755179.1, forward strand.
TGTTATAATAAAATTAAGTAGTTTTATTGACCATCGTAATAGGAGTTAAGGAATCGAAGGACGTTTATAATTGTACACATAATGAGACAATGAGAATATTAATTAAATTTCTGAAAATAAAAATTTATGTTGAACAAATGAAGGTGCGTTTTTATGCCAACAAAATATTTATTTTACCACATCATCACGCTCAACACATTTTTTTCGTCATGTATGTATGTTCCTTCCTTTTTTCATCCTTGCTAAGCTATCAGATCTTTGTACAAAACTTTTCCGACAACTTTGAAAGCGATTAAAAAACAGATAAAGGGATTCCGCAATGAAACGCTGCACTATATAGCCTGAGTAAACTATCCATTTGTTAGCAAATCGGTCAACTGCCCGATACTGTGACAATGTAGCCTATGGACCGGGGAACAAGATGGGATCACAGCTGTCTCTCTCTCGCAACCCTTGTTGTGTATAGCGCTGTTTCATTCTAGGGGTGGGTCTCGATGTAATCAGGGGATGATGTGACTCGCGATCTCCGCAGAGGCTTCAAAGATCACAATTATCAGATCAGTCTACCGAAAGCCGCGACTGGGTTGCGAAGTCAGCGGCAACCGAAGTCACAAATACTGAAAATTAATGACCCTTCAAGGGTAGTTTGTAATTTTGAAACTTTGTTAGGAATGTTTTAATAAGTAACATGTTGGCTTTTTGGTATTGTTTGTGTTGTTTAGTTTAGTACTGTGAAGAGCTAAAATTATCGAACTGACTAGTTTGTGGGACAAGCAGCGGGCACCGGCCATCCGTAGGATGGGAACAGGTTAGTAACTTTTTATGTAAAGGACTAAGAGTATATTTGTTCACACATTTAAATAGTTATAATACTAACATCACAATATAATTAAATACAATATTGTTAAAGTAGAAAAGAAGACTTAAGAATGTAATATCTTTATTGTCTGTAGACATATATAGTATACGATCCTAATTTCTTTGATAAAATTTACGGAAAATTGCAGTCATGTTCCAATTTATTTTAGATGTGTTTATTTAAAAATAAACAATGGAGAATAATGGAGGTTATTGTATGTAAGAAGAAAACATATGAATATACAATGTTTCATCTGGTTATTAACAAGTTTTCTTCTTCGTTTTTAAAGAGAACTAATTATATAATTTAAAATTGAAAGTAGTGAAATAAGATGAGTTACATCCCAAAATTACTTTCAATTAATTTTGAAATGCCACTTTTTTTTTAATTTTAACATCGTTGGTATGAAAGTTTAAAATGGTATAGAAATACTTGGTTAAGGTATATCTGTTATCACTAGATAATATTAGGGTGTTTTATTTGCATATGAGAAGGCGTAGAACAAAATTACACTTTTCAGCTTTATATAAATTATCATTGTAAAAAAAATAGTAAAGAAACCCACATATTCTAGTTGCGATAAGCCAGCGCCCTTTCGCGTGAATGACCTGACCAGAAAACACAAGGTGACAATTAGATGTTCAAAACTATTCATTCCTCTGCCAACCCTTTGGGAATATAGCTTATCATTGTGTTTTAGTTTTGAGATATTATTTTATGATTTAGTTGTATCGCTGATGACACTTACCTATTTATTCTAACTTCATGTTTTTAACGCTGCCAGCGTAATGATGGCTTATTCCACTTTTCCCCGTTGACAATCCCCGTCAACGGGGATAAGTGAACTTTTTGTTCACAAATCCCCGTTAACACAAATTGGAGCGTGTAATGGGGATTAGTGAACTAAAAAGTTCATTAATCCCCATTACGTTAAAAATGAAATAATCATGTAAGAATCAGATACCTTCTATTTATTATTGGATAAGAACTCACTTATTGATTATTGTTATAATGAAATTAAATAAAATTTAAGCTTGATTACAACACCATTTATACTAAAATCAAAATTTTTGCTATTATTTACGTTTTTTCGATAATGATAGAGCTGTTAATAACAAAACGTAAGTACATACTATAAAATAAAATACAGACAGTTACTTTCAAGTAATAACTGATTTGATTTTATATTTCTTACTGCCTACAATTACAGTTTAATAGTTAAATTTACTTTACTTTTTGTTAATTATGTTAGTTTTGTATTCTTGCTCAAATAGCATATCATAAAGAAGCGTAGGTATATTATTTTTAATTAATAATTGTAACAATCTGTGATTTTACCAACTGTCAATCAATGTGTGATTTTATTATGTTATGAATGTTATGTTTTAATGTATCTTTTTTAATTAATACATGTAACAAACTGTGATTTTGTTAGGCGTGTTTAGTAAATTTAACTATTAAACTGTAATTGTAGGCAGTAAGAAATGTGAAATTAGTTATTACTTGAAAGTAACTATCTGTATTTTATTTTATAGTTTGTACTTACGTTTTGTTATTAACAGCTCTATCATCATTATCGAAGAAACGTAAATAATAGTAAAATTTTGACTTTAGTATAAATGGTGTTGTAATCAAGCTCAAATTTTATTTGATTTGATTATAACAATAATCAATAAGTGAGTTCTTATCCAATAATAAATAGAAGGTACCTGATTCTTACATGATAATTTTATTTTTAACGTAATGGGGATTAATGAACTTTTTAGTTCACTAATCCCCATTACACGCTCCAATTTGTGTTAACGGGGATTTGTGAACAAATAGTTCACTTATCCCCGTTGACGGGGATTGTCAACGGGGAAAAGTGGAATAAGCCGGGACCTTTTGGTCGGATATGTCTCGGAGCGGTTTGTTTAATTGACCTTTTTTTATTATTTTTGTTTAATTTTATTTATTAGAAATCTCAAAATAAAGAAAACATACCATATAGCATATTATTTCTTCTTTAAATACCGTCATGCTGTTACTTTGAAAGGGGTAAATTGAAAAGATATTACGATATACCAACAAAGCGGGGCGGGCGACGCGGCTGCGGGCGATAGAAGAATTTAATCTTCCATTAAGTACAATTAAGTAATTTTTTTGTAACTAAGATCATTGCAAGCTATATATGCTACTATTGTAGTTTTTCATAATTAATGATGAAATCAAACCCCGCATAGCTATAGCTTATAAAGGAATTTGTGTATTTTGGTGAATAAATAAATTACGATTAATAGGTTCACTTTTTTCAGAATGATAACTTTCATTTATTGCTGCACATAGATTTAAGACATAGTTAGACTATACAATTCGGGAGTAATGACTCTTACACAGATACCTCTCAATATCAGTTTGCCTTAGTGTACGGCAATGATGACTAAGTGAGTTTAAATTATTAGAATGAAAACAATTTGGAAATAAAACAAATCTACTTGGTACACTGAAATACTTACAACGTTGCAGCATATTTATACATCAATGGAGTCAGCATACATGCAAAATTGCCACTAACTTAAAAACAAAGTGCTTGAACCTGGTATTTTAACATACGAACATGCCTATTAGGGTAAAGCGAAAAAATATTTTTATTAAGTTAGTTACTCCTGTATCACAAATGATTGATCGGCATTCTAAGAGATTTAAAAATACAATATCAAGTTCTACCTTTACATGTTAGGGTGTCGCATCGAACTTGAAAGTAGAAAAAAAAAACAAAATTCGTTTTTTGTAAAGTTTGTATTTGAGACAAACTTTTTATAATAATGAAAATATTAAAGCTCGAAATTAAGTATTGGACTTATTAATAGACATAGTATACTAAATAAATGTATTTTAACAATCGAGAGATGAAGCTACACTCTTCTTTTTGCTTAAAAATATGTGATTTTGTATGAAACACTGGTATAGCTTGCCTTACCTTTATCATCGTGCCAATGAATCCATTCCAGGCCTACATCATGCATAAGTATTCTCAAGCCATAAGATCCCATTGGGGTTAGCAGAATCTATCGATCGCCACTTTATACGATCCTGACAAACCTCTCTAGCTTCGTTTACATCCATCAAACTTCTCATACATGCTCTTTTATTCTTCACATTTCGGACGCCTGCCTTTTTCTCTCTTATGCTTTTTCTGCCTTTTTTGATCTCTGGCCTCTGGCCCACAAACTGATGAAGATGCCTCAGTAACGAGCTTGACGCACCGTTCTACTGCCTGAGTGTGGCAAGACAACTTTTTGATTTCAAATTATTTGCTACCTGAGGTAATCACTCTTGAAATTTCTGCTTCACTATATTTCATGGTCATCGGAGGTTCTGTTATTTTGTTATTTGACCAGTCAACTAAATTATGTTAATTCCATGCATCGATTTTAAGATTTGGGTGTTGAAATTCTCTTACTTACTTTCCTTTAAACTCCTTTTTTGCCTTTAAAAATCTACGAAGTCTTGGTTCCCTTATGTGAGATTTATCATCTTGTAACATTCCTACATACATATACTCACGGCTATAAATCCTACTACTACTAAGTGCTACTTGCATCATCGGCAGAAGAGTTGCAAGAGATTATGAATATAGCATGTAAGTCTTTTGTAAGAAAGGGAATGAGGGTGAATGTGGATAAGACCAAAACGATGGTTTTTGAGAGACAGGAAGATGTGACAGAATGCGTGATTGCGATTGATGGTAAGGATGTGGAACAGGTGAAGGAGTTTGTATATCTGGGAAGTTTGTTTACAAGGGATGGAAAATGTGATGAAGATATTGAGAGAAGAGTGAAAAAGGGTAATGCGATTAATGGAGCATCGGATAACCTAATGTCTAGTCAATCGGTGTCCGAAAGGGCCCGAATGGCTGTGCATGATGCCGTTCTTGTTCCTACGCTTATGTATGGCAGTGAATGTTGGGTGTGGCAGAAGAAGCATGAAAGCAGAGTGAATGCAGTAGAAATGAGGTCCCTCAGAAAAGTTTGTAATGTTAGGTTATGTGATCGTGTGAGGAACGATGTGATTCGTGAAAGGTGTGGTGTAAAAGATGATATTGTAAGTAAGATAGAAAAAGGAATGTTGAGATGGTTTGGGCACATCGAGAGGATGGATGATAGAAAATTGGTAAAAGGTATCTATTCCTTACTTCTCCTTATTCCTAGTAAAAACTCCTTGCAAGAAAGTTTTGTTTTAACTTCAAACCAAGTTGATGTATACAGTTTCATAATTATTCTTGGCTCTTTACGACTGTTAGATTAAGGTAGACACTTTATCAACAGTACGTACGATGTACGTTTTTCTTTGATTCCTTTGGTTTTTCAAAAAGTTTTCTTCCGCAATAGGGACTTTAATCACACACTTACAAATTATTTTGGATTCACATTTACAAGTAGCGATGTCAAATAATTTAGATTCAGATTCTTCATAAAACATTTGCTTTTTCTTTTTATTTCGTAATTTATTGTATTTATCATAATATGAAATCAATCTGGCAATATTTTAATTTATATTAATATTTGTTTATTAGTGCTATATTTTGTTTTAATATTTGTTAATGGGTTATGATAGGAATTGAAACCTTGTTCCAATTTTTTTCATTTCACTCAAATGTTTCACTGCATGATCTTGACCATTATTTAGTTCCAGTAAGTCATTTCTCAACCAAAAGTATTATTTTATAATATCACAGTAAGTTGGTAACACATTATCACTTAGATCGCCGAACAAAGGGCTTCGCAAAACTTTCGAGCTTTTGGCATTTAATTTACAAATAATCACACTTTTTAACACTTGTCGTTACCACTTCAGTGGGAAAGTTTAAGGAAATTATGGGAAAATGATCTATTTAACTCGTTAAAGTAACGTAAAATATAAGTTTTGTTACATATAAACACACAATAACATTTACGTGCAAGTACACAAAAGACATAAAAATTGTTTTTTTTTTCAAGATACTCTCAGAACGCGCCACCTGAAGATGAATTCGTACCGTTTTGATTTTTAGCACGAAAGCTAATGAAATTGCAAAACAAATTTCATTTCACAGATTTACTCCACTATAGTACTTATATCGACTTTATATGGAAAAAATAAAAGAAAAGCATTTTATCTATTAATTGGCCTAGACCTCGTTTTTAAAACTACCCTTTTTATGTTTTAAATTGATAAAAGACATCAAACTTAAAAACTTTGTCTATGGAATGCTTATCTAAAATATTGTTATTATTAAAATCTATATGTATAAAAGAAAGTCGTGTTAGTTACACTATTTATAACTCAAGAATGGCCACACCGATTTAACTGAAAATTGGTAGGGAGGTAGCTTAGAACCAGGAAAAGGACGTAGGATATATATCATCACGCTAAATATCGCAGGGGGTAAGCAGTAACAAATGTTTAACACCATCCGTGCGAAGCCGGGGCGGGCCACTAGTAATTAATACATAACAAGTGGCGTACCTAGATCAAACTGAGAAAGAATATTGAGGTTCTTAGCCTCAGCTGAAATTAAAAAAATAATCTCGTGATTTGAACATAGGTTTTTTATTTTTATTTAAAAACGAGGCCGAGGCCAATTGTACCCTTTATGACTAATGGATAAATTATGACTGATCGATTAGTTGTTTCTTCATAATGGTTTATTCTTTTTTACTGATAAATCGATAAACTTCTGCCATCAGAGCCTATTGCTGCTTATTCAGGCATGACGTTTCCTCTTTTTGGTTTCCTAATCTTAAACCAGTAAGTTGATTTATGATAAACTTTAAGTTATGAAGTAATATCTATCCCTTCATGGTTCTCTTCGGCACCTATAAAAAACTGCAGTGTATATTGTATGGGGATGTATATGTCGCAGGAAAATCGTCAAACTCGTTAACTTATAAGTTTCCTAGGAAACTTGTAAGTTGACGGAAATCTGTCAAACAGCAAACGAATTTACATCTTACCTGATAGGTTTTAGGAAACTTGTAAAATAACGAACTCATCTCAGGAAAATTGTAAGTGGGGATCATTTTTGACAAGTTTCCGAGTTTAAAATTCTGTATTTTAGGAACTTTACAAGTTTCCTGAATCCCGCTAGGAAAGTTGTCAATGCAGCGCTGACGTTAGTCGATGCGGATTGGCTGGCGGCGGTCAAGTGACGTGACGCATTCGCGCGTCTTGTCAACTCGACAATCGAAACTAATATTTTCTTTTCCTTGCTTTACTAATGCTAATCTATTAATTTTCTATTATTTGATGTCACTGACATAAAATTAAAAAGTTTTAAGAGTATTTATTAAATATAAATTGTTTGAGTATATATCGTGATACTTTATTGTTATATAGTATGAATACCTTCTAGATCTTTTTTTAAAGAGCGTTTTTATACCGATAAATACATACCTATACTTGCGGCAATAAATTCCTAGAAAGGGTGGGTAGCCTGACTGTCGGAATAAGAAATTTCTTAGCTACTTTTGGAAGTTAAAGGGGAAAAGATTGTATTGTATTGTAAACATTATTGGCGATAGGTCTCCAACCGCATCGCCTCCAATGACATCCATTGTTATAGGTTACCGCCAGAAACATGTTAGTGCTATTCTTAACCGATGCTTGTAAGATTTTAAACTCTTGCTATTTTACTGCATTCATAATTTATTATCCCGCGGTTATCCTAAGAGGAAACCAAAGGCTTTTTAAGTGATTGTTAGATGAAGTTATCAAAACATTGTCATTACTTCAAATTCATTATTTTTTCTTTACTCAACACACTTCCTAACCAAGCATCATAAGTAACTGGTACTATTAACAATTTCACTAGCAGCCATTTGGAGGCTTACAGATTTCCTAAATTATAAATTCAAAATTAGGAAACTTGTCAAAAATGATCCCCACTTACAAGTTTCCTGAGGTGAGTTCGTTATTTTACAAGTTTCCTAAAACCTATCAGGTAAGATGTAAATTCGCATGCTGTTTGACGGATTTCCGTTGACTTACAAGTTTCCTAGGAAACTTATAAGTTAACGAGTTTGACGATTTTCCTGCGACATATATATAAGTATTTATTTACCCGCAACTATCCAACTGTAAGTTAAACTACAGCTACCAGACTACGGAACTATATCTGTAGAATAAGTCTTCAAAGCAAGTCTAAAGTAAAGAGGACACAAGATCACGGTCCCTTATTTTAACTTAGAGACCGTCCTAACTTAATTTAGTTTTGTACGCTTCCCTTCACAAACACCCTTTATACAGGCTGCTCTGATAATTTAACTATCAACGATATTTATTTGACGATTTTAAAAATAACCTATCCAAAAATGAAGATTTTTGACAAAATTTATTAGAAATAAATGCATTTACTCACGGCTATAAATCCCTAGTAGGGGTAGCTAGAACTAAGGAACTATTAATTCCTCAGCCACTTTTAGAAAGTTAGAAAGTTGAGTGGGGAAAAGATGGCAAAATAAAGGTTGTTGGTGATGGGTCTCCATCCGCATCGCCCAAAAATCCCTTAAAAGCCCCAATACCGTTAGTCGCCTCTTACGTAAACCCACCGGCAGATATGGGGTAGTGTTCTTCTAAGCCTAAGTTCTCTAACTGCACAGCTATTAGAAATAAAACATTAAAAGTCACTTGCTAATACAACATTTAGCAGTAATTATTTCATATCAATATTTTACTATACCATGTAAATTTTAGCAGTCTTATCACAATTTTTTATCTGTGTTCTTATAATCAGAAGCATATTTTGATTTCTATTGTACAAAAATAGGTTTCCAGTAGCCATATCATGACCTTGAAGAACTTGTTTTCGTAGTAAATTTGTACTCATATTAAAGACAAGTGGATCGTCCCAGCTTCGCACGGGTAGCGTTGTTTTTTAAATATCCGAGGTTTCTTTCTTTAGTCACTGCTCAAGCATTGTGAAATTCAGCGCAATGTTTTCAATTTATTAAATTTATAGCACTCCCTAAACAGTGTAGTTTGGTGATTTTTAATGCGCTTTAATGAACGGTTCAGTATTTCCGTTTAATAGCAAATTTTGGAATAAAACGCTATGAAGTATTTATAACAATCTAAAAAATAAATCATTAAGTGTTGTAGGATGCAACTACTGGCGCCATCCAGCCCCGGATCTACTATTTTTTCGAACCGGGGCAAGAACTTGATATAGCGCTCACTCTCGTGAGCGTTTGATTAACACTAAGTGGCATTTTTGGTGGTCGAAAGAATACTATTTAATAAAATTATACTCTTTATTATTTATTGCTGATAACTTTTTCTTTAGTGTGACATCAAATTAAATATAACGACAACAATTAACAACGCTCCCGATATTCAAGACATTTTTTTAATTTTCCTTATCGTTTTTTTTTTCTCTTTTATCTTACTACAGCTTTACACGGCGTGCTTTCTTTTCCGCGAAAGAATCTATTAGCTCATCAAAGTCCGTCTCAAAGGCAGTTTTATTTTCAATAGCTAGAATCGTGAGGCCAGATAAAAATTCTTGGCTCATTGTTGAATGCAGATAGTTTTTAATTATTTTCAGTTTGCTGAAACTTCGCTCACAGCTGGCAGATGTCGGTAATGTGCAGTATATCCTCAAAGCTTTACTAACTTTAGGAAACGCTTCTTGCAAGTCATTCTTAAACAGATGTTGTAACAGGTCGAATGCACTTGATTTTTCATCAATTTCCGTTACTAGGTCTTTGAATACAGAAAGTTCCTGTCAAAATTAAACTGCATTCAAGTCTTTTGAATATTTTCGAGCTAGTTCGGCTCCATGTTTCTGCAGATCACCAGTCGACATATTTAAAAATGCGTGACCACTGAGGAAGGCGATGTTTTCATGTAGGCTCTTGGTTGTTTCATTTTACTAATTACTCGGACACGCAATCTAAAATAAACTAAACAACGGTCGTCCCTTGGCGTAAAGGGTTATTCGGCTCGGTTCGTGTAGCCTCTAGTGCTACAAGTGACATACGGGGGAATCCCCGGCAGTGATACGTACGTTATCAGTATTGCCAATTAGGCTACAACTTTACAGAATATCTTTCTACATATCGTTCTATCGTTCTTTATATCGTTCTATCGTTTAAATATCGGTCTATCATTCTATATTTTATATATCGTTATATCGTTTGTACATCGTTCTATCGTTTATATATCGTTCTATCGTTCTATATATCGTCCTATATTTATTTATCGTTCTATCGTTTATATATTGTTCTATCGTTCTATCTATCGTTTTTTATCTCGTTCTATCGTTTATATATTGTTCTATCGTTTATACATCGTTCTATCGTTTATATATCGTTCTATTGTTTATTATATCGTTCTATCGTTCTATCTGTCGTTCTTAACATCGTTCTATCGTTTATATATCGTTCTATCGTATATATATCGTTCTATCGTTTATATATCGTTCTATTGTTTATATATCGTTCTATCGTTCTATCTGTCGTTCTTAACATCGTTCTATCGTTTATATATCGTTCTATAGTTTATATATCGTTCCATCGTATATATATCGTTCTATCGTTAATATATCGTTCTATCGTTCTATATATCGTTATATCGTTCTATCTATCGTTTACATATCGTTCTCTCGTTCTTTTTATCGTTTTATCGTTTAAATATCGTTCTATCGTTCTATCTATCGTTTATATATCGTTCTATCGTTTATATATCGTTCTATAGTTTATATATCGTTCTATCGTTAATATATCGTTCTATCGTTCTATCTATCGTTCTATCTATCGTTCTTTATATCGTTCTATCGTTTAAATATCGGTCCTATATTTATTTATCGTTCTATCGTTTATATATTGTTCTATCGTTCTATCTATCGTTCTTTATCTCGTTCTATCGTTTATATATCGTTCTATCGTTTATATATCGTTCTATCGTTTATACATCGTTCTATCGTTTTTATATCGTTATATCGTTCTATCTGTCGTTCCTAACATCGTTCTATCGTTTATATATCGTTCTATAGTTTATATATCGTTCTATCGTTTATATATCGTTCTATAGTTTATATATCGTTCTATCGTTCTATATATCGTTATATCGTTCTATCTATCGTTAATATATATCTTTCTATCGTTTATACATCGTTCTATCGTTTATATATCGTTCTATCGTCCTATCTATCGTTCTTTAAATCGTTCTATCGTTTAAATATCGGTCTATCATTCTATCTATCGTTCTATCTATCGTCCTTTATCTCGTTCTATCGTTTATATATCGTTCTATCGTTTATACATCGTTCTATCGTCTATATATCGTTATATCGTTCTATCTGTCGTTCTTAACATCGTTCTATCGTTTATATATCGTTCTTTAGTTTATATATCGTTCTATCGTTTATACATCGTTCTATCGTTTATATATCGTTATATCGTTCTATAGTTCTTTATATAGTTCTATGGTTTATATATCGTTCTATCGTTTATATATCATTCTATAGTTCTATATATCGATCTATCGTTTATATATCGTTCTATAGTTCTATATATCGTTCTATCGTTCTATATATCGTTCTTTATATCGTTCTATCGTTAAAATATCGGTCTATCATTCTATATATCGTTCTATATTTATTTATCGTTCTATCGTTTATATATTGTTCTATCTTTCTATCTATCGTTCTTTATCTCGTTCTATCGTTTATTTATCGTTCTATCGTTTAAACATCGTTCTATCGTTTATATATCGTTCTATAGTTTATATATCGTTCTATCGTATATATATCGTTCTATCGTTAATATACCGTTCAATCGTTCTATTTATTGTTATATCGTTCTATCTATCGTTTATATATCGTTCTATATATCGTCCTATATTTATTTATCGTTCTATCGTTTTTATATTGTTCTATCGTTCTATCTATCGTTATTTATCTCGTTCTATCGTTTATATATCGTTCTATCGTTTAAACATCGTTCTATCGTTTATATATCGTTCTATTGTTTATATATCGTTCTATCGTTTATACATCGTTCTATAGTTTATACATCGTTCTATCGTTTATATATCGTTATATCGTTCTATCTGTCGTTCTTAACATCGTTCTATCGTTTATATATCGTGCTATAATTTATATATCGTTCTATCGTATATATATCGTTCTATCGTTAATATATCGTTCTATCGTTCTATATATCGTTATATCGTTCTATCTATCGTTTATATATCTTTCTATCGTTTATACATCGTTCTATCGTTTATACATCGTTCTATCGTTTATATATCGTTATATCGTACTATCTGTCGTTCTTAACATCGTTCTATCGTTCTATATATCGTTATATCGTTCTATCTATCGTTTATATATCTTTCTATCGTTTATACATCGTTCTATCGTTTATATATCGTCCTATATTTATTATCGTTCTATCGTTTATATATTGTTCTATCGTTTATACATCGTTCTATCGTTTATATATCGCTATATCGTTCTATCTGTCGTTCTTAACATCGTTCTATCGTTTATATATCGTTCTATAGTTTATATATCGTTCTATCGTTAATATATCGTTCTATCGTTCTATATATCGTTATATCGTTCTATCTATCGTTTATATATCTTTCTATCGTTTATATATCGTTCTATCGTTTATATATCGTTCTATCGTTTATATATCGTTCTATCGTTTATATATCGTACTATCGTTCTTTATATCGTTCTATCGTTTAAATATCGTTCTATCGTTTATAAATCGTTCTATGGTTTATATATCGTTCTATCGTTTATATATCATTCTATAGTTCTATATATCGTTTATATATCGTTCTATCGTTCTTCATATCGTTCTATGGTTTATGTATCGTTCTATTAAAATAACTGACCTTTTAGGAACGACTCTAAAAATAAAACATTATTTATTTTCTTCTACAAAATCACAAGTTAATAACAATAACATAATATTGAAGCTAATGGTAACGACTGGTTTGTTTGAGAGACTCAGTACGAATGCCAGCAATGCCGCTTCGCCTGCCTCAAGACAGCTGTCATTTCGTCCTTCCCCCGCCACTTCCCTACCACCAAAAAACATGCGAAAGTGGCGCCGGAAGCGAGAGTTTTGATATACATTTAGATTCATTCTTTTTAAACGGAAACTGGCCACTAATTTTATAATTTAATTCATTTTGAACCCAATATAGCTCATTTGAATTCGTTTTCGAGACAGTTTAAAGTTACAAATTGACTATTTTCTAACAGTTCTATCGTTTATATATCGTTCTATCGTTCTTTATATCGTTCTATGGTTTATATATCGTTCTATCGTTTATATATCATTCTATAGTTCTATATATCGTTCTATCGTTTATATATCGTTCTATAGTCCTATATATCGTTCTATCTCATAACTATTATTGTAAGTAAACAAGTTCGTTTTAATGTAAGCTAATTATATTTATTTATTTTTGCCCTTGTCTGGTATGTCTACCCCAGCCCCGGATCTACTATTTTTTCGAACCGGGGCAAGAACTTGATATAGCGCTCCCTCTCGTGAGCGTTTGATTAACACTAAGTGGCATTTTTGGTGGTCGAAAGAATACTATTTAATAAAACTGTACTCTTTATTATTTATTGCTGATAACTTTTTCTTTAGTGTGACATCAAATTATATATAACAACAACAATTAACAACGCTCCCGATATTCAAGACATTTTTTTAATATTCCTAATCGTTTTTTTTCTCTTTTATCTTACTACAGCTTTACACGGCGTGCTTTCTTTTCCGCGAAAGAATCTATTAGCTCATCAAAGTCCGTCTCAAAGGCAGTTTTATTTTCAATAGCTAGAATCGTGAGGCCAGATAAACGTTCTTGGCTCATTGTTGAATGCAGATAGTTTTTAATTATTTTCAGTTTGCTGAAACTTCGCTCACAGCTGGCAGATGTCGTCGGTAATGTGCAGTATATCCTCAAAGCTATACTAACTTTAGGAAACGCTTCTTGCAAGTCATTCTTACACAGATGTTGTAACAGGTCGAATGCACTTGATTTTTCATCAATTTCCGTTACTAGGTCTTTGAATACAGAAAGTTCCTGTCAAAATTTAACTGCATTCAAGTCTTTTGAATATTTTCGAGCTAGTTCGGCTCCATGTTTCTGCAGATCACCAGTCGACATATTTAAAAATGCGTGACCACTGAGGAAGGCGATGTTTTCATGTAGGCTCTTGGTTGTTTCATTTTACTAATTACTCGGACACGCAATCTAAAATAAACTAAATAACGGTCGTCCCTTGGCGTAAAGGGTTATTCGGCTCGGTTCGTGTAGCCTCTAGTGCTACAAGTGACATACGGGGGAATCCCCGGCAGTGATACGTACGTTATCAGTATTGCCAATTAGGCTACAACTTTACAGAATGTACTAAATCGATTTTGGCGCCCTCTGAAACTGCCGCCCGGGGCAGGTGCCCCGGTTTGCCCCCCCCTAGATCCGGGGCTGGCGCCATCTAGTATGTTATATGTAAATTAGTAACGATTCGGTTTTGGTAACGGGCGCGATGGCTTATTTTATGTATAATTTCGGTGTTTATCTACCGATTTCTATGATTCTTTTTTTATTGAATAGGTAATAATGTTACCTTTTTTAAAGTAGGGATGAATGAGAGGTTTACAAACGTAAGAGTAAACAAATATAATCAGAATGTTCCGAACTGCTAAGCTATCAGGAATTACACGTGTTATTGTGAGTCAACCGTAAAAGATAGACATAAACTGTTGAAGATTTTTTTTTAGATAATTATATGAAGAATATTTCCGTCATACATGATTTCTATGTAAGTTTAACCATTAAGGCTGCACACGCGACGGAAGCTTAAAAAATGTAGTAACTTCTCCCGTTTTCCCAAAATTTCCCAAAATTCCCCTTTACTACTCTGCTGGAAAGTATACAAAAACCTGCCCAGGAGTATGGAGAATAATTGTACCAAGTTTCGTTAAAATCCGTCGAGTAGTTTTTGTTTCCATAAGGAACATACAAACCGACAGACAGACAGACAGACAGACAGACAGACAGACAAAAATTTTACTGATTGCATTTTTGGCATCAGTATCGATCCCTAATCACCACCTGATAGTTATTTTGAAAATATATTTCATGTACAGAATTGACCTCTCTACAGATTTATTATAAGTATAGATTTACTAATGAAATGTAACTTATGTCATGTACCAGTTTTCGGAATCTTAGTTTCCAAATATAAAATAGTAACATTAAAATCGAAGCCAGGTACTCACTGAAAATTACTAAATCCAGGTCAAAACTTCTTGTTTTGCAGTTTTTGATGACGATTTTATTTAGTCATGTTTTAGTTAATAAACTTGTGTTTTTATGGTATTAGCCTTGATTGCACTTACACTTTTTTATACCTAACCTTATATCGATATTAAGATTATTCTGTACTAAATAACCATGTTGTTCGAAAACGCCCTGTAGCTTACTTGAGCGGATCTTGTCTTAGCCCACATCTCTGTCCTTTGCAAATCAGCACACAATGGCGGATATTTGCGTGTTCACTACTTAGTTTGCATCCTTCGAAGTGCTTCCGAATAATAGACGGAGGAAGTAAGGGTCCATGTAGATCTATATACTAAAGTTCGTCTTTAGCTATTTTGACTTGTTTATTATTTGTTGATATACTATTTATATTTTTGTTTTTGCAAGCAAGGCTGTTAGAGCTTATAATATATTTTACACTAAATAATATTTTTTAAACTAAGTATTTATGTATATCCACCAGCTAATAAAAACCGATATTCATTAAATCTAAAACTATAATTAAATGTAAATACAAGATGACTGTAACATTGCCTTTAAACAGTTTCAATAGGGTGAGACACAATCTAAATTAAAATACTTCTTTACAGTAGTGACGAAAGTAATTTGTGCCAAGACCAAGTGTTATCGTAACCTATGAAATCAATATTCTTTTAATTCTACAAAAAAAAAAGTGAAACCTCGATAGTTTCCAAAAAGTTTTCAATCGCTATGCTAATGTACTCGTACTATACATACACATCTCATACGCCAATACCAGCAATGGAGTTTCCATTCCTTGTATACTTTATCCTTAAAAGGCATCAAAAATAATCTTTTAAAAAGCTTGTAAAAATAATAATTCTTTGAAACTGTACTTAGTTCACGTCATATGCTTCAGTTTCTAAAAAAACACTTGTTTGAGGGATATTTTTCCCGAATAATTGAGTTTAAACAAAAATTAGCACAAAAGGTCATAAATAGATTGAAGTGAAAGAAAAAAGAAAGAAAGAGCAGTTTCAATCTTAGGCTTTATTTATACTAAAATAATTTGTCTTCTTTGGGGTGGGTAGAGTGGAGTGGAGACTGTTTTTTTTACATTTAATGATCAGTTTTGTAATTACAACATTAGGAGGACCGACGGTGCACTCTACCTCAGGCACTATTAAACTAACACTAACACCTCGTTTTAATAAAATTGGTTTAGTA
Source organism: Bedellia somnulentella (assembly GCA_963576735.1). Taxonomy (NCBI): domain Eukaryota; kingdom Metazoa; phylum Arthropoda; class Insecta; order Lepidoptera; family Bedelliidae; genus Bedellia; species Bedellia somnulentella. The sequence continues at coordinate 12,831,122 of OY755179.1, forward strand.
GTTTAGGCGCCGCTACGGTGGAATATAATCGTTCTTATATGCAACTGCATAGACTGCCAAAATCATTACTTTTCTTTTTGGCTTTGCCTTACGCCCGATTTCTGAATTGAGCATTCAAGCTGAGAACGACTTAAGTATCGTTTTGTCTCATTCAGTTGTTAAGATTTCAATGCGACATAACGATACTTTAGTTGTTCTCAGGTGGAATACTCAATTCAGAAATCGGGTGTTGGTCGGATAAAGTGTTTTACAATTAATTAAACTAGTAACCTAATTAAATTAGTAGCAACCGTGATAGCTCAATGAGTAGAACACCGGTTATCGTCCAAAAGACTAGTGATCAAATCCCAAGTCGGGCCTACATTAATTTGTCTTTTGTAAAAACATATTTATGTTTGGTTAATTTATCATGGTTGTTAACGGTGAGGGAAAACATCGTGAGGAAGCCCACATGACTGAGTTGTACTTAGTCATGTGACAGTGTATTGCTTGCACTGCCCCCTATCACCTGAGTGCACTGTCCGTGCAAAACGTGGGTACTCTGAACACCAGGTGACAAAGTCACGTGATGTTTAGAAGTATTAGTACCTCTGCCAACTCCTTCGAGGATATTCGGCGTGAACGTTTATGTTATTCTAAGTTTAAACTAGTATTGTGTTTTATTTCATTCATTTTTATGACTGATATAAGTTCTTAATTCATAAAACATTATACAAAAATCCAAACATATATATATGATGTGTGAAATGAATATATTAAATATATCGTTGAGTAAGTATCCCATACTACAAGTCTCACTTAGTTTGGGGCTAACTTGATCTGTGTATATATATATTTATTTTGTAATAATCACTGTATTTAGTTACAATAACGAGCTTATTTTACTATTACAAAACTTGGATAGAAAAGTGAATAAGATCAAGAAAAACGTTTTCAGTTTTTCGGGTGGGTTTAATCCGTTTACTAAGACGGTAATTCAGTGTCTCACCGCGGGGGCGTTCCAAAATGGATTAGTCAGATTACACCAATCTCGCTAATAACCAGTCGTGTTTTTGTACCGTTTACAGAATTCCCCTTCGCCGTTTTCCTTAACGCTTAATGCCTTTGGATCCCTTTCGGTCACGGGTCTTTTATTTCTCCCTTGAAAAGTGCTAAGACGACTTTACTCCAACATTACGGCCTGTTGCGAAGAAAAGCCGCGAAGTGTCGTAATTATCCCCCTTTTTGTGTGCCTTCGAGCTTTTGAGATATATATTTGTGAGGGATTTTTCTTGACGTTTGCTTTGTAAAAATTCAATTGCTAGCGCATCGTGCCGTTTTATCGGATTAAGCGAAAGCTGTTGTACGATGTTATTTTTCTTATATTAAAGTAGAATGTCTTTTTAGATGTTATAAACCAATGTAATATAGGAAATTCATTTAAATAATAGAATTTTGATAATGATTGGGACATTGATACCGTCTATAACAAAAGTTTATTCAGTAGCTACAGTGTTGGTGCCTGAGTTTATAATATGTTCAACGAACAATATATATATATATATATCTTCACATCAGATATCATTATATTTAAGTTGACAATGAAAGAAAGTAGTTTAACTTATGCAAGCAATTTGTAATAACACCATAAGTTCTATTGTACAGACTGCATTCCAAAGTTTGTTGAATAAAGGGACAACTATAAAATAGTTGACGAATTAAAATAAAGCCCGAAAAGTTTGCAAGTATCGTACAAAGTGACAGTAATATGCAATTAGCTATGCAATTACAGGAAATACTTAAACACTAACGTAGTTTATAGTATATAGCAATGTGGAAGGCAAAGGGGTTTTGTCGATGCGATTGCGGTCATTATCAGCAATACTTGAATGTAATTATTTTTTTAATCTTGAGTTCTATATGGAAATGTATTCTTTAAAGCTCTGACTAAAAATATTCCAATATGTTGGAAATACCATACAAAACGAGTGGAAAGTATATACATATATTAATGACCTTTCTAAAGTTATTATTTAGAGAAACCATATTATTTAGTAATTGATCACTTAAATTTAAAGTGGTGATCGATAGCCTTTGCTTACTCCAATGGGAACTGATGGCGGTCAGTCATATGTATGAATGTATGTATGATATACATTCACACATATGACTGACCGCCCTTAAAACAAACATATAAGAACACGTTTTGTAAATGTCCCTAAATGAATGTAGATGTTTTGTCAAGGTGATAAGTCGAAGTTGCTCTTCATCTTCAGTAGTTAGTCGGTCAGTTATAACAAAGTCTCTATTTATACGTGACCCGATACGCTGTTGGCCAATAACTAAAATATATTATTTGCATTACCTCAGATTCTATCTACAAACACACAAACAATTTCGAAACCGCCATTAAAATCTAACTCTCCGCCCAAACGAAAACACAAACCTATCACTAAAACCCTAATGTAAAACAAATCATCCTATTACGAAATTTCAAATTAAATCAATAAGATTAATATTATTCATTTAACCGTAACATGGCGTGTTGCGGTTCACACGAGTATCGCAATTTGTCACATGGCATTATGTCGGGATCGGTGCGTTTCGGCCGCTTTGAGGGCACCACGCACCAGTGAGCTGTGCTCTGTACTGACAGACAGACATCGACAATCCGATATAAATAAAATGTGCAATATTTGTAGGTTGTGAAAACTTTTGTTGATAGGAAAATAACTATTTATTGCGTACATACATACAATTACGGCTATAAATACATAGCAGAGGAAGCCAGAGCTTCAGAATAAGAAATTCCTCAGCCACTTTTGGAAGTCGCAAGGCGAATACATTTACATAATAAAGTTATTTTTACTATTTATGCACTATTTATTGCAAATTACAATTAAATAATTTTTCAGATATGCTTTTCTTTAAAACAAGTACAATGCGTGATTTCACACGCTAAGAGCTCTCTTTTTCATACAGAATATGTTTGGTATGATATGTAACTAATTAGTTTTTAAAGATAAACTAGCTTAGCTCCATCGAAACTTGGCTAGTTTTTTACAGATAGTTTTTGGTGGTATAAAGTTTAGCTCTATGTTTACCCGCCATAAAAATATAGAAAAAAAAGAAGTATGACAATAACAGAAAATAAAACAAGGATCATCTGCATGAACTGAAAGGTTGAAAATAGTTTAAATAATGATGATGATTATAAGGAGATTTTAAATAATCACTGAAAATCTATTGCGATCCACAAGTTATTACCATACATAAGATATTCCTTGGAATATGGTGTACCAATTGGATACTTTAAGCAGAGAGAAGGGTTTAATGTTTTTTGACATGAATTCCTCATGTGGGGATTATTACTCATAAATAAAAGATGTTATTAAAGGAAAGAAAAATTTCGACACTGGCGGGGTACTGACACTGTAGCTCAGTTGGCAGAGCGACGGGGGCGTATACCCGAAGGTCGCGGGTTCGAACCCCGCCAGTGTCGAAATTTTTCTTTCCTTTAATAACATCTTTTAGAGAGAAGGGTTTTTATCAACTATCTCAAAGTTTTTAATTTACGAGGTTCATCAAGTAACAATTTAGTAACAATTTAGTATTCAGATAATTATCTTTTCATGGGTAAAAATATCCCCTTTTTAATAGACGACGATTGATTGTTTTTGTTTTACATTTAGACAAATCAAACGATACAATTTAACTTTTACAACTTCTTCCTTCAAACACAAATCTGGTTCTACTTACTCTTTATCTTCAAAATATCTTTTACCCATCTCCTACTCGAAGACAGCTCAGTAAAAAACATGTGTTTTTGTTTCAGGTGACCGTCTGCTGGATATTCCATGCAATGTTTGTGGAGACAGGAGTTCGGGGAAACACTATGGTATATACAGCTGTGATGGTAAGTAACTATCATTAATTAACTTATTCAAGTTTTGCATACTAACCCATCTCTTAAGATTGTTGGGCGACATGTCTTTTCCCAGCTCACCTTTCAGAAGTCCATTGATTGCTTTTCTTGATATGTTGATATTGATTAATTTGTTTCTTTATTGTTATTATGGTTTTATCTTTTTTGTTCGATTTTGTTAAAAATCTGTAAGTGTTTTATTTTGTAAATTGTGCTTTTTTATTTAAATTTTGCAAATGGAGTCGGAAGAAATAAATATCTCACTTTCTTTTCTTTTCTTTTTTTATTTATTGGCATTGATATAATAATTTGGCCGTGAATATACATATAGGTACACTTAAACATACTTACAAGAACTTAACGTACAAGTATCCTTCTGTGAATAAAACATTCCCATTTATTTTACTGCGAGTTATTTATTTTATACTGGTGGACCGCCCCCGCTTTGCTGGGGAAGTATTTTTTATCTTCTTTTTTTTATTTTATTTATATTTATTAGTATTTTTACGAGATTGCTTTATTGTTCCACAAAACTGTTTACACAGTTTGTCTGTGAGATCGCTAATTCTAAAAATAATTATATATGAGTTATAATATTATTCCATTGATATATAAATTAATGATACACTTTCTGGTAGTTAAACCAAATTTTTAAATACTATGATACTTGAGATATCTTAAGTTTCTTCAATCACTGCTCACCCTCTTGAAATTTACCGTGTTGATATATTTTGGAAACATAGTCTTTGTTTCTTCTGAAGGTTGTCTGTAGGTTACAAAGGACGAAATAAATTACAAAAATCATCGTGAGTGTGTAGCCTATTCATTGCAGGCAAACACACACTATCAAATATTTGTTTCGATTTAATAACATACATACATACATATACTCACGGCTATAAATCCCTAGATGGGGTAGCCAGAGCTAAGGAACTAGAAATTCCTCAGCCACTTTTGGAAGTTGAGTGGGGAAAAGATGGTAAAAATAAAGGTTTTTGGTGATGGGTCTCCAATCGCATCGCCCAAAAATCCAATAAAAAGCCCCAATACCCTTAGTCGCCTCTTGCGACACCCGTGGGTAGAAAGGGGTAGCGACATTCTAAGCCGGCACTACGCGGCAAAAGCCGGCACTACGCGGCAAGTATAAGTATTGAATAATTAATTAAGATTGTTTAATTAATAATAATTTTCATAGCACAACAGCCTATCATAACTCTTAAAAACGCTAGACTCAAGAAATCAAGAGCCGTTTGTATCGATAAGTTGGTATCCCATAACACAAGCCATTAAGTTGTTCTTAGTTTGGGGCTAGCTTGATCTATTTAATATACTAGTGGTCGGCTCCGGGTTTGCACGGATGGTGTTAAGTATTTTTCTCTACCAACCCCCTACGTTAATAAGCGTGATGATATATATCCTATATTGCTTCTGAAAGTTTTGGCTTCCATTGGAGAAGCCTTTTTTTCTACCGACATACAAACAAATTTTCCCTCCTTTTTATATTGTAAAAAGTTGTTACCTTCTTAGTTTCTAGGCTACCACTCTACCAATTTTCAGCCAAATCGGTTCATTTGCTGTCGAGTTATAAATAGTGTAACTAACACCTCTTTCTGCTATATATATAGATATCCGTATTTATTAATTTCCTTCTCCAGGTTGTTCTGGATTCTTCAAGCGGTCCATCCACCGCAACCGCGTGTACACCTGCAAGGCTGGCGGGGAGATGAAGGGGAGGTGTCCCGTGGATAAGACGCATCGGAACCAGTGCCGTGCTTGCCGGTTAGCTAAATGCTTTCAGGCGAATATGAATAAAGATGGTAAGTGACTGAATAAATAAAGGAAAGAAAAATTACGACACATTATTTATTAGTAATAAATAATGTGTCGTAATTTAATAATTAATAATAATAATATTTATTAATAATGAGGTTTTCATGAACAAAAAGATTTAAATTAAGTGACTGAATGTTATATTAAATATTGTTCGGAAGTTTAAGATGTTTTTACAAAACTGTTATAGCTACGAATGCTGATGACTTAGTGAATGCTACGGCAAACCAATTGAGGTTACATAGGATCAATCGTATCAGAGTATGTTAATGATGGCTGAACATATTAAACCTTTTTTGTCGCTGTTGCGTTTAGGTGAATTCGGAGTTTATTATAACCATTCAACGCGATATAGCTCTAGTGTGACCAGACATATAAGTAGACACCTCTTTGCTAGCTGTCAAATCAATATCTTTCTTTATATACATACATACATACTCACGGTTATTTCCGATTGGGGTAGGCATAGACTATCGATCGCCACTTTGTACGATTCTCGCAAACCTCTTTAGCTTCGTTTACATCCATCAATCTTTTCATACATGCTCTTATACCTTTCTTTCTTTATTTAAAACTAGCTGTTCCCCGCGACTTCGTCCGCCTCAATCTGTGTTTTTAAATAAGAAATAATAAATCAATCAACAACACATTTATTTTGATAAGAACTAATATAAGGTTGATAAAAATAATTGGCAATAATGCATTAATTTCGACCAAATTTGATTACCATAAAAATGGTTATAGTGAGTCAATCTTAAAAGCTAGACAAATACTGTCGCGGACATTTTTTAAGATCGTTTAAAGAGAAATAATTCTTCAATACATACTTTTTGGGTAACTTCAACCGTTTACGCAGCGCACACAACGGAAGCGCGCAAATATGAATAATTTTCCCCGTTTTCGCTGATTTTTGCTCCTGTTAGTCGCAACGTGAAAATATATAGCCTAAAGCCTTCCTTAACAAATGGACTATCCAACATAAAAATATTTTTTAAATTTGATGGGTAGGTGCTGAGATCCTAGCGTTCAAACAAACAAACTCTTCAGCTTTATAATATTAGTATAGATTAGTATAGATTATCCCCGTTTTTGCAACATTTTTCGCTGATTCTTTGCTCCTATTGGTCGCAGCGTGATGATATATAGCCTAAAACCTTCCTCAATAAATAGACTATATAACACAAAAATAAGTTTTCAATTTGATTCGGCAGTTCCTGAGATCCTAGCGTTCAAACAAACAAACTCTTCAGCTTTATAATATTAGTATAGATATTGTAGTGATGATTATTACTTGTCTTTGATCATATCTTGTTTCATTTTGATAAAATAAATTTTGGGTTTTACTTTAATTCAATAGTTGAATAAATTTTGAAAACCCGCGACCTCGGGTATACGCCCCCGTCGCTCTGCCAATTGAGCTACCGTGTCAATGGCTACCAGTGCGAAATTCTTCTATCGTATACCCTATATATATATATATATATATACATATATATATATCTTCCGAATAAAATAAAATATATATATTTATTTATTTTATTTTATTCGGAAGATTTACAGCGTATACATTAACTAAACAATAATGTAAACAATGCAATGGCAATTAAAAATCTCCACCTACAACAATTTAACTAAAAACAACAACTTACAACAGACCGAGAAAAAAATACAAATAAAGGTAAAAATACTAGAAACTAAATTAATTATTGCTAAAAGAGAAACAAAAAATTAAACTAAATGTTCTGAAAGAAATGAATTGGTAAGTGCTTGATTGCTGAAATGCTGGAGTTAAATATGTCGAAATCATTTTGAATTTGATCATATTCCCTAGAAACCCGTATCATAAATGAATTCTGCCTGTAGTTGGTTCTGGCCTGAGCCACATGTAATAAGGATCGCTGACGTAATGCCATCGGATTTGTACGCAGCTGTACCTTGGACAATAGCTCAGAACAGTTAATATATATATATATATATATATATACATAGTATATATTTTGTCATTTATAGAATCTATGGAACTATAACGAAAAATTAAGAATCATATTTATTGATTAAAATAAGCTGTATGTAATTTCAATCAAAAAAATAATTTTTATTTTTATTTGGATGGAAGATTAACAGAATAACATAACTTATAAACCACTATATAAATATTCGTGTACCAATTATAAATCTTCACCAATATCATATATATGTTCGTGTATCACATTTTGATCCTTCCATCCCAAACGTTTGCCAAACGCTGAATAGTAATCGAAAAGTAATTTCTATGTCACAGCATTTATAATGAGACCGGTTAGAGCCCCTAATTCGCAAATAAGTGGTTTAATAAATATTGACAATACGAGGCTCATTGTCGAGCTCAGTGCGGCGCATAACCGCAGAGCCTCCATTAACACGAGATAGCGCTATTTCAGCTTCCCTATTTACTATATACGAGTACGACAGTATGTATGTTATACGGCAGCATGACTAATTGAACTTTGAAGTAAGATAGCTACTAGGGAGAAATTTTGTTTTAATTTTGGCTGATAAAATAATAATATTGTAAAAAACCGTTACGTTTTTAATTTTGCAAAATAAATAGCATTCAAATAATATTTTTATGTACGTATTTGTGTGAGTAACAGAAGTTTTCATTTTATGGGTTTTGAATAAAAAGCTTTATAAAGTCAAAACTATAAGCTAACTCCAGTGTTAACGTAACTTATAACTGTTTCAAATCATGAGTTTTATGATACTCAGGTTATTACAATTCACAAGGATCACAATTCAGTATAAATGGCCACGAAAGACACACTTGGACCAAATTGGAAGTGTGGTCAAAAAGGCAGGCGGCCGAAGTATGAAGAATAAAAGAGCATGTATGAAAAGATTGATGGATGTAGACGAAGCAAGAGAGGTTTGCCAGGATCGTACGAAATGGCGATCGATAGTCTCTGCCTACCCCAATGGGAATTAACGGCGTGAGTATATGTATGTATATATATTAAGGATCACAATAAACAATGCAAAGTATGTGTTGTCTATTTATCAACAAAATCATACCAAAGCCACTCACATGTCACTTATTCCACTCGTACAGTTAAGGTCGGTGAAGTATATCAAAAACTATTAGGTATCCATACATAAGGTTTGTCTTCTTAAAGTTAAACCGATCATATATTTCTTGATTAATAAAATAACTCTGCACGATTCAACAATGGAAAGCGTATGACATCTAATAATGACTATTATCAACAAAATCATACCAAAGTCACTTATTCCTCTCTATCTTGCGCTACGTCTAACAGCTAAGTTCGGTGAAGTATATCAAGTATATAAAAAACAAGATCAATACCAAAAGGTTCATCTTCTAAAAACTTTAACGAATATACATTACTTGCTTTATAAAATACCCCTTCATAATTAAACAATGCAAAGCGTATAACTTCTAAGCACGCAATGTCTATAATCAACAAAATCATACCAAAGTCACTCACATGTCACTTATTCCCTCTATCTTGAAGCTGCGTCTTCTAGCTAAGTTCGGCGAAGTATATCAAAAACAGAAAGCAGCTGGCTCGGTTCCACGCGTCAAGTTGGAGTGAGCGTATAATTAAGTGAACGGGCAAACATATCAACGCTAATCCGCGCCCGCAGCGCCGGCATAAAGTGATGCTCGTGAATAAATTAGCAAGCAAACACCTGCCGATAGTGAAAGTAAGGGTGTATTGATAGTTACAGAGATAGCAGCTTCAGTCTAAGGCTTTTATAAGTACTAATTACATATTAAAGACTTGCATATATCTACGCCATTGGTCTCCACAGGGTGGGCTGAGATTCGATCGCTACTTTCTGCGATCCAGGCAAACCTTCTGCTTTCTCATTTAAATAGTATAGTAGATGTAAGGATGTATAATAAAAAGATTTTAAATTCCTTACTGGATAGAACAAAAATTGTCTTGATTTCAATTGCTACGACTGGTGTCGTAGTCGTTGGCTTTGTAGTCACAAGTTAATCGTAGCATTACGGGCTATATTAAGTTCATGAGTAAATGTCGAACAATTTACGTTGCTAAATATTAAAACTATTTAATTAAAGTTATAACAAACTGAAGAAGAAATCTAACTATACAGCCAAATGTTTTGTTTCGGACAAACATAATCACTTGAAATATTTCACTTCGAACACTGTTATTTTTTTATTCCTGTAAATATTTTTAATCTCTTAATAATTTACATAAAAAATAATAAACGCAAAAATAAAACCTCACAACCGAAGCAAGCAATACTTCAAAAATGTTACCTTACCTTACCCAAATCCCAGTAAGGTGAAACGCGTGCATAAATTCACTTTTACTCCTTTTGCAAGTACAGGCACTTCTTTGTTATAATAATGAGACGCAATCGAAGCACACCACACCATCTTTCCTGTTTGTAGTTGTAATGTTCTAGGTATGGGTATAATTTTCACTCTATTGCAACGTTTGGGTCATTATTAGAATTAGAAAACTCATAGTAATATTTAAAAATTAGAGACATATATGTGACTACGCTTTAATAAAACAAATCTGTCAAGCACTTGGTCAATCCTTACTGACTTATTGCATAAAATCTTGGGGAGGTGCTGGCATAATCACCATGTTAAAACCGGGACGAGCTCAAAGAACTTAAAGTAGCTACAGAGCGCCCTTTCTATTTCCCTACTACCGAACTATATAAACAATGCCAAGTGCTAACTGTACGCCAGCTATTTATTCTGTTTACTGTTCTAAAACTGCATTCTAGCTTATACTTCAACCCTGATATACTAGATAGGAGCCGAAAGGATATAGTATGTTCGAATACCTGTAGTGCAAAATTTTCCATTACAAATAGATTCTTTATATTTTTAGGATCATACTTTTATAATAAAATGAATAGACTACTAGTATTATATAACTTAAATAACTTTGAATGCAAGAAAAAACTCCAATCGTGGCTATTAAATCTTACATAAACTGAATCAGAGGAATTGCTTAATATAATAAGTTAATATAAGATATTTTTTATTGTAATAATATAATTAGTTAAATACAATTGATTCTGATAATAATTTATACACTACTTACCAATACAATTATATGAAAACTGATAGTTTAAGCTTTTTCTGTTTATTGTTGCCTTTAATACAGGTAAATTACCTAGCTCAGGAACAGCAAAATATAATATTTTTGTACTTTAAATAACTAACTAGGTTAAGACGAATTTATGTACTTTTGAAAAATGAATAAATTTTCATTATTATTTCCTATTTTTATTATCATTACATACCAGTTAATTTCTAAAAACTCATGGACTGTTTTAATATTTTCTGTTGGCTTAAGTGTTACTTTAAAAGTGCTTTAATATATCTTCTTAGGAATTGTCTTTTGTTTAACATCACCCATTCATACAAACTATAAACCATTCATATAAAAATAACAAAATGAATTAACGAGTGACCTAACACAAAACCACAAAACTGACGCGCAAACACACACACACATACACCTACACATTCATTATTTAACCTTATCTTAAATAATAAAAAATGTATATATTATTGTACCTAAAAATATATATAATATCATATTAGGAATTAATCATTATTCATTAATAAATTATTATTAATTGATTTACACAACACCAATTTGTCTTTTCTAAAGACATATGTGTGGTTAATTTATCATGGTTGTTAACGGTGAGGGAAAACATCGTGAGGAAACCCACATGGGTGAGTTGTACTTAGTCATGTGACAGTGTATTCGTAAAAAACGGCGATAGGCCTGCCCCCTATCACGTGAGTACACTGTCCATGCCAAACATGGGTACTCTGAACACCAGGTGACAAAGTCACGTGATGTTCATAAGTATTAGTACCTCTGCCAACCCCTTCGGGGATATTCGGCGTGAACGTTTATGTTATGTTATGTTATTAATTGATTAAATTAATTATATAGTCATTGTATCCGAGATCTTTTTTGTATAATTTATTAGGCTGCCCGCGATACAGGTCTAACCTACTGCGGGGGCCACAGATATAATAATAACTGTAATGTTTTTGGAAATAAATGAATTTGAATTTGAAACTGTAGTATGAGTATGAAAATGCAAATAAAATACGCAATTATAAATTTGAATTTTTACGATGGAAAGCTTTTGATTTAATGTGTAGTTCATTTCTTCTCTAGACTGTGTGTATTTCTTGCTTCGAGTAATAAAATGTCGTGTCTGATAATTTTAAATATTATTCTTATACTAAATTAAAACTTTTTTCTTCAGAATAGTTTTAATATGCCCGGTTCGGTCAATTTCCATCCAAAAAAAGGGTAATGCTATATTAATTCATCAGCTGAAAGTTGGAATAATTGTTCAAAATATAATTATAAATAAAGTTTAAAAGTTTCCCATCATTCCCGTGCCTGCATTTTTTTATTCAAGGTCCAAGGTAAAATAATTGGGTTTTTCGGCAAAACGGCAAGTTTTATGGTAAAAATCCTGAGACAAAATTGTACGTTTGTGTACTACTTAATTTATACACGTTGATCAAACCCACTAAAATAAATCATTAACAATGACACAAATAAATATTAGATAATTACATTGGAATTTACATCTCTTGTCAACCCTGATTAGTAATGAAAATTATGCGGTATAAAGGCGCGTGATTCGCAGGGTGCCTCTTGCGGTGTCGCTCGAACCCTTATGAATATGCAATAGCGATCCACTTAGCGAGAATTAAGATTTTATCATGACACCTCAAGGCTATCCCGCTTATCTGAATATTACAAATAACTTGATTTAACTTTTACAGCTTAATGTTTAATTTGTTCTGGCTAAAGTTGACTTTTGTGATAATTTTACAACGGCTTTCTAGGGTTATCCTTTATTAGTTTTAAGCAATCCATCATTCTTATCTTAGCTTACCTTTTAAAAACATGAACTAATGAATTTTGACGTGATTAGAATATGTCTATTTTTACTTGACTTTAGCTTTTAATAAAAGAGCTTATTATTTTACTACTATACTAGATTTCCGCCCGCGACTTCGTACGAGTAGACAAATGTTCTTAGCATCAAAGTTAGCGGTTCAGTAAACTGAATTTCAAAAATATCGATACACTAAACTGAACTTCAAAGACATATGCTAATTTTTGTCCAAATCCTTCATTCAATATTTACAACTTCTGTACCAAAACCGTTGTTTCCCGACCTTAGTGCGCCATACCCGTCGACGAATCAACCAAATATATATATTTACCCGGAATTTCGGCTCATCGATTTGTTTCAATTAGTCAAAAATCTAAGAAGTTATACAAATTATTCCTTTGTTCTATTGTGAAAAACACTTAATATGCTTGACTTTCTTCTCTAAGTAACCTACAAAGCAAAATTAAGCGCTTAGTGTTTTTTCGTCTCGTCACTGAACGTAAAAATCGTTTATTCCTGTTCCCGATGGGATATCGGTGATCAGTGACTAAGGAACTTCTAGTTCAATACTCCCCGCACTTTCTCAGAGCTTCCTTATACTACGAAAGTAATACACAAACTGTATTTTTAGATCAATCATTCAAATGTAAGTAATCCCTTAAACATGTTGAGTAAAGCTTGTTGGACTCGGAGGTCAGAGTTACAATTTCAGTTAAGCGCAAATATAAATAATATTAGTTGATGTTATCTATATAATACAAATATCTGCCGTTAAAAAGTAGTACTTTCTAATATTTTAAGAGTATTTTTCATTGTACATAAACTCCGCCAGAACTGCTGAACTCTTACCAGAGGGAATCTATAAACTTCCATGTAAATACATGAACCAAATTAAGCCGGTCACTATGTCTACGTCACTATGTGAAAATAGAACGTGTGTTCCATTGACAAAGTGGAATACACCGACATAGTGTTTCCACTCGCAATATTTCCACAATTTCAGTGAGGTATTGTCATCTCGGTGTCCAGCGGCGAGGCACAATAAACCTCCTATTAATGGATAGTATGGAGCTATGGATCTTCTGTTCCGTCACCTATTGTCAGTTTGATACGATTTATGTGATACGATTGTACCAACATGCTATATAATGGACGGAGTAATGTGTTTTTGGTGAAACTTGGTTTGGAATCGTGGCATGATGATGGTCCTTGTGTTGTTGATTATCTTTGCTATACTTTGAGTTTTCTTCTTTGAAAATATACATATACATTGAATATAAGTTTAATTAAGTAACTGTTTTTTTTTTATTTGTTCGGTGAGTCTTATTTCTCATATAATTAAAATGTGTTGTATTTTGATATTTTCTTGAAAATTGAGCCTTCATCAGATGATAATAATTTGATTCAAAATATCAATATTAAATTTGAAGCGTGCCATCAGAATCCACATTAAAAAGATTAAGTAAAATTAATACCCAATTTAACTTTGTGAAATTAATTTCGGTTCGATAAAACAGTGAGTAAGCCAGGGTGGTGTCGCCTCCACTTCTTTATTGAAACACGACATTTCGATTCGATTCTAAAGCTAAAGGGTTCTTATAACTTTATCATCGCTTCACTGCATTATAAAAATACATTTAATTTCAAAACCTTGATAGTCCAATGGGTAAAACACCCGTCAATCAAAAGAAAGTGAGTTAAAATCCCGGGTCGGGCCTGTGGGTAAATTATTATTTTCTCAAGTCAAATGTGTGGTTAATTTATCTTGGTTGTTAATGGTAAGCGAAAACATCGTGAGGAAACCCACATGCCTAACCTAGTCATAATTTGAATGTTTTTGTTCATCAAAACCTCATGTGGGGATTATTACTAATAAATAAATAAACTTAGACCTGCCCCCATCTCGTGAATACACTGTCTAAGCAAAATGTGGGTACTCTGAACACTAGGTGACGATCACTTCACCTTCGGGGCTATACGGCGTGAATATTGTGTTATCATCACCTATATTTATAATTTTATTGAGAGAAGCGTTTATTAAAAAACGTACTAGGTACATCGTCTGAGTGTTTGCCGTCGGCGGATCGCAAGTCGCCCAGCCAACTGACAAGGGGCACAACTTTTCAATTACCGGCATGTCGTGTTACCCCGCAGCGGGTTAAATTAATTCTCTCCACTTCACAAAAAGATTCACCTTCCCCCACCCGCCCCTCCCTCTGGCGCGACGAGCCGACTCACCGGCCATTTTCTTTTTTCACAAATTTCCCGCGCTATTGCCGTTCCGTAAGCGTAACATACTGACGTTTCGTAATATTTATTTTTAATTTAACGTTCCGGCACACGGCATTGCTTTTACTACCTTTTATTTTAATTTGAAACGAAAATCAAAACCTTATGGTTAAGTTGGTTCTAATTGAATTTTGATTGAGTATTTCTTTTAGTATTTTAGATCTATTAAGTTAATCGTTTATATTTCATTAGAGCATGGACGAGGGGTTAGATGTATAATGGGCTTTGAAAGTGTAATAGAGTGCGTATCGAATGAGTTTGATCGCTGCCGTATTATACCGAGGTAGAACTAGGAACACGTGTTGTTCGCGCCATCAAAGCGCACGGCTCGACGCACATCTGACCACCCTCGGATCATTGCCTATCTTCCTGCGAGGGGATCACACTTCAAAGGTCACTAAATAAAAACATACAACAACGTTTTATTTGTAACAGGATATTGATTATTTTGCTTTTATTGGTATCGGTTGTTTAATAATTTGGTAATCTAAATGTTAGTGAGCTTTGGGGATAACTTTAATGATTTTATTTATAGCTTTAGGTTATAGATAAAATGATGATGAATTAATAACTAATTAAGACTTGTAAATACTATGAATATGAAGAGTTTGTGTGCTCAATCGCGCTAAACTTAGGATATACCTGTCGGTTTTGAAAAAGTACTTTAATAGCTCAATATTACAAGTATTAATACATATAAGAGAAAAAAGGCACCGAATAAAAATACAGCGTATATATGCACTATGGAAGCTTTGGAATTACCAATTTTCTAATAATGGTTTTTTGAACACATCTAGGGAACCTGATATTTTAACCTTTATCTATATTTGAATTCACCTGAATGGCTCTTATTTTTTCTACATGCCCCATAAATATGAACATGATTTCATAGTTTCATTACTTATATTTATAGGCCTTTTTCAAAGTCGCTGTTTTAACTTAGATATTTATTGGAACTAACAACTTTAACTATAACAATGTCCAAGCCGATTAAACGATTCACTACTTCCAAAATCTGGGTCTCTATAATATTATTTATATTTAGTCCGCATCCGGGTTCCGAGAGGGTGGAATCTCGGCCCCTTCACTACTCATCTAATTTCATTTTAATGTTGTGCGTGAGCAAATTATTGCGTTGTCATAGTGAAATAAAGTGTTTTATTGAGATAATTTGTTACATCTGTTGTAGGGTATTGTGATTTTTAATTAATATTACCCTCAATTGAGTAGGTGGCAATAATCAATTTGACAAGGGTTTATTGTTGCTGCCCAATGAAGGGTTTTAAAACTAATGTGTTATAATGATATTTGCTATTCGTGACTTGAGAAATTTTAACAACATAAATGTTCTCTTTTGAATTAAACCCAGTTACTGTTAAATGTATGCATAATTATATATTTTGCTTGAAAAGCGCTTAAATGTCGCTTAATAGCACTTATTTACATGCATTCACAGCATTAGGGTTTTACATGAGGTACTCATATCTGATGATCAATTCTACATACATAAAATCACGACCTGATCTGAATGGTCAGGTAAAGGGTTACATACTGCATATCCGAAACTTTTAAACCCGAATATTATTTTACCGAAAACTAATCGACTTTTTTTTAAATGCCATAATATTGTTTCACCGAAATTTCAAATACCATATTCTTACATTCCAGATTATCGATTGTTTGTCTTTACTATCATTATGATTAACCACTAGAACGGATTCCCACAGAATCAAAAACCAGATATACCTTAATTCCGCAATATTGCTTTTCCGAATAATCACTATTCCAAAAAACCATTTTCCATACATTTGAAATACAGTTGTATTGAATGATACCTACTGCTATGAATAATTTTGCAGGCATATTTTATGTAAGTAGTATACCCGTCCCCTATATAGCAAGCATGCAAGCAAGCTGCAAGCAAGCAAGTAAGCATATAGGCATGCATCAGGCATTTAGGTGCTCGCTCCGCTGCGCTACGCTCGCTCGTTTTATACATAATCTAACTTAACCTAACCTAACTAAATGTGACCTAACTTTTTTTGTCTGCAGGGGGCTTTCGGCCCCCGACATGCAACCAAGCATGCAAACAAGCAAGCAAGTATACATACAAACAGGCATGCATCCGCGTTTTATTTATAATTTTTTTCTAACATAAATAATATCTAGTTAAAGAGATTTACGATTTGTAAGACTATAGATAAAGTTACTTCGGTCTTTTAAACCTTTGGAATAATGAGATTATAGTAAAAGATATAGTTGGTAAAAGCAAAAAAATCATTTTAAAAATCTGGTTTTACTTTTTCTGGGAAGTGATACTTCTAGAATATGTACTTATGTACTAATGAAATTGTGGAAAATAAAGCATCTGTGATACGTAAATTCTGTGAACCGTTTTTTGAATGTTGAAATTCGGATTTAAAATATTCGAATATTCGAAATATTACTTAGGTAAAGGCGTGTTCCTAAGCAATCCATTTTAATTTGGGGCTGTTTGATCCCGCCGGTAATGTTGGTGTCTGAAGTGGTTAGTTCTTTATACGCGTATAGTCCCTGAGGCCTTTGGCCAGGGGAGGCCTGGGTGGTCAAGAGCTGAAGCCTAAACTAGATAAAACCAGATCTTATAAGTGCCAAGGTTAAGTTAGGTTAGTTTATGTTAAATTAATAATTCCCATGTTCCGATGCAATTTATAAGTGCTTGGTTTCCAACTTAGAATATATGAAAATGTAATGTGAAAATCCGTATGAAAAGCCTTGAAATGATCGATATTTCCTTTTTGATTTCCAAAACTGTCCGTAAAACGTCGATTTCGGCTACCATTTTTGGTTCGATACCTCAAGCATCTACTTGTATAACATTATGTAGTATGACTTCCTCTTCACAAAGCCTGCGTGATCGAGTTAAAATCTACATATAAAACGCGAAATTGTTACGCGTCATAATTGTACAACCACAAAATTCTCCAGTGGAAGTTTCCAGAACTTTTTGCTGTATAGAACAAAGTTGCCGGCGGTTTGAGTACTGCGGTGCCTCGACGGGCGTGCACTCTCAACTTCTTCTGTTCCAAAACAGACCAGCGAAAAACCGCTGGCGGCAACTTTGTGTCAACTTTACGAGATGAAATTTTGATACAGCAACTTATGTTTTATAGCTAGGCGTATGGCTTGTTGCTCAGCAGTATTGAGAGACTTTACTGATACCAATGGAGGTTTACGGGTTTTGGAAGGTGTGTTATGTAGTTGGTTTGCTATCAGTTAGGTACCCACACTAATGATGGACTAAATGAGCTGTGATTTATGTAATTTTTTGATCCAAACATTACTTGCAGCTGTTTAGTATCTTATTAGAATATATTATAGCATTAACCTACTGGACTGCATAATAACTGCGGTTGTGGTGACAAGTGACTTAGAGTTTAAGGGCTTTAGTTTTACAATACTGACGTTACTCAATTTTAAAACTTAGGTACTTCGAATTATTTTATTATAAAGCTAAAGCTCTTTTGAAATTTATAGCCGTTGGTTTAGATATATAGTAGTTATTTGTAGAATTTTGATTTCTATGAATATTTTTTGATTATGTTGCTTTGTACGAGATGTACCTACATTTTAAAATATTCACAGCAATAAAAAAAAAACTTTCGTCACATTAACTTTTCTTTTAAGTTATATGTTACGGAGTCAAAATCTCATTACTTTTCTGTCTATCTAACCATATCGCGCTGTATAGAGTTATTGGGGCTTTTTAAGTAATTCTTGAGGCGGGCGATGCGCTTGGAGTCCCATCCCATACAACTTTTTTTATAATCTTTTTCTCAGTCAACGTTCAAAAGTGGTTGAGGAGTATCAAATTCAGAAGCTCTAGCTACCCCTGTTTTGTATTTTTTTACCGTGCGACCCAAATCGTGACCTAAATAAGACCACCCAATATCATGTAGGCTAGAAGGTAGCATAATGTATCTACGAAGCTATAAGTACTCGAGTTAAATGTTAATGTGTTAAAATAATAAAAAATGGGCTATCAGCACTTTAAGTCAAGTTTTTGAATATTATTGCGGAATCTTAGCAGGGAAGAGAAAAATATTGTAAAATAAAACACAACAGGCGACAGGGTTTTGTGTAAGATTAATATTTGATTGCTGAAATTAATAAAATGTCACATACAATCATATACTCGCGCCATTAGTTTATTTTGGTATAGGCAGAGGCTATCGATCGCCGCTTTGTACGATCCTGACAAACCTCTCGAGCTCTGTCTACATTAATCAAGATTTATGATGCCCGCCTTTTCGACAACATTTACGAGTAACTAAATGTTATCGCAGTAAATGGAATAAATTGCAATTCAGTCACTGTTATCCCTATTAACAATCTTACTTGCTTATACTCACGCCCATTTTTCCCATTGGGGTAGGCAGAGACTATCGATCGCCACTTAGTACGATCTTGACAAACCTCTCTTGCTTCCCTTACATTCATTATTCTTCTCATACATGCTCTTTTATTCTTCTCACTTCGGACCCCTTTACCTTTATAAGAACGTTTTCTATTTGGTCTAGAAAGGTTTTCCGACGCCGTCCTCTACTAACAATCTCGTCCACATTGGCTCTATATATCTCTTTCGCTACTTTATTTTCATCCAATTATACAATATTTGCTTCAGAAACTCCGATTATAAAGGAAATAAAAACAAATATCAATAATAACGTCAATCCAACATGGTTTAATCCCGTCACAAGAAAACAAGCAAGACTTAGCAGATGAACACAAAACCCGGTGTCATCTCGACATTGGCCATCTGTTACTCCTGATATTTACTCATTGCGAGTTCGTGTCCTCGCGTATAAAAACGCTGATATTCCTCATATTTATGTCGGTCGGAGCGCTCCATTGTAGGTGTTTGAGGTTTAAGGAGATGTGCTCTCTCGGATGTCGCGGTAAGGGTCCGATTTGCGCGCAGGTGAGGTGGCGTGGGAACGAGCCCACCTGGCTGCGCCCCGCTGCCCTCTTCGCTGCCCTCGCCCTCCCGCCCTCGCTGGCTCGTTAATGATGATGTGCTCAGCCAGCAGACTATTTCACTTCTGAATACATCTTTCTCACTTTTGATCTGCGCTCCCTGTCATTACAACAGAGACTACAAAGTCTGTCCCGCTCTGATTCGCTCGACTGGTCGCATCCACCTAGTCAAGTCGACAAACGGGAGTATCTACTTTGTGTCGGAAATGTAATGGAACAAATGCGGCTGGAATTAACGTCGGGATGGAACGAATGTCGGGACCCGGCCCGCTTCGCCGGATCATTTCCACGTGATGATTTTGTTTTCACGCAACTCTGAGATGAGAGCATTTGCGGGAAATTATCCTTTTCTATTTATTTATTCGTGTACTTACTAACCGTGAAAGCAAAATTTGTTTTGGCCCTCTCAGTTATTTGAACATAATATATAGGTATTCAAATGTTTGTAAAAGGCGACAAAAGTAGATGTAAATCGAACTAAGTAAAACATCTTCTTAACCTCACCTTCTTGATAACCATAAGCCAATCTGTTACTTAATAGATCCATAGCATTCAGGCGCGAGCGAGTAAAGTGTCGAGTCATGCTCTTTCTATTTGCCCTCGCAATTTTCAGCTTTTGCATGGTTTGTTATTGTTAAGTCATCTTCATCTGATGGTCTGGAAAAACACATCATTATATAAAGGGAAAATTGAAAGAGCTGTATATAAAATGCACACGACCTTTGACTTTAGTAAGCACACTGGGTATTAAGGGAAAAGTATGCATCGATGAACCGACAAATCTTTTTTAGTAGTATGTAAAACATACCAAATTTATTCAAAATGAGGTTTACAGTTTGATAAAATCGTATTAAATGAAAGGGAAGGATCAGCTTCAGGGAGTTCTTTGATGTTGCTTTTTCGACAGGCTTTGGAAAAAGGCTGATTGCAGTCATACGGGTGAAATGGTCTGAGAGAGGGGAAATCTGGTTATCTTTTTTTACGGATTCAAATTGTTCGTTGGGTGGTTGTTTTTTTATCCAATATTTTAAAGCTATATAAGTTGAAGTAAAGTATCGTATATTATATTACATCGTATAGTATAGGTCAAATAACGTAACATGTGCGTCAAATAAATGTTCGATCACAATTAACAACGTTTCCTAAAAGGTGACTAATTACAAAATTTCTTACTATTGTAATTTATTCATATTATGACTTTTAAATAAGCACAAACATATCTAAAGAATCAGTTTTAGGCTGAATTCTTATAGTCAGTATAATACACTCATTTTTTATCAATTACTGTTTAAAAATATAATAAAATTTTAAAAAAAACATCAAGGACTGAAATAATATTAGTGAAGATGAAAAAAGAGTAAAATATACACATCAAGAGGACACAAAGGCAGCGTCTAGGGTGGTGGCTAGGAGCTTCGGCTCAGTCAATAAACCTTTTGGCCATTCACTGGCATGGCTCACGGGAGCTTTCATGTTCACGCGAAGCCTGCCGACGAGTTACAGGGATTATTAGGTCATTAATCACAGACCACCCTCTACACCCTTCGGTCACGATATTCGCCCTCTTGGCTCTCTGATGTGGTACATACTTGTTATAATATTAATAGAGTTTCGAATGTTACTTTTCTTTCTTCAAATGTTTTAGCTTTGATTGTCTTGAAAAAAGAACTTAAATCACGAACTTACTTAATACTCACGACCTACATTCCCATTTTGGGTAAAAGAGACGATCGTTCGCCACTATGTACGATCCTGAAAATTTATTGCTTATAAATCTCATATTACTGTGTAGTGTCGGCTGAGAATAGCACTACCTCAATTCTTCCGTTGGGTGTACGTAAGAGGCGACTAACGGTATTGGGGCTTTTAAGGGATTTTCGGGCGATGCGGTTGGAGACCCATCACCAACAACCTTTATTTTACCATCTTTTCCCCATCTAACTATCCAAAAGTGAATTTCTAATTCCTCAGCCACTTAGCTCTGGCTACCCCAACTAGGGATATATGGCCGTGAGCATATGTATGTATGTAAATCTCATATATGCTCTTTTATTCTTTTCACTTGGAACATTTTTAAGTACCTTTTTTAATTTGGTTTTCAAGCGTCCTGCGCTGATTTAGGCTCTCCTCTAATAGCAATATCATCCACCACTTTACATCCATCGGTACATTGTAATCAAATAACCATAATACAAATTACCTATTATAGGCGATTAAAGGTATAAAGAGATATCTTTTTATATAGTGATACTTTTTAGGCAATCAATTACCACTGTACTGTCACTATATCTCTTTTTAAATTTCTAGTAGTTTTGTAGGTATTTACTCCTTGAATTCATCAAACCTTGACTATAAATTCGTGCATTTGTTACAGGTATGTGTATTCTACTAAAAAATTGTCTCTTGCAATAAACTTGTTCAAGTTGGTAACAGTTAGAAGGCACAAAGCACTAACTTTGCCACCCTTCTCATACCCTTTACTTAAGAGCTTCGGGGAATGGCTCCCTGCCACTAATTTATAGACTAGACTATGTGTAATGCACCTAGCTACGAGGTGCAGAAGCTCAATTCACTTGTTTACTATCCTTACGATCCTCAAAACACATTATTCTTTTTTAACCAATATGTTTTCTAGTTCTTTTGTTTGGTTTCATGTTATCGACTTAGAATAGCAGCATTCTTAATTATCGTTGGAAGATTTGGTTGGAAAACCATCCCTAACATATCCTTTCTTTGATCGTAAATGACTATAATATTAGTGATTCTGTAGGTCAGGCTGTAGTACTATAGTGTAGTGTATGTAGGTAGGTTTTCTGACGAACATAGCTCGTTGTTATTAAAAACTAACCTATTGCGGTACTAGGAAAATATAGAGCAAAGTTGAGAGCCTTGGGGCTATGAAAAACAATAACAAGGTAACTTTTTGTGCGGTTTTAATATCAACAGCATGTTGGTTTTCAATTCACGGACGATGAACGGTTAGTTGGGGGATATACTATCGAATTGTACTTCACAGCAAATTTGAATATGACCTGCAAATGTTTAGTTTTTTATTGGAATGATAAAATAGTTTGTGAAAAGAACACTGTAGTGGATTGGCTTTAGTAAATCTGTTAGATTTCTTCGCACCTTTTTGTGGATTTAAAATAAGGAAAGGTAGGATTAGAATGCATTTATATCTATTTATTTAATCTAGATGAACAATAAACACCAGGCAAGTTCAAGTCCAACCCATGGGCGTAGCCACGGTAGGGCCAAATAATATTAAATGAACCTTTTTTCGGTCTTCCGATTGTAGAGTTTTAACTACATTTACACTTATTGACTAGGATGACTAAATACAGCGAGTATGCCTCATTCAACATTCTATCAAATCTACAACAGACAAGCCATAATTTTTTCATAGCGAAACAATAATTTGATTAGTTTCACTCTCACCTCAACCTAATTAAAATCTTGTGATTATCCGCGTTACATCGGAAACTTTGTCCCTCGGTCGAAATGACCCCATCACAACAATGCTAGACACACGATAACATGACTTAAGCCGAGGGTGGAAAGTTGAGTTTGTGTTGTGAAGTGACTAGTGACTGCTGGGTCGAAGCCGGGAGAAAAAGCACGTGTTCAATTTAGGATTACGTGCGCTCCATAAACAAAAGGTTTACATTGCGTTAGTTGCGATGGAGTCAGAGTCACGCGATACACACATGAACACCTATTACACGTTAAAAAGTTTATTTTTTCCAACCCTACTACCATTTGAAAAGATTAACTTTATAAACGTCCTTTTATTCACCAACTCTTCTTGTGTCATCTCATCTTACAAAAGTGGCTGAGAAATTGACAGTTTTGAAGCGTGTCGGTCAGCTTTTTTAGGAATTACAACCGTTTATTGAAAATTTATTGAAATGAAAACTGGGCATTACTGGATAAAACTTTCGCAATAGAACCGATATAAGGATAAATGGCACTTTAATGTACATACATACATACATACATATTCTCACGCCGTTAGTTCCCATTGGGGTAGGCAGAGACTATCGATCGCCACTTTGTACGATCCTGGCAAACCTCTCTAGCTTCAATGTATAGATATTATTTTTGAAGCTATGTACTGTCTGAATACTTACTTATACTCACGCTCGTGGTTCAGCACTACTTAACCCATATCTTCGGGTTGGAAGGATTTTAAATACATTTTTTCTTAATTTAATTGAAAAAAAGTTCCTCCTCATTTGAGGCAGTATTTTTTATATGATGCACAGATAGAAAACTGTATTATTAGACTAACTATTCCTAAATGCGATTGGTTTGTACACTAAAGTTTTATAGTGATAGTCTCAAACAGTTTCATTGTACACTTATTTGGCCATTAATGCATAAAATGCGAAACATTATTCTGATTAAAGAAATATTAAATAGTTTCGGCTTAGGATAGCAATATTAAATCTGTTAATATCAAAGGTCTAAACTTTATTACTAGGGCTGTTTTAGTATCTCTCCTATTACACCAAAAATATAAAATATTTGATCCTGATCTTCTGAATTTCTTATTTTTAAAGTTATCTGTTTATTTGAAAAAAGACATACTCCTAAATCAGCATCACATAATTTTTGATTCACACTTAAATTTAGGTATATAAGATTAAAAGAAAAAATTTTAAAATCAAAAACAGCATGCTAAGCATTGCGATGATTTTAAAACAAACTCACATATCTCAAATGAAACATTCAATTAAATCATAAAAAACGACGAAACGGGAGAAGAAATTTAGTCAAATCGTAGATAGTGGAAAACCGTGTGCCGGTTGGTTGATTCAATTCGAAATTCACTACACGTTTTGCTTTCACGAAACGTCCGCTAAATACTGCAGAAACGGAATTACCCCGATCCGTCGGCAATTGATACAATATGTTCCGTTTTCCTTTCACTCTTGAATATGTTGAGCGAGATAGAGAAAAGTAGTTTTTCGTGATGCAATCGGTGTCGTGTTCGGAATGGGTTCAATAGTATAGCTTTGCTGTTAAGCTTGTGAACTATAGCGTATGTGTTGCCATGTGCGAGGACAATAGCCACATTCTCATGGACGGCCGGCGGCGGTAAGCCGATTGGTTACGGCACTAGTGAGGGTGAGCGCTGAATTTAAACTCGAGAGTAAGCTAAGAGAAATTAAAAATTTAATAGGTATTGATTTTGTTAAGTGAACTCGACTGCAAGGCTTAGCTTACGGACTAAAGCTTTTTTGCTGTGAGCATTAATAAAACATGTGGGTTCAGAAACAAAAGTTAGGTTTTTGATGTCATGATTTTGCTGTGGAAATCTCTCTAGATCTTTGTAGTTGAACCATTAAGTATATTCTATTGAGATTAGTGAAAATTTTACATTGGCAAAACTTTAAGAAAAGAAAACCAAGTCCAAAGTCATAAAAAACGCTTGAAAAATAAAACATACTTTATCTTTAACACAACAACAACCCACTTTTACCAATCATAAGAAAACCTTACGAAAACATTGACATAAAAAACTTTGGCAACAATTAAAAGAGCAAACAAAATAAAAGTTTTGTCTCGATATTGTAACTTTGTCGCTGTTTTACATGCGGGATTACCGTGGAGCCCCGATCAATCGGTAAGCCCCTGGATCAGAGTTGACCCGCGTAGGTAACCGACCTGCGAGCTTCTATCATACATATATACAGGATATTTAACCTTTTAGTGAATTTTGTGGCATGTGTAATGTAGGATTATTGAGTTTTTTTCTATAAATGATGTATTGTCTCATAATAGGTACTTTTCGGTAAAAGTTTTTGAAGATGGAAATAATTGTCATGATATCTGATCCGATAGTTGTTAAATTGTAGTTTTGGTAACTATTTGTATATCTTACAGAATGATTTAAAAAGATAGCCTCACTTCACGTGATATTGTTTTATTTCCGTTCTTTGTATTGTAACACACATAGGATACATACGCTTAAGAGACTACCGATCCAGGCGAACTTACTCGTCTCGTCGAACTGGTCGTAACGTCTTAAAATCGATGAAAGACAGCTGCATCCACAAAACAATAGCTCGTTCGTCTAGCAAGAGAACATAATTTTACTTATCGTATTTAATGGTGTGATGTGATTTCTAAAAGATTTGCATTCATTTCATAAAAGTATACCATTTTTCATCAATGTTTTCTTATGAGACGTTATCAAATAAAATATTACTGAACGGCAGTACCGTTCCTACTTATTTGTAGCGATAATAAATGGATTCTTGTTTTATTTAGCGGTGCAGCATGAGCGAGGACCTCGGAAGCCCAAGCTCCACGGAGCCCTAGGTTCTCTTCAGTTGCCGCCCCCTCTGATGCACCATGCTCATAAACCTCATCCACTCAAGTTGTCGCCGCCTTCACCCTACACGCCTTTGTCGCAACCTTTTAATTTTCAAGTAAGTAGTAGTTTTGTATATTTTTAAGTGTAAAGAGAAAAAAATATTTTTAAGTTTTTCGGCAGTGTTAAACAAAACATGGTCTCAGAGTTGTGACGTTACCGAAATGCATATTTTTCTTCCTTTTACAGTTATTTAATGTACATATTGCGAACATTTTATTACTTATTATAAGAATTACAAGTAGTACCGTATATTTCTCTTCCGCCCATGAGTTTTCTGCGTACTAATACAAATTACTATCCTCCATCACTCAATCCACTTTTCCGTTTTAGGTATGAAATTTAGAGAGCAAAGTTAGAAATATAACTATTTTGAACTAACACTAAAATAAACTATGTTATGAATTTTGAAATTCCCATACCTACCTAAACTGCATATAAAATTTAAAACACACCTCCACACATAGGAAAATTTAAACCTCCGTTTTCACCCTAGTTCCACATGACAAGCATATCAGACTCAGCCCCACTGAGCACCGCATCATCAGCCGGGTCCAGCGGTGCCGGCCAACCCAACAACATCAGCCCATTGCCGCTGATGTCCGAAACGTTCATTTCCGCTGTTCCTCCACCGCCTAACCTGCTACATATACTCATGTCTTCGGATAAATGTCAAGTAAGTTATTGTGTGCAGATATTGGATTTATAGGAGGGTGGAATATTGATATCGAATATTTTTGTTGGTTATCACTATTACTGTAGAACACGAACATTTCATCTAAATGCAACTTTAATCCTCAAAAAATGCGCACAAGCATACATACACTTGAAAAATGAAGGAAATTTAAATATTATTGAATTGCAACAGCGACTCATAATGCAAGTCAGTCTAATATGAAGTTTGATTAATGATAATCCTTGCCCAAAGTCAGTCAAAAACCAATCAATATTTCCTACACATCTCGAATATAAACTCTTTGTGCACGGCTATAATCCCAAATGTTACCGTAAGCTTTAAATTATATTAATTCTCAACCACACTTGGAAGTAAAAAGGGTAAAAGATGCTTTCAAAAAATCCCGGCTAAGGAGTCACCTCGAATAGCACCAAACATTGATATTCTAAGCCAAAACTGCACGGTTAATAGTATAAATACATCCTCAGATATACATATCTAGTTAATATTACACAGGAGCTAATGTGGAGCGCCAAACAGCTGCAGCTGCAAGGAGATCCGACGCTGCTGCGACCTCCGCCCGGGGCGTTCGGCGCGCCGCTGGCTCCCACTTGGGAACTCTTACAGGTTTTTATCTTATTACTTACATACATAAATTTACTCACGGCTATAAATCCCTTGAAGGGGTAGCCAGAGCTAAGGAATTAGAAATTCCTCAGCCACTTTTAGAACCGCATCGCCAAAAAATCCCTTAACAACCCCAATACCGTTACGTCAGCCACCGGAAGTAATGGGGTATTGCTATTCTAGGCCAACACTACACGGTCTTATCACTTGTTATTTAAAACTCGATCTACTTTCACAATCACGATGTATATCTCCGAAGGAATGCCAGATATATTAATACGTCTGTAACCTACTGTTCAGAGAAAAAAAAACTCATGATTGGCAAAGACAGGGAGGGCATTCAGAAAGATCGGGGGATATATATCTACCCATTACCTAACTAAATTATTCTTCATTTAATTGACTTTACCACCGTCTCAGTTGTTATTTAATGGACCCAAAACATAAAAAGATTTAAAGCGATTAAATTTAATAAGTAAAGATTCATAAAACTTATTTGAAAACAGCAAATTAGCCGGTTTCATTACACGAGCATTGAAATTATGCTCTGATAAAGTTTTTTCCAAAATCAATTAGTCTTTGAGATTCTTGATACGTAAGTACGGTACCCTTTAAAGATACTGTTATCGATTATGCTACGGTACGACTACGATGGAATTGTTAAACTTGAGTTTCTTAGCTGTGTCCAATTTAAGCAGTTCCTTTCATACTTACTTACTACTTACTTGAAAGTAACTTTGAGGGTCTTCATTTAATATAGACAGAAACTAGTATTCAGTAATTTTGTTTGTATAGATACTAATTTTAACATACATTAAAGCTTCGATTTCTAAGACCTTGTTGTTCGTTTTTGTAAAAAGTCGCATACCATACCTACTTAATTCTAAAAAGGGGTGTGTACCAATGTCAATACATTAGAGTTGTCTCAATAGGTGGCTTTTTGACTCGGCGGGGCGGGCTTTGTCGCTATTGGTCGAGAGGAGGGTGGCTTTTCAACTTCCCTTGACTTCAACGTCCGCCTATCGTGGCCCATTATTTTACCATTCCTAAGCAATTATACGATAGTAAAATGGGTATACCTATTAGTGCTTCTTTAAAAGAACATAGAGAAATTAAATAAAACTTAATTAGATTACTTAGATTAGGTTATAAGTATTAGATTTTTTAAGGACAGATAGTCTTGAACTTATCTACTTACTACTTAGATAGATTTTAAGTTACAACTTAGTTTATTTATCAAGTTTTCTTGCTTAATTAGGATGCAACAAATTACTGTTTGACTACCTTAAAGATATTGTTAAAAATTAAAAAAAATATGTAGAGACGATGGCTGTAAATGTTTGAAAAGATTTACTGAGATTGTCTGAGGTACTAATACTTCTGAACATTACGTGACGTTATCACTTGGTGTTCAGAGTTCCCACGTTTTGCTTCGACAGTGTACTCTCGAGATAGGGGGCAGGCCTATCGCCGTTTTGTACGAATACACTGTCACATGACTAAGTACAACTTAGCTATGTGGGTTTCCTCACGATGCATAAGTGCTAATTTATAAGTGATCTCAATTCCTTTAGCGATAGAGCAATATAGGCTGTAAGCCAAATGTATAGAAACGAATGCGTAATGTAATTTTTCCATATAAAACAAACACATCTTTACGCCACACATTCCTGAGGGAGGGATGGAAAATGACGAGTTCTTTTCGGGGTTTAATCCAATTAACGTATTTGAACCTAGCCGTCCCAAATTTGATGCCATGCACAACTAAGTTATTTTTAATAAAAATAAGTAGGTAAGTGATAAGAAATACGGAAAAAATATTTTCATGCCCTGAGAATTTATCGCCTAATTACACAACGTTGCTATATTATTAGCTTTTCCTTGGTGCCTGCGATTTGGGTTTGGCTTCGAATTTCTCTGTGAATTGAGACATGTATCAAACAATCCATAACCTCTATTTTTTAGGAAACAAGTGCACGTCTCCTCTTCATGGCAGTCCGATGGGTTCGCTGTCTAGCTCCATTCCAAGCACTAGCAATTCACGACCAACTGGTTCTTCTAAGAGCTGCGTGGAAAGACCTATTTCTTCTGCATTTAGCACAATGGTCAGCACCGTGGGATCTCACCCCGCTGCTGTCTGCGCCGGCTGCCCGAGCCAGACTGCCACCAGACCCGTTGGCTGATTTAGAACTTAATACTTTGCAGGTATTTGTTTTATTTTGCAATAGTTATATTTATATTATTAAGAGGCAAGTTTGTGTATTAATGTAATCCTCGGAATTACTGAACTGGTTATTAAAACAGTTTCACAATGACAAAGCTACACTAATTAGGAGTGCTATAGACGTTAAATAGTAGC
This sequence comes from Bedellia somnulentella, assembly GCA_963576735.1. Lineage (NCBI taxonomy): Eukaryota > Metazoa > Arthropoda > Insecta > Lepidoptera > Bedelliidae > Bedellia > Bedellia somnulentella. Next base: position 12,861,138 of record OY755179.1, read on the forward strand.
AAGCAGTGATGAAAGAAATCTTAGATTTTCACTAGTCTTTGATAAAGTTTGAGTCTTTCAAATATCTTGCACTGGAAAATATAATTAATTTTTAACAAAAAGAAAACCTACTTTATAGTTGGAAAAACAACCAAAATAAAAAAATCTAGTACTAAAAAGTACGAAATAAGTTTTTTAATTGAATATGAGTACTGTGATTAATACCTTAGCAATTTCTTTATTCCACACGTGTCAGTTCAACCTACCTAAATCTTAAAATTCTCTTAAATTAATTTGTGAGCCGGTGCCAGCCTGCGTGATGATTGATAATAAGGAGTGTGTATTTCGCACTTCATATACATGTAAAATGTAGGGTACCTTGTAGTTGTAGGGTAAATTGATTTTTGTACGCATTACCATTTAAAACGTTAGGCGATAGACATATATTGTTTAGATTGTAATAATCAGAGATAGATAGTAGGGTAAATTTACTTTTGTTTGACGGGCACCGACTCAAAAATTAATTTAAGAGAATTGTAATATTTGGGTAGGTTGAACTGACGCGTGTGGAATAAAGAAATTGCTAAGGTATTAATCACAGTACTCATATTCAATTAAAAAACTTATTTCGTACTTTTTAGTACTAGATTGTTTATTTTCGGTTGTTTTTCCAACTATAAAGTCGGTTTTCTTTTTGTTAAAATTAATTTATTTTACGAGTTTTAGAGATGGGTAGACCTGGCAAAGATGCCTCTCGGATAAAGAAGCGACGGTTACTGTATTATTCTTCGTATTTCCGGTATTTCTATTATAGTACGATATTAAATAGGCTCAACCATATGTAACCTTACATTGTTCTTAAAATCCTTCGAAAGGCGATGGTCTACAATTCTACATCTCAAGAAAGACTCAAACGTTCACGCCGAATATCCCTGAAGGGGTCAGCAGAGGTAGTAATACTTCTGAATATCACGTGACATTGTCACCTGTTGTTCAGAGTACCCACGATTTGCTTAGGCAGTGTTCTCACGTTATACAGGGCAGGCCTATCGGCGTTTTGAAGAAATACACTGTCGCATGATTGTGAGTTTCGACAGTCCCCTCGATTTCCTGGGATGCCATCATCAGATCCTGGTCTCATGGTAGTTTATCGGTAACAATAACATAACAAAAGATATGTTTAGTGAACCTGTACTTCTCTTCATAAAAGCTACGAAGAGGAGTATAAATCTATATAGAATGTGGAAAGAACTGTTTCCTAATACCTAGTGATTGAGGACCCACACCTTCCATCATCAGCTCAGCAGCATAACAATATGATTTTCAGAAGCAAATGCCAATATACGTTCAGAAAATATGTAAAACGCGGTACATTTTCCTATAAAATTTGAGGGTTCCCCTCGATTTCTCCAGGATCTCATCATCGGACCCTGATATCCTCATCATGGAACCAATCCGGGAGTATCTTCTTTCGAATAAAAAAATAATAATCAAAATCGGTTCATAAACGGCGAAGTAATCGGCGAACAAACAAAAAAAAAATATACGGTCGAATTGAGAACACTCCTTTTTTTGAAGTCGGTTAAAAAAAGAAAAGAAAGGTTATTATTTGTTGCCGACTCCAATCAATAAGTTTTAATAACAAAAACACAATTTACAAAAAACGCATAAAGAATTTTTACGCTCATTTAAGTATTATATCCACTTTAAATATCCATGGTGCAGAATTTATGATCATTTTTAGTATATTTTAATAGATAGGTACTCATGGGATAGTTTGGTTTATTATTGTAACGAGCGTGTCCTTTGTTTCAGGAAATCTTGTGTCGTTTTCGCCAAATCTCTCCTGATGGCAGCGAATGCGGATGTATGAAAGCCATTGTACTCTTCTCTCCAGGTACTTAACATAAAAATATTTTTGTGTAGACTTAACTAATTTATTATGACGTCGTGTTTAATTGCGTGTGTGGCGAAGAACAAAGACAATGAATATGAAAGAAATTGATTTTTTCATATAAATTTCATTGTGTTCAGCAACTTTTCTAGTGCCGTAGCACGTGTCTAGTGTCGGCTCAAAATAAAATTATGTTTTTTTCTTCTTCTTGATTATCGTTTGCTCAGGGTATTGGAGTTATAAAAGTTATAGTCGGCCTAGGTTACAGGATACCTATCTCCAATAATTCATTGTAGCTTTATTTCCGAACTCATCTTCCAAAAGTGAGTGAGTAAAATTATAGTCACAGGACATGGTAATAATTATGCTGTTACAGTCTATGCAATTAAATAGTAAATCTGAATTAAATACAAAAACACGAAACTCATATTCTACTCTCAACACACAGATACGACGGGTCTCAGCGAAACTCAGCCCGTAGAGATGTTACAAGATCAAGCTCAGTGCATTCTGGCTGATTATGTTCGCAGCAGATACACCAGGCAACCCACAAGGTATTGTAAACACAGCCCGAATTTATGTCCTCACCAAAGAGTTCGCACCTACACTTAAGGCAAATTGGTCATACACTACACTAATACGCCTAGTGCGGGTGGGCAGACTAACGACTTCTACAATAATAGTAGCCGACATCGATGGCATAACGTGTCCTCCGTAGAACGGAGAATATTTTAATTTAAATATTTTACCTAAGAAGAGGACAGCCATGATAAGATTTGTGGTGTGTTCCACGCGATTTTCCCCCCACCGTTAACTAAATGGACTAAATTATCTTGAACAAACTTCGAAACAATGAAAATCGATATCTGCCAAGATAATCTTAACCCTTTGTAGTGCAAGAAGTTAAAATTTTAAAATAAGTGCGTAAACATGTTTCTCACATGAAAAAAAAAGACACGTGTTTCGGGTTTTTTTTTATATTTATTCATTATTCGGAGTAAAACAGCGTAAAAGGGAGTGTGACAGAAATGGTACACGGCGTTAATAATGTAACTTAACTGAGGTGAAATTGTCTGAAACAATTGTTGAGCTTAAAGCTACGCCATATTTCTCGCACATGGTTTGTGAGACACCAGAGCAGTTTGGAAATTTGCAGCGGGTTCTCTTTTCCATCTAAACGGGCCAGTGTCCTGTTTGATCTTGCCTGATTGCCACTGGAGGAACATGTTGTGCTGAACCTTTGTGTTGTTTAGCTTAAATTTCATTTTCAATGGATCGACGGCTATTCATAGTCGATGGTACACCAAGCTTACATAATGTTGTTGCAATTTCAAGCCGAAAATCAGCAGAGTTCAAAGTTTTACCCTGCAAACCCTTTGCTTTGTTAATTCTTTTGTAAAGAAGCCACGCGTTCGCCATGCTCAAGTCCAGTAAATGGTAAAACATCCGAACCATCCACCTTTTGCTGCGAAGCTGTATTCAGTTCACCTGAACTGAATACCCTATAATTATAATATTCAGTGAACCTTCACTGTCTTCTAAACCTTGAATAATCTCCTCTACATTCACTTCATCATCTTCGTTTTCATCACTAGAAAACTACTCTAGTTCCAACTCATTCTCAGCTTGATAATCTGGATTCGCAACACTATCGTCGACATTTTCCATGCCATCTTCACTGTCTTCGTATGTATGTAATATATTGGTAATGTCACCATCCCGAAGACGTCGATTAGTCATTCAAAAATAGAAAAGAAATGAGTTGAAGTTATCAGCTTCTTCATAAGGAAAAAAGTAACTTCGTTAGGCAATGTGACAGAACTGGTACAAACACGACTGAAACTGAAACTAATCGAAGGGTATGAATCACGTAAAAGCTATCATTACACCATAATGTTTACGTACTTACCTTATAAATTTGTCGAAAACAAACAGTATTTAACACGTTTTTAAATTTTTTACTGATTATCAAAATCCCGCAGGTAGTTAAGTCCGATCAGTCGATAAACAGTGGCCAGCACGCTTCACAAACGCCACCTACATTTTTTGTGATGAACAAATTCGATACATTAGTTTGTAGAAATAGAAATGTTTTAAAGACGCAATATGGGTTTAAAAAAGTATTTGAGTTTTAGTAGGCGGACAATCGGTCTGTGACAGAAATGCTACATGGCGCTACAGAGGGTTGAGGGTATAGATTTTTTTCAGTAAATCTTTCTTGCTCTAACAAGTATTATGCGCATGTTTTTATAGTTTAGTAATAAATTACACATCCCTTTCGGTTTATTCCAGGTTCGGTCGCCTCCTCCTACTCCTACCATCACTGCGAGCTGTCCGCGCGCGCTCCATCGAGCTATTGCTATTCCGTGACACGGTCGGAGACGTGTCCGTGGCGACGTTGCTCCACGACATGTATCGGATGCAGCCAGCGCCCCCTACACCGTTCGCGCCACCGCCATCTAGTGACCATTGTGCTACACCATAAATGACAGTTTGCGGTTTTAGGAATGTTGGAAATTGTTGTAGATATGTTGCAACTATGTGGATGAGTTAGCAAGCTAATTACGTGGTTAGCTGCCTAACTAAACAATGGTATTTTCTTCAGATATTTGTATTTTAATTGAAAATGCTATGCTTTGCTCTGCGTTTGAAAAAATACATAATAGATGCGTTGTAGATACAACCCAAACCTAACTATTCTTTCTTAATGCATACGTGAGTAACCTATGGTAGAAATTCACGTCATTACAATTCGGTATGCAAAGTTTTACCAAAGTGATGCTGATTACAAAACCATTTCGAGATATTATGGTTATAAACAATATTTTCTTGAAATTATATCAATTGAAGCTAAGATGACTGTTATTTTATCAAAAAACTGTAACAGTGTTTGACCTTCAATATTGTTTCAAGGACACGGTTTTGCAGTTTATTAATAAAATATCGAAAAATCATAGGTTTGTTTAGTACAATATCGTAATAATTTCATTTGACATCACAAATTCGTGATATGTTTTGCAATCAGCAACATTTTTATAAAACATTTCGCTTCATTTGCATGTCGCTACGTGATTTTATCGATCGATGACGTCATTAAGTACAAAAGTTGAACAATCTTTAAAAAATCATTACTTTACAATTACTCATTTTAAATGGAAAATTTTCAAATTAGTCTTTTATTTTCGTGTTTACTATCGAATAAAAATATTTAATAAATACCAAAAAAAAACTTTGCATACCGAAATTCGTAAAAGTAAAATTAATGCCAAAAGTAGAAAAAAACTCATAGTCATCCTATTAACCAGCCTGGAATTCAGACTTTAAATTATGAGACATTATTATCATTTAGGCCGTTAACCGCGTAATAAGCTGGCTGATTGAGCTCAACGACTGCAACCCATATATTGCTGGCTATAAGAAAATTATAGTTTCGATCTTACCATAGGCTGGGAATGTTATTAAGGGTAACCCAAAAAGTTTTGTGATTTTGTGATCCTGCTGCTCGTCACTCGTTTTTAATAGCCTGATTAATTTTCAGTTATGACTTTTAAAAGAGCTTGCAAATAATTTAAAAAAGATGCGCCTAATGCTAGCATTACCAATTTAGTTTTACTTTCCAAAGTAAGAACTGTAATTATCAAACTTATAGAAGACGTATATTAAAAATTCTTGCATTTTCCTAGATGATACGAGTAATCTTCATTGTGAACTCAATAGCAAGGATTTTGTCCTATTCTGTCAGGGCACAGCCCTTCTGTGATTGTAAAAAGTGATACAAAAGGAAGGTTTGCCGTCATTCTTTTTAATTAAATATCATTATTTCCCACACAAAGTAATAATACGAGGGCTGCTATTTATGTATCCGGAACTGGCCACTTACAGAACAATAATTTAAAAAGTAATTACATCATTTAAAAATAGAACTCTTTAGCTTTAGAATACATTTATTTTTATGTGACTGTCAATTGTTTTCACATCGTAGCGTCATTTTGAAAATTGCGTGTCTTCACCACCATGGATTTAACTCGTGAACATTTTCGTGCCATGATTTTTTACGATTTTCGGCGTGGTCTAACTCAAAAACAGTGCATCGATCAGCTTACTTCGACTTTTGGGGATGAAGCACCCTCAAAGACCACTGTGTATCACTGGTTTAGCGAGTTTAATCGTGGACGATCTAAGCTTACTGATGAAATTAAAGAAGGTCGCCCTAAAACGGTCGTTGTACCTCAAAACATCGATGCTGTCCGGGAACTAATAACTCAAGATCGTCATGTTACATATCGTGAGATAGAGGCATCTCTGGGCATTAGTATGACGAGCATACATAAGATACTTCATGAACATTTAGCTGTAAAAAAAATTTGCTCCCGTTGGATTCCGCACAACTTGAGTATTGATCAAAAACAGGCTCGTGTCGATTGGTGCAAAGAAATGTTAAAAAAATACAACCGTGGTGCGTCAAAAGCTGTTTATAATATCTACACAGGTGACGAATCTTGGATCTACGCTTACGACCCCGAAACTAAGCAGCAGTCCACGGTGTGGGTGTTCCAAGATGAGCCGAACCCAACAAAAGTTATTCGTGCAAAAAGCACATTGAAGCAAATGGTCGCTTGTTTTTTTGGTATAAATGGCCATGTAGCTACAGTGCCTTTAGAGAATCGTAAAACTGTTAATTCGGAGTGGTATACGACCATTTGTTTGCCGGAAGTCTTTGAACAAATAAGAAAGACTAACCGACAACGTAGAATCATTCTGCATCACGACAATGCTAGCTGTCACAGGTCGGCCGTCACAACTCAGTTTTTAGAAGCTCAAAAGATCGAATTGACAGGTCATCCGCCGTACAGCCCTGATTTGGCACCCAATGATTTTTATTTATTTCCAAATGTGAAGAAAAAATTACGTGGTCAACGTTTTTCGAGCCGCGAAGAGGCAGTCGATGCGTTCAAAATGCACGTTTTGGAGATACCTCAGTCTGAGTGGAAAAAGTGCTATGAAAATTGGTTTCAACGCATGCAAAAGTGTATAGATCTGAGCGGCGAATATTTTGAGAAGCAATAAAACCATATTAATTGATATATGTTTGTTTCTTTTTTTTATTCCGGATACATAAATAGCAGCCCTCGTATATATGTTCAAAAGTAGTTTCCCAATACTGTTTTAAAAGTAATTGAAGACATTTGAAAAGTGGGTAGATGAAAGGATGAACAAAAACTTTAGTCAAAAATTTCTAGTCATTTAAGGGCACTTCAAAATAGGAAAATTACTCAAATTACATTATACCAAATACCCTTTTGTAAATACATATATATTACTTGTATTATATATTTTAAGTGTGTAATTTATAACATTTAAACTATCCTAGTCAGCGCTGCCAATATATTATTGTTTCAAATATTAATTAGTCAACATAAATTTTACTAGTGTTATGTAATCATTGGATTGATCTCAAAGATTGTATATAAACTTGAAAAAATCATTCCACTTGTTTTATTTCTCACCTACCGCTAACATACCGTTTTGATTTATTATGAGATGAAGGGTATGGATGGATTGATGTTGTTGAAATAAAACTACGATTGTATTGTTATACTTTGCATGGCAGATGTACTGTTTGACAATAAGTAATTAGTCAAGAACAATGTCATCAGAATAAACTAAAAAAATACAAAATTCTTACAACCAATTCTACTACAATAAAGTAACTATTTCATAATAAATTATTTCACAGACAACTGAACATTCCCAACTTTGATAAGTGTGCACCTTAATTAATACTTTAAATTTAGAGGCTGTAGAATACAGTTTTGTTTGTGCCATACTGCTGGTCAAAGTGATATCCTTACCCATATAAATATTGTAGGTCATATTTTTATTCGACTTATTAATAAAGCTCTTTAAAATTGTGTGGCTATTTCTTTACAGCAGTATATAAATTTTCTGTATAAATAGAAAAGTCTTATCAATGGGACATGAACACATCTTAAACGACAATACAAACATCAGACGGAAATTGAAGTGCAGTAGGTTAACTTACACTTATGTGACACATACACACATAAATACATTACTGTGCACTAAGGTTAACCTGACCCATAGATCTGACTGCTTCAACATCAGACAAGTCAACGAAATCATCATCAATAGATTCCTGGATTTTGGGCTTTTCTTCCACAGGTTTGGGGATGTTGCGAGGGAAATCCAACTTGCTCCATGCACCTGGTTCACCCTTTTTTAGCTTGATCTCCACTTTGGTTGATAACATTGAAGCACTACTTTTTTCTATGCTGATTACCTGAAAAGAGTTTGAGAATATATGAGCATTCTGGTCTGCTTCTTTGATAGAATGTTCTTTGGAACAAGAAAACAACCATATTTTTCTTAGCTTGAAGTCAACACATATTGCTTGCAGACTGACTGAAAAGAAATTTTACTGCTTCTGTGTGGCTAATTTTAAACAATAACAAGGCTTAGTAACAATTATGGAGGTCCCAAAGTTTTATGCAGGTAGATATTGGGAATAAGATAATGCATTGGAACTGAGGCATCAGATTTGGAAAGAATTTAAGCTACCATGATATATTCTTCTAATATATTAAAAAAAGGTGTCCAGAGGCCAACACAATGGAGGCTGAAAACCGTAATATCTTAGTAAAATTCCCTATTCTAGTATAGTGATTTGAATCTTTATATCTGTTCAAAGGAAAATCACGGTATAAGTTCTCCTTAACAAGGATTATAAGTGTGGGCAGGAGAACATTCAAACTGCTATTAGTTCAAGAATGAAGGTAAAGAAAATATGACATGGTTTTTGACCACCTTTTTTGACATGATTTTTTTGGTTTTTGTCACAATTATAAGGGTAAATTTCATCTGGTGTCAGACCGAAAGTGTGCAGTACTCATTCATATATAATTTAGACTTTCATTTATGTTTGAATTCTGCTTTTTATAAACTTTTACAAACCGAAAAAAAATATGTAAGTCCCTCATTAGTAAACCCAAAGCAAACCTGTTACACAATACTCAATTATTAGCACCCGTTAATGAAAAATAATTTACATTATGTGTTATTAAATCAGGAATGTTGGTATTTCTATGGAGGTAAGTCTGTTCATGCAAAAATTTATATACTTACTCCTCTAAGTTCTAAGTCTAATTCAAAGGCAGCATCACCATCCTCAGGGAAAATAAGCTTTGTGTTGAGTCTTATAGGATTCACTTTGACATAACTGGCACTTGGATCATACTTCTTTGCATACACTGACACAATGACGAATTCCGGTGTTTGATGCCAGTCCCAACGACATTTGACTGTACCAGCTTTTGCTACCTGAAAGTAAATAAAAAATGGTGGAATAGCCTCCATGCTCAGTGACATCCTTTTTCTCAACAAGAATTATATAAACCTAAATTATGAATTTAGGATGAGGTATCAGTGATTGGTATGAGGTTTGCCGTGTTGTGTCGGCTTAGAATAACACTACCCCATTTCTACCCGTGGCACGTACGGCAAAATAGGTGAATTGGGGGGTCAAAAATCATTATGATCATATTTATATATAAAATGGTTCCACTATAGTCCCCGCAGGTTTTCAATGATTCTGGGTGCACTTGGGATATATTACACGTCCTAAATTCGATTTTTGTACCTGTGTGCTGCGGGGTGGGGTACTTGTAATATAAAAGTGATATCTAGAGCCTGGAAAAAAAACAAATAGATTAACTAATGTAATTCAAACAATTTGCGCGATGCTATGGCTATTAGGGGAACACTCTTTCAAAAATAGCATAGGTAATATATAATAATAATAAGTATTTTAAGTATATCATATTAACCCAAGAAATAAAACAAATTATAAATAATAAAAGAGTTTATAAAATGTAAAAAAAATCAACAGCGTTCATTATTTCAAAACAAGTTAAATATATCTGGTATGCTAAATCATTACGCCTTTAATCGTAATTGTCATGGTCATCATCATCACCACCCTCCAACTCTTCATCCTGATGATCTGATGCACGTAATGAGGAAATAATATCCGAGTCCAACATTTTGATCATTTCATTTGAAAATTGTTTTCTTTTATTTTTATGGGGTTTACGTTTGGCTGCTATAATTGGGTCTGATGCTATTAGCATCCAGTGTATGATGTCTGTGTTGGTGTCTACTCTGGAGGTTTTTCTCGCATGAAAGAGTCGTAAACTTTTGTATTCTTTTTGACTAACTTCCAGTACATCTTCGGAAAAGAGTCCGATTGGTAAAGGGAGAGAATTTATTATATCAGCTCCGTGAATAAGCAGTTTATGTACAGAGGCGCTCATTTTATACCAGCCATAATTTTGAATACACATTTTAGCAGTGTCCAAACAGTATTCTCTAAAATTTTCAATGTTGACGCTGAACCCGCATGAAATTACACTAAGTATATTGAAAAATCTTTCAATTATATTTGGATCCAAGCCGGTACATGATGCGGATTTTGCGGGCTCAGCAAAAAATTTTCTGGCCGTATTTCCATCATTAGAATTGCCACCTCCCTGCTTCGGTCGATCTACAACCAGGCCCATTTCTTGATAAAATTTGGTAGTGATTATACTTTTTCTGTCTTTTAACTTGTCTTTTGCTTCATTACCTCTGGCTTGCCATTGGCGCATTTCTAATTTATAGGCAATATGCAAAAGATATTCATAACATCTGAGATATGAATGAAGAACGGATATCCCAAACTTATAAGTTGTGGGATATGGTTTCTTCAAAAGGAAGTCTATATTATTTAGATCTTTCGGTGTCGCTTTGCACACATTGCATGCTTGTGAGGAGGCAGTGTCTGTTAACACATTACACGTCTTTCCATCCATCATGGTACACACAGGATTATGTTTGAATGTGTAGTATTTGTCACCAAGAGTTACTTCAGTTGGACAAAGACGTAATATTTCCCCTTCTATTTCTTCATAATGCAGTTTCACGGCTTCTTTTGTTTCTTTTTCTATCTGCAAGCGAATAGTTCGGCTATAACGTGAAGAAGATGGGTACGGATTTTGCCAAAATATTTGTTTTCCTTTTGCATTTATCTCGTATATTTGCAGCGGGACAATTGTACAGAGTATTATGTTTGTGTCTGCATACATGGAGTTGTTAGCAAAACATTGCTTATAAATAGAATGTCCACCGCTTCCGTCAAGACCCCATTTATATGTTACTTCGATTGGTATGTTACTTGTGTGGTCGTGATGTAGAAGAAGTACATTTTGTTGCACATAAGCCAGTCTTTCAATTGTATGGTTAATGATATCTTGAACAGGAATTTGTACTTCTGTCTCAGTAATTTTTATATTATTCGGATAGCATTCCTTTTTAATTTTGGCTATAGCGTTGTAAGGTGGGTATATGTTTGCACCACGAGATTTAGCGCCCCTTTGTATAAAAATATAGTCATCTTTGCCTAAGTCTGTGTCGATAATGAGGGCCATAGCCTCTTCGGGTGAGTAGGATGTCATAGAGGAGCATGATGGAGTGTCGTGTATTTCTTTCATGCGCTTAAATCTTCGAGGACTGGTAGTAAGAGCTAAGCTGACTACTTGAGCGGCTGTTCTCTTGCCACTTTTAGTAAGGCTCGTCTGAGCAGCTGAGCATAATAGCTCCGGGCTAGTCGTACTTACCAATGGTTTTATAATTCGTCTTCTAGTTCGTTGGGAGCTTTCCTCGAATGTTTTTTTAGGCCTCCCTTTATTTTGGCGCAGATCTGGTGTTATAGTATCAAAGCTGTTGATACTTATTTTTGGCAGCAATAAATCATTTGACAACCATTCTGAATTACTTTTCTTAAATCTTTCAGTGGACCAATGTGATTTCTTCCATTTTTGCAACAACTTAGACACAAACACTTTTAACACCTTTTTAAGTTTATTTACATTTTCATTAGAAGGTTCATATTCACTATTTTTTTCTAATATATACGTAGTTAATCGTTTTATGCACTTAGACGGTGATTGTTTATAAAAGTTTTCATTCTGTAGCACTAACAACAACTCCATTTTATTGATGCCTATTTTTGTCGAAACTGATTCACGACTACCTGCAATAAAAATTGTCTAACATCACAATGGGTTCGTATGGGTTCTTAAATTTTACAGTATCATTAGCTAACAGATGCTATAGTATAAATTTAAGGTGCTCAAATCGGTACTAAGTGGAACTTTTTTTGAAACTCTAAAAAACAAAAAAATAATATGAAAAAAATGGTCTACGAAAAAGTATGAGTTAAAAACAAACTAGGGTAAAAAATAATTAAAACTGTATTATATTATATTTAAATTACCTGACGCTTCCATATCCATAATTAAAGATGAGATAATTTCCCCAAACTAGCGAAAAAAGAGGCGGTGACGGTACTGCGTTTCGTAAGCAATTAACGGGTGTTTAACAACATGTATGTTTCGAGCGCTCGGGTGGTGTTGTTATCGGCAGGACAAAAGAAATGACTTATCAGTTGAAAGAAGAAACTATTCACCTTGAAATATTTATGCTAATTTGGGCTCTATGGCTAAGTCAGTAAATTGATAATTGACCTTCCAGTTCATCTATTTTGCCGTACGTGCGTGGGTGATCATAAGAGGCGACTAAGGGTATAGGGGCTTTTAAGTGATTTTTGGGCGATGTGGTTGGAGACCCGTCACCAAAAATGTTTATTATTATCATCTTTTCCCCTATCAACTTCCAAAAGAGCCTGAGGAATTTATCATTCCAAAGCTCTGGCTAACCAATTAAGGGATTTATAGCCGTAGGTAGGTATATGTATGTATCAGTGTATGAGCACAAATTAGAGCAAAAGCAACTATGTAAGCAAAATGTAGTCTTTATTCTATATCCAAAGTGTAAAAAAAATACTTAAAGGAACCTTTGAAATTCTATGAAAGTGAGCAAGAACAATCATAATAGCTCAAAGGTGAGAAACACCGCCTATCATCTACAGAGGCGTGGGGTGGCTTCAGTGGTGCCTTCACCAATGTGCCTTTTCTAAAGTCATATATGCTGGTAATTGGTGTTTACAGCTGCAACACAGTTTTTAACTATAGCAGCTGTATCCGATAATTAGCAAAATATAAGAGTTAAATTTGACTAGGAATAAATTATTTAATTATTTATTTATTTTTTTATAATTAATCATTGTTGTTAATGGTGGGAGGAAACCCATCCCATACAGTGTATTTATACAAAACACCCAATATTACATGACTACACTGCCCAAGCAAAACATCAATACCTCTACCACAGTGTGAGAGTCATGAAGGATGTTGATTCTCTAAACTTAACTTTAGTGAGACATAACTCAGAATTTAGTTGTAAATAAATACCTCCTTTGTCCATTTGTGTGTGCCAGTTGTGCATCCAGGTTGGCTCAAAAATACATTGAAATCAGAAGTTTTTTTTTGACAGCATGACCAATACTTCATGCCCTCATGGAAAATAGGAAAGCCAGGATGGTGTGTGCAAACTTCTTCATTGGATTGTGGACCATCATATGACATACTACATCCTCCATTTTTGCATGTTGTCCCGATTTCTATTATCCTGGAATTGAAATAGTGCAATTTTCAAATAGATAGCAAAAAAAACTAAAGATACATTGTGATTCTTAAAGCATGGGTTGTCTATGGTTATCCCTGATTGCCTTTTCCATTTGTGTGATGGGTTAATTTCATACATTTTCTTATGAACTTAAGCCAATTTAATTTATTTAATTTTTATTCACTATCATCTTTAGCATGAAATAATTTCATAACTCACACCATTTATGAGTCTATCCCATAACCTAACATTACATATTTTTCCGAGGGACCTCATATTTACTACATTCACTGTGCTTGCATGCTTCATTTACCACATTTACTGCCACTCATAAGTGAAGGAACTAGAACTGCATTGTGAATTCCCCAATGGTACAGACACCTACTAACTTGATGTAAGTTAGTAATTGCTCTATGTACATTGGTGATCCATGTTGTTTATTTTATCACTTATATACAGAGGTTAAGACCATTTATCCAACATCTTACTGCCTTGCTGATAGGCCTGCACCTACCTTGTCTTTATCCTTTAACAACTTACCCAGAATCACTGGAGACTGTTTTCTGTTTAAGATTCTGAACTGCATTTTTCAATGATTCAGCAATTGTGGGATGCAATGTTGTAAGTGAAGTCTCAAAGGGTGGCCTGGGCAATTGAGGGCCTGTAACCGGTGCTCTTACTTCAATAACTTCTTTTTTATCTATTTCTTTATCCAAAGCTTTCTTTTCAGGTTCTGGAGGTTTCTGAATGAGAAAGTTAAGATAATAAATTAATGTAAGTATTTTGTCAATAGTTGAAGTTTATAAATTAAAATAGTCTTGAATTTACATTCCTAAATATGACTCCCTGATAGCCCAGTGGGTAGAACACTCGGTTATCATGCAAACGACTAGTGTTCAAATCCTGGATCGGGCCTACACCAATTTGTCTTTTCTAAAGACATATGTGTGGTTAATATATCATGGTTGTTAACGGTGAGGGAAAACATTGTGAGGATACCCACATGGCTGAGTTGTACTTAGTCATGTGACAGTGTATTTGTACAAAACGGCAATAGGCCTGCCCCCTATCACGTGAGTACACTGTCTATGCAAAACGTGGGTACTCTGAACACCAGGTGACAAAGTCACGTGATGTTCAGAAGTATTAGTACTTCTGCCAACCCCTTCGGGGATAATCGGCGTGAATGTTTATGTTATGTTATGTAAATATAACTCAGAAAGTAGGAATGTCATATCTGTACATCAGATTTGTAAAGCTGAGTTAAATGACTGCATTTTAATATGTGCCTATTGACACACTACCATGTAAAATATAATGTTCTATATATAAACATTATTTTGTATGTAGATCAAACTAATCCCTATGGCACAGGTAAGACCAATAAGGAATTAAGGTATATCTGTCAGAATGCTTTTCTGTTGTGCTGCTTTTCAGAATGCTTTTCCGTTGTGCAGCTATAATTTCTCAGCTCACATTGGAGTTCTTAGACACTGTACAATCTTTTTGGTAAAGAAACAATGTAATGTGACAGCTTACAAATGCACCACCTTATCTTTGTTCTAGGGTATTGAAAAACAACTATGGTTCTCAAGCTCCAAGAATACTGATAGCCGAAATAATTAGCATTCTATTGAAATGGAGACTCAAGTATCATAAAACAATCATCAAACTTTTTAGGCTAGGGCATTTGAATACTTGACATAATATTTATGTTTATTAATTATGTATTTTATAACTAAATAATAATATAATATAATCAAACAGAAGGATACCAACCACATTGGAGTGCTTAGACAATGTACAACCTTTGATGTTTAGGAATTCGGTGAAATCTGTACTCTTCTTATTGCAGCACGACCATCCTTTGTAAGCATCATGGAAAACAGGGTTCCCAGGATGATGTCTACATTCATCTGGTAAAGAACGATAAAGATTAGCAAAGGTTCTAATTTTTCTTGGTTCTAGAAAATTCCATGAAATCGGGAAAACAATGTACCTTTATCATTATTTTTAAGATCAAACATCTGGCCACAGCCACGATTGTAGCAAGGAACCATGTCTTTGTCTGCAGGCATAGTTATCGACAGACAGAACTAACTAAAATCAAAATTAAAACTAGCAAATCAAATAATGTGAGCCGACACACATCTATTATAAATGTAACAATAATAATGTCAGTTGACATTGACTTGACAGTATGCTATCAGATTACACGACAGTGACAGTGACAATCAAAAAATGAAAGCTACAGCTGATTGACATACATAATCTGAGTGGAAATGCCAAGGCGGATTGCGAGTTGTATCGAATCGTTTACATAACGCCGTTGGGCCGTTACTTTAATGCTTTAGAGTAAAAGAGCGACAAATATGTATTGTTTTCACTCATTCTGATCGTAAACGTGCCCTGGCCTCTGCCCGGCCAATTCTTCGGGCTATGTCAATTACCCTGCTTCTTTTACGGAGCTCTTCCTTTCAGAGTCGATCACGTAGTGAAATTCTTAACTAAGCCCTCTCCATTGCTCTTTGGGTGATTCGGAGCCTTCTGATCTGATGATGGCCATTAAAGACTATGTCTCTGTGCCGTATGTCATGACTACGATTCACACATTGGTCAAAAACCTTACTCCATCAAAAAAACTCGGTACAAGTCTTTAAAAAACTGCATCAGAGTGAAGCTACAAAAGCATTTACATTATCCAAAAAGCTTGAAACGTGAATGATTTGTTGATTTCGTTTTAGAGTCTATTAAAATCAATGTAATCGAGGTATTGGGCTATGTGGCTATGTAGTATGTATATGTGGCTTTGAGCATGTTACACTTATACAAAAATTAAAAGAAAGAAGAAAAGATGTTTGTCTAGCTTATGGCATCTTTCACTTCAATAATAACGGTCTGATAATATTCTTACTCTAATGATTTTATTTTTTATTCCAATGAACTAACTTGGACACAATGTTATATAATAATACTAAAATACAAATTTAAACGGTTCACATTTCACAAGCAGATTCGATTCGATTCGATTGCCATTGGGATTTCGTTGACAGACCGAGGACGGACGAGTAGTAGACGGCCAAGAAGGGTAGAGGCGAGAAAAGAAAAGAAAATATTGCCTATTTGTGTGTGTAGGCGTTCTTCTGTTCTAGTGATAATAAAGCTTGACAAAAGACTAAAAAAAATATAAATTAAAATCTTAATAGAATCTAATCGGTTCACTATACCTTTTACGAAATTTATTTATGTTTCCGTTGTATAAAAAAATAACTAGTGAGTTTAAAAGCGTAGCGACATTTTATCTTGTGATCATGATTTGATTTTTTGATTCGTCGCAATGATGATAAATACACAAAGTGAAATGATTCTGTCTAGTATGCATGTTTTTTCTGTTGTACGAGTGTATCATTTTGCATAAAAATATGACTATCAGAGTGTTATTCTTGTGAGTGTAGGTTAAAATTGTCGCGATGAATTTGATGCGCAAATTGCGTGGGGCGACTAGCTCAGCAGTTCCTGAGGCTGCTGATGGAAATGCTAGCTCTTCTCACATACAGCTTGGCTTGATGCATCTGAAGAAGCTGTTTGCTGAGTACACCCATCCTCCACAACCGCTCACAGAGGCTGAGAAAGATGACAAACTATATAATATGCTGCCTCTGTTTTGCAAGGTATTGTAATGTGTTTGTTTAAGGAGTATCTACTTTAAACAACACTCTCTCATACTTACACTCATACTTGAACATCACAACTCTCGTAGGTGCCGCATGGGGTGACTTAGGGTTTTGGGGCTTTTAAGTGACTGTTTAGGAGTTTACCTGGAAATCCATGATAGGCCTACTTCCTCTTCTGAAATTGACTTAAGAATTACTAATTCTGAGGCTCTGCATACCCTTTTTAAGGAGTTATTAGATATATTTACAAGGGTAACTAGCTGGTCATACTAGTTAAATGATAGAAGGTGGAGCATACTTAGTACATAAGAAACCTGTACATTCAGTTGTAATAAATAAAACCCATCACTTTATCGCAAGTTAAAACTTCTTTGAATTTACTTACACCAGGGTTAAGACTAATTAAGCTGTAAAACTGGAGTGATACTTTGAAAATGAAAACTAAAATTCGCTGAATAGATCAAGTAATACAAATTATATCAACCTTAGCTAATAAAAATAAGGAAAGTTCTGAAAATGTATAAAACAGAATGTCATTAAAGCAGCTTGGTGAAATTTGATTCAGGTATAGAATCAGAAATTCTCACCTTCTTTTTTAAATTGAATGAGGAAAAGAGTTTTTAATAAAGTCTAGTTGGTGATGGGTCTGTAGCAAAATCACCCACTTATTACTTTAATAGGCACAATACCTAAGGTCAGCTCCTTCAACACCCTTGAAATGAAAGAGGTTATTTCTATTCTAAGTCTACACTTACACAGCCTTATCCATATTCAGGTGTCTTAATGCATTCATGTAGTTGCAATTTCATGTTTACCCAACTGAACCTCAAATTTGCTAAAGGATAGTATGGTAGATTTGTTTGTATGTATGCATTTAAAATATTTTCAAAATTGGTTGCCTGCAAAGAATATATATATGTTTTTACTCAGAATAGATAAATGATTTGATTCAATGTTAATGTTGTACATCCACAAGGGGTGGCACCGGTACTAATAATTATGAACATTATATTACATTATTGTCACATGTTGTTCAGAGTACCCATATTTAGCTTAGACAGTACACTCATATGATAGGGGGCAAGTCTTTCACTATTGTGTATGTGACACATAAACATTGTGTGTCACCTTCAATCATGTATTTATGACTAAAATCCTAACCTACATTAACATACATACATACATACATATTCTCATGCCGATAGTTCCCATTGGGGTAGGCAGAGACTATCGATCGCCACTTTGTACGATCCTGGCAAACCTCTCTAGCTTCATTCACATCCATCAATCTTTTCATACATGCTCTTTTATTCATTATAACCTACATTAACATATATTTATAATTCTAAATCTAACAATGACTATCATACATTACAGTATGAATTGACTTTCACTTGTCTATGTAAAACTTAACCATGTGGGTTTTATTAAGATGTTTTCCCTCACCTTTGATGACTGAGATAAACTTACCACATATATGACTTTTGAAAAGACACAATATTTTAGGCCCATAGAGAACTTAACTAAAGAAGAAATGAAGAATGTTGATATCCGTAAATGATTCAGTGTATTTCCACTGACTTAAGCGAAGCGCATGTATCACCAACTAAAGTCAGAACATTGAATCAACCAATCAGGGTGTATGGACAATTCGTTCTTGGCAATACTTTTTATAAAAAAAAAAACTTTTGTATGTTTAGTTTCCACTCTATTTAGTTAAGTTCTCTATGTTAATTTGAAGTTAAGCCTTACTCAGATTTAAAACAATTTCCTCTCTGCGTAAGGGATGGTGTTACTCCCTACTAAGCCATCTAATTGTTTTGAAAAGTAACTGTCTTGCTTAATCCTTTTTCTTTTTTCTCACCTTGTAAAAGCACTCATATACATTTATTTTTAACAGTTTACTGCTCACAAAAGATTAATTTTATATTTTTTTATTCTTCTCTATAGGTGTTTGGATCAAGTCCTTCCAGTGATATGAATGAAAAGTTTTGGGATATCCTCTCATTCTGCCAGCAAGTTTCTAAACTGATGGTGTGTGAAATAAGGAAACGAGCCAGCAACCAAAGCACAGAGGCAGCTAGTTGTGCCATTGCAAAGTTCCTTGAAATTGAGAACTCGGAGGAATCAAGTAATGGATGGATGCTACTCTCCACATTAAACTTATTGGCTGCTGGGGATCAGTCTGTTATTCAGGTAGGTGTTGAAATAATAGTTTATTTTAATATTTATTGGTTTGAACCTAAACAATAAATATTGTCACAGAAATTATACATCTATTTCGTCATCATTGTTACCAAACTAATGACAGAAATTTAACAATTAAATTAAAAATAATTGTTAATCTATTTATTTATTTATTTAACTTAAGTCACACAAACAGTACAATTACATTAATATACATAATGGCTTTTCAAAAAACATAAATTTTCAGTAAAAGCACCTTAACTGTGTACACAGCATGACTTGCTTTGTGAGATTTTGTTAAATTTAATAAAGTAATATTTAAAATCTATAACATTGTACATAATTATGAAATAATGTGAAAAGATAACGTAATGAACAGTACATGAAATTATTTTCTATGAGAAAATAAATGACAGAAATAATAAAAAATAAGACAACATAATTAAATGACTAAAATAATAATAATAAATTAATTTAACATAACAGAACAGAAGAGAAGAGATAATTATAGTGAAACACATAAATTTAAGCATTTTTTGCGGAAATTACATAGCGAATTGTGATAGACGTCAGGGGCGCTATCGACATCTTCTTGGCTAGCACACAAAGAGTTATACAACTGGCACATTCTATGGACAGGGTTGTTGGCGGTGATATTTGTTTTCATTATGGGAACTGAAAATGATCGAGAATTCCTAAGCGTTCGTTGTGGAACATTGAAACAGATGCACTCGAGGATGGATGTGCTCATCAAACCATTTATAACTTTGTGCAGAGTCACTAAGTCCTGCAACTGTCTGCGCGCTAGCAATGGGTGCAGATTAAAATGGTTGCATCTAGCCTCGTAAGAGCTCAGTGCTCTTCTCAATCCCGCGCGAGTAGCCAAGATCCTAGTGAAGCGTTTTTGGATGGATTCTATATTGTTGATATGTATGTTGTATATCGGTGACCATGAATCTCTATAGATTTACTGTTTTATTCAGTGTTTCATCATGTTAAACATTACTGTGTTATACTTCCTTTAACCAGACACAGCACAGACAAGTTAGGCTGTACATGTAATAACTAACAAACAAGACTAGGAATCTGAAAAAAATGGTCCACATTTGTCATACAATAGAGTTCTATAATGTCTCAAATTTTGTGTTATGATTGTGAAAAGATTGACATGCTTGGTTGTTTGTGTATTCCCGATGCAGTAATAGTAGTAGTACTCTCAGGGTTACCCATGTCTACCAATCAAACCAGACATTTCGGCTCTTATAAAAGTGTGAGTCAATGTGTCATGTTATTTCTTCCGTTTTATAAGATGGTATTCACTATCTAATAGTGGAGCTCATTTTCAATATACATAAGCGAACTCAACGGGGATTTAAGAACTTAAGAAAATGCTACATCACACCAGGAATACTCAGAATCATTCCAGTGCGGCACAGGAAACCCCATAATAAAGGATACTTCCTGGGAAAACAAGACGGTTGGCAACCTTGACATTATCTCTGATATTGATTTATCAGCTCAATATGATTTCCTAATAAGAGAAAACTTTATAAAGGTCGAAATAGAAATTGTATATCTTGTTTCTAGGTCATGACTACAGCTTCAATACCATCAACCTTGGTAAAGTGTTTGTACCTCTTCTTTGATTTGCCTGAAATTCCTGAATCGGAAGCTGATGTACAGGTTGCTAACAGCGAGTTCACACCTCGTGAACGAAGGATATTGCTGCAGAAAATATTTGTACAGGTAATTTGTATAGGAATTATCTTGTTTTATTATGATACGTTGTTTGATTAAGAAGTTTGTGTATGTGAAAACCAATATTTAAGTGAATCGTCTGATGTTTTAGCAGACACATTGGGAGATAAAGAACGTAAACAGCTAGTTAAAATTCAATGCTATATTAAAACGTAGCTGTGTTAGTCGCTTTTTAAAATGAAATAAATGCAGTTCGTTAGGAAACTGTTTCCTTTAGCTGGAATATTAAAGGAACATTGTCAATTTAGAGATAATGAACCGCGTATGTTTGTAAATACGTGAAAATCTATTCTATCTATCTAATGAAAAGTTTGTAAATACGTGAAAATGAATTCTAAATAATGATAAAATAATGATAAATTTAAAATGTTGACGTTCAAAAAATGATATTATTTAACTTAATTTTGAAAAATAAACTTTTTGTCTTTTTATTTACTTTTGATATGTTCTTGCTGCGTAATAAGTAGCTAGATTAGGACAGGGGTAATGAAAGAAAAATATCAAACAAAGTTTCGCATGTAACCGGGTGCCTATCACAATGTCTCCACGTGGCTTTTGAGAAGTATTTTATAACATCACAACAAGAGGATGAACCATTGTTATTCTAAGCCGATCGGACACGAATGTATTAATCGTGTACCATGGCGTCTATGATATTTGTGAGAATAGTTTGCAATGAAATATGTATATTTTGTGATGCATACTAAGTGTTTGTTTATTGTTTTAGTTAGTTCTCGATAATATTACTTGAACAAACTAGCGTTGTGTATGTAAGCGCCGAGAGATATTACGCAGTTAGTAATAGCGATAGAATGCCCTTTATCATACATAGATATTCATTATTCAGAGCTTTAGAACTAGAAACACCGCAGCCGCATTTGGAAGTTGATAGGGGCAAGATAGTAGAAATAAAGTATCGTTGGTGATGGGTCTCCCACCGCATCGCCCAAAACCACTTAAAAAGCCCCATACTCTTAGTCGCCTCTTACGATACCCATGGGTAGAAAGGGGTAGTGACATTTTAAGCCGGCACTACACGGCCTACACGACTAAAAATAAAAAGTCCCAAAACAAAGGTGGCAAAAGTTTCGAAGTTCAAAAAATACATTATGTACTTTTGAAACTTGCGTGTGGACAAGATAACAAAGTAAAGCATGGTTGGTCTACAGCCACATCGCCCAACAATCAATTTAAAAGCCGAGAAAACCCCTAAGGCATCGCTTCTGATACCGGCGGAAAAAAACAATTACTTCTATTCTTAGCCAACACTACACGGCTAAATAATGGTATCGTTTATTACTTTTCTATTGCAGCTTCTAGTACGTCTATGCAGTCACCCATTCCCCTGCGAAGAGCTAGCAAGAAAGGAAGACCTAGGTCTTCTATTCTCGGCGATCACATCTTGGTGTGCTCCACATAATATCATGTGGAGGAAAGCGGCTGCCGAAGTTCTGATGACGTTGTCGAGACATGGATTAACTGTAGCTGTTGTGCAGTATATACACGGTAAGTTGATTTCATGGGAAGCTAGGGTTTACACTTTCATTAGACTAGATAAACATGCATACACTAATAATAGTTTCCATTTGTTATGCAACCTAATTCATCATATTGAAATATTAGCTTTCGTTAATTACTTTAAGAACAGTTGCGAAAAATCACGTTGTAAACATTATAAGGGGATGTCTGGGATAGTCCTTACTGTCCAAAAATATTTCACCGAAGAAGAGATGGCGCATCGGAAATATCGGTGGTATAATTATTAGTGTTTTGTAGCAGAATAGCAAAAACTAAGCTTTGTTTGAGTCGGTTGAGAGTTATAAACTAGCAATATTTATAAGTGTGAGGTCTTTCATCATTGTGAACCATTAGCTATGGCTAATGGTCGTGATGGTGATAATGGTCCTATGGGACTTCCCTAAATATCTGTTATCTGTTGTTCTCGCCCTTTGACTTCCGTGAACTTAACCAAGTCGTCGTCGGTACACCTTGTTGGCCATCACCCACACAGCGCCGTTTGGTAAATTGGCGCCACTTAAGAGCCTTTGAGCCTAAAGCATAGGCCCTATGCTTTTTAGTACCCTATGGTTTAGGCTAGTTATCAGGCTTTTAATGACGAATCTACACAGCCAAAGATTCCGGTAGTTCAAATAAGTTTCAAAACCTTTAACTGCCGGTACTTCATCAACAAATGAACAGCCATAAAACAAAACTTAATCAATTCTAAAGCTAATTAGTTACAGTGATTGACGATTAGGCTAGTATTTTGTGTTAGCGTGACGTTTTTAATGCTTATTCGATGATTTTATCGATTTTGGTTAGTCAATTCAGTGATGTATTGCGCAGTTAGTTATTGTTCCCCATGAAGGGGTTAGACAAATTTCTACAAGAGATGCTTTGACAATTTCAACACCTTAACGGGTCTACTATACAGAATTTAACCCCCAACATTACATTTGATTAGCCGTAAGTATAGGGATTAGTTAGGTAAAACCTAATTACATCCCTATAATTACGGCTATAATCCCAAAATCGGGTAGTCAAGGCTTCGGAATTAACGATTCCTTAACCACTTTTGGAAGTTAAGAGGGAAAAAACTGTTCAATTAAAGTATCTTTGGCGAGGCGTTTGAAAACACCATTGACCAATACTCACTTTAAAGGCTTATTAACTGACACCACACATCGCTTAATAATACGCCATCTTTCTTTATTCTATTTCCAAAAATAAAAACAGCGCTGATACCTGTGTTACAATAAAAAGGTATATCTGAACATGCAAGCACTTAAATATCAATCATAATAGCTATCAGTTGACCTTATGTAACACACTAACATAATGAACTCGATTTATATCTCTCTAATTGATTGAATGTGGCCTGCTCTAGAGATGCTGTTAGATGAATTGGATATTATTACTAATAATCATTGTATAACTTTTTATTGTTTACGTCGCTGTGTGTTTAAATAGGGTTAACTAGGGATTTGTCATAACTTTTTCGGTATAACAAAACTTGAGAGGTTTGCCAGGATCGTACAAAGTTGCGATCTGCCTATCCCAATGACGTGAGACTATATATGTATACATACATACATATATATATATGGCGACATGATAGTCCAGTGGGTAGAACACCCGCCCGAAAAACAGAAGGGCGTGAGTTCCAATCCTGGGACGGGCCTACACCAATTTGTCTTTTCTAAAGTCATATGTGTGGTTAATTTATCATGGTTGCTAACGGTGAGGGAAAACATCGTGAGGAAACCCACATGGCTGAGTTGTACTTAGTCATGTGACAGTGTATTCGTACAAAACGGCGATAGGCCTGCCCCCTATCACGTGAGTACACTGTCTAAGCAAAACGTGGGTACCTTCTCTGGAAACTAGATGGCGCTTGCCATGTGAGTTCAGGAGTATTGGTACCTCTGCCAACCCCTTCGGGGATAAACGGCGTGAACGTTTATGTTATGTTATGTTATGTTACATACATATACTCACGGCTATAAATCCCTAAAAGGGGTAGCCAGAGCTGAGAAATTAGAAATTCCACAGCCACTTTTGGAAGTTGAGTAGGGAAAAGATGGTAGAATAAAGGTTGTTGGTGATGGGTCTCCAACCGCATCGCCCAAAAATCCCTTAAAAAGCCCCAAGTCCGTTAGTTGCCTCTTACGTACACCCACCGGAAGAAATGGGGTAGTTCTATTCTAAGCCGACACTACACAGCTATATATGTATGTATTAATTAATATTGAGACTCAAACTCAAACGTTCACACGCCTGAAATTTTTTATCTCCTGGTGTTTGGAGTGCCAAGTTTTGCTTGGATAGTGCATTCACGTGATAGGGGAAGGGTAATCGTCATGGCTAAATACACTGTTGTTGAGTAATGAATCGAAGTTGGTAACGGTGAGGGAAAACATCGTCAGGATAATAGACGTGGATGTATTGCTACCTAAGCTGAAAGGCAGTGCAACATACATCACTGTGGAGATATTTTAGGGAAAGCTGAAGTCAAGCAGTGGGGGACTGTCGGTTGGCATGGCGATGATGATGAAAATTCATACCACAATTTTTTAAATTATCGAGGGTGGCATTTTCACTATGAGCTGTTATTTTATTTCTTATCAAAACTTAGCCATAAATTGTACACAACTTTATGAATTATCTCCCTATAAAGCTGGTATAATTATCTTAGGTTGTATTTACTACCTAATGTTTAATACGTATCCCTCTTTCACGAGTAAAACAATCATTTTAAAAGGTTTTCTTCTTGTAAGGCTTAGGCTATAGGGTAAATGATTTCAATGAAAATTTCGATCCAACGGTTACAAGCTCATGATGGTTACATCGTGCATCTTCTTTTTAATTATTTAGTTTAGAAAATTATGAATTTAGAATTTAGTAATTTTGTTTTATATCTTTTTACAGAGAAAGGATGCATTTCCATGTGCATTGAGAACATGCAACGAGTACCAGAGTTAACGCCTTTGGAGGTCAGTGAGCGATTGGTACTAATTAACTTACATTATGATTTGACCATGTTCGGTTATTGCACTCTTAATATAATAAAGAGTGGTAGATTTGTAAAAAGGTGTTTTTTACTAAAGATTGTGGTAAAGCTTACATGATTAGTATATGTTAATAAGGATTAATGTTATATAGGACTATCTTTATCTTTGTTACTCATATTTAATTTGATTTTCTGTAATTCAATTGATATTTTGCAGTAAATAGTTAATTTTTATTGCTAAAATAGTTATGGGGAGATGGTGAGAAAACAATATTTATACTTAGTTTCTTTATACGAATGTCTTTTTTTTTATTAAGCAGCTCTATAAAAAAACTACAAATATAAAGCTATTTATAAAATTCAGGAGGAGGAGCTTTTTACATAAATAAAGAATAAATAAAGGAAAGAAAAATTTCGACACAGGCGGGAATCGAACCCGCGACCGCGATCTCGCGAAGCTTTTTACATCTCGGCTAAGTACAATCTGTATAAATTTAATTTGACGTGATACATATTTGTGTTGTAAAAAAATGCAGATAATAGTTGGATCAAGCATTGTCATCGGATTTTTTGTCATACCGTCTGAAACGTAATGCAATTTTAATTTTGCGTTAATTTTGATCACCATATAAAGTACTTTTTGTAATACGATAATGTTCCTCATTTACACAAAGGAAATGTTGTTGATGGATTTACCCCATACCCGATATCGCCTTTATCAACTCTCACTGAAAAAGATGAGATAGTGGTTTTTTAAGCCAATACTACTAGGCAATAATTAACATTCGAGACGATATAACGATTTAAACTTTTAAATATAAATAAAAATTCATTAAAAGTTTAACATCTTCCTGCTTTTTTTTCTATAATTATTTTTTATGTTATCTCCAGGTGGTGGAAATGTTTGTCGCCGTATTCTGTTTCCTAAAAGACTCGAGTGACGTCAGTCAGTTGCTGCTCGATGATTTTAGATCTAATCAAGGATACCTGTTTCTATCGGACTTTCTTCTCAAGTAAGTGTGAAATGTTATATTACTTATATTTGCATGATTCAAGTTTAAGTGATTATGATTATACTTTGTAGTTGCATGCAAATTTTTTTACAGTGAAGAGCACATAAATTTTTTGGAACCTTTATTTTTCTATGATGTTTCTATTTGTTTATATTTTTTAAATTTTTAATGATTTTAGATACTTTAATGATAGAAAATTTAGTTTAAAGTATAGTAGCTGAAGTTTGTATTAGTTTTTGTGCACTTTTATTTTGTTTTTTTTTATTTTTTTTTCGGATCGCCCCAGGTCGTCACAAAAAATACCTGATCTGTTAACTTCAGGGTAAGTAGTTTTGACTTATTATTTATTTTGATTATAGTTAGTTCGTTTGTCAAAGTAGTTTAGAATTGTATTTGTTTCATCTATATTATTAGTTTATGCAATCATTATTATTAGCTGTGTAGTGCCGGCTTATAATGTCATCACCCCTTTCTACAAATGGGGGTTGTGAAGGGCGAATGAATATGGGGCTTTTTTGAGTGGTTTTTGGGCGATGCGGTTGCAGACTCATCACCAACGATACTTTGTTTCTACCATCTTCTCCCTTTCTTAGTGTATATGAAGTCTGTTAGTCAATAACTTTACTATTCGTTTCATGGCAGTGAACTCAGTTTGTCTACACAACTGTAAAACTGCGTAATATTATTTTATTATGTATCGAAGCACTCTCTTAGTTGTTAGGTTTATTAATATTTCCGTTATATTTTTAACCTACTTAAACAATAGTAATGGTGAGGCAGCCAGCTCGCCCCGGAAGTTGCTGTGCAGGTTAAATCCTTACTATGAGCAAACATTTATGCGATGATTATCGGTGTCTGATTTCCATACTACCAGTTCCGGCCTTAGCACCAATTTGATCTCAATACTTAAATATTTAATATAGTATATAAATGACCTTTATAAATTAATAAATTTACATTTTAGCTCAAACAAATACTTCTAGACTGGTTTTATAATTTTAACCCTTCATAAGGCTCTGGTCATTTACCTACCTTCAAATAGAAGTGAAATACAATGATATTTTTTATTATACCTCTGCCTTGTAAAGGTTTAAAGTAAAATTAAAACAAGGCCGATTATTTTGCGAGTAGATACGGAGGAATATTATACTGCTATGCTTCTTTTAAAATACATACATATACTTACTGCTATAAATTCCAAAAAGTAAAAAAAGTGGTATTATATTTATCTAACTTCTAAATCCATTTACATTAATTTTAAACCCCACACCCACAGACTAGAAGAAGAGCGTGTAAGTGGAACCAAGGCTCGCGCAGCACTTCGTAACTTAGTGCTAATAGTATCTTCACTCTATGCATGTGGGTTTACGGAACTAAATCCGGCGAGACAGCATTCCGAGATAGAGCAGCTTATTTAAAAATGATATGTCTATATATAGTACATGCATTAACATACACACAGCTATGAATTCCAGAAGGGTGTAGCCTGGAGCAACAGAGATAAAAAAAACCCAAGCCACTTTTGGAAGTCAATGGTTTGTTTAATTTATATATATTTGAGTGCTAACTCTATTGACATTTATTTTAAAACCCTACAGACTAGAAGAAGAGCGAGTAAGTGGAACCGAAGCCCGCGCAGCACTTCGAAACTTGGTCCTAATGGTATCATCACTATGCGCCTGTGGGTTCACGGAACTAAGACCGGCGAGACAGCATTCCGAGATATTCCAACTGCAGGGATTCGTGGTACCGCAGCCTTCTACACCTGGACAGGCTGTCAGGAATGTACAGGCTTTTCAAGTTAGTACTGGTTAGGTTTATAACTTAGAACAATAATTCATAATTTAGTGTTAATGGTATCTTCACTCTGCGCGTGCTGTGAGCAGGCTTTTCAAGTTAGTACTGATTTGGTTTTTGAAGTTGGTAATACCGGTAGCGGATACATTTAGATCAAATAGGTAGTGTAGTTAAAAAGGCAAGCTGAAAAATTAAAAGGCGTGGATGATGAGATTTTTGAATGTAAATGAAGCTTGACAAGTTTGCTAGTATAGTTCAAAGTGGTGATCGATATTTCTGCCGACCACAATGGGAACTAATGGGAATAAATTAGATGAAACATCGCTCTGCGCATGCCGCTCCCTGATTATGTATCTTTTGCGACTGAGGATTGTGTCGCAATTTGGACGATTGTCGCTGTCAATGTCAAAAGAATGTATGCGATATGACAGTTTTGACACGACGCGACCATATTGCAACTTACGACACAATCGCGATTGCTAAACATATGTAATCAGGAGATGAGTTCACGGAACTAAGACCGGCGAGACAGCATTCAGAGATATTCCAACTGCAGGGATTCGTGGTACCGCAGCCTTCGACACCGGGACAGGCTGTCAGAAATGTACAGGCTTTTCAAGTTAGTACAAATTTGCTTTATAACTTTAAACAACACTTCATAACTTAGTGCTAATGGTATCTTCACTATGCGCCTGTGGGTTCACGGAGCTAAGACCGGCGAGACAGCATTCCGAGATATTCCAACTGCAGGGATTCGTGGTGCCGCAGCCTTCTACACCTGGACAGGCTGTCAGGAATGTGCAGGCTTTTCAAGTTAGTACGATTTTGGTTTAGAAACTTGGTAAGGTCAGTAGAAGATAACGGAGGACGCATTTAGATCAAATAGCGTATGTACTCGAGAAAACCGATGATAGTACATACATACATATACTCACGCCATTAATTCCCATTGGGGTAGGCAGAGACTATCGATCGCCACTTCGTACGATCCTGACAAACCTCTCTAGCTTCGTTAACATCCATCCTTTTCATACATGCTCTTTTGTTTTTCATACTTCGGACGCCAGCCTTTTTGAGCACACTCTCAATTTGGTCCAAGTGTGTTCTCCGTGGTCGTCCTCTACTAACATTACCATCCACACTAGCTCTATAGATCCCTTTTACCAATTTTCTATCATCCATCCTCTCTATGTGCCCAAACCATCTCAACATTCCTTTTTCTATCTTTCTTACAACATCATCTTTCACACCACACTTTTCACGAATAACACTATTTCTCACTCGGTCACACAATCTAACATTACAATTTTTTCTGAGGGACCTCATCTCTACTGCATTCACTCTGCTCTCATGCTTCATCTGCCACACCCAACATTCGCTTCCATACATAAGCGTAGGAACAAGAACAGCATCATGCACAGCCATTCGGGCCTTTTCAGACACCGATTGACTGATCATTAGGCTATTCATTGCTCCATTTACCGCATTACCCTTTTTCACTCTTCTTTCAATGTCTTCATCACATTTTCCATCCCTTGTAAACAAACTTCCCAGATATACAAACTCCTTCACCTGTTCCACATCCTTACCATCAATCGCAATCACGCATTCTGTCACATCTTCCTGTCTCTCAAAAACCATCGTTTTGGTCTTATCCACATTCACCCTCATTCCCTTTCTTACAAAAGACTCACATGCAATATTCATCATCTCTTGCAACTCTTCTGCCGATGATGCAAGTAGCACTTGATCGTCAGCATACAAGAGGCATTTAATGATGAATCCACCCATCCTTAGTCCATAATCACTTTCACGCAACTCTGTCAAACAGTCATCCATGAACAAATTGAAGAGCCACGGAGAAGCTACACATCCCTGTCGGACACCCCTAGAGATTCCGAACCAGTCAGTGTTTTCCCCGTTTACTCTTACACATGCACTAGAATCCTCATAGAGTGATACCAATGCACTTGGATACCACCTCCCATAAACACTTTCTTACCACCCTATCATACGCCTTCTCTAAATCAATGAAGGAGCAATACACCTTTTGGTTCTTAGCTAAGAACTTTTCAGTGATGCTCCTTAGAGAGAAGATTTGATCCATACATCCCATTCCTTTCCTAAATCCCGCTTGCACATCCCATATTTTCTCATCAGTTTCATTCATCACTCTTTCAATCAGTACCTTAGCATACAATTTACGAACAATGCTGAGTAAGCTGATGCCGCGGTAGTTTTTATACTCTTGGTGTGACCCCTTTCCTTTATATAGAGGCACAATCACCGCCTTGCACCAGTCTCGAGGAACTTTGCCACTCGTCCAGCATTTTTGGAAAAGGAAGTACAACCAAGAAGCCACCAACCCTTTACCAGCCCTCAGCATTTCGATAGTAATCCTATCATTCCCTGCCGCCCTCCCTACTTTCATACTTTTCATTGCTTTCATTATTTCTTCCACACTAATCTCACTGTCACTGAAATCACCCATCTCTTCGTTCCAATCAACATTACTGTCGATTGGCGAAGAAATGGATGCATCCCCTTTTTCAAACAGTCCCTCAAAATAATTCTTCCATACCCGTTTCATGCTACTTTCATCCGTCGCCAATTCACCCTGTTCATCTCTTATTACACTCACTCTCGTGTTTTGGGAAACTCCCTTTTCCTTCCGGATATACTTCCATAATAACTTTTGGTTATTCCGGAAATTATCAGAAAGTTTCCTCTCACACCACTCTTGCAAATCCCGCTTTTTCTTTTCTATTTTCTTCTTCACCTCATTCTTAACTCTCTTATATTCATCTTCACTTTTCTGCACTACATCGTCAGTTACACTCGCATTCATCCGTTTACTAGCTTTAATCGCTAGTAAATCTAACCACGCTTTCTTCTTATCTCCAACCGCCTCTTTCACAACTTTATCCCACCAACTTGTTGGTGGTCTATTTGACCTTTTACACACACCACAAACTTCCGTCGCACATTCAACCATCGTCGACTTGAGCACATCCCATACTTCTTCCATTTCCATTTCATCCTTCATCTCCACGCAACTTAGTCTATCATCCAATTTTCTCACATATTCATCTCTGATATTTTCATCTTCTTGCAGTTTTTCCACTTTTATTCTCGCAAAATCCGTTGTTAATACTTTAGGCCTGTGACGCCAACGCGTACACAGACCCCTTAATCGTGATATAACGAGAAAGTGATCTGTGCCAACGTTCACTGAAGAATAAAAGGGCTTGTATGGAAATATTTATTAATGTGAATGAAGTTCAAGAAGGACAACTCGCCGAGCGACGCAACGATTTAAAGATTTTACCAACTTATTATTTCGTTTGTTAATAGTTTTCCTAAGTCAATATTTCCAAGAAAACTAATTAAATCTCTTGTTTCCAGGTACTCCAATCAGTATTCATAAAGTCAACCTCAACAGCTCTCTGCTGCACCATTTTAGATGCGATATCGAGTGTTTATCACGCGGACAACGCAAATTACTTCATACTAGAATCACAAAACACACTGAGTCAATTCTCAGAAAGAATACATACTAAGAGCCCAGAGATTCAAGAGAAATTCTTTGAAATGCTTGAGTTTATAGTGTTTCAGTTAAACTTCGTCCCGTGTAAAGAGTTGATATCACTTTCGTTGCTGCTCAAAGCTAATAAGTCACGAAGTTGCTGTATATTATGTATGAAGACGCTGCTTAATATTTTGAAGTAAGTTTTAGTACGATTATATCTTTCATTATGACATGCTCTATAAGGATATGAAAAACATATAAAAAACCTCAGAAAGTCTTTTAATTGTTAAGAGTTTGTTTCCATGATGATTTGTCATTTTTTGTAGTTTAAATATAGCAATTTAAGTAAGGGAAAAGAGATTGTTGAAGTTTATTACACTAAAATACACTGCTGTGTAGTGTCGGCTTAGAATAGCACTACCCCATTTCTTCCGGTGGTTGTACGTAAGAGGCGATTAACGGTATTGGGGCTATTAAGGGATTTTTGGGCGATGCGGCTGGAGACCCATCACCAACAACCTTTATTTTACTCTGGCTACCCCTTTTAGGGATTTATAGCCGTGAGTATATTGTAGGGTCAACTTCAGGGAGTGTGGAGGTTTTGAAATAAAAACCCAAAATAGCGGTACACTTCGTATAATTTCATCTTTCACAACCACTTGCCGATACAACGGACTACTGACAATTGCCCACGCAAAAACAGAGATCGTATATTTATACCTTACCTAACCTCAAATCAACTGACAGTCTTATTAATAATACTTTACTCAAATTTACATAATCATTATTATAACTCATTTATAAATAAATAATAACATTTTAGAAATGAGTATTTACTAAAATTATGGATTTAATTACAATCCTTATTTTAATCAGCGTGAGCTGTTTTGAAGTAAAGTCAAACAAGTATCTCATTATTCATACACGATACCACTAATACTTATTAAATAGGTAAATAATATGATTACACAATAAAACTATACAGTTTATCAATTATAAATAGTATAAATTATACAGTATAATAGCCAATCATAGCACACTCATTATTATAAGCTTACAGCTCGGCCTTCCTGTTATAAGCGAGTCCCTTCGCTTTTGGAAATATTTTTTTAAAGAATCAATAAAACATTATTATATTATATATTTTTTTATACATAGGTAAGTTCTTAAAATAACTTGTAAATCCTGGTAACAAGTGATTCAAAATTAACAGGTCCTAATGTGTTAATCGGTACTAATGTTTCATAATTGCGATTGCATTAACTTTTTATAGATATATATGCACACACATATCATACACATGGTTTTACAGACATTTACATATTATTTACACATTCAATATATATATATATATATATATATATTTATTTACTTATTCTACACATTACACACTTACAATGTATTTTTTTTATTTACGCGTATTGTAATATTAAGCACATAAATATAGAATAGAATAGAACCCATAATGGTACTCATCACGTACCTCCTCCTCACAGTCCATATATGTCCCCACCAAGGGGCTCTAGCCTACCCTATATAGGGCGATTTGGCCATAGTCCACCACGCTGGCCAATTGCGGGTTGGCAGATTAACGACTACTACCGCAATAGTAGCCGGGACCGACGGCTTAACGTGCCCTCGGAAGCACGGAATCATCTTAATTTTCGGATAGTCAGGTGATTCAAGCCTGCAATATCCTTCCAAACTCGGTCAAATCTTACAAATTTGTAAGGTGATCACCCCCCCGGGGATCGAACTCGAGACCTCCGCACCCGAAACCAAGCGCTCAACCGCGAGGCCACGGAGGCAGTCATCACAGTTAAAACATTTTACAAAGATTACACTGCTAAACAGAAGCACAATTGGTGGCTTAAAACTATCTCTTCCAGACAACTCTTCAATGGAGAGATCAATACATTAGTAAAAAGAATAGGCAGATTCACAACTCACATACTCGTGAGGTTATAACTTAATTATTAATTATTTGTTTATATATTATATCGTACTTATGTGATTTTCTTATATATATTTTTTTATTTATTCACTATTTAAATCGCTTAGATCATTACTGCCTTCTAGGTATGACTGTCATTAGGGAGTGCTTTTAAGACACGGTACGAGCCTTAATGTCACAATCAGAACTACTATGGTGGTTGCTATGGAAATTTATTATACTGTATGGGACCCCATGTATCAAGTTTATATAAAAATGCTTCAACAAAATCGAAATAAGTGTATTAAACACCTCACTATAGATTTCCATATTTAGACAACCTTCCTAACTTCATCATCATCATCATCATCAGCCACTGGACGTTCTAACTTTAAAACCCTTAAGATGTACAAAGGACACTAGGGATCAACTAATTTTAATGAAAACCATCCATAAAAAGGACTTGTAATCAAGGTTAAACTTCAGCTGTTCGTCCTACAATACTAGAATCCGATTCACATTCCGCACCCCATTTTCCGAAGCTGACATTTTTTTTTTTATTAAGCATTTATTCATTTTAAATACTTTTGTAAACAGTTGGACTTTGTTGAATCAGCCGATCAACCTTTAATGTTCGAGTCCTAAAACTTTCTCATGATATAATTATTTAGATTATGAATTTATTTATTTTAAAGTATGTATTTTAAGTACTTTTATCCATCGATATATGTATCTTATCTTGCCATACAACGCGGTAACGCTTCCAGCATCTTAGGTACCCTTTCCCGATAAGAGGAACTGGAAGATGTTTTTAGATTTTAAGTAAGGTTTTTTTTTTATAATAAAAA
Organism: Bedellia somnulentella; assembly: GCA_963576735.1. Lineage (NCBI taxonomy): Eukaryota > Metazoa > Arthropoda > Insecta > Lepidoptera > Bedelliidae > Bedellia > Bedellia somnulentella. The sequence goes on from OY755179.1 coordinate 12,895,840, forward strand.
AAAAATGTTTTTTTTTAAATTTATATATGCCTGACCATGATAATTTAATGTACAGGGTTTATTAATTTTTCCTACCTTGACTTTTATTAAGTAAGCTTTATGATAATGGTAAGCTAGTTCTAAATAAGCTCTTATTGATTGTGTACCGAAAATAATAATTTCCTTGGAAAATAATAGTTGCACGGGGATTTGCTATACTGCCGTCCCGAGACTAAACCGCAGTAAGTGAAAATTGGTGATTTCGAGAAAAACGCGTTTAAAGGTTTCAGAATGGCTTAACTTTGTTACTACTAGGTTTATAATTAATCTTTGAATGACAAATGAAACTAGGGTTATCTGGCTTAAAAATAAGTACAAAATAAAGTACATGGTGCGTCAACTAAATAAATTATGGTATTTTTAGTGAACTCAGGTGATTTCTGTTACTATTACTGCTACGGTTTTTTAAACGTTTCCAAACTAAAATGCCGTAAAATAAGCTATTACTGCTTTTTTGATGTTTTCCTCGTTAAGGATCCTAGCTAAAGCGCAGTAAAGTTACTGGAAGTACTGCATTTTAATTTGTTATGTGCAATGAATTATCAGATTTGTAGGGACAGTAAATACAAAGATCTTTCAGTATCAGCAAAAAATAAATCTTTATGAATAAAAATGCTAGTTAAACTTTAAATCAATCCTTTATTGAATTATAAAAAAACAGTTCTTAGCTTACATCTAGGAACCATCCCGCCAAGTGGCAGTTAGGTGGGCACATACCTAATTAATCACAAAAAAACTATAAATCTAACAACTTTCGTAACAAAAGCTTTAGAAGCAACATAATCATAATAAAAACGTAGTTTAAAATTCTATTACTACTACAGTCTTATGCACAGTCTTTCAGAATCAGTATTAAAAATTATCTTACATCTAGATTTACCTCAGAAATATTCAGTAAGGCGGCCGTTAGGAACAAAATATTACCACTACCTTAGCAACAAACTAGGTTAGTAAGTATACATATTTTAAAACTATTTGAGCTTTCTCTTTATGCCTAGGTAACTGTGAGGTAGGTACAGTTATATATGAAACGACTTACTCTTAGGAATGTTAAACACCCTTCTACAAAATAAATGACGGTCGTTTAAGTAGGAAAAACACATTTAAATATGGCACGTAATTTGTAACTTAGTTTTACGAAACAGGTAATTTAAAAATAGCCTTAATTAATACACTTTAAGTTCGGAAAATAATAAAAGAATAACAACTACTCGTCATCAACGTCGAATACAACCCCCTTTTTAGGGTTCCGTAGCCAAATGGCAAAAACGGGACCCTTATAGATTCGTCATGTCTGTCTGTCTGTCCGTCCGTCCGTCCGTCCGTATGTCACAGCCAGTTTATTCCGAAACTATAAGAACTACATTATTGAAAATTGGTGCGTAGATGTATTCTGTAAACCGCATTAAGATTTTAAAATAAAATCTGAAAAAAAACCAAAATTTTTAGGGTTCCCCATACATAGAACTGAAACTCAAATTATTTTTTTTCATCAAACCTATACGTGTGGGGTATCTATCAAAAGGTATTTGAAAATGATGTTGAGGTTTCTTATATCATTTTTTTCAAAACTGAATAGTTTGCGCGAGAGACTTTTCCAAAGTGGTAAAATGTGTGTCCCCCCCCCCGTAACTTCTAAAATATGGGCATGATAAAACTGAAAAAAATATACGATGTGTATTACTATACAAACTACTAACGAAAATTGGTTTGAATGAGATCTAGCCAGTAGTTCTATTTTTAAACGTCATAAATCAAATTACTTACCTAATTTATTAATGTAATGTAAAATGTAATATATTACTATGTTACCTACCTGCTGCTAGTGCTGCTACGGAACCCTTCATTAGCGAGTCCATCTCGCTCTTGGCCGCTTTTTTTTAGCTGCACCACTGTAAGTAGTAAGATTTTTCCAAAACAGTAACCTATTTTCTGGCATTAACGGCCCTACGTCTTTTAAAAGCTTAGCTTTTCTATCCACTTCTATTCCACGAAGGTCAGGTTTTTGAGTAGCTATTGGTTTTTTTTTTATATTTTTAAGCTAAACAGATGCTTATACTCACATTCCTAATAATCAGTTTTGTAATACAGCTTGTAATCTCCTCTTTTTCCATAACTTGCACAATATCTCTTAGGTATATTCTATTTCCATCACTGTCCATCATTTTTGTCTCTGCGATTTGAGATTTGTAATTATAAAAATCATGTATTTGCATATCTTTAGTAATTACATTTCCAGACTTAATTGATTGCTTTATACAATCTAAAAAATCTTGGTAGTCATAGACTTTTCCTTTTTTGGCCAGGGACTGTTCAACGAAGTGGTGGAATGAATCAGCCGACATAAAGGTGTGCCCTGGTTCAAAAAAAAAAATCTATTTGAGTGCTAGCTATGTCTGAGCAATTTTTGATAGAGATTAGAAATGTGAACAGGCAATAATTTTTATTCTGGGCCGAGCAGTTATCAACCCATAAAATTATATGCTTTCCGTCCCGGTTGCTGTGGATAAATGCACGGTAAGTACTCACGAGATCTTCTTGGTAACGTCCTGCTATACCTTCGTGCCACACCGCAGAAAAGACATCACCGGATTTAAATTTGTGAAGGGGAACAAAAGTTTCATTATATGCTACTGATCTCGGACAAAATAATACAGTTTTAAAAACATCTGATCGGGGTAGCATTATCACTTTTTGCAGGTCAACAGAAACAAAAGTGACACCCGGTGGACATGGCTGCGCTTTATCGGCATCGTATTTTATTCGAGCTTGGGTGTAGTGGCGTTTGTGGCAAGCATGCATTTCGCAAGCAATTTTAGGATAGCCATCTTTGACATGACTTGGATTGTGTAGGTCAAAGTTTTCACACATATCACACTGCTCGTGGCCAAGCTTCGTGAACGATATGTTCATTTTGTTAGACAGAGTGTCTCTGTATGTCTCCATACTGCAGTAGCCCGGATACTTTGAGATGAAATTATTGAACATGTCTGTAATCGTAAGATCACTTGGGAGATACCTTCTATTAAGTGCATGACTCCTACGGTAATGATGCACTTCTGGATTGAACGATTCGATATATTAATTAATTAACTCCCTGTCAATAATTGTGGGTTTTAAATTGCGGTCATCTCTTTTGTCACACTGATCTGTAATAGACTTGAGAATGTGTCACTCTCTAACTCACTCATGGATGCGCAAAGGCCGTAACTTCATGTTGACAACGTAACAGATTACTAGAAAAACTGACTAAAACCCAGTAATCACCTCAAAATACTTACAATTAGGGTGTTCTGTATATTAAATATTTATTTTAAGTACAAATTAAGCCGCAGCAAATTAGTTCATTACGTCCATTTAGTCAGTATTAAGATTTAGAAATGCAACGCAATACCAACTTAATTGCAGTAAGTGTATATATTATACCTGTTTTGCTTGCAGTCACAAGAGAATAATAACTGTCCACTACAAGCTAAAAAGCAGTAACATGAGAAGTTACTTCGCTTTACTTAGTTCATAAAATAAATATGATAGTGATGCTCCAAATTAAATTGAAGTAATGTATGTAAATACTGCGTATTAGTTGGTTTAAGAGTGTTGTCAATATACGCTTTTCCAGATTTAAGCGAAGTAATATTTGAATTTACTGCATTTTAGGCAGTTTCCATCACTCAAAAATATTTTATTTTAAAAGCAGTAAAAAAAATATTGTATGAAGCTCAATAATACTGCGTTTTAGATAGTTTAAGTAAAAATGACGTTGAACAAAGAACTAAATAACGAGTTATAATCTTAGCGCACTTACTGCATTTTACCTAGGAAACCTTGAAAAAAGCCGGGAAGTAAGTGATTTACTGCATTTAAGTTAGTTTTTTAGATCAAATAAATCAAAATTAGCGTTTTTTAGGAGGGAGTCTAAAAGGCAGTATAAATTTTTTGAAAATAAAATAAAATACTTCTACATGACATAGCAATATATGGATCAATTTACTAGATAGCTCTGAAACTGCACTCTTAGAATCTACGAAAAACTGAAAACCGCAAAAATGTCGATTACTGCGGTTTAGTCTCGGGACGGCAGTATAACTAACTCATATGGCCAATAGAAAGGAGTTTCCCGTTTCTGATTTGACTCAAGAGCATTCTGCTCCCGGAAAAACTGTCCGTCCACTCTTGGTCTCAGTACCTATGCTGACTTGTACCTAGTCAATAAACTTCGTACCAGATACCTTAAGTTGCTAGATTAATAAATCGCGCGCATAGCACACTATTACGCTGAACGATTTCTGATTTATTCTCTGATTGATTATTGTTACTTTTGTGTTTAAATTACACCATCTGAATTTATTACTGAATAAACTTTTGTAACATAAATTACCCTTTTATTCCCTCAATATGGATAACTTTATATATTATCTTACATATATATTTATTTTTGTATTTGATGTTTATTACCAGTTTTTAAATATAAATATACCTACTTCAAAATTAGTACCATATATGACAAAGAATCTTATTTAGGTATACTTAATAATAATAATATCATAATTAATTATACATGTACATGTTTTTAAAATCTTGTTATATTCGCTTGGTCTAGGGGGATGACAATCTGATGCCTTCAAACGAATTCATCTCTATAAACTATCCATATCATAGCCGATGTACAATTATTTTGTTTTAAATACTTATTTTAATTTGCAATTTTCTATATCAACTTCAAAATTAGTATACTATACTATAACTATTGGTAGAAACTTTAGAGGTCATCCTTGCTTGAAATATTGTGTACAGTTTGTTTCTCTAATAAATATTAAGCTATGGTAAAATGTACATAATTTTGATTTATACCATTTCAATTTATTTTTACCTTCCCCTGCTCGTGGTTCTAATTATATTTTTAACAAATGGAAGCAGGGCGAAGATTTGAGGTAAAAGCTACAGTTATAGTCTTAACAGTTATGATGAGCGGCACTTTTAAAGTACAGAAACAATGTTAAGATTATATATTAATTGTGCTTCACTTATGTATATAGATTGACAAGACAAAGATGACAGCGATATCCAAAAATAATACACGGTGTGCTTAAATAAGTGTGAGTGGGTGACCCTAGTGTGGCGGATTCTATACTAGCCCTATAAAAATTCACGTATTTGACATTTTAGCCCATTCGTACACTTTATCGTAATTGATATATTGTGCTGATAGAAGTTATTATTTGTTTTATAATATATTTGCATCGAAATCTTTTATTTCGGATCCAAAGCAAAGCATATAAAATGGTAATAATTACAGTCTTAATTTGGACATGAATGGCTAAAAAATTAATATTTCCCGAAGGATATGCAATGGATTTAGATTCTGTGCTAATGATTATGACTTAAATACCAGAATTAACGAAAATAAGACAATTATAATTCACACAGACAGTTCATCTTGATGCCTAAGCCGTTGTAGGCAGCTATCGTGTCCGCGAGAGGATCACAGGTATACAGGAGGTATACCCTTGTTGACGTTTATGCTATGATGTTTATCACTCTCTACCAACCCATGCACCTATACACCAGCATATCTATTATGGTTAAGATATCTCAAAGCTACTAAAGATTTTGGCTAAAAATTACTTAAGATTTAAGAAAACTTCAGAAGAAAAGTATTGAATGTTTGATGCTGATTTGGTTTATATGGCAAATAAAACATAGTCTCCACCGATGTACGTCTTTATCGTTCGTTTTACGTTCTGAACTTCTACGTTGTAGTTGTAATGCTCACGGGATTTATCAGAGCCCTTTGGAACTATCATATCAAAGTTGAGCTCTCTGGCTTTAGTAGGTTTTATGACAGAGCGTGACTTACAACCTCTACACAGCAATTTAGTGCTACCCCATTTACTTTGATGTCAGTTAAGTATTTATCAAGTTCCAGGTCTAAAGCTGAACTTGAGCTATTTCATTGTTTTTCATTTTTATCCTTCGGATTACCCTTCTTGGTATGTATATATTTTTTTTTTGTTCGCTGCAATGAACTGACAAATAAGAAGACTTTTCCAGCCAGACCAGGTGAACAAGGCGGTCATAATTATAATAATTTATCTTTGATATTGTTGATATTATTTAATTTAAGTAATGGAATTTAGTTTTATTATTGATATTTAAATACACTATCTTATTAATTTGCAATACTGAATATTAAAGTAAAAAAATATAAAATGTATACAAAACAGGAACAATACATTCACAAATTGTAACTATGATCAATTTCGAAACAGAATATTCAATTTATTAAATCAGTAGTAGTCCCCATTTGATGTAAATATTAAATATTGGTTTTAATATCATTACATCAATAAGGCCTCCGCGACAAAGTGAAAATTCCGGCATCTGCCCAACAGGTTCGCCCAGTCCGGAGACCAAATATAACAAACTTTTTGAAATTACCCGAAAATTCAAATCGTTTTCTATTATTATTATTTTAGATTGAGCTACAATTAAACATATTCGTAAAACCTTACATTGTTAAGAATTTGTAAATCTACCTAGCATTAATTGAGTTTATATAGTTAAATAATTACAAGTTGTATTTTGCCCTTTTCGGTAAATCAATTTGAATTTGAAGCATCTTGTCCATCGCAAAAGCAAAGTACATTTGCGATCAATTTTTCGCCTTGAGAATCATTCAAGATGGTCACCATATTGACCAACTTTAACCGTATTAAAGAAATTAAAAACTTGTTCGGGTTTAAGCAGCTGCCTGAGCACCTACCCTACACCGTGCAGCAGACAATCTACATCCTGGCGCCCATTAATTTTACATTAATTTAGTAGATTGTTTTTGGCGTAATAATATTGATCAAGCGATTGTCCGTACTGAACTCTTTCAGCCAGCATCTCAGACAAAATAAACAATAGCTCATCCATTATCATTTACCCTACGTCGTTTCAAACTAACCAAAGAGCTGCGGTTACTGTCTATTTTGTTTTGGGAATAGTATCCACCCTCGCGTTTGCGTGCACAATGCTGTGAACATCGCTCCCTGCTATTTTCTCGTCCTCGCGCTAGGCGAACGCTCTCGTGTACGCCGAACCGGCTTACGAAGAGACCTCTCCGCTGTTATTGGACTATTCGTTGTTCACCTGTTCACCTCGATTGACCTCGGTATCACGCTCCCGTAATACCCACGGTCGATTTACCTCGGTATCACGCTCCCGTAATACCCACGGTTGTCGATTGACCTCGGTACCACGCTCCCGTAATACCCACGGTCGTTCAGCATAACGCTTCCTGTCATCTCCAACACCTCCGTGTTGACTGGCTTTTTTTTTTTTTTTTTTTAAACTTACAGGTTTGCTAAAATTTTAGTAGCAGTAGTAGTAGTAATTTGTAGTAAACCCATAGTAAGTTTGCATTTGAGTTGTACAAAATATAAAAAAAAAACAACCTGGATACTCACAACCAGGCATGGTGTAAGCAATGCGAGCAATGCATCACACGTAATATCGCTCGGACGCGTACTGATACATTACACATTACTCGACCATTCCAAACATCACACTTAGCATGGCACTACATTTCATTCCATTACACTACCATAGAGCACTGCAGTGCGATGCCGCGCGATTGATCGGTAACGAACGTATGGGTAAGCAAATGAAAGTGATATTTAAAACGATAGCAATAAAAATATCCTAAAGTCAATAGTTGTTTTAATTATAATAGCAAAAAGTTTTAAATTGTATTCAAAGAGTTCGGTTAACATCGATGAATCCCGTCAACATTCGTCTCAGGCATGTATTTTATTTAATTCAGTGTAACTAAAACTCTTACTACATTAAAATCAAATTGTAGTTTTCTAGGTTTACAACTAATGCATTAAGTTTTCATAATTTTGGATTAGCACCGGGACATTCAATTTATTTCTAAAATCAAGTTCAATATAATTTATTGATTGATTTTGATAATTGTTTGATATTTAAAATCGTGTTATCTTGACATACATTTCGAATCTTTGTAAACATCAAATGAATCCATGCACATTGCTAGTCCTAAGCCTGGACCACACTCGAGTTAAATAAACGTGAGTAAAAGTATGATGACAAAATAACTTTATTCAAAAACGTATAAATATTTAAAAAGTAATGGATACATTTCTTCTCTAATCCCGTCTTACTCGCTCACGTAATTCTATAACTACCTATAACACTGCTACTCTACCTCATGTGATATATTTATATTCCCATTACACGAAATATTTAATTAATTACACAACACCACACGCCTGATAGTAGGAATTGTTAGATCGTAGCATCACATGTAATGCCATAAAACAGATGTTGTAATGCCATATGTCATAATTTCAAAGTGTACTGTTTTCGCACGTGTACTCACAATCATAAACGAAAAATGTTTTAGAAAATTCACTATACGGTATATCGATCCAACATTTCAATATTATTCGATAATCAGAGCTCTATACCAATCTTCAGATCGATAAGTTGACAAACAGTAGCTTTGAAAAAAAATCAATCTGAGCTATCGGGAAAAAAAGGACTAGATATCAGGCTCAAGTATGTAACAGATTAACACTCTTATGTATCGCCCCTATGTTTTTGAGAATAAATGAAAATTCTTTTAAAATACTTTCTTGCCTTCAATTGAAATAGACTTTATTATTTACGACTGTTTATGGATGCTATTTTATAAAGAAGAAGGCAATTTCAACATACCAAGGATTCTAATTACGCAAACACAAAAAAAAGAACAGGGTACTTACGTAGGCGCAGTACGAAAAACGTGATATTTTTCGCCTATCCTCACTTCTGAGTTGTAGGGTCAACTTCAGGGAGTGTGGAGGTTTTGAAATAAAAACCCAAAATAGCGGTACACTTCGTATAATTTCATCTTTCACAACCACTTGCCGATACAACGGACTACTGACAATTGCCCACGCAAAAACAGAGATCGTATATTTATACCTTACCTAACCTCAAATCAACTGACAGTCTTATTAATAATACTTTACTCAAATTTACATAATCATTATTATAACTCATTTATAAATAAATAATAACATTTTAGAAATGAGTATTTACTAAAATTATGGATTTAATTACAATCCTTATTTTAATCAGCGTGAGCTGTTTTGAAGTAAAGTCAAACAAGTATCTCATTATTCATACACGATACCACTAATACTTATTAAAAAGGTAAATAATATGATTACACAATAAAACTATACAGTTTATCAATTATAAATAGTATAAATTATACAGTATAATAGCCAATCATAGCACACTCATTATTATAAGCTTACAATATGTATGTATGTATGTACTAAAATATGTGTTCATACACCTTTTTTTCCCTTTTGTGTATATTTATAATTACGATTTTTATTTATTTATTTATTTTTATTAATTCTATTTCCAGACACAATCCAATATTTAAAGATGTATACAGAGAAGTGGGTATGTTGGAAGTGTTCGTGACGTGTCTGTCGAGATACGCAGTGTTTCTGAAAGACAAGCAAATATTAGAAGAAATGAAAACAACCAAAGAGACTGAAGGGGATGGGTCCCCAAAAGCACCCGAAAGAAGAAAAAGGCTTTCGTCAAGACAGGTACTTAAATGAAATGTTTTTGAAACGTTACAGGCTCTCTCTTTAGATTGATAGTACTTGTGTATGTTGCTTCTACAATCAGTTATAAGTAGTAGTCTTTTCCGGCCAGATTTCGTAAGATAACTGTAACCGTCGCCCTGATTACGTATCTTTGCAACCACGATTGTTTCGTAAGTTGCAATATAGTCGCGCCGTGACAAAACTGTCAAGTTGCATACAAATTTATGACATTCAAATCAAATCAAAATTCATTTATTTCAGATTTAAGTAAATCCATATTACATCAAAATTACATTTACCACAAAAACCACAAAAACATAAAAAGTAAATAAAATAAAATAAAGTTATTAAATTAATTATATCACAAAAAATTATAGTAATATTAAATTAAACATAAAAAGTAAATTAAATTTCGTTATTAAGATGGATGTAAACATTGACAGCGAAAGTGTTGTATGTTTGCGATTACATACATATTCATACATACATATTCTCACGCCGTTAGTTCCCATTGGGGTAGGCAGAGACTATCGATCGCCACCTTGTACGATCCTGGCAAACCTCTCTGGCTTCGTTTACATCCATCAATATTTTCATACATGCTCTTTTATTCTTCATACTGCGGACACCTGCCTTTTTGAGCACATTTTCTATTTGATCCAAATGTGTCCTCCGAGGTCGTCCTCTACTAACATTACCTTCCACATTGGCTCTATATATCTCTTTCACCAATTTACTCTCATCCATCCTCTCTATGTGCCCAAACCATCTAAACATTCCTTTTTCTATCTTTCTTACAATATCATCTTTTACACCACACCTTTCACGAATCACATCATTCCTCACACGATCACATAACCTTACATTACACACTTTTCTGAGGGATCTCATTTCTACTGCATTCACTCTACTTTCATGCTTCTTCTGCCACACCCAACATTCACTGCCATACATAAGCGTAGGAACAAGGACAGCATCATGCACAGCCATTCGGGCCTTTTCAGACACCGACTGACTACACATTAGACTATCCAGTGCTCTATTTGCGATTAATTTTGCAATGTAAGTGATTTAAAGAAGCATTGAAGACATAAAGTTGTAAAAAAACATGTAGTAAAACTTCATTAAACATTACCATTGTAGTCATAAAAAAAATGTTCAGAATTCCTTTCTTAGATATAATTTAGTTTCTCAAAGACAATGTAGTAATGGCTATAAATCCCAAAATTGGATAGTCTGAAAAGAAATTATTTAGCCACTTTTGGAAGTTAGATGAACAGTTGGTGGTGGGTCTCTAGCCTCATCGACGTACATAATTGGCCTCTGATGACACTCGTGGGAAGAAATAAGTTAGCGTTATTTTAAACTGACACTGGGGCTGTTTAGCCCCAAGAAGTAGACTTAAATAAACTATAAAAACCTTTAACTAATATATTTATTTCATGATTCCATCATCTTTCACAGGATTCCCTGATAAAAGATCCGAACACAGACACCGAAGAAGAAGAGCTAGGCTCATTAGTAATGGATGGTCTAACCGCGCTACTGAACGGTAATCTGAACAACTGCAACGTGTTCCGAGACTGCGGCGGAGCTAAGTGCGTGCATGGGATGGTGGTGTATGAAACGTGTAGGAGTAAGGCTTTAGGTAGGTTTCCTTCATATATTTTGATGAATCGCTGTGTATTGAATTTGTTGTGTAGTGTCGGCTTAGAATAGCACTACCCCATTTCTTCCGGTGGGTGTACGTAAGAGGCGACTAACGGTATTGGGGCTTTTAAGGGATTTTTGGGCGATGCGGTTGGAGACCCATCACCAACAACCTTTATTTTACCATTTTTTCCCTACGCATCTTCCAAAAGTGGCTGGGGAATTTCTAATTCCTTAGCTCTGGCTACCCCCTTCTAGGGATTTATAGCCGTGAGTATATGTATGTATGTATGTATTTTGATGAATCGGTATGGGAAATATGCAAAGTTTGTTTAATAAAAGCGATGGAAAGTTTTGTTTGAGTTATGAGAGTCTGTCATTTATGTAATATACCAAAACTTAGCTATGGTTGGTCTTAGCGAACGATATAACAGCTACTAACATTTACATTTTTCTTGTAAATTAATTTTCAGGTGTAGTAAGAGAGCTTATTGTCAGCGGGTCTGGTGAAGAAGATATGTCTGCATTACTTTGCGGAATGCATGCTGCCCCCAATGATGCTTTGATACTGAAATTACATATTTTGAAAGCATTACTCGCCTGTTTGAGAGAGTCACATAGAACGCGAACTATTTTTAGAAAGGTAAGTTCGTTTGTTAATTTATATATTTCGTCTTGATATTTGTATTGTAAAACAATGTAGATAGAATTATATTAATGTAGTTCATACAAAGTGACACTTCAAGTTTAAACGACGCCAATAGACATTGTTCAGATTCGTAGACTTTGAAATTTAATAACTTTTATGTTTATCGCTATTTTATTCGATATTTAACTTTTTGATACGTTCATGAAGTTCATGATTTCATTTCATGATTTAATTGTTTTGTATCAAATAAATAAGATTGATGGGCAGCTATTCTGCTAGAAAGCAAAATAAATATATTTCAAATTGTAAATTAACATGATACACAGTATACAGGTTACCTTTCATTTTAATAAAAATATACTTGTGTTAAATCAAGTAACAAGCAATGTCTAATAAATTGTCAGTACGGCCAAATATATTTTTTTGTAATGCATACCGATTCGGTTACTTTGTAAAAATATAATGTTTGATGGTTTATTACATTTCAATTGAATTAAATTGAATTTTAAGATTTTATTTAATTTTATTAAAGGTTCAAATTTAATGTAGAGGCCTTGTTTTAAATCGCAATTTCAATTCTTTCAACAGGTCAGCGGCTTCGTCTACGTAACAAGTGTACTAGTCTCCTTGGAAGGAAAGTTAGGAGGCGATACGTTGATGGATCGTGATATGCTCCAAGTGTTGCACATTGTGTTTCATACGATCAGCACTGCTATGAGATTTGAACCAGCGAACGCCAAGTTTTTTCATCATGAGGTTGGTTTGGATATATGAATTCTAAAATAAAAATGAAACATACAAAATATTCTTGTTTTTATGTTAGTTGACAAATGTCACTGGTTTATAAAAAATGTTCTGCTCTACCAATGGGTAAAAAAGTTCTTATGTTGGTTTTGTTTCTAAACTGAAAATCAATAACAAATTTTCAATATTGAAATTGCTAATAATATAAGACGTAAATGCTTCATTATATATTAAAGGTTTTCTTATCATCAAGTACGGTTGAATTTTTTGTGCAATCACTGAGTCAGTTAATATTTACTAATTTAAATCTTTTTGTTCATGAACACCTCATGTGGGGATTATTACTAATAAATAAAGAATAAATAAAACTTCCTGCCTGTGTCGAAATTTTTCTTTCCTTTATTTATTAGTAATATTTACTACTTTTTAAGTGTATCGATATTCCAATATTTTTTTTAATGATTTGTAGTGCTATAATCCCAACTGAACAATATTCCGTTCACCAGATATGCATGACAACGCTATGTGACACAGTGAAACTGCTGGGCTGTTTCGTGGAAGATGAAGAACTACAGTCCGATATGGAGGCTGGCGCGGCCTTCTATGATTTGTTTCATGAAGTCTTCACTGGGAATATATTGGAGATGACGTAAGATTTAGTTGTAATTGCTTTTTTTGTCCTTGATATGCATGACAACGCTATGTGTCACAGTGAAACTGCTGGGCTGTTTCGTGGAAGATGAAGAACTACAGTCCGATACGGAGGCTGGCGCGGCCTTCTATGATTTGTTTCATGAAGTCTTCACTGGGAATATATTGGAGATGACGTAAGATTTAGTTGGATTTGTGTTGGCTACGTCTACTTACGTGTAGTGGAGTAAGATGTTATTAAAAATGAATAGAGTAAATTATATAAATCAGTAGCTAAAAATGTATCTACTTAATACTTGTTTATTTGGTTACTTCACATATTTCAGGTTAATATATAAATTAAAATAGTTCTATTCGTTTTGAGTTTTAGTTATAAAAAAAAAAACAATATTTTTGGTAGGGATGACTTTCCCGTGATACAAAGATAGACCGAGTGATATAATATTATATCACTCGGTCTATGTGTATGTAAAGTGTGCATACACATTTATCATTGTTAGCATTAGATCAAAGAGATTGCCACTTTATTTACAATAAAATAACATTACACATTTATTGTGCCAAAATTAAAACTATCAAGAAAAATATTAACATACCCTAGTATTACCTCTGCAACCCTTCGTACGGTTCTTTTATCTCTATTGAATTTATTTTTTAACAGATTTCCTGCCGAAGTGCCTCCAATCTTCATACACGCGTGTGTAGTACTGAGGCTGTTATATGACGTCGCCTTAGACTCGTTCGACAAACCGACATTCTGTGGGACGCTCGATTTGAAATCTCCTAGTCTGTCTAGACAAAGTTCTGCTATTAATGAGGTAAATATCCATTTTAAAGCTTTTAATTGCAGGAAAAAATTGGATAAAATATAAACCTATATATGCTTAGGGAAATCTAGTCTCACTTGGATTCTTTATGATTAATTTGAAACAGTTGTATTTTCCAAATATAATTGATGGTATTTTTGAGAGCTAGACTGGGTTTCTTTATCTATGATTAGTCCTCTAAGAGTATGTTTTAAAAATACGTTGCAAAACTCTTAAAAAACCAAATAACTTGACATTCAACATCTAGTCTAACTGCGACCATGGACACTGAAAAGTGTCCAAAACGTTAGGACTAAATTAAATATCACGATAATATCCGTATAATAGTTCCATTAAATCTTGATTACTCGCGCAAACACAAGACAATATTTTAAATCTTTTTGTTCATGAAAACATCATGTGGGGATTATCAATACATAGTATAAAACAAAGTCGCTTTCGCTGTATGTCCGTATGTATGCTTAGATCTTTAAAACTACGCAACGGATTTTGATGCGGAAATTTTTTTAATAGATAGAGTGATTTTTAAGGAAGGTTTGTATGTATAATAAATGCACAATATAGTAGAGAAACACTGATAAATTCAAAGATTTCTAATGTGATGTCGTAAATAAGCACGTTTTTTTGCGCTTATATTGCAAACGCTGGCTGAACCCTACGAGATAGACCAAAATAATGTACTACAGTATTGTTCACCTTAAAAAGTTCAACAAAAAAGTCCGCAATGGTATATGTCTATCTCTTAGGGATAACCCAGCATAACCATTTTTATTCTTTACTAAAAAATGGTTATTTACGAAGTGATTTTAAACAATACCGCATTAATCCTTATCCAATTAAGTACCTTAAATAAATTGTGCATTTATTATAGATCAATATGCTTTTTACAGCATGTAATTTAAGTGAATATTACCGAAGATATTACAAATTTAAAATGCAGGGTCGTAGTTGTTTGCGCCGGGCGGCGCGTGCCTATAAATAGCGCGGCGATAGCCGCGCTTCGCCTTATTTGCTCATTACTCATTAGTGCCTGGCAATCCACTTGCGACGGACGTCGAAGTAATTATGGCTGCAGCTATTTATTTATTATTATGTATGTAATTTATTTTATTTATGGCGCTATTTATGTTATTTTTACGTCATATAGTGATTATAAATACATTTTGCAATAAAATATTCCAAAAAAGTATAAGTATCTATGAGCGGTCGGTGACGAACTAAACAATGGCCCACTGTGGAAACACCACCGGCCATGCTACGCCACGATTCCTTTGAAGTGTGCCCGAAAAACCGACAACTTCGCCATTGCGCGCCATTGCGCGCCACGATCGGCAATTGTCCGCCATCATGCACCATTGCCCCCTGTACACAGTGGCGATGGCGAGCAGTGGGCCATCGTCCGCCATTGTGTACTGGCCGCTTTACACACAGATTACATGGCCTCACAGCACTTTATGATTTGCAGCGATCGCACGCGTTTATCGGAGCTCTCTAGCGAGGAAAATATCAAGAATTAATTAAACTGAATAGAATAAGTATCTTTTGTTGTTGATTATCTTTTAATTTTTATTATTATTATTATATTAGTAGTATTGTAAGTACATTAGGTTAGATAGGATTAGCTTATAACCATATTTCTTGGTATTTCTTCCATTAAGACTTTGATTTGAATTTAGAGTTAAGACAATTTAGTATTAGGGCGAGCATTTTCAATTATTGAATATTATAGTTAAGTTCATAGAAGAACTGAATAGAATAGGTATATTTTGTTGTTGATAATCTTTTGATTTTAGTCGAACAAATAGTAAGTAAATATTTTTTACTCCAGCACTAACCAAAAGGACATTCTGTAGTAGGTATATTTTGCATTGCACCCGTGCGAAGCCGGGGCGGGTCGCTAGTAACTAATAAATAAAGAATCTCCGAATTAGTAAAAATTCGGAGGTAGGAAACGCAAACACTACTTAAACGTGTAAAAGAAATAAAGGATAGATGAATTTCAGAGCGACGGGGGCGTATACCAGAGGTCGCGGGTTCGATTCCTGCCTGTGTCGATATTTTGCTTTCCTTTATTTATTAACAAGACAATATTATATACCTTTCTTATTAATAGTACATTTTACCTTTCTCTCAGTCAAAACCAGCCGGTCGCACAGCACCGTTAAATCTCCAATCTTCGACCACAACTAACACAGAAGCATGGATAGTCCACGCTGGAGTGGTCATTGTGATGGCCAAGTTGTTACCAGCTTTGCCGAAGACAAAAGACCATGAACCCCATGCGAGAGCCTTGAGGGACTATCTTGCGCATGTGCTTAAGAGTTTGGTTCGGTGGTAAGTTTTATGAGTCGTTGTTATATCAGATATTAAAAAAAAATAGTTTCCCATTGCTGTATAGTGCTTAGAATAAAACTATTTTTGCCCGTGGGTGTACGTAACCTACCTACTAACCTACAAACTTTGTTTTACCATATTTTCCCCACGCAACTTCCAAAATAGGCTGAGGAATTTGTATTGTAATTCCTTAGCTCTGGCTACCCCTTCAAGGGGTTCGTAGCCGTGAGTATTTGTATGTATGTATTTAGTTTCCCATTGTAGACTTATTTGGGTACAGCTATAATTCTGGATATAGTGCCCATCTATTTTAGCAGGGATTCACGCTATTCGTAGCCATTAGATATTTCTAAAAACAGAATGGAAATACGAAATTGTCACATCATATTTATTTTCACTATATTCAAGAAAATATGTATAATTTCTCCTGCATTTTGATAACTACTTGAATGAAATGAAACCAAATTTTGTTGTAAATTCTAGCACTATCTACTGTAACCTACACTTGTGTTTCTATTTTACATAGGATATTCCCTGGTACGACTTGTTATTTTTATCTCTACTATTTTAGTTTAGTTTAACTCGATTTTCAATTCACAAATTCTTTCTACATATAAATATTATGATGTTAAGAGTTCTATCTATATTGTTACATTTTAAAAAAACACTTATAATATAATTATAATCTACAGTGAAAGAAACCAGCAAGTGATGTGCGGCGTAGGTCTGGCCGGCGTACTTTTGCGAGTATGCGAATTACCTTTGAGACAAGAGAAACATCCTTTACATGCGCCATTACAATACATGCTGGAACGATTGGCTGCTCATTCGCTTAGACCGATTGAGTTGAGGTATGGCTTATTTATTTAATTGTGCCTGTATATAATTGTGTGAAGCCTCGTTGAGACAGGAAAAACATCTTTACTTGCGCCATTACAATATATGCTGGACAGATTGGCTGCTCGTTCTCTCAGGCCGATTGAGTTGAGGTATGATTCGTTAGTTCAATTGTGTTTGTATTTAATTGTCTGAATCTTCGTTGACACAAGAGAAACATCCTTTACATGCCCCATTACAATATATGCTGGAACAACTGGCTACTCATTCTCGCAGGCGCATTTTTCGCCAGCCAAATGCGCCAGCCCTAGACTCACCCGATGCCTCGCGAAGACGAGCTGAAATTTCCTATTATTAAGTAGAATTTATATATATATATATAATTATATATATATTTATAAATATTTTACAGATATAGCCTTCGTAGGTATCAAAGAAATAAAAATGAAAGCAGCTTAGTATTCATGCAATTTTTGGTGCCTATATTTACTAAATAAACTATGAAGAAACTGTTATGTATTACAGGGAATTTCTTCGCATGGGCAACCCGCTAAACTGCGTTGCCCCCGAGCCTGGTCAAGTTTGCATACCAGGCGGACCTGTGCCTTTGACCAGAATTAAAACACTAGTTTCTATGACCACGCCAAGAGATTACAGGTATTAATATATCAATATTTTTTTATTATATTTGACGAAATCTAATTTCTACATTACTTAACAATCCTTTAACCTTCTTCTACATTCTACTCAACAGTGTTTACGATTAATTAACTTTAAAGTGAACACACAATTGGTGAAAGTTGTGGGAAGCTTATGCATAAAGGCAACACAGGACCGGTCCTTTTGGAAATCTTTGGGAGAGACCTATGTCCAGCAGTGGACGTCTTTTGGCTGTTGATGATGACATGATTTATAAAACTTGCTTTGAATTGACGTGTAATACTTTTCAATTCCATTCAATTACTTTATTTCTTAAATTAAACAATGTAAAGGTAAAAATAATTTGCTTCTTTTATCCAGGTCCCAAAACTCATGCACGTTACCGCCATTCGTCGAGTTCGATATGTCTGCAGAGGGGTTCGGTTGTTTATACTTGCCAAGCATAGCTCCTCAATCGCCTAACTTGAACGCTCTGGGCGCTCAAGATAGTTCTACTTTGGGAGGCATTGGTTCCGGTAAGCAATGTTGGATATGTGTTGTCGATTAGTTACATCTCAGAATAGTAATTTACTATGTTTTTTTCCTTTGTTGGAAACCAGGCAAATAAGGAAAATATGGTTTTAAAATATTGGTAGTTAAATTATTTTGAAACCGATTACTGACTATTCTTAATTTTATCATCTTTAGATGAAAGCATCCGAAAAGTTTTGAGCAAATCGGAATGGATCAGCTAAGGAAATATTATTGTTTGAAATATTGAATATATTAACTAACATGTAATTTTCGCAGGCGATCGAGTATTTCCCCCACAAACCGGCTTAACTTACTCAACATGGATTTGCGTAGAAAAATACTCGGATCCTAGAACAGACCCTCACTGCGTCAGGTTACTTACTGTAGTCAGGAACCTCAATAACACTCGAGACGAACATTTGGTTTGCCTGACTATGGTTCTATCGGCGAGGGATAAAGCAATCATTATTTCTACGCAAGAGACTTTGGTGCCTCATAGTAAGTATTACTTCTTAATGTGATTTGAGTCTTAGAATAAAAGTATGTCATCAATTTTATCAAATAGATTGAGTGCGCAATGTGCTTATGCTGATGACAGCAGGAAAGGAATGATCCTAGTGATTATTTCTTTTCATATTAAATTTGAACTATAAATCATTCTACGATGCGGTTCTTAGTTTGCTGTTTTCTTTCTTTCTCTAAATTTTTAAGTCACTTAATCTTCTAAGGACAGCTGACGCTTCTCATTTAGGGGACGTGAATAAAATACTGAGTCGCACCACTGTTCTTGAGTAATATGTGTGGTT
Organism: Bedellia somnulentella; assembly: GCA_963576735.1. NCBI lineage: Eukaryota > Metazoa > Arthropoda > Insecta > Lepidoptera > Bedelliidae > Bedellia > Bedellia somnulentella. The sequence continues at coordinate 12,915,167 of OY755179.1, forward strand.
ATTTATCAAGGTTGTGAACGGTGAGGGAAAAGGAAAGCTTCGTCGCAAGAGACCCATATTTTGTACTTAGCCAATCCTTTCGGGGATTTACGGTGTGAGCGTTGGATTTAGTTAACCAGTCAGTTTTTTTTACTATATTATATGTATAAGCATAAAATACATTAACAGATGTAGAAGAATAGGTCCGCGGAGGTTCCGGCGAATGTGGCGCCCGCGTTTTGTGTCCGGATTTGTAGCACGAGGGACAGTGCATCATTTGGTGCTGGTTTTGAACAGAGCTGTGCTGAAAAAATCTGAAAAAATCAACCTTGATAGTCTAATGGTTAGAACGCCCGCCTATTTCGTACAGACAAGCGTGGGGTCAAATCCCAGGTCAGGCTTACACCAATTTGTCTTTTCTGAAGTCACATGTGTGTTTAATTTATTATGGTTGATATCGGCGAGGGAAAACATCATGAGGTAGTTGATCATCACGTCACGTGATGTTCAGGCGTTTTAGTACCTCTGCCAAACCCTTCAGGGATATACGGCGTGGACGTTTGAGTTTTTGTGACTTACATAAAAATATATTAACAGATGTAGGAGAATGGGAACCCGAAGGTTCCGGCGAATGCGGCGCCCGCGTGTGGTGTCCGGATTTGCAGCACGAGGGACAGTGGCATCATTTGGTGCTGGTTTTGAACAGAGCTGTGCTTAAGAATTCGTCTTTCTCGTTGTATTTGGATGGTGAGTTTGAGTTTAATGTTGATACTTTGTTAGCTTTTTGTATTCAAATTTTTTTTACGGTAAGGTTGAAACGGAGAAGTTAAGCCGGTGAAAATTTGGCTACTGTCGAATTTATAGAAATGCCATCCTCTGTTGAGTTTAGCTCGGCTTTAGATAGGATATATACGTGGGAATCCGATTTACAATATTAATACAGTTGTATCTAGGGCAATTTGACATTATTTTCCACTTTATGAAATATCATGCTAACCAATTCTACTCTAAACTGTTAGAAAAAATACTGAAATATTTATATTATTGTATAGGCACTGTCTCGCATCATATTTCAGTTAACAAAATGGCACACGGCATGTCAACACATGCACTCGGGCAAGCTGCACATACATTCATTCACTCTTAAATACGTACAAATAAAAACAATAAAACATTAACAGCTGTCTTGAAATAAAAGCATTCGCGGTTGCACTCGAAAGAGCACTAGTGACGAGAAGCCTCATTTTAATCCTGAGCCGAACCTTAACTAATATGACATACATACATATACTCACGGCTATAATTCCCTAGAAGGGGTAGCCAGAGCTAAGGAATTATAAATACCTCTGCCACTTTTGGAAGTTGAGTGGGGAAAAAGCGGTAAAATAAAGGTTTTTGGTGATGGGTCTCCAACCGCATCGCCCAAAAATCCAATAAAAAGCCCCAAGTCCGTTAGTCGCCTCTTACAACACCCGTGGGTAGAAAGGGGTAGCGACATTCTAAGCCGGCACTACACGGCAATACTACACGGCAAACTAATATGAATTACTACAATATCAAAATATTTCCCACCAGGCCAACACATGCACTCAGGCAAGCTCCACTACATGTCCGCAAACCCAGGCGGCGGCGCGGCAACATTAGCGGGCGCGGCAAATGTGTATTGCATACTGGGCTCCCCGCCGCAGTGGCGCCGCTACTCGCGTCTCGTGTGGCGGCAGGGACCCGCTCTGCTGCTAGAGGAGGTATACATACCTTAACATAGATTTTATCGATCGATGGTCTATCTAGTAACGTCGGAGATATACTGACCAGTGCTCCTCACTTGTGTACCAACTTAGACATTTACATAACATGGGGGTCAAAGCTTCAGAATTAAAAATTCTCCAGCAACTGTTTATAGTTGGGTGGGTAAAAGATTGCAAAATAAAGGTTGTTGTGATGAGCCTCCAACTAAATCGCACACTATCACTTATTACCAAACCCGCGGGCAGAAATGGCTTTTTGCTGTTCTAGACCTGTAATTATGCTAAGAATAAGAAATTCATGATATAGGATATGAGAGAGACGCCGTAAATGTTCGCGTGAGCTATCGCTTGATACGCGGACTATAGGTGGCTACACCGTTGTAGATCAAATCTTCATGAATGAATGATAAAACACCGATGATTAGGTTATGCTCACAAAAAAAGCAGATGTATGCAAGGACAAACTGATCTTTGTAAAGTTCTGAAGAGGACTATAATCATTATTGGAAGTCTTTTATCTGAGATACTCTTGATGATGATGCTAAACACATTAGATATTGATTTACATCAATCAAATGTTTTGGAAGATAAACTGGACAATTATTATTAGTTAATTAATATAAATTTTTTTACAGGTCCTACCAGCACAAACAATATCAATAATCTACAATCTCGGACCTCATTATGTCGGATCGTTACAAGCAGTGACACCTGCCGGCCAATACCAGGAAACTCTCCCGCCTTTAGTCGCCGAAGAAAAAGTTATATTCGGCATCAACGCTCGAGCGATGTCACAGCTTACTTTAGCAAAAATACGCAAAGTTTATAGTAAAAATGATAATAAAGCTATAGCGAAGCAGCTGGGAATGTCTTCACATGAAAATGCGACTCCTATAAGGATATTGCATAATTCTGCCGGACATTTAGCAGGACCAGCAAGGTGTTTAGGGGGTACAGTTGTTGGCTATTTGGGAGTTAGAGTGTTTTGCTCTAAACCTGCTGCTATTATGGTAAGATTACATGTTTTTGAAATACATGAACTAAAATTAAATAAGTTATGACCTTTTGAATTTGTAGTACATCAGTAGTTTTGTCTGATCCTAATAACATCACATCACTCTCTCATCACTCTGGCTCCCTTGAAGGTGTAGCCAGAGCTAAGGAATTAGAAATTCCTCAGCCACTTTTGGAAATGTGAGTGGGGAAAAGATGGTAAAAATAAAGGTTGTTGGTGATGGGTCTCCAACTGCATTGCCCAAAAATGCCTTAAAAGCCCCAATACCGTTAGTCGCCTCTTACGCACACCCACCAGAAGAAATGGGGTAGTGCTATTCTAAGCCGACACTACACAGCAAAATAACACTGTACTTTATACTTGCGTTTAGGTTACAATTTAATGGTTTCTTTTTTTTTAGGTTGATACAGTAGGTGGCTGCTCAGTATTATTAGGACTTATAGCAATGGCACAAGACGTGGAATGTTTATACGCAGGTGTAAAAGCTTTGGTTTGTGTTGTTCGTTCAAACAAAGCAGCACAAGCAGAAATGGATAGAAGAAAAGGTTACCAAACCCTGGCAATGTTGTTGAAGAGAAAGAAACAATTATTGAACTCGCATATACTGCATCTTATATTTGGATTGGTCGGCACCGTTGATAGTCAAAAGGAAACTTCTTCTATTCCTAATTTGACAGCTTTTCAGGTAAATTTATGGTATTTTTATAACTTTGTAGCACAATTATTTTAAAACTTTAACTAATGTTTTGGTGGATAGTTTTAAGTTTAGCGGGCTAAGTGATTGTGGATGACTCACAATTTCATTATGTGAATAAAAAAAAAGGTACTTTAAATATTTACTATAATTAGTCGTAGTTACTTCGTTATCAAAGGAATAAACTAATTCAACTGTTCGAGCTAGACTAATATGAGCGTGATTTTCGCAAATTCCTTTTTTTCTAACCAGTATAGCTGTAAAGTTTTGAGAACATATTAGAGACTGATTAACGTTTCAATTTGCAGGATCTGATTTGTGATTTAGAAGTTTGGCTTGGCGCCCCAGGTGGTCTAATCAAATCACTACTAGAGCATTTACTAGAGTTAGCAACGGAAACAGCGCACAGAACACATAATCTTCGCACAATGAGAGATCTACAATTAGTATCAAAACTACTGTACATAATAAATGATATAAAAGTGATCAGTACCAAAAATGTACTCATACAACTACTGGGCGCTTTGTTCGGTGGCCAACCTAGACCAACAGACCTTTTATGTCTCGGCCAATTTATGGCCTCTACATTACCTCTTCCATCGCAAACAGAGAAAAACATAGAACCGAAAGAGAGTGACAATGAGAAAGAGTGCGAAGGAGAAAATATAATACTGAGAAATAAATGCTTCTGTATCATGCACAGTCAATTATTTACATCAAGAAACTTGGTGAATACAATATTCTGTGAAGAAATTTCGAAGGTTCTTGGGATGGACTGGTTGCTTAGTTTTGTTCATGAGAATGTTCATCAAACGACAGTATTATGGGCTTTGAAAATATTTGTTATTCTTTGTTCAGGACAAGGCCAACCGTCGGCAATTATGCAAAGGTATTTCTCCTTTACTATTTCATGAACTTTTGTAAGAAACTATTGAAAGTAGCTTATAGAGCGTAGCGAGCATACCCTTAGTTATACATTTCGTTACTGAGTTGGTGCCTTTTAGGTACTTTTTTTTGTTGTAGCAAAAAGCAATTTTTCTTCTTCTTCTTCTTACTGTATAAAATTCTAAAGATGGCGCCTAAACCAGGGTGTAACAGGTGATGGCTTAAAAAACACGTTTCACCTCTTAGGAATATAAACAGTTTAAAGTTCTTTATGTCAGTTTAAACATTATAAATATTTCTCGTTCCGCTTTAGCATTACCTGCGTGTAATCCAATGCATCCCTACTTAAAACAGTCTCTCCAACTAAATTCCTCATTATAATTTTCCAGATTCCGTGAAAGTGTAGGCACAGGCGGTTGGCTGCGTCACACAGAGCTAATGGCCGCGCCAGCTCAAGCGGGCGTGTTGTTAGGAACGTCACTACACGCACATACACACCTGCATCTACATATGCTGCACACACCTGGATTCACCGTTTTGTCTTGGTTTGTATTTAATTAGAGAAAACGATGTAAGCAACTTATTAACCAGGTTTAATATAGGTAAGGTTCTACAAGAGTAGAACGTAAATCCTTACTTATAATATAAATTGAAAGTTTGTTTGTTTGTTTGTACCACTTTCACGCCGTAACTACTGAACTGATTGCTTTGAAATTTTGCAAATGTATAGTTAGAAATCCGGATTAAATAATTTTATCCCGGAAAAAATATAATCCCGAGGAATCGTGGGAATGAGAACTTTTCGTATAGTTGTGCTTTATACCGCAATATAACCGAATTCTACGCGGGCGAAACCGTGGGTGGAAAGCTAATATTAGAAACTAGTGGATCGTCCCAGCTTCGCACGGGTAGCGTTGTTTTTTTAAATATCTGGGGTTTCTTTCTTCAGTCACTGCTCAAGCATTGTGAAATTCAGCGCAATGTTTTAAATTTATTAAATTTATAGCACTCCCTAAACACTGTAGTTTGGTGATTTTAAATGCGCTTTGATGAACGGTGCAGTATTTCTGTTTAATAGCAAATTTTTAAATAAAACGCTATGAAGTATTTATAACAATCTAAAAAATAAATCATTACGTGATTTAGGATGCAACTACTCGCGCCATCTAGTATGTTATATGTAAATTAGTAAAGATTTGGTTTTGATCACGGGCGCGATGGCTTATTTTATGTATAATTTCGGTGTTTGTCTACCGATTTCTATGATTCTTTTTTTATTGAATAGGTAATAATGTGACCTTTTTTAAATTTGGGATGAGTGAGACGTTTACAAACGTAAGAGTAAACAAATATAATCAGAATGATCCGAACTGCTAAGCTATCAGGAATTACACGTGTTATTGTGAGCCAACCGTAAAAGATAGACATAAACTGCTGAGGATTTTTTTTTAGATAATTTTATGAAGAATATTTCCGTCACACATGATTTCTATGTAAGTTTAACCATTGAGGCTGCACACGCGACGGAAGCTTAAAAAATGGAGTAACTTCTCCCTTTTTCCCAAAATTACCCAAAATTCCCCTTTACTACTCTGCTGGAAAGTATACGAAAACCTGCGCAGGTGTATGAAGAATAATTGTACCAAGTTTCGTTAAAATTCGTCGAGTAGTTTTTGTTTCCATAAGGAACATACAAACCGACAGACAGACAGACAGACAGACAGACAGACAGACAGACAGACAGACAAAAATTTTACTGATTGCATTTTTGGCATCAGTATCGATCCCTAATCACCACCTGATGGTTATTTTGAAAATATATTTCATGTACAGAATTGACCTCTCTACAGATTTATTATAAGTATAGATAAAATGTGAATTTTATGATTTCATTCCGTCCAACGCCAAATGAATCTGGTGTCGGATTATCAGCGATTCTGAATGCCTGTTTATAATAATCATGATATATTAAAAGATCATAACTTAAAAACTGCCTCCGACTAAGACATTTTTTATAATTTTCAGGTTAATCCTATCACACCTCCAAATCCCTGAACTATACTACCTTCTATTCGGCCTCACATTAGGCCAAACTATGCGAAACGTGACTACAGAGAAAATTGTATCAATGGATCGTCTATGGGTGGCCGCATGGGGCGCAGCTTTACCCTCGAAGCAGTCCCCTGCGGCACTCTCAGCAAGAATCACTTTGTGCCCTGAAGCGGTTGTGATTTTATTATCAGCAGTTAGGTCTTTGGTGCATACTGAACCGAGTTCGCAACCGGATTGGTTGAATGAACATCCTGTTGCTATATTGCAGGTATTGTGTTATATGCTAGTTTTAAGTTTGTATTCTTAATTAAGTTTTATATTTTGGGGCACTCCTGAAGATAGGTTCCGACTAATGTGTTTACGTACACTGTGCTTTTAAGTTGGTTTGATCCGTTTGTATCTTTCTACAATATTAAATTCATATCACCAACGATGTGGGTTCGATGGAATTACTTAACGGCTATTTACTGGGCACAGCATGACTTTCCGTAAACATTTCCTCAAATATTATCAGTCCTGATCATATGGCATTGCGTTTAGTATAAATATCCTTAGAAATGCTTTCTTTCTCACATGAAAATCTACTATAAATAATGTTAACATATATTTTTGGTCCACTTTCCATCTTTCTCAAGTCTTTCGTTTTGCTTTGTTTTAGTGCCACAACTCGATATGCCCATATCCACACAGTTATTTAAACACATAACTTAATTTCAGGTGCTCTTTTCGCTGTACAATACATTGCCTGATTTTGTAACTATAATGATGACAGGAGAAGTCTTGACTGCTTTAGCTGCGACACTCTTCCCACCTAATGCTGGGGACAATGTTCATATGGGTAAGTATTATTTGTTTAGAAGTCTCTTAGTTAATAGTCAGGACAAATTAATTCTAAGATTTTCAACAAAAGCGTCTTTGCTGGGTTTGTGAGTCGCCGGTTTCCAATATTGCTAAGAACGATATTTTTTTATTTTGAGGATCAATGCACATATATAAAGATACACACTTTTTTTACTGACCCATCTTCTTCTCAACTAATGTGTGCATAATCCTAATATAGCTTCTTTCCATCATTCCTTTTATCTTCTTTTACAGTATCGTTAATATAAAACGCTTAAATTTAAAAAAAATATGTAATATTTTCAAAAAGAACTTTTTGAGAGCCCATAGCACAAGTCTATTTAATCTACTTAGTTTGGTGCTATTTATCTGCGGTTTTTACGTATAAATAATAAATGCTTCCTAATCGTTTTAGGCATTTGCGAGAGCGGAGATAGTTCTGGCGCATCAACGCCCGGTTCTGAAAAAGAGGTTATGGTTCTAAACAATAATGCTGGTCTCACACAACATCCTGCAAGAAGTGTTATTATGGATTTCCTACGGGTTATAGTTTTGGACTCGTTGCCTCTTAATGTAACTGGGAAAACTGCTCCGGTAAGATTTTTACTGATTTTTGAATGTATTTTGATGTTGTGTATTTTTTTTAAGTAGAAGTAAAGTTTTAAGTTGATTTTGAAGTATATTAGTTCGCTTAGCTACTGAATATATTTTAGAAAAAGCATGCGTACTGCTTTAGTGAAATAATAAACAAAGAAAGTTAACAATTAAAACCGAGGTCTGAGAAGACTTTGGGTCCCTAAATAATAAAACACAATACAGTTACAAATAGATCTGTAATGTTAGTACTCACGGCTATGTCCTACTTAAGCCAGTAAGGTGCGTTTAGCGTGAGATCTTTACTTATTAACAGTCATATCAGGTCCTTTTTTCAAGCAGTATAAGTGGTTTTCGCTGTCAACTATAAATGTAATGCCAATTTTGACTATACAAACATAGCGAATATTTATTTCTAGAATCTCGGCGTGGCAACCGACTCGATTGCTCCAACTATGATGTGTAATTGCGTTACGCCGACACGCTCCTATTTTTATTGTGTAAATATTATTTTATTTCATTTTTGATTAAAGGGTAGCTACTAAAATAATTGCCTGTTTTTATGTTGATTCTGTTAATTGTCATTTGAGATTGATGAATGTTTTGTTTTTGTGTTGCTTTATATGTTATCTGTTAGTTTTGTATTTATTAATTCATGCTGCTTTACACGTCTTCGTTTTTACTAATAAATAATATAAAAACAGAGCTTGAGTAAAGGTCAGGAAATCCAATAGTTTTAATAAGCCTTTTAATCAGCTTTTATTCCAGTTCTGTAAATCGACGCTTGTACGTGCTTTATACAATTCTTATGTGTTTAATTTTATCCTTGAACCTATTTATGTATGTACATTTTGTATCATGTCATTGAATACGATGTTAATTAAAAATATGTTTTCAGGTAATAGATTTAGTTTTGGATGCATCCCCAGCTAACTCGACGAATCAACAGCAAATCGAATATCAAACAGAAGTTTTGACCACGCTCATGGAAAATTTGCTGAACACAGAACTATTTGGCTCAGAATCGAATATATCTAATGTTTGTTATTTGGCCGCGCGACTTGTCGATAAGTTGTGGCAAGGACAGTTGTCGCGTGATCCGCATGAGGTGAGCTTTTTGTGACTCAAATTAAACATACACCTACTCACGGTTGTAAATCCAAACAAGGGATAGTCAGAGCTTCAGAATGAGAAATTCCTTAGCCAATTTTGATGGTTCCATGGGGAAAACATTTTCAAATTAAGTTTGTCATGGGTCTCGAACCGCATTACTCAATAATTACTTAAAAATTAAAACAACTATTGATTTTCGGATATTTTAATCGCGTGTTATTACATTATTTTTAAAGCCCGACGTTTCGAAAACTTTTCAGTTATAAAAATAATGTAATAACACGCGATTAAAATATCCGAAAATCAATAGTTGTTTTAATTATAATGTGCAATCGTGAAAATCTTAGAAAATACTAAATTAATTAAAAAGCTACAATACTCTAAGCCGCCTCTTACGACACCCATGGGAATCATTAGTTAGTGCTATTCTAATCTGACACAGCTTATTTATACATCATTGAAATAAATATTGCATTTGATATACTGATCTAATTTGTTAATGATGGAAAGTCATGCTAGAAGGTCACAAAATTTGACACAAGTTTGGCTGTAGCACGAGTTAAGATGATAAAAAAAATGTCTGCATAATTTAAATTACAAAATTTCATTGAATTTTTGTGTCGTATATAATTATTTACATGGTTTCCGCTTAAATACTGATAAATCATCAGTTTTCTTTTTACTTATAGGTATTCGATTTCATAGTGAAGCTAGTAACGCAAGCAAAAAAGAAATCCAGTGTAATATCTCTAGAAGGTCTCCATCATTGTTTGAATAGAACGATATTGTACCTCCTGTCACGGAGTACGGAATCTATCGCTGATCAAATGTCAGTATTGGAGGCGTTACATAAGCTGACTACTAACAGGTTTGTGATTTAGCTTCAGTTAGTCATAAATTGAAATTATTTCATACGTAAATGCAACGTATTTTCATTCTTACAATAGACGATTAAAAAGTTATTCATTTGTTTAACATAAAAAATATTAGCAACTATAAAACAAATAATTACGATCTTGATTTTAATACAGCAAGTTATTATTTAGAATGTGAATAGAGTATCATCAATGCTTAATACGCTGGCTAGTTAACAGTTTTCTTAAAAATTAAAACACACTGCAAATTCAAATATCTCATATAAATGTTGTATTATTATTTTATACCAAGTGATAAATATTAATTATGTACTATTTACTACCACAACACGTAAGTATTTATATTACCAATTCTGTTAATGCTTATTCTTGTGCCATATTATTTTCAGACTCCTCATATTCGGCTCAGGCAACCACGAATTAGAATTCTACGGCTGCCTCACCTACTGTCTCCTCCAACTAAGTGTCAATATGAAGATCACGCTGGACTCCCATATGAGAACCACGTGGCATGTCAATCCTAACGCTGATGTCGAGTCACATGATGAGAAACTTACGCATCACCAAGGTAATACTGGCTTTGAAAAGGTTTTTAAAGGAAGTTTGTATCAATATTTAGAAGTAGAAGTTGGTAAAATAGAACGAATTTTTGTACCTAAATCCTCCAAAATTGATCTACCTCATCCTATTAACAACCATTGCTTCGAAAGGATTATTGGAGCAAAATTTTAGTTTTAATTGAAATATAAAATTGTACTGTCACGCGAAAAATCTTATGACTGCACACTCCCACTGCCATTCATCAATTTGTTGGGAAGGCCAATGAATTGATGGTAGTCGCGGAACATATTAAGATAAGATAATCTTATGAATTAGCATTATTTATTATTAATTTCAAATGTGCTAAATAACTAAATATGTGCTTCACTCAACAGGTCGAAATCTAATGGCGGGCGCAGCAAGACGCGTTTGGGAAGAATTATACGTATGTAAGAAGCCGGCCATAGAAGAAGTATTCAAAGTGTCATTATTAGCTCCAACTGGTAACTCTAAGGCACCAGACTTGGGGTCTGTGAGAGAACAGCTTAATGAAAATGCACACCGATTATGGCTAAATTATATTGATACGGAAAGAAAGGTTGGTTTACCATCTATTTGTTAGTTCATTCTTCCTTCCCTATGACCCTTTCTTACAGGTTTAACCTAGTAAAAGGAATAGTCGTCCATACGGCTTATTGTAATTGTATAAATTCTTCGTTTATAACAAATGTAATGAAGGTTTTATAAGCCAATTTGTTCTTTTTTATGATGATTCAATAAATAAAGGATTTTTAATGATTTGATTCTTATATAAAGGTTTGTTAGTACCTTACTTACTACCTTAAAAAAAGTTGGATTTTTTTATTTATGTAACATTATATGTTATGATAAATAGTTCCTTAGCTGAAGTATTCTTGTAAATAGACAAAAGGATAGTAGTGAGGCAGGAAGATTAATTGCTGCTGCTGCTAAGTTATGTTTTGAATCACCATATTGGTCATTGTAAAGAAATACGAATTTCAGCATTCCTTGTTGTATGGTACATAAAAACTTTGATCGTATAATAAAGTTTTATTGAAAACAATTGTACTAACTGAAAAAATGCTAATAAAATTTACCACCATCATCACCAATTTATAATCTTATGCATTCACAGGCGGTATACCGAGTACCATGGGAGCTCCATAACCAAATACAATCCAAAATCCAAAAAGTGACAGGCGGTCTCACCCGGCTTGCCTCTAGAACTAAAGTGAAGAAGGAAGATTCGGCTAAACAAAGACCTCATCCTCCAAGAGATCTTGCACTGGCTTATATGCAGGATCATGTGCAGCTTATTAGGTAAGATGACATTTGTGTCATCATGTTTTAATTGTATAATATAATTCATAAAGGCGGGAGCCCGAAGTGAGAAGAATAAAAGTGAACGTGAGAAAAGCAAGAGATATTTTCAGGAGCGCGCATTAAAGGCGATCTATAGTTGGGAATAAAGGGCGTGAGTATAAATAAGTCATTGCCGTGTAGTGCCGGCTTAGAATGTCACTACCCCTTTCCACCTACGGGTGTCATAAGAGGCGACTAATGTAATGGGGCTTTTTAAGTGGCTTTTGGGCGATACGGTTGGAGACCCATCAACAACGATACTTTATTTCTACCATCTTGTCCCCTATCAATGTCCAAATGTGGCTAAGGAGTTTCTAGCTCTTAAGCTCTGCCTACCCTTTTTTGGGATTTATGGCCGTGAGTATATGTATGCATGTATAAATTAGTCATAGACTCATGGGATAAAAATTTGTTAAAAAGTAGATGTCGACATAAGAGAGCCTTAAATAATTGGTATAGACTATGCATGGATATGTTTAATGGTCAATGTGCCTCGTAACTAAAGAAATTGAAGAAAACTAATTAAAATAAATAATTCAATGTCAGTGATCATATCTATTTATTACGTATATCAGAAAATGTTGAATTAAATGGTCGAAACCAATTTCATTATATACGATAAGGATTAAAAAAAAAAGATGTGCCCACCATTTCATAAAATCCTCTCTTATTGTGCAACTTCCATATCTTAAACATCATTTTCTCTGTACAGACAAGTATGGAATGCAAGTTTGAATACTCATGCAAACACTATGACCCATACAACTCGCTACGTGCAAGCCGAATGGGCAGCCGCTTGGGCAGAACTCACCAGAGAAAGAGGTTTATGGGGTCCTCCGAAGCCTTCGCCGTTAGACAAATGGGCACTTGACAGCACTGAAGGGCCAAACCGTATGAGGAAAATGATGCGGAGGAATCACTTGTTTTATTTGCACTATCCTTATAGGCCGGAGTTGGATTTGCCTGATAATGTAAGTAAAATAATACTTTAATAGCTTACAAATGTTCTCAGATTTAAGATTGATCATGCGAAAGTGTTTTGGTCTTTGTTTTACAATATCTAAGAATAGGTTCTCTCTTTTCTATAAACAATAGTGAATGAACAATCACATTGAATTTGATAATGAACTATCCAGAGAAGCAGTGAGCACTCAATTAAATAGAAAGCGATTAAATCTTATGTAATGTTTACAAGAGTAGGTACCGCTGCAATGTTGTTCGTTGCAGTATTACGCGATGTTGGTCTAAGATGTTAGGTGTTATCTAGACCTTTTATACCTATGTTGATTTGTCTAAACTTATACCATGTGTTCTATTGACAGAAACAACTAAAATACAAAGTAGCTCAAAGCCTAGACAGCAAAGAATACTACCGCGTGTACCAACAATGGCGGACGGCCGGAGCCAATATGGGCGAGACGGATGGCGTCGAACAAACTGACGTGCAAGTGTATGCTGAGGAGATATCTAAGTAAGGATTTTGGCTATTTTAATTAATCGTAACTGCTTCAATTTGTGGGCAATGTGAATGGCTACCCATCACAAACCATTATTTAAGTTACGACATTATCCCCACTCAAATGTACGTAAATGAGAACGGCAAAGAGCTCAGCCCCGAACACGGAAGAAATGGTTTTAAATTCTAAATCTCGATTAAACATCTTTTTTTAAATGTCATCATTTGACTAACTGAAAATGATTATCTCTTTTTTAGTAATCGAGACACATCAATCGATTCGGCGAACGAAGAGGCATCTCCATCAGACCTCGTAAGCAGTGGTGTTGTCAGTCGAGGAATCAGTCAAACTTCCACTGACGGTAATTAATTTGTTTTTTTTTTACAATGGAATCAAAAAATTAAATAAGCCTATTCTTAATTGAAACACTTTACTAAAATCATAGCTATAAAATAGATTGTATATGCTGGTTTGATGGAGCGATTATGTGATAGTCGGTCGGCTTTGATCAAGTTATTTGAGAAATAATTATAGGAATTGAGAAAATTGTTTTGCATGTTAAAATGTATTAGGAAATGCCTGTAAATATTTCATCATAATATCATATATATCAATATAGGTCATGTGTTCTGCTAAAACATTTTATTATTGTTACAAATACAAAACATAATAATTGAATATATAGTAATGATTTTAAAACATTCCAGGAAACGAAGATGGACCAGAAAATGAAGAAGACGATGAGCAACCCCAGCCACCACCAGATAATCAAACCTTATTGAGATTATTAGAATCACACGAAAAGGTTTGTTACAGAAATACTCACCCTATTTACCTATACTTAAAATGATAATACCACAAAGGGGCAGTCAGGGGTTCTTAACAAACATATCCTAAGTCACTTTTAGCTGTGTTGGGTTCAAAAGGCTTTAAAGTTCCAAAAGATTTTATTCGCCTTAATCGACGTCTGCGGAAAAAGATGGGATAGCTCTGTTCTAAGCATTAACTACACGGTTCAATACTTTTACACAAAATAAATAACTTGCACATCAATTCAATCAACATTTCTTATATGTCCACAGATATCCCACATGTTCCGTTGTGCAAGAATACAAGGTCTCGACACTACAGAAGGACTGTTACTGTTTGGCAGAGAACATTGTTATGTGATAGATGGATTCACGTTGTTGAAGAATAGAGAGATACGAGATTTGGATAGTTGTCCAGATGATTATGAACCGATTTTGCCAAGTCAGGGGATACAGAAGAGTAATCAGAGACAATGCTCTAAGTTTCTTTATGAAGATATTAGGTGAGCGATTTGTAATTATAACTTAAGTTTGGGGTATTCATATTAATCTGCTCTTGCAAGCTTATTGAAATGAATATTCTTGTCCAAAAATGATTAAAACAACACTACAAATTCTCATCATTGGTTTATAGTGACACAACTTACTCTACATGGTTAACAATCACACAGATTCATTGCAAGTTTGGATATTTGGGGGAGGCCAAATGCCAGCAGTGGACGTCTATGTATTGATGATGATACGTACCATCGTATTAGAGTGCTAGGCTCAAATAAACAAGTTAAATAAACTTCCAACATGATGCAATGCAAATTAAGCATTGCATAATTTTTTTCTAGTTGTTTATAGATATTAACGTTACAATACAATTTTCAGAGAGGTTCACAAAAGAAGATACCTGTTACAACCGATAGCCTTAGAAGTGTTTTCCAGTGATGGTAGGAACTATTTGCTTGCGTTCCCACGAAAAATAAGAAATAAAGTAAGTGAATTTTAGTTACCAACTATGTTACCAACTAGTATGACCACAAAATCGTTAATATTTCATACAATTGCAAACCTAGTACTCTAAAACAATTATTTTTATTTGTCCATGCGTTGTTGACAGTTGAAACAAATACTTGCACTAACGGTATAAAACTCCATGTGAGCGATGCTATACATTTTCTGTACACTAAAAATATAATACTTCGTTGCTTGACTTAATCACTGTTTATTGATTCCGACGACGTTACTTACCATGACCATGACAAAAATCACATCTGATATTTTATTTCAAACAATTTATTGCATCACAGGAAGTGATTATATTGAATCAAAATACTAAATGTTATAAATATTTTCAGGTATACAGCCGTTTCACAGCATTAGCAACAGGAATGGCAGACAGTGCCACGGGTTCCGTAGCGGGTCAGAAGAGAGGCGTGGCCGTCGAACAAACTGGGGGTATACTCGCCTCGCTCATTGGCGATACTTCTGTTACTCAGAGGTGGCTGGTGAGTTTGCTAATGCATCATGTCATGATGCTTGTTATAAGGTTTTTTCGAAAAGATGCTTATTTAGTCATTTTTTCGAAAATTGAAATTTACGACTCAAACACTCACGCTGTATATCCCTGAGAGGATGGCAAAGCTGCTAATACTTGTAAACATCAAGTGACTTTATTGTCACCTGGTGTTCAGAGCCAGTTCTGTCGTATCAACGTACTCACGCGATGATTGGCATATGAATCGCTGTTTTGTAAGATCACATTGTCACATGACCAGGTAAAACTTAGCCATGTGACAGTGTTTCCATTTTTCCCCTTACTGTTTACGACTATAATAAAGTATGACCCTTTTAGTATGTGGACTTAAAACGACACGTGTCATTTCACCTGATTTCGAATTGTTATAAATTTTCTTATATTATTTATTTAAGATCAATACTTTCTTAATTTTCAGCGTGGAGAAATCTCAAACTTCCAATACTTAATGCACTTGAACACATTAGCGGGAAGATCCTACAATGATTTGATGCAGTACCCTGTGTTTCCTTGGATATTGGCCGACTACGATTCTCTGAACTTAGACCTCAACGATCCGGCCACTTTCAGAGATCTTTCTAAACCTATGGGGGCCCAAAGTCCTGATAGACTCGAACAGTTCCGCAAACGATACAAGGTATGCAATCTCTAATAATACGTTTTTGCGGATATTTTAGATAGACTTTAAACATTTACAAAACATTTTCTTCTGTTATTTTTAAACAAATATTTTTCATCAATTAAATCTTTTGATGGTTACCAAGTAAACTATTAAAGATTAACAAAATTTTATTTAGAAGTAGTTGTCCCAAGAGTTATAAAAGGTAATGCGGCAAATGGAGAATGAGTTGTCTAATGACCAGTCAACCAGTGTCTGAAAAGACCCGAATGGCTGTGCATGATGCTTTTCTTGTTCCTACCCTTAATGCGGCAGCAAATGTTGGGTGTGGCAGAAGAAAAACGAAAGTAGAGTGAATGCAGTAAAGATGATCCCTCAGAAAAGTTTTTTATGTTAGGCTATGTAATCGAATGAGGAACAGCTTGATTCATGACAGGTGTGATGAGAAAGACGGTATTGTAAAAAAGATAGAAAAAGGAATGTTAAGATGAAAGGGCACATATAAAGGCTGCAGTATATTGGTGTAAGATATCCATATAGCTAAAGGCGAAGGCAATGTGAGGAGAGCATGACCACGGAGGACACACCTGGAGCAAATTGTTAGTGTGCTCAAAAAGGCAGGCGTCCTAAGTATGAAGAATAAAAGAGCTCTGTGACATATTTTATAATCAATACGTCGCTGTATCTTAAAACTGTTAACACATTATTTACTTAATCTCGTCTAAATTACAGGAATGGGACGACCCCCACGGTGAAACTCCGCCGTACCACTACGGAACCCATTACTCGTCAGCAATGATAGTGTGCTCGTATTTAGTACGCATGGAACCGTTCACGCAACACTTTCTCAGGTTACAAGGCGGCCATTTTGATTTGGCTGACAGGTTAGTTAATTTATTTTCGGTTCATTGATATTAATATAAAGCTATGCAAATAAAATTCCAATATTTAAATAACGGCTTTAGATGTATACTTGATACCTACCTATGTTTTTCACATTTTTTTCACTGTTCGTATTTTTTTGTTCTACTTAATTTCCGAAACCGTTAAACAGACTTTGATGTACTAAGGAGTAAAAAAAATAATAAAAAAAATTATTATATTATTCTTGCATACATAAAAACCTTACTAACAGTGCGAAACAGTGCGGATCGCTAGTATTTTCACGTAGTTTTTAAATAAAAAAAAACATATTTAGCGATTCTTATTACTTGTATTTTTTTCAGAATGTTCCATTCAATAAAAGAAGGTTGGAATTCGGCTTCAAGACACAATATGGCTGACGTGAAAGAATTAATACCGGAATTCTTCTATTTACCAGAATTTTTAGTCAATTCAAACAATTTTGATCTAGGTAAGATTGGGTTTTTATAAAGTAACAAATCATGATTGAACCTTTATATTGATTAATTACGCTATGAATATGATAAAGACGAGTAGACTTGTCACATAGCGAATATATCTTTTTTATCAAAACTCACTCGTGTGTTATATAGATTATATACTTTTATTATATTTAACATGTTACTAATTTAAATTTATTTTCCAAAGCTATACTTTAAACTTATGCACCAAAAAAATAAAACTTCCAACTTTATTCATCGAATATTTTCTCAAATTTCAATCTTTTTCCTAATATTTGCAGGCAGCAAACAATCAGGCGTAGCATTAGGAGACATAGTCCTACCCCCATGGGCACGAGGAGATCCTCGAGAATTCATACGAATGCATCGAGCAGCTTTAGAATCCGATTACGTGTCACATCGGTTGCATCATTGGATAGATTTGGTGTTCGGATACAAGCAGCAAGGACAACCGGCTATCGACGCCAGCAATGTCTTCCATCATCTGTTTTATGAGGGGAATGTCGATATTTATAAGTAAGTGTTTGGGTTATTGAGAAGTATTCGTTATGATGGCTGTTTGACTTATGAAGGTTAAAGCTGTTCTTCTTTATGTTTACTTTAATATGTATTTTATCGGAACATTCAACGACAATTTGTAAAGAGACTGAAATACTTAAAACATTTTACGTTAAAAATGTTACATAAAAAAAAAAATTAAAAATTTAACACTGTTTATTTCAAAAAATATTTACAACACTTGGCCTGAAAACCTTTTAGATTTTTATTAGACTGTCAGTTCGGCTTTTTATTTAAATACATATTTATGTATACTTATATTCTAAAAACAATACATTAAACAAATAGAAAAAAGACATGTGCATTTATACATCACAGCATTTAGAAAAATGTTTTTTTAATATAGATAAAACCTGAGTTTTATTTTTATTTTGCAGTTTCGTTACAATAGTTTTCGGTAGATTGTTAAGCATATATATATTGCATAATATATACATATATATATATATATAATAAGCATATATATATATATATATATATATATATATTGTACGGATCACATACTTTGCCAAGATTCTTGATATGCAAAATACATTCTTCAGTTAAAATAATTGTAGAAACGTACAGTACAATGCGTTAAAAGATTTGATAACAGAGTTTGTACAAGACCCTTCTATCAATTCCAATTTTAATAAGACCCTTTTAAAGATACTATTGAAAAAAAAACTGTATTTTATAAATGTTATAAATTTGCAGTATTGACGACCCTCTGAAGAAAACAGCAACTATAGGTTTTATCAATAACTTTGGTCAAATACCTAAACAATTATTCAAGAAAGCACACCCAAGTAAGAAAATGTCGCAAAGAAGCTCCACAATATTGGATCCCAATAATATAATTCCAACACAAGGGATCACCCCGCCAGAGAAACTTTTCTTCCATAATTTGGAGAATCTACGACCTTCTTTACAACCTGTGAAAGGTAAGCAATACCCTATTGTCAATGTAATAAATGTGGTTGAAATAAAGCTGTGATTAAGGGCATTAACCCTTATTACGCTAACTGAGGTAGCTAGAGCTTGAAAAATAGTAATGTTCTAGTCAGTTTTGGAATTAAAAAGAGGAAAACATATGCAAATAAATGATCGTTCTGATGCGTGATATTCCTAGTCGCGTCTCCCAATACTCACTTAACGTACTCTCAACTTCTCGTGTAAAACCCGGCAAATATGAGATAGTGGTCTTATAGTCCAACATAGATCTACAAAACTATAAAAAGTCTTACTTTTCTTTCAGAGGTCAAAGGCCCAGTCGGTCAAATTCTCTACACAGACAAAGCAATTCTCGCCGTTGAACAAAACAAAGTTTTGATGCCTCCTACATACAACAAATTTGTGGCCTGGGGTTTCGCAGATCATTCGTTGAGGATAGGAAACTATGATAATGACAAATCAGTGTTCGTGTGTGAGGCAGTGGCTCAGGCTTGCGGCGAAATAGTGTCTTGTGTTTGTCCGTCGGCTAAAACTATCGTTACAGCTGGAACTAGTACCGTGAGTAATTTTTTTTTTATTTGAACACAAGGCATTTGACGATTATTTAAAAAAAAAACTATTTTACGGTATTAAATTTGTTCATAAGAACCGAATGTGTATTATAAGAAAAGGTACCTTTACTGTCATCGTTCTCCTACATAGGAAAGAATAAGTATTTTCTTACCAGCAAAAGGTCAATTGGTATATTTTACTCACTATATTGAAATCTGCGAACAAGAACCAGTTAGTTTCAACGACACAAGGGACTGTTACCTCCGATTATCTCTTCTTCTCTTGCAAGTCGTATAATTTGTTAACTACTTTTTTGTATAATACAAATAAAAAAAAACATCCTCAGACAAAAAAAGCTACACCTAACTACTCCAACTTCCTAGGTGTTAACAGTGTGACAATACTAGGCTATTGACAATGAATCATATGTTTTGTAAGACTTATTTTTAATGGACACACGTAACACTACGGTAAATCACCCTAAACTAAAAAATACCAACCCATATAACTACTCTATTACTAACTTTTTAGGTGGTAACAGTGTGGCAATACTCGGTCAGACGCCGTCGCCTCACTGTGAAAGTATGTCTATACGGCCACGAGGAAGCCGTGACAAGCTTGGCAGCGAGTCCCTCCTACAATTTAGTCGTGAGCGGCAGTAGAGATGGCGCTGCGATCGTTTGGGACGTAGAGAGGGGACTGTTTGTGAGGCAATTGTTACCTCCGACCAGTCCTCATTATAATCCTGCGCCTATTTCTGCGCTTGCTATTGATGATTTGACTGTGAGTATTGGTTTTGGTTTAATATACGAGTTCTTTAGTGTTTAAATTTGTTTTCTTGTAATGATTTGATTATCAGTTTTTTATTGAAAATGATGTTCAGTTTATATTTTTCAACGATAGTAATCTCCACATATTATTTTAAGCGATGCCTCATATTTTGTAGTTTCAAAATATTTGTAAGTTAAAACTCATGACATTGCTTAAAAATATTCAAGATAATCTTGGATAGCGCATAAACAGGCCTTAGATGGCATTACTACAATTAACTGCTATTTTTATTGCAATATATGTATTTACTTGATCCAATTTAAATAATTATATAAAACATAAATAATCTTTTGTACCCAATTTTCAGGGAGACATAGCCACATGTTCAGGCAGTTGGTTATATCTATGGTCTATAAACGGCGACCTCCTCGGCTCGATGGACACGTGTTCGTCACGTGACCGGTCTCAGCAAGTGCTTTGCGTCGCTTTCAGTCAGACGCGGGAATGGGACGCCGCTAATGTGGCCATCACCGGATCTTCTGATGGGGTTGTTAGGGTAATGCTTCAATACAATATTACTGTCGATACACAGTTATTATTATATTATTTATTATTATTAGCCATTTATGTCCCACTGCTGGGCAAAGGCCTCTCTCCCCTTCTTCCACTCCAGACGGTTTTGAGCGGTCTCCCACCACTTCTTATCCCAGAGACCCAACTCGTCACTCCATCTTTTCCTTGGTCGGCCACGCTTTCTCTTTACAGCAGGAGTCCATTGCGTGGCTCTTTTGGCCCATCGGTCCGGGTGCATCCGAGCAACGTGGCCGGCCCAATCCCACTTCAATTGGGCCGCCTTCTGAGCTACATCTATAATTTTTGTCTTTGAGCGCAACTCTGTATTCCGGACTCTGTCTAAGAGCCGGATTCCGAGAATGCTGCGCTCCATGTTTCGTTGGCAAACCCCAAGTTTAAACATTTGCGCGTCAGTCAAAGACCAGGTTTGGGCTCCGTAGGTAAGGATGGGAAGAATGCACATGTCCATGAGCTTACGTTTGAGGGAGAGCGGAAGTTCTCCCTTCATTAGCTCTTTCATAGACCAAAAGCTTTTCCAGGCGTTTTCGACACGTCTTTCGACTTCCTTGTCCTGTCGAGCCTGGAAAGAGACTATTTGGCCTAGATAAATATATTCCTGGACATATTCGATTCTGACCCCATCCACGTCCACTAAATGCTCCTTGCTGTTAGACATGACCTTGGTCTTTGACATATTCATGCTCAGTCCAACCTCAAGGCTTGCTTGGCTGAGTTGTTGTAGCATAGATTGTAGCTCAGAAGCCGTGTAAGAGAACAGCACTATATCGTCGGCGAAGCGAAGGTTCGTAAGCTTAACCCCGCCGACATCTATACCCCTGTTTACCCAATCCGGCTCTAGTGACTTAAAAACTTCTTCCAATACACTCGTGAAAAGTTTGGGGGAGATAGGATCGCCTTGCTTAACGCCTCTTTCAATCGGGAATGGGACACCTGGAGTTTGAAGCTTAATGGATGCTGTACTGTTTTTGTATATTTGTTTCATAAGGTTGATATAGTAAAAGTGAATATCTTGATTATGGAGGGCTTTAAATATTGATTGATGTGAAATACTGTCAAATGCCTTAGAGTAATCGACGAAAGCAACGTACAGTGGGAGGCTATATTCTTGGTGCTTCTCTATAATTTGGTTTAAAGCTTGCAGATGATCGGTGGTCGACATACCGGGGCGAAAACCAGCCTGCTCAGGTGGTTGAGCTTGATCGAGTAGATCAGATATGCGGCGCTCTATAACTTTGATAAAAGCCTTATACAGGTGTGATGTCAGGCTGATAGGACGGTAGTTGCCGATATCTGATCTTTCTCCCTTTTTGAATAGCAGTATAATTTCGGAATGACATATACTGTCTGGAAATTGCCCGGTATGCATAATAGCGTTAAAAAAATTGGTGATGTGAGGTAGTAAAATGGGTTCGCCTAACTTCAGTACTTCTGTTGAAATGCCATCATGGCCTGGGCTTTTGTTAAACTTCATTGAGCGCAAGGCACAATGAACTTCATAGCCTGTGATTGGTGGAATATCATCAGGACAGCAGAAAGCTGAAGTAGGTTCTGGGACTGGGTCTTTTGAATTTACTATTTTGGAATACAGACTTTGATAGAAGTTAGTACAAATGTTCAGAATCTTTGATCTATCTCTATGTTTATTTCCATTCGTATCTTTCAAGCATGTTATCCACGATTTATTCTGTGATATTCCTTTTCTGGCAATTTTGAGGGATTTATTATTTTCCAAAGCAGTTTGAACTAATTTTGTATTGTATTGCCTAATATCTTTTCTAATTGATCTTTTTACTTTTTTATCTAATAATCTATAATCTTTACATGTTATATCGCTTATGTAATTCTGTCTTTCATTAATAAGTTGCAATGTTCCTGATGTCAGTTTCTTCAATTTAGGTTTTGATTGTTTAATTTTATTGCTTGCCTGGTTTATGCAATTTTTAATATTGATGTACTGACCCTCTACATCTTCTGTTTGTTGCAGTAAATGAAAACTATTTTGGAGCTCTAATTTAAATTGATCTTCATTGGCTATTAATGTGTTCCTGTTCAAATGTTTTATACGGGACTTAAAAACTTTGAAACGGTGTAGTTTTAAATTGAATACCAGTTTGGTTCGAAGCGGTCTATGGTCAGAGTAGAATTTAACATTATTGATGACACCAACGTCGTGAACAATCGTCTGATCTGAGCTGAGGAAAAAATCAATTTCATTTTTGGTGCGACCATCTGGCGAAATCCAGGTCCATCTTCTTTGTGGCTTTTTGTAGAAGAAGGTGTTACTGATAGTAAAGTTTTGACCCAAGGCAAAGCGAATGAGGCGTGTACCTCTGGGATTTCGGGTACCGAGGCCATGCGGACCCTGTATACGACAGTTGTCTTTGTCAAGCCTTGGGCCAATCTTTGCGTTGAAATCGCCTGTAACTGTGGTCCACTGTCCTCGATTTTCATTGCATGCAGTATCAAGGAGATCGTAGAAAGATTCAATTTCCTCGTCTGGGTGTTCTGACGTAGGGGCATACGTTTGGACAACAGTTAGTACTCTATCTTCTGTAACTCGGAACTTCAGCACGGCTATTCGGTCGGAGTAGGCCTTGAACTCTAAGATGTTGTTAGTCCAACGTTTAGCGACTAGAAAGCCTACTCCGGACTGGCCTCCAGGTTTCCCAGAATAGAAGAAGATATTGTCTTTTCGCTCTAATGAATCCTCGCCATCTCTTCTCACCTCGGATAAGCCAATAATGTCCCATGATATATATTCTAATGCATTTTCTAGTTCTATTAATCTATTCTCTGAACTTAAAGTTTTTATATTATACGTTAATATATTAAGAGTTTTTTCGGAATCCGTTTTCTTAGCCATGGTCGTATGACGGTTAGATCTTGCCCGGGGATTCTTAGCACCCCCTGCTCCGGAGACACCTTGCGCACCGTCGTAGCATGGGCTACCGGAGCTGCCGGGGACTAGGGGCCTGGGCCTTGGGTTGTGGGGTTTCATAATGGGGAAAGGTGTAGACATTTAACCCACCACGCTCGTCCAGTGCGGGTTGGCAGGTGAGTAGTGGCCTTCTAACTCGGCCTATGAGCGTCGCCGTTGGTGTATGATACACTCGTCCGCCGCCGACCTACGTTGGCATCCTACTCTGATGCCAACAGTTGTAGTTACCGCGTATTGCGCCTAACGGAAACTACGTTCCGGGTTTGATTTTGGAGTTTTCCTTCTCCTAGACGGGTTGCGGACCAACGCTAAGGACGCCCATCCCGCCCAAACACAGTTACATAAAAAAATGTATAGAATAGGGTAATGCTTCAAATATTACTGTAAATACATAATACTATAAGAAATTATAAAAATAAATCTCCGGTCGTATACATTAAACTAGGCACGTTATAGCATATGATCTGTTTGCCTGGATGGACACGTGACAGCTCGAAAGTGGTGAACAAGTGGTTGACAAAAAGATGTAATTTTTAAAGTAATGCCTATAACTTATATTGTTCAGGGTCAATGATATATATGTAAGTTATAACTAAAGGCAGTGTCTATTAGTTTGACATGTGGTAGCCAAGACAGAACCATCGCACATTTGTCCCCAATATCCATCTTTTCGACGTTGGTTTTACAATAGCACGCTTTATATTCCATTCATACTGGTGTCAATTCAGATATGAAAAACCACTCAAAGATACAAATAATCGCGTCATGATCTTTATTATCGGAACTAAATAAATTAATCCTTTGTTATTCTTCACAGATGTGGTCGATAGAATATGTAGTGGACACACAAGAAGAACAAAATCAGCAAGAGGATTCTTCTGCTGCTGAAAAGAACAAAGTTGAAGATGTCATTGAAAAACCAATCGTTAAACAGCCGACTATAAGTGAAGAAAGATCCGAAAGTGAAGCCAAGGATGAAAAAGTAGATGATATGGACACTGGGAAGAGAGCAGCTGCTATTAAAAGGGTTGAAGAACTTGTGAAACAAATGAGCTTGTCTCAGGATGAAGGTAAGCAAGTTTTCTTATATATTTGTTTTTACACACTTTATCTTGTGACTGAAATACGAATTTCTTCTAAGAATCTATATATTGTGCCTCTTATGATTAAACTTCACACCTTTGCGCTGCCACAAATGTAACTAAAATTTAGTATGACTTCACTTTTTGATTTCCTCTTGTTTACAAGCTTGATAAATAACGTATTTGTTTACGATCAAGCTAAGCAAAATACACAGCTATAGAGATCTGCGCCAGAATTTTAAGCCATTCGTAATGCATGCATGCAGCCATTGAGCTCTTTATGTATCTCTGAATATATTTTTTGTTTATTTTTCCAGTTAAGGGTCCTTGTGCCCTTCACAACAGTTATTTATTACAAAAACGGTCTCGTTCTATTTATAACACTCGCAAATATTACACTTTCCTAAAAGGCTACAATAATCTGCCGATGTATACTTTAGGTTACAATACGTCACAGATTATGTATAACTTTATATTTCCCTTTCAGCTCATCTAACCAAATCAGCATCGGAAAGTTCTCTATCCGATGCGTGTGAAACAACAAGTGCCAAAGAGTTTTCAAGAGCTCACGAGGAAAAAGATACATGTAGTGACACAGAGGAGGCTATTGCATTCAATGATCATCAAGATTATAACAATGAGAAAGACGTTGGCGAGAAAGAAAATGAGAATATTCTAGAGAAACCCGGGAGCGTTGTATTGAGAAGAAAATCCAAAACTAACCCATTGTATCGAAAAAGTAAGTATTTTTATGTACAAACAAAACTCTAGATTGTCCTAAATACAAATAAATATACAAATCGTTGGTATGTGTTTGTAAGAATTTATAAGTGTGTAACGTCTAAAAACATTTCTTAGAGTAAGTTTTGTAGTTGCGGAAAGATAAAAGAACTATTGCTAACTTTTCAAATAACTACGCATGCCAGTGTTATTTACACCTCATTATTTGTCTGTGCTTCATGATGAATTAGCTTCCTTTTATTGCTAGATTGGTTTTAATACATATTGTCTAATGAACAATTTGTTACAGGTGGAGGCAGCATAGGAGATTCTCTAGAAACGGGTCCAGGCGAAGCTTCCACCAGCCAATCAGCAGACAATTCCGACCTAGGATCGCTAAGACCAAGTAAATCTGACACAAGTCTGACTGATTCATTCGTCATGGTGTCTGCACCTGAGTCTCCAGCGCTTAATGTTAGAAAGCAGACTAATGTGAAAAGTGAACAAGGTATGGAGATTGGTTTATGTTATTTTGTCATATGGCTTTTCTGCTTATGTTAATACAAATATAGCCTCACTTCTCTTTTATCGTAAACTAAATCATTCGATAAAACTTGCGCTCAGCACTTAGTACGTATTAATTCATGGCTAGTTCTAAACTAACTTAACTCATTACTAATGTTATAAATTTGAAAGTTACTCCGTCTATCTGTGTGTTTTGCCATCACACGTCAACTACTGGACCGATTTAAATAAAGTTTGGCTTAAAGTACTGAATTGATTTAGATATAATTTGTTACACAGAAAGATGAGCTCTTTTATACCGGAAAATCATATGATTCCTGTTACTCGAACAAAACGAGGCCGTTACTTCTTTTGTATGAGAATTACCAGATTAACCTTGCGAAATATCTAACTCCAATCTAAATTCCAGACGAAGAAAAAAGTTCAACAAAATGGCGTCGCTCGCTAGCGTTCCGCGGCAAACTCACAATGCACACGGCATACGAGAGACGCGACAATGCGACGCCGGCGCCGGTCACGTGTGTGGCGGCCGCCAAGAATGGACGAGGGCTGGCGGTAGGGGATGCTAGGGGAAGGGTGAGTTATACTTACCTTTAGGGTATAGATTGTGTCCCTCGTGATATAAATTACTATACTCTTTACGTGTTTTACACATCTCGGCTGCAGGGCATCCTGTCATTATTTTTTAAGGTGGCCACATACGTAGCGGTGTACCTGAGCGGTATACCGGAACTGAAAGCTTGTGCAAGTATACCGGAGCGTGTGTGCGGCAAAACTTGCACAAGTTTTATGACTTGTACATGTCTGGTAGGCAGATCAAAACTACGATCTGTATACCTGAACAAACTGGTTTGTGCAAGTATACATGAGCGTGTGTGGCGGAACGCTTCACTCGCACGCGCGCCAGTGCTTGGATTGGTTGTGTTGTGTGTGTTTATTTTCGCGCCAAAATGTCTGTCGATTCACGCCGCAGTAATAGAGAGAAGTTAGAAGAGTTTATAGATTTATACAGGAAGTTACCATGTCTATGGCAAATTAAAAGTAAAGATTACCATATTCGCGACAAAAAGAACGCTGCAAACCAACAATAGCCAAAACATCATCATTTATGGGTGTCACTTTAGATAGAACCGGTGGCATATTTCACAAAATAATTATTGCACAGCACGACCTCTTCGGTTTGTCACAGGCGCAGAATTGAGACATGTACAGGCATACTTGAATCGTGTGTGGTCGCTATGGACGTTAGGTATACTTGCACAAGCCCTCAGTTCCGGTATACCGTTCAGGTATGCCGCTACGTATGTGGCCACCTATACAAAATAAATTTTTGATTGCACCATTTTCATGAATTATGTCATTATATCTATATAAAATATTTATCATGGTTGTTAACGGTGAGGGAAAACATCGTGAGGAAACCCACATGGCTGAGTTGTACTTAGTCATGTGACAGTGTGTTCGTTCAAAACGGCGATAGGCCTGCCCCCTATCACGTGAGTACACTGTCCATGCAAAACGTGGGTACTCTGAACACCAGGTGACAAAGTCACGTGATGTTCAGAAGTATTAGTACCTCTGCCAACCCCTTCGGGGATATTCGGCGTCAACGTTTATGTTATATGTTATGTTATGTTATCTATATAAAACTTTGGTAACCGGGTTATGAACTGAATATTTGGGCCCATCTTTTACTAATCAATATGATGATAAATTACCATTAAAGGAATATTTTCGATGATACAGCTTTATTTATATTTAATTAGCAGTATTATGTCTTTCTTCCGGATTTTCTTAATGTTATTATATCTAATCAATTTTTTGACAGATATTCCGGTGGAGTGTTCCTGACATGTCCAGCTCTTCAGGGTCTAAAGGCGGCCCAGCCGATCACTGGGTGCGAGATGACACAGCCCCTTACTGCACTCAGTGTCAGGTTCGTACACTTTTAAGTTAACTAGTTAATATGATTTGAAAGGAACTCTTAGGGTTAAATTATAAAATTTCTCCCTACCTCCCACATTCAAAATTAAAAGTTATTCCTCTATTATTTCCGTTTAAATTTTTCCTATTAACTCGTTGAACCAAGCCTACGAGACTAAAGTTATTTGGCAAATTGACTAAGTAATAATTAAAACACGTATATATCACCAAAGCTAAGATCAACATGATATATAAATGGTTTGCCCTCTCACTATAAAATCAGGAATTGGTTTGTTTAACTCATCAGTATATAAAAAAAATTGCAACTTC
Organism: Bedellia somnulentella; assembly: GCA_963576735.1. Classification (NCBI taxonomy): domain Eukaryota; kingdom Metazoa; phylum Arthropoda; class Insecta; order Lepidoptera; family Bedelliidae; genus Bedellia; species Bedellia somnulentella. Next base: position 12,943,585 of record OY755179.1, read on the forward strand.
TTAAACTCAATCTTTATACATAACATCAGGTAACATCTCTGTCAGCTTGCTTTTAGAATAACACGTTTCATATACAGGGTGTTTCATAGAGGGTTGGACATAGGTGAATGGCAGATATGAAGTGTCAAACAACTGTACCTAGTCGGTTCTTAAATACTGTCACTGGCCATTTATTTTAAAAGTAGAACACCTAGACAAAAATATTAATTGGTGTTAGATTTTTAATTATGTTTTTAATACTAATGTGCTAAATGACAATTACATTCATTATTTTTTTACGATGGAGTTGACTCGCAAAGAGAACTGAGTAACAGTAATTGCATTGCGTCGTTGCGGCCGTCCACCAAAGACGATATTCAACTTGCTTTAAAAATTAAAAATCACGATGAGGTTCGTATACCGTACCATCAAGAGGTACAATGAAACCTCTAGTATCGATGACGAGAAAAGAACTGGCAGTCTTCTTTCCGTTAGGACTCCAGGGGTGATCAAAGCAACCAAGGTGCGTACGGCAAAAAATCCCGACCGCAAGTAGAAATTGATGTCTCTGAAGATGGGTTTAACCAGAAGTACCGTAAAAAAGTACTCGATGAAGACCTGGAACGTCGAGCTTACCGAAAAATTTGTGGACATATTCTGAAAGCGCGTCTGATAGCTATGAGAGCCAAAAAATGCAAAGTATTGCTTAAGCGGTACGCAAGAAAAAGAGACCGCGATATCCTGTTTACAGACGAGTTTTTTTTAATATTTAAGAGAGATACAACAAAAAAAAAGTCAGGGTGTACGCTACCAGCTCTGCGGCCGCTGGAAATGCCATTCCTCGAGTGCAGCACGGTCATCATCCATCATCAATCATGATTTAGTGTCGAGTGTCCTACTATGGCCCTACTGAAGTGCATTTTTGTGAAAAAGGTGTCATAACCAGTGTAAAAGTGTACGGAGACATGGTTTTAGATAGCATAGTAAAAGATCTGCCCCAGACACTCTTTGGAGGACAGCCATTTGTGTTTCAACAGGCTCATAAGGCCAAAACAATTCAGGAATGGTTTGAGCGCCAGAATGTCGAGCTATTGAGGCATCAAGACTGGCCCTCATCTAGCCCTGACCTCAATCTACTGGATTACAAAATTTAGCAGGAATTGGAGAAGAAGGTCTGTTCTAAACCTCACAAAAAATTGAGCAGCCTAAAGCCATCATTGATTAAAGCAGTGACCGATAAAGACATGTATATGGGCCGTGCTGCTATTGAAGACTGGCCGCGAAGATTGAAGGCTTTTGTGAAAAACAGTGACAATTGTTTCGAATAAATTTTGTGTTTAATGTAAGCTAATTAAATTACCTTTTATTTTAAAAAAATACTTTTTTTGAATATAATGACTAATTTTCATTTTATAGCCAATTTTGTTTGTGACAGAATTTAAGCACCGACTAGGTATATATCAGTATAAATTATATTTATCCACACCTCCCATAGGTTCGTTTCAAAGTACTAGAGCGCTGCCACCACTGTCGTGAATGACCAACAACCTATATTATTTTTCTTATATTATACCGATATTTTCTGAAGAAATAAATCTTTTCATTTCATTTCAATGCGGCTGCGTGTTCTGAGGCCGATGCTCGCGGTACCAGGCGCCTCTTTAGCAAAGATTAGATGTGTTGTTCTGATAGTATTTGATTGTTTTTCTATAGACAGGTAGGAGGTCTCAAACTGTAATATGTCAGTTTGTAATATCTTCCTATTGGTGAAACGCCGCTACCACTGTCGAATGCGGCTGCGTGTTCTGCGGCCGATGCTCGCGGTAGGAGGCGCCTCTCTAGCAATAATTAGATGTGTTATTTTGAATAAATTTGATTGTAGTCGCGGGTGATATTCTTCTATAGACAGATAGGAGGTCTCAAACTGTAATATCTCAGTATATAATACCTTCCCATAGGTGAAACACCGCCACCACTGTCGAATGCGGCTGCGTGTTCTGCGGCCGATGCTCGTGGTACAAGGCGCCTCTAGCAAAGATTAGATGTGTTGTTCTGATTTAACTTGATTGTAGTCTTGGGTGATAGACAGATAGGTGTCAAACTGTCTATATCGGAAGACCTAGCACGAGCGCTGTTTTATCGTCACCATATCGGATAGAATGAGATGACATTATACGATACTAAGTAAGTGCGTAAGAGATGGTTGTTTTATAGGTACTAGCCATGCAGTACATTATATCTGTCTTTATCCTCCATAGGTTCGTTTCACTGCACTAGAGCGTCGTCATCACTGTCGAGAATGCGGCTCTGTGTTTTGCGGACGATGCTCGCGGTATGAGGCGCCTCTTTTAAACAAATATTACATGTGTGGTCCACATTGAATTTGATTGTTTTTCTATAGACAGATAGGAGGTTTAAAACTGTATTTTATTAGTTTATAATACAATCCCATACGTGAAATGCCGCCACCACTGTCGAATGCGGCTGCGTGTTCTGCGGCTGATGCTCGCGGTACGAGACGCCTCTTTTAAACAAAGATTACTGGGTAATAAACAGATAGGTGACTAACTGTATGAAATATCTTTCCGTAGGTTCGTTTCACAGCGCTAGAACGTCGCCACCATTGTCGAGAATGCGGCTCTGTGTTCTGCGGCCGATGCTCGCGGTACGAGGCGCCGGTCCGACGATTGAGAGCGCTCAGACCCGTGAGAGTGTGCCAGGCTTGCTATGATAAGATACACTCGAGTAAGGATTAGATTGAATTGAATTTTGGAGTCGGCTTTTTGGAGTTTTTGATTTAATTGGTTTTTACATTTTCAAGCGATAAATTTGGTGTTCTGGAGAAGTTAAAATCGATCAGCCTTTGAATAAAAATGGTTCATACTAAGTATTTTGGTTGATCGATGAAATTTGGTCCTGGGTGTATAAAGCTTGAATAAAGGGATATAGAGCACGATAAATATTTTCACTGTGCTAGCTTTTGAAAGAATGAGATTCTGTTTCGAAGGCTGATCGATTATAATTTCTGTATCGTACTAATGATGGTTCTATTTTGGTAACGTACTAGCTCGACTGTCACATTGTATAAATCTGGACAAGAAAGTAGATGCTTATCAACATTTTTTCAAAATAAATAATAATATGATACATTTTATAAGAAACACCAAATGATTCTCAGCAAAATTAATGTGAAAGAAAAACTTAGTATATCTTATCAAGTAAATCTTTACCATCAGAAATTGAATACAAATACTCCAAAAAGTCTGCATCGTACTTATAAGATAATTACCATTATGTTACAAAGATATAACGAAAGGAAAAGAGTAATAAATAAAAATATGTATATGTTGTCTAAAATCATATTACATGTCAATAACAAATATAATATGACATCTGCCTTGAATATGATTACACAAATGTATCAGTAATTATAATTTTGCAGAAAGCTTAGTAATGTCAAACTCAAGTAGCTCTTCTACGAGAAAACCACATAATTTAATAAAATAATCAAATTATCCAAGTGATATAAGCGAAAATTATCAATTGATGTTTAAGTATAACCTTGCTATAGATCTAAGAAATGATGACCATTGAATCTATATGTCAATGGTCAATCACTTTAGGAACACTATCGGTTAGGTCTTTCAATAAAACTTGGTTACCAAATAAGCTGTCAGAAATAAATGTATAAATGTTCGACTTAAATCGAATTACTTTAATATTATCAAAAACTAATAAAATTGTTTAAACTTCGACTCTTGCTTTATTAATTCTTGATCAAGTTGCTATAAACTAATCATAATGAATGAATTAATAAATGGTCTAGTAATGAATATTTATACACCAGATTATTTGATGTGACATTTTGTAAAATATAATAATATTCATTTATAAAAAAATAATATTGTTAGCGCTATAAACAGGATATACGGAAATCGTGTCTTACGTTGAAAAGGGCAAATTATGATACATATACAGAAATTATTCTATTAGTTTTTGACCTTACTTGAACGACGCAAGGTCATAACTATAACTACCCATAGAGTATAAACATGTAGATGGTTTAAGATTCCTTTAAGAAAAAAATGGTTTTATCATTTATTATTGAGATGACATATTATGTAGAATAAACTGTTTTTTAGGCTAGACACATGTTTCTAAATGTATTCAAAAGTATATAATATGTTTTATTTTTTATCTTAATCAATATGAAATCTAATATATTCGCCATTATTATGAAATGAATACGTAACAGTATTATTATTAATTTCGTTTACTTATATTTATAATTTGTGTAGTGCTGTAGAGTGTTGTGAATTTTGTTTCGATCTCAAATAAGTGTTTTTTATGCGTATTATTAATGAATTTCATTATATGTGAAAGTCTAGTTTATACATACGTTTTTTATTTTTATTTTATGCATAGATGTAGTGCATTAATTTATCAGAGAGTTGGTTTATTCAATGTTAACATTAATAATACTAAAACAATTAATCTATATAGATTGTCAATCCTTGTAATTTAATATCGTTTTTCAATATTAAGAGTGTAATACGATTAGAAACATTAAGTCTCAGTACCAACCGAAATCATTCAATCTAACCACTCTATTAGAGTTTTCTAAAAGAAATGAAGGTGTAAATTGAATTTAAGACATACCTCATCAGAACGCAAACTTTTCAAAAAATATGACAATGGGAAATACAATGATTATTATAATGATTTCCAAAACGTTTTCCCACCCACTTATAGTTGCTTGCTTTCCCTGCAGTCATGGGTTTCTATGTGACAAGGCGACAAATCACCGTTAATGGAAAATATTAACAAAAAAGTTTTGAAATAAGAATGAAAGTTGCGGTCAATGAACCTTCCTATGGTACATTCCATTTGAAAGACGAATCTCTTTGTTGTATGATTTTAGTACTAGTCATGTTTAGTGTTAAGTGTGTGATTTATAATTCATCAATGAAATCATGTTTTCGTATATTATTATTATTATATTATTAGCATTCCTAGTCGTATTTTTTATTATATTTGAGGCTTCCTTTTGTAACATTACTTTAGGACCAATTATTTTATTAACTGATTAGGGGACTGTATTGTTTTAAAAATAAGTATATTTTTTTTCTCATGAATTAAAAAAAACTATCTGTAGTAGCTAAAAAACCGTTTGTCACTTGCATTGTTTTATGAAGTGCCATTACATCAATTTACATCACCTCAAAATAAATCAAGAAGCATTTTAATTTGAGCGTTTGTGATAATATCAACTACTTATAAAGCTATTTGATACATTTAGCAAAAATAAAATTCAATGCACTGTAAGTAATCTTTTCAGGCTTAAAACTGACACAAAAATCACAACCTGTGAATTAGCTATACCCTTATAAAGTAGTATGATTCTCCTGTTATAAATTTTACAACTATATACCTATTATGTATATATGTCGCAGGAAAATCGTCAAACTCGTTAACTTATAAGTTTCCTAGGAAACTTGTAAGTTGACGGTAATCCGTCAAACAGCATGTGAATTTACACTTTACCTGATAGTTTTTAGGAAACTTGTAAAATAACGGACTCACCTCAGGAAACTTGTCAAAGAAGCGCTGCGCTGACGGCGCGAAGAGAGGGGTGTTAGTCAATGCTCATTGGCCGGCGGCGGACACGTGACGTGACGCATTCGCGCGTTCTATCAACTCGACAATCAATACTAATATTTTGTTTACTTTACTTATGCTAATCTATTAATTTGCTATTATTTGCTGTCACTGACATGAAGTTAAAACGTTTTAAGAGTATTTATTAAATATATTTTTTGCTGCTGTGTAGTGTCGGCTTAGAATAGCACTACCCCATTTCTTCCGGTGGGTGTACGTAAGAGGCGACTAACGGTATTGGGGCTTTTGAGGGATTTTTGGGCTATGCGGTTGGAGACCCATCACCAACAACCTTAATCTCATCATCTTTTCCCCACTCAAGTTTCCAAAAGTGTCTGAGGAATTTCTAATTCCTTAGCTCTGGCTACCTCTTCTAGGGATTTATAGCCGTGAGTATATGTATGTAATTTGTTTAAGTACATATCGTGATACTTTTTAGTTGGATAGTATGAATACCACCTAGATAATTTTAATGATAAATTTAATTTAAAGAGCGTTTAATACCGATACATACCTACACTCACGGCAATAACTCCCTAGAAGGGGTAGCCTTAGCGTCGGAGTTTAGCTACTTCTTGAAGTTAAATGGGAAAAGTTTGTGATATAAATATTCATGGTGATAGGTTTCCAACCGCATCGCCAAAACAACACTAAAAAAGCCCCAAAGTCCTTAGTCACCTCCAATGACATCCGTTCGTATAGGTTACCGCCAGAAATGTGTTGGTGCTATTCTTAACCGATAATTGTTAGATTTTAAACTCTTAATAATTTACTGCACTCATAATATTTTGTCCCGCGGTTGTCGCCAGAGGAAACCAAAGGCTTTTTAAGTGATTGTTGGGTCAAGTGGCTGCATACCCACCGCCACCTTCTAATTCTGTAGCTCAAGATACATCATATTGTCATTCGCTACTGAGATGTGAGTGAGTGAAAAGCAAGTCAGAAGGTTGTTTGATTAGCGAATGGAAACTATTGTAAAAATCCGTTATTCGTAGTTTTCGTTTATTATTACTTAAGATGAGAGATATGGGCTAGGAAACCCTTCTTTGAAACGCTCTTAGGCCAGTTCCTCATTTATGTTTGAAAATGTTAAAATATTGACATTACTTTTAATTCATGCTTTTTACTCAACTCATTTCTTAACCAATCAGCATAAGTAACTGGTTCTGTTAACAATGTCACTAGCAGCCATTAGGAAGCTTACAAATTTCCTAAATTATAAATTAAAAACTCGGAAACTTGTCAAAAATGATTCCCAATTACAAGTTTCCTGAGTTGAGTACGTTATTTTACAAGTTTCCTAAAAATATCAGGTAAGATGTAAATTCGCTTGCTGTTTGACGGTTTTCCGTCAACTTACAAGTTTCCTAGTAAACTTATAAGTTAACGAGTTTGACGATTTTCCTGCAACATATATACGTATCCTTTTACGTGCATTTGATATATGAAACCAAAACTTTTCAATTAGCAAAGAAGTATTTCGATGAACTTTATAAACCTTATGGAACTAAGCAAAACTGTACTGCATTTAAAATATTTTGAACGTTCGTACAAATATAATATATAGTTGAATTGGTAGTGTTTGTTCTCATTTAGTTGTTTTATAGCTATGTCGAAGATAGCGTAAAATTAAAGTTGCAATTTTGTAAATACTTCGCGTATATTCTAAACTTTCGTGAAAGTCTTATTTATTGCTCCTCAGTTTGATTTAACAAATTATTCGAACCTTTGTCAAACAACTAAATGAGAACATAAATATAAAATCCTAAGCACCATTAGAAAAGCAAAGTCTTGAAATCGTTTTAAAAACCAAATCATCCTACTTAATATGATCTTACAAATCTCATATAAATTAGCAGAAATGTATAAGAGAAATGTAAATTGAATGTTAGCTACAAAAATGATATGAAGAGATGGACGATCAACAGGCAGACAATATAAATGCATAAAGTACTAATGTTGTTTAGTTAGTATGTAGACAGGAAGTTTATGCCGTTGAAATAGTAATGTATTCATGTGTAAGGAAATAAAGTGAACGAGAATAATTATGTGTAGTTTTATTTTTAACTGCCCACACGCTGGCTTTTACATGTGGTATGTTTGACCTTATATGAATGCTTGTCATAACATGTAGAGAGCTATAGTAAGCCACTATGTTATGGGTTATCCAGCCGATATATGATCTTTTTATGCTCCGCTACGGGGTAGCATGAGGCTTGTGAGAGCGCGTTTGTCACGCCAGTAGGGCAAGCACGAGCACTATTTTATCGACACGATAACGGTTAGAATGAGATGGCAGTATACGATATTAAGTAAGTGCGTAAGAGATGGCTGCTTTATCGCACGCGATAACTAGTTTAAACACCGCTCGTGCTTGCCCTTCGGAAGTGAGTAACATCTTCTCATATGACATTCTTGCTCTTACACGACTCATGCTGCAAGGGTTGATATAGTCATTAAGAGAGGACGTTTTAAGTAAAGATTGAAAACTTCCAAAAAGGGTGGAGTATAAAGTGATAACAATAGTATAGAATGTTTTAGAAAAACAAAGAATGTGACGGAAGCAAGACAGATTAAGATTTTCTGCCTACACCAATGGGTATAATCCTGGGTTTGAGTGTAGGTAAGAAGGATAATAGTTATTTTGACAGATTTTATTTATTTATTTCATTTTATATGAACATTTTAAGTGCCACTGATTTGAAAATAAAAATCCACTTTTACTTTATTATTTTTTATTTGCTGTGTAGTGCCGCTGCCGGCTTAGAATAGCACTACCCCATTTTTTCCGGTGGGTGTACGTAAGAGGCGACTAACGGTATTGGGGCTTTTAAGGAATTTTCGGGCGAAGTGGTTGGAGACCCATCACCAACAACCTTTATTCCACCATCTTTTCCCCACGCAACGTCCATAAGTGGCTAAGGAATTTTTAGTTCCCTAGTTCTGGCTACCCCTTCAAGGGATTTACAGCCGTGAGTATATGTATGTATTTTTTATTGTATCCTCAATGCTCAAATTTTGGTCGAAATATTTTTTGTGACTATTTACTTTTCAAAGTACTTGAGCAACTAATATAAATTAATGATAAATACTAATTCATAGTTTCATTAATGATGGAAAATCAATTAATAGCTTTATGAATGACGAAAAGGTAAACAAACTACAGACTGCCCTTTTACATTACGCTCGAGTATAAATCAGTTGAAGCTAAGTGCTAAGGATATTAAACTATAAATTGAAATGCTTAAAATACTATTTCTAACAGATAAAGCATTTAAGCTAGCTGTTTAGTGTCAGTTTATAATAGCACTAACCCATTTTTTATCCTGCGGGTGTCGTTAGAGGTTACATGCATTCATATACTCACGGCAATGAATCCCTAAAAGGGGTGCCAGAGCTGAGAAATCAGAAATTCCTCAGCCACTTTTTCTGAAGTTGAGTGGGGAAAAGATGGTAGAATAAAAGTTGTTGGTGATGAGTCTCCAACCGCATCGCCCAAAAATCCCTTAAGAAGGCCCAAATCCGTTAGTCGCCTCTTACGTACACCCACCGGAAGAAACGGGGTAGTGCTATTCTAAGCCGACACTACACAGCACTCGTTAGAGGTTGGTGCTATTTAAGTGATTTTTGGGCGATTCAGCTTGAGACCCATCATCAACAACATTTATATTATAACCTTTTCCAAACTCATCTTCTAGAAGTGACTGACTGATTTAAAATTTTGAAGCTCTGGTTACCCGTAATTGGAATTTACAGCCGTGAGTAGGTAGGTATAGGTTAGTAGAAAGAATTAATCATTCAAAAGCATAATCATTTCTTTTTGCTGATTACTTCCTCATACATTTATTGTCCCGATAAAAGTTATTGTTTGTACTAAAAACCTTAATTGTTACCACTTAATTAATGTGATAAAACCTTTTTTACCCACTTAACCTTGGCTTCCTAAGAAGAGATAGTGGTTAAGGAAACGGAACTATCAGCTAAACGTTACACTTGTTCTTGTTTGTATATCGCTAATAAGAGAAGGTTAATTACTGTTCACGCTCAGCACACAAAATGTACCTGGAAAATATTGATCATTGCATACATTGGTGATAATTACGACAAAAAGATGAAAAGTCGAAAAATAAACAAAATATTTCAAAGATAAGGTGAGGGAAAACATCGTGAGGAAACCCACATGGCTGAGTTGTACTTAGTCATGTGACAGTGTATTCGTACAAAACGGCGATAGGCCTGCCCCCTATCACGTGAGTACACTGTCCATGCAAAATGTGGGTACTCTGAACACCAGGTGACAAAGTCACGTGATGTTCAGAAGTATTAGTACCTCTGCCAACCCCCTCGGGGATATTCGGCGTGAACGTTTATGTTATGTTTATGTTATTTCAAAGGTCACATATTTTTGTTCGAATTTTTACAGGATACGAGCTTTATATTCTATTATATAACAAACCAAAATACATAATTATTAACATTTTTGAGATACAATTTTGAGCAGACATAGGTTAAACAAATGTATAGAGCACCAACTGCAATGTCCACGTTAGGTAAAGTTGCTAGGAGTACTACGATCAAACTAAAAATAGAATAGAATAGAAAACAAACAAAACACATACAAAACAATTATTGCACATCAAAAAGGAGAAATATTTACAAATATACAAATTATACCAAAAAAAATAAGTCTCACTTGCATACGTATAAATATTAAAGAAAAACTCCCAAAACTGCCATCCCTCAATGCTAGGTTTAAAAAGAAAAAAGTTTTGTTGTAGTTGCATGTAAGTTAGGGACGTCCCACAAAAAAAAAAAATCTAATTTTAATATAAATATTATGGGGTGATTTTTATAATACATCTAATCACTAGAAATCTTTGTGTTTTGTATTAACGTTTCGGAAACAGAAGGCTTTGACATGTCTTGGGGAATCTATTTTCTTCCGTGTTTTAACGTTTGTCAATTTGTAAAAATGTGTATATTAATAAAACATTTACGTGTAAAACTCAAATTTCGCTTAATATTAGGGTGGCGATTTAAATTAATATGAAAAAGATGACGACGACAAAAAGAAACAAAATAAGTTATTATCGTTGTTAACAATTTTGAGTACAAAAAATATGATTTGAATGAATGCTTGAAAGATGAATGATTATTAAGAAAATATTATAAAGAATTAGCAATTTAATTCTTTTAAATACGATAAAATCATAAAAATAATAACAAATAGAATGAAATGAAACGAAGTAAGTGGAGCGCGAATTAACCTTGTCAGTCATTGATCGTAGCAACAAAATCGCTACATTTTTGTGCCTCCTACAGTTTGTTAAAAGAAGTCACGTAGGCAAATAATTATACCAATTACGATAGTCTGGGCGTGCCTTCTTTGTTCTTAGCTTTATATGTTATAAATTGGCGGGCGATTGAGTGGTTAGTATTGATTTAATAAGATTTAGATGTAGGTTTATGATGTTCCTCTTTGCGTTATTAATTAATTTAATTAGGTATCATAAACCAGAGCAATTATTTTAAATTTTATGAGACGAACTAAACATTAATCATCTTTATTTAACAATGACAACATAAACATAACACATAACATAAACGTTCACGCCGAATATCCCCGAAGGGGTTGGCAGAGGTACTAATACTTCTGAACATCACGTGACTTTGTCACCTGGTGTTCAGAGTACCCACGTTTTGCATGGACAGTGTACTCACGTGATAGGGGGCAGGCCTATCGCCGTTTTGTACGAATACACTGTCACATGACTAAGTACAACTCAGCCATGTGGGTTTCCTCACGATGTTTTCCCTCACCAATAACAATGCTACAGTTTTAAATAGTTTAACTTTTTTAGTGGTGATAAAAAATAATGGTAAGGAATATATCAATCAATATAGTGTTGTTGCACGTCTGTATTAAATTAAAAATAGATTTTAAAAATAATTTTATCTTTGAACAACCTGTATAACAAATAAATTACAAACAAATTAAATGAACTGTATTAAAAAGATGGGAGTACTAACCCACTTCCAAAGTTTCTAAGTGTTTTCTTCGGATTTTGCAAAGTGACAATCGATAGTATATTATCTGGTGTTAATAGGTACACCATTTTATTTTTTTAACCACTCTATATACATTTCAAATTCTAATATTCAAGGAACTTTTGAATGGTCCTTCAGCTCGGAATTATCCGTATTATAATGTTTTATATATTGGAACAAATTTACCCTTAGTGTGGAATTGTGTACAAGGGGGCACATGCTAAGAAATCCACTCTCTCAAGGTATGGTTATTAAGCAATTTGTACACTAAAAAAAGCCATTCACGCTCATAGCAACAAGATTACACTAGATTACACAAACTTAAATCATTCACTTGATTAGTTACAAGAAGGTCGGATATGTAGACGTACAAGTTTTAAACTCGGAAGCGATCCCAAGGATTCAGGCACACCACACTTCCGTTCACACCGTACGATTATCACGAAATATTGTGGCAACACTCACGGAATCGATCAATTGGTGTATAAGAAAATGAAAGGTAAAACAAGGGCTCTGATTGCATTTACTCATAAGGCACATAGGTTGCAGTCATTACTCTCAGCCGGTATTAACTACTTTTGAGTGAGTCATGTCAAAATTATAACCTTATAATCAGAACTCTTAAAATAAAGTTAAGGTAACGATTGTTGCGCTTATAATTTTAAACCAACACGCCTTATTTACCTGTACTTAGAAATACCGAAAAGTTGTAGCTAAATCTTAAGAATAAAAAGTACGCCAGCCTATTTTGGAAATTCAGTGGGGAAAAGATTGTAAAATGTTAATTGTTGGTCTACGCTTCAGCCACAATGCCTAACAATTATTTTAAAAAGCTCTAACACCCGGAGTCTCCTCATTCAATACTCTTGGTTTGATATGGATATAGTTCTGTTCTGAGCTAGTTTTGTATTTATTTTATATTTACAGTTTAATAAAAAAAAAATAACAAATTACTATATATTTATTTGTATTGGCTTGACTGGCCTCTGAAAAGTATCGTAATAGCGGGTATTGAGAAATATTGGGGATATCAAAATTGTAACCATAATTTTCCAATCTCTATGGTATTATTTATTAGCTGACTGTTTGTTTTAAGTTTTTGTTTACTATTACGACATACGACCAACTATCCTTTTCAAATTTCAAACAATCAATTGATGTACGAGGAAAATGTCTCGAGCGCGCATAAGTAGCTGTGCTGCTGCGTGGGCGCATCCTCCAAACATATGCCAGGAAAATGTGTCGCACGAGGATGTAAAGCGAAGAAATGCGCATTAAATCATTTACAGAATAGTCGCCAGCATTCCGCGCAATATAATCTTCGCATACATCCTTCGCGATCGCAACACAGTCCTCGCACATAAACCTCGATTAACTAAGCCGTTTCCACCAGAGCCACGTTTCCATCTATGGTGGAATCGCACCCTAAAGGTTCCTCGCTCCCAGTTTTAGTATCCTATGTAACATAAAAAAATTATACTGTAATTGAGCCGTGTGGTGTCGTCCATAGTGTTGCCCAAATTCAGTCTTGGTCTTGCAGTCTTGGTCTTGTTCTTGCGTTTTTGCAAGACCAAGACCAAGAACAAGACCGCGTATTTTTAGCAAGACCAAGACCAAGACTGACCGTGCAAGACTTGAGCAAGAACAAGACATAGCCTGCAAGACTCTTGCGTCTTGCAGCTAGGACTTAGCGCTATTTCACTGAGTAGTTAGGTGTAACAGTTCGGTGGATAGGTAGGTACGCTTAGGAATTCTAGGAGACGCAAAAAACTGTATCAAAGGATATGAAAAACAGGACCTATGCGCATTACGACTAATACCATAAACATAGCGAATAAAAATATTATTAAAATCAAACTGAGTGCATGCATAGTTATGTTTTAACCATCGGCACTTTGATAATGCGGTATCAAAGGTTTTGTACTTACTTCTCAAAGAAATTTGCCGCTTTTCGGAAGTACATGGTTATGATACACGCGCCGGCGGCGGCTTCTTTTGAAATCTAAAACAATCGTTGCCGCCACGCCGAAATCATAACATTTGACACTATTTGATTGCCGCCATAGGGCGTAGCGTAGGTATACTCATGCAAAATAATTTCGTTTTTTTTACACGCTTTATATTATTGTTTGATTTGCGGCGGCATCCTTATCATAGAGCCGGCAAGTGGCGAGGCGGCGCGGTAGAAAGCAAGGAAACGTACTATAAATAAAGGAATTATTTTAATTCCAGTTACTTCCATGGAAAACGACATATAGGTCAGTTGATTTTTCGAATTTCTTATCAAATCTTTAGTTATTTATTAATCTGCTTGATCTTTACTATGGCTATATTAATTCAAGCTCACAATGTTCCAATTCTAATACGTTTTTCTAGGATGTAAAGTAAACTTTAATAAATAGTAATAGACTAATAGGTAATTGCAAGACTTGCAAGACTCTTGCTGCAAGACCAAGACTAAGACCAAGACTGGGAGCGCAAGACCAAGACCAAGACCAGGTGTATTGGCGCAAGACCAAGACCAAGACTGTCTAAGTCTCGTCTTGTTCTTGCGTTTGGGCAACACTAGTCGTCCACAATTGCACTAAATAATTTATAACTGCGAATCCCCTCTGGGTCTTGGAGCTTTAAAGTGTTTAGTTTTACCACATTGCTTATTAATAGCAATGTAGTTAAAGACCCATCACAAACCACTCTTTAGTTTCCAATCATCCAATCTACGTTTAAAAGTGGCTGAGGAATTTCTATTTCGGAAGCTCCGACTACCCTTTTTTCGGATTTATAGCCCTTACTATACGTACCTATATATGTATGGGTTGGTCGGTGACTAATGTTATTAATATTAATGACTTCAAGTCAGCGAGCAAGTTGGTACACATTTTTAATCATGTTTCCGTTAGAACCATTGCCTGATTGTCCTTGATCCTTATGCTAAATTTGATCAAGATTGGACTAACGGCCTATAAGAGATTCAATGATATGAATGACATATTATTTTACTAACATCTAAAACTAATGCTCAATTTGGACGTAAAATTTTTAGATTTCTAATTAGAGATTTACATTAGTATAATAGGGATTAACTAGACTAGATATACGAGGTAGGTAATTTAGAATAATAGCAATTAGAACGTATACATCAAGTAAGTATTCTTGAGATTACTTTACTTTTTATTTAAACAATAGATCCTAAATAACTCCTAAATAATAATAAATAGCGACATGATAGTCCAGTGGGTAAGAACACCCGCCCGAAAAACAGAAGGGCGTGAGTTCCAATCCTGGGACGGGCCTACACCAATTTGTCTTTTCTAAAGTCATATGTGTGGTTAATTTATCATGGTTGCTAACGGTGAGGGAAAACATCGTGAGGAAACCCACATGGCTGAGTTGTACTTAGTCATGTGACAGTGTATTCGTACAAAAACGGCGATAGGCCTGCCCCCTATCACGTGAGTACACTGTCTAAGCAAAACGTGGGTACCTTCTCTGGAAACTAGATGGCGCTTGCCATGTGAGTTCAGGATTATTGGTACCTCTGCCAACCCCTTCGGGGATAAAACGGCGTGAACGTTTTACGTTATCCTAAATAACGTCAGTCAGTGTATGAAATGTTTTACCTTAAGATTATAGTATGTAATTCATTTAACAAAGAAACTCTGCTCATATATTACTTTGAATAACGTCAATAGATTGCGAAAGATCACACCGTGATTAATTGTTCATTCATGATATAATATGCTTGTATAAGTAATTTATTACCAGGCAAACCTAACAAAGGGAATTTTATTGAAAAAAAACGTAATAGTATGTCTGCTTGTGTTGTAACGTTAAGTATTTAATAGTCGGACCATCTCTATTAAGGTCAAGACGTCAGACCTACGAAGCATTAATAATGCAATTAGCTTACTAGCACAATGTAACTTTGTTTAGGCTAACCACGTAAATTATCACTAATAACACCTTAATTATTGGAGATTTTCTATGTCAAAATCTGCATTAAATGTAGTGGGGAAAACACGATTCCGCCGCTCTTAAAAATCCATTATTCTGACAATACTCTTAGATAAAACAATCGAATACCGCTGTATTTTGTAGTAAATCTAAACATCTAAAATGTGAGGACGTTTTAGTAATACACCTCCATTTTCGCATTGTTTGTAATGTCGTAATTAAAAACCGCGGATGGTCATGCTCGGTGGAATCAATGAACTTGGCCTGAATAAAGGTGAAGTATTTATTAAGTAATAAGTGAGTAAATATTGTAAGTTCGGTTGTCATGGATCAATGGACGGGACGACTGGCAAGTTGAAGGTTTGAACAAGTTTTCGGACAAATTTGCGTGTGGTTATGTAATGTGCATTGAGTTGAGTCGGTCGTTGGCAGCTGTTTATCGATTCTCACCCAAAACTACTGTCTAGGTCAAACTATATTTTGTAAAAGGAAATATTTTGACTTAACTGCACAGCAATTGTAAAGCAAAGGAACCAAATTGGATGATCATAATTTGAGATCGATTGCGCTAGTTTTGTTTAGCATTCTGGGTATGCGAATCATGCAATTTTAATATTTTACGTTAGGTCAATCTAGAAAAGGCTTATATTATACTTTTCATATAATGCAGGCTATGCCAAATAGGTGATGGGAAGTATTTATTGTAATACAAGCCTACAATATAGTTAAAAACTGGATTAAATCTTCCAAATATATATTTTAGATTAACCTCCTTGACCCCGGCAATCGAACCCGTGAACTCCGGATATCAAGCCGGGCGCAATACCACGGGGCAGTTTTATCATATAAGTTTGAATATACCGCTCTTCCCATTCTCTGAAGTGGAGACAGTGAAAAACATTTAATTTAATTAATTGAAGAGAGGGATGCCCTCATGACAAAAGAATGAAATTACTTTAGTGCAAAATTATGCTCAGAAGTTGCGCCCTGTACTAGAACGAAGTGGTGAAATAAGTTTAAAAATAATGTAAATTTTTCAATGCTGGTATTTTCAATGAGTGGCATATAAAGCATTTGTGGACTGGACTCATTTTTATATTTTTTTATTTCAACATTTTTGTCTTTTTGCTACCGAATGATGATCTGATCGAGACTGGTGAATATCTGATTTGGCATAACAAAATTGCTATTTTCCAAATATTTTGTACTTCAGAAAGAAAAATGATTAGTAGCAGATAAATGTAAGAATACTGATGTAAGTATCGTAACAAAGGAAACATGCATACATATTATGTGTAATGTGTTTTTTATACTATAGTCTAACAGTTACTGATGTTTCGCAAATAAGGTATTGTGTTTGTTATCTTTGAACAGCTAAGTCCTGCAAAACGTTTCAATCGAAATCCATAAGAAAACATTAGTTTAGGATAGCAAGAGGAGGATAAACTAAGTTTTATTCCCACTGAGTTTTATCTTTAAGTGTGATCTAATTATTTTGTGATTGTAATTACTTATAATATTAGTATAAGTTGTGATGATGGTTTGGATATCTTATGGGATAAAATTATTGCCTTCAAAATAAAACCGAAACTTTGTATATTAAATGTCCTATTTGTTCACAATTCACTAACCCATATTAAATTACATCCAGTACTGAGGTTTTGTCTAGTTGACGTACCCACGTGCATTATGTTCGGTCAAAACATTATTTGCTGTTTTCGAAAAACATCCTGTCATATATTCAGTTTTTTCTCAACGTTAAGAACCACACACCTGTTTAATTTACAGGGTCATAAATAATGTGAAAATTACAAACCGACTTAGTAAAATGAGAAACAAAATTAGGGAATCAAAGTTATATATGTACAAAATTGGGCACAGCAAACCTACCATGTCCAAAGTGTCCTGACCTAAACCCAAATTTTGATATTTATACGCCAGAACGGTCTTCGGCATGTAAATCACGTATATAATTTATTTGCAAACTAAATTACAATCATGTTTCTGTTAAGGAAATGCATTTTATTTTATTTCTCTATTATTATTTTTTAACCTAATCAAAAAGGTGTGAGAGTCTGTCATCAAAATAGATTCCTTGGCTACTTAAATCGAAGCAGTACTACTATCAAAGCTGCAACTTACCAAGGTGTCATAAAAGTCTCGTCTTATATAATCTAACTGTGTCACTCGTGGGCCTACTCTATCTTATCTCCGTTCCTGTATTGCAGAGCTCACGGTTGCCTACAAGTACAATTTAGTGACAATAAAATAAATCTCAGTTAGTCACGCAGCTCCAGTAAAGACGATAAAAAAGTTAGTATGGCTAATATGACCCATTTTTTGGAAATTTCTCGCACATATCTATGTAAGTATTATTCATGTAGATTTCCAAACGATGCCTTAAATAATTTGTGTGTATGTATACTTAGAATAGCACCAAACCGTATTTTTAATTTGTGGGTATCGTACGAGACATCTAAGTGAGATTAGGCACTAAAAGTTTGTCGAGGAATTCATAATTCCGAAGCCCTGACTATCGGTATATGGGTATCATAGACGTAAGTATAATAAGGTATGTAAGTAAGCCTCGAATCCTGCAATGATGAAAAATCTCCTGAAGATCCTGGAACTTCCTAATCCAAAGCTGGTTTATTGACTTTTTACAATAATAAATTGTAAGATTACTTACTAAAATCACTACATTTTTTTCAGCTCTACAGATTTTATTGGTCTTGGATTAATAGCATGGTAAGAGGGTATGAAATTGGAAAATCAAAATGAATGAAAAATATAAAGAGATTTTACTCCGCCTGCTTCATACGCTCATGCTTCATCTTCTAATGTACTGCTGGAAAGTTGTGAGCATCAAACTAAACCTATCATTTAATTATCACGTATGTGATCCATTTGTTTCCTTCAGTAACTTGCTCGCCAGTTTATTATTTTTTACTCTTTATTCTTTCAAAGGTGGTTAATAAATCTTTATTCTGCTGATGCCATGTCTACTCACCCTTACATAGATTAAGTGTATGCGTATTGGAATGTGCGGTAAATGTAATGAAGCTGGCAACCAGACATTCTGTCTGCTACAGCTAAAATGTCTACTGATAATTGAATAGACGTGAACTAAGATGATTCTTCAGTTCAATGGTTTGTCACCGGCCATTCACTGATGAGTGAATCGCTATAGAATCTGCCAATTAGGTCAATGTCTAACAACATTCAAGTTCATTGCCTTAAGCTCGGAATTGTATTATTACATCATGTTTTTTGTTTGATAGTTTTGATAATAGTTGTGGAAAATTTAAATGCTTTGTAAAGGTTTTCCTGTGGTGAGAAGTCAACTGAAACATTTTACCATTTTATTGAATTTGAGTGATTTCATAAATCAATCTACATCTGTAAATACATTTATGCATGCAATTAGTTCCCATTGGCGTAGGCAGAGATAATTGATTTGTAAAATAAGGGATGGTTGGAATTGGGTCACCCGCCATATCGCCCAACAATCACTTTAAAAACCCCAATACCCTGAATCACCTCTTACTGTGGACTCCCGGTGGAAAATAACCATTGCTATTCTAAGCAGGCCCACTGCTATCTTGTTGTACTTGTTGTATGGTAATCCGATGTAAAAGCTAGGATTGTTTACAATTTCATCTAAAACAGCTATGTCTTGAAGCAAATAAGTAGACATATAAATTTGCAAGGAAACACAGATATTTACACGCATACAAACTTTCGCAATTATAATATTAGTTTGAAGGATTTTGAACGCGGACACGTTTTCCAACATCATTATTCTAATTCAAATTAGCATTCTCTCTTAAGACTTATAGCAAAGGATTTCGAGCATTTCCAGTTTATTGTATAATTTAAAATGTTTAGCAGTTGAAAGATATACTCGTGGATGTATCCCAAAAAGGGGTAGCCAGAGCATTGGAATTACAAATTCTTTTTGGAAGTTGCGTTGTTAAACGATATCCAAATATGGATCATTAGTTGATGGTTTTGTTTATCTAATTTTATCATTATTTTTTCACTTTTCTATCTCTTTTCCTAATTTACATATAACAAAATCCTAAAATATCTCAAAAAATATTAGGATTTACTCAAATATTAAATTGAAACGTTAACCTAAAGATTCGGAATCAACAATTGTTCGTTACTCAATGCATATTCTCATACATACCTACATACATAAGTAATAAATAAGAAAAAAACACTATTACGAGGGCTGCTATTTATGTATCCGGAATAAAAAAAAGAAACAAACATATATCAATTAATATGGTTTTATTGCTTCTCAAAATATTCGCCGCTCAGATCTATACACTTTTGCATGCGTTGAAACCAATTTTCATAGCACTTTTTCCACTCAGACTGAGGTATCTCCAAAACGTGCATTTTGAACGCATCGACTGCCTCTTCGCGGCTCGAAAAACGTTGACCACGTAATTTTTTCTTCACATTTGGAAATAAATAAAAATCATTGGGTGCCAAATCAGGGCTGTACGGCGGATGACCTGTCAATTCGATCTTTTGAGCTTCTAAAAACTGAGTTGTGACGGCCGACCTGTGACAGCTAGCATTGTCGTGATGCAGAATGATTCTACGTTGTCGGTTAGTCTTTCTTATTTGTTCAAAGACTTCCGGCAAACAAATGGTCGTATACCACTCCGAATTAACAGTTTTACGATTCTCTAAAGGCACTGTAGCTACATGGCCATTTATACCAAAAAAACAAGCGACCATTTGCTTCAATGTGCTTTTTGCACGAATAACTTTTGTTGGGTTCGGCTCATCTTGGAACACCCACACCGTGGACTGCTGCTTAGTTTCGGGGTCGTAAGCGTAGATCCAAGATTCGTCACCTGTGTAGATATTATAAACAGCTTTTGACGCACCACGGTTGTATTTTTTTAACATTTCTTTGCACCAATCGACACGAGCCTGTTTTTGATCAATACTCAAGTTGTGCGGAATCCAACGGGAGCAAATTTTTTTTACAGCTAAATGTTCATGAAGTATCTTATGTATGCTCGTCATACTAATGCCCAGAGATGCCTCTATCTCACGATATGTAACATGACGATCTTGAGTTATTAGTTCCCGGACAGCATCGATGTTTTGAGGTACAACGACCGTTTTAGGGCGACCTTCTTTAATTTCATCAGTAAGCTTAGATCGTCCACGATTAAACTCGCTAAACCAGTGATACACAGTGGTCTTTGAGGGTGCTTCATCCCCAAAAGTTGAAGTAAGCTGATCGATGCACTGTTTTTGAGTTAGACCACGCCGAAAATCGTAAAAAATCATGGCACGAAAATGTTCACGAGTTAAATCCATGGTGGTGAAGACACGCAATTTTCAAAATGACGCTACGATGTGAAAACAATTGACAGTCACATAAAAATAAATGTATTCTAAAGCTAAAGAGTTCTATTTTTAAATGATGTAATTACTTTTTAAATTATTGTTCTGTAAGTGGCCAGTTCCGGATACATAAATAGCAGCCCTCGTAAAAGTATTACAGGTATTGTCTTATTTGATTATAGAGTTTTAATGTCTAATGACAAAGTTTCAGATTATATAAAGAAACGCAGGCATTTCTGTTTATTGAAATTAAGCTCATTACAATGACCAAAAATAATTTTGTTGTGTAATAAAAATAATGGAAAACGGTAAAATAATGAACATTATTGTTTGTTGTCCATTAATTTTGATATAATTTTATTTTTAATAAGATACAAGTCGACCGCAAAGTGGACGACATAATTTTTCATTATCTTTATTCATGGACTTTTTTGTGCCTAATAAGGTATGGTGGCTGCAGTTTGGTGCACAAAAGTTCCCATTCACTGACATTGTCCCCGTGGGCCACCCCGAGGGCATTCACCTTCGGATATTGGGCTGCCAGCGCGGGCGCCGCAGTCGGAAGTATCGGTTTAGTATAGATCTGTCATTGCGGAAGAAACTGTATGTCGGATATGAAATATTAATACCATTTCCGAATCGCGGCTATTACAAAGGGTTAGTAACTAAACTTGCTTGATCTCTAGAAACAATTAATGCGCATATGATACAAAGGTCAACATAAATAGAGTTCTGACATAGTTGAGTATGTTTAAGTAGAGGATTATGTTAAATGAAAATTATGAAGGCGTTTGTTGTTCCGGTTCCTATATTAGATAACCGTGACTTATTGAAATTTTATCGTTCATACTACAAACTTATTTTTGTTATAACATATTCTGAAGGAGAGTTCAATATTCAATAAATTTAAATTGTTAATTTTGAACGATATTACTCATCGATATATTTTTTAATTTTATTCTTTGAAACCAAACGAGTAATCTTTGTTCAAGCCTGTCAAAAGTTTATGGAATGTAAATTAGTCTTTAATTATCAGATGAGTCATATATCAAAGTCCGTAAGAAGAAAGTTAAGTATAGAATAACTAGAATAGTCCTGCCTAAGTGGATTAATCGACTGAAGCATTTGTACTATACATAAGTAGACGGTTGTTCATAAAAAAAAAACATATAAATATTTAAAGAAGCGTAAGCCGTCTCAGCATCTTATAGATTTTGTATTTCAAATAAAATTTATTTCCAAATTGAATCATATTATTATATATATATTTAATCACAACTGATATCCTATTGGGGTAGGTAAAGTTATTTCTTTACTGATTCGTCACCCATGTTTAGCAATAAATTGAAAAAGACGGGGTGATGAGTTGGCCATTGCATTGAAGTAATTAAATATAAATACCAAAATGGATACACAAAAAGGCTAAATAATATCTACATACGTAAATACATATACTCACGGTCATAAATCCCGAAAAGGGCTAGCCAGAGATTTAGAGCTAGAAGCTCCTCAGCCACATTTGGAAGATGATAGGGGGGGGGGGACAAGACACATTTTGGTAAAGTCTTTTTAGCTCACAAATGGATAAATTATTAACTTAACACCCTACTTAATTTTAAAATAAGTTCTGGGTATGCCTTTTTCATACTTAAAGCCGTGACATACTTTTTCGTAAAAGTAGCTCAAAAAAAATAGTAACGCTTGTTATCATAAAAATACCTAGGTGCATCAAAATAATACAAATGCAAACCTTGTTTATTTTTTTTAAAACATATACCATTTAGAATCACATTACGCATTTAAATCAAATTTATGATGGTTTCAAAACACTAAGTGCCGAAAGATATTTGTTTTTCAGAAACCTAAAACTGCCGGCTTACGTAAACTTAAATGCAACTTAAACCATATTTTCTAATCAGGCCGCAATTATTTTTTTCACAATATGTCGTAATATTTTATATGTTTCTGAAAACGAATCTTAAACTGAAAAACATTGTCACTTGATATTAGAAACAAAATGATCGGTAACAATGGAGAGTGCATTCCATGGCGATGCGCAAGCGAAGACTGCGCGGAACAACAGCTGTCACCGGAGGAACCCGCGAGATCACTTCCCGGTCAGCGCCTCGGAGGTCAAACCCTGTCCTATATAACCAAGTCTCGCCGCTGAAACGACTACAACCCACCACAACCTCACACCGCCAACATCTGTTCCACGTACGTAATTTTGCACTCATTTTTTAAATCGGGTCACAGTTCTATTGCCAAGGTCGAGGTGATCGCACGTACGATTTGCGTAACCGTTTCCACTATTCGAATGTTTATTATATACGTGGTTTATTAAAAGTGTGTGTTAGTTTACCACCACCGTTTGGTTGCAGCGGGATCGGCCGTGCAGCGCAGACGTGAGTGACCAAGCAGCGTGTACGCACCACCGCTCGACCGCCGCCGCCGTCTCGCGCGCGGAGCCTCCCAAGTGCTTTGTGACTGTGCTTACAGGACTTACTAAGTGATCAACATGACTCATTATATCAAAATTGTAAGTATTTTTGACTATACTTTACTATATACTGGCCTTAGTTGATGCAAGCAAAAAAAAGTTAGTGTCTTGAAAGGGTGGCTTTATAATAAAGCTATCCTTAACCTTTTATCTGTAAAAAAAATATATCAGTAAAAGCATAAAATATATAATATTATACAAGTAATGACTTACACTATTAGCACAAATAGGAGTTCAAACTTAATGCAGTTTTAGTTGTTGTGACAAAGACCTTACCAGTTTAAGTTACTATTTCAATATAAAAAGCTGATGTAAGAAATAGATATATTTAATGAAACCATTATTTAAATAGCTTAATATTCGATAATTTTTGGCGACATAGTTATGAGTTGTGTCACTACTAGCAAAGGATATTAATAAAATACGTTATTAATGGGAATTAATAAAAAATGTATGCCAATAAATATCCGTAACATCTTATTTAGTAAATTTGCAATTCAAATTGGTATCAAAAGTTCTAACGCATTAGTTTAACACGAAACCAATATCAATTAAAAAAACTGTGTTAACGCACTATTTCTAAATACGTAAAATTTTGCGCTCAGTTCTTATTTTAAGTTAAGTAATACTGTAATAAGAATTATATAAACATGCATACTCGCACATTTGGTATCCAAAAGGATTTGTATTAAATTTCACTTTTTGACTTACAGACCACAATGTAAGCTTTAATTAAATAAAGTAATACACTATAGATGACTAAATGATCTGATTCTTTTTAAGTAATTGGTTCGTAGTTTCACAATATATTCGTTATTTACATACATACATATACTCACGGCTATAATTCCCTAGAAGGGGTAGCCAGAGCCAAGGAATTATAAATTCCTCAGCCACTTTTGGAAGTTGAGTGGGGAAAAGGCGGTAAAATAAAGGTTTTTGGTTATTTCTTATTGTTTGTTCTGAATTCAGTTACCCCTGTTTGGGTTTCTACACAGGGTTTATACCACTACTATTAATGTGTGTAATGTGTACATTAAACTCACAGCTATAAAGCTGTGAGTTTAATGACACAAACAAAACTAAACATGTGAGGTAGGTAGCTATCATAACGAATTTTATATGTGTTAGTCTTCCATAACAAGGTTGGCAGGGTTTTGATAGAAAAAAGCTCAGAAAGTTTATACAGCCAAAAAGATACCAAATTATAGCAAGGCTTGGCGTTAGTTATCTATATTTATTTTAACATAGCCATGCGCTTGAGTTGAATTAAAAGCTGCACCCTGTAGTGTCAATCTCAAAGAATAACGCCCTATTTCTGAATTGAGTATTCAAGCTGAGAACCACTTAAGTATCGTTTTGTCTCATTCAGTTGTTAAGATTTCAATGCGACAGAACGATACTTAAGTTGTTCTCAGCTGGAATACTCATTCAGAAATCGGGCGTAAGTATCGTAAGGGGCGTTAATATTATTGGGGCTTTTTATGTTTTTGTAACACGGTGTGATTGTATGTACCTATACCCAAAAAACTATAATTTACAGTCCTTTCTACTCTCAACTTCCAAAAATAGCCGAAAAATTCCTAATCTGCATTTCTAGCTACTCTCTTTAGGATATTAAGACTCGAGTATATGTTTGTAAATATGAAAGTGAAACAAAACAGTTATTTCAATAATTTAAATGCCTTAATTCGTGTACAAGTTTGCTCCAATTTAAGTTTAAGCGTGACTTACACGCAATTACCAATATGACGTAAAATGTTTCCTAACGAAATACCGTAAACAGCTGCCTATTGTCTTATTATCCCATTAAAAGTGCTATAACAGTG
Source organism: Bedellia somnulentella (assembly GCA_963576735.1). Lineage (NCBI taxonomy): Eukaryota > Metazoa > Arthropoda > Insecta > Lepidoptera > Bedelliidae > Bedellia > Bedellia somnulentella. The sequence goes on from OY755179.1 coordinate 12,968,929, forward strand.
CTTTTGAACACTTGTAAACCTGTAATAGGAGTTTACGCTTTATAGTTGATGTGTAAAACCGCATTATGTCCAGATTTGTAATTGCTTGCTTGGTCTTAGTAAACCAAGTTGATTTAATAAGAGTTTTATTTTACAACAAGCAGTAAATTCTTAGCTCATAGTAAAAAGAAATAAGTTGCTTTTTTAATTATATACATACATATACTCACGGCGATAAATCCCTAGATGGGGTAGCTAGATGAGTATATGGGTAGATGGGGTTAAAATGGGGGAAAAGATGGTAAAATAAAGGTTGTTGGTGATGGGTCTCCAACCTCATCGCCCAAAAATCCCTTAAAAGCCCCAATACCGTTAGTCGCCTCTTACGTACATCCACCAGAAGAAATGGGGTAGTGCTATTCTAAGCCGACACTACACAGCAAGTAAATAATAACATACAATAATACAATATACAAGTAAATAATATATAATAATAGGTTGTAAAAATATATTTAGCGTAATAATTTGACCTTATTTTTTTGTTTATTTTTTTCTAAACAGGAAAACGTTTGAATTCTTATCAATGTCATTTTGGGATTTGTCACAGTTAAGTTAAACCAGTTTCGCACAAAAACTTCTTTGTCTTAACCTTGGAAGGTTAATGCTTCAAATGCAGGAAAATTTTACTGAAGTTTATGTAGGTTACTATTTATAATATTTAATTAGAAACAGTTATGGTTAAAGCGAGACAATCTTATTTAATTAAACACATCGCAGGACAAAAAGTTTAAACGCAAGATCGAATTCACTCAACATCTCAGAAAAGTATTTCGTTTTTTTCCAATGCTGATGGAAAGAAGCACTTAGAATACAAATACCGGTTACTTAAATATTCCAGCAGTTTAATTCAAAGTCACTTGAAGTAGACTGTAAAATTACCTTTAAAGTTTTTATCCAACCTTGATTAGGATCGTAGAGGGTGAAATTGGAAACTTCAACGTGTTTTTTCTTTAAAAGCAGCTTTTCAATTGAGAACTTCATACAATAATTCAATATTTTAGTACAAACATTAGTAAAATTTAATATCATAGAAAAATGCTCAATATATTTCTTGCCACATATGTGATTCCTTAGAATGCATATACAATTTTTAAGTCACGTCCTCATAAATCACATTTGGATCAAATAGAAAATGTGCTCAAAAAGGCAGGTGTCCGCAGTATGAAGAATAAAAGAGCATGTATGAAAAGATTGATGGATGTAAACGAAGCCAGAGAGGTTTGCCAGGATCGTACGAAGTGGCGATCGATAGTCTCTGCCTACCCCAATGGGAACTAACGGCGTGAGAATATGTATGTATGTATGTATGTCCTCATAAATTCCGTATAACCAAATAATGAGAAGCCAACATTGACCACAATCAAGGAACTAAATTCCAATATCAAAGTGTCACTAACAGTTTCCCAATACCTATAACTCATTTCTTGCTTACAACCGTTTTAGCTTTATTGGCGATAATTTTAATTACAAGGCGATCGGATCTTGAAACTACTAATTTCAGTAGCACCCTCGGTAATTAAAAAGGTAGATTTAATCTAAATTTATCTGTAACACGACTTGTATAGATCAAATTATTATGTTTGAAGCCTATGATTAAATAAAATCGGTGTTTTATTTTGTATAGAATATTTTAGGAAAGTTTAGTCAGATCCAAATGAATCAATACGTTCAATAGCTTGGAGTTTTGGCATCAGATGTTTGTAAAATATAGTAATAAGATCTGTTTAATAACACTTCGTTGATAACTACATTCAATTCTGAGGTGTCTTATATATTTATTGAAGTTTTGCAAACATGCTCTTTGTGCTAGTTTTCAGATTATGCATTACAGTGCTAAATCGTCCAAAACTATTAAAAAAATTGTGATTTTTCAGAGAAGTATGCTATCGTACACCTAATTGTAAATATGAATTCCCAAATAATACGAAATGTAGTATCTGTGAATCGGAAGTGATTATTCAAATTAAAACAACGTTCAAACGGAAATACTCACAATACCAGTTTTTAATAATGATCACGATTTCCTTCAAAGATATTATTTCGGTCGATGAATATAGTTTTTTTTTTGTGTTCATAGTTTTGCGGACTTCTTATATGTAATTTTAGCTAAAACTTAGTTAAGCTTGGATCTAGTTGGATACAAGTTTATTTTAAAAAAACACCTTATTCAGGTTTCTTAAAAAGCAAAAACATTGTAATTTAATTAAAACGGAGTACTTAAACATTGTCGTAAATCCGCTTTCATTTAGAAACTAGCGTTTAATGTATCGAAAACATTACATAAACGCATTTCTTACTCTTACCATTATCTTAGTGTTTGTACACTTAAAAAGTAGGTCTTAAAATAATCACTAGACTTATGTCAAGATGAATCGTTGTTGTTGAATTGGATAACTAAGTTTATTTTGAGTCTAAAACGAGAAGAGCAAAATAGCGTGTATAAGGAGGATATCGAATGATCAGACATTTTTAAGGGTTTAGATTACATAAATACTAAAAAGCTCCACCAACTAAACTTTTAATAAACCAATTTTTAATTGTAAACAGACATAGTAAAAGTAATTATTGATGGACATATGGGTACTGTAATACTATAAACTTTATGGTACCTAAAGCTTAATTACTTCCCGACTAGGTCAAAGCTAAAATGACGGTTAATCATTCTGGCAGTCTATGTATGGATATAAGTAAGTTCCAACTTAGTGCCTAAACTCTTGAAACAAATTGAAATAAACAGGATGTCAAGAAAATAAGTACGTACGCATACTTAATTTTCTATCTTTAAATTGAATCGCTCGTATCGTCCTTTTTAGATTTTTTAATTGTATGCAAAATGCATGGACATTCAAATTTATCCTCTTATCTGATTGAAACAATAACATTAGTACAAACAACACTTCTAATCAATTACTTGAATTATAATTAGTTCCATTCATAACAAATCAAAAAGAAATCGTGTCTTTTTCGTTTTATCTTTAACAATGTGTGAATTGATTGATTTGTGTTCTACTAATGTACCGAGTCGTGACGTTTCATTTTTAACAAGCTTACAACACCTACCAAAACTATTCTAATAGGAATATTCGAATAAATTGCTTATTGCAAAAAACATTTCAGAATTCAGGTAGAAGAAAGAATTAAGGTAAATTTGTTCGGTATTTTTAGTAGTTGACCTTTTAACCTCTAGTTTGATCTAAGTCTCTTAGTGATCTCTGCTCGCTATATAATGATTAGATTTAAAAGCCATTTACTTTGTATAGAGGGAGTAAAGTGTTTTTATAAACCATGGTTGTAATCCTCAAGACCTCAATAATGTAAAAGTCAATTGATTGTACCCTTGCGTTAAATTTGTGTAATAAAAGTAAAATTTACATATTTTTCCAAAATTCTATTAGTATATGGTACTCGCAATTATCCTTGTTTCAAAATGAAAATAGATACACCGTTGAGTGAACAGCTAACATAGCTTTGATATTTACGTCAGTCCGCTTTTAATTTAACTTAGTCACCATTATATAATTCTGAAGGGGTGGATAGAGTTGCTGTATAATGAAAGTATGTGTATTATCTCGTCAACTTGACCTTAAAAACACGTGTTTGTAGGTTAATTTTCTTTCTAGTTCCTGATACAGAATAAGATTGTCTTTTCTTTATCCATTTTTAGGGTTCCGTAGCCAAATGGCAAAAACGGGACCCTTATAGATTCGTCATGTCTGTCTGTCTGTCCGTCCGTCCGTCCGTCCGTATGTCACAGCCAGTTTATTCCGAAACTATAAGAACTACATTATTGGAAATTGGTGCGTAGATGTATTCTGTAAACCGCATTAAGATTTTAAAATAAAATCTGAAAAAAAAAACCAAAATTTTTAGGGTTCCCCATACATAGAACTGAAACTCAAAATTTTTTTTTTCATCAAACCTATACGTGTGGGGTATCTATCAAAAGGTATTTGAAAATGATGTTGAGGTTTCTTATATCATTTTTTTTAAAACTGAATAGTTTGCGCGAGAGACTTTTTCAAAGTGCTAAAATGTGTGTCCCCCCCCCCGTAACTTCTAAAATATGGGCATGATAATACTGAAAAAAATATATGATGTGTATTACTATACAAACTACTAACGAAAATTGGTTTGAATGAGATCTAGCCCGTAGTTCTATTTTTAAACGTCATAAATCAAATTACTTACCTAATTTGGCTCCCATGATTTTCACACAAACGGGATTTTCTATATATATGATAGTACGGAACCCTTAGTGCGCGATCCAACTCGCACTTGGCCGGTTTTCTAGATTTACACGTTCGATGCATTAATAAATTCTGCTGGCTACCACGTTATGTCACCGCTTATCTCTAGCTAAGCAAATGCTTCCTTGTTGGGCAACGAAAGACGAGTACTGTTAAGCGTTTTTACATCCATACTAAATATTATGATTATATTTGCATAAAAAAGTAGTTAGAGTTCAAAATTGTGTTGCCATTACCTTGATAGTGGCGGAAAGTTGATGGTGTTTTCTTATTACGTCATAGCATTAATAAAATGACGGCTTAACTTAAACTTCTCTACACCCTACAATGGTGGAGTTAAAAAATCACTGAATTGGACTATTTTATACTCCACAAAGACTTCTCAAAAAAATCCTCTATTCTAAACAAATTGCTACTAAATAAACTTTGTTAATTAAAATATTTTTAAATATTATCAAATGTATGCTGTTTGGTTAACCGCAAGACTATTTGTTAGACAGCTTTAAGGACGGGTTGTCTTAAAAAAACTAGTAAATATGTGCGAACATGAAGAGTAATTACTAGTCAGACAAGTACAAAACATCAACGACGTTGTTAATTATTTACAAAACGCACCGCATCGCATGAGTGGTCGGTGAATAATATTAATGAGAGTTTTTGCGATATTACGTATTGATGAGTCTGTGTTCATTATTGGCAGAAATCCGTGAAGAATTTTGAGTCATGATTGATCATATGATTAAGTTGTTAGTAAACTATCAGATATTATGGATTTGAAGATATTGTACGAAACATTAAATTAGGATTTTTTGAAAGCAACATGACTACTCCAAAGTTTTATTGTTTGCTCAGAACATACTGACAAAAGTAGGTCATCTATTAAAAAAAAACTTTTGTAGAAATTCAAATAATACTGATTAGTTACTCGTCAAATCTGCCAGTTACTAGAATCAGATGACATATATAGTAGTAATTGCACACGATCATTATACTGATAAGATCAGCGATGAACATCAGTTTGCTAATGCCATAATTATATGCCACTTTGTGATGTGACAGATTGACCGAATTTGCGAAAAACGACCTTCACGATTTAGGCGGGTGAATGACCCAATTATGTTATTACTCGGTATTACATACCGCAAAAACTTGTTTATTTTTATTTTCATTTGTGATTATGATTACTTTTAGTATTGAGATCCGGATTCGGAACGTGCAATTCTTATATAATCGTGAGTTAGCCCCGGAATTGGGCTTTGAGAATCTTAAATTATAGTGTAATTTGGATGATGCTAACACTGTGCATAGTTTAGATGAAAGCTAATACATCTAGTTACTCGTAGATTGTATAAGAACTGTGACAGTTTAGCTATTTTATTGCAGATACTTTCCATTAAGCTCTAACTTTATTACGTACGTCGTAATTTATACATTAATTTAAAACCACTAATATGTATGTCCGTCAAATAATGTCACAACTAAAAGTAGTTTGCAATTCGATTGTCCAACTTGATCGTAGGTTTGGCATTTGATTGCAGAGATCGAACTAACGAGTAATGTGTAGCTGATAGTAGAAATCCCTAGCGTGACAATCCCGTGTCACCTTGACGCGGCTAATTGTTCTCGTGATCAAAATAATATGACAATATAATGACAGCAAGATCGGACACATTAAGTGCAATGTTGTAACGGTTGCGTAAACTTCAGAACGTGTGTAAAACTTTATCAATGTTATAGAAAGCGAGGCTCGGCAAGCTACTGCGGTGTTATGTGAGGCTGGTCTTGCACTAATATCCGTAAAGATGTAATCGTATCAGTACACTCTTTCAAAAAGCTTCTGCTTATTTTATTGTGATATTATGACCTACTTTGGTGGATTTCGATATTTTTCAAAATTTTATTTCGATAAAAATATGAGATTTTAAGTTAGTTTAACTTGGAACTTAATAAAATTTAAAATTTCAAATAAGTCTCTCTAATTTGCGCATTCTACATTCTGATGCAAATTCAAATCCACTTGTCTACAACTACGTAATGTCGAAACAATTTGACAACAAACTCGACTAATGCCTAAGCACAACTATTTACAACGTATAACAACTACTAATAGCCACACAGAATCCAAACAAAATGAAAAAAAAAACACAAAGACGCGTAATAAAAACATTGACCGCGAAAAGCCCCCGGTCGAACAATAGTTATAGTCCAATTTTCCGCCTTACGTCTCATTTCCGCGGGACGCTCTAGGCCTTGTACGTCTCGTATGCAAGTCAAGGCGACTTTTGATATGCACTTGTTATGTTTAAATGTCGATAGACCTCGTCATTGTACATTATTCACGTAATTATCGGCCTTGCGGACGCCGGCGCGCCCCGGCCCAAACTAAGAACGTCGATTTTCACGAATTTATGATAATGTGCCAATTTGTAGTGTTGAATAGGTACTTTAAACGAGTTTCTTACTATTGTTTTGATATCCTACTCTGCCGGTTTTCAGTGGAGTTATAGACTGAAGAGTACCAACTATTTATACCCGTTTTATTTATTTAAGTCTATTTTTTTAGATTATTATAATTATCTCTTCTTATTTTTCGGTATCTTAAACGTATTTTGCGAATAAAGAACGGGTTCAGTTTTACTCACTCTCATCGTGTCATATTAAATAAACGGGAATCGATTCTATTGTTAAATCAATGCACTAGCTCCATCACTACTCCTGATACTAATTACTTTAAAAGTAATTAATATGTAAATTATAATAATAAAAGTAAATAGTAATTCAATGTTCTAGTAACAATAATGTTTTCTCTCTTTCTAAATGCCTACGTATTATTTTACCACCAAAGAATGTAAGGATAACTATGAAATGCAGCCAGCACGCGCAAGGTGTAAGGAGAGGTTAGTCGGAAGGCGGAAGAGCGCATGCGCTAGACAACCGGTTTCTCATGTGTGTTGCGCATGCGCACCACATGCGCTGAGCCAACCGGTATGATAATAAGTGTATATGCTTCCGATTCTATAGGAGACTTTTCGCAAAACTTGTATTGATTGGTTTATTGATAGCTATTTAAACGGAAGGTTGTTTATCAAGTGTTATGAAATATATTTTTGAAAATTTATCTTAAGAGGGCGATAAAGATTGTGTTTTCATGTATTTTGATTAGTTATAATACCGAGCCAAACTAAATGACTAAAAGAAACTTATTATTATAACGAAATTTTTGCTGTTACTCATGCTTTAAAATAAACAATCTTGAAGGTAAATATTAAAAATAAAGATTAGTTCGAGATGGATCTCTAGCCACATCTGGTAAAAATCACTTTTACCACACACGCGGATATGATGGTTAGTGCTATTCTAAGCTTCTAGTTCTAAGTTTTAGTTCAAGCAAATGGCGAAGCACAATTAGGTTTTACAGTATTTCGACAGTATTATCAACCAAAAGCTTCTATAAGGCTATTAGACTCATTTAGTTAATGAAGCAATTAGTAACTAGATAAATCCGAGCTGACAATCTATTTGTACTCTAAGCTCTAAGTGATCGATAGAAAACAGTCAATAATTTTTGACGTAATCGAATGATTAGTACAATTTGTCTTACTGAATGTTTGAGGTCAACGATTGGCTATTTTTGCAAATCAGTATTAATGTCTTACCATAATTACATGTACGTAACAAATAGCTGTTGCATTAATTTATCGAAAGTTAATGCATGGTTCGAACAATCTACTAAGTTTAATGAGAATTAATGTTTATTGCTCAAATAAAGACATTAAAATAGTAAATTTCAATAACAATCCGAATATCAATTAAATTACAGTGCTAGATTATTTCAAATTAAGTTCCGTGATAAAACTTAGGTATGCTCGTATTTTGTAACTAGATCCTACTAGTAGCAGCGCCTGCGCAAGTAAATGTTTTGTATCGATCAATAAATCCGCTTTTGCCTAATGCCTGAGGGGAGTCGGTTCGTAAACCAAAGGACCATAAGCATCAATGGTTTTGTATTTGTAAAATTGTTTGCTTTGAATGGGTCGCTTTTAGTATACAGAATTTGAAATATAAATTAAGATATGATTGTTGTATTAATTTCATATTTGAATCTCAATTATTTTTCGGTGTTGCCGCATGTTGGTTTGGCAATTACTTTTTAAGATATTTTCAACACATCGTGGTATGCATATAAGCAACAATAATACCATGATGTCAATGGTATATCCATAAAATATGTGAAACTAAATAATTATAGCACAAATATTTAAATTTCACACATCGGACATATTTACTTTACAACGTTCTATTCGAATGCCTCTGACAACCTTCATCAAGTAAACAACAAAGCTTAAAGATCGAGTCTTCAAATCTATTGTTTACCATAGAACAATTCAATGTCACAGACAATCAGTGGATTTAGCACAACTTGTGGTATGATTAAAACGATATTAAACAAAGTTTGACACACTGATATTTTTAGGAAGGTTAGGATTAATAATTGTGGTTTCATGCGTTTCTTCAAATATAACAAGGTTTTTTATATCATTATATATTTTGATTTTGGCATACCATTTAATAATTATTATAAAACTTAAAATGCGGCAATGTATATTATACATTTTCAGGAATATTTTAATCGGTTATTGTTTATGCTTCTATCTTTTTTCTTTATTACAATTAAAATACTATGTGGCCCAGGAACCTATAAGTGTTACGCTATGACTATAATTTTGTGTGTACTGCGAACCAATATGTATGTAAACTTCTCTTGCAACAGTGCTCTTAAGCTTAAGAACATCATGTTAATCAAAATGATAGCATCTTACTTGATCTTAGAAATGTTCTCAGTAATATCCGCGTAGGTGCTAGCTAAAGTGAAGCAAACAATTTCCTGTTCTATGGCGCTGACAGACGAATTATTTGTGTTAAGTATTCAAACGTCGCTAATAAAATAGAATTAGACAATACACTAACTACTAATCCATAAGTTTTAGTTCTATTGCAATTCAGTTAGGTAAGGCCAATAGTGGTTTATGAGGTATATGCAATTTGTCAATAAAACATCGTTGTATTTAGTTTTAAATAATTTTCAAATATTTTTCAATGAAATAAGTTCTACCTAAGTATCAAAACTGGTAGTTTTAGACATTTTTATTTTTCTCAATAATGCATCAATGAAAACGTGAAGTAAAAATGCAAAACCCGTTTAAGGGAAAATGGGTTTAAAAAAGATAATTATGGAGTATAAAACTTTTCACAGTTATACATAGAAAAAGTGCGTAGAGTTTCATGCTTTTACATATATTTAATTCCTAAATAAAAAAAATCACACACTGTCACGTATTTGGCCTGTCACATGGTCGTTGGTCAATAAAATTACGATCGTATTTTGATCACTGGACGGCCATATCATAATTCAATTTCTCAAAAGCTTTAATCTAAGCGTAATAATACGCATAAAAGAAACAATTATTATTATTTTAACAATTATATTTATTTTTTATTGAAAATCGTAGTCTCTGTGCAATTAAAAACATAAGTTGCGAAAGACATGTAGTTAATTGTTCAAATACGCATAAGTGTCAAAGAAAACACAACAAAAAAATTGTACGCAACTAATAAACTAAAGCAAATTAAAATAAGTAACAAAACAAATAGCAGCCAAAACTAGGTTTATGTAAATAGCATTGTAGTGTAAGTCGTATTGTCCACCTCACGTAGCGCGTTGCGTCACAATGTAGCAATGGCGATCGTGCATGATTTGTTAGCAGTGTGCGCTGGCTAATTTGGTTATTATTTTACGTTTAGCATTGTCATTGACGGTATTTACTAAAAAAAACACGTCACATACATTCTGATACTGACGGCTGTGAACCAGTTTTTTTCATACGAAAATATTGTAATTGTAGTTTAATCTAGAAAAGTTTATAGTAAAATTTGGCGAGAGGTTCAGGTTCATGATGAATATTCAATTTAATTCAGAGCCATGCGGCGGCCATATTCATGCGGCGCAAGAGTTACCAAACTCGGCTGCAGCATTTTTTGGTATGTGTGTATCCTGTCTATAAAAAATAACAAACAAGCAAGACAGGAAATTGAGATTCCTATATGACACTAGAAGACCATGGTTTATGCATTATAAGCCTACCAACAGTTAATTTTTCACATATTAATCCCTAATTTTACTATATCTGACCAATCCACATAAAAGTTAAGCTGAGTATTTCTAATGCTTTGGCTAAAACCTCTCTGGGATGTAGCAGCTCAACAATACAGCAAACTTCTATTTGAAAAAGCATAATTTTTGCGAGCTTTCCATATTATTGGGTTTCTTTATAATTTATTCTCGCCATATTTGTGCAAAACGTTCCAAGCACAATTTTCAGTATTTTATGATTCTGAACATACTGCAGCCTTCAAGTTTTACGCATGTGAAACAGAGCAGAAGCTTAGATTACCCAATATACAATATATTAAGTTACAACTAGCTGTTTAAGTAACAAGACACATGAATGATAAAGTCGTGTCGCGGTTACTTATAATGGCGCGGGTCAACGCGAAGGAATGCGCTAATGTGTTCTTGATGTGATCGGCGACAAATTATGCCGACGCCATTTTGGATAACCTAGACACAAAAATTTACAAAATATTCAATATTATCGCATAAATTATTGTAATTTAGTCCCTATTAGACTTAATGTGGTGTTGATGGCGGGGAAAAGTCAAGTTTAATTGATTTTTATATTGATTATTAATTTATTTAATATATGTATTTTGGCTTTAGAGTTTAAATTGATTCATAGTGGAATATATTTTGTAGCTGTTACTGTGGGGCCTAAAAGTATTTTGTTCTATGTCAACGTAGAATTTGGGCAGAAAAGTTTTGTTACTATAGTAATCAATCTTTAAAAATGCCCAAATCATCAAAACAAAATTACTAGATGATAATTGGCTAGAAGTATGGTAAAGGTAAACTCTCTTTGTATTCCACATTAAAAGCAAAGCCATCATTAATATTATCAACATCATTATTCAACATTTAATAAGGTTTTCGGGCTGGTGATCAATTCTATAAACTGTACTTTGAAAGCATTGGTCACACTCATGAGTTAATGTTTCAATCATTGGAATTCGAACAAGGTCGGGATCGCGTTTGATTCATATTATTTATACTGCTGTGTTATAATCTGTCAAAGATAAATAGATCACGACAGCTAAAGTATTTGTCACCAAATGTAGATATGAATCATAGCCATAGCCTCATAGTTCGAATTCGGTGCGATAATTATATGTATCATTAGGATGGAATTTGAAAAAGGAACTTTTATATTGATGTTACTAATTAAAATACTTAGTTGCTATTAATATAACCACGTTTTTATATAAACTATTATATTAACCTTAACATTCTTAGTTTTGATTGGTTTTCAAGTATCGCGATGTCCAATGGAATAATGCTATTCTAAACTGTCAAAAAATATTTAAAACTAATTACTCAGTACTAATGAGAATCTAAATGATAGCTTTTAAAATCATAATTGTTGCACCTTGTCATAAATAAGATAGCATGCAGAACTGCAATTATTTCTATGATGCAAACATAGTGCACTGCCTTTAGTTTGTTTAGCTTTACTTATTCTAGTCAGATCATGCAATTACTTACTGCTTTTGTGAAAATACATTTATTAATATCAGTACATGTTTCCCTTGTCCTACTTCGCCCACTTTGCCTACTAACTTCGTTTGTGACAATTATATATGTCGCGTTTTTTACTTACAAATTACTTATAAAATATGTAAAATACATGACACCTGATTTTGAATTAGTCCTTAATTACTATTTTATTAGGAAATTAATTTTGCGCTAGAGGTTGTATGCAACTGGTTTATATTAAACGATATTATTTTATATTACTCAAAAGCATTTATAATATTGTTATTCTGAATCATATACAAAAATATTTGCAATATTTGCATTGGAAATTTTGAAACGAACTGTTATGCGTTTGAACGGTACTTATATTTTAGGATACCTGCAGTGAAGCCATAGGATATTAGTGAATATAAAAATGATTAGCAGAGATACTAATCAAACTAAATTACCAAGTCAAATTATTTGCAGAATATATGAACAGTACGTATCTTAGACGCTAGTCGTTTTTTTGTCATTAATAAATACAATCACTAAGTAAATGAAAATAACCGAAACTCGAGGTCAAGTTCCAGGATCACTGTGTATAAGAATACTTTGGTGTACAAAACTTATATCGTAGTTATATTCGCAAAACAATCCTGTTTAGAACAATCGAGAAAGTTTTCAGGACACTTGTTTTATCTCAGGACTGTTTCATCAATACGCCTGTCAGACTTTCTAGACTCTATTCCGAAGTTCGCCTGTAAGACTGGAGTTTACTCTAGTATAAATAAATTGTACGCTCAACCACACAACTAGAGATACCTGCAAAACTTTGAATTTGAGATGATTTTGTTCTTAGAGTTGTACTTGATAATTTCGTTTGTTTGATAATACAATTTTAATTGCATTTGTTACAAAATAAAAAAATAATTGATTACCGCACATTATTACGTCCCAGTAACTTTCCAATTATACGGCATATTTTCTTAAGATACTTTGATAGGACCCATGAATCGAATTTCAAAATTACTTTTTCTCTCACAGCCCATATATGTCCCACCAAGGAGCTCGAGCCTACCCTATATAGGGTGATTTGGCCATAGTCCACCACGCTGATCACGTGTGGGGGTTGGTTCTAAAATCACTATTTGCCAAACTATAATTTCTATAATATGTGGCAAATCTTCATTGGTTCGAAATTTGTTTTGTATCTTTAAATAAAAAATGCAATATTAAAACATCCTTGAAATCAACAAATTTATTAACCTGCAATACAATATAGCTTTTAGAGAGTTTTACATTGGGTCGACGGTACATAAAACCGGACAGTATGTCACATTGCTAAATGCTTTGTCCGAAGTAGGTGGCTAGGAGATAAAGACAACGTAGTAATATGAAAATGCTTTCACGATGTCGAATTTAATATCTTGTGCAAGTTATTTGAATAGACTTCCAGACGTTCATTATTTTGTGGTATGTTGCGACCATACTTATTTATTGATTTTATTGTTATATTTTATCAGAGTAGGTTCTTAAATAGCTATGTAAAATATTAATCAAATTTTTAGTATGATGTTTGTTAAGCATCACTACTAATACAAATATATTTGAATTATTACGAAAAAGAAAAATTAACTAATGCTTAGAATGCATGATAATATTTTACAGTCTTAAACACTTTCCACAAATAAAAATGTCAAAGGTGACAGAGACCCTTCTCAATGTAGAGTGACACGTGACAGTGTAATAGTTGCTTGAATTCCAAATCTCCAATTACTCAAAGTTTTGATTTGATAAGAATTCAAATTTTTGTTTGTGGTATTCAGAGTGTTTATTTGAGGTGCACCAAACTTACACAAATAATTAATGGATTATTGAATTTGTTGTATAGAGGGGATGGACATATTGCAATCTTAGAAAGTGTATGATAAACTTTGCTTACGACTTGGTAACGTCTTTAGATTTGAAGAGCGATGGCTGCAGATAAAAATGACAAGTTTCGGGAGCAGGATAGATATATATAATAAGATGGGTGCCTTACAAAACATCGACCGTATACCAAATTTAAGACGGCATTTTAGTATGGAAACGTTTTTTATTTTGCATCTAAAAAAACAACTTATTCTACATCGTTTTACAATTAGTAGCTTAGATAGCCCATCAAATGTCTACCAAACAAAACTAAAGCTGAAAAGGCAATAGGCGTGTCCCAACAGGTCCTAAGACATACCAAAGTCTAGCGGCTGTCTACACACGTGCACGTATAGAGACCTCAGTAAAGGTCAGAATAGCAAGTTCACAACTTTGAAACCAGTCGATGTGTGCCGTTGACTCATTTGGTATGTTATGGCAGGTTTACCCTTCCGTTTTAGTATATGTCACTGCACTTATGAGCATTTGAATATATTAGAGTATTTATTTGTGTCATTTGTTGAGTTGTCATTGTCGGGATCATATTGAACTTATTGAAGCATTCTTTGTCTGCATTAAAAATCGTTTAGATTTATTAATTAATAATGAATATGTCATCCCGTTAATAACAACATATGACTAAGTTTTTATCTCAGTATAAAAGAGGATGGTATGATATGCGGTGATATCAAAAACTTGAAAATAATTTTGCCTATGCTATGGCCTAAGAGTTGCTCCTTATCACTGAGTGGTCCAGACCAAAAATTGGTACTCGGAACAATAGATGACAAAAGGGTTCAGAAGAACTAATCGTACTATTTAAAGGTTGCAAACGATTTCTCAACTATAAACCTCTCAAGACATGAAACAAAAAGTACAAAGCCAATCTCAATCCCATAGTAAACTAACCTGTCAATCGTCATCACAAATATGACATGACAAATGATTTTTTGCACCGACCCACCGCTGCGTTATGTCATTAACGTATCAATTTGCGATCGGGTTAGCCATTTAAAAAATGGTTTGGTGATTTAATCGTGCTGAGCAATTATGAGATTATAAATGGAATGTTACATTTAGTCCGATGTTGCTTCAGGCAAATTTATTGTTCGCGTAACTTTAACAGAATTTATAAGCGTTTGGTACAGAATGAAAATTGTGGAACGGATAGACTATACAGTTGTAAGCATGTATTTTAATTGTAGGTAAATACAAATTAGGTTTTATGATTTATTTTACAAAGAAGTAAGAAGTTTTAAGTTAAAGTCATCGTTGTATTAAAAAAATAAGTATGGAAAAAAAATCTTTAGTTTTCAAAGTTTTTACTTGAACTTTGGTATTATGGTTTAAATTTCTGTTTTACCATTAGTTCCCAGAAAACGTAAAAAGCTTCCTATATACAATCATCTAATGCAAAATGGCCATTGCTACTACATTATTTATTTAGATTAGGTAGCTAACTTCTTTTTTCTTTGTTCCCAGGTATTAGCGTTGTGCGCATGCGCGGCAATGGCGTCGGCGCAATACCAACAGTTTGGGTATGATTTCTCAGACGGATACATCAGCAACTTCGGTGGACCCTCACTCATGAATATGTTGTCTGCGGCGGCCAGAGATCCACGGGCTAATACGGGTGAATAGCTTTAAATAAAGAATAATTCATCATATCATGGCTATTTTAAGGATAAGATAACGGAATAATGAATTAGTCTGAACTTAGAATGACAAATCAAAATATTGTAAAAAGAAGAATATAATGTTTAAGAAGGATAGAATAGAAAGTAAGAAATGTAATAAATATACAGTTGACAGTACAAACAAAATTTTAACTTTGCATACAAGTTACAAGTTTGTGCTAAAAAAATAAGATAGAAGATTTAACAAGGTTCAAGTTTTGTACCATTTTATAAAAAAAAAATCTAAACGATATTTACAACCACAAAGGGAACAATGAAAACGTTTTTCAACGACATTTAAACTAAAACAAAAGAACGCATAGATAACCCAAACAAGTCTAATTAAATAAAGGACTTGCCACATACAAGATGTTAATCCTGAAGGTTATTGTGAAAACAATCACAGTTTGATAGCGATCGCGAGCACGCTTGCGAAAAGGTTAGCTTTACGGCATCCGTGCAATCAGTCACTGGCCATTCGAATTCAAATACAGGACTGGCGACTCACTTCCAAATGTTGACCGCCACGCTTCATTAGTCGGCTAAATGGGTTTTCCATTTCAAACTGCGGGTATAGAGCGTAATTGATAATGGAAATCTAGAGCCGAGTGTGCAAATATATAGCTATACTAACTATATAAACCTTCACGCAGTATTTCACCGAAGGGTGGTAGAGTTACTAATAATTAAGACAATCACGTGACATTTATGTCACCTGGTACCCAGAGTAGGCAGGCCTATCCCCGTTTTGTAGGAATACTCTCTTGAACGATACAACTTAGCCATTTTCTTGAGATGATTTTTCTCACCATTAATGATTACGCATATGACTTAAAAAATGTCAAATTTTTGTTAGTACAACTCAGGATTCAAAACCAAATCGGCAGTTCTCTACTGATATTTTATAAAAATCGTTCATACATAATTGATCTCTACGGATTTACTTATACTTCATCTGGACATTCTAGATCATTTTTAGTCATTTTTGACGTCATAACGATTATAATTCAAGCAAAAGTTTTTGTTTTCGACTCTAACAAAGTGTTGAGGGGAGACATCACTGACAAATTCTAATCTGATTCAATACCGATTCAAACGTTTGGCAAATTTTAAGATTAATAACTTGGTTTTAAAGATATAAAGTCACGAAACCATTTGCCATCTATCTGATAATATTAAATACATTGATTGACTCTTTTTCTCACGCAAAGTCGAGTTTAGGTTTGGCACAGACTATCTTTTTATGAAACAAGGAGATTAATTTTAAATATTTATTACGTTTTAATTTAAACAGTATAAATGTCTTTTAACTCTCGTTTTTATTTAAATAAATATAGCATGGACAAAGTTGTACTTTAAATACATAATAATTTACAAATATAAATGATGATAAACATGACCTAGTTATAACATTTACCACGTTTAATATAAAAAAGAGATACTTCCCCTCCTTTTACTTGATTCTCAAGATATTGCATGTGATTAGCCAGCAGAAAGGGTTTCCTGGGCAAACTTGTTATTTCGTCACGAATCCAAGTGGGTGGAAAACTTATCTAGTTTCTATCGACTATGCAAATCAATCGTATCGACATTGAAAAGAGTGTTTCTATCTAACCCATTTCAAGGCACGCTGGTTTACTTGGAATACAAAGAATCGATTGCATTTCGATTCATATTCTAAGAAGGCACACTGATTTACTTTGAATACAAAGGCCTGAATTCCATACATAAACTAAGAGAATATTGAATTTGAAATAATGATGATGATCTTGCTTCCAACATTTTACTTGAAATTTAAATAATGACCAGAATGAACTTTTTTTATTTTGTTTACAAAAAACCCTAGGGCAAAGATGACATTGCAATATTTTGAAAATTTTACGATTGTCAAAATGACTTTAAGAAGTAGCTGTAGAGTTTCCTTCATTACTCTGAATAGATAGTTTAAAGATTATTTTTTCGTTACGATACTAATATTCTGAGAACATAGCGCACTCTCAGAACGAAAGAGGCTCAACTCAAAAATTGTGATATTGAGTTACATTCATAGAGAGGCATAAAAAAGTATGTTCTAAAACAAAGGCACTTATTGTTATAGGGTCGGAAAATTCGCTATCCTGTTTTTTTTAACAATTAGTGCCTTTGTTTTACTATTCATTGGATTGAGCATACCTTTTTATGTCTCTCTAGGATTATAACTCAATATTACTATTTTTGAGTTGAGCCTCTTTCGTTCTGAGAGTGCGATAGGCTTAACGCAGACACGCACTACTTAATTGAAGCAAAATGTATGTAGGGCATCTGTTACGGTGAAATAGATTTATTAGCGGATTTCCATAATGCATTTTAAGTATGTTGATCCAATTCACGAGTGTAAGCCAATAGATCAGAAACAGACAGCGACGTGGCAACGTTTTATGTACACTTGCAAATTGAAATTCATACTCCGTTTTAATTATGTGTAATTTGTAGGGAGTTTCGCTCTAGGCGCTGATTCAATATCTATTATAAATGCATTTCCTATTGTGTTTGAGGTTTCTGGTCTAATAAATGATTAATTATTATTTACTAAGTGTTTTCGATTCAAGTTTTGCAACAAATTTTATTTAACCTAATGTGGAAAATGGAAGAATATTTTTTTTACATTTTGGAATATTTATACCATGTCATATGACCAAATACATTTTGAGTCCATTACTGTGTACAAAAACTGATAACTTAAACCAAAAAAAATAATAAAATTCATAGTAGTAAAACCAGCGCAGCGGCAAAATAAGCTTTTAAACAGCTCACTCGAAGATATTATCATACATTGTAATAATAGAATGTTACGCGCAAATTATTGTGTTCCACTTGTAACGACCAATATTGATAGCTAGACATTTGTATTGCAGTTGATATTTAGCACTTATCTGGCGCTTTTATTATATCTAGCGTTTATAATGATTTACGTCAATTCTGGTAAATATCAGAAACATTGTTAGAAGGGTCCGGTTGCGTTTAATGACAGAATCATGGTCGACTGAGCAAAAACTGACGAACGTTGGAACAAATGGCGCGGGTCGACCCTCCGAGGCAAATTGGTGTGAATTCGTTATTGAAGCTGAAATAGTGCAAATGTTGACAGTATTTCAATTAACTCTTTTGCCTTCGACATTATATGGTAATACTTTATAACTGCTATATCTGAAACAAAATGTGCAAGGCTAACTTACTTTTTATAAGGACTAACATTAAGCTCTATCCAACAGTTCAAACAGCCATTAGTTATTTTCAATTTCCAAAAGTTTATCTATCGTATATATTTGAGTTCAGAGTCATGAACTCCACTTTTAGAATCTGAAACAGAAGAAAACTAATGACGACAGGTCGCTAAATCTACGTAATAAGAGGGCTTATTACGTATCTTTAGAGACCTGCGATTGTGTCGCAAATTGTATGAATCTCGTTGTTAATGTTACAAATAAGTATGTGTCTTGCCAGTTCAGACATTTGATAGCGACGATTTTGCAACTTACGAAACTATCCGCAATACATAGGCAGATCATATATCGATACAGTAAAATCTTCTTATACCTTTAGCTGTCACCTCCAGAGATATTAAAGAAAATGAGTTATATAAACACAACACAACAAATTCAAATTCATATATTTCCATATAAGCTATAGTATTTGAAAATAAACTAATTTTCCTTAGTATATATATAGTGCTTACAATAAATATACAATTATATGAATAAGAACGAACGTAATCAAAATTACTAAACACGAACATTATTCAATCAAGTAACGAAATCCAATAAAATCATAACGAACATAAACTTAAATCTAGACTAACACACTTTCATGATTACCATGATTTATCTATAAAATAACTGCCGCATTAAAACACGTAATGTTGAAATAGAAAAATAGATTTCAATTACACCAGGTGATATAACAAATATGTACCAAAACGATGCTTCCGAAATTGTGGAATCCAAATACTGTAGTGGAATTAATTGCATTATATAGAAAATTAAATGTAATAAGAATAACACTAGTGATTGCAGTCGGTTCCGCTTTTCGCTCTGATTCATATTGAATGTCGGAGGCCCTTCACAGTTGCACTGTATTGTTTAGGATGTATGACCCAAATTTTACTTTTTACTTTTTACTTTTACCTGCGAATTTTACTTTTACTTATTATAATCGATTTTGAAATGGCTTTAAAATTAATGGATGATTACTAATTAATAAAGAATAAATAAAGGAAAGAAAAATTTCGACACAGGCGGGATTCGAACCCGCGACCTCGGGTATACGCCCCCGTCGCTCTTGCCAATTGAGGTCGCGGGTTCGAATCCCGCCTGTGTCGAAATTTTTCTTTCCTTTATTTATTCTTTATTAATTAGTAATAATCCCCACATGAGGTTTTCATGAACAAAAAGATTTAAATTAATGGATGATTCCAATAAAAGAAAAATTTAATAGAACTTATTAAAATGTCTGTAATTTATTAGAACTTTTTATTAGAACACATAGGTACAAAGAACTAATAACAATCAATCATTCCACGAACCAAAATTAATAAAGACTCCTTGCATGTCAAAGATTAACCCTTACAACCAGCCCAAGGTTCTGATAATTATAATTCTTTGACGTTCTTTGCCATCGTTTGTCATTTAATTTACTAAACAGGTAATTATGAACCGCATGCTACTGTAACGTCTCATTTTAGACCTACATTTGCGCAGCCAAGTGGCCAATTATATTATTGGCTTGATCAAATACTAAATTGCTAGATAGACGCAAGCCACTCTACTTACTTTCAAATTACTGAAGGTTTACTTACTTTGCGTTTTAATTATACACTAAGTTTCATAAGAATTGGTATAATTAGTGAAGATTCGATGCTGATTTTTCGTGTAATGATTTGATGAGTACACCAATTAGTGATATCTATACATACATATACATGTTTCGTCATGTTGCTACCTCATACTATATACGTACATACAAAAATAGATACCCTATGGTTCAATACATAAGTTGCTATGTATAAGTTTTAATTTAATTTAATACTAAATATAACAAAAATTCAATACAGTAATCCAATAATTTTATTTTCCAGGTCCAGTGGTATTCCCTCCCTCCCCGCCCGGTGACCCATCACAGACAAGCGGAGTGGTAGTAGGCGCGTCAGGCTATGGCTTTGTGCCACCCAACTCCCAAGGTAATAAAGCTTACCAACGATAGAATAACACTAGTCACATCTGTAGTTAGACTAATCTATGCTCTTTACTCTATGGTGTACGCTGTTCTATTGACGTCTTATAAGAGTTCTTATTTTGAATTGTGTTCCTTTTTTCTTGTTTGTGTTACAACTGAAAGAAATTTAAATTTAGAATAAAGTATTTATTAATAAAATGACCTTCAACCTCATTTTTCTAATGACTTTAAAAGTTAATAGAGTTGATTTTGTGCGTCGTTGATTGATTGTGAGTGCTTTCGCCACTTCAAGGTGAATGCATGAGATCATATTATTGAAATAGGAACACAAACAAAAATAAGAAACAAGTAGTTTAATGAGACTTTATTCTGACCATTGAGTTGTGTAAATATTAATTTGCTTACCAAGCTCAGACTGGGTTACACATTTTGACGGTTAATAGAACAGTATGTTAGCAATTAAATTGTAAGAATTGCATGGTTATTGCATGATAAAAACTTTCCTCAGTGAGGGTTAATGAGAACCTGCGTTGAGATGTGTTGAATTTATTTACGAACAAGAACTAAATTATATTTTATAAAAATTGTAATGTTTTTCTTGCGATGAATAAGTTTTGTAAATAAAGTGTAAATATTTATAATTGGATGTGTTGAGAATAAACTTTTAGAATTGGTTACTGTTTTATTCCTAAAACCCGTAGTTATAATTTGCACAAGAAAGCATGCTTGCACCACTGACATATTTGGTTTAAGACTGGTAGTTATGAGCGCGCTGTAACGGTATTAGAGCTATAAATTAAGATGGGGAAATATTGGTTCCAGCTGCATTTAAAATTGATTTAAAGGAACACTGACGACAAGACTTTACGAGGAGTAAATAAAAGGCAACTTTATCTAAGTTTTTTATACCGGGTGAATTGTAGAACTTATTGAAATTTTCGAAAATGATATCTTAAATATAGAGCAAGATAAATTTCATAATTATTTTTTCACTGGTATAAAAAACTTATGTTAACAAAACCTTGTAGAATTGATGAAAATATCGAGAGAAGAGTGAAAAAGGGTAATGCGGTAAATGGCGCACTGGATAGTCTAATGTCTAGCCAGTCGTTGTCTGAAAAGGCCCGAATGGCTGTGCATGATGCTGTCCTTGTTCCTACGCTTATGTATGGCAGTGAATGTTGGGTGTGGCAGAAGAATAATGAAAGTAGAGTGAATGCAGTAGAAATGAGATCCCTCAGAAAAGTGTGTAATGTAAGGTTATGTGATCGGGTGAGGAATGATGTTATTCGTGAAAGGTGTGGTGTAAAAGATGATATTGTAAGAAAGATAGAAAAAGGAATGTTGAGATGGTTTGAGCACATAGAGAGGATGGATGACAGTAAATTGGTGAAAGAGATATATAGAGCCAATGTGGAAGGTAATGTTAGTAGAGGACGACCTCGGAGGACACATTTGGATCAAATAGAAAATGTGCTCAAAAAGGCAGGTGTCCGCAGTATGAAGAATAAAAGAGCATGTATGAAAAGATTGATGGATGTAAACGAAGCCAGAGAGGTGTGCCAGGATCGTACAAAGTGGCGATCGATAGTCTCTGCCTACCCCAATGGGAACTAACAGCGTGAGAATATGTATGTATGTATGCATGTAGAATATAGTACATTATGAATTGTGAATATTGTGATCTAACAGATGATTTGATAATATAGACAGCAAAAGGTGTGTCAAATTGATTTATGCCTGCAGAAAAGACGTAAGATAAAAAGTGTGTTTGATTTAGGAGGTAATAAAAATGGAAATACACACATATATATATATATATATATATATATATATATATATATATGAACGATCCGATGTCTGAGAAAGGCCGAATGGTAGATGATGATGGATCACACTGTCATGTTTTCTACAATTATATTCTATGGTTCTGTAAGGTGGGCATGAAAAAGCAGCAAGGAAATAGAGTAAAAGCAGTAGAAATAGGTAATAAATAAAGAAAAGAAAAATTTCGACTTTATTATTCTTTATTTATTAGTAATAATCCCCACATGAGGTTTTCATGCACAAAAAGATTTAAATTAGTAGAAATAGGTATTCCAGAAGTTTATGCGCCAGGGTGAGTAATATGTATGACAAGGTGAACACATAAAACCTCATTTTTTTCACTTTTAAAACAATGAATTAAGTTATTTTTATGTTTTTGCAAAATGTTGAATAAATATGATATTAAAGTTTGAGTGATATTGAAGAAAACTCGTCTTTTGGCATATACATTCATGTTTTTTTACGGTTGACTCACAATAACACGTGTAATTCCTGATAGCTTAGCAATTCGGATCATTCTGATTATATTTGTTTACTCTTACGTTTGTAAACGTCTCACTCATCCCAAATTTAAAAAAGGTAACATTATTACCTTTTCATCTATACTTATAATAAATCTGTAGAGAGGTCAATTCTGTACATGAAATATATTTTCAAAATAACCATCAGGTGGTGATTAGGGATCGATACTGATGCCAAAAATGCAATCAGTAAAATTTTTGTCTGTCTGTCTGTCTGTCGGTTTGTATGTTCCTTATGGAAACAAAAACTACTCGACGGATTTTAACGAAACTTGGTACAATTATTTTTCATACACCTGCTCAGGTTTTTGTATACTTTCCAGCAGAGTAGTAAAGAACTGTCCGCTCGCCTTGTGGAAGTGTGTGGTGATCCCAGAGCTGGCAGCTACCTCGGCCAACGCATTAGCTTGGCCATCCAAAGAGGAAATGCTGCTAGCATATTGGGCACGTTACCCTACACCGAGAACGATGAATTTCACGAAATTTTTCGTTTGTAATATATACATATTTGGCTATAATTTAATTTTTAATTTTTATATTATCAATGTAAATATTTCTTTAATTGTAAAACTTTAATAAATATCTTGGTACAGTAAAGGGGAATTTTGGGAAATTTTGGGAAAACGGGAGAAGTTACTCCATTTTTTAAGCTTCCGTCGCGTGTGCAGCCTCAATGGTTAAACTTACATAGAAATTATGTGTGACGGAAATATTCTTCATAAAGTTATCTAAAAAAAAAATACTTAGCAGTTTATGTCTATCTTTTACGGTTGACTCACAATAACACGTGTAATTTCTGATAGCTTAGCAGTTCGGATCACTCTGATTATATTTGTTTACTCTTACGTTTGTAAACGTCTCACTCATCCCAAATTTAAAAAAGGGAACATTATTACCTATTCAATAAAAAAAAATCATAGAAATCGGTAGACAAACACCGAAATTATACATAAAATAAGCCATCGCGCCCGTGATCAAAACCAAATCTTTACTAATTTACATATAACATACTAGATGGCGCGAGTAGTTGCATCACGTAATGATTTATTTTTTAGATTGTTATAAATACTTCATAGCGTTTTATTTAAAAATTTGCTATTAAACGGAAATACTGAACCGTTCATCAAAGCGCATTTAAAATCACCAAACTACACTGTTTAGGGGGTGCTATAAATTTAATAAATTGAAAACATTGCGCTGAATTTCACAATGCTTGAGCAGTGACTGAAGAAACCTCAGATATTTAAAAAAAACAACGCTACCCGTGCGAAGCTGGGACGATCCACTAGTATTACATAGTAATCTGTGATATATTGCAATTATTAATATGATTTATGACAGGGCAAAAATTTAAACTTTGACCTGGAGAAAACATGTGTAACCTTGACTTTTTATAACTTGAGTATTCACGATTGATAGATATATTCGTCATTTTAGATGTTAAAGTTCTGGCTCAATCAAATTGTACAGATAAGGTCAAATTCAAGTTGAACTTTAACAATTGAAGGTAGTAAAATGGATTATTCCCTTGAATCAATTATTTTCATAAATGATGATTATAAAGCTGTTATAGCCATGCAAATAATGTTGAGTGTCTGATTTGAATAGCACTAACCCATTTCTTCTCGTGCCGTAAGAGGAACTTAGAATTTTGAGGCTTTTCACCATCCACCCTTGGCTTAACAGCCTTTGTCCACTAAACTGGGGCTGAAGAATAGCCAATTTTGAAACTGTAGCTAACCCTTTATTTGGAATTTATTATCGCGAGGATTTGCGTGTTTCATGATAATAATAAAAATACAAGATTTCTAAATAATATAAAATAATTAAATAATAAATTAAAAAATAAATAATTAAATAATTAATTAATTTATCATGGTCGTTAACGGTGAGGGAAAACATCGTGAGGAAACCCACATGGCTGAGTTGTACTTAGTCATGTGACAGTGTATTCGTACAAAAAAACGGCGATAGGCCTGCCCCCTATCACGTGAGTACACTGTCCATGCAAAACGTGGGTACTCTGAACACTAGAGGATATTCGGCGTGAACGTTTATGTTATGTTATGTTATTATAAAATAATTATATATGTATATTAGTGACTAGCATAAAATAAATCTAGCCAAGTTTCGTTCTGGTAAAACAAACATAAAATATGATAATAAATCAGTTCATAAAAAAACTCTACAAACCCTACAAATTCAAAGTGTGGGTGACGAAAATTGAATTATTCATTATACCTTTTGGGTTTTATTCGTTAAAATATTTGAACGACTTCATTATTTGAGTTCGTTCACTGTTGGTTTACGGTTAACGTCCTGTTGAACACTCAAATTAAACATTTTGGTCTGACAAAAGATGGAGTAAGTAATTAAAATAGACTAATGATATGACCTAGGGATATATTCACCATACATAATAGAGTTAATTTTTCGTTACTGAAAACTGCAGATTTCTATAACTGCTCGCGTATGAAAGATTTTTCGCTATTATCACTACCAGGTTCATACGATTTTGTATTAGGTATTTTTCAACTAGAGGAAACGATTGTTTCCTATGAAAAATATAACTGAATTTTTGTTTCTGTACCCTATGTTTACACCAATAAAGTTTAAAAGTCACGAGTACATATTTTATTTTCAAATCGCATGATCTATGTACTAAGATAAAAACAACCTAGAAACGTTTGCAAATACATGTTTCTCTTTTGGAACAATAAAACAATGGTCTATCTTTTGTGTTTGTATTTAATCTAATAGAAAACCGGGCCACAGTCCCTCTAGCCATGGTCAAACGCATTTTAATTATGAGATTGACATATCACAGTGTGTGTCCAGCCTAGCTCACCGGAGCGTACATTTTATGATTTAATAAAAGAGTTCCGAACTCCCCACTTACGAAATTAATTGCACGACAGTGTACCCCGCCTCCGCCATTTTCTAACTGGACCTTAATACATATTTATATGTTTGCTTACTCGAAAACAAGGGTTGCGATTGTATCATGTGTGTTTGTTATATTAATTAATATTAATGAAAGGTCTCGTTTTAATCTATCGTTGGCCGATGCTCGCTCCAAATAAGGCGACTTGTTGTTGACGAACAAATGAAGATATTTGTTCTGACTATTCATAAAAACTTCATGTAGTGGCGGCTTAGAATTTCACTAACCCTTTCTACCCTTGTTACTAAGGTTATGGGGCATTTTAAAGTGGTTTTATGGGCGACGCGGTTGGAGACCCATCACCAACGACACTTTATTTCTACCATCTTCTCCCTTAACAACTTCCAAATGTGGCTGAAGAGCTCTGAGGCTCTGGCTACCCCTTTTTGTGATTTATGGCCTTGTATCAATATATATTTTAATCAAAACAGTGAAACCACTACTCTACAAGTTTTCTTTATTCCAACAGTGATTGATTCGATAAGTTTGAATGATATTGCTGCATCGATGATTTATTAGATTTCACATACCAACATATTTGTACAGTATGCTTTGTAGTGACACTACGCCAAATTTACGCATGGGTAAATAATAAAGCAGCTAGAAATACAAGGATCCATCGATTTATTAATAGTTCTCTAACATATTAATAGTGATATTGGAGAACGATAGATTAGTTTATCGTAAGTTCCAATATTTTACTTACGCTTACCAATAAGATGGTTTTAATACTAGTTTACCCAAAACTTTTGATAATCTCTGTATCTCTAAAACAATGTCGAATTTAACTTATTGGAATTTGGCTGATTCAAAATATTGTATTGTATACCTAAAGTAAAAGGTTTTTATCATATAAATATACTAATTATAAGTAATTGATCACAAGGGACCCTCAGTTTCATACACTTGAGATTAAGACTCCATATATTGGGAGTCTATATCCTAAAGAATAAAAGAGCATCTACGAGAAGATTGAATGTAAGTAATACAAAAGAGATAAATGTATGTATGAAGACAATAATTGAAGATCTAGCACAAGCGTTATTTTATCGTTACTCTGTCGGTTAGAATGAGATGAAAATATACGAAACTAAGTAAGTGCGAAAGAGATAGCTGTTTTACACCTTTCGTTATCTAGTTGCCGTGTAGTGTCGGCTTAGAATAACACTACCCCGTTTCTTCCGGTGGGTGTACGTAAGAAGCGACTAACGATATTGGGACTTTCAAGGGATTTTTGGGCGATGCGGTTGGATACCCATCACCAACAACCTTTATGCTACCATCTATCCTCACACAAATTCCAAAAGTGGCTGAGGAAATTCTAATTCCCTAGCTCTGGCCACCCCTTCAAGGAATTCATAGCCGTGAGTATATGTATGTATGTTGTCTAGTTAAAAGATCGTTCGTGCAAGCCATGATGAATTAAAAAAAAAAATAACACAGCATCATCACTATTGGTGGCCTACTTACTTATGTGGATGCCATGTTAGGTTTTGGTTAGGTTCGGTGTGGCTTTTTGGGCAATGCGGTTAGAGACCTATCATCAACGAAATTTTATTTAAACCATCTTCTCCCCTATCAACTTCCAAATGTGGCTGAGGAGTTTCTAGCTCTGAAGCTCTAGGCCCTTTTTGGAATTTATGGCCGTGAGTATATGTATGTAAGTAAGACTTTTTTTATGGCACGTTAAATAATACTCTATGCACATCTATATATATATTGCTAGGCAAAGCCTTATTTTTTTTTGAAAATCGTTGATTTTTCGTATATGATAAGAAATTGAACAACCGAATGAGAGCTTATCGTATTTTGTATCCAGTCTCTGCTATCATCAAAGTTTTAGATCAAAGTTTTAAATTCGTAAATACATACGGCTATAGCTCAAATATGAAATTAGTCTCAACGTCTATGCACTACAGACATAACGTAAAACAATTATGTTTAAATCACATCGAACACTAAGAAGCCAGCATCCATATTCATCATATAAATGATCGTGACCTCCATGAATCCACGCCATCCTAAACAATAGATGACTTCTGCATAGCTATCACGAGCGACCTTTTAACAGGATATCACGTGGTATAAAACAGCCATCTCTTTCGAACTTAGTTAGTATCGTATACTGTCATGTCATTCTAACCGATATCGCGACGATAAAATAGCGCTCGTGCTAGGCTCCTGCATTCAATACCAATGTTCTTCACAACGAATACTAGTAAGATCGATAATTGAGTAAAAAAAATTATTAAAACATTTTTGAAAGCTCAGTGCGACTAACACCGATTCGCATGCAGGAAATTCAAGCAGGAGATACGAGTTCAAATCTCGGTGTCTTTACATAAGCAATATGTGTGGTTAAATTAACAGGGTTGTTAACAGTGAGGGAAAGATTGTGAGTCAATTCCACAGTACCGAGTCTTGTGACGGTGGATTTGTAAAAAACGGTAAAAGGCGTGTGAATCATGATAATGGACTGTCCAAGCAAGAAGTGCAAATTGGAATGCCAGTTGTCAAAAATGACATCTATTGTTTAGAAGTTATAGTATCTCTTCCACACCCTCGGGTTTACCGTGTGAACGTTGAATTAAGTTGAAAAGTATTCTGCCCTACAAATAGGTTTAAAAAAACACAACGTCGTCAGTCTTTTACATTCAAATTCAATGATATTATAATTTTGGAAGACAATTTTAGGAGCTGCAACAAATAAAATGAAAATCCATTGATATTTTTTTTCCTCTATTATTTTGGCTGTTAAGAAATAAGTGTACATGCAAAAGTATACTGTAACTGAAAAATGTTATGAATTTATTTTAATTATCTTTTAGTCTTTACCCTAACAGTAATGGGAAATAAACCTTCAGATTTACTTGTTCATTTACTTAGACAATTTTCAAAGGCTAAAAATTATGGTAATAATCTAAAACTAACGAAATTTCATTGAATCTTTACAAAACTAGTAGAAAAAATAAATATTTAACTTTACTCAAAGTAAGAGATTTAATTCTCGAAATGTATCGCAGTCGCCGATGTGAGTTATTGCATATGAAATAGATGACGCGTTTTGTGAAAGCTCTACAATTCGATTATATGGCAAGCGGGCAGGTTTCAGACTGAATTTACTTCGGCACCACTAGTTTCATGCAGACTTTAATAGGAATATGAACTTAGGGTTGTGACTGTACAGACATTGAACAGCGGATAAATGCAAAACGCAACCACTTAAACTTGATTGATTATAAAAGTTACTTACACGCATACATATACTTACGGTCATAAATCCCAACAAGGGGAGCCAGAGCTTTAGTGCTAGAACTTAGCAACATTGGGAAGTTGATAGGGAACAAGATGGTAGAAATAAAGTATCGCTGGTGATGGGTCTCCAACCGCATCGCCCAAAAACTACGTTAAAAAGCCCCATACCCTTAGTCGCCTCTCACGGAACCCATGGGAAGACAGGGGTAGTGAAATTCTAAGCCAGCATTACAAAGTAAGATTAGTGTACATACATACATACATATACTCACGGATGTAAATCCCTTAACGGGGTAGCCAGAGCCTTGGAATGAGAAATTCCTCAGCCACTTTTGGAAGTTAATTGTGGAAAAGATGGTAATAATAAATGTTTTAGGTGACGGGTCTCCACCACATCGCCCAAAAATCACTTAAAAAGCCCCTATACCCTTAGTCGCCTCTTACGATCACCCACGGGTAGAAATGGGGTAGTGTTATTCTAAGCCGACACTACACGGCATGATAAGATTAGTGTATTGTCATTAGAATTATTTAGTAAACTCAAATGCACTTTTCGGGTTAGGATTTTTAAAATAAAATTGTGTTCTTGTGTTCTCAGCTCTAAAAATGCAATATGTTGAAGTTAAGGCAGTCGATAATTAAATTGTAGTAGTAAATACTAGAACCTTGAAGAATTTTTAAGTACCTAATTTAATTAAAACTTACAACTAGGAAGAAACCAAAAGGTGTATTATTATGATAATTAATGTTAATATGACCGATGAGTCAGACTTCAGCATTGAGAAATATAATGCAATCTTGTTTGCGTGACAAGTCGATATTAAATAACTGCTAACTGTATGTCTACATGAAAAATCATGTTTTGTAAACAATATATTTTTATGAAGAAGATGATATCAGTGTAGGATGACTATATTGAATTGAGGACGTATTAAGATAAAATAGAAAAGAGATGGGTCGTGAACTAGATATGTGAAAGATTGAAGAAATGTAAAAAAACATGTAAGCAACGTGAGTCGAACGAATGTTTTTTTCACTTACGCCATCACTTTCCATTGGGGTAGGCAGAGACTATTGATCGCTACTTTGTACGATCCTGGCAAACCTCTCTAGCTTTGTTTACATCCATCAATCTTTTCATACACGCTCTTTTATTTTAGATCCATGTCTCACTATACTGCAAGTTAAGTCTCATGTATGCAATGTCTCATATACTGCAAGTATGCTAGTAAAATATTTCTGTATATTCCTTCTTATGATGATCAAGTAGTTTGCGAGTTTGATGTGACAATCTAAAATTACCCTAGTGAAAATTAATCCCTCTTCCTTTTAGTGGAAGGAACATTTTCCTTCCTATTTACTATGAAAAATGCGGTTAAATACGTATGCAAAGGTATCTGATCAAATTAATGTGTATTTGTGAATGCCTTCCTATTTTTTTACGTTTACATATTATTTTACTTGATCTCTTCAATTGATTCCAATTTATCAATGGTTTTCATAATCAAGCTCAAAGCATCGTGTGCCTTTACTATAGGTCTTTATAGCCGCAATTTGGTACGGAACTGTGGTCGACCTCCATATTGTGCATATTGTATCATATAAAAAAATCGCTAGCAGCTGCTTTATGGCCGTAGCCTGTATGTCGGTTTCATCGGAAGCTCGCACCGCCACATCGCCGCCGCGGCGCCACTCCGGAACACAAGTGAAGGGTTGCCCTGTCACAAATCAACTTACGAGATCTCCCACAAAAGGAAACTTTGTGCATTTCCGCCTACACGAGCGTGAAATCCTCTTCAAAACTGCTACACAACTATAAACCCTAAAATATTAGAAATAAGACTCCAAATTAACGCTGTTTGCATGCATGAGGTGTTTGATGAAAATATCCTAACACTAGAAGTTGACTTAAATTAATTTTAGGTTTGGTTTTGGTAGTTAGTACTGCGGCTGGGAGGTAGCTAAGAACTAACGATACTGCAAAGGGTACGTATATTGTTTATAAGTTTTGTATTACATGTTCTATACTGTTTATAAGTTTTTAATTTAATAGCCTTGATGAATTTGAAGTTGTAAGACTAAGATATTGCATGCATCCATAGTCAGTTTCACATGATTGATGGTTCAGATTAGATGTAAGGCAAACAGGGCAAACTGTCGGAGTAAATTCTACTCATATGCAAACATTCACGCCGTAAAACCCCGAATGGGTTGGCAGAGGTACTAATACTTTTGAATATCACGTGAAATTTTCACCTGGCGTTCAGAGTACCCACGTTTTGCCATAGGGGCCAAGCCTTTTGCCGTATATATATTTTTCTATAGTATATTTTACATACATACATAATATATTCACGACTTTAGTTCCCATTGGGGTAGTCAGAGACTATCGACTGTCACTTTGTACGATCCGGACAAGCCCCTCTAGCTTCGTTTACAGCCATCAATCTTCTCATACATGCTGTTTTATTCTTCATACTTCGGACGCCTGCCTTTTTAGTATATTCTAATCATTATTATTTTATTTCAGGACCTGCAGTGACAAACTACTTCTATAGAGGATTTTTTTTAAGATAAACTTAATAAATAAATGCTCATTATATGAATAAATTGTACAAAACAGTAGTTACCTGATATATGCAATATTGCTTGTCAAATGTATAAATTAATGCTAAAGTTATAGTTACCAATAGCGTTAGTATAAATTATAAAATAGTTAAAAGGACTAATATATTTAAAAGTTGACATTTAATGTATTGCTTTTATTATATCCATCGAATATTAACAAGCTTAGCTTATTTATGATACTAGTTTACTAGTTTATTATACGATAATGGTGATATTTTATTATTAAATAGAAAATGTATGCATGTAAATATTGTAAATTTCACAACATAAACTGTGATACAGACGTTTTTAGAGTCAGTTTTAGTAGAATTTTTGTCCTTGCAACTTGTTGTATTTTAATCATATGATTTTGTTTAATAAAGATAAAATAAATTAGATAAAGTGCAGTTAAAGAAAAATATAAAATTCTACTAACGTTTGTTGCGTCAATGAACATCAAAACATATTTCTTTTAAGGCATTCTAGTTATATATTCTTAATTATCAAAATTGATAATTTGATAATTAAGAATATTAATATATAGAAAATTGACTTGCATTTTAAGTTCGAACATACTTGTAAATTTTTCAATATTGTTTTATTTGAGCGTATATTTTTATTACCTTTCTGTATTATTATTTTGAGTCAGTTAAAATAAATTAATTGATTGAAATAAGGATAAGAAGCATTGTTACCAATATTCAAACGTTGTAATGCCTGTAATTTAATCAATTTGTAAATAAAGAATAAGTCACTGATTTTATTTTCGTATCATTTAAAACAAACAAAACTTTAGTACATTCAAATAAAATATGATTATATGTCATTTGGGGAGAGTTAGAACTTCAGTTCCAAAGCATCCTTTTCGACATTCAGAATTTAAAAAAATAGAAATAAAAAAAAATAGAATAAAAGAAATAAAATATGAATAAATAAAATAGAATATGCCTAAGAGAGTATTATTAAGTGGGCAATATGAGTAAGACTATTATTTCTTCACATATGACAAAAATACAGAAAGTATACTAATTATCAAATAATAATATTATATAAAAGAACAAAGGTCTAACATTTATTCCTTTAATTCCTATTTTCTGAAGTCAGTATGTAAGCAAACAACTATTTCATCAAACCATTATTACCGGATAGCGATTTTCCTAAAAATAGCCTATGATTTTTCCAAAGTACGTACGAGCAAATAGAATCCATACGAGTACCTATAAAAGCCGTAGTGACTAAAGGAGGTTATTTCTTTTTAAATTAGATCCTCTTTGGGTTTACGGTAAAGAAGGGTGGCTCTTTTGTAGTCGAGATAAAACTATAATATGACGAATCTGTCAATGCCACCGAACCGAATGATCTTCCAACAAGAATATCTATTGCCTATCTTCAAAGGCGCCATTATGCAAAACACACATACATTCCAAGTAATACAGTTTGAAGTTTTCCTCTGAATAACACAACATTATGTTTTGCTGCTTTGTTAAACATTGAAGATGTAGGGAAGGTAAGTTGAAAGGAAATAGTCTTGCATTATAGTTTTATATTTGAGTAGACAGTGCTTTGTTTTGGTGAAAATATATTACAAAAATGGTTTGCTCTTAGGAAAAGTCTTGTTGTTTAGCCATTATTGCAAACGCTTACATTGACATTGATTTAAATTTAAGATTGCTTAGCAATAAACATTTATTATTTCACATATACGTTGATATAGGTTTCACCACAAATCCTTTAACTATTCCATTAAAAGATACATTAAATTATGCTTAAAATAAAGGGTTACTAAAAGTTTTCCAATTGTTAGTGTGTCACAAGCTGGATTCACAACTGTTTACGCCTTAATA
The DNA here is from genome assembly GCA_963576735.1 of Bedellia somnulentella. NCBI lineage: Eukaryota > Metazoa > Arthropoda > Insecta > Lepidoptera > Bedelliidae > Bedellia > Bedellia somnulentella. The sequence continues at coordinate 13,002,641 of OY755179.1, forward strand.
TATTTTAAATCAATTTTACTTAAGCGAAGTGATTAACTGTGCTGTGATGGAAAGGCGTATAACTGTATATCATAAATCATTAACTATTTCTATTATTATTAAGTAACTGTGTTTTTTCAGATATAAGATACTATTAAAATAATAATACTACAAAACAAGAAAATTACTAATAGAATATTACACACTGTATCAGATATTTTTACGAAAATTATGATAAAAATAGTTGTTCATTTATAAGGGCTGACAAAAGTGATAACTAAACCCACACTTAACATTGTCAAATAATTTCGCACTGTATTGATGTCAATAGGGAATATGCATAAAATTTTAAATGCATTTAAAACTTTTTTTCACGAATACTTATTATCGCAATATTATAATGAAAAGGTTTTTTTTTAATTTACTTATTATTTAAACCCCTAAAATAATATTCTAAAAGTGCAAAATAAGGGAGCGAAATTCAAACTTCCAAAACGCGCCACCATCGCGATGGTTGAACGAAATGTGACGTCATCTGAAACGAAATTGTATTCAAAAGCGTCGAAAACACTAAGGTAAACATCCACTGGATGTGTCATGTGACGTCACGTATAGCGCGCGTAAAATGGCGGCGTTTGAACTGCTTAAATTTTTTAAAAGTTTTAAATTTCAATTTTAAAAATATCTAGAGGATTTTGAAACCCAGTAATATTTTTTCTACATTATAAAATAGTAAACTATTAATTTAAGACAAAAAAGAAAAACATGAATATTCCCTATTCTTATTGTGATCAAAGAATGAGTTAACAAAATGTCACATGGTATTTCAGTAAAACAGTTTTTCATCAATAAAATAGTGACAGATGAATATGGTGCAGTAGGTTTATTTATATTCTATAAATTTTCATTATAAATCGTGGGCGCTGTAAATAAAATAAAATAAATGAATTATTCATGGACCGTCCGTAGTAAATTGAAGTATCTGTAGAATGTTGTCATTATCTGTAAAAGAGAAATAATATATATAAGTAATGTAAAAGAAAAAACTGTGTAGTGTCGGCTTAGAATAGCACTACCCCATTTCTTCCTGTGGGTGTACGTGAGAGGTGACTAACGGTATTGGGGCTTTTAAGGGATTTTTGGGCGATGCGGTTGGAGACCCATCACCAACAACCTTTATTTTAACATCTTCTCCCCACTCAACTTTCCAAAAGTGGCTGAGGAACTTCAAGTTCCTTAGCTCTGGCTACCCCTTCTAGGGATTTATAGCAGCGAGTATATGTATGTATGTAAAAGAAAAAATACTACTTAAACTTATAGTTGCTGCTTAGACATAATAGAAATGTCTGGTAGAATAGTTGGACGACGAATTGCTGTTAAGTCCCCTACGAATCTGCAATGTATATTAGTTTTGTTGACCGGTTAATAAAGCAATCTTTCTGACGTTTACCTTCTCCAACCCGTAATCCCAAAACTATCACATTCAAACACACCCACTTGTGCAAGTTGAAAGGGGAGATGAGGTGCCATTTTCTTAATATAATACACTAACTTACTTTTGAAAAAGTTATCAAATCCATATCAACAAATCCTTTTGCTGTCAAAGTTATAGGTTTTTGTGAACGGAACAAAAACATCATAATGATTCTTTTTGTGTCATGATCTGCGTAAATCCAATGAGAGTGATATATTTGGCCTGAGAGTCGTTCGTACTGAAAAAATAAGCAATGGTCATTTAAAATGATTTTGTAATGTGTATGTTGTAATATGATATTTAAACAATAATAAACCAGTAGCACACAAATTCGGGAATACAACACACATTCATATAAAACTTAAAAAAAAATTACATGCTGTTTCAAAACTTCACCCAGTACACAATGATCTAGTATTTCAATCAGCACAGCCAAGAAAAATGAAAAATATCTTATTTTCATGTAAACGTTTTCTTCAACCTAAAACAAAATGAACAAGGAATTAAAAACATGGCTCTGTTAATGTAACAAACTAGTGGAAGGCTTATCTTACCTGAAAAAAAAGTCTCATTATTACATTTGTCTACTGTCGATAATGTGGCATATCTGTACTTTTTATTGTAGTGATAGATACATTTTAGAAAGTAGTAGTGTACTTGGTTTATTGTGTCTGCTTAGAACAACATTAACCCTTTCGATTTGTTGTAGGGTGATATCACTGAATATCTATCACCGACATTCCTTTATTTTAAAATCATCTCCTTACTCAACTTCCAAAAATGACTGAAGAATTTCTATATTAGAATATTGACTACCGTTTCTGGGATTTTAGCCGTGAGTATATATATGTATGTATACTTACAGTAAAGGTAAAGGCAGTCAGGCACATAAGTATAGAACCAAACACGTAGTAAATGAGCATACTGTGACCAAGATAGTTGTTTAAACCCGCACACAGTCTAGAATATATCAAGATACAGAATTACACAAAACTAATTCAATGATCAATTTTCATAATTTTGCATGGTAATAATGAATAAAATCTCAAACTATTAACCAATTTCGATATCTTTTTCATTAAAAGAATCCTCTTATCATTAGAAATGCATGAGCATTGATTGAGATAAGGTATCTCAATCCCTGCTCATGCAAATATTTAAAAAATAAGTTTACTGTGTGGAACCGGAGCGGTTCACTACTATATATAAATTTCTAATTTTCTCTGAGCCGTAATCTTACTATACGACGATGTCTTTTTATACGACGTGATAGCTCAATGGGTAGAACACCAGTTATCGTGCAAGCGACTAGTGTTCAAATCCCGTGTCGGGCCTGCACCAATTTGTCTTTTCTAAAGACATATGTGTGGTTAATTTATCATGGTTGTTAACGGTGAGAGAAAACATCGTGAGGAAACCCACATGGCTGAGTGGTACTAAGCTTACTTACTGTCACATGACTAATCATGTGACAGTGTATTTGTACAAAACGGCGATAGGCCTGCCCCCTATCACGTGAGTACATTGTCAATGCAAAACGTGGGTACTCTAAACACCGGGTGACAAAGTCACGTGATGTTCAGAAATTTTAGTATCTCTGCCAACCCTCACTACTCTGTACACTCTCAGAGGCTTGAAAGTATCCAAAGAGCATTTACCAGATACTTGGCATATACTTCCATAGGAATATCGCATAGAAACACCTATGACAATAGACTTATTTTTTTTTAAATGAATACATTACGTGACCGTCGCATTTTACAAGATTTATCATTTCTCCATAAAATTTTCTCAAATAAAATAAAGTGCAATCATCTTACCGAGAAAATTAAACTATCAGTCCCGTTTAATCACCCCAGAAAACATATACAAAACTTTTTCCAAACCACTTTTTCTAGAACTAATACTGGCTTGTACGCACCTCTTAATAGAATCTGTCAGGAATTTAATGAAATTAATAGAAAAATTCCAAATATTGATATTTTTAATGATTCTTTAAAAACATTCCAGGGAAAAATACTGCATCAATTCAAAATTTAAGTTATCAAATATTTATAAATTTATTTTTCATTTTACATTTTAATTTAAATTACTAGGTTTAAGGTTTGTTGTATTTATGATTGTGCAAGTGTTGTGTACGCCTTTAATTGGCATACAATATTAGAATAAGACTTTAGTTATATATAATCATATGATTGTGTTAATATGTATGCTGTTGGTGTTCCTTAAATAAATAAATAAATAAACCCCTTCGGAGATATTCGGCGTGAACGTTTATATTATGTTATGTAATCTTACTAATGTTTATATAATTAAGAAATTCAATGCTTACTCTAGAATAAAGTTGTACTGAAAAATAATTTGTTTAACATTATTCTTGATTAGTTTTTGGGCCCCAACTCCTCGTAAGCGCATTGTAGTCTCGTCAACATCTTCTTCTAAAATAAAATTCTCTATCGAGTTGCCCAGAATTCTCAATTCCATACAAATAGATGTGACACAAAATATGTTTAAAATTGTAGAGTAAATGTAGGGTAAGATTACTGAAGCTGTAGCAATACCTTCCCATGCATAAATGAATGGATACCAATCTTCGACGTCAAACGGATACCATCCTCCGTAAGGAAGTAGGAATTTTGGTTTTTCTCCAAAATAATACTCTTCAAATTTCCCAACGATGAATGGAGATGAAATAACAATCCCAGTCAACACTAAACCATGAGTTAAAAATATACGGTCAAGTAATTTTAAGGCACCAAAAAATTTTGTGACTATATCTTTATCATCTATGCTCAGGTTCATCCAGAAATCATTGCAAAAATGATTCATTAGCTTATTAAAAAATATTCTGTTGTTATGAACATCTAAAAATCTTGTCAACGCTGTCATAGTTATGCCAAAGTTAGGGGCTATGTTTGTAAAATTGCTGAGACTTGAAAACCCTTCCAAGGAAAGGGTCAAAAGCAATTGAAAGGCGGTAAATGACATGAGCCCAAGAATGGTGAAGTATCCACAACGAACCATCAAGTTTCCATTGTCTTCAGGATTCTGGAACGTTGCTGCAGCTAATTTTTTCAGGTATTTTATTTCATATAAATATTTCTTGCGAAGGCAAGGAAATTTTTTCACCTTCTCCATTCTTTTACTCGACTAATACTGAAAACCGATAAGTTTTTTGCTACTCCAAGTTTCTAATTAACATTTAAAATGCAAATCAAGAACTGCTGTGTAATCAAATATTGACAGAAGTGGGTCAAAAAGATTAGTCGGAGTCGTACAGGTATAATTTGACTGCCATGCTTTTGTTCAATCTGAAATCTCATAAGGGCACACTCGACAATGGCAGTAGCTCTTTGATGAATGCTTAATATGGGATTTAATCTGAGTGAGTATGTCATCCACTTCACTGTAATAGGTATGAGTGCAACCTACGAATCCCTTGCTTATTCATTTCGAAGCATGGAATTAAATTCAAAGGGTAACATTTGAAAAATTACCAACTCGTAATTTTGTATTGCTCAGTATAATAACGAAGTTTTTTGCTCCGAGCTTACATTGGAGATTTATTTTCCCTTTATTCTTTTAAAAAGTGATTTCGCGAGACGAATGTGAGTTATTTGAAGATACGATCAAATCAAGCACACCAAATGTGTATTCTAAATTGGAATTCACAAGCGCACATATCTTGGTATTATGTTCATTTCGGTTAGTACACTTCTAAATGTTTAGGTTTAATGTTTTGTTATTTTTGAGTGCAAAAACTCTATTTTAACTCAGCATTTTACTTGTTAACCGCCTTTTTATCTGTAACTTAATAAAGTTTTGATAGATTTCTTCGTTTATATAAAGGCAAAGGTAAGGCAATAATTTATATCGCGCTCAACTCTCTTAATCTCTCAAGATATCTCAAATTAGTTATACATGATAATGTTTCATATACAGCGTACAAGCTTCAATATAAATAGCTTCAAGTGTATGACTTTCTAATAATTATGGATCATGGTATTATCTGAAAGTAAAAATAAAATATAATAATTTAATAAATATTTTGGAATATTATTAGTTATGAAGTGGAAAATCAGAGATTGTGCCGTTTTGATAATTGAGTTCTATCCTGACTTACAAGATCTACTGGTACTGCTTACAGGATTATTATTTTGCATACCTTATTATTATAACGGAAGTGGGTGTTTGAACTTGACTGTATTAATATAAAAACTAAAAAAAGAAATGGATTCTTAAATCAAAAAGTCGTGGTTTTAACTGCAAAGCATATATGGAAGATAATTTTGTAAACATTGCATAATGCACATGATCCCCATTTTTTCTTATTGTACCACTTGTTGCTTTTTATAATTTTATATGCACATACCAAATAACAACTTTCTTGAGCCAAGCGTCTATCAGCTATGCCCCCGACTGACAGACAGACAGAGAGACATAGCAGAACAAAGATAATTTAAGAAGAAATAAAAGTTTTTATTGTTGACTACGAAACCCTTGAAATGATATCAACACCAAATAAATGTCATTCTATCTGTAGATGGAATATTGTTTGCAATAGAATAAAGACGCTGTAAAGAATAATGGGGTGTCACGAACGTTATGAGGTAGATATATTCCACATCTTGAGTCAACACAATAGTAGGGCAAAGAAAGGCTTTATTTGCCTCGAAGAGGTCTCACACGTCAAATTTCACATCCTGAATGGGTTTCACCCTCTCAATCTTTATAAATAGTTCGCTTTCGATGCTTAATTTAATGGAAATCCTTTCTCCGAATGAATGCATACCAGGAAATCAGCGGATTGCAAGAAGTTTAGTGGATTATACGCAGCTTTAATTGAGACGGCCGGGATGACAATTCGATGTCAATAGATGAGAAGACATGTTCGCTTATTAAATTATTTGATTGAACAATTTTCGTTCATTAAGTTATGTAGAAAACTTTGCGAGTTATTCTGAAAGAAAAGTACTTTTGAAGTGAGGATTAGCTACAGCCTTCGAACTTATGTTTAATGAATATGAAAGGAATTTGTCATATTTTTAATCATCATATTGATCATTGAGCAGTTATTACGAGTATTATCTCATTGGAAAAAATATGGATCGTACACAGCCTACGTCAAAAGGCAAATCAATTTATAAATAAAGAGTAACTTTCTCGACTGCAGTATTGCTGTATAGTGTCGGCTTAAAATAGCTCTACCCCATTTCTTCCTGTGGTTGTTTGCAATAGTCAACTAAGGGTAATAAGGCTTTCTAAGTGATATTTGGGCGATGCGGTTGGAGACCAATCACTATAAATATTTATTTTATAATCTTTCCCAACTCAACCTCCAAAGGTTGTTAAGGAATTTCTTATTCTAGGGATTTATAACCGTGAGTATATATATGTATGTATGGAAATACAGAATTATATGAACATACACACACAAGCATAGTTACACATATATAAAAAATACAGCCACATTCAAAAATCAATTCTTAATATTTTGCCATTTCCAATCCAATTTAAATCTATACATATAATAAATCTGTAGAAAAGTAATTTTTGTACATTGAAGAAATTGAAAAAAAAAATAGCCAGCGTGTGAACAGATAAGTAACAGAACCCATTTCCATCATTTTTAAATTTTTTGTCTGTTTGTCTGTTTATATGTTTGTTTGTGCGCGCAAAACGTAAAATCTACGAATTTAATGCTGAAAATGTTTATATACAAAAATTAAACGTAACTTGAGGTATAACTTAGTTTTTGTTTCATCGAAATCGGTTCACTCTATCAAAAGATATGATTACTTTTGTGAGTTCAAGAAGAAAAATATTACGTTACGCAATTCAGTATAGTACTTGCAACGACATCTTAAGTCTAAATATAGAACTAATGTTGATAGTTGGAATCCAAAGTCCGATAGATGGCGTTGTGCAAAAATAAAATAAAGAACCAAAATAAAATAAAGCAAAAATAAAATTTGCATTTTTTTAGCCCCTTTAACCCCTTATTTTAAAGTCGGTTAAAGTAATAGAAGCTACAGGAAACAAGCTAGGCGAAATTAATACAAGCTGCCAATATCAAGTGAATTCGCCGACTATGAAAATAACTGAAATGCTTTTAAATATTATCTTTACTTAGTTTCTTAAATTAGGCTTATTAATATTAATATATTATGTAAATAGTCTGCCTATTAATAAATCCAATTTGGTGAGCATAATTTTGAAATTCTTAGCCATTCTTCAAATGCACGTCACTTCACAACCAGTTTTCGTGAACGTTTATAATAAAAAACTGAATTTTGGTCTACATTAAACACCAAACCTCTCTGGCTTCGTTTACATCCATCAATCTTTTCATACATGCTCTTTTATTCTTCATACTGCGGACACCTGCCTTTTTGAGCACGTTTTCTATTTGATCCAAATCTGTCCTCCGAGGTCGTCCTCTACTAACATTACCTTCCACATTGGCGATAAAAAAAGTGTCAAGTACAAAGTGGCGATCGATAGTCTCTGCCTACCCCAATGGAAACTAACGGCGTGAGAATATGTATGTATGTATGTATTAAACACCAGAAACATAAGACATCTTTTAAGTTCTACTTTTTTTAACACTAAAATGATGTAGTGACCTTAGTGACTAACCTTAATTTAGTTATATTTGCATATTATACATACATATATATACTCACGACTATAAATCCCTAGAAGGGGTAGCCTGAGCTAAGGAATTAGAAATTCCTCAGCCACTTTTGGAAAATTGAGTGGGGAAAAGATGGTAAAATAAAGGTTGTTGGTAATGGGTCTCCAACCGCATCGCCCAAAAATCCCTTAAAAACCCCCAATACCGTTAGTCGCCTCTTACGTACATCCACCGGAAGAAATGGGGTAGTGCTATTCTAAGCCGACACTACACAGCTACTACAGTGCATATTATGCCACTGATAAATCGATTTAATTCAATGTATTATCATAGTACAACCAACAACCGTAAACCCTAATAATAGTAAAGTACCTTTTTTGAGCGGTTTTATTTAGCTTACCCCGTTTGTTTTATTCTTTCTTGAGTGAAATTTAGTAATTTAGTTTTCACCCCCTTCCTGTCAACCGGTTAATATTTCTTTTCGGAAGGAAAAGACGTGATGAGCTCGAAGCAAAGAGTGATGAGCTCAAGGCCCGACCACCTGCGGCCATCAATAATAACTACCTATATATTGGAGGGGTACTGATTTTTCAACATACGTCATAGAACATTTGTCGGAAAGATTGGCTATGTCAGTCACATGAGAGCACATGAACACACTCTTAATAGCCGGATACCAGAACTTGCTGTGGCCGAAATCGGGCGGGATTGATATATGATCTATGTGCAAAATTCCGAAGTGTTAAAAACAAAAGGGCTTTATAAATATATTGATGCATTATGCAGATCTGCTAGGATCGTACAAGGTAGCGATCCTTAATCTTCGGCTAACCCTGTAACTGTATCTAAATAAACACTAATTCAAATGAGATACACACAGTTACGACCTTTTATTATTTCAACTGGATAATGGCTACTGTAATTAATTAAATATCATTATAAAATACTCAATAGTTCCTACATCACAATAAGTGTGCGCATTAGATTTCATTGGTTCTTTATTTTATTTCAAAAAGGTGATATACTCTTAACTAAACGACGTTTTTTTGTTCTCGACAATCACGCGAACGAAGTCGCGGGCACAGCTAGTTGTGAATAAATGTGAATGAATATAAAATATATATTTCAACAAACAAACGCGACAGTTAAAGCCGTGCTCGACAAAAGATAATTATGCGCATTGTACTAATTAAAATGGCAACTAGAAAATTTTGAGGACCTTTGAAAATCCTGCGAATATGCTCTCCAGTAAATGAAGTTGAAAATATACTTCTGTTTCAGCTCTCTTGAAGCTTAAGCATACTTTGAACTGTCTCTGTTGTGGACTCATTTATTATAACTGTAATGAACTAAAAGTGTACCAACATTTTCTAGGCAAGACTTAAACGAAATTGATATAATACGGCTATATATTTTGCTTAAATCGTTTGTGTTTATATAAAGACAAACGATATTGCTTCAACATATTACATTCAACGTTTTGTTTTGCTTGTTTCAAAGGAAATTCTTTGTCTCGAAAAGCCTATTTCTAAGTTTATTTTCGAATTGGCTCAATAAGTTACGTTTGGCTTATGATACAATTTGTTATTGGGTTGAAATTGTTTCATTTATCGTTTTAATAGTCAATAAAGTTAGGCCAATTTATAGTAACTATTACGTGTGGGGACTGAACCGCGACTGTACCCAACTCATGAATAATGCCGAGCTGCTTTTAACTTTGATCAAAGCTTACTAGGGTTAACAGTTATAGATTTTAATTTAATCTTATAATACTACAACAGAAATCCATAATTAACCAGTTTTAGTAGGCAGTAAGGTGCTAGATAATTTTTAGAAACCCATTTTTGAGTAATAATTATTTTAACAAAAGCATTCGAGTATTAGCTGTGTAGTTTCGGCTTAGAATAACACTACCCCATTTCTTCCGGTGGGTATACGTCAGAGGCGATTAACGGTATTGGGGCTTTTAAGGGATTTTTGGGCGATGCGGTTGGAGACCCATCACCAACAACCTTTATTCCACCATCTTTTCCCCACGCAACTTCCAAAAGTGGCTGAGGAATTTCTGATTCCCTAGCTCTGGCAAACCCTTCAAGGGATTCATAGCCGTGAGTATATGTATGTATGTATGTACTTCAAATTGATCAAAACTTCATACTTACAGCTCAAGAACTATCAATGCGTTCTAGTCTCAATACTACATTATTATATAGCCACAATAGTTTATATGATTTCCCAAATTTTAAATACGGTTACGTCCCATGATACTTTGCACAGATGGACGTTGAGAATCAAAGTCTCTTCTACCACTAATAAATATAAATTTATCAAAATCATTTTGTGCTGACCTTTTTACTAGCATATTTTATTGCGCTTTTATAGGGTAGTAATAATACGACTTTTATTTGACGGCATTATTGACCGATATTAAACTACTATGTTCTCTAAATTACTTGATCAGCCACCAATAAAGAACTAGGAATTAAAACTTTAGCCATTATTATCAAATGTTGATATATTACAAAGTAATACTATCGACTTTTGAAATTATTAATGATTTGATATTTTTTGGCTGAGACGTAAATTAGAACTGATAATTTCACCACACTTATGCCTCAAGAAGACACTAGCCCCATAAAAGATTAGAACCCATTCTTCCATCAAGACACAACTCAAATACAGGATTAGAACCTACTCCTCCATCAATCGAAACCAAAATTTCCCCCTCTAATCTATAAATGTGTTTCATATTCAAGCATAACTGCATTATTAGAAACTGCGCTTACAACTTGATTTTCCAAAGTCAGTTGGTTGACCTCCCGCGTCTGGCGCAATTCATTACAGTAATGTGAGCAATCTGTCGTTTGACTCGTGTCATAATTCAAACTACCCGCAAGACGGCCCTATTACCTTTACGCTCGCTGGGTTTATGTTGGTGGCGTGTTAGGTTAACTCCTTTTCTATTGTGCAGGAAATTTGGCAAAGAACAAATAGCTAATTTTACTTGTATCCATACGTATCAAACATACATACATATACTCACTGCCATAAATACCAAAAAGGGGTAGCCAGAGCTTCAGAGCTAGGAACTCATCAGTTACAAGATGGTTGAAATAAAATATCGTAGGTGATGGGTCTCCAACCGTATCGCCCAAAAACGTCGGTCGCCTCTTTCGAAATCCGTGGGTAGAAAGGGGTAGTGACATTCTAAGTCGGCACTTCACGGCAAAATCACGGGATCAAATGAGTCATGATGAATCCCTTTTGCAACCTTGTAGAGCGACCAAAAAAATGAAACTTGATAGTGCATTTCTAAGTCAAAACATAGAAATGATTTAACGAGGAGCTTTTTATTTCTCTAGTTTAAGTGGATCGAATATATTGTTTGTTTTGTCCGATACTTAATGAATCGCAACAAATTCAATGATCCAATGTTCTGTTTTATGGGGTAAACGAATAGATGTGTGTCTGTTAAATGTTTATTTATGGAATAATTGATTTGCTTGTGAAACTCTTAAATAATTTATTTTTACGAAAAACAAATACCATAACGAATTAATAAAATATGTTGTTGAGAATTTGTAACTTTTTGCACTAAACTGTAACAAAAAAACATGTATATTTTAGTGTATCTATAATATACTGAACCTTGAAAAATATTTGTAATTTAAAATTATAAGAACACCCGATATTCAAATTGCTTATTCCAAAACAAGTATTCTGTTGAATAGTAGTAATGAGGCAAAGTTTCACAAAGAGGGTACCTTCGTGAAACCGAAAATGTGAATACGTCAAACCCTTGAGAAAGAAGGTCCAATTTGAATCACGCATCCCAACCTCATTACACTCCACTCGATACACTTGTATGTAACATCGTTACCTCATGAATGTTTCGCAAGAACAATAAAGTGTGGTTACCGCAACCGCGGATGATTCAATAAATTCGGACGGCTAGCTAGGGTGGCCACACGTCACTCTTCCAGGCGGAAACATTTGGATCGCCGTCGCCATGCTTAGGGGCATCCTTTGTCCACAAAATTGCCTTATTTCTTCATCCTTAATAAGGGTTTCCCGAACTATAAATTGAAATTGAATATTTTCTTTGAAGTTTGTTTGAAGTTACGCATCTGCGTACGGCATTAGTTTTGGACATCAGAAATTAATTGGAAATGAGACGCAGTTTTATTGATTTTACTAGTTGTCATAGGGTATTATTCACATTTATTTATATTGTTAATTTGATTTAAAACCTCCTTTTCGGCGATGAGTATGTTAAAAAGGTTTTCTGTTATGAACCTACTTTCAGACAGTTGTTTAGACAATTATTAGATCTATTAGATATTCGAATATTTTGTTGAAAAAATAATAATATACTTCGACTCTTATAATACCTTTTACGACTCTTCCAAAAGCAACTAAAATGATTGTTATCGTTTGTTTGATACCGCTCATACTCTTTTATATTCAATGTAATTAACTCAAATAGGCTTATAAATAAAAATTATAATTACGTTCTTCTACAAAGATGTTTATCATAATATAAATAAACATACATATACTCACGGCTATAAATCCCTAGAAGGGGTAGCCAGAGCTAAGGAATTTGAAATACCTCAGCCACTTTTGGAAGTTGCGTGGGGAAAAGATGGTAAAATAAAGGTTGTTGGTGATGGGTCTCCAACAGCATCGCCCAAAAATCCCTTAAAAGCCCCAATACCGTTAGTCGCCTCTTACGTACACCCATCGGAAGAAATGGGGTAGTGCTATTCTAAGCCGACACTACACAGCAGTACTACGCAGCAATATAAATAAAATCTTGAAAAAAATCCTAAATAAGAGCGGATAACTGAACAGCAATAAACCTTCCATTTTCAAATAAATTTGATTCCCCAGACACTTAATTTTGAAATGGAATTTAGATTGCATTGATTGGCAGAGATATAATACAAGTTGGTTGATTTGGTGTTACATTAGAATATTTATCGGACTGAATTCACAATTAGATGGAGTATCTACGAAGACTCTGGGGAAATCTCATTGAGCCTCCGAACTGGCGTGACCGCGCATGAATTAGCGAAAGATACGCTCGCTATGATTAATAACTCAGTCACTTTAAATGCAATCAAATATTTTACGGACATGAAAAACTACTTGTGAAACTTTTTTGGTAGTTTAATTATCGTGTAGGGCTGGCCGTGAATGTCACTTCACCACCCCTTTTTACCTACTGGTGTCCTAAGAAGCGACTAAGGGTATTAGGACTTTTTAAGTGATTTTTGAGCAATTCGGTTGGAGACTCATCACCAAACACATTTATTATATAATCTTTTCCCCACTTTACTTCCAAAATTGGTGAAGAATTTTCTGATTCCAAAGCTGTGGCTACCCTTTTTAGGGATTTAAAGGCCTGGCTAAAAAGGCCAAGCAAAATCTGAAGCTGGTATGCACTGCAACCTAGCCATCAGCTCCTATTCACTTTAGTTTCTATATGTATATTTTCTAAATAACTATTTGTATGACCCCTTTGATTATTAAGTTTAATACAAATGGAAATTCCTGTACGCTTATTAATAAAATATATGCATCACTGATCAAAAGATGAATTGAGATATAACTATTGTAAAATAAAATAATTGGCGTCAGTTATTTGAGAAAACGTCAGGCTAATTAGGGGTTGCTATGTAAACTGCCTGAAGCCATACTGACCATTGCGGTATACATACGGGAATGCATATAACGTTTAAATAAAAATATGTATTTGCAATATTATTTGTTTCTTTTGAATTTATAATAAAACGTTACGCTAACTTAAATTCATAATACGATTTATGATTTATCATAAACTTAGTTGAAAAAAATAATATATTAATAAACTATTCTTGTACAGTTTGTTGCTTATTGTTAGAATTATTGCTCTGAGCCTATTTCTAATTTCCACCCTCATTGCTCATACACCTAAACCTATTTAGTTGTCTTTTGCAAAACGAGAAAAGTACCGCCATTGTACTTGTGTTTACCAACATACTCTATGTAAAATGTTTTAACTGTAATATACAATGCAGAGTTTTATATTTTATTTTATTGTAAGAGGTAGGGCAGTGCTACCCTAAAGTTCCTCTATTTATTAATTTTTGAATATTACATAAGTGATAGTTCTCCTATACTTGTCAAGTGTTTGGTTCACTCATTGGATTCGTTTTTTTCTAAATGAAACGTAAGCCCGTATGTCGCCATATCCAAGGTGCGATGAGTGGACATCATTGTTACGCCAGGGAGCGGATTTAGATCAGATATAATCTTTAAGGCGAGGGTCTTCGCACATCAAATCCATTGTTAATGACTAGGGTGGGCTGCTCATTGCTCAGTTACGAATCGCTGATGCGGCACCCCTATTCAATTGGTGGTCACTTGAAAAATATGTTATATTTTTATTACTTCATTTTGCTCGGGTCGTGTTTTTCAGCATGAGTTGGGCTTTAGAGGACAATTGGTTTTGGAAGCTATTCACTTGAATACTTGTAAGTTATGTGGTGCTTTAGGAAATGATATGATAGAAGAGGTAAACAATTTATTCTCATTCTTTATTTATGAAAAAAAGATCCGTATTGAATGCAACTTATTTAAAGAAGTTAAGTTTTTTGCTTATTTTCAGCATTGATATAACATAGAATAGACTACTATATATTACTCAAAGTTCACGCTTCGAAGGGGTGGCAAAGGTACTCATAATTCTAAACATCACATGATATATTGGTCATTTGGTGTTCAGAGTACCCATGATTTGCATCGATAGTGCATTCAAGTTATAAGAGCAGGCCTATCGTCACTTTGTACGAATACACTGTCACAATTCTAAGTACAAATGAGCCATGTTTGTTTCCTCACGATGTTTAAACTTCCTCAGTTCTTTAAAACCTTGATAAATTAATCACACATGTCTCGTCGCGTCATTCAATTTCTACTTTTCGACTTATCCTTTTCTTACATAACATAACATAAACGTCCACGCCGTTTATCCCCGAAGGGGTTGGCAGAGGTATCAATACTTATGCACAACGTGACAGTGCCACCTAGTGTCCAAAGTAGGTACCCACGTTTTGCTTAGACAGTGTACTCACCTGATAGGGGGCAGGCTTATGACCGTTTTGTACGAATACACTGTCACATGGCTAAGTACAACTCGGCCATGTGGGTTTCGTCACGATGTTTTCCCTCACCGTAGGGGATAGGTAGTAAAAAATACTTAACACCCGTGCAAAGCCGGGACAGACCACTAGTTATGAATTTTACTCTATTGAAAGTTTAAGTGTAAATGTTGATCACTAAAAAACCTCTCGTTTATATACTAAGCTTAAGGTATTCCTCATATAATAAAAGCCCGTATAATCAAAAGTCTGCTTGAAGACCGTCCACTTATAATGAAACGACATGTGTAGTGCTATTATAAACCGATATTTTACTATAACGATTACTCACAAAGTAAATTTTATCAATCTATATTTCTATACACTTTACTCACATTAACATTGAAAGCTATAAAACTTTACTCTTTAATTACAACATCTTCAACAGTTTAATAATATCTCAAAGAAAAAATAGAGTTTCTCAGAAGTTTAATGTTTTACAATGTTTTCTTCACCCGTAGACAAGTAGATAATATACAAGAGCGCAGTGAACAAAGCGTCTCTGGACATGATAAAAGAAAAATAAAACACAAACTGAATTCGTGTTTAAGAAAAGAATTTGTACTTGAAAGACTCTGTTTGGAGAGTTAGATAAAAAATGATTCTTTTTTCGAATGTGTTCGAAGTTTTATTTGAGAAATAATTTTAATTTTGGTTAAATAGACTTTTTCAAGTATAATGGTTGAAATAGTCTTCGTTGTTTCAGAGTGCAACTGAAGTAATAAACAATATAAGCATTTTTATATATTTTAATGACTGTATGGTGACGATTTGAAATAGCACTAAGCCATCACTCGTTGGCATAGCTAACTAAAGATCGGGGGCTTTGAATGTGATTGTTGAGCGATCCGATTGAATTCTCTTTCAGCAACAACCTTAATATGACAATCTTTTCTTCACTGAAGTTCCAAATGTTACTGAGGATTCTCTAATGCTGAAATTTTGACTACCCATTCTTGGAATTTATAGCCCTGAGTATGTGTATGGCATAGACTTTAATAACAAACCTGCATTAAGGTTTATGTATTTAGTCACGTTACCTAGTAATCACCTAAAAAAACTCCATTACCTCAGACGGTTCATACAGTACCCAGGTTTTAATAACAAATTACACTTGATGAATAGAATATAAAAATAGCTGTGTACTGCCGGCTTAGACTAGCAGTACCCCATTTCTTTCCGCGGGTGAACTTAAGAGGAGACTTAGGGTATCGGGCCTTTTTAAGTTGTTTTTAAGCGATCCGGTTGGATACATATCGCCAAAACATTTCATTTACAATCTTTTTCCCACTTAACTTCCAAAAGTGCATGAAGAATCTTCTGATTCTGAAGCTCTGGCTACCCCTTGTAGGGATTATAGCCGAGTATATGCATGTTTGTATGTTGATAAATGAAAAAAAAACAACTCTTAAAATAAAAAGAAAATTATGCGTTAAAAAAAATCACCCATGGCATTAAGCTGTATCACAGATAATATAATACTATACTAGGTAGTCTGTAAAAGATTTTAGTGATTGCTTTTATTAATGATTAAAAAAGTTTCTAATGTGCAAAAAAATATAGATATTAAATATTTTTTTATATTACTCCAAATCTAAAATCATACTATTGGCAGCTAAACACAAGACAAAGTAATAAATATCACGTGTCATCTCATAGACAAATATGTAAATAGGAGCATAGGGTATGAAATCTTCAAATAAATATTGGCGGTGTCCTACGAGCACGGTTGAGATAATCTTTGTTCCAACATTTCCTACACGGTCAATCCGACACGAGTATCGGCTATTTATCACCACTCGCCTCGTTTGTAAGGATATTCGTAAATATTTCAAACTTTATTGCCACCATCAACATAATGTTATGGCACAGAAATTTTACAACACGGAAACAAAAGATATAAACGTACGACGTGGTGCCGAATATCTCCATTTCAATATTAATGTTGTGGAGCGAAAGAATATTATTTACAATCGGCACGAGATAAAACGGTTTTTTGTATGCTGCTTAACTTCGCGGTAAATCGTTGTGTTCTCATGCAAAATGAGAATGTTCTATTTATCATGGCGAAGAATGCTCGGTTGGAAATGAATCGTTTCTGAGATAGATACGCGAAGAAACAAGAATTTATATCGCGGTCTATAAATCTGAAGTGAAAAATGTTGAGTTCGGGTTCAATGTAGTTCTTGTTTTAAAATAACAATGCTCTTAACAATTTGAGATGCTACAAAAATAAATAAAAGGAATGCAATGATGGAGAGAGAAAAAATGAATACGAATTGAGAACAAATTGCAGTAGGTGCAAATGGAGGAAGAGGTGCATTACTGCAGAGCGGGGCGGGCGGGCGCGGGCGGGGAGGCTAAATGACTTGAAATTGTCCTGATACGACACACCTGAGCCTTGAATCTTTCCCATACTTTACGCTCTACTGCAGACAACGACGTATGTTTATCATGTAACAGGGATGCATTACAACACATGCGAGACTTTTTGGATAGTTGTTATTCCAAACTATATGTTAAAGTACATTTTGAAATACTATATTTTAAACCTTCAGATTTTAGTAAAAAATACGTATTTGTCAAAATAAAAAATGTCGAATATAACGAAATGTCGTTATATTCGTGAATCAAAAATATGTGAAAAATATTCTTCTAAGCTTAAGCTTCAGTTTTTGCACAAATGATTAAAAACCATGTTATAATGACCTATTCTTAGTTCTACATATCAACATAAGTGCCTTATATAATATTACATAAACATCCAGCAGAAACCACAGGAAGTTCGACCTAATTTCAGTAATCGAGGTGGAATTCGCGCGGCTTTCAGACATCTCTAAATTGGATGTTATTGAGAGAGTTATTTAATAGCCGGGCTCAGTCCACGTGCATTTTTGGTTATTATTATTGGGGCTTAGACAAGCTCTCCCTAATCCAATGAACTCTCATTACCGTACGTTTCGGGCATAACTTTATTTGCTCGCGTGACGGCGGCCGCCTCTCATACCCCTAATAGCATAGGCTCTACAGACAATGTTGCCTCAAATGTTTCTCCTAACATAATTATTAAAAATTGCTTTTTATATTGCACAAATGGGCCTTTCACTTTCAAATATAAGCTCCGTGCGCATTATAAGAAAACATGAAAACCGATTCAATGAACTTTTTGAATTACAACCGCAGTTTATTGGATCCATTTTGAATATACTTTAAAATGTTTTCTCAGAATAAATAGCTTAGCATTTTGTAAGCTTTCGAGATTGTTTATTAAAAAGCTAAATTGTTTGTAGAGGTCAATGTGCTCTAAAAATTAAAACTTTATTTAAGCTAGCTAATGGGTAGGGAAGCATTAAGTACATTTTTCTCGGGAGCCAGACTGATGCGCAGGTCTGAAATAAAATTGAACGTTAGTTGAGCCCTGAGAGCAATAGCCGCCCCATCTACGCTGTGCCCTAAGCATCATGTTTATGACTCCTACAGGGAAATACGATCCGGTTGCGACACTGTCTCACTAAATGGAAAAACTTTTATTCCCACACACGCCGCATGTTATTAGGAACGTTTACATACTTTCCACTCGCAGACCGATGAGTTTTTTATGTTTATGTCCTCGTAAAGTTTGTCATCGTTATAGTTTACGCGACAATGTTACTCGACGTGTTTACGTTCCGAACACTCTGAATATGAAATTTTCAATATGAGGAGCTCGAGATGCCGCGCTGCCGTGTTTATTGAGCGCTCGTGCTTCATACTATATTGGCGAGCAGGCTAATGCGTTTACCTACTTGTACTCGGTACTCGAATCCGGTAAACATTTATGATTACTCCTAATCACTGGTCGTACTTAAAATCAGTAAACAAACTCAATACAAAACGAGATGAAGAGGACTCCCCCGAGATTAGAGAATCTATTGACACGGGCGGCGCGACCCGCCATCGTATTCAGGATGGCACTTGAACGCAAACACAAATTTAATCAATACATCAAACAAAACTTAGCCACTATGCAATAATAATTAAAACCGAATGATTATAAGGAATATTTGCAGAGGACGAGACAGGGTCGCGTGCCCGAGGCGAGTAGACTTTCGAACGAGTATCAAATAGTTCGTAGTAATCTACTGCGCCCTCATGTAATCCTGGTCGGCGAGATGATGATTGCGACCCGTTTTAGTTTACAAAAGGTAATCCATAAAGACGAAACTATTGGGGAATTTTGTTGGGATTCTCTATCTTTGATGATACGAAACGTTGTTACTGTTTATGATGCAAATTTCTCTATAATATCATAAACCTCTTTGATTGGTTACGTTGGAAAGCGAAAGGGTTGAAACTTTGAAGCATGTTTGAATATCTCTGTTTACTTACCGTGTTCATCGTCGTCATATATTGAAGGACAAGTCCATTTACTTTGTATTATAAATCCATCTTATTCGCCGTAAGTTTATTTTAAAACAATGTACTCCTTGTACTATATAAATAAAGGAAATTCATTAAAATTGATTGCACAATGTATTCTTTTCATCATTCAAAATGTTTTGAATAGCACTCATAGATCTACAAGTTTTATTTTAGACCCTCATCAAAACTCTTCCGCAAAATGTACATTGTTTCAGAGAGCACCTGTTTTTGTAGGTTTTGGTTTGAGTTGTATACAATGCGTACATCTCGACTTACAAAAGGCCAATGCGCAACGAAAGCTCTCCTGTCGGGAAGGGGTAGCTTACAAAAGCTTTTTATCATACTTTTGGCTGGCATATGGCCGCGTAATGAAATGCTCCTCAGCCGTTGTGTGAATGGCGAGTATGAGATACGAAGGGTAAGCAGATTATTAATTAAAATAAATTAATTTGGAACTTATTAGGATATTTTCGATGTATGGTGACGGTTAAAAATAGCATTAAGCCTTTTTGTGTGGATGTCGTAAGAGGCCATTCAGGGTTCTAGGCATTTCAAAAGATTGTTGGGCAATGTTGCCGACCATTATTTATATTAATCTTTTCCTCGCTTGATTTACAAAGGTGTTGGATGAACTTGGTTGTTAAGCTGAATCTGGAAAAATATTTTGTTTATAGTAATCATATTTAATTTGCCAAACCAACGTGGTACGGACAATGTTTGCAATAAATTTATTATTATTAAAAAATAACACTTTATGGATCCAACATCTTACAAAAGGGAGCGGCTACCAAAAACTTAAAATAAACTGCATTCCTATCCAATAAATAAGCAAGTAATAAAGTTCGAGCCACTGCATAGAGTAGACAGCAGACTGCAAAGGCGGTTGATAAACAGGAAATAAGCCGTTTTACATAGACAACATAGAGTGAAACGAGCTCGGCGGGTGGTTTTAATATCCCACAGGAATAAATAGCAATTTCCCGAGTATCCGAGGCAAACAAAAATATTATAAGCAGGCAATAAGAACAAGTTACAGACTTAACAAAATGCTTTCCTTAGACGTTACCATATTGTCTGGTTAAGTTTTTGCTTGCGGCAATTTTAATAAGTCCGTACGTAGTTGACTAGGTACTGTTTAAATGTTATTTCATTGAAACAAATTTGGTGGATGCGAAAACGATATTCAATCGTTATGGAATTTTACTATAATCTCTTTAATGAATTTTCGGAAACGAGATTCTAGAGCATTGAACTTAGATCAGATTTTAGTGCCTAAGTTTAGAATATTTGCATATTAATTATTAATGGCTAAATAATTTGTGCATTATTTTGGAGATTGAATCCCTATCTCATATAGTTTTAGTAAATTGAGTATGTAAAATAACAAATATCGTAAATTATTGTATCACATAACCTTTACAAAACTTTTCAATGTAATTGTAAAAAATATGCCGTGTAGTGCCGGCTTAGAATGTCGCTACCCCTTTCTACCCACGGGTGTCGTAAGAGGCGACTAAGGGTATTGGGGCTTTTTATTGGATTTTAGGGCGATGCGGTTGGAGACCCATCACCAAAAACCTTTATTTTCACCATCTTTTCCCCACTCAACTTCCAAAAGCGGCTGAGGAATTTATAATTCCTTAGCTCTGGCTACCCCTTCTAGGGAAATATAGCCGTGAGTATATGTATGTATGTATGTATGATGTAAAAAATAACATATAGAAATTCGCCCTTTCCAAGAACAAGATTACCAACCAATTCAATTCAGAAATAGCTATTATCACTCCATCAAAATATCATGTTACCGAATCACGAATTCATTTCGCCGTGTCAATTATCCTGGCACTCATTTTCCGACTCATTCCCGGGTGTAATGATCACGTGGTGATTTTGACAGTTGATCGTGAACGCCCCCCGCCCCGCGCGAGGGGAGCGACGCCATTGCCAATGCAAATGTCACTCATTAACATGCATTGCGAGGACTCGACCGTCTAATTAGGAGAACTAGCTTGTTACCCCCAGATATTATTTTCAGCATGGCTTAAATATCTGCTGGTATTAAAGGGCTGCGACGACCACATCAGTTTTAACGTTGTGGCTATTAACCTTTATTTTGACTATTAGAATTAAATTTTGCATGCAATGTATTTGACTTTTAGAGTTAAATTTTGTATGCAATGTATATGTACATTTCAATTAATTTTAATAGGTCATAAAATAACATAAGAATAACGGTTTACGCCTAGAACATGTATATCTTTATACATGTAATCCCTTAATATTGTCATTACTGAAAAATTGTTGATTACTGAAAAATTGTTGAACCAAAAATCGGACTACCAATTTTGAATGAAGAGTTTAGTTATTGTCTATGTAGAATAGACTAATAATTTGTTTATATATCACACAAAAAAATTAACATGTCTTGAATCTCCTATTAATTGAAAAACCCATGAATTTCGTCATCTACGTAAAATATTTTAAGCTACGATTTTCATTATTCATCAGATATGTGTTAAAACTAAACAATACATTTTCTTACTAGCTACTAGATGTGCACGCTTTGCAAAAGATTGTATCAGAACCTACTTCGTTGGTAAATTAATCAGAGACACATAAAAAGGTACCACCATTATGACATTGCAGATAGCGAATATTTTTATCTCTAAAAACTTTATTCTCGAAGCAATGGGTGGGCGAAGGCAGTTAAATCAGTTCTGAAGGCATCTGCAATCGACGGGGTAAGTTTTGTTCCCCCTTTTCTGGCTCTAGAGTACCGAGACGGGCATACATTAAAAGTTTAGCTGCAAAACATCAACATATTATGAAAACGCTCATAAGAAGTATTTCATAAATGCGCAAAGTTGTTTTTTATCTTTTCTAAATGTTCGTATATCGATACGACGGAGTTTTATGATTACTTTTCTTAGTGCAGAGGAAGAGTTTATGGAATAGCGTTTTTATTGTTTGTTATTAGATTTTTTCTGTGATTTTCTAGTTAAAGAGTTGTGTTCGCAGAATACAAATGTAAGCTGTAAGGAACATATGGCAAGTCATTAAGCTTTTTAAATTCTAATAATTCAAACATATAGCTTAAATGTATTGCCTTCGGTGAGTACATCACGGCTTTAATTCCATAAAGTTTTAGCAATAGCTTCAAAATAACTTATTTCGTAACAGCGTTTGGGTGTCAACAATATTAACAAAGAAAGGGTTAGTGACAGGTACCTTATCTCACAACAATCGATTAAGAAGCCGTTATCCCTTATCAATTGGATAGATACCCATGGGATGAATGAGTCTAAGAGTCCAAATAATGCTAATCTAAGCTGACATTATAACATTGTAGTTTGGAATGGCATAAATGCATTTATTTCCAAAGGTACTGTTTTGGTTGATTAGGGGGCTGGGTTTTTTTATGGAATTTATTATTTAAATAACTAAAAAAACAAAGGGGCTAAATAAATAAAACACATAATAAAATTAACATCAAATTAAATGGTAGGTAATGGCGTATTCTACCCACGGGTGTCGTAAGAGGCGACTAAGGGTATTGGGGCTTTTTATTGAATTTTTGGGCGATGCGGTTGGAGACCCATCACCAAAAACCTTTATTTTACGATCTTTTCCCCACTAAACTTCCAAAAGCGGCTGAGGAATTTATAATTCCTTAGCTCTGGTTACCCCTTCTAGGGAATTATAGCCGTGAGTATATGTATGTACGTATGTAAATGGTAGGTGACGCTGATTCAACAAAGAAAAAACGCTCAACAATTTGCTTTTCTCAATAAATTGTGATATTTTTACGATAGGTCCCGTCAAAAATGTTTAATTTTTCTACTTATTGTAAATTGATTTTATATTGTTAGAATGTGACTTGAATGTGAATTTATTGAATAATTTTATATCTCCAATTAAGACTTTCATCGAGATGGAACTATACTTACATTGTTAAAAGCTAATCTACATTTGGAAATACGGTTTGATAACTAAATATTAGACGTATAAACCGACCAGAAAGATTGGCCTCTGAATAGCATATAGAATAATTGTACACACAACATAAAGAGAGATCAAGACTGATTGGTGATGCTGTAGATGCCAGCCAGTATAAGTAATTAAGTTACCTATCAAAATTGAAGGGTCTTATTGCTATCGGAGAAGTGTATTTACCTATCAAATACTGTTATTACTGTTTAATTTATTAAAATTGGTAAAGATATTGTTTGGAACATTCGAGAATTTCTAATAAAAATTATAGGAATCATAATGTTGATGCAAGATTTAAAGTAACATGAATACGTTCATGCTATTTGCGGTTGATACTTTTGTATAACTCAACGTTATTCAACGTTCAAGCCTTAATTCCCGAAGGAGTGGCAGGGGCAACTATTGATAAATACTCATGAACATCACGTGAAATTTTTGATATTGGCGTTCAGAGTACCCAAGTTTTGGTGGCACAGAGCATTGCATAAACGTGGGTTTCCTTACGATGTTATTCCTTCATTATTCATTAAAAGCCGATGTATGAGGGCAGCACAGGACCGGTCGTTGTAGAGATCTTTGAGGGAGGCCAATGTCCATCTGTGGATGTCTATAGGCTGATGATGATGATGTTATTACCTACCATCAACAACCTTGATCAATAAATAAAGAATAAGTAAAGGAAAGAAAAATTTCGACACAGGCGGGATTCGAACCCGCGACCTCGGGTATACGCCCCGACGCTCTGCCAATTGAGCCACCGTGTCAATGGCTGCCAGCGCGAAATTCTTCTATCCTTTATTTCTTTTACACGTTTAAGTAATGTTTGCGTTTCCTACCTCCGAATTTTTTACTAATTCGGAAGGCCACTTGTCTACCTTTTCAGATAGAATGCAAATGTTGAAAACGCCTAACTATCACATAATTAAACAACCTTGATGAAAAAACACGCATATATCCGGAGTTTAATTCATGTCTCCTGTGTGCAAAGTGGTAGTATTTCCACTGAGCTATTAAGGTGTTGATATGTGTATATAATATTTTGGAATTCTTCTTTATACTTTCAACTCTTTAATAAGTAAGTAATTTTATGGAAGTCCGATTAGTATTTTGTAGTTTTAGACTCATCAAATTTTTTTAGAATTTAAAGCAAAAGAAAGATGATAACAGAAAGGGCGGTTAGTATTACTTGGACTGTTTAAATTTAAGTCGCCTTTTATGGGCTGTCTGGTGACGACTTTGTTTTTAATAGACTCATTTAATCCCGTAGCAACCGTGATAGCCCAGTGGGTAGAACACTCGGTTATCGTGCAAACGACTAGTGTTCAAATCCTGGGTCGGGCCTACACCAATTTGTCTTTTCTAAAGACATATGTGTGGTTAATTTATCATGGTTGTTAACGGTGAGGGAAAACATCGTGAGGAAACCCACATGGCTTAGTTGTACTTTGTCATGTGACAGTGTATTCGTACAAAACGGCGAAAGGCCTGCCCGCTATCACGTGAGTACACTGTCCATGCAAAACGTGGGTACTCTGAAGACCAGGTGACAAAGTCACTTGATGTTCAGAAGTATTAGTACCTCTGCCAACCCCTTCGGGGATATACGGCGTGAACGTTTATGTTATGTTATGTTATGTCATTTAATCCCGTTGAGACCACTTATTGTTGCATTTTACATGATCTTTGGGCAACATGTTTGGAGACCAATATATATCCTCTCTTTTGCAATCTTCAGGTTTAGAAACTCCTCAGCCACTTTTGGAAATTTAGTCAAGAAATGATGATCCAATAAAAGTTGTTGGTGATGGGTGATTGTCAAATAAGCAAAAATAAAACGAGATATATATTTTTTTACATTTTATAGATTTATTTTTGGGATTTCGACTCATCTTAATCAACAATATATTAATCTTACATCAAATGGGTCTTGATTCACAAAATACGTCAAACAAGGGACGGAAATTAACTAAGAAACTGTGGCTAACTCTAATAAGGAGGATTAATAACGAAAGCAACAACGATAATAGATACATATAAATCTTAACGAAAATGTGGAACCCTTCTGTCAATTATTATAATTAACTATAAGAGGAAATGACCTCTAGGGCTTAGGGCAGAGGAGGGTAACTTCGTAACTTGGCCATTTTGTGAAAATTAATGATCAAAGAGGTCTTACAAGACAATACCTTAAGTGCATATAAGTTGTTAAGGTCCGATGAGTTTGGATTATTTGTCGGACTCTTTGGTCAGTTCAGATGGAGTTTAATTGGCAGTTTTGGGAACTGTAACTACATTAATTTGTAAATGAAAAGTTTACATACATCGATATGATATGAATATATTCCCGTTTGAGTAAGTAATTTATCCATAGTTATTTCGAGTGATTGTGACGAACTCCTTGCGCTTGTGATAAAATTCATGTGATAGTAAAACTAACTTCATAATACTATGTTTTTCCCTATCTCCATCCATTGATGAAAATGAAATATTTATTTCAAAAATAAATGTACGGACATATTTATACATAGATCAGTTCAACCCAAAACTAAATATAACTTGTAGTATGGGAAATTAAATGACCGACAAATTAAATATTATATATATTGAACATATAAATTACATTCAAGACTAAGAAACAATAATTCATGCTCATCACATAAATGTTGGTATCAGCGGGGATCGAACCCGCAACCTCTCAGCCACTCCCCACTCAGCCACGGACATCGTCAAAATAATAAATAAAATAATATATGGGAAAGGCGAGAATCTAAAAAAATATCCAAATAATAAAAAAAATATCATTTTCTAAAATATTAAGTTAATTAATAGAGTTTTACTTGTCATTTGGTAAGTTTGATCGAACATGAATAAGTTTTAAAGTAAACCACTTAAATATAACATTGGTAAATTAGAAAATTGAAGTAGTGCTAAAATCGCCAAAGCGAGTTGTAACGAGTATCGTAAATAAACGACTGAAATTTGAACGTAAAATAGAAAACTTTTGTAGAAACATCAATACAAACACAGTGGTTCCCAATATTTGTTAAAAACCAATGATATCAATAATATAGAATAACTTTTCAAGTTCATCTTTTCAAGTTAATGGGAACTAATGGCGTGAGTATGTGTATGTATGTAACTTTTCAAGATTAGAACATTTTATTCTAATACCTATTTTTGTTTTTTAAAATGCGTTTTACTCTTTCAAATTATTTTATAATAACTTCAAATTTAAATTAAACAATGTAACTCAAGAGGACAAAGGGGAATGAGCGTATTTAGTATTTATTGGACGATGCTATTGGCCACCCCCTATCAGTAGTCCTAAACTCAACTTCATAATGTGGCTAATGTACTTCTCTGCCTCCTCTTTTTGGGATCACATACTTAAGTATAGGCAAAAGTAGATAGTAAATTAGTTTGTGAAGTATGTTTTTAAATAACCGTGATAGCTCAGTGGGTAGAACACCGCGTATCTTGCAGACGATGAGGGTACAAATCCCGGGTCAGGTCTACAATAATTTGTCTTTTCTAAAGTTATATGTGTGGTCAATTTATCATAGTTGTTAACGGCGAGGGAAAACATCGTGAGGAAACCCACATGGCTAAATTTTACTTAGTCATGTGGCAGTGTATTCGTACAAAAAGGCGATTGGCTTGAATCTTATCATGCAAGTACACTGTCCAAAATGTGGTTACTATAAAAGTATTAGTACCTCTGCCAACCCTTTCGGGGATATACGGCCTGAACGTTTGACTTGAGTTTGACTTTATTGAGTTGAGTTATGAGAATAAAAATATTTGCTAGACATGTTGGGAACTTCTGCGATTTGAATCGTTTGCTTCAACAGCGTTTATTTGCAAGTTGAAGTTTGCTCATTAAATGTTTTATTTTCATTTTACGATTTCCAATGCTATTGGGTATACACAATACAAATTGATCGAGCTGAATTAGTAACTGAACTTGGTCTGATAAATTGCATTCGCTCTTTTCGTATTAGCCATAAAAATACTAATTTGGAGCTGAATATAAATAAAATGGATCTTTCAAAACGGAGCAATACTTGGAAATGAGATTTATTGAGTGATAATATTGTTTTAGTGCATATTTCTAAACTTCATATATACATACGTATACTCACGGCCATAAATCCCAAAAAGGGTAACCAGAGCTTTAGTTGTAGAAACTTAGCCTTATTTGGAAGTTGATAGGGGACAAGATGATAGAAATAAATTCTTGGTTCTAATAACTGTAGGGGTAGCTAGATTCTAAAAATAAACAATAACTCAATTACCTCTAACATTTTAGTGGCATTAGTAACTGAAAAATAACGAATCGATTGCTCATATATGAATAAGATGAACATACATAACATAAACGTTCAGGCCGAATATCCCTGAAGGGGTTGGCAGAGGTACTAATACTTCTGAACATCACGTGACTTTGTCGTTTTGCATGGACAGTGTACTCACGTGATAGGGGGCAGGCCTATCGCCGTTTTGTACGAATACACTGTCACATGAGTAAGTACAACTCAGCCATGTGGGTTTCTTCACGATGTTTTCCCTCACCGTTAACAATCATGATAAATTAACCACACATATGTCTTTAGAAAAGACAAATTGGTGAAGGCCCGACCCAGGATTTGAACACTAATAAATAATAGTCCGGTCAATTTATACATTCAAGGTTACATAAATTCATAAGAAGCTGAAAATTGGCACAATTGTTCAAAACATGATTATAAATGAAACCTCAAAAGTCCCCATCGTTCCGAGGTGTGCTAAAAATTTTACACGAGGTCAAAGGTAAAAAAAAATTGTTTTTTGCGATTTTAAGCGAAACGGTGAGTTTTTTCGCAAAATCACCCACTACAAAATTGTAGATCAGAAAATTCTCTACAAAAAAGATATCAAATTTTTTTTTCCTAAAAGCCATAATTTTGAAGATATAACGCGTTGAAAAGTTCGATCATTGGTAATCTTCATACTTTGCACACGTTTCCACGCCACCTATGAGGTAGTGTACTTAGCGCGTTTTATTTTAACGTGGTATCCCCTGTAGGCCTATTCAACGGGTCTGCAGTGATTTTATTTGTTTTAAAACTATTGTAAAATATTATTGTACATATCGGTTGGTTAAAATAATGGCGGTGTAATTGCGACATGATAGTCCAGTGGGTAGAACACCCGCCCGAAAACAGAAGGGCGTGAGTTCCAATCCTGGGTCGGGCCTACACCAATTTGTCTTTTCTAAAGTCATATGTGTGGTTAATTTATCATGGTTGTTAACGGTGAGGGAAAACATCGTTAGGAAAGCCACATGGCTGAGTTGTACTTAGTCATGTGACAGTGTATTCGTACAAAACGGCGATAGGCCTGCCCCCTATCACGTGAGTACACTGTCTAAGCAAAACGTGGGTACCTTCTCTGGAAACTAGATGGCGCTTGCCATGTGAGTTCAGAAGTATTGGTACCTCTGCCAACCCCTTCGGGGATAAACGGCGTGAACGTTTATGTTATGTTATGTAATTGAAAATGAAATGATTAATATTCCTCGTCTGATTCGTAGTTTTCCAGGATTACTGTTTCTTGTTCTTCGTCTTCTTCTTGTTCTTCTTCCTATTCTTCTTCTTCTTCTTTTTCTTCTATTCCACAGATCAACTGTCCCACTAGCAATTCCTCATTGGTATCATATGAGTCTTCTAGATTAGCTGACTCAACATTAGAGCACGATCGGCCTTGGCAGTTTGTGCATGCCAGGGAACAAAACAGTCCAACTTTTCTGCATCCACATTTAGCATTACAGCCTTTTTTACAGTTGCAAAATATTGAGTTGAGAAGTTTCTCAGGTGCTGGTGGAAGTAAAACTTATAAGTGATGTTCATACGTGGCGTAGATGTGCAAAGTATGAAGATTACCAATGATTGAACTTTTCAACGCGTTATATCATCAAAATGGTGGCTTTTAGAAAAAAAAATATAGATATCTTTTTTGTAGAGAATTTTCTGATCTACAATTTTGTAGTGGGTGATTTTGCGAAAAAACTCACCGTTTCGCTCAAAATCGCAAAAAACTAATTTTTTCTACCTTTACCCTCGTGTAAAATTTTTAGCACACCTCGGAACGATGGGGACTTTTGAGGTTTCATTTATAATCATGTTTTGAACAATTGTGCCAATTTTCAGCTTCTTATGAATTAATGTAACCTTCCTCCTTATTTTAGGCCTAAATTGACCGGACTATAATACATAAATAATGAATAAGATTCGAAGTAATAAGAGTGTTTGCTGTGTAGTGTCGGCTTAGAATAACACTACCCCATTTCTGCCGGGGGGTGTACGTAAGAGGCGACTAACGGTATTGGGGCCTTTAAGGGATTTTTGGGCGATGCGGTTGGAGACCCTTCACCAACAACCTTTATTTTGCCATCTTTTCCTTACTCAAATTTCCAAAAGTGGCTGAGGAACTTCTAGTTCCTTAGCTCTGGCTACCCCTTCTTGGGATTTATAGGCGTGAGTATATGTATGTATGTATGTAATAAGAGTGTACATATTCTGTATGTAATTGAATTTTGCTTTTACGATTTTATATCACGCTACGAATAAGTAAATTAATAACTGAATCCTTTAGAAAACGTTAGACAACGATATTTTGAAAAGATTATACTAATTACATCTTAAATAATTAATATTAGTGCGGCTTTTAATGGATCTTTAGTTTCATTAATTATAAGTCCTCTGTCAGGCGTCTCAAACGAACAAAGAGAATTATTTAACACATTTCGTTTGATAGCTTTTCGTTTAAAAATGACTGTTCTTAGGTATTTAGCTATTGAATTTTAAATTTGAAATATGCTATGGCAGCTAGCAGATAAACTTACTTGTATGATAAAGCTATTGTCTATTACATATAGTTATGTTATTGTTATATTTTCCTTAAGGAATATAATATTTATCTTCAGACTCTTATTGTCTGTTCAGTAGTTTATTTCTACTAGCAACCGTGATAGCCCAGTGGGTAGAACACTCGGTTATCGTGCAAACGACTAGTGTTCAAATCCTGGGTCGGGCCTACACCAATTTGTCTTTTCTAAAGACATATGTGTGGTTTATTAATCATGGTTGTTAACGGTGAGGGAAAACATCGTGAGGAAACCCAACTGGCTGAGTTGTACTTAGTCATGTGACAGTGTATTTGTACAAATCGGCGATAGGCCTGCCCCCTATCACGTGAGTACACTGACCATGCAAAACGTGGCTACTCTGAACACCAGGGGACAAAGTCACGTGATGTTCAGAAGTATTAGTACCTCTGCCAACCCCTTCGGGGATATTCGGCGTGAACGTTTATGTTTATGGTATGTTATTATGTTATTGTTATATTTTCCTTAAGGAATATAATATTCATCTTCGGACTCTTATTGTCTGTTAAGTAGTTTATTTCTTAAAAAGTAATGTACAACCTCTTGGCCATCATTGTATTAACATAAAAAAGGCTTTAATTAAGAAAACAAAGTTAAGTATGTTAGCAAAAGACAAACAAAACAAAAGACAATCTTTCAAAAGGTTCCTCGCCGAAATCAAAAGAAAATTTGATTTGCCGGTTGTAAGTCAACTTGAAACAAACAAAAACGGGACTAAATTTGGTTTGCGATGGAGAACTAAAAGAATACAAATAGTGTAGTAGTAACATATGCAGTGCAGGAGATAGGCAGCCCCTGTCCTAACGAAGACGAGCGCTCTCTGCATACATGATTGTTTCGCGGCAAAATACTTAAATTGTCTCTGTTTTGGTTTAAAATTCAAGAATAACATTTTGTTTTCACATATCACCGAAGGATTAAAAATACAAGGTTATATATTTACGCCATTTGTTCACATTGGGGTAGGTAGAAACTATTTATCGACACTTTGTACGATCCTGGTAGACCTCTCGCACTTCATCTACACTGTTTTTTCATACATGCTCTTTTATTCGTTACATTTCGGATGCGGGCTTTTTCGAGCATATTCTCTATTGGATTAAAATGGGTCCACCGTGGTCTTCCTCTTCGGACAAAACTTTACAAAGCAATTGACAATAATTAATAAGATAAGTACGTAAAAAAATACATGATTTTTCTGATGGATACTGTGCGCGGATCATATGTCAATCTTTTCATAAATCGTGTTCATTTCATTATCATATTTTACGTGTTAAAGGAAAAGAAATACAATCACTTTCAATTTGAAAGGTATTGTAAAAGGCAGGCGTCCGAAGTATGAAGAATAAAAGAGCATGTATGAAAAGATTGATGGATGTAGACGAAGCAAGAGAGGTTTGCCAGGGTCGTACGAAGTGGCGATCGATAGTCTCTGCCTACCCCAATGGGAATTAACGGCGTGAGTATATGTATGTATGTATGTAAATACAATCAATCACATTTTGTCAAATGTTTAAAGGCTCCATGAAATGAAACTCCTTAACAGCTGAATCAATCAGTTTTGTATGCTATTGTATTTTATATTCATAAAACAACCTAGTTTCTCATTTCTCATTAAAAATAAATAATCAACGTATAAAAGGAAACATATCATTTTAGACTTAAAGTTAGTTTTTTAAAATACTTGATCATGGTAAGCAATGTTGTATTTGCAAATATTCTATAGCCATTTTTGATAGGAAGAAAGGGACCTTTTAACATTACAAAGGACTAATGGGGATGTGTTAACTAACAACCATAGCTTTCTTACTATTTGAAATGCCACATTCTGGAAGATTTGTGTGAAAAGAATTATATTAAAGGATGGTTGGTGATGCCACAACACCCGTATTCTGTTATTCTAAGCCGATAATCAAAGCCACAACAGAATCGACTTTTTAAAAACTCTAATTGAAAAACTAAGTTAAACCAAAAAAATACAGCTAATCAATGAGCATAAAATATATTTGTAAAAATTGAATTCATTTTAAGTTGCTACTTAAAAGTGATATAGTCTCTGGTGGTCGAGTCTATTCAAAAGTAATATTTGAAGCACAAAGAAGTAGAGTTAATTTAAATATTGCTTCCAGAACGTTCTTCCTCACAAAGGATGTCATCCTAGTACAGTAGAGCGCCTCTCGAACCATCCAGAGATTTGCATGTAATTATAATTTTTGATTCGCTCTTTTCTTTTGTACAAATACTCATCTGAGAGGTAACACCGTAAATGACATAATACCGTGAAAGATATTCTGAATTATTTATACGCTAATACGGGTAGCGTTCGTTTACAATTCCTCTTTAATGTCGAAATACGCCTCAATGGATATTACTTTAGAGGATTTTTGTTCCTTAAATAAATTATGACGTTCCTCGACGAATAGGTTTTAATAAATTTGATGTGCGTTGTTGCGGAAAATAATGCGAGTTTACGTTTACTTTTGTTATGTCTGCGAAATTAAAAATGTGTTTACTTTAATCTAAATTCAACGAATTCTCAATGGAGAAAACGTGTATCGTCTGTTTAAAACATTATTTGAAATAAGAAAAAAGCGATTGTTAAGAATTGCCGCTGTGGTGTAAACCCCATTCGATTTAAGTTTGGAAATCGAACGTTTCGCGATCACAAACATTGTGAGTGACGTAAAAATAATTTGATACGTTGATTTTTGAGTAGGAAATTTTGGGATTTCAATTGATACTCTGACGTCTGTTTATGATAGCTTAGAAGGAATAAGTAAGTTAGAAAATTGTAGGCAATTCCTCAGTCGATTATTATTATTTTATTTATAAATCCTATTAATATTGATATGTGAAAGTTTGAATGTTTGTGTGTTTTAGGTAAAAAGGCTTCTCAATTACAAAATTTATATTAATGAAATTTAGCAGAATGCTAGATAATGACACAAATTATAACATAGGATACTTTGTATCCCGGGAAAAATTGACTAATAAAATATTCACGCCTGATTGAACTCAGACTACCGGAAATAACGCCTGAAGTTTCTGGCTAAGCTGCCGCCTGGAATAAGCAAATTTACATTACGAAGTCTGTCGGGTCAGCTACTATTTTTATAATTTTGATGCTACAAAGTATATTCGAAAAGATTTATGACTGCAATAGAACGCAACATGTAAACAAAACAACAGCATTATATCATGTTGCCAGACAAAATGTTGATGAGACTAAACAGCAGCCAAGAAAGCAACAGACATGCTTAAAGCAGTGTGTAATGTATTTTTCGGAGCAGACAATTGAAGTGACATCGGCGGCGACGTAGAAAAACTTATTTTACGATTTCCTCTTTTGAAAGTACTGCTTCATCGAACTGCTCATCCGTGTAACATCTATTATTTATGAGTGCTAGAAAGTTTTAAGAAAATAATAGTAAAGCGGAGACCTCGGGAGGGTGTGACTACAGGAAATAATGTTTCATCCTGTAATATTTTACCCATAAGTTTCTTTATTAATCGGCTGTTTGTTTTTTGGGTTTGTGTGTCACAATAAATCAGATTTTATGTTATAACTTTTTTGTTTTACTTAGATTTTATTGAAAAACGTGATTCAGAATATTTTATATTTTTCGATAGTTATAGATACTTTTTTGTCCCATAATAACATAATACTTCAACAATGACAAAGAGAAGCTAGCCAACCAAACGTTTCATTAGTATAGTTACTGTGCATTGTATTACCACACTACTGATTTTAAATAACTGACAATAATCAAAATTATGCATTAATACACAATATCTATCAACTACTATTCATTTACGAAGACAAACAACATCTTAAGAAACCATGCATAAAAATAATCAGATACAAAAAAAAAACTATAAAACTCAATGGTATTATAGCGGTGAAAACATAACCCGTAGGAACTTTTAACGCAATGAAACAAATCGTTGTCAAAAATGTGTCCACCAATTGAGCCCATCTACTTGACAAGACACGGGTTCCATACAAAAGGGGACAAAATGAGATGATACAGGCTGACAGCAGTCAGTGCCCGTTGAACATTATCGCAAAATACCCTTAACTCTACTCGTTCATATAAAATTCATGACGAGGCGCAATCTTTCAAAAATTGACACCTTTTACCCAAAGCTTTAGGGGCCCCTCCGCGGTCCGTCGACAAGTTTTTTGTATTTGCGTTTCTGAATAAATTACGTTTACATAAATGGTGTCCATTTACTTGATTCCTGGATAGGGTGTTTTAATCAGATGAAGTTCTAAACATTTGTAATATCAACTTATGCTCAAGGCTTTACATCCCGAAAATTTTGTCAGCTTGAGAATCTGCAATCATTTAAAAAAGTGTGTAAATAAATTAAAGAAAGGGCTTTTGAGTAATACATTTGCACCCAAATACAAGCATTGTAGAAATTTAGAACACATTAAGGCATAGCCGTATTAAAAGATAACAGAGAGCCAAATAAATATTCAGCGTGCATGATATAGACGCCACAACGAAGCACTTATTGCAAATAATACAAAGATTTATGAATAAATACAATAAACGTATTAGTTAATCATTAAAATTATCGTTGTTAGGAATTTTAAATAACATTTAAGCCACAAAAATAATTAATTTGTAGTATCTTCCTTCTCCAATGAAATAGGAACGAAAATTAAGCAAATAATTTTGATCCCATACAGGGCGAAAATAACTGTGGGAGTACCTACACAAATAACTTGTTAAATCTACCTTACGCGTCGAATTCCGAAAATCGGCGCAGAAATACGCATTAAATATATTAGCAAACATACTAGAAGTGCGGAAATTTTTAGAAGGCTGACCTATGTACACATTACTTAGTAATAAAGCTTTAAAACAAATAGTATAGTCTCTGGAGAGACCGAGGGAGAGTTCAAATAAGTCTCTCTGGGAGCCCGCGTCATTCCGTCTACAGTAACTCGAGTTGATTGTTTGTGCTCTGGACATGGATTTTTCCACTTGATTGTCTGATTTGATTTACTTTGGGAGCTCTTAGGTTTCTCCAAATAGATCCTAAAGCCGCTTTCGGTTAACAAGACCCGACGATTGCCGTATATTTAGTTTTCGTGGGATTGAAAATGCTTTCGTTTTCAGATTTCTTTTTTATGAGATTTAAATTGTTACTTGAACACAGATCGTAATTCTTGTACATACATCATAAACGGATTTGGACTTAGGCATAATAAAGGCTGGTTTATAATGCAGTTTATGGTTGTATTTACGCCATGAAATTTGAAACATGTAGTAAAGGTACTAATTATACAGAACTTTACAAGAAATTTTATGATCTGTTGTTTCATCAGACATTACACTACAATATTGTATAGGTATATAAATAAATGAAAACCTTGTTAGTTAAACTAGTTGTAACTCACAAGCGGTTGATTAGTTTTGGCTGAAAAATTGAATTAGGATGGTGTCTTAAATTAGTAAGTAACCACTTACTCCGCAAAATCACTCACAAATGGTGACCTACGACTTTCAAGAGAATTACGGACATTATTACACTTATAACCAAAATTTTAAACTAGTTTAAGTGTGAATTCAGCCATTTCCGTTAGCACACCATTAAAACAAGAGAACAGAAGTCGCAGAAGTACTACATTAAATTTTATATTCCAGAAATCATCAAAGTCCATATCACTTGCATTAAAGAAAGAAAGAAAGAAAGAAAAGAAAAATCATTTATTTGGTAAACAATAAAAAAAAAATAACAAAATAAAGTGATACATAGATTTTCATGCTACCAAAAAGGTCCTGCCTCAGCATAATGTACAACATGGAACCACATGGAACCATATCGTACGCTGGTTTTCAGGCAACACCCTAGAAACTTAAAAATTAAGACCTTAAATCTAATGTTAGTAACAATGAACTTCTAAAACGAAAAGGTTAGTGCGCGCAAAATGCAAAAGACAGAGTTTTGCATAAACTGAGCTATCTATATAGTTTATACCCAATTTATTACGAACGATTTACAATTCCCTTTGAGAGTTTAGTTTAGTCATTTTGTAAATTTAAAAGAAGCCTTTGATTTTTAAAAGAAAAAATATATGTTGCGAAATTCAATGTTTCTATAAATTTACTTTATTTGCTAGATGGGATAAAATATACTAGAAGTTAAGCGATACATTTTAATATATATACCAAAACCATTATTTTCTATTGGGGTAGGGAGTAACTATCGATTGCCACTTTGTACGATCGATACATTTTTACTGTAGCATATATAAAACAAGAAATATTTAATTTAATGTTTTTTGACATGATTTCCTCATGTGGGGATTATTACTCATTAATAACATCTTTTATTTATGAGTAAGAAATATTTACACTAGTCAAATTATGAAACCATAGCATAATATTTGTTTGGATCGTTTTTCCTTCTTGCCTTGCCCTTTCTATTTACTGAATCTTAAGAATATTATATAATTTTTTTCTACCATCTTGTACCCTATCAACGGATTTATGGCCGTGAGTATATGTATGTATTTAAAAATAAAACAACAGAAACGAAATCTGTCCCAACAAAAGCTTATTTCTAGAAAATATTAACAATAAAAATAGATTGCTACATAATAGAAAAGCTTTTATAAGTCGCAGAATTTCAAATATACCATTTTCTATTTTCCCGCCCGCATTAAAGTTGGCTGCAACAAATCGCTTCCTGACAATCCGCCTGACAAGCGTTGCGAATTCTCACTCATTGTGTCCACTTGTCATTAAGTTTTTGTTCTTCCCCTTATCCTTCTTTCCTATCAATGACACCCTTTTCTTTAACTTACCCCCTGAGAAACTTATAAGAACACCATCGCTCCTTTTCTTTTAGCCACACATAAAAGAGATGCAAGAAATTGTTAAGCCATTCCTGAAATATAGTTTAGCGCAGTTGGATGGAGATCTGAACAAATGCGCTTAGATTGACGTTCTATTTATCTTTTTGATGTGAATTGTTATTGTGCAGGTTTCACTGCTTTCTTTTCACTAGTTTCTATTGTTCACATTGATTAATATAGTTGGCTGGTGATATGTGACACGTATGACAAATTAAGAGCTTTGTGTCTGTAGACATAATATGTCTTCAAACAATATAAAATAATCGTCGTAACAATTATTACAATACCCTATGTATAACCCAAAAAAAAGGCTTTTCAGAAAGAGATATATAGAACTGACGTGAATGAAAATGTCAGTAGAGGAGGACCAATTCACTGAATGAAAAAAACAGGCGTCCGAAGTATGGGTAGTAAGTCCGAAGGGCATGTACAAAAATATTGATTAATACAAATGAACCTCCAGAGGTTTCACAAGACCGTACAAAGTAGTGATCGACAGTTTCTGGCTACCCTTATGAGAAGTAATGGCGTTAAATATGTACGTATTTATATGAATCTCGTAAAACTAATTCTTCATTAAGTTAAAACGATTAAGATAGTCTTTAATATAAGCTAGAGGGTTGATTTGGAAAGCCAGTCACCATGTAGAGCGCAGGAATTATCTTGCGTTTCCGTCGCGAGGAACTGCTGACACATCCGCCGGACTCGTACACTCGCTGACAGCTAGTCTCCGCGTATTTATTTTGTGTTTTTATTCGCACTGTTATTTTATTTTACTGTGTTTTGGTGTGAATGAGTCTAAGTTTTTTTGGGTTTGTTGTAGGGGATAGAATTGTTTGTGGCAAGATCATTTTAACTGTATCTTGTTTGTGGTATCATATAAAAACCAATTTAATTTAATTCTAAATTTATCAGAAGAAAAAAACACTTCACTTTTGTTTGATATGATATTAAAAAATTTGACTTGAATTTGAATATGTATATTTTTTAAGACGCTGAACTTATTATACTTCTTTGAACAAATAGTGGAGGTTTTCTAAACCTAAAGGTCTGCCGACAAACTTAAAATTATAACTTAATATTTTCTTTTTTATTCATGATAACTTTTGGAAGTAACTGTAGGCAGGAGCGTATAATCAGAGGCGGCGTGCGGTCCGCTAACTAGATTACCTGTTACGCGGCTGGAATCGCAATAGAGCCTTATTCTATTTCATCTACATTATTGGGTGAGTGTCCACCCGAACCTTCATTATTTCTACTAACTTATCAATGATTTTATGTACACATATAAACTTTTGTCGTCTAAAAAAGGCTGCAATCTCAAACATATAAAAAATATTTAAGTAGGGTGTTCTTGACGTTGTACTGTGTCATGTGACGGTGTATTAGTACCAAACGGCGAGAAGCCTACCCCATATCACGTGAGTATACTGTCCAAGCGAAACGTTGCTACTCTGAACACTAGGTGACAATGTCACGTGACGTACATAACTATTAGTACCTCTGCCAAACCCTTTCAGTGATATACAGCGTGAATGATTGAGTTATTTTGAGTTCTTGAAGTGAATAATTTAAACATACATACATATACTCACGGCTATAAATCCCTAAAAGGGGTAGCCAGAGCTAAGGAATAAAAAATTCCTCAGCCACTTTTGGAAGTTGCGTGGGGAATAGATGGTGAAATAAAGGTTCTTGGTGATGGGTTTCCAACCGCATCGCCCAAAAATCCCTTTAAAGCCCCAATACCGTTAGTCGCCTCGTACGTACACCCACCGGAAGAAATGGGGTAGTGCTATTCTAAGCCGACACTACACAGCTGAATAATTTATATTTTGCTATTTCCAAACCATATTGTAAATACTGACGGACAAGTTGCGATAGACATAGTAGGTTTATTAGAAGACCGAATAGAGGATAGAGGGCACGATAACGCTGAAGTCTGGCTACTTGTTCTATTTCCGATACAGTAAGAAGCAGGCCCAGGGAATTGTTGGGTTTATCGTCCACAAGTTTCTAGCAAATACTCGTAGCGTGTTTTTTTTAACTATTCATTTGGAAGACTTACAGCTAAATAATAACAACATAAGAAACAGTAAATGACATCGATGCCAGTTAAAAGTCTTCACCAGTAGTTGTTTGGATCGATAGTGTGTAAACAAGTAGTAGTATTTAACGTTACTTTCATTCAACTCGTTAAATTATATTTCTTATATATTATCTTATTGCAATTTTTCTTTTGGGTACTATACAGAAGGATATTATTTTTGCCACATATAAGTAAGTCTATATAACTGCCTTCATGGCCTTAAAATCGCTTGGTACACAATCCAGAGGTCTCGGGTTGGATTCTGAAATTATGTTATAAGGCTTTAGTCCCGATAAATATCAGCTTAAAACTCTTAGTTATGCGATTCTAAAAAAAAAAAATGTTGCTTCGAACTGCACATAAAGCCGTCATTCCCAGCTATTAACACGGTAGTAGTGAGTGATATGTCTACTAAGCCGCACTAAGCCAGCATGGTGGACTATTGTCAAATCATCTGTACAGGGTAGGCTAAAGGCTCTCGGTATAGACATATATGAGCCGATACGAATATACTACAGTAAAAGCTTCAGCTTTTCCAAATATATACAAAAACAATTAATTGCCATACATTTTTCAATAATCTGAAAGTAGTTGCTACTTTTAGTGTCTGGATACAGCAGTTATAGAACAATGATGGCGCCCGTAACGACCTCTCGTCTGTTTGCGCCCTTATTATCTATTTACTACCGGCATTTTATTATTGGGGTTAAGATGTCGGTACAAGGCATAAAATCTTAAGAACATTGTAGGGTTTTGCCATTACAGTTAAAAAATATTTTATTCCGTAATGGCACCTTGGTGGTTTTGCTGGTAATACAACCACCAGCTTGTTTTATTATTTTTTGTTAACTAGTCTAGTCACCAAAATATATATCAGTAAAATATGCTGTATTAAAAAACATTTTCATTTGTTTCGCACTTTTGAGTAACAGTTTCATTTTATTTAAATTGTAACTTATTCTAAAAATACAATTTCATGTATAATTTATCAAATATGATGTTTAAGTGACTTGCTTATCCCCTATTCAGAATATTAAATTAAATTAAAAAGAATGGTGCTTCGTGTTGCGGGTATTTTAAAAACAAACAGTTTTTTCTTATGTTACATGTCTTTATTTTCTGCTACAGGTCCTAGGGGGCTTATTATTATAGGTCGAAATGTATTCTGTTCTTGTAATAATGAATCAAATAAATGATTTTGTTTCCTTGAAGTAATCCTACTATTTCTTTGCAAAAAGTGTGAAATTTTATAAAACAAAAAACTTTAAAGGATTTGAGGAGAAGACACCTAACCCGCGGGGTTGAGCAAGTTGGACCATCGACCATCGTTAAGGGATGTTTTTACGAGCATCAAACTATACTTTGTAAGATGCCATCCGGCCCAAGTACTTTCTCGCCCATCTGAGCGAGCTTTTACATATAAAATAATGTTCTTATTCTTCAATATTGATATATTTTTAGGAGTTTTTAGTATCGTGGTTGAGAATAACACTTTATCAACTCTGCTTCTGCATGTTATGCATGATAATTTAGAGTATGGTAGACCGTTTAAGTTTATAAAATTGACTAACGTATTTAATAATAATTAGTAAATCAAGCTCAGTTTTTTTACGTTTACCCATGGGTTTAACTAGAGGATAAAAAATTGGATAATATTTTTGACGTATTTGTATATTTACGAATACACTTCGACGGCCCCTACGTAAAGTATCGTAACTGCAAAACCTTAACTTTACAGGAGAGCAATTCGAATCTACCACTTAATATAGTTTTTGGCGCGTAATTGGTACAGTTTCGACAGTAGTCAATTGAAAAATGGTCTTAAAAATGAATAAAAACAAAAAATAATTAATGTACATAATAGATACTCACAGATTTTGATTGATATTGATACTCACACAAATTTTGATTTTTGCAGTTACGATAGTTTACGTAGGGGCCGTCGACTTATAACGTATGGCTGTCGCTAATTACAATCTAATTGACAGAAATTATCCCTTAAAATGATTATTATTCTTTTAATGACGTAAAATATATGTATTTTAATTATATCTCAAGTCGTAATTTACTAATTTGAACTGTGCTGGACACTTTAACATGCACATTTTTAAATAGAAATAATATTTTACAACGCAAATCTCTCTTCATCAAATGAGCATTTGAGATTCAAACCTGAGATAATTATAAAGCAAATTTAGTATTTTTTAAGTTAGTTATATTTTTTTCGTATACTACCTCGTTAGACATAGACTCACGGCTGTAAATAACGACCCAGAGCTTCAGAATAAGAAATTAATCAGCCACTTTTCGAAATTGAGTGGGGAAAAGTTCGTAAAATAAAAATATTTTGGCGAAGGAGCTCCAACCATTTCGCACAAAAATCACCAAAAAATCCCCAATACCCTTTCTTTCTTTGATTTGTTTCTTGCGGAAACCCACAGAAAGAAACAAGGAAGTGCTATTCTTACCCGACACTAAACACCTACCTCGTTTAAGCACCACTTTAAATATGTTTTAAGGAAACATAACACATAAAAAATATTTTATATTGTAAGCAGTCTCAGCTTTACTTCTCAATGAAAACATACTTTGAAAATATAGTACAAAAGTATTTAGACATTTTGAATGTTCTTCACAAGCATTAGCATTAACATGTTCCAGACACAAATATCGCTGAAAATAAAATACGGAGAGAAAAGTAAATTGTGTATTTGTATTTCTGAGATGCTGTAACTAAGGTACAGCTGTTCCCAAATCATCTTCGTACGTGTTTACTTTGCACTCACTTTTCTTCAGTCTTAGGGCCAGCGCTGACTGCCGGCATGGCATGGCAAAGGATTTCGGTACAGATATAGCATTTTTAATCTTATTATCATGACTATAGAATTCATTTTACTTCATTTTGACACAACGATGCCGACGTTTTGTCCTACCGCGGCCTCCCTCGGCATCGTTGTGTCAAAATGAATTCTATATGCATGGTAATAAGATTAAAAATGCTATATCTGTACCGAAATCCTTTGCCATGCCATGCCGGCAGTCAGCGCCGGCCCTTAATGTAACTTTGCTGGTTTGAGCGAAATATATTAGACATCTCATTTAGTATAGCAAACAATTTGGTTTTGCATGGAAATTAACTTAAGAAAATAACAGTGGTTAATCAATAGCACCACCTCAATCAAACGGGTATTAAGTAAACGCTATACCATTCGGGAGTCATTTAACATGGCCATTCTCCTTGGTCTAACGGTAAGAGAGTTGGGCTGTCAATCCAGAAGTCTCAATTTCGATTTCCAAAGCGAAAACCTAAAAATAATTTTATATGCATTTAATCCAGTTTGGTAGAGTACTGTAGACTGGTTTGCCTGTATTTTTACCCGATGCTGGTTGACACACTATACCAAGCTGGTCTACTGCTGGTTGGCAGATTAACAAATGAAGGCTTAACGTGTCCTCTGAA
Source organism: Bedellia somnulentella (assembly GCA_963576735.1). NCBI lineage: Eukaryota > Metazoa > Arthropoda > Insecta > Lepidoptera > Bedelliidae > Bedellia > Bedellia somnulentella. The sequence continues at coordinate 13,045,654 of OY755179.1, forward strand.
ACAGAAAGACGTCTTATTTTTTCGCCAATTAGTTGACATACATACATACATATACTCACGGCTATAAATCCCTAAAAGGGGTAGCCAGAGCTGAGAAATAATAAATTCCTCAGCCACTTTTGGAAGTTGCGTGGGGAAAAGATGGTAGTACAAAGGTTGTTGGTGATGGGTCTCCAACCGCATCGCCCGAAAATCCCTTAAAAAGCCCCAAGTCCGTTAGTCGCCTCTTACGTACACCCACCGGAAGAAATGGGGTAGTGCTATTCTAAGACACTACACAGAAGAATTAGTTGAATAAGCCTATTATGTCCAAATGGAACAGAGAAATCTAAAAAAAGTTTGTCGGTGTACTCCCCATGATTTGATCTACGACCGTCCAGTATCGGTTCAGCTCTCCAAAACTCTAACTACGTTGATAGTATATTCAAGGATCCCTCCTATCTTAAGACATTATGACTAACTACAAAGAAAAACTATTCTTCTATTTCTGCACTGTTTTGCAATATGATAACGTAAGAAAGTCTTAACGAAAAAACATTTTTAAACAAGTAATTATCTCAAAATACTTAATTAAGCTTACATTTTTTAATTAAAATAAAGCAAATTACTATGAAATTCTGCAATTTTAAAACATAAAATTCAATAAAGCGTAAATCATGTTAATTAAAACTGAAATAAAACTGTTTACTCCCACGTTCTCGTCGCGTCTAAAACTTGTCATGATTATTCAGAAGGCGTTTTTAATTAAATAACTCAGGGTTAGTTCCAAGGGAGCATAAAATTTTACAACCCTTTTAATATCACGTTAAACTGGAAAGATAAGGTCTAAACGGATATTAGACGATTAGAGGAACCGCTACCAACTTTATGATTACTCATTACGAAGCCTTTAACGATGTTGTATTTGTATACTTGTGAAATTGTATGGACGGAAGGATTTTTAGATACAACGATACTGTAAATCAGTTTAATATTTCAAATTATCATTGAATTTCAATATGATACTGAAATATGGGAGTTCTTTTAGTTATTAAATATGACTATGAAATACGCCATGTATGTGACAATTTGTTCAGAGGAATTTACGATATGATAATAAATACAATTTATTAATTAGAAATTGTTATAGTATACCATTGGTAAATATTGAAAAGGACCAAATAAAACATCAGTACTAGTACTCATGTACATACATATACCCACGGCTATAAATTGCTAGAAGGGGTAGCCAGAGCTAAGGAATTAGTAATTCTTCAGCCACTTTTCGAAAGTTGTGTGGGAGAAAGAGGGTAAAATAAAGGTTGTTGGTGATGGGTCTCCAACCGCATCGCCCAAAAATCCCTTAAAAGCCCCAATACCGTTAGTCGCCTCTTACGTACACCAACCGGAAGAAATGGGGTAGTGCTATTCTAAGCGGACAATACACAACTGGATCTACTGGTGTATCAAATAAGTGTCGAAATATTGAAATTAAGCTTTCCCTATGTGAAAAATCGATAGTGCCCATATGAATTTCCATCCAATAAGCCAGAGATAATTCCCAACAGCCACGAATACCTAGATAGGTATGTTCGTGTGCTGCAACTGGCGCGAGTTAACACTTAATTAAAAAATCCTTACTCGGCGATCGGAATGCTATAATCCCTGGGGTTATACAAGAGAACGATTTTGATTATATTTCCAACAGAACGAATGAAAACAAAGTTTTTAAATGAATAGCTTTGTGTTTGTAGTGTATTTGTTGTGTAGAGCTTATAATTTAGGTTCGAAGTATAATAGAGCCATTACAGTATTCATCTCTGGCGGGGTGGCTCAGGTACAAATTACATGGTATTTTATTATCTGGTGTGTGTAAGATATATATGAAATATGTATGAAACATAAATAAACATAAAATGACGCCTAGAGGGTTTGAACTAATGCTCTCTTTCACATCTATTCAAGGTAATATAAACTCATTATCAATTGACTGAATTTGGTTAAAATGACTTTTACATTGCTTTTCATCGATATTGTTTTAGAAATTTAGAGTTGTAATGTGATGTATAAACTATTAGGATACAGTGTAAGAATAAAACATATACACGCATAAATAAAAATACATACATACATATACTCACGGCTATAAATCCCTTAACGGGGTAGCCAGAGCTTTGGAATGAGGAATTCCTCAGCCACTTTTGGAAGTTGATTGGGGGAAAGATGGTAATAATAAATGTTTTTGGTGAAGGGTCTCCAACCGCATCGCCCAAAAATCACTTAAAAAGCCCCTATACCCTTAGTCGCCTCTTACGATCACCCACGGGAAGAAATGGGGTAGTGTTATTCTAAGCCGACACTATACGGCAAAAATAAAAATATGTTATAAAAATATTACAAAATAAAAAGTACAATTTACTTGACTTAGACAGAATTGAGACGGATAAAAACACCAAATCTTTTCCCGCCAAATGTGATATCCTATTTTGTAAACATTCATAGATTGTGTGACACAAAAAGCCATTATTCTCAGCAAAATGATATTTTTATAACACCAGCTTTTCCCACAAACATAAGGAAAAACAACTAACTGAAAATAATGTTCGGAATATTTTATTGTCTTTTTGATACACTACATTATGCAGAGCACTTTTTTATTTTCTAAGCTTAAGTTATGCTGTCTTTTTGTGGCGGGTACACGTTTATAATGCTTTGTGTCGAGATTATAATATAATTTTAGATTTTTCTGTTCAGACGTGATTTGCATTTTGGATTAATTTTTTACTAAAATAAGTTCGACGACATCATTTTGTTAGGTTTGACAATGTTATACAATGTATTTGATATACCTATAGTGATTTGAAGTGAAACTAGGGCTGTGTAAAATTTGATAATCGGTACTATAATGACAATATCATCTGCAACCTGCATACGTACATATACTTACTTACATGCATAGACTTACCCTAGGAGGGGTAGCAGAGATCTCGTCTCCTATTGTGAACAGGAGATACTATGGAAATAGTAGTTCCTCATAGAACGCTGAGTCAGCAGGGACATTTGATATCATAGCCATCATCGCGCACCAATTTTTTAAGCGATACTTTGCTGAATGTTGCAACCATAAGAAATTCAACAAAAATAGAGTTAAATTACATACAACTCAAATGTTCAAATACGCTCGACTTCTAAAAAGTAGATTATTTGCTACACTATTACTATTACACACTACCTATTACTCATTACGTTTTTACTACACACAGTACAGTTTAACAAAATTTAACTCTGTATATCACTTTAAACATATACCTTATTAAAAATTATTTTTTATTATGTCTTAAATAACGAATAACCAGCCTTAACATGCCATTTGACATTAACTTCATCAAAGGATGCATAAAATTTAGTAAAATAGACCGAGTACCCAGATAGTTACCAAAAATTTTTGGCTAGTCGCCAAAGGGCTAGTCGACACCTTAAAATTTGTTAACTAGCAATACCCATAAGTATCGGACCCATAACAGCACAGCTCCGGCCATTAACGTCTGCAAAACACTAAGTGAAACTTGAATTATGCGATTGTCTAGACAAGCCATTGTAAGAAAAACAAATTAATTTCCCTCCATTGTGAGCCGCTCGAAAAGTACTCGACGCCAAATTTATGTCCTCAATTGAATTATAACGCGAAAGCCAAAACTGAGCAGCAGAAATTAACAATAACAGCGTTTGCGTGAAATATATATTTTTTTCTCATTTGTGCTGTTTCGGGCCGGAACTTCAACTCCTTTAGTATGGGTTAGGACGTAATTAAGAAATCTGGCTTTAACCCTCAATAAGCATCGGCAATAAACCTAATTAAATTAACTTATAAATTTGGTAATGTTAGAAGAGGAAGTCCCCGGAGGACACATTTGGACAAACTAGAGAATGCTCAAAAAGGCAGGCGTCCGACCGAAGCATGAAGAATAAAAGAGCATGTATGAAGAGATTGGTGGAAGTAACCGCGGCTAGAGGGGTACAATTGACGGTCGACAGTATCGGCTTCACCCAATAGGCAACAATAGCGTGAGTATATGTTGTAGATATTTGCTTATAGAAATAGGGAAATTTTACTTTTAAAAGATAAACTTATTTCTATCATTTAATGTTGTGAAGTTGCGAATAATATTTTAAACTTTATCATCATATTTATGTGAAGCAATCAAATGTTTACTTTTTACATACTTTGCGTTACCAAATCTTACAAAGATAATTCTAAATATGATTTTAAGTATTTGAGTTACTATCACAATAAATATATACTAGTGTAACACTTAATCCTTTATTTTATATTTAAGTTATGAACATATAATCTACTTACATATTTAAACTTATCGTGGGTGGTAATGTCATCTGTTGACAACTACTACGAAGGATAATATTAGATGGAAAAGAGATGTGACAAAAGAGTTTCAAAATGAAGCGCGTGTGTGTTAATATTTATGAATGTAAATGTAAAGCGACAGTTTTTCCCAGGTAATAATTAAAAGAGATCGATAGTATTGTGTCTCTATATCCTGTAATAAAAAAAAATCTGCTTATTTTACGGCTTAGAATAGTACTAATGCCGTACGAAGTGACAGGGCATTGTCTCTAGGCTATATTTTTACTATACAAGCCTTTCAAATGATTGTTGGGCGGTATCCTCCTACAACCTACTTTTATTGAATGTATTCCCTACTCAACTCTTAAAAGTGGCGTAGGAACTTTGCATTCTGAGGCTCCGGCTACCCCTTTTTGAGATTTATATCCCTGAGAATACATTTGTATTTTTATTTAAATCAAAAATAAAATTAGGTTATAACAATAAAGTAACCAGAGATAACACTTTTTACTGGACACCAAACATCCAATTATTTCTTTTATAATCAAATAAGAGCGTCCAAACAACACACGCGTCTGTCTCTGTCCAGTTGAATAATCGCAGATGTCACAGACGCGTTTAGTGAGTACATTCAAATGTAATCCAGCTAAGTGCGAGTGTCCCTGATTGTAGATATTTATGACCGGCTTGCGGTCTCATCGAGTTTTGGAGCTATACTCTATGTGTTTATGGGCTTGTGTGTGGCCAGTACAGAAGTTTAAATTTGGAATTAAATATTGATATTAAACGTTTTTTAGTTATGCTGTTCTCTATGCTTATAGGTTTTCCTGTGGCCAGTAGGTACCGAAATTTAATTTTGGAAATATAAGCTGCTTTTGAATAACAGGGAATTCCATAGATATGCGAAAATATATTCCATATATGAAAAAAAATATGTTTGCCGTGTAGTGTAGTTTGAATGTCACTACCCCTTTCTACCCAAGGGTGTCGTAAGAGGCGACTAAGAGTATGGGGCTTTTTAAGTGCTCTTTGCGCGATGCGGTTTGAGACCCATCACCAACGATACTTTATATCTACCATCTTGTCCCCCATCATCTTCCCAATGTGGCTGAGGAGTTTTTAGCTCTTAAGCTCTGGCTACCCCTTTTTGGGATTTATGGCCGTGAGTATATGTATGTATGTAAATTAACAAAATGATTTTAAGTTAATTAGAGCAGTGTACTTGTTACCCTTAGACCTATGGAATATGTCAAATAACAATTACATTATTTTGTGACATTGCAGTTTTTAATATAATTGTATCTACCAACATGTTTCATGATAGTGTTTTGAAATGAAAAAAAATAAGGGATTGATGGTGGTAACTGTTCTTTAGTATGATCAACTTTGATAAGTCAAGGCAATCGTAAATGGTATACTGCAATATTATGTTGTAAAAGTTTTTAAATCCATTGAAAGTAGATAGATGTTATGGGAAAAGAAAAATTCACGCAGAACAAATCTATTCACTCTCCTTTTCACGTGAAGCAAACATTTTCAATTTTACGTTCTGCGTCCAGTAAACGGTGTAAACGCCGGACATTGGTGAACTCTAGTTATTTATTGAATGGAAAACCCCTTTTGTGTCATCGGAATCCACTCGCACTTAATGGCTATGTTTTGGTCCGTCGCGCGATTTTAATTATTTTCGTTCAATTTACGAGTGGCCATTAAAGAAGAGGTCCCTCAGGACCCATTAGTCCGTTTGTTTGCGAGGTCCGGATCTTGTCCGGTGTGCCGACTCTTTTGAGCCAAAACATGCTAGAAGTTTTAAGCATATGAGCTTGAGAGTTATTATTTTAAAGAAAATGTTGTGTTTATATATATATATATATATATCAGAAAAATATGTTAGATTCTTCTGCCCATAAAAATATTGTAACAGTCGTTTATGAAAAACAAATAAAAGTGATATACTGACAAATATGTAAACATTTCCAGAGTGTGTCAACGTTTGTATGTTAACACAATAGTATAAAATTGTGAAAATACGCGCGTAACATGTTTTACTAACGTACCAAAAAAAAGGTTACTGCTTGCTGCAATGGTGTTCGAAATGTTTAAAATTCAAATCACAAATTCGGCACTTTATAAACACTTCCTTTTATTATGATATTTATTATAGTTAAAAACGAGTTGTTATCACTTAGGACAATTTCTCAGTCTTCAATAAATCACATTATGTATGATTTAAAATATTCGCACCAGAACTAGCGCTAATTCAGCTAAGTAGGATCTACTCAATCTTGTTGATAACATTCATGCGGTGTACTTTATTCGCAGTGAAAATTAGTGATCATATTTCTTTGGCAACACATGTGAAGTCTTTACTCGTATTAGGGGTTGTACGAAATTATTGCATGACTATTTCATTAGTATTCTGCTCGCGTGGACAAATAATTAACTTGGCATTTTAAAAGGAAATATTACTAACACGCACACATAGTTTTAAGATATTTGTTTTCATGGAACTTTAGTATTGCGACAAATTTTAGTTCTCTAATATTACGTATTTAGAAATGTTGTGATTTGGTTTTCTTCGCGACAAATGTTTACTAAACATATCTAAAATCAACTCCTTACTCATGTTTATAGGTGAAGAAAAAATTGTTCTCAGATATTAGTGATCATCACTTCGTACGATTCAGAAAACTAATAGTGGGATGATGTATATGTATTTGTATGTTAAAAAAAAACTAAAGCTGTCAAACGAAAAAACATTCAATACACATACACTATATTTGCGTGATTTTTTTTTACACTACGTTGAATGCTAAATCCAAGAAATCTGGTTATAATCCATACTACTACCAGCAATAAATTAATGTAAATACAAATAGAAGTATTGCACAAAGTTGAAAAATATTGCTAGTATTAAATAAATGAGAAATGACCTAAATCAAATTGATTAATGGCAAAAACCGATTAAATGAAGGTTTTTAATAAAAACATTTTGTACAGCAACCCGCGATTTATATTGCGACAAACAGCGCCGTTCCTCGCTAATCTTCTTTTTGTATCTTAAAAAGAATCAAAATCAAATGAAAGAAAAGATAATCCTTAGAACACGGGTTGGTAGCAGGTAAATAGCTATTACCCGCTCCGGTGACTCTACTCAAAGATATGATTTGACAAGCTCTTGTGAGTGGCTGGGCGCCTAGTCACGCCGCGTCGTCTCATCAGCCATGATTGATGATTCTGTCAAAAGCCCTTCGATACTGACAGCTCCATTTCATGGATTTTCCTAAATAAAGTCATGTAATATGTAACATGCTGATGCTGAGCCCTTGTATAATAGTTCGGTAAAGGGTATGTGTATATGAAGGGGTGCGTTTGATATGCTCTGAACAAATTTGATAGCTGATCTATCAAACTCTTCTTTTAAGTTTTGTCGATAAACTATAGATATAGTGTATATTACTCTAGAAATTGACATCGACAAAATAGTTCATTTTTTAACATCAATACTAAAGTTTTTTTTATTGAACTAAGTATTGCAAAAATCGACAATAATGAGTAAATTAAAATTAGTAACTCTTACTTAAAATACAAATGCAACAAGAGAAATCGATGAAACAAGAGAAATCGCAAAATACGACACTATGTGCCTGTGTCTGGGTTTGGTTCCATTCCTATGTATTTTTAGTTTTATATACATCAAATCACACGGACACAGTAAACAATATCAAACTTATTTTAATATTCAATGACACTCAAAAAAGAAGAACACCGAAGTACAAAAACCAGTTTACATCAAACGTTGAAGAAGTTTATTGCATTAAAGTAAATTGGTGATGTTGCAGACAAAAATATTCATCTGAAACATGGAAAGCTCTAAAGAAACTCCTCATGCGCGATAATTTAACTTCACAAAGAATCGTCTGAAAAATTAAAATCCATTTCGTTTCCTCGATAATTTCGCCCACTCTCAAGAGAGCGGTGACACGAACTTGCTATTGAAATCCGAGGATAATTCATTCAAATGATACTAAGCGTCTAGCAATTATGGCTGGCTTATTTTTGCAACTTTCGCTCACAATTGGTAAATAATTATAATTATCACCGGAGTCCTTTGGGTGACTCAACAAAAAGGTAAAAGTGCACAACTTTTGGAGACGCCCTTTCGGTTTATTAAAATTTTCCCTGCAGAAAATGAATGAACTATGAAATTGAAATGAAAACGCAACCTTGTGTCTAAGACTGTATGACACAATTTGACTAAAAATTTTAAGGCGTAATGATCAAAGACCAGTTTGATTTTGCGGTGATAATTGTGGTGAATCCTTAATTATTTTGAGGGTAAACTTTTGTCGAAGTTAATTTGAGGTTGGCTGTTCGATTGCGATTAATGAGTACTTTTTTGATGAATTTTAATTTGCCTATTGAACGTTAAATTACTTTAGTTTTTAAACCATGAAATTGTTTAAAGCGTTTTTGCTTCCGAATAATGTCCAGCTTATAAAACGAGTGAAACAAAAGTCCCCTTGCTTATATTACGGTTTATGTATACTTGTAACCCAATTTATGGCTCAGCGACGCAAGCCCTTTTAGTATTCCCCTCGCAAATCTGGTGTATAGGCATACTTAGTAACGCAGCTCAGTCTAGCTGTCTAGATATACCGATGTATGATAACAAACGGAGGGGAAATGAGGGTGGACGGTATTCAAACAGTACCAAAATAGGAATGAAAACGTTTGAAGTTGGTTATTACGTTTTATAAATCCATTTAATATTCATGTTTTAACTTAAATAAAATCCACGCAAAAGATGAGATTGTGTTCATTCTTCTCATATATTAGTTTTACACACATACTTATACTCACGCCATTACTTCCTGCTCAGGTAGGCAGAGACTATCGATCACTTCTTCGTACGATCCTGGCAAACCTTCTTTAACATTCATCAATCTTTTATACATCCCGTTTTGTTTTTCAGCCTTCGGACACCTGCCTTTTTGAGTAATGTGCATAGTAATGTTAGTAGAGGACGACCACGGAGGAAACATTTAGATCAAGTAGTGATTGCACCTATTGTCCAGAGTAGGTACCCAGCTGTGTAATGTTGGCTTAGAATAGCACTACCCCATTTCTTCCGGTGGGTGTACGTAAGAGGCGACTAACGGACTTTTAAGGGATTTTTGGGCGATGCGGTTGGAGACCCATCACCAATATAACCTTTATTTTACCATCTTTTCCCCACTCAACTTCCAAAAGTGGCTGAGGAATTTCTAATTTCTCGGCTCTGGCTACCCCTTTTAGGGATTTATAGCCGTGAGTATATGTATGTATGTATGTACCCAGGTTTTGCTTTGACAGTGTACTCACGTGATAGGGGGCTGGCTTATCGCCGTAAGATTATTTCTATACATATATATTCTCAAGCCGTTAGTTCCCATTGGGGTAGGCAGAGACTATCGATCGCCACTCTGTACGATCCTGGCAAACCTCTCTAGCTTCATTCACATCCATTAATCTTTTCATACATGCTCTTTTACTCTTCATACTTCGGACACCTGCCTTTTTGAGCACATTTTCTTTTTGATCCAAATATGTCCTCCGAGGTCGTCCTCTCCTAACATTACCTTCCATTCTATTACGAATATATTTCGTGAATCTTACGCTAAAATATATTTTTATAATTGGAACCACTCAACTTTCTAGTTTCTCGCGGTATGTCCCCAATAGAGTTGTGGAATGACGTGTCATTATGGTCACCTTGTATTGAGGGTACCGCAGTTTGGCTCGGACATTGCGTTCAAATGATGTACCTATGAAATGATGCACAAATAAATGTGCACAAAACAAAGTGGAGCTTTGTACAATTGCACAGTCGCATGTGCCTGAGTCAGAAGAATTCAGCAATGTGGTTATCCTCACGATATTTTTTCTCGCCGTTAATAACCTTGATAAACAAACCCCACAAATGACTTGAAAAAAGGCACAACAGTGTAGGGCCGTACTCAGGATTTGAACTCATTACTCTGGCATCAGAAAGCGCTGGTTCTGCGTGGTTCACTGAGCGATCACATTGCTCAATCAGTACAATTGTCTTAATTTGCTTAGCTAAGAAAAAACTATAAAATTCTAAGTATCATAACAATAATATCTATGTTAAACACAAACTGCCATTTGTATCGAAACATCCCTGATTTTCGTTAAGCAAGCTGTAACAGAAATGATCTTTACATGTCGCTTATTTCACGCTGCCAAAGACAAAAAGAGTTCCCTCAACACCTCAAACACAAAAGACGATGATCAGTGACACAGTGAACTCATGCATACAGACACACTTACCTCGACTCGGAACCCTCTACATTTTTTGTAAGTAGTCTGCACCCGTGACATACTTGATGGAACCCTCTGTAATTACTCTCACACTATAGGATACATCTTTCGTCACAAGGGTGAGAAATTTTTGAAGAGTTTTTTGTTTTAAGTTTACAGGTGTTTTTTGTACTTTACTTTTTCGATTTTCACTTGTTTTATTATCACCAAAGTTTTGGTAAGATTTTTTTTATTATAGCAGGTCAAAAGTGGTAATGGCTACTAAAGAAATATCTATACAAACAAGTGATTTTTATGATTGTGACTTCCAATATCTCTCAAGAATAAACTAATTTGAAAACATGTTTTATCAGTTGGCGTGGATTTGTTCAGGCAAGCTTAGATAACTTAAACCCTTACATAATTGGATGTTGTTTTTTGGCATTCCCATACATTAACCCATTGTTTTTATTTTATTTCTACGAAATTATTTTGTTAACTTTTTCACTGAACAAAATGTTTATGTTTTATTTTTTACATGAATTATGCATGTAAACTTTGTTTGTATTCGCAACAAAATTCTCGTAATATTACAACATTCAAAATTCTAAAACATAAGAGCTACCATTTTAAGCGGTAACATGACGAAGGTTGACAAAATTAATACCCAATTATACAGAATACCTTGTATTTTTGTATAAATACTTAGCGTAGGTATCGGGTGTTGAATGTACTCATCGGTTTGATTGTATCGCAGTTCCAGAGGGGAGTGAGATGACGCAACCCCTGTTACTATGTGGGGGACCGTGGGCTGCTTCGGAGTACGAACATCATTGAACTTTTGATGCGGCTATTTTTCTATAACTGTGACAGGGGAAAAAAATATATTGTTGGTATGTTTCTAGTTTGTACGGTTTTTTTTTGTTGTTTTAATAATATTTAGTATAACTAAGGATATTAGTTCTAAATTTTGTTTTAAAGTGAAGGTTAATGCGTGCCAACATACTCTTACCCAGCGGGTTAGACTTATCAGCATATTCCGAATAAGGTAGAGGTTGGTGTTTGAGACTAAAAAGGTCTTTGATAGAACTCACTTTCTTTTTTATCATATCCTTATGTATGTAATGACAAATTATTATACAGAATGAAAAAACTCCTATGCCGGTCACAATGCTAAATGGCATGGCTTTGGCTTAAGACATAACTAAAAGATCAAAGTGTATGCAATAGAGAAAAAAAGAGATGACCAATGGGCTCGATCTTTTAAGGACTAAACTAATAACATCATAGTTTACTTTACTGGCCGAGCGTGGGTAGAGGCAGATGATTTGTATTTCCTAATTAATTCCGTGAATTGAAAAACAAGCGCATATCAGTTTATCCGCGCATACTTTGTTGTCCTTGTTTATACGTTATATTCCCATTTCACATCCATTTTTATCAGTATTCGTGGCTCTGAGTCCCCAACGTAGGTATCCTATATTTATGATTGTTGGCAGATTAGGTCTTGCAGGGGATCTGAGCTGCCTACATTCGGTTGCTAGGATACGAAGCCTAACCCTCACAGTCCAAGGTCAAATGTTTAATGCCTACAGAGAGCCACCCTCCTCCATTTGCATGATTTGTGATGTGGTCCTATATTAAATTTTGACAAAGTAACAATAAAATAGTAATTGCATGTGCTATAGAAAATGAAGTTTTGTTATGGTCAATAGTAAGTTTTAAATTACGTTTATAGCTATTGTGAAGTTTTTGACTGTTATTGCTGTTATTATTTAAAGCTTTGAGTTTGGAACGTCCGAGTTTTAACTGTGATTGTATTTGTAAGTAAATAGTGCACTCTACAAAAACATAAAATCAAGTTTAATAAAGCTGTTTGCTAATTTGATCTAAGCTTTTTTCTGGTGCATGTATTATGTTTCACTATTACACTCCCAAACTTTAAAATTAATGCGTCAAAATATAACACTGAACACTAATAACAACATACTTACGAACCTATGAAATTTCATATTATTTAGGTATTTACGTATTTGTGTAGTGTTTATTGAATGACAGTTGATAATTAATTGAATATTATTATTCTTATGTTATTAAATTATATTTTCTCAAAGAATAATAATTAAAACCTAATTTAATTAGGGTTCGGTTAGAATACTTCTATCGTTTTATTTCGCATGTCAAATAAGGGCTTTTTGAGTGATTTATGGAAGATGCAGAAGACAACATTACACCGTCATTTTTTTGTACTTTGCCCCATTTTATTTAATTTTCTACCCTTTGACATAACACATTAAAAATAAAAGTAATTATAGTATATCTTTTTTAAAACTCAAAAGATTGTTTTCACATCTACTTTTACCACGACCCACACGTATAATTAAATCTAAGCAAACATTCATGCAATTTAAAAAAGAGAGTGTTTAATAAATCTATAACATGCCCAGTTCGATATTAATGGCGATTTCACGGCTGGCCGCAGCCAATCCTGCAGTAGCCATTCGTATTAAGTTAGTCACAATATCGTATAGGGATAGTACAGTTCTCCTTTGTAAGCGCATACATATACTTTTTTATTTGCACTTATTAAGAAGCACATAAACATGTAAACATTTTTACAGAATAAATGAAGGTAAAAAAAAAACATTTAACAATAAAAACAGTGTTGATACACATGCGCGAAAACAACAAAATGGCGTCTGACTCAGCGTTGTATTAGGTATACATAAATATATAATATTTAAAATATATTTACACAGATCAAGTTAGCCCCAAGCTAAGTTAAACTTTAATACTAACTCAACTATACATTTATTATTATATAATATACATATAAATAACACCCAAGACTAAGAAACAATGATTTATGCTCATTACATAAAGGTGTTTTGAGCAACTTATATATAAACAACAACTATATAAACATGCTGTGTAGTGTCGGCTTAGAATAGCACTACCCCATTTCTTCCGGTGGGTGTACGTAAGAGGCGACTAACGGTATTGGGGCTTTTAAGGGATTTTTGGGCGATGCGGTTGGAGACCCATCACCAACAACCTTTATTTTTACCATCTTTTCCTCACTATCATTTCCAAAAGTGGCTGAGGAATTTCTAATTCCTTAGCTCTGGCTACCCCTTCTAGGGATTTACAGCCGTGAGTATATGTATGTATGTATGTATGTATATAAACACACTGAGCGTCATATTTCGAACATAAAATAAAACTATCTAGCCCTCATTGAGCGCACTGTTCTTCCATTATATTCGATAGCAGGGAGTTACTGCTCTGATTTCATTACGTGATTCTTTTTTTTTTCATCTCCGACGCAATCAGATAAATCCCGGTGTGGCTCAGAGTTAATTAATAAATTTAAGGAAATGACACACCATGCCCTAGTTTTCGATTGAATATTAATTTAGTTTACTACCTTCATTCAGATTAAAAATCTTGAAACTTAGAATGCGTAGCTATATTCCAACTCTTCCGATAGGAAATCAAAACTGAATCTCTCAATTGAGAATAACTGAGACTTCAGTTTAACTTAAATAATTTGACTGATTGCTGATTCTAGTTGTTTTCAACACTGACTTTCACAGTTGCTGAAACTAATTACGCGCCATTAACAGTACACTCGTAAAAAATATTAAAAAATAAAGCTCCCCACATTCCAAATTACAATCTTCAACTGACAGAATGCTCTGGCGAGTTATTTACGATCTCAATAAAGTGAACCTTAAAATTGTTAATGAAAAGGTATTAAAACAGCCGGACCCCTCATAAATAACGCGGTGACATCAGACGAAAGAAAAATGTCCAGTGGATTGGGACAAATTACGAGTACACCCTGGCAACACTCGCTACGTCATCCGCCCTGCTGACTATTCTATGACGGCTGCTTACTAATTAATCATATGTCCAATATGCCTATGCTCTACTCTACCTCTCTATAAAATTAATGATAAATATTTAAATATAATAGAAGTACATTCTCCTTTTTTGTATATCGTTTAAGAAGAGAGAAGCGAGTGTGATAAATGATGCTATTTTATCTAAACAGACAACGGACTTTCAAAGACTTGATTATTCTTTCATCGCACTAAAATGTCTATATCATAATAAAATATTTTATTTAGTCTTACTTTTTGAACGACCAAATTTTAATGATATGAAAGGCATGACCAATACCTGTAAAATATCAGACTGAGGAAATAGTTTATGAGACAATTTTCAATATGTGGAGGTCATATCGCGAACAGTGTGATGGAGAAAAGTTATCTTTGGCTATCTACCCAAGAGAAATGTGTCACACTAAGGATGTGTCACATTAAGGAAGGAGTATACATTATTATCATCACATCAACAATTTTTCGTTACAATAATTATGTGTTTGCCGTTCCATATTTCAGCACCTCAATAAATAACATTTACAAAACACACCGGTGGCATGGGTTTGAGCCCAGAAACGTTGTCTAAAATCGTATGTGTGATTTATTTACCAAGGTAGTTTACGGTATAAGAAAACAGCAACAAAAAACCAAGATGCACAAGTCATAATTAAATTAGTCAGGCGACGAGTGTGTTCTATTGAAACGGCAAAATACTTTCCCCTAGTACTCCTAGCACTTAGAACACCAGGTGATATTTTTTTGCCTGATGTTCAGAATAATACCACTGCCTTCCCTATGATGATGCCCTTAACAATAATTCAATGACTAAAAAAAATCTTACAAAACGACCATAATCATGTAAGTAAAAGAAACTACATTTTCAGATATTTTCGATGAAATATTCTGTTCGCATAGCACATTCTTCCCGAAGGAGCGTCGATAATTGAAGATAAGCAGCGGGCCTGCTCAGATGTGCTTTGCCAAAACCCTAAAGGGCTATTCTGCTCTATGAATACTAAATAACTTACTCCGTATCTAAATAATAACTTAAGTATATTTACGATAACGTAATGAAACTCATAAAGTGATGTTTAGTTTAGTTTATAGTATCAGGATCGTTATATCATTCATGAAGGTAGATATAGACAGTTGATATTTAAAGCTTTATTCACAAGTAAACAACTTGATATAGAAAGAAAGAAAGAAAGACATTTATTCGCTGCATAAAAGGCACAAAAACTACCAATATGAAGATAATAAGAAATAAAAAAAAGTAAAACAATACAGAAAAAAACAATAATACTACTAAAATAATTAAAAACACAAAACAAAAATTAAATAAAAATATCAAAAAGTGATAAAAACTAAAGATAAAAAAGACAAAAAACACTATAAAAATAAATACCAAGAACACATCAAAAATCTCTCTGTGCCCTCCAACAGCAAAAAGGCACTGACTCAGCAAACGTTGTGAGTTTTACCTGACAACACTAATATCACTCAAATGAAAACGAGTTAAAAATGATTTCAAATTGAACGTAAAGACAGAGCAATAAAAAAACTCGGCCCTCTATGTACTAAACTAACAAATATTTATTTAATATGAATCAAATACATGCATACATATACTCACGGCCAAAAATCCCAAAAAGGGGTAGCTAGAACTTCAGAGCTAGAAACTCTTCAGGCACATTTGGAAGTTGATAGGGGACAAGATGGTAGAAATAAAGTATCCTTGGTGATGGGTCTCCAACCGCATCGCCCAAAAACCACTTAAAATAGCCCTTAAATATATATGAATCAAATAATACATTTGTTTCAAAATTGAGTTTAATCTGTACGCCTACAATAAATCTCCAGACTTTCCTTTACACGACCAATAACAGTAACTGTAAATATCATTTAAGCTTACTAATCCGAAGTCCGTTTAAGAAAACTTAAACGCCGTAACAATATATTTTATGAGGCAAATGTCCCGTAAAGACTTCGGAGCTCGGCTTCACAAAGAAAGACGTTTCTTGGCTCCGTATATCAACCAGGATTGCACGACTGAGCAAAACGCTATTTATTTTTCAATAACATCCCTGAAATGGAATTTTCATTGAAATATAATACAATGCGATAGTCGCCCGTCCATTTCTAATCGGGTTATTGCTGCATCAGTGTTTATGAGATGCTGCCACCTAAAATGTAAGAAGCTTATTTTGTTTGTGGATGTTATAAACTATTTCGTTATTGTGGTATTCTAAATATTATAGTTTTGGTTGAATTTATGGACATCGTAAGAACCATTCAAACATTTTTGGAGTAATTTATAAAATTTCAAGGCACATTTATCTAAAATATCATTACAATGTTAATGTGTGAAAGCAATTTAAAAACTATATCATATAGGATAGGAATAGGTGTTATTCGGAAATCAAAGAGCAAAACAAATTATCTGACTTCTAAGTATTTACATACATACATACATATACTCACGGCTATAAATCGACGAAGTTGCGTGGGGAAAAGATGGTGAAATAAAGGTTGTTGGTGATGGTTCTCCAACCGCATCGCCCAAAAATCCCTTAAAAGCCCCAATACCGTTAGTTGCCTCTTACGTACACCCGCCGGAAAAAATGGGGTAATGCTATTCTTAGCCGACACTACACAGCTACTTTATTATTATATATATACTATAATAGTCTAGGTCTACGTATATTATAATATATAGTGTATGTATACACACTATGAACTTTATATTAGTTACACACGTTGTATTCTTACAAAAAGGCAAAATACTTTCCAAAACGTACTTTTACACAATGTTAAATAATATCACGTAATTAGTATTAGTACCTCTGCCACTAAATCCCTTTGCAGGTAAACGGCGTGTACGTTCATTTTCTTGAGTTAAGTTAAGAGTTTAGTAAATCAAGATTTAAGACTAATTTAATCGTTTAAATGTGCATATTCAAGTGAGAAATAAATGCTAAAGAATATAAGAATCATTGACTGACATTCTATTTTGCTATACATTGTTTCAAGATAACAGTGTGGAGCTGAAAAGAAATAAAGCGCTCAAGTGTCCAAACATTCAGCAAGAGATTTTCGGTAACGCTATTCAAATCTTCAAAATGACGTATTCATAGTCCGTCCTATCGGCAAGTCCGGCTACGTTCAGTCCAGCGTAACACATTCTAGTCACGTGCTTAGCTTTTTTCAAAAAAAGGCCCGTTGAATGTGTTCTGACTGAAATTACAGTGTTTTTCGGTGACAACGTGGCGCAGTTTGATTTCTCTATTCTTCGAATGCGCTCAGAATCTCCCCATCTAGTTGGTATCGATTCGTCTAGGTAAATAAAGTGGAAGCTGCACCAACTATTCTAGAATCCGATTTGAAGAGCGGCATTACACAAACAAATCGTAAAGTTAAACATAAACTTTCGTTGATACAAGGGATATTGCTTATTTTACGTCCCGAATTTCGCTCTTTTATACACTAATAATGTAAGCGGAGTTAAGTTTTGAGGAAAATTATGCAGATTTAAAGCGAAAAATGTAAAGGTGGAAAGTGAGCTATCAAGTAGCACTGAAGGGCACGTTACTTAAAATTGTGATCTATCACAAAGTTTCCAGACGCGCCTCGACGTCAGTAAATTATTTAATCGATTTTCAGTTGCGATGAGGATTACAAACGTTGTTA
This sequence comes from Bedellia somnulentella, assembly GCA_963576735.1. NCBI lineage: Eukaryota > Metazoa > Arthropoda > Insecta > Lepidoptera > Bedelliidae > Bedellia > Bedellia somnulentella. The sequence continues at coordinate 13,063,873 of OY755179.1, forward strand.
CTACATTAAATCACTCGTAAAAATGCAAATTAAATAAATATTCTATATGAAATTATTTCATTTGCTTTGTGTTATTATAGCAGAAACATAACTTAATTAAATTTATTAAAAAAAATACATTGTTAGTAAAAGTATTTCAATAGGACCTTTAAAAAATGATTTCTGTTCTGTACATAATAAGGACATCCGTGGCCGAGTTTATAAGTTGATAGCTTCTGGGTCCGGACAGCGCGGGTTCGAATCTCGCTAAGGGCAAAATTAAAGTGACAAATAAAATTATGGTTTTTTAGGCTTGGGTGTCATTTATATATTTATTATATTGCATGAATTTTATCGGCATGTCGTAGTAATTTTAGGTCATTATACCTTTCTACGGCCTATCTTAATTTCAAATAATACGACTACAGAATGTTCACTACAGAGTTCACTCAAATAATAAAAAAGCTATATCGAATGAGATGAAAACTTAACTCTTAACTCAACTTAATACAAAAAAACTCATGTACATTGTGAGTTAAACACGAAAATTGATTTTTACCTCAGATTCTACAAAAATGTTTTATTAATGTACACGTTTTTCATTCACTCAACAAAACTAGCGCATAGAAACACACACTCTATTTTCAGTTATGGTTCTAAGACAACAAAGTTATAAATGATTAATTCTTGCTTAAAGCAACGAACAGATTAAGAAAACAAAGGACGACAATCTATCAACATGAGTCCATTTACGAAGACAAAAGCCACATCGGTCGAGCGAGACTGAACTCGAGAAGTGAAGCGTTTTATATTATATTTATCTTTAATTAGAACACGGGTGGAAAAAAGAATAATACCGGGCTATCCATGGAATAATGACGCGATCGTCTCAGAGGGTAAAAGAAAGAGGAAAATAAATAGTGATTTTCTTTTGTTTGGCTTATTATTTCCCGTCGCGTTCATTATTCGTGCTCCTGTGAACACTTTTGCGGTTTGTGCTCTGGTAAAGTAAATAGGGAGCACTTAGATTTACAGTTTTATTACTTCAAGCATTAAAAATTACAGTAACTTGGTGATTGTTTTCGTAGGTTTTTTATAGAATATAGAGCGATATCCTCGTTGAGTTTTTATGTAATATTTTATTCTCTGATTTGATTACTTAAGAATCTTACATATTTTTAAGAAGAATTTCAAAATCGGATATGGGTTAATTCTGAGACTTACATATGGTATTTTATATAAGTCTCTATAGCTTGATTTATTTTCTAATATTGTTATTTATATTGAAATTGTTTTATGAGTGTTCAATGCAGTCTAAAAAAAGAAGGGTAATTAATGATGGACTCCACATAGTTGATATATGTAACAAAAAAAAAACAAATTTTTAATGTTCTTACCATATCAAAATCAAATAGAGATTGTGGACATTAAAGCAGGTGTGTGAATAAAAAAAACGAAAATGATGAATCTCGATAGATTTACCAGCATCGTAAAAATCGCCAATCAATCAATTAGGGCTAAAAGCGCGGTTATATGTATGTAATTTTTAAACTATTCCATAATTTGAAAAATTCATATACACAAGCATTCAAGTCTGTTGGTTGGAATTAAAATTAGCAGTTTAATTTGCAAGATGTCGAATGTAAATTTTTCAGTTGGCGTCTAATGGCGTCTCAGGATTGCCATCTGAGCTCGAAACGATCTAGTTTGTAATAAAACCAATTTATATAAACCTTAACGACATTGTCTCAAGTGTAATGTAATTTGTTTTAATATTACAGTTGTTTCAACTCCTAAAAGATAAGGAGCCCGGTTTTTTTTACATTTTTCAAGCAGATTCTTAACAATCTTGTTATAGTTAGATTTAATGAAGTCGTATGTTGTAAATTATATTATTATAGGATATTTTACCAGGTGTTCAGAGTACCCACTTTTAGGTTGGAAATTTATATAAAGAGGACGTAAAAACATCTCAGCCAATAAAGACATTGGTATTGGCCCAACACTGAAATAAAATTTTCATCTGAATTTGAACCCACGCCTCTTTGTATCTTTTTATCTACTGGGCTACAAGAGTCAAATAATTCGTGAATAAAGAAAATTAAAACTTTAAACCTACCCTGAAAAATTAATATCAAATATAATGCCGTCGACTGAATAATAAAATATATTTGTAATCGTGCACAAAAAATGCGATTTTCCTTCTAATAAAGCTGTCACAGTCAGAGTTTCGCTGAAAACTAGTTTTGAACGTTTTCACATTCGCGAGATGATTGAGTTCGATAGCATCGCGATATTGTATCGGGAATGTTATTCACGCTTCGTAAACTCTTCAGATGTACTTGCACAAAATATATTGCTTAAATTCAAGTTTCCAAGATGGTATATTAAGAAAATAAAGTAGCAAGAAATAGACCTTGTTGTACATTGAAAATTTTCATATATTCAATAAGTTGTCCGAACAGGTACATATTATACACACCCTCTGGCAATTAGTTTTAATTGGGATAAGTAGAAACTATGGATCGCTACTTTGTACGATCCTGGCAAACCTGATGAACTTCATTTACATTAATTAATATTTTCATATATGCCCATTATTCTTTTAACTATGGAAGTACGCCCTTTTAAGCACATTATCCATTTTATCTGAAGTATTTTCTATGGTTCACCTTCACTACAATTACCACCCTAATTGGCTCTATATTTTCTGACTTTTTCTCTACCGATTCTACTTACAGTATATTTCTACTTATACTATACTTAAATTCGAAACTTAATTCATCTAGGGAAATAGAGGATTGTTAATAAAATAAAAAAAATATAATAACTTTTAACAATATTAAAGAATAGAGGAAAATCACATCAGTTCGTCAGGATAAATAGTCTCTGCTTACCTTAAGGTGAGATTATCCTTTTCTTTATAATACACGATTCACCCGTAAATTAAGTTATTCCACCAGTGTTTATAACCATTTTAACTGTGTTTCATGTAAATGAAGACACCCGTTAGTGGACATCAAAATAGTTTAGACCAAATTATTGTACGAATGCTTTCCATTCCATATTTGAAGTTGGGGCCTACTATGTTAGCATTGTTAAGGGCCAGCCCGTTTTAATAATATCAATCCCGATTTTCAAAGTTGTGATGAGGTCAAGGAAAGGTCTAACCACAACACTGACGAGTAAATTAATTAATTTTGATATTGAATATTCCATGTTTGATACTGCCTCATGTTTTGATTATTAAATTATTAAGTACATTAAATAAGGATAATTTATGTTGGTACGTGACGCGCGTTTTGAGAGCGTGACAATAATTGTAAGAAATACTAATATTAATAAGTTTATTCGCTTAATTCCGCTAAATACCTGCAGTCTTCATGCATTCTTGGTGGTCAGCTGCCGAACTGTCTACTGCTCGACAATGACTCTGGTTGAGTCGAAACGCGTCGCATATTTGTGCCTGTGGTTTTCGCTTGCGGTTGTGTGTGTGGTGCATTGTCTGCTTTTCGTTTTTTTGTAAGTGGGAGAATGTTGCATGAAGACAACAGGAATTAACGGAATTAAGCGAATAAACTTATTAATATTAGTATTGCTATGCATTTCCGCAATGTAACGCCTGATTCAATCCAATATCGTTGTAAGAGTTTTAGAATCATGAAGATTATTTTTGTAGTATTTTAAATGTTTGCCGCAAATATATCCATAACTGTGAATAAAATCATCTTACAAGAGAAATTTTTTCTTAAAATATACCTTTTATTGTAAAAATTTACTGAACTATATGAAGTTTTTAATACAATTGCTCAAAAAGTGGCGTATTACAGGGACGTATAGCGTTCGGGAAGTGGGCTATTACACACTCGTGCTTTTTCTTTACCTTTCCCGCACTAGTGCGTTTTCTTTCCCAACTGTCAAAATAATGTCTATTTTAAAGAAAAACCAACCATAAAGATTTTACTAAAAAAATCAAAGAAGTTTTTATGATTCATGTTAATACGTGGCATAGGTCGTATTAACATGAATCAACAACAACAAAATAATAGGCAAAATCGACTAATTTGTTTCGATATCTGATTTAATGATTTGATAGAATTAGTGAGGTTAGGTTTCATTACATTATAACTCATTAAATTTCATTTTCATTTCATATCAACAAAAAAATTATACATAAGACTTGGCTGTATGGGCATAGTTTCCTTTGCCTACCACAATAAGTGAAGAAAAAATGTCGCCATTTTCCAGAAATAATCTTTGGGAGTTTAGTTGTTTTGTTAAATTGCTTAATTTTTTCGCAACTGTATTAAAAATAGTCGTTCAGTACACGTACGGAACCGTCATTGCAACTCGTTCCGACTGTCAACCCTCGCCTTCGGCTCGGGTAGACATTTGTCGGAACTCTTTGCAATGACAGCCATTCCGTACTAGTAATGAAATATACTATTTTTTTACATTTTCTTAGGTGTTACAGAATGATGTTGTTTCATAAACCTCGGTGTAACATTTTAGTGCCAATAACGTTGTTTCAGGTACAAACTTTGCTAAGTAAACAGGAGTCGAGGCTAATTAAGACACACGTTGAACACAAAACAGCTGAGTAGCTCCCGCCATGTTTGAAGAACTTGGGGTGAGATGTTTATGAAAAGTACTAATTTCCTTTTGAGCTATTTTATACTGCTTAAATTACTTTGCTAAAGGGAGATGCTTGTTTCATTTGATAAACGTTACCTCGAATATATTAACGATGCATTGTATTTTAAAAATTGTTGAGTCCATTGTTGATTCGAGTCGACTACTTATTGCACGAGATCGTGACGTCGGTTGGAAGCTACTAATAGGAGAATATCGAGAGAATGATGATGATGAACCCTTAATAAACCAGCTTGCTTCTAGTGGTGTTAGTTTTTTTTAATCATCATATGATACTTGCACACGTTTGTGATGAAATTAGCAATAAGTATATAATTTACTGCAAACGTTCAGTTGAATATAAAATCAAGAGAGAGCTTTACTTTTTTGCTATGGCTTTATGACATCTTGTTCGCTGTCTACACTTTCTAAAGTACCCCTTTGTAAACTCAATAGAAGTAGTGTGGTAAATAGATTTATATCCAAGCGTCAAAATATTATTTAATTATTTTTTTACTAATATGGGTATATTACGTTTTTGACTTAGAGCGCAGAAACACTAAAAAAATAGTATTAATATGTGCAACAAAACCAAATTTACTAACATTGAACTAAATTTCGGGTCCAAAATATTAATGTTAGAAATAAATGCCAAATATGTAAACATAAAAATTAATTTGAAATTATTCCGAAACCCATGTTACACCTAAAACTAAATAACATAAAATCAGTACTGCATATATTGCGTCAAAATATTGTTTAGGTTTTTTTGTTTTCTCTACCTATATTTTTAACTTAGAGCCCAGAGACGCAAAAAAGATAGTATGAATAAAATGAACAAAAAAAATAATACATACTGACATTGAACTTAATTTCAGGTCCAAAAGATTAATGGCAGAAATAAATGCTAAATATGTATACATAACAATTTATTTGTAATAATTTCGAAACCCATATTGCACCTCAAACTAAATAACATAAAATCAGTACTGCATATATTAGAGATACATCAAACATATCGTTATTAAAATAGCTCCCAGTCGCGCCATGGAAACCAATATCAGACTATATGCAAAGCAAGTGTCAAACTTGTACTTGTACTTGGTTTGTAGAGTTTCTGTATCGTGATTAGAAATTCTCTGCCACAGCTTAGTTTGTTGTCGTTGTTGTTTCCAATAAATAGCTCTATTCAATGCTCGGAGCGTCCATTGAACTTAAATTTTCGATAAGTTTATAGTTGAGTTAATTTTTAGTGGTAATAATTTATGTGGTGTAGTATGTTTGTACGTTCAGAGGATCGATAGGTCTATCTTAAAATATTGGAATGGCAATAAGTGAGAAAAATAAAAAAGCATAGGTAAAACATCTGTAAAGTGTACTACCGCTCGAGAAACCACCAGAACTTAACAGAACATAACTTTCAACCTATTTCTTATCGTTTAAAGTGGGTGAAATCATATTATTTATTTTTAAAGAAATCGACATGATTTTTAATTTTTTTCTTAAATTAGTCTGAAATAATAAATGATGAACCAGATTTTCTGTGAAGCACATTTAGAAAATGGGGGGTGAATTCGAGTCCTCAATTTGAGTTTACTTAGTACCAAAGAATTTAGTTAATTGTAAAGAAACAAAGTTAAAAGTAAAACCGTGCCGTGTGGTGTCGGCTTAGAATAGCACTACCCCATTTCTTACGGTTGGTGCACGTAAGAGGCGACTAAAGGTATTGGGCTATTAAAGGATTTTTGGGCGATGCGGTTGAAGACCCATCACCAACAACCTTAATTTTACCATCTTTTCCCACTGAACTTTCCAAAAGTGGCTGAGGAATTTGTAATTCCTTAGCTCTGGCTACCCCTTCTAGGGATCTATAGCCGTGAGTATATGTATGTATGTTAAAAGTAAAAATTGGGTTTTAAGCTGATGTGTTAAATTAAAATCATATGATATCAGCATTTTTGGTATAAAAACTAAATTTATATTATATCTTATAAATTACATAAACATAAACATAATAATATTTATGTTTATGTAATTTATATTATATCTTATAAATTAAAAACAGAATAAAACTATTTCATGTTACTTTAGAATTGAAATCGTGTAAAACTAAAAATTATGAACATGTATAGTTTTAATTAAGTTCCAGTACAATTTAAGAGACCGCGTCTAGAGATCTCCCAATTAATATGTAAGGAGCGGTTCTTGCTAAATGTGGGTAGTATTAAAACGGGGTACTAATAGTTCTGATATAACAGAAAGTACAAATACTCGAATCGAACTTCTGAGTATTTTTTTTATAGTATAACATTTTTTTATTGATCTAGGTACATGCTGGACCTGCAGGGCAAGCACGAGCACTATTTTATCGACACGATAACGGTTAGAGTGAGATGACAGTATACAATACTAAGTAAGTGCGTAAGAGATGGCTGCTTTATCCCACGCGATAACTAGTTTAAACACGGCTCGTGCTTGCCCTTCTGTTATGGTTTCATTGGTTTATCGCATGTATATGTTATTTAAATATACATTGCGCCTAGGAATCTGATGAAAATATATCTAAGATTGATCGTTACATTCAATATGATTCCATTCCAAGCTTGTATAAAAGTACATATTATAGTTTTTTTACGTGTTCTGAAGGTTCAGTGAGTTCAGATAACAATAAATAATTGGCTATAATAATAGTAATAATAATCTCTTATGGCGATTGATAATTTCTGTATTACTGTAATGAGTATAATCAAAATACTTGAACTACTTACTCATATTTTATTTATTGGCGTTTTGTTGAGAGTTATAAAAGAGTAATAATAAATAAGCACAGATTTTACCTTACCTTAAACAAGTGTTTTTCGTTACATGCTTATAAATAAAGTGGCCACGTTACCAGATAAAAAAAATAAAACGTTAAACGAGACAAAAAAGCATACAAAATGTAAGTAACTGAACAATTGTACCCTCATAATAGTTGTAATGGTAGAGGAGTGAGAGTCATCCTACCGCAGACTTTATGTCCCCAGACCAGTCTCGAATTATTAATGGACCGACGAATGATAACTTTGCATTTCTCTTATATGAAATACCACTTATCGCTGTTAATATATAATAACGACGATATTACTTGCATTTCATATTTGCACTTATTACGGCGATAAACCAACTCAAATGTGTGAGATAATCTACGGCGGCGTTGTTAACAATTGGTAGGTATTTTGGGTTCATAAATTAAAAGAGTTGCTGAAAGTTAATAGTGTATTATTTTCCAAGTTTGATAATAATGTTATATCGGTATATAATAATTGACATAATAATTTCGATGTTTAATTCAATTTATACATTTCGGAACAATTCACAATGCATGCAAGCCAAAGCTTAAGATAGCACCGACCCAAATAAATAGATTTTAAAAAAAAATTGTTACAATTGGCCTAGACCTCGCTTTTTTAACATACCCTTTTTATATTATAAATCGATAAAGGACATCAAACTTAACAACTTTGCCTATGGAATGCCTATCTAAAATATTGTTATTATCTAAATATTTCATAATGAAAAATATCATATACCTAGTTCAAACTGAGAATGTATAGAATGAGATTCTTTGGTTCAGTGAAAATAAGAAATAAAAAAAAAACATCTGATCTATGCTTTTTGCTCTGTAAGCAAAAACATAACTTCTTTCGGTATTTTCCAGTTCAATCGCTCGCTTACCGGTTTATTTTCATGATATGTGTTAATATATAATGTTTTTTTTTAATTTCTTATTTTCACTGAAGCAAGGAATCTCATTCTATACATTCTCAGTTTGAACTAGGTACGACAATTTTTTATTATTATTATTTTTTGAAAATTACAATATTTTAGATAGGCATTCCATGGGCAAAGTTGTTTAGTTTGATGTCCTTTATCGATTTATAATATAAAAAGGGTATGTTATAAAAGCGAGGTCTAGGCCAATTATCTTAGTCAAAATCTATACATAGTTGTACCATTACACTATTTCAAAATATGATTTATTATCAGTCTGTTGTCAGTTATCTATTTCAAAAGTTGATATGTAATTAATAATTAGTTTCCAAATTATATTTGTAATACAATTTATGACTATTATTCTGTTGGTACACCAAAAGACATAATATGTTTAATATTATAAAACATGTTTAATTTATTCTTCGTTACCAGCTATTAAATAAAATCAGTACAATGCTATAAATGTTGAAGTACAAGGTGCTTGTCAAATGATGATTAGACGTCACCCTTTCCTGATTCTCCATTCATATTCATATTTATTTCCTATGTTTCAGCCATGCCATATTTAAATTCAAATCTTTAATTCGAACAAGACGGGTTGCCACTGTATTCAGACAAATTGCTCGACGGCGCAGAAACACATCTTCATTGTGTTAACGCGATTTTGAATGAACAACATTAAGTATTATTACTCCAGAAATCTCATATTAATGCAAATTACAACCCTCTCCGAATGAATACTTATCTTTTAACATGTTTTGTTTCGGATTTGTTTGTTTCACATTAGTCATCAAGAAGTTTTCTTTAACTTGAATAATGTATTGTATTTGCTAGTTGAGTGATTTATTTGTGATTTTCAGTAAATTAACAAACTGTCTTTGCTATAGATTATTGTATGCTATAGAAAGAAGAGTGAGTTAAAGGTAGGTCAGTAATTTTGATTTACTTATTTTTTATTCTTTACAAAAAACGAAAAGATACAAATATTACAACTAATGTTTTATTAAAATTATTTATTCCACTTGACTAAAATAAAGTTTGAGCGGAAATAGAAGTATATAAAAACATCAATATACTCACACCATTTTTTTGCAATGGAGTAGGTAGAGACTATCGATTGCATTTCCGGTTTCGATCTTGGCATACCTCTAAGGAAGCATTTACATTCATCTATCTTTTCATATTTTCTATTATACTCCTCACACTATAATATAGTTATTGGATTTCCTTTATTTATTTAGTAAATTTGTTTTAGAACCTCAAATAACTCAAGAACTTTACTTAAAATTAACATCAAACCAACAAAAATCTAAAAACATGAAACTGCAAAAGCCCTATTGATATGGCTTTGAATTTGATATCTCTACACCGAGTAAAATTTACATAGCTTATTTGAGAGTACATAAAGTGAAGTGCCTAGTTAATGTAGTTCGAACTTGGTATTTGCGGGCTCTATCCCGCAGACATCTTGAAGCGGATACAGTTGGCGAGACGATTTGCACAGAACGTATAATTTGGAATTTCGAGTTCCTTGTTAGAGCGGTTGGCCCGGCAAGGGTCGCCGCCCGCTCTGCATCTCAAGTGCTGCGGCTTACAAAAACGATGTTTATTTACTCGCGTTTTTGAGCAATACTTTGATATTTTTGGTGTCAGTTTTTGCTGATTTTATTGTTTGAATAAAGTTAAATTTTGGCAGATTTAAAAGGGTTCGTCTTAGGAATTGCTAACCAAAACATCTAAGTATGTACCTAAGTCCTATATTTTTTAACAACATATTTTCTATGTGTATTGGGTTTTATTTTCTTTATTTAGATGAATACATTTGTTATGATCTTGTGTATAGTTTTTGAGAATAGCTGTGTAGTGTCGGCTTGGAATAGCACTACCTCATTTCTTCCTGTTGGTTTTCGTAAAAAGCGGCTAACGTATTGGGGCTTTTTTTGTGATTATTGGGCGAATCGTTTGGAGACCTATTACCAAAATCTTTTGTTTACACAACATCCAACAGTGGCTGATGAATTTCTTATTCCGAAGCTCTGGCTACCCCTTCTAGGGATTTATAGCCCTGAGTAGATGTATGTATGTTTTTGACAAAGTCTAATACTTGCCAATATTAGATACAGTACTTGATCCGTTTTGATATAAAACTTAAAACATGAAACATGACACTGTCCTATCGATGTAAGAGTTCGGGATGACGCTTAGGTGTTTTGTGTATAATAGTGTTGTAACTATGGATTAAGAAATTCCAGGCTTCAACAAGTGTTAGCCCATGTTTCTTTGCTGCAATGGGTGTGATAACTGTTAAGGGTAAAATAAATGTCTGAAATAAATGATTTTATTCTTATCAAAATTGGGACTGTGATGCAAAGGATTTTAAAGTCAGTAACTTTTATAATATGTATATATATCGGTCATATGTTTTATTTTATTAACTCAGTATCAGTCGTCGCAAATATAAATGACAGAGATAAACTTGTGCTGTACCATGTTGTTATTTTTGTAGGTTTATTGTGAACGAGGAGAAATTATTTGTAGCAACCACAGGGCATGACAAAAGCCAGTAACGTGCAGTGTACTAGGAGAACATAGTTAATTGGGAGTCCGCCTCAGAGCTGTGGTTCGGCTGCGGTTTTAATAATTTCCAAACGGACCACCCAAGTCTTGGATTGAAATAAACGATTAAACCCGACTGGACCTTACTTGGACTGCAATGAGGTTTTGAAACTTTATAGACGACTATTAATTGAGTGTTATTTTACTAGTGACTTTCAAAATTCCATTTTATTAAGTTAAACACTTTCATTTATAAAGGGTTCCATTCAAGCATTGCTAATTTGTTTATCGATGCATAATTTTTATGATTTGATTGTATACATACATACAGTTTATTACAGTTATTTTCATAGTGTAATGTCTTACGGTATTTTACTCTGGGGCAGAGCAGCTGATGTTGGTTCCATATTTATTCTCCAAAAGAGAGCAATAAGAGCTATATACAATTTTAGATCCCGAGAGTCCCTGAGGGAATTGTTTAAAACAATAAATATAATGACACTGCCATGTCAATATATTTATGAAAATATTATGTACGTAAGAAAAAATCAGGCCTCTTTTGTGAAAAATTGTGACAGACATATTCGAAACCTGAGAGACAACAATAAAATATCAGTACCAAAATACAGATTGTCAAAAGTAAATACATCTTTCATGGGGTTATGCGTAAAAATGTATAATAAAATACCTGAGGACATTTTAAATTTATCAGAAACAAAATTCAAAGCAGCTGTTAAAAGAAATCTTAGTTCGAAAGTCTATTACAATGTCAATGATTATATTAATGATGAAGTGGCTTGATGTCATCGGGGCTCTATGCAGGATGTTTCCGGGCTAACACCAAAATTGTAATGGACGTAAAAAAAGATGTGTGTTGACGAGTTTCTTACGGGTTCTTCTCTCAACAAAACACCTTCCGAATCCGAAGTAAACTTAGTATTAAGTTGAAATTTGACGTTCAAAAAACAAAGATTTATCTTTTTATTTTGAAATAAATGATTATTTTATTTTTTTTTATTTTACATACATATACTCACGGCTATAAATCCCATAACGGGGTAGCCAGAGCTTTGGAATGATAAATTCCTCAGCCACTTTTGGAAGTTGATTGGAGAAAAGATGATAATAATAAACGTTTTTGGTGATGGGTCTCCAACCACATCGCCCAAAAATCACTTAAAAAGCCCCGATACTCTTAGTCGCCTCCTACGATCACCCACGGGTAAAAATTGGGTAGTGCTATTCTAAGCCGACACTACACGGCAAATTGATTGTATAATATGTAATTATGTAAGAATGATGACAAAGACTTTTGATAACGATTTTTTTTTTTACTATAAAAACATACTTATTAGTAAATATCTCAACCGGCATGCTCGTCAAAGCCCTGCATTAAACATGAACATACATACATATACCGACTCAAGGGTGGCCATGAATCCAAAAAAGGGGTAGCAAGAGTTTCAGAGTCAAAAACTCTTAAGCCTCATCATTTGGAAGTTGATTGGGGACCGGATGGTAGGAATAAAGTATCGTTGGTGATGGGTTTCCAACCATATCGACCAAAAACTATTACTAGCGGCTAGAAAGCGGTAGTGACATCCTTAGCTGGCTCTACACGGCAGATTAACAAAAATTAAATCAAGATATTAATGAAACTTGCATGTTTGGGTCTAGTATCAATGGAATATTATGGACTATGGTAGTTTGATTCACCTTCACAAATCATTAGTCGCAAAAATAATACTACGAGTATATAATATAGTAAAGCGACGCTTCCCTTAATGAAGCAACCATAAATCCAGCCTCTGCTCCAAGTTTGCCAATAGTGTCAAACTTTGCTGCAGTTATTAGGTGGTAACGTCAGTTTCCTAATTACTAGCCCGTGATATCACCTGCTACTGACGTTTGCACGCCTGGTAGATATTCCTTTAATGTACCAAGCTAGCATGGCCCCTGAGCTTGCCTCTTCAACGTTTTTGAACCACGTCTCTGCGGGTCTTGTAACATTGGCGGTTAATGTTATGCCTTTTGAAACACGTGACAAGCTGAGTTCCTTGATATGACAGCCCGATTATGTTACGCAATGCAAGACATTATACAGATATAAGGTGTAAGTGTAACTATGCGTTTGTGTTCAAAACCTGCATTATCATAGATTTAAATGAAGTTATAACTAAACTAACTATTTTCCTTCTCTGAAAGCAATAGTTTATTCATTCATATTCACGGCTTTGAATATCTATAAAGGTAGTAAGAGCTTCACAATAAAATATTTCTCAGTGGCTTTTGGAAAATGAGTGGTAAAAAGGTTATTGGTGATGGGTCTCCAACCACGTCATAGCCCAAAAATCATTTAGATAGCACCAATACCCGTAGTCGCCTCGACAAACACGCGCAGGAAGAAATAGGGTAGTGCTATTCTAAGCTGATACTACACAGCAGAACAATGTTTTGACAACGTTTTCATTTAAGTGTACTTTTTTCAATAGAAATAAAGATTTTGATTGAAAGTAAGTGAAATAAAATTAAAAGGGTCAAAAATATAATACGGATTGTATGAGGTTGTAGTGATATTTTACAATAATTTCTGTTTTTCTAATTGACGAGATTTTTTATTGCTGCCCGCATTTTATTAACACCAACCAATACCACTACAAAAATAAAGAAAGCAAATCTAAATGGCTATTGAATAGTACGGGTTACATAATAAGATTAGAGAGATTATATAATTACTTACTTATATATCGCTACTTTGTACGATCCTGAAAAAACTCTCTTACTTCTGTCACATTCATCATTCTTTGGCTTCACAGGCTTTTGCCTTCGTAAGAACATTTTTGATTTGTTTTTCAAACATTGGCTCTATATATCTCTTTAGCCATTTTACATTCATACATACATACATACACGGCTATAAATCCCTTAACGGGGTAGCCAGAGCTTTGGAATAAGAAATTTATCAGCCACTTTTGAAAGTTGATTGGGGAAAAGATGGTAATAATAAATAAATGTTTTTGGTGACTGGTCTCCATCCACATCGCCCGAAAATCACTTAAGAAGCCCCTATACCCTTATTCGCCTCATACGATCACCCACGGGTAGAAATGGGGTAGTGTTATTCTAAGCCGACACTACACGGCAAAATAATTAAATATTTTTATATTATTATAATTATTTTAAATATTTAACGTTCATCCATCGTCATATCAAAATATCATCCATTAACTTATTTTATTCATCGTCAAATATGCATATTACTGGTGATTCTTAAAAGTCTGTAACAGATGGTTATAAATATTAAATAAACATTTTTTGCCCCCATGGAAATACAGTCTCAAAAACGTTTGGCATTTTTTCCGATTTTAACATAGAGATGACTCTGTGCCCCAACAACCTTAACATTCAATTCTCTTTCTTGCAAACTACGTCAATATATAATTAAAATACGCGTAATCAAGGTCTTTAAATAAGAAATCGTTCTTCAGTATTTTACTCGAATTAATTTAAGATCTTAATCCAATTTCACACTTCGATTAAATGAGAGTTTTCAGTAATTAATAATTAGAATTAGGAGGATTTCAAGCGATTAGTTAGGTAAGGTTATTTACTTATTCAGAGTTGTTCTTCAAGATAACTGACGAAGAAGATATTATGTTTGCTAAATGTAAATTAAAAAGTAAGAATTGTTATCGAATTTTATAAACTGATGAAAGACTGAAGGCAAATATCGGGGAATTATTTTTTCAAGATATAATTAATGACAGAAAGCCTTTTGGGTCTTATTAATTTCCATCGAAAAATAGATGATCCATTAACTTATTTTATTCATCGTCAAATATACATATTATTACATTATACATTAAAATATAAAACAATATACATTCCATATGATTCTTAAAAGTCTTTTTCGCATTTTCAGCCCCCATGGAATTACAGCCCCAAAACCTGTTGGATTTTTTATCGATTTTAACTATAGGTAAGAAAGGTAAATATTTAAAAAAGGTAATACAATGCTACGCTTTATTTCTTCACCATTTTCTCTTCTATAATGAACTAGCTGACCCCACAGACTTCGTACTGTCAAAAGTTTAGACTTACACGTCGTCAAACTGAAATATTTAACTGACCTGTTAAGGGTCTCTGTCATGCGATGAGAAAAAAGGAGTTTTTCATAGTGTCCTCACAATTTTTTCACTTTATAAGTTTTAAGTGTATAAGTATAGTAGTTTCGGCTGAGCATTTATTCTTAGTCAGTTAGTCTATTTAACCATTTTTCAAGAAAAATTATTGATCTCATAATTATTGATCATAATATTGTGTTAATTAGATTATTATCTGGCTTCCTGTAAATGTTATTTTAAATGCGTTCTGTGAATTAGTCTTCATTTAGCTACATACACATAAACATCTAAACTTTCACATTTATAATATTAATAGGATTAGGCTTAAGGGCCTCCCCGAATTTGGCAGCTATTGCGCTCACTCATACGTTCATTTTACTGAGAGTGACAGGGACGGAAAAAACGCGCGCGCAGGATAAATGTAGTTTATTTAGTTTTATTGAATAACTATAATGTTTAAATGAAAAGTTAAACATCAAAGTTACAGATGTTAAAGCTACGCGTATATAGACACATAATGAGTTCACATGTATGTTATGCCAGTGGAGCCTATACGGTTTTTATGAAAACAAAGCATGTTCCAATTCAATTTTTTTCATCATATTTTTCAACAAATTATTAAAATGTTAAACATCAAATTTTAACACCATGAACTAATCACCAACATATATTTTATTCATGTCATATCAATATCATTAAATCAGACTTTATAGAATTTCCTAACAATCAATATCAACCTGTTTTTCCGGGGACACCCTTAAACATAAGCTTCTCGCGCAGGTGACCTCGCTCGCCGGCCAGCGCAGCGTCTTGTCTTGCGCTTCATGCACGCGTGTAAATTTTGATACGGAGTAATTTAAAAATTGTATTATCTTCCAAGATATTTATTTAAATTAAGTGATGTCAAACACAATTTTGTGCTCAATTAAATACTTTCAATTAACAACATATTTATTTGGATAAAGATTAATTTTATGTTGATAAAACATTATGGAAATTATGCATTAAATTCGACCAAATTTATTTACCATAAAAATGGTTATAGTAAGTGAAACTTAAAAGTAAGACATATACTGTTGCGGGCATTTTTTAGATCATTTAAGGAGAAATAATTCTTTAATACATTTTTTTGGGTAACTTAAACCGTTTACGCAGCGCACACAACGGAAGCCTTAGTATGAATAATTATCCCCGTTTTTGTAACATTATTCGCTGATAGTTTGCTCCTATTGATCGCAGCGTGATGATATATAGCCTAAAACCTTCCTCAATAAATGGACTATCCAACACAAAAAGAATTTTTCAATTTGATTGGGTAGTTCCTGAGATCCTGGCGTTCAAACAAACAAACTCTTCAGCTTTATAATATTAGTATAGATTTACCTAATTCCATTATTTCCAAGTTCATTATAATTTCCAGCGTTCAAATACCAAGTTATAAATACAAGGACACACAATATAAGCTACTTTTAAATTGAGTTCGTTAGGTCCCCGCCCTATCGGGCAATAACCGAAGCTCAGACCTCATCTGTGTGCATGTTATGCATGCCTATACAACAATAGAGTACGGTCGGCAATGGCTCGCCACATTTTCTTAATAGCAGTTTTTAGCATGGTTATGTATTTAAATCAAAGCACATATACTCACGGCCATTAATCCCATAAAAGGGTAGCCAGAGCTTCAGAGCTAGAAACTCTTCAGCCACATTTGGAAGTTGATAGGGGACAAGATGGTGGAAATAAAGTAGAGTTTACGATGGGTCTCCAACCGCATCGACCAAAAACCACTTAAAACGGCCTTATACTCAAAATCACGTCTTACGTCACCCGTAGGTAGTAAGGGGTAGTGACATTCTGAGCCGGTACTACACGGCTATAGAATTATTTTATTTAAATAGTTGTTTAAAAAATCATCTTCCTTAATTATACAAAAATTAAGAAGTGTTGTATTAAATTAACTTAGAAGATAACCTATACTCCAGGGATACTATCATATCAGATCCTGTATTTGTGTAACAGTACAAAGTCTGCCGAGTCAGCTAGTAAATATTAAAATTATAATTTAGGAAAATGTGCATAATGATACAACATATATGTTTTATAAAATTGTTAGTGCGCAAGTGCACTAGGCAAATAAATACACTCCCCTTAAAAAAATACGACAGGTTAAGAGGTGTTTAGGATTGGTTTTAATCACTGACCAAAGCACAGATGTCACAACTTAACTTATTGTTTTATATCCGGACGAATTTCGCTTTGTCTTTTCTATGCGTCAATTATTATGTGGATTAATATAAGGAAACAATGGGGGTTGTCAAGGGCAAACAATAGGGCTTCAGTGTTCTGGCTTGACAAGTTTGGTTAAAGGATGTTCTTGAAAGGAAGTGATTTTATTTATATGTGATTCTTTAGGGGTAACCACACGCCGTCTTTTCAGGGATAGGAACAAAAGGCAGTCTTGCTACTAAATTAACGTTATACAAAACAAAAATATGTGAACGTAAATGAAGCCAGGATAGTACAAAGTGCTATCTGCTTACCGCAATAGGAACTAATAGCGTTAGTATATGTATGTATGTTTGCCGTGTAGTGTGGCCTTAGAATAACACTACCCCATTTCTACCCGTGGGTGATCGTAAGAGGCGACTAAGGGTATAGGGGCTGTTTAAGTGATTTTTGGGCGATGTGGTGGGAGACCCGTCACCAAAAACATTTATTATTACCATCTTTTCCCCAATCAACTTCTAAAAGTGGCTACCCCGTTAAGGGATTTATAGCCGTGAGTATATGTATGTATGCATGTTTAAATAAAATCTGATTTAGCGTGGCTCAAACAAAAGTTTGCATGGCATTGCTACCACTACCAAGATACCTAGGTATTCGTATATCGGCTGGAGTAAAACAACGCACACAGCAATGGCTTCGCACAGATCGAATTTGTCTGCAAAGTTTCAATGTTTCCATATAAGACCTGTTGGAGTCTAAAACGCAGTTATGGACCAAGCATATGGGGACCAACTATTTGAAAAGTCATTTTAACACTCGTATGTAAATCACTTCGCAAATTCACTGTATTTGATTCAACTTTGAGTTAATTTTGAAAGTAATGGCGGGGTTTAGAAAGCTGAAAATGGTTTTCGTGTTTTAACAAATAATGCACATTTTATATATAAATGGAACTACAATTTAATACTAATTGTGATATATGATATTATCGTGTTGTAAAAATGGCCTCAGAAGGTTTTTCTCATAATTAAACATGACATTCAGTCCTTTTTGAAGATACAATTAAATTTAAATTTTGTGGCTGTGTAGTGTCGGCTTAGAATAGCACTACCCCAATTCTTCCGGCGGGTGTACTTAAGAGGCGACTAACGGTATTGGGGCTTTAAAGGGATTTTTGGGCGATGCGGTTGAAGACCCATCACCAACAACCTTTATTTTACCATCTTTTCCCCACTTAACTTTCCAAAAGTGGCTGAGGAATTTCTGTTTCTTTAGCTCTGGCTACCCCATCTAGGGATTTATAGCCGCGAGTATATGTATGTATGTATGTTAAATTAGAAAGTCTGATAGCTCAGCTCAGGTAGAACATCGCTTATTGTACAGACGATGAGCTTTCAAATCCCGGGTCTCTTTTCTAAAGACATATGTGTGGTTAATATATTATACTTGTTAACGGGTTACGGTGTTTGAGTTAATTATCAAACTCAAACTCGAACGTCACGACGTATATCCCCGACGGGGTTGGCAGAGCTACTAATGCATCTAAAGATCACGTGACATTGTTACTTTGTGTACAAAGCACCCACGTTTTGCTTGGACAGTGTAGTTACATGATAGGGGGCAGGTCCATTGCCTTTGTACGAATACACTGTCACATGACAAAGTACATCTTATACATGTGGGTTTCCTCACCATTTTTTCCCTTACCGTTAACAACCATGATGAATTGGCCACACATATGGCTTTTAGAAAAGACAAATTGGTGAAGGCCCAACCCAGGATTTTAACCCTCATCGCCTCCACGTTAAGCGATATTCTACCCACTGAGCTATCACGGGTGTGTATTTAATTATATTTATTTGTTATAGTGACGAACGATTTGTTTGTGTGTTTTTTGTCTGTAATAAATGCTCTGAATATACTCAATCAATCTAAAACAAATTATTTTAATAGAACCGAAAACTGTTATTGGTCAAATTTTTTTTATAAAAAGTGAGGAGTGATTAAAGAAACCTAAGATATTTGGAAAAAAAACACTACCCATGAGAAATTGACAGAAACAACTGACATGTAAAAGTTGTAAATTAACGAATACACATATGCTCACGGCCATAAATCTAAAAAAGGGGTAGCCAACGTTTCAGAGCTAGAAACTCCTCAGTCACATTGAAAGTAGATAGGGGACTAGATGGTAGAAATAAATTAGTGATGGGTCTCCAGCCGCATAGCCCAAAAACCACTTGAAAAAAGCTCCATGCCCTTGGTCGCCTCTTACGACACCCGTGGGTTGAAAGGGAAAGTGACATTCTAAGCCGGCCCTATATGGCACTAAAAGGCACCATTTACAGTCATTTTTTAGTAATAATTACTCAGTGCTTATAGATGTCGTGGCCATATCGTAGATTTGAACACATCGTGAAATGATCGATCATTTCATGAAATGGTCACATTTCATGATGTGGCCAACTTCATTTGACCAGATCATAAAATCGTTAACGTTTCACGATTTTGTCACCCACGCTTGGCCAGATCGTAGAAATAGAGTAACCTGTGAAATGCGATCCAAACTCTACGGTTTATTAACATATTACTCAGTTTTTTCGTAATTTGCAAAGTATTCGAGAACCTTTTCGTCGAAAACTCTTTTGTTATCACTTTCTTCCTCGCTTAATAGCGAATTATTAACTTTTTTTACTGCGAGAAATAACACTTTTGACAGCGACCGCCATCTTTACACATAAACAAAGCGTTTTCAGCGCCTCTACTGGTAATTAATGTAACTACTTTACGATATGACCAAATAATCTTAACCATTTCATGAAGAGGCCGCGCGTTTAGTTGGCCATATCGAGAAACGATTTCTTATCATTGATCTGGCCAAACCACATCACGATGTGGCCAATACACAGTTGAACATTTCATGAAATACGACCATTTCATGAAATGATCGATCATTTCACGATGTGTTCAAATCTACGATATGGCCACGACATAGACATTGCATTCAGCAATTAATTTTTAAAATATACAATCTTGCGCTGGAAAAAGTAAAAATTGGCCGAGTGAGAGTTGAACTCGCTAGTGAAGGATTTTGTAGTTTTTGGGCCGGAATCAAAACGTATACTTTTCGCTGTTTTTCATAGCGGTTTTTTGTTATATAAAGTTACATTTGTAGTTTTATTAAATTTGTCATACATCAAAAACCGCTGATTTTATCTTGTTCAAATAATGTTCCGTGAAAAATTTATAAATATTTTGAAAAAAAAAACACATAATGTGACCGGGTTGAATTTAAACCAAACTGAAATGTTTTTTAAAACGCAATAAAGATCTTGATGCTTGGAGAAGTATGTATTTATTTATGTAAGAAATGAACATTAGCGATTTAAATATTTTAAGCAATTTTGGACATTTACAGTGAACACCGAACCGAACTTTGTTATTCATAGGTATTGTTTGGGTGATAAAATTTACATTAATTTGACAATAATATATTTTTTTATGAAAAAACCTTTCCGACAGCTCAATAAGAGAACCACCGAATCTTAAGGCAGGTATTTAACACGACGAAAAAACGACGTGATAGCTCAATGGGTAGAACACCGGTTAACGTGCAAGCGACTAGTGTTCAAATCCCGGTTCGGGCCTACACCAATTTGTCTTTTCTAAAGACATATATGTGGTTAATTTATCATGGTTGTTAACGGTGAGGGAAAACATCGTGAGGAAACCCACATGACTGAGTTGTACTTAGTCATGTGACAGTGTATTCGTACAAAACGGCAATAGGCCTGCCTCCTATCACGTTAGTAAACTGTCCATGCAAAACGTGGGTACTCTGAACACCAGGTGACAAAGTCACGTGATGTTCAGAAGTATTAGTACCTCTGCCAACCCATTCGGGGATTTTCGGCGTGAACGTTTATGTTATGTTATGTATTTAACAATATGCTTTTTCTTAATTAATCCATTATATCACAGCCCAGGGTTTAAATCCACTGAGGTCATGGGACACTCCCTTGATCCCCGATATGTGAATTAGTTATGTTACCTCATGAAAAGTAAAAAATAAGAAATTTTATATGATTATCACACCTGAAATTCTAGCACTTAATTGTTAGCGTGTAAGAGGCATTTAAAGATGAATCCACCCATTCTCAGTCCATAATCACTTTCACGCAACTCTGTTAAACCCTCATCAGTGAACAAATTGAAGAGCCACGACGAAGCTACACTACACAACCCTGTCGCACAATCCGAGAGAATCCGAACTAGTCCGTGTTTTACCCGTTCACCCTTACGCATGCACTGGAAACCTCTGGAAACTGAAAGTTGTCTCCCCAAACCAAACTTGGTCAACACTTCCCATAAATAATTTCTTACGAACCTATCATACGCTTTTGTAAATCTATGAGTTATTTTTATATTTTTATCAAAATTTTAGTTATGTTTTGGCTGTTTACATGTCTATGATTTGCATCAAAGTAATTGATTTAAGTCGAAAAATTATGACACTCAGTGGAGCGAGGATGTTAATTGGTGAATCGCAGAACTAGTGAACTGACTGACCAAACGTATCGTAGGTAGACTAGTACGAGGTGGACCGACCACTTTGAATAGGTTTTCTACCATGTCATAAATAGGTACGAAAGTAGAGCTTAGAGTCTATGGTGTCTTAGAGTTGGTAGTGATAGTACCTGATCCCATTTTCCAACCAAATTTTCAATTGTAAGTTTACAGATATAAAACCCATAGGGACGGATTGCATGTTAAAATCCATTTAGGAATATTTAACTTAACGTTAACGCTGTCAATTCTGGAAAGAGTGGCAGAGGTACTAATACTTCTGATCATCATGGGACATAATTGGAGCGAAGCGAGCGTAGCGAGCGAAGCTCCATTTACCCCCGACTTTTGCATTTCGTTGTGATCGTACTCCTCCCAAACGGCTCAACTCAGAACCCTGAACTATGTCTAGATGGTTTATGTCAATTTTGATTAAAATCGGAGGAATAATCACCTTAAAAAATTGTAATGTTAGTATATGGAAAAATTACGTAAACAATGCCAGCGCGTGAAAATAGAATCTATATTAATAATTTCGTCACGGGGTATGGTAGACTCGATCGAAACCTTACCTGAATAATAATTCATAAAAAAATAATGATTTTGAGTCGACAACATCTATCCGCAAAATTCGGATTGTCGAGTATTTTGCTAAATTTTAATAGTGCTGATTGCTGACAAACAAATCAAGTCGCCATATTGACGGTCACCAGATGACATAAACGTTCCGTTTCATAATGTTTTTCAATCGTTTCGCAAAGGAAAAGGAGGTTCCGATTGAGTCTACAGATCCACAATCTTTTCTTGGCCGGCGGCGACTAGGTGGGTAGGTAGTCGCCGCCGGCCAAGAAAAGATTGTTGATCTGTACCATACTCGTTAACGAAATTATTATTATAGATACTATATACTTCAGTCGTTGACGTTTCTCGATAATGTTGTTTTTGCCACTTTTGTATCCGCTGTAGTGCATCACCAAATTGTAGTGCAGACTTCCAAACTATAATAAGCCTAGCAATTACGCAAGCAGAAACCTAGAACACGTTTGTTCGAATTCATGACTTATATCTATTCCAGTCAGTAATGACAGTTTCTGCGTCTCTATTTGTATTAATTTGTTCTGATTGTACTCATTATGCCGAAAATCGTATTGAAGTAGTCGAAGTATTTCATAAAATCTTTCATTGGTCGTGTATCTGTTTGTTGTTTCTCCTTGCATTTGGTAAATATTGTCACAATTCTGGCAAGTGGATGCAGCGAAGGGCTCTTTGTAATGATGGCAAATTTAGTATGTACGTCGGTATTCAGCCATACGCTAGGATACCCCTTATTGTTCGATAGGCCTTAATAGTTGGTAATTTTTCGAACTTTTGAACGCTAATACTCGAGTTCTAGAACATTTTTCCAAAAATTTTTTTTAATTTTTTTTCAAAGAAAATAGGTATTTAGGTATTTAGATATGTTTTTTTAAACAATGAAAATTGTAAACAATTTAAGTTTTCAAAAATCAGGACTATAACTAAATTGCAGTTTTGTGTAGAATCAATCACGCGTTTAGGTAAACCAACAAGTATATTCAAAGAATCATAACAAATTGCATAGCAACGCCAGTTGAGATATTTGTAGAATAAATCGTTCAAAGATAAGTAATATCTGAGAATCAGGCAATTGCTTCGCTCCTTTTATTGGCATCCGACGGTCCCATGCCAACCTAGTTATTTGTCACCTGGTGTACTCTGAACACTTACGCTCTGACAGTGCATCCACGTGATAGGGAGCTACTCATTATATTAGCGGTTAAGCATATTAGATCACTATAGTAACACCTCAATCCTAACCTCTAGTGGCACATCTCAAAGTATGATGAAATAATATGTTATGCATAACGAAGCAAAAACTATCAAACACCCCCTAGCAAATTTTCACCTAGTAGCGGGATATGAAACTAATACCACCAATTTCTTACTAAACTTTACATAAGATGTCCTATCAAAAGCTTTTCCAAGATAATTTCAACAATATAGTAGATAAGGCTGCATAGAGGAGTATCGATTCACTATTACTTTCGTTGGAGGTCAGATGCGCGCACTGCACTAGGCCACTAGAGCATTGCATAGTTCTGAACGAGCAGCCTGCAGCAGCCAACGTCGGCTAACCAATTTATTAACACCTGGATATCATGTACTAGGACATCATAGAAACAAAGATTCAATTAGAACCAAATGATTGATCAGTAATATTCGGGAAAACATCCTTTTGTGCGTTTGTGTGTGTTTGTGTTCTATGTTTTATGCGAAGGTGTTTATGGTAATGTGAATGTGTTATCTAATAAGAGTACGAGTAACAGGATAACATGGAGATGAAAAGTAAGTAGACAAAACAGATAATGTTAGGTAATCATTTGGAATAAAGATGCTCCATCCAATTGATTGCTTGACGTTGTAGGCGTGTCAAATATGATTGTCCATACGATTACCTATCCATTTCTGTCTTATTTTTAATTATTATTCCATTAAACGATTTCATATGTTACAACTTAAAACCAGATAAAAGTAATACTTCAGAAACTGTTTCATTACTCTTGAAATAAAATTCTTGTGACGTACTACTTAATACTTTATTATGTATTACCAATATAATTATTGAATTCTTGTGCTAAACTATTTACAAGTATCTGTTTTTAAGTTTGAAAAGGTACCTGGAAAAGCTTTTAATTTTCTAAAAGTATCAGAAAGTTATAAATTTAAAACAAATTCAACTGAATTTAAAAAATATAACTCAATCGAACATTCTTGAACTGATTGGATGAAACTGAAAGATAAAACCATGGTAGTGTGTCAGTTATGCTCTAAGACAGGTAAGTTTATACCTTGAAATAATATAAACTTATTAAAGAAATAATAAGACATTTAGATTTTTTATTTAAAGAACAAAAATCATAGTAGGTACAAGAAGAAAAAAATATTCATTTTCAATAAAATAATCCCTTGACGATGCATGTAGATTTTAATTTAAATATAGCATACCTATGTCTTACAGGTGCGATACATTATTTTCACAGACAATAAGCTTCGAAAGGAATGAAGTAATTCTATCGCATAAAACCGATTGTCAATAATACTTGTTACTTTATCTTAAATGTAACACAAATATTATGCCAGAATAAACGTGACCAATCTACGTTTATTTCAGTTCTCGTTAAGCCCAATCCAATTCTGAGTGAAAACCAAAGGGCAAAGACATATAACCGATGTCTTTGAACCATAATAACATCATATCAGCTCTCGGTTCTCTTTTGCACGAAAAAATCATAAAATGGCATATTTCGTACCGTAACTTCAGGTGATACCGATTGCTTTTTCAATCTCTTACGTCATCTCGCTTTTATATCCCCAGGGATTATAAGACAGTACTTACTACGTTTACTTCGCTCACCGACACTCCATATCGTAGCTTAGTTCTTTAAAATCGGATTGGAGTGCAAAGGGTTAGGATGTCCCCTTCAGAGGGCGTAAAAAGATTGAACTTTTTACTGTATCAACTTATGTTACTGTCGATGTCGTTTCGTATTCAGACAATTTGTATGGTAAAATGGTTTTCTGAAATCTTTATTCACATTTTGTAAGATAAGATAGGCAATATTTAAACGGTATAAAAATCTAGCTAGCATATAATTTTGGGTGCTCTATTTCGAATATGAAATCCTATAAAATTTTCGTTGATGAAAAGAAAGTATGTAAACAAATACATTTAATACAATTATACATTTAACAATACGAAATAGACCTGCATAGCCGGCGCGGCGGCGTCAAAGACCTGTTCCGACTAGCCCAGATTAAAAGGGATACTCGGAGGTGACTGTTCTCCACCAGTAGTGGAAACGCACGGGAAGAAGAAGTTATAAACTATAGAATTTATATGGAATACATTTTAAAGATAAATTTATTGATAATCTACCTACTTGCAAGTACCATTTAGTTCTCCAAGAGGGATAGAGGTTTTAAATCTATAACACCTTACCAACTTTCAAAATATGTGTGGAGTAGAGATGGATGTAACATTGGTTAACCCAACGGTTTCCAATCATATTGACTACAATATACATAAACGCTTTGTTCCTTTAATTATCTTGTGAATAGAACTTGGAGTGAGATAGGGTAGTAAGGTAAGATAGAGTAAGATAGAGTAGGGTAAGACAGAGTATTGCAAATCCAAAAACTACACAACTATGTTTAAATTAAATATTTCTAACACAATATGTTTGCCATGATCTATACAGCAATAAACAAAACGCTTAGAAGAATATATTTTCTCATTCATTGTTCATGCAAAAAGGCATAAGTGATATTAAAATAGTCAGACGACGTAAATTTCTAAAAGTTTCGTTCTCGCTGAAGTTCTCATCGTAAATCAAATGAGATTATCTTACGATGTGTCTAGGGACTGTGATGTATTTGCATACGCTTACAATGTGAATTACATTGTTCAATTTATACTGCAAATAATTACTAAAATATTCTCGTTTTACAAAACATACATTAGAATATTTCAACATAAACGTTCACGCCGTTTATCCCCGAAGGGGTTGGCAGAGGAACCAATACTTCTGAACTCACATGGCAGCGCCATCTAGTATTCAGAGAAGGTACCCACGTTTTGCTTAGACAGTGTACTCACGTGATAGGGGGCAGGCCTATCGCCGTTTTGTACGAATACACTGTCACATGACCAAGTACAACTCAGCCATGTGGGTTTCCTCACGATGTTTTCCCTCACCGTTAATAACCATGATAAATTAACCACACATTAGAATATTTTAACCCAAGATATATTTGTATGAAAGGATTGTTCTAGCTTGGATTAACTACAACAACATATACTCATGGTTATAAGACTGAAAAGAGATGGCCAGTGCTTATTAATCGATAATTAATTATTCTGATTATCTATTTAGAATGGAAAATGCAGGCTAATGACTTTTAATATACCTATTTATTAATCTTTTTACTGTGACATATAAATATATACACAAGGCTTTAAATTCGAGATGTAGAATTCTGCCAGTTTTGAAAACTTAGTGGGGCATACGATTTTAATATTTATAAGATATTGCTTAATTAAGAACGATTGGTCATTGTTGGGTCTCCAGCCACATTGCCTAAACAATCACTTAAACAATATTTAACGTAACGGGAGAAGTTAGTAAGTACTATTCTAAGGCAATACTAAACTAGTAGATTAGATACTAAGATTTTAGAATGGAACTTGGCATTGTTTAAACTAAAACTAGCAGTCCACCCCGTTTTCACTAGAGTAATGTTTTTTTAAATATAAGCATGATGGCACATAGCCTGTATTTCATCTGAAGGTCGTGGGTTTCATTAGTAAAAATAATGGGATAAAAAGCAACCTGTGTCCTTCTCCGGGTTCTAAGTTGCCTCCCACCAATTTTCTGACAAATCAGTTAAGCTGTTTGTGAGTTATTAATGGATATATATATATTTACAACGTTGTCTAGTGTGTTTAGCTAGTAAACAGAAATGTCAATGAATAACATTTTATTCGAATTAAGTACAAAATTACGATGTTGATCAATTTCCCATTGCCAATATCACGCGAAGCGAGCAATCGAAAAGGGTTTACTCAATAGTACATAAAGCGCCAATGACCAAAATTGCCTTTCATAATCATGATAAATCATCAAAATTTTTATCAAAAAACCATCGTTTCAGCAAAACGTAGCCCACGGGCAATAAAAACACGCAATGACGTATGAAAATATCGCTTTATCTTTATAAGCACGTGTCGAGCAGAAAATTATCGCTACAGAAGCGCGGTCCGCTTAACGTTTGTTCCAATCGCTATTTTAGGATGTAAGCGCAAATTTATGTACGCAGCAGTCTGATAAAAATTGTATTGCTCACTTTATTTATTGTGTTACGCTGGGTTGTGGTCGTCTTTTTATCTCGATTTTTCTGCTACACAAATATACTGTTACTATTTCAGAAAATGGCAAAGAATTGTGACGCTAATGTCTTTTGG
This sequence comes from Bedellia somnulentella, assembly GCA_963576735.1. Classification (NCBI taxonomy): domain Eukaryota; kingdom Metazoa; phylum Arthropoda; class Insecta; order Lepidoptera; family Bedelliidae; genus Bedellia; species Bedellia somnulentella. Next base: position 13,091,752 of record OY755179.1, read on the forward strand.
TTTTTGATTTAGTGTTTTATGAACATAAACGCTGTGATTTAAAACATTTGTTATATATTTTACACAAAAATTACTTATCCAAGTTTATAAATGTACATACATATACTCACGGCTATAAATCCCTAGAAGGGGTAGCCAGAGCTAAGGAATTAGAAATTAATCAGCCACTTTTGGAAAGTTGAGTGGGGAAAAGATGGTGAAATAAAGGTTGTTGGTGATGGGTCTCCAACCGCATCGCCCAAAAATCCCTTAAAAGCCCCAATACCGTTAGTCGCCTCTTACGTACACCCACCGGAAGAAATGGGGTAGTGCTATTCTAAGCCGACACTACACAGCAAAGTTTATAAATGTATTTACGATTTTTGAAATTTAATACAACCAAGATAGCTCAGCGGTCAGAACATGTGCTTATCATACAGAGAGGTGTCGGTTTGATCCCCGAGTCTAGCCCACACCAATGTGCATGTTCTAAAGCCAAATATGTCTTTAATTTATCTTGGTTGTTAACGGGGAAGGAAAACAACTAGAGGAAACCCAGATGACTAAGTTATCTAATACAACATAGTCATGTGACAGTGTTTTCGTACAAAGCCCTTCTGGGATAAACCGTTTGTGTTTAAATTTAAATATGATAGCCCAGTCTACCCCAATGGGCACTTTTGGCGTGAGAGTATGCTATTTAGTGTATTTATAGACGCTATATTTTAACGAAGAAGCTGGGAGATATAAATATTTTCCAGGCAATCCCCACACTTCTCGACTATAAATAAACTAGGACTGGCAACCTCTGTCAGCGATATTGGCAATCGAAATTTTATCCCTGGCTTTATGTACTTAGGTTTCAATAAAATTGTATAAAATAAAGTATAAGCGTTTGCGGCTTGTATCTCAGTATTGGTAAATGTTATACGAGTAAAATATATTTTTTCATATTTTTTAGGGTGGGTTTTTTATGCTCTGAGCTGCTTTTGACTTACACTTTGGTTAATTAGAATAATTCTATTGCTGCCCTATTTCCTTCCCTGGGTGTTCATAAGAGGTGACTAAGGGTATTAACCAAAAACATTTACTTTGCAATATTTTCCCACTCAACTTCCAAAAGTGGCTGAGGAATTTCTTATTCTAAATCTCTGGCTACCTCTTCTATGGATTTAGAGCCGTAAGCATATGTATGATGTATGTAATTTACGTCTAATGCTTCAAGTAAAAGTTATGTTTTGGTATGAAACCACCTGATTTTTCTAGACTCTCTATTTCCGCTATTTTATACTGATGACAAAACGAAAAAAAGTGTAATTAAAGAATACTCCAAAAGCTTCCTGCCCTCAAAAAAGAGTCATAAAAGTACAAATATTAAGTTTTTAATAATTGAGCTACTTAGCTACGAACCGATTTGCACTTACAAGCTTTAATTTAACATAGTGAGATTCTTTACGATAGTATCCCGAATCACTAACGACCTTTATTGATTATTACTATCGAACCTTGACGTACACTTAAAGGTGTAGGTTAAATTTGTAGATAAACTCATTACCTAATTACTGACTAAACTAATAAGTTACGTTACCAAAATCAGTTCTTAATGTTCTTTTCATTCTTTTCCTTATATCCGGTGCTCAACTTTGTCGTAATATAAAATGAATAATAAAACGCTTTCGTTGTATAAAATATGATAGATTTAAAAACATAACACCGGAGAAATTCAAAATAGAGTTTCATGCAGCGAGCTATATTTTACGGAGCAATGAATTCAGGAACTAGGAAGTAATATCCATTATGGATAGCTCAATAACATCAATGAAGAGCCATCACTCGACTTGAATATAAACTGCGGCATTCTGTCTCGGCCCCGAGCCTCGATACTTCATTTAAAAGCTTTCGAAGCTCGTTTCTACCGATCATTTACCTTGTAAAATGCTTTTACTCAGTATAAATATGTGTTTAAATTTTCCTTTCAGATTTTCTTGTAAAAGTTACTTCGTTAGATGAATTGTAAAAGTACTCTGGGTAAATGGATACGATGTGTTATTTAAAAATATTAGGGTGTCATTGTTTATAACGAACGTACACAGTAACTCTAATAATGTTAACATTAGCATTATTTTATTATTATTATACTGAGCAATAATGTTGTTAGCTTAGTCCCGAAATGAACTTATTTTAGCTAAGTTAGTTGTTGTGGCCTAAACCGAAAAATCTTTTCTTAATCTCAATCATATAAATACTGACAGCGTGAATCCACGTATGTTTTACTCAAAATTAAGACGATCCAAGTCTATTAGTCTGAACTGTCTTGTAAAAGAGATGGGGCTAGGGTTATTATTAGCATACATACATACATATACTCTCGGCTATAAATCCCTAAAAGGGGTAGCCAGAGCTGAAGAATTGAAAATGCCTCAGCCACTTTTGGAAGTTGAGAGGGGAAAAGATGGTAAAATAAGGGGGTTTGGTGATGGGTCTCCAACCGCATCGCCCAAAAATCCCTTAAAAAGCCCCAATACCCTTAGTCGCCTCTTACGTACACCCACGGGAAGAAATGAGGTAGCCCAACAAACATTTTGGCGCTAATTTCTACCTCTCTTATCGTTCGTATTGGTATAACAGGTCTATAAAAGCATCCAGAAAAACTTTTATTTGTTCAGTGGTCATGACTATAACTAAATAACTCATCGAGATGAGTAACAGTAACAAGAAGACATTATATGACTTAAGTAGGCATAAAAGCGGAGAGCTGAACCACAGTAACACTAGGTACTCTAACTTCAAGTGTCAATAATTACTTAGGGTAGTATTAAGGTTTCTGGTTTTTCTCACAATTTCCAAGTGTTCTAAAACAGTGCTTTTTAAATCTTTTATACCACCTAACGTGGTTATGAAACATAATTTTACTTATGGAGGTATAAGCGGTGTAGTCGCAACCATTATAGCACCTGCTTTTATATATTCAAGTGACAGATAATACTTGAAGTAATATTACGGTTTCTATTACGTCTCACTATTTCCAAGTGTTCTAGAAGAGTGCTATCTAAATGTTTTAAACTACCAAATTTGGCTAGGAAACGTAATATTACTTAAGGTGGTATCAACGACTTAGTCGCAACCATCATAGCTCCTGGTTTTTATAATTACTTGAAGTAACCGAAAATACTTTATGTAATAGTACAGTTTCTAGTAAGTCACTATTTTGGAGTGTTCAAGAATAAGCTAAGTAAATGTTTCTACGACCTAACTTGACTAGGAAACCTACCTTTACTAATAGAGGTATAAACGGTGTAGTCGCAGCCATCATAGCACCTGTTTTTATTTATTCAAGTGACTGATAATACTTGAATTAAGTGACAGATAATACTTGAAGTAATATTATATGTCATTACTTTCAAGTGATCTCGAAGAGTGCTATGTAAATTAGACTACCTAATTTGGCTAGGAAACGTAATATTACTAAGGATGGTATAAAAGATTTAGTCGCAACCATCATATCTCCTGCTTTAATAATTACTTGAAGTAACAGAAACTACTTTAAGTAAAAGTATAGTTTCTAGAAGATTTCTAGTAAGTCACTATTTTGGAGTGTTCCTAAAGAGTGCTAAGTACATGTTTCATACCACCTAACTTGGCAAGGAAACCTAGTATTAGTTAAGGAAGTATGCAGTGTATAGTTGCAACCATCATAGCACCTGGTCTTAAAAATTCAAGTAACAAAAAACACTTTAAGTAACACAACAGTATAAGTTTCTTATAACTCTTTCTATAGATAAGCACCTTTATTGTTATTATGGAAGTAAATTTTTGAGAGCTCTAATCGTTACAACGGGGTTTAAATTACTTTTGTGTTATTCCAAGCAATATTAACATGTAATAAAAACATTGTAACTCTTTTTTTCATCTGAAATCATAAAACATATAAAATAAAATATTACTTAAATAGATGTTTAATATCTCTAACCTCTAAATGTATGATTTCTGATCTGATGCTGTGCAAAATACAGTGAAACAATAGTCAGAATTTTGTGATCTTCGCCCTTTTTCGTCATGAGTTCGCGGAGAAAAAGAAAAAGATGTGTAGGTGTTAAAAAAAATATCAGACGAATACAACAAAATAATTAGATTGTCTCAACAAGTGTCATCATGAAATGACGGTCAAGTGCAGGAAATTCAACAAGGTTCCGTACATTTTTTTTGTTAATAAGTAGGTACCTAATAATTTGTAACCTAAAATGGGTAAAATGCTAGTTTTTGAAAAACCTCTTCGGTCTTCTTTCCTAAATATCTACAAAATCTGTGAAAGAAGTTCAGTGAGAACAGATGTCGTTATGAGCCCTGGTGATGTAATCTGTAAGCTAGTATGTATTACCCACGGAGGGTTTTTTTATTTTATAAAGCTTTTACATACTTTATGATTAAAAATACCAGGTGTTTGTAAATAGCTAATTATAGTTCAAATTAAAACAAGCTTTTACAATCAATTGTAGTTTTATTAAATATGCATAACATAATTCCAAAAGCTCAAAATCAAACAAAAACTCGAAACAATTTTTGTACTTACTTAACCTCACATCTCACATAAAGTGCTAAAACTACAGTAAAAATAACTAATAAAAAAATTATCTCCCACAATAACCCTTTATGAAACGAGCAACTTTCTTAAAACATTCTAAACTTTAAAAAAATCTTCTTAAAAGTTATACACGGTGTAACATAAAAGTGTAGTCATATTTCAGGGTGGTGACCAGCCAGTAAAACTTAACAACTCTCCCCACGGAACTCATATCGAAATCTCAAAAAAAAATCGGCCTTTCATACTGAACCTTTCAGCTGATCGCACAATTTGTATGAAGAGGCGAAACTTTATTTTGAGATTTCAATATGGGTTCCTTGGGGAAAGTTTTTCAGTTTTATTGGCTGGTCACCTTCCTGAAATATGACAACACCTTTCTGTTAAACTCTGTAGAAAAACAAAAAAAAAAAACAAAACTTAAGAATTTCCACAATATACTATTGAAAACAAAATAAGGGCTTAGAAAAAACCGAGTATTCAAAATCTTTTTTTTTTCTGGAAATTACGGCCAGAAACTTAAATTTTGACATAAAACTAACAAGATTAGAAACCAAAGAGTACGATATAATCATTATTATAATTTCCTTTGATAAATTAATAAAAGTTAACTTAATCGCATGGAAAGGCAAGCTGAGGAAGTGGTCCTTATTTTGTTTTGAGGAGTATAATCCTAGGAGGACAAAAATACTTTCTCAAAAATTTAAAGCAAAACTAATAATCATTAAAAACACGTAGACTAATTTTCTTTTTTTAACACGATTACCCATTTTTTTAAAAAAAAATCACTGCGCAGATTTTCATTAACAATTCACAATGAAAGGAATGTGTATTTCTTTGATCCTCTTTAGACAAAAGTACTTAAATTAATCATTATGGAAAAAGTTTTACAAAAAAACATTCTCAAAAGTAATAGAAAAACAAAAAAAAACAAATCGTAAGAATTCCCAAAATATCAATCCTAGGAGGATAAAAGTATTTTCTCAAAAATGAAAAGAAAAATTAATAAATCATTAAAAACAGGTAGGTAGCCTAATTTTCTTTTTTCGGCATGATTATCCCTTTCTTTTTATTTTCCATGTATTTCGTACATTTGGTGTGTTTTCCGCTGTATCTTTTCTTTCGTCTGTGTTTTCATTATTTTTTTCCGCTGCTTTATTAAGAACGCGAACACAACCACACGTCAAGACGGTTCGAACCCAACTAAACCAAAATGTCAGGTCAGCCTCAACAACGCGTGGGGCGCGCGGGTGCTGTGCGTGAGTTGAGTACCGAGAATGCTGAAATACCTAAACATAAGAAAATAATGAACTTATTATAATCGCAAAAAGTAAATTTTAATGTAAGTTTTAATATAATCTTAATTTTCAGACCTCATGATTATATATAGAAAGCGTTCATCTGGAGGTACAATTATTCGAGCAAAGGTACTGAATTGTACAATTTATGTACTTTTGTTTCGTATAAAAGGAGATCGGATTTACTATGGTACACTCACAATTTTACTCTTACTACATTCCCCTTCTCGATGAGAGGGATTTTTCGTTTGAAAAGCGTAACCCTAAAACACCGCTACTTTTACATCCAATTTTAACCGTTGTAACCCCAAACCCCGCAACTTGTACTCTTATTACCGCTAAAACTATATTCTGGTATAACGAGTGTTACAATAGTTCTAACTACAGACCATGCATCACTTGGTGTTAATTAATAGTAATAATATGAACCTGAAGTAATATGGAAAAGACGCCATGTTAAATCAAACATAACCTAAAAATAGTCTTGTAAATAACTAGTTTTAGACCCAGTTTTTGTATCATTTTCATATTTTAAAACGCAATATATTTGCCACATTACACAATGAATGTTAAAGACAGGGCCAGTACCTTGTTTTCACTTGAATGTAAATTAAATGTTTGCTCCGTGTAATAAAATGCAAATTATTTTAACTTCAAATATCACTTATTTTCAATGCCCAGCAAAATTGAGATGAAAAACATATATATTATTCTCAATAAAGTTATCGTCGCAATAAATATAAGCCGTATATCAAAGAAATCCAACTTACCGAAATATTGGTAATCCGTAAAATTATTCACTTATTATATTCGCTTATTCCTTAAGCGCCATCACATAACAAATAATACTTGTGGAAGTAAAAAATGTGCTTGTGCATGCCAATCTCTTGAAAAAGAAAACACGTTATAACCCTGAGTTGCTCATCAATACAAATTAAGATACAAAAAGCAAATACAAGAAACATTGGAGTTTAAAAAAGAACTAATATATTACTATAGCAAATACACCAGCAGACTTTGCAACTTAAATACCACCAATAGTTTTTATCATTACCATAGTGCAGACTTTGTACTACCTATAGTTTTTATTATAACTATAGTACCGACTTTAAGCTGATTTAGGTAGGAAGATTTTTATTATATTACTATTATAGATACAAGAAAATGTTTGCCACTAACACCACTCTATTACTGTTGTGTTACTCTCAGTTACAAAATAGTGAGCATTGTAACCATAATATTACTTATAGCGCTATAAGACGTGGGCCTGATTGAGGGTTTGTAAGGGTTTAGAGCGTGCTCTACCTCCTAATTCTAAAACTTTTATAGAACTCTGGCTTGCCAAAATCACTCATGAACAACTCTTTTATGGCTAATTCTTATTACCAAAATGTTTGTTGGGAGTGCTATTCTAAGCCGACACTACACAGCAAGCAGGTTATTATTAGCTTATATGATATAGAAAACAAAAAGCCTCAATCCCCTAAGATACCTCTTGAGACGACCGCCGGAAGAAAAGGGTTAGTGCTATGCTAGCCCAACAATGCACAGCAACAGTTTTGATAAAAAAACCGCCGATAAAATGAAACGGTGCTACCTGTAAAATTTAAAACTGTATTATACTATTTGAATAACTAAATAATTCATATATCCGTCAGATATGTAGCATGTGATCATTTATCTAGATAACTTAGTATGATTTATTACAAAGGCTGTTGTCATTTTCGCTTAGACGCAAATAATATTGGTACGAGTTCTCATCCATCTTGCTGTGTAGTGTCGGCTTAGAATAGCACTACCCTATTTCTTCCGGTGGGTGTACGTAAGAGGCGACTAACGGTATTGGGGCTTTTAAGGGATTTTTGGGCGATGCGGTTGGAGACCCATCACCAACAACCTTTACTTTACCATCTTTTCCCCACTCAAGTTTCCAAAAGTGGCTGAGGAATTTCTAGTTCCTTAGCTCTGGCTACTCCTTCTCGGGATTTATAGCCGTGAGTATAATGTATGTATGTATGTTTTCATCCACTGCAGCATTACTCGCCTTATTTGTTAGCATCGATGCTTACAAGATTTCGTGTCTGCATTTGAATATTGCTTTTTATGTTGTTCAACGTAGGACTCCGATTTATTGATTATTGACCCGCGCTTGGCCAGCGTGTTGGACTATGGCAAAATTATCTTGAATAAGGCAGGCTCGAGCTCCGGCTGAGGACATACTCGTATATGGTGAGTGATGAAAGTATTTAAAAATCACAATAATATAAGATAGACTTATCATTAATTCGATATCTGAAATAAAAAACTAACTTATTTTAAAAAAGCGTGTTCCAAAAGATTGTAGACGAAGCTCGAGGGTTTGCAAGTTCATGCAAAGTAGCGATCGATAGTTTCTGACTATCCCAATGCCAACTAATGGCGTGAGTTCATGTGTGTAAGTAATTTGAACACATCATAATTAAAAATAACGTGGCTCTTATATAAATTATAACTTAACTTGGGATTGTTAGTAGAGGACGGCCTCGTAAAACGTTTCTTGACCAGATAGAAAACGTTCTTATAAAGGCGGGGGTCCGAAGTGAGAAGAATAAAAGAGCATGTATGAAAAGAATAATGAATGTAAGGGAAGCAAGAAAGGTTTGTCATGATCGTACTAAGTGGCGATCGATAGTCTCTGCCTACCCAAATGGGAATAATGGGCGTGAGTATAAGTAAGTAAGTAAGTAACTTAACAATAAAAAATGGAATATCTTACAACTACACTATATCAAACAAAAACATAATAAATTTAAGGTTTGAATATTTTATACGTAGGTTTATAACTTAGACATAATAAGAAATCTATATCATGATTGAATTTGAATTTGCAATTTTATGACGATAAACTTAATGCATTGGAAATCTATTAATTTAATTTTCGATCTCTTATTCGATTTGATTTATGCCAATTGTAAAAAGAAGTAAGTATGCACCCTATTACCAAATATGCTTCACTGAATTGATCTTTTTATTAGTTAAAATAAATGCATTTACATATATTACTATTTACAAAGAAGGCAATTTAAATAACCATGTGTAATATTGTGAGTTCATTTTCTGAGGTCAAAGTTTTTTTTGTGTGACACATTGCTGTGTATAGGGCATGTAATATCGGATGATTTTCGATACCGGAACTGAGTTACGATGTGGTTACGATACTACTGGTTTGATTCCGGAATTCCGGAACTGGTTCCGGAATTAGAAAAAAGTATAGTAAATTATAAAAATTAATAAAGAGGCATTAAAATGTTTTGTCAAAGAAATCCTTATTGTAAAAATTTATAAATAAAAAATAGTATTTTTTCTAAGAATATTTACTAAGAAAAAACAAAAATATACAACTTTTCAATAATATAAGTTGTTTGAATGTTTTTCATGAAGAAAACCTCATGAGATTATTACTAATAAATAAAGGATTTCGACACAGGCGGGAATCAAACCGGCGACCATGGGTATTTGCCCCCGTTGCTCTGCCAATTGAGCTACCGCGTCAATGGCTTCGATCCTTTGTTTCTTTTACACTTTTAAGTAGTGTTTGCGTTCCCTACCTCCGGGGGGGCGTATACCCTTTTCTTTCCTTTATTTATTAGTATTATAAATTGTAGCAAAATCAACGAGTGTTAGCTATTAGCCATTGCAATGAAGTTTACTAAATAACTATCTTATAAAATTTTGTTGAATATAATTTATTGTTAATTAATTGTATAATGTTGAATATATTAATATTTCTGTATTATTATAAAAAAAATATGACATTTCTTTATTATTATTATTTTTTTGACATCTATAATTATAAAAATTTTGACTTTGTTTGACACTTTTAGTAGGTTATTGGTGACATTGTATTATTATTATTACCTAAGTTTGTTTTTTGTAATTAATATGTTAATTGCCATAACTTTATATTTTATTGAAGAAAATTGACATGTTTATTGTATTGGTTCCAGTAGTTTATAGGTTTTTTTGTTGACATTATTTCTTTAGTTCGCATGATTTATATAAGATTAATAATGATAAATATTCGAACGCCCATTTAAGGCAGATTATGGATTGCGCACTTGTAAATACCTGAAGACCTTTACACCTATAATCGTCGAATAAATGCTTCATTTCATATAAGATTCAACAACTCATAATGAACAAGTTCTCCTCTTCTGTCTCAGCTCATAAAAATAGTTTTAACTTTAAGGTGACGCTAGCCGAGAGGGCAAACTCCGTTGACAAAGTGGTTTCTCAATACAAAAATGGTTTTGCGAAAATAGTGGTTGAGAAAAAGTATTCATATGAAAGTATTGCTGTTTCTGTTATTGAAATCTGCACTTAATTATATGTGTTCACATTGAAATGTTTTCCAATAGAAACCTAGATATTCATTAAATTATGTTATACTTATTTGAATTTTAAAGCACCATCTATACCTCAGAGAGTTAGCACTGTTCTACGTTTGTATGGACAAGAGGTATGGCTGAACTTTAAATCAAATAAAACTAGAAAGAAATATAAAGTAGGTACGGTTAATTTCGCAAGAGAGTACAAAATTTATGCTACAATTATGCAAATTTTATTATTGTGGTACCTTATCTTACAAATAATTATTTGAATATCGGATTGCGATATTGAGTTCAGTTCCGGAATTATAATATTGTAAAAAATCATCCGAAATTCCGGAGTTACGAAATTTCGGAATTCCGGAATCCATGCCCTAGCTGTGTAGTGTTGGCTTAGAATAGCACTCACACATTTCTTACCGTGGGTTGAACGAGGCTATAAGAGTATTGGCGCTTATTAAGTAATTAATTTAACTAATAAATAAAGGAAAGAAAAATTTCGACCCAGGCAGGATTCGAACCCGCGACGTCGGGTATACGCCCCCGTCGCTCTTGCCAATTGAACTACCGTGTTTTTCTGTCCTTTATTTATTCTTTATTTATTAGTAATAATCCCCACATGAGGTTTTCATGAACAAAAAGATTGAAATTAATTTATTAAAGTTAACGGCGTCTGTGGTCGAGTGAGTAGGTGCCTAGCTTCTCAGTCCGGAGGTTGCGTGTTCGATCCCCTCTAAGAGCAACATTTATGTACATACATACATTCATATGCTCACGGCTATAAGTCCCTAGAAGGGGTAGCCAGAGCTAAGGAATTAGAAATTCCTCAACCACTTTTGGAAGGTTAAGTGGGGAAAAGATGGTAAAATAAAAGTTGTTGGTGATGGGTCTCCAATCGCATCGCCCAATGTTCCCTTAAAAGCCCCAATACCGTTAGTCGCCTCTTACGTACACCCACCGGAAGGAACGGGATAGCGCTATTTTGAGCCGGCACTACACAGCAACATTTATGTGACGGGCATAAATGATTGTTTCTTAGTCTTGGATGTTATTTATATGTGTATGAATAATATTAAAAATATCGTTGGGTTAGTATCCCATAATGCAAGTTCTACTTAGTTTGGACAGACCAACCGTGTATAATACGTCCGTATATTTATCTATTTATGTGATTTATTAAAGGCTATGTTGTTGGAGACCTATGACCAATATTTTTTTATTTGGTAATAATTTCTCTTCTTAAATTACATTCATAGCTGAGAAATCACCAATAAAACAAATCTAGCTACCCTTTTAAGGATGTATAGCCTTGAATATATGTGTGTATGTATGTTCCTAATGGTAAAAAAGAGCAGCTATTAAAATTCAGCTATTTATTGCCATATTATATAATTTCAATCATGTTGTGTGTCAAAGTTTGTTCAATATCCAAATAAGCTATTTACACACAAAATATATCAAATTTATATACGATGCACGCAAAAAAACATCATTTATCTACACTCATGTTATTACAGTCAGGAAGTGAAGTAAAGCCGATGAAATTTCCATACATTCGGCTCTATCGACATCCTCTATTAATGTCGCATTGTGCGTGTGATGTATGTTTTCGTACCCTGGCAGCTATTCTGGCTGAAATTTGACGGGTGGCTGACGACAATCCTTTAAGAGGGTGAAATAAACTATTTTCTAGGAAAAATACTGCTTAAGCCGCCCCACGTGATTGATGTTGCATGTTTTTACTTTACTTTCAAAGAGTTGAAGGATGTTAAAAGAAATCTCTTTAACATAATCTCTGCAATCTTACCTGGGGGGTTGCGACATATCATTGAACTAATCATCAGAAATGCTAAATCCGAATAAATGCCTGCATTAGACATTATCATCATTTTAATGAAACAGCAGGTTTGTCAGGATGGTATAAACATACAAAAGTACATATACTCACGACTATAAATCCCTAGAAGGGGTAGCCAGAGCTAAGGAATTAAAAATTCCTCAGCCACTTTTGGAAGTTGCGTGGGTAAAAGATGGTAAAGTAAAGGTTGTTGGTGATGGGTCTCCAACCGCATCGCCCAAAATCCCTCAAAAGCCCCAATACCGTTAGTCGCCTCTTACGGACACTCACCGGAAGGAATTGGGTAGTGCTATTCTAAGCCGACACTACACAGCTTGGTATAGTTAGCGATTAATCTTGTGTTCTTTTCCATAATTTCCTTATTATGGAAATTACTGTAACTATAAATTTCACATTATTTTCTATTAATTTATTTACCTATCATTACCATAATAATATTATGTTTAATTTCGTTTCATTTTATTTTTGTAGTAAATCTTACTTTCAACCTATATACAAAAATACCTATTAATTTTATCATTACCATATTCTTAAAACCGAAAACAATAGCATTAGAGTATGAAACGCTATTATATGACTAATAGTTATTTTATGAGCCTATAATGGCTCGATAACGGCATTTTATTATTCCTTAACGGCTTCACCTGTCTCATACTATTACTTAGAAAGATACGTTTTGGCCATAGATTTGCAACATTTTCATATTATGTCATCATTTAGGATTTTATCAGCGAAATGTGAATATTGCTCTGGATTTGATTAGAGTGTAGAAAATAATAATATTGTGATTTTATAACCAGATAGTTGAAAAACTGATTTTACTTAGCATAAAAAATATTATATTATCCAAAAAAAAGTCTTGGTAAAATTTATTTTGTTCTAAAAATATGTAGTTTGGTATTTAACAACATAAAAACTAGAAAGAATGCGATCAAAAATATTTTGGTGAGTAGAGGTACTAATATTTCTATAGCTTAAGTTTTATTTTAATCACTTGGCGTTCTTAATACTCACGTTTTGATTGGGCATTGCATTAACGTGATAGGGGCAGGCCTATAAGCAATTTTTACCAATAAATTTCCATGTGAAATATAGCTTTATTCAAAAAAATATGTTAAAACTACTGCAGGTAAACAGTATGCATTATTTATCAAACGTAACGATAGTTTGAAGTGAGAGTAAAGATAATGCAAAAAAGAGATCCAACTAGCATTAAATCTGTTTTAAAACACCAGTAAACTAAGTTTACGATCGCACGGTGTATCGTTAAACTTTGCATATTCTGAGGCAGACGCTATTGATTTTGTCTGTGTTAGGGGAGCAGACCGGTAATCATTTTATGTCGCATTTAAAACAAATTTCGACGACTTTGTACTGGGCCTGTGGTTTACTTTCGGTTGAGAATTGTGTTTGTTGGTCGGTCATTTTGAATATCATACTTACAAAGTGGCGATCAATAGTCTCTGCCTACCCCAATGGGAACTAATGGCGTGAGTATATGTATGTATGTATGTACTTAACAGCTAATAGAGCTTTACTGCGTGAAACTAAACGAAAACTGCTTAGTTTTTTCTGAAGCTTAACTTTTATTTCATTACTAGCTGACCCCACAGACTTCGTACTGTCAAAAGTGTAGACTTTCACGTCGTCAAACTGAAATATTTAACTGACCTGTTGAGGGTCTCTGTCATGCGATGAGAAAAAAGGTGTTTTTCATAGTGTCCTCACAATTTTTTCACTTTATAAATTTTAAGTTTATAAGTATAGTAGTTTCGGTTGAGCATTGATTCTTAGTCTGTTTAACCATTTTTTAAGAAAATTTATTGATCTCTTAATTTTTCTGAAATAAAAAGTGTCCTATTGTGTTAATTGGGATCATTACCTGGCTTCCTGTAAATTTTATTTTAAATACCTTCTGTGAATTAGTCTTTATTTAGCTACAAACACACAAACATCTAAACTTTCACATTTATAATATTTATAGGATAAGGCTTAAACATAAACTTCTCGCGCAGGTGACCTCGCTCGCCGGCCAGCGCAGCGTCTTGTCTTGCGCTTCATGCACGCGTGTAAATTTTGTTACGGAGTAATTTAAAAATTGTATTATCTTCTAAGATGTTTATTTAAATTAAGTGATGTCAGGGACAATTTTGTTCTCAATTAAATACTCTCAATCAACAACATATTTATTTGGATAAAGATTAATATTATGTTGATAAAACATTATGGCAATTATGCATTAAATTCGACCAAATTTATCTACCATAAAAATGGTAATAGTAAGTGAAACTTAAAAGTTAGACATATACTGTCCCGGGCATTTTTTTAGATCATTTAAAGAGAAATAATTCTTTAATACATTTTTTTTGGGTAACTTAAACCGTTTACGCAGCGCACTCAACGGAAGCATTAGTATGAATAATTATCCCCGTTTTTGCAGCATTATTCGCTGATAGTTTGCTCCTGTTGGTCGCAGCGTGATAATATATAGCCTAAAACCTTCCTCAATAAATGGACTATCCAACACAAAAAGAATTTTTCAATTTGATTGGGTAGTTCCTGAGATCCTAGCGTTCAAACAAACAAACTCTTCAGCTTTATAATATTAGTATAGATATTTGACGTCCTACAGTAAAATAATTAAATAATAAGCCTATAGAAAAACTAAAGGATTTATGAATGTAGATAAAGTTCGGGCGGTTAGCCATGATCGTGCAAAGCGGCGATTAGCCTCTGCCTAATTCAATGGGAACTAACGGCGTGAGTATTTGCATAAGTGTAATAATTATTCATCATCATGTGTTATTTACAATTGAGTTGAAACTTCAAGGATCTTCTTTAACTTATAGAAGTTACTAGACATGACATTATCACCTGGTCTTTAATTCTCGTGATTGGAAAACCTACTAATATCTCTCTCTCATGTCATGAATGAATGTACTAATATCATGAATTGTTAATTAAATACAGACATGCAAGTAATCATAAACGTAGCGATACAATTGTTTATCTCCGAAAATTATTTCTTGTTAGGATTTTGTCAGTTATGTCACCTTGTGCAAAAACAAGCCAATCGGTGTTTTATACGGATACATTTGCGTGACTTCAACCATATTTGTGGATTATTTTTTACTAAAGTAAACTTTCATATGCTTTGAGTTGTTGGTGTACGATGTGATTGGTCGCCATTATACCATTCATACCCATCCATTTTCACCTGGTGTACACAATAAGCGGTGTTCTACCCAATGAGCTGTCACGTCGTTAGAAATAGTTTAATAATAATAAAATAAATGTGCGCCGTGTAGTGTCGGCTTAGAATATCACTACCCCGTTTGTACGTAAGAGGCGACTAACGGTATTGGGGCTTTTAAGGGATTTTTGGGCGATGCGGTTGGAGACCCATCACCAACAACCTTTATTTTTACCATCTTTTCCCCACTCACATTTCCAAAAGTGGCTGAGGAATTTCTAATTCCTTAGCTCTGGCTACCCCTTCTAGGGATTTACAGCCGTGAGTATATGTATGAATATGTATCTTAAGAATTATAACACATAATATTTTTTATTCAAAATCAAGTCATGTTAGCTTTAAGCTGACATAAGTAAAAATGTAAAACAGATTATCTTAGCAAAAACCATTAAAATACGCACGAAATACCAATCTCATTAATTTTTAATCACGTCGTACGGCGATAATGTAGATGTGTATGTGAAGTTACATTATTTATTGTTGCTTTTGAAATACAATTACCAAGATGGCGGCCATGAATCACGCGCTCGCGGGTTTGTGGCGAAAATTAAAGCATAGATCTAACAAATCAACGCCATTCTCGAAGCGGATTCATTAAATATTAACAAACTTTCTTAACATGTGTTTCTGACTCCCTATGAGGCAATGATTTTCAAACATTATGTCTTTAAAGAAAGTGGATGTGAACCTTTCTTACCCTTTGACGTTGGGAGATGAGTGAAATGTTAAAGGTATCAAAGTTCATCATGAAATTTTGCTAAAATAACTCTGAATTGTTAAATATAATTTCATAAACGTAACAACAAATTGTAGATTTGTAAAACATACGTACATATACTTACGCCGTTAGTTCCCATTAGAGTAGGCAATTTATATATGTCAAACCTTTCATTTTAAACACAATCTCACTTTTATCTTAACAGTTTTGAAATAGACATCATATTTCCAACATACTAAGTATATGATTAATGAAGGTTTTACTCCAGTGTCTAGATAGGTACAGCGCCAAATGGCTTATATGTTATTTGTTTACGTTATAAGACGGCACCCTTGCCGTATGTCAGACACTTGAGAACACTGGCTAATTACTAAACGTGATTACACTCATGGCGACGCCCGTGTTTGCTAAGACTATAATTAAAGCGACTTAATCTAAAATTCCCCGTATTCATGTAAAATGCATCCCGATAAAGGTAGGATAAGAAGAAAGTCTCTGGAGGATTACTATATAAATACTTTGTTTTAAAGAGGTTTGGTTTGGCAGTCATTAAATCTGTAAAATAAACGAGAAATATAAATATAGAGTGTTTTGAAACTGCTTTAACTAACCGTCTTTTACTATACATTTTTAATCATACTTTTGACAATGTGTGTACTAATTAACACATTGCAGATTATAGTATTACTATGATTGAAACATACAATAGCGGCAATTTAAATTAGACGTTATTCATGTCATTGTTAATGATAAGAAGGCAAGAGAACAAAAAAAAATCAGTAATTCCCTTTTTAGCCGAGTTGACTTAATTTCAATCTAAGATTCCCTCGAGCCATGGAATCCCTTTAAAATCAAATATAGAACTATAAATAATTACGTCAGACAGAACATTTCTATGTAATTAAGTGGTGTTTAGACGCGCGGTGTGTTCGTGAAAACGCCCGCGCCTCTAAATGAAATTAACGTAAATCACATCAAAGTAGAGGATCACCAAGTGAGTGTGCATCTTAAGCGCTGCGGGAGGGTGGATGTTGGTGTAATCAGACGCTCTAGCCTAGTTTAGTGGTTTATTAATCTTGGAGCATTTAGTTTTATACTTATTATTTATTTTATTTAGGTTTGATGCACTGCACACCACATATTTATACATAAAAGAATTAATTATTTATTTAACTAAAAAAAAATAGTATTCATCCACTACAAAAATAAAAATGCTGTAATTGAAGTGATTAAATATTTACAAATTGCATACAGAAAGCGGAGAACAAAGACTAAGTAGAAATTTAAGTCACAAAGTTCTAAATAGATAATACAATAACGATTATTGATTTCCGAAAAAAATATCATGTAGAATATATGTTATTATTTGCTAACATTGTTTATTATTTGCTTTGTCTATATGTTATTTGCTGACATAGCAACAAATATTTTTCGAGCTGTAGATGTAAGAAGCACTTTATTCTCATCGAGTCTCAAAACTTATTTAAATTTTCAAGATCATTGGATCCTTGAAATAACTTAAAAGAATTTCAAAAGCTCACGCAAAGAAAATATGAAAAACAATTTCTTCAAATAAAGCATCTTAAAACGAAATCTATGAAAAATTCATCAGTTCGATTACAGACGAATTCGAGATAAGTCAAAGAGAATCGCAGTTGTAATGGAAAAGTTTCTATACAAAGTCTAACTAGTTATTTTGTCTTTTTCATTTGTTCTATTCGAATACAATAAGCAACGGTATCGTCTGCGGAGGGATTTAATAAGCGTAATCTGTCCCGTGGGTTGTCGCAACAGAGACTATCGCTATATTTTTATAATACCAGTATATTTTATACGTCTCTGCTTTGAGCATGATTTTCATTGTTCTTTTACTTAACAAAATAGTTCGGTTCCGTTGCTGGTTAGGAAGATAGGCTAAGTTGTATAATCTTGATGTTTATGTAGAAGTTTACTTGTAGTAGATTATGACACAGGTCAGCATTGAAGCAAGAAATACGTATTTTTTTAATACACATTATAAGACAAAGAAAATAAAATCGTTGCAAAAATCACATGAGGGTTTTTAGTTAGAGGTTAGAAATAATTATTTATTTATAATGTGTATAGTAATTCATATACGAAAATGCTTGAATTTAACAAATTTTTGCACTGACATTCGTTTTCACCACGTTTAGTGAATATAAATAACTTCATTTCTTTTTGCATATAACCCGTTTTAAAAAATTCCAAACACCTAAATAACTCTAACTGCCACCGTAAAAAGAAATAGGTTAATGCTATTCTGAGTCACCAATTAACTAACACTTATTTCTATTTTTGACTTTAATGCATAGTCATTTGTAGATAGTCATTTATTTATTTTTGATTAGTATTCTCACTTCAGACCTTACAATTCGAATCCAGTATAAAATTATAAGGGTCCGGTATTAATAAATATGTTAACTTTTGAACAAAGTAACTTAGTTTCGTCAAATTGAATGGAATAAAATAACAACTGCCTTATTTGTACATCTCCGGAAATAATAGGGAGCAAATTATATTCCTTTATTCGCTAATACTAATTGAATAAACAAATCAGTATTTATCAAATGCTTGCCACTTTCTCAACAATTTAGACTTGGCAAAGAAAAGCAGAGCCGCGGAAAGTCTTGTTAAGAGTCTTCATTTCCTGGACTTTGCCGGGTTTTAAACACGATGCTGTAGAACCCACTTTACCTTATTCGCTTACCCTTTTTTATCTATCGTTAGTTATAGATTCTTTTACATTCACGAAACACTTACATGACCTTATCTTATAATAAATTATTATAAAATAGTTTAATATTAAACTAAAATTTTGTACTTAGATTTTTTGACAATGCATATTTTTATATGCATTTATTGTAGTTATATTTTAAACTACAAATTTCAAGTTACTAAGTACTCAAAATAGAGAACCAAGAGTGGTTAAAACATTTCAAGAAAGGAGATACTGTAAATTACAAACAAACAGCTAAAAAAATAAATCACAATCAAATATTTCAGTACAATGTTTCATAATAGCAAAGCAGTTTAATTCTAGTAGTCGTACGGGTTCGCAAATGGAAAGAGCTGCGTTGTCACAGCTTAGCCGTCGAGAAGGCGCAGCTGATATAAATCTTTAACACTCATTCCTAGCTTAAGCAGATCAACTTGGAGCCTCTTTAAGTCCAAAAGTGCAATTAGCCAAACATTTGGATATCCCTGTAATCTCGAGTAAGGCGGCAAAAGAGCCGCATTTGAATGCTTTAATAAGTGGAGGCTAGCTTTTTGTTCATTTTTCTTGTTTTGAAGATTTAAATATAATTTATTTACGAGATGGGTTGGGAACGAGTGAGAATTTATGTTTGTTCTTTATGGGTGACTTATCTAGCAAAATTTACAGTAATAAAAAGCTCCTTTTATGAGTGTAACTTTCTTTGTAACAGTCATAAGCGTATGATTTAAAATGGTATCAATACTAATAAGTTTTGCCGTGTAGTGCCGGCATAGAATAGCGCTACCCCATTTCTTCCGGTGGGTGTACGTAAGAAGCGACTAACGGTATTGGGGCCTTTAAGGGAACATTGGGCGATGCGGTTGGAGACCCATCACCAACAACCTGAATTTTCCATTTTTTCCCCACTCAACTTTTCCAAAAGTGGCTAAGTATTTTTTTTATTCCTTAGTTCTGGCTACCCCTTCTAGGGATTTTTAGCCGTGAGTATATGTATGTATGTATGTACTAATAAGTTGTCATTATTGATGACAAAGTCGTATTTAAAATTTAAATGTTAAAGAAATTATGGTCATGTTAATGTATTTCCATTTAAGCTTTAATTAAGCATTTAGTTTTAGCAGCGATTGTAAATTGCTTACTAACTTCAAAACATTTTGTAAGTTCAGCAAAAAGCAGTTAAGATTTCGCAGAGCGGTGTTCGTAATTCAAAATTAATAATCCCTTAAATTAATTTAAATTCAAACTTCGCCCGATCTCCTACGTTTCTGAGACAAAGCCAACGGGGTGTAGAGCTTATTCAGTCTGAAATTAAAGCGTTTACAAATTAATGTTGCTAATCAAATTTCGATGATACAAATTGGTGAATTAAGTTTTGTATTTATCATTTACATGTATGTTTTCTATATATTAGTGCAAAATATGTATATAAAAACTTAATAATTTTTATTAAATTGTTTCTTAGTTGGGTTTAATAAATGTCTTTTTATTATCTAGCACTAAGGTTAAATTTTTAGTTTATTAATTGTAAACATCATACGGATAAATCTTACATGAAAGAAAATTTTAAAACATATCAATATTGTAACGACAACATTGCATTTTACGAAGATTACAACTCAAAATTCCAAAGTATAATAAGTGAGTAAGCGATTCTAGATCACGGGAGCAATAAATCTATCTACCCCCAAACATCATAAATAACGTCTAAACGCTACGTTTTAAACCATAGCTTAAATTTAATAATGAAGACACGCATCGATTGCTTAACGACTCCCTTAATCAAATTATATTTGCCATAGTTACGTTAAAGGGTAAACTATGAGGTTGTACATAATCTGGTACCGGTATTTAATGTTCCGCAAACAATAAACATTCATAATGTTTTTGTTGCTTTGATGTTATAAATTTTCGTTATTAAAAAGTTAATTAATAATGTTCCGTATCACACTATAGCATTTAGTACAACAAAAAGTCTGTCATAAGAGTCATGTGAGTTGACTAAAATAAGTACGAGTTCCAATTGATTGGTTGTTGAATACCAATAATCCTTTTTCCACATAGCTCACCCCTTTTTTTAAATAATTGCCACATCTGTGTATAAAAACCGAGATAATACATAGGTATACAAATTATTCTTAATTAGTTTACAGTTAGCAACTGAACATCTGAGAATTTATCTAAATTAAGTTTACCCAAAAATCATTGCACGCTCTAATTGACGCGAGGAGTTGTAGAACGCAGTTTTGTCCCCTAAGAAAATATTGACTTTCCAAAGAGTCCTTTTACATCTTCCTGTTACACAAAGCAGATTAATGTTTGTGTAACGTTATTTGCACTGTTCTTCATAAAAATCGTCGAAACAGAAGTACGAATAAACAAGGGAAACCCGAAAGCTTTAATAACATTCTGTTATCCAACATTTATCGGTTAAGCCTTGCTGCGCTGTGACAAAACCAATTTTTAACTTCCTAAGCGACCAAAATTTATTACCTAGCGGTTGCAAATAAATTTTGAATTTTGCTACGTTATGGCAATTTGTTCCAGTTTTAAATTCTATTATTATATATAAATTTTAAACGTTTGAGTCCATTTGAGTCAATCTAAAAAATTTGTTTAATTTTTTTTTTTAATTTAACCTTATTTAATAATGCGAAGACAGTACCAGGAAACCATATAGTATAAGTGGTTATCAGTGAAGCGGACAAGGCAAATACTATCTCCTTTTGTGACCGGAGAATGTAACCTCAGCGTCTCCAGATTTTAATTACTTATTGGAAACTTGCGGCCCCAGGCAGAATGGGATCGTCTGAGCCATATTGAGAAATTTCAAGTCGTCACGCTACTGAATTGGTACTACGATGAACTCTGATTAATTATTATTTTATGGACTCTATAAAATATATTTTTATCAAAGTTTTTCTCCGTTACTGCATATTTTAGTACAGATATCGGTATATTATTTCATCAATTAAACCCTAAACAATCCTTTAGAGGAAACTTAAGTCATATATATGAGCACGAAATTTGAAAAAAACACTTCCAGTGCAAAACGGGCGGTCCACTAGTGTTAACTATTTTCATAAAATAATGAATTTAATACGTCCACAACAAAAGATTCTTCAGTTAGTAACGTTTGTATAAAATTATGGTAAAGTAATATTACTTCTGTTTGTCGACTTTTCAATTTCTCTTTTAAAATGTATTTCGAAGAACCATGGTAATATCAAAATGTTTCAATTTTGTCAACAAAGGTTCTAAAGGATGTGATTTTGTCGTCGCGTGCGGTAATACGTTGTCTTGTGTATGTTCCTTGTTGATTTGCGGTACACAGTGCGCTTCGGTGATTTTGTGACACTCCTCGAAACTTATGAGATTTTGGTAGATAATTTATAGTATTTTTATTGAAAGTAGTTCTAGCAATGTAATCTAACCTTCATACATTTAAAATATTTTCCCTTTCAGAGTGTAATATAGACTGTACCAAAAAGTCATTTATTGAGATCCTCTCAGTATAACTGTTCTACTTGAGATTAGTTTTACATGATTTTTTCTTAAGTAAAATTAACAGAGTATATATAAATATGCATTTACTATATACATACAAATTAAATACTCCGGCCACAGACAGAGGCTGCAAAAGGAAACTGAATTAACTTTATTGAATTTATTAAATAAATGTTACATTTCTAATTCCTAAATCTAACTTACATACATACATACATATAGTCAAAGCTATATTTCCCTAGAAGAGGTAATCAGAGCTAAGGAATTATAAATTCCTCAGCGACTTTTGAAAGTTGAGTTGATAAAAATAAAGGTTTTTGGAGATGGGTCTCCAACCGCATCACCCAAAATTCCAATTAAAAGCCCCAATACCCTTAGTCGCCTCTTACGACACTCTTGGGTAGAAAGGGTTAGTGACTTTCTAAGCCGTCACTACACGGCAAAATCTAACTTACCTAAGCGCAAATGCGTTCGATGTTAGAACAACACTGCTTTATTACTTGTAACTACCTATATTTAAACCTTATGATCTAGGTCACAGTTTAGGTGGAGTGATCTGGGTGTTACCGACCGAAGAGTCGGCGCTGGCACGAGGCGCTGATGCTGCAATTCCGCGAATGAGGCTATGTGTCGGCACCGTACATAACATACACATACGCAATGCTATAAATCCCTAGAAGGGGTAACTAGAACTGCAGAACACGAAATCACTCAGACGCTTTCTGAACTTGAGTGGGGAAAAGATTGTAAAGTAAAAGTTGTTGGTGACGGGTCTCCAACCACAGTGCCTATAAATTACTTTAAAAACCCCTATACCATTAGTCACCTTTTGAACACTCACTGTAAGAAATGGAGGAGTGCTATTGTAAGCCGATTCATATATTTCAAGGAAATGTCCTCAAATAATAATTCATGCTGCCCAAAACCTCTTTCTTTTTCATAAAACAGATAATTAAAATTATTGAGACCCATTATCATAGGTACTCTAGGTGCATGCTTTATGTGCACACTAATTTCTTCTTTAAACAAGGCATGTCTCCACAAATATTAGCTCCAAGTCCTTTGATCTTTGGTCTGCGACGTTCATTTGCAAGTGATGTGTGATGTTAATTAACTTCAAATACAGCGGTGTCGGTGATTAGTAGCAATGACGTCTACAACGACAAAATGTTATAGCTCTATTAAGATGAATTATAGTAGAAGTCTGGAACTAATTCTTGCAGAAAATTATACCTTACAAATTGTTATTTCTTGTTTTTTTTTGTTGGTGTTATTTTATTTTACTCAAAAAGGCAGGCGTAGAAAGTATAAATAATATGATAACATCTATGTCGAAGGCGGCTTTAAAAAAATTAAAAGCTTGTATTTATTTTAATTTGAAATATTCAAAAACTTTCTTGGTTAATCCAATAAATCAAAGGCATAGCTGGCTAAACCTTATAATTTCATCTTAACCTCAAGGTTTGGAAGATTTGTGGCAATTACGTATCAAAATCGGATTACGTCATCCAAGCGGGTGACGTCACTAGGCAACCGACCACCTAAATTACCTTCTCTGGTACGAACTACTCTAATTTATCCTTTGATTTGTTATGTGTCGTAGCTACTTTGTCTTACAGATAATTTAGTTATGTTGTAAGCCCAATATTAAGCTTTAACCCCAGATAAAATATATTAATACTAACGTCTAAAATACTGAAATGAACAATTTTATGCAATTTTCAGAAGTTGAAAATAGTAAAGATTTACTTAAAAAAAGTTTTAATTTTAGACCGAATCTACCACTTCTCTTTACTGAAGTTACAAAACACAGTGACAACGTACTGTACAAATTGTATTTTATCTCATTCCTTTTCATAAAATTCCTTTTTTTTTTTAACTTATTAGTTTATCCCATTTAGCATAAATTTGATAAGGAACCGATTAATAAAAACATCCATACCAGAAGCACTTAATTTTAATTGAAACTTAAATCTCTTGACGCTTTAAAGATTTCTAAATGTAACATTCTATATTATAAAACTGAGAACCACATGATACAAATTATAATCAAATAATTACTTTTATTTATTATTCCATTTATATCTAACACGTAACTAACTACCCATTTGAAAAACTATGAGCCGGTACGTTGACCACATATCGCTAAAGAATCGAATGGTATGTCAAATGCAACAGTTAGGTCGGGTAAAGTACTCAGATAAAGACGAAACGACAAAACCAACTGCGTAAAGACTTAACCCTCCGTCAAGCATTAAGCACGCTTCATTGGTTTCTCTAGTGGCGATGGAGCTGATTGGCCAGCTTCGTTTTAACAATACATTACACATTCAAACCGTAATGTGGTAAGACTAAAACTAAGCGATTTAAATTTCAATCTTAAGTGTAAAGGAATAGCTACGGTTTTAGAGCGTTTTAGAAGAGGGAGTTTTTGTTTTTTGTCATGCGACAAAAGTCAATGCATCTGCTTACAGGGATTTTATGTTTCGTTGATTGGCATTGTTAAAAATCGTAAGGGATATCTCTATAGATCCTTTGGAGTATTTTCAAATACGTTTGGAAAAATAGAAACAATTATTTGATAAGCCATCGTATTAGAGCTCGGTTGGAGAGGGTTTGATCTGCAGACAAATAGATTGGCTTTCTTTTCTTTATTTGAGTTTTCTTTGTTTCTAAACCTTTTTGAGTGCTGAAGTATTAATCCTTTGAGTGCTAGGTATTTACCTGGATAACGAACGTAGACGAGTAAAACGGTTCAAAGTTCTATTTTAGTTGTATATTTTAATGTCGAAAATGACCAAATGCTTACCTTTGTGTTTTTTATTATGTTATTGCTTAATAACTGCCTTCATTTCCAGGAATGAAATTTTTCTGTCAAAATTACCGTGATAACTTAGAGGAGAGAAGTACCGCCTACTAACGAGGAGCGGGTTCCAATCCTGAACACCAATCAGTCTTTTTAAAAGTCGTATGAGGCGATGAAGGATATAAGGTCTTTTTAAACAATTATAGGCAATGTGCTGCAGAGTGGATATCCATAACCAACTTCCACCAAATCTTTTTTTGTACAATCTTTTCTCAGCTCATGTTCCAAGTGTCCGAGAAATTTTTCATTCTGATGCTCTGGTTAGAAGTTTTATAGCTATGAGTAAGGTAGCGTCATTTCACAGCATCAACAATAAACAATACAACCTTTTATGTTAAGTGATCATAATCAGATTTCAAAACGGGCAGACACTGGCCCCTCAAAGCCAAAAACCTTGTTAATGGCCGCCTAGTTAACATCGACAACAACATGTAATAGATAAACAATGTAATATAATATTAAATTAACAGTTCAAAATATATGGCGTGATTTTTATTAACCTATCATTCAAACTCTGTCTGTATATGAGATATGTTCTATGTTCGTTGTTCGTGTCTGTTTTCAAAACGTAATTATTGGCCTCGTCCATTTGGCAATATGAGATTTAAAGCCCGAATTAAGTGAATTAGTAACATCAGAGGGCCCGTCAGGTGCCACAGTAATATCTTATGGGAGATGTGGGTTACGCTGATCAAATCAGTTACGCTGATCAAATCACAAATAATTAGTTTGAATACAAGCCAATCACGATTTTTTTTCACGTACTTATTATTTGATAGAAGATAATTTTTAAGTTTTTTGTATGTACATTTTCAAACATGTTTGTAACGTTTGTTCAGTCATATTTAAAAATAACATGTACCTTTATTATTGACGGTCTCTTCAAAATGAAAATAACGTTAAACCTTGCAAAAATCTTCGACAGAAATATATTTACTAATGTCAATACTTCTTTGACTTATCTGTCTGTTAAAATAACTTAAACTAACAAGAAAAATAATGTCCTCGACAAATCTTTTCATATTATTGGCACAATAAGTACTACACGTCACTAACATCCTGAACTAAAAGTAACCCCAAATATTAAATAAAGAAGTGAACAAAAATAGGGTGATAACATCTGCAATTTTAGATAATATCAGAAAGTCCGAGGATTCAAGAAAAAACTTTAGAAATGTATTATTATATGGAATCACTTGCTATCATATGCGACCCTAGTACGTAAGTTCAAATTACGTAGCGACCAAATTTGACCAAGGGATGTTAACAATAGTGTCCCTAGCAGATCTTGGGATATTTTAAACAAGGGCCCGAAAGACCCCAATTAGAGTCCAGTAATTATTTCCGCTAGACAACAACAACGTACAAGACCATCGGAAAATTTGCTATTGTGCAATTTTGACTTGGATTTCTCTAGGATGGACCTTTGAATTATAGAAGGTTTGTTGTCAGTAGAATAATTGCAAGTATAGAGTTCGGTTGATTGGAGTGGGTTTTTCATTTTCTTACACAATAGAGCGGCTCGTATACCGTGAAATGCAGAATAGACCTCGTAATGAGAACTATCGTCTGCAGGAATTGCCTCCGACTACGAATAGATTAACTTTAAAATATGTTTTCCTAGTAGCTTTAAGATATCAAAATAATTAATAATTATTAAATTTAAGAACTACTTAAGTTTTTAGTAATTAACTTACTGCTTATTTTCTAAGTTTGAAGAAATTTCTATTTAATATCCCATCTAATCTTTGGACTAAAACACAATACTTACATACATACATATACTCACGGCTATAAACCCCTAGAAGGGGTAGCCAGAGCATAATTATGTAAATCAATTAGATATGTAATTACTGTTATAATATCAAGTAGACTAGAGAATTTCAAAATTGAAATCAATGAAAAGCTTTTTATTAATGTTTCAATCAATTTTCGTAGACGATTATTGACTACGGGCGTTTGGAGTTCGTAGTACCCGCCCGTAGATTGGTTCTCGTAGTCTCAATTACAAAGGATTTAGTTTGGATATTGGATGATAAAACATGCATATTATATTTCACTTGTTTAAAAAATGTTATGGCAGTTTAATAATTATATGTTATAATATATATTTCAAACATAAAAGGGTTTGGCAGTATGGTGTCGGTCAAAATCAGCACTAGCCCCTTTCTTCCCGAGGGTGATTGTAAGAGACGCTTAAGGGTATTGGGGTTTTATTTTTGGGCGATGTGGTTGGAAACCCATGGACAACAAAGTTTATTTTACAACAGATTTTACCGAAATAAATATCAAACTTTGAGTAATCCTTGGTAAGATAACTTTTTGTAGTGATAAATGAGAAGCAGACTTTATAATATCTCAAATTTTAACTACAGAAATAAAATTACGGTACGAGTGTCGAATACACAGCAGCTTTGTTCAAGAGAAAATGAATGTGAGCTACAAACAATAGCAAACCACTGAACCGAGCAGAACAGAAATTTTATACTGAAAATATGAAGGTTTTCAACAAAAGGGCACTCCGCATTTTGAATCAAAATTTCGTCTACAAGTGCGCTGAGTTGATAACAATGTTTTCAATTGTGTTCAATTAACTCAATAAGTATGAAACAAACTTTTTAAATATAATTTGGTATCATAACATAGTTA
The DNA here is from genome assembly GCA_963576735.1 of Bedellia somnulentella. Classification (NCBI taxonomy): domain Eukaryota; kingdom Metazoa; phylum Arthropoda; class Insecta; order Lepidoptera; family Bedelliidae; genus Bedellia; species Bedellia somnulentella. The sequence goes on from OY755179.1 coordinate 13,119,560, forward strand.
ATACTACGTATTTTATGTTGTTCTAATCTTCGTACAGAGAACTGTATTATTTTTTTATATCACAATAAAAATTGTAATTTTGCTCGGGATTTATGCTCCTCACTTAGCACTAAGTGATATAAACGACCACATTTGTTGCATTAATATGAATTTTAACCAGTAATAAATATTTTTATATAAAAATTTAGAAACTGAACTATATTTTGATTTCATCCTTTTATTGCTGGCTTACTAGACATCATATTAATCAATCCCTTAAAGATTAGGCAACAAAGTAAATTGTCGTCCAATATTGAATTAACTGGCTACACGTTTTTCCACTACCATGATTTACGCGGCTTAATTTGGCCAACGTGATTGTTTTTGCAAGTTGTCACCACTGTCCGGATCTGACCGGACGCTGTTGTCGGCTGTCCCTTCCATTTCCGGCCACAAAACCGCTGTCAAACTCAAGGAAAACTTTGTGCTTTATAAACAGTAGTTTGTTTTTCATGGTGCGTTGTTGTATTATTTATTGGTGTAATCATACTTTGTCATTGTTCGTTGGGAAAGGGCGATCTGGAGGTACGTAATTTGTGTGTTACCATAATTCAAAAAGTACCGGGTAATTTTATCTTTTTTTTGAAACTTTTTTATTCTGTTTTTATTATAATGCGGGACAAATAGTTTAAAAGTATCTAAATAAACAAAAAACAACACTACCATCATTTTTAAATAAAATTTTGTGAACATGTTTATAACTGAAAATAAATACGTCCAAAGAACGACAACCTATTCATTTTAATCGTTGCACTATAGCGATTATGTGCAAAACTATTTACTTTGTTCCAGAACGTACATGAAGCCATATAAAATAAACAATAAAGCGCACTTGTCGTCTTCACTCACAATAAAGCCTCGATAGAACAAAGAAAACATGTAATAAACTGAAACGATTCAAGTAAGCGCCCCACTCCGCTCATATGAAGCAAATGAAGCCATTCAGAAAAGCTTTAAGGTATAAACGAATGATGTACATCATACATCTCCCGCAACAACTTAATACAGTGGACGGATCAAAGGACACTCACATACGGAAACGCTGCGAGCATAGAATAAACCAATTATGAGTGAAATATTAGGGATCAGTCGGGCCAGGATTTCTTTGATCAGACTGCTTATATTTCTTTTCACCCGCAGCGACCGCTGGCGAGAAAGAGAAGCCACCAAGGGCCGGTCAAAATATAGCGCAGTTCTTAATAAATTACAGAAATGGGTGGCCACGAGACTAATGCCTCTGGAATGGGGATTAAGCTCATAACGCCGGGTATGCGAGAACGGTAATCATTTTCGGACAGGATATTTACTTCCGTATGCTTCCTTTTAATATGCTTTGCTTTTGTACCAAATTTCGTTTATATTAATAGGAATTTATGTACGGATAGCAAAACGGATCTTCATGACTTATTATTTCGGCTACAATTCTAAAATTAAACTCACATTGTTTTACTGTATAGGTAGGTTAATAATAGTTACTACTTATAAAAAATTATTTCGATTTCTCTTTTTGACGTCTGACATACCATTGTATTAATTATGAGTTTGTATTGATATGTTAATTTGGTTCAAAATTATCAATCTATTTAGTCAATTGTTACATAGAAATAACAAATTCACTGCAGCATTGGATTATAAGACGTTATCATATTAAAAGTGAAAGGCAGAAAATGATGAACCAAATTATTGAAAGAACCAGCTGCTCGAAAGATCTGTTTAAACTTGATACATAACTGTCGTTAAAATATATGAAAAAGCAACATTATGAAGTTTGTCAAATATAAGAAAATATTATTAAAATTGACTTCGCATAGTACAAAGACCAGTCCATTTTCAATTAGACCGAAACGTTCACTGGGGACGATATAGATATTTTCAAAATGGGAAAGTAATCTAATTTCTACTGAATAATGAGAGGACCCTCAGCGTACGTCAATGAATGGTAATAGGAGAGTATGATGACACAAAGGGTATTTAACTCGCACTTAGTGCTTTTTGTCCAGTGCCCCCCACCGCGCGGCTACCCCCTCGCTTCGAACCGCGATTATTTTGTCGTTATCACCCTACAACGTATGCAGAATAAAACATGTATTATCTTCATTGCCAGTATCCATTTACCCTGTTTCGTTCGCGCCTAATCCTTTGATTTATGCGATCCCGTTGAAATATCGCGACCGGTTGCAATTTATTTAAATTACTCGACCAGTCAATTAACAAGATAGCTTTTGCTTCGATTTGCGAGGAAGCAGAGAACTGAGCCAGGATTTATTAAAATCTGTATTTATGTTATTGTTTAGGTCGATTAAGACGTTCTTTTAACAATTAACAAACCATTTGCATACTTGAACAGAATTTTCATCAAGAAATAACTTCACACATCAAAAAAAATAGTCTCGGCAAGTTTCCTACGGCACAAACATTCATTATTTTTAACGACTAATGATACTTTGTTGCTTATAAAATGAATATAAAAGTCCGACCACAGAATTAATGTTTTCACTTCTAAAACCCGCAATATCATTAGTTAAGTCAAATATGTTTTAAAACTCGGTCCCTCAGATAATTCGGTCGGTGAGTTTCCTGTATGTTTGAACAAGCAACATTCTATTGATACAAATAATTCAGTAAAAGGCAACTGCAATATTTTACCGGAGCTTTTACAAAAGTCAGCACGGCTCGAGAGAAAGTTCTCTAACTAACTTTTTCGCTTTTCGTTAAAAAGCTACGTGGATTAATTTGGGTGTCGGGCGTAATACTTATTTACAATAATCCGAGTTGTGGGAAACCTGAGCGAGAATTGTTAGAATAAATTACTTTTTCAAACGAAGGCCCGCGTCTTTAGTGATGGGAATGCGATAAGGTTTTTATAAGTAATGCTAAGGGTGCTAATTCTTGTATTAATTTATATACAAATTGATGTATAGATAAAATTGACTTTAAAACTCCTGTTTCTACGCTTATGCCTCCATATAATTTTCCTTGAGAATATATTCGTTAATATATGTTGCATATATAGTGCCTCAAACATAAAATGAGCTAGAATTTGAGGATGATTAATAACTCACATTTTATAATTCAACGAACCAAATGTGGCTGAGGAATTTCAAATGTCGAGGGCTAATTACTTCTTTTAGGGATTTGTAGTTCTGAGTATATGTTTTAATGTATGCAATTAATATCTTTACTTTATCGATTTATTTACTTAATAAAAATATAATTGATGTATCTTGTAGGCCTTTTAAAACATCAAAATAACTAACATTATGATATTATTTCTTTATACTCGTATATGACTGCTTAATTACAATGATACTTTGTAATTTTTTGTTTGCGTTACTTTTGTTATATTTTTATACCTTAAAAATATCTTCTTTGAATTTAAACGTATTATTAAATAGACTCATATTCATCCCCATCACTATTAAGTTATATATGCAGCTCGTAAAGCAAGCTTTAAAAATTGCCAACCCGAGACCACGCAACCCTTTTATAATCCGAAAGTATTTTCTCTCTAATGATGCGCCCATTCATTTTATCTTTTGCCACAGATAAAATACAACTTTCTTAATTACCTTTACTTATATACTTAGATTTTTAAAATAGCGTGAAACTTTGAACATTAGCTGAGTCGTAAAAATAGAGAAAATTGTTTTTTCATTTATTAATGACTGCTTAGTATTTGCGAAGTAATTTTAGCTGGTGCGTATCTTGTTTTTTGAATTGTAAAACTTTTGAGAATAAATTTTTTGTTCGCACATATTATGAAATAGAGCCTTTTAGAATCTAAAGTCTAATCTTAAAAGTATTATTTAGAATCTGAAGTATTCTATCTTATAATTTCTTTTGCATGTGTAATAAAAAATGTTTTGACGTGATAACTTACTATAAATCGATGATTACGGCAGCATGATAGACAAAATGTAACTTTCTACGCGGGACAGCAAATAGCTTTATATTATGAAATAGCGAGATGATTTTTTTAAGGAAGAAAGTCTTTACATACTACAATTTATGTTCTGTCGAAAAATAGCATTAATGTTATGTATTTTTTTATATATATTGTTTAGTGAAGTTATTATATAAAAATATGTGCGAAAATCGATTTTAATAACAGTATCTGTTATACATAATGACATGACGTCCAATGGGTAGAACACCCGCCCAAAAACAGACAGGCGTGAGTTCAAATCCCGGGCCAGGCCTACACCAATTTTTCTTTACTAAAGTCATATGTGTGGTTAATTTATCATGTTTGTTAACGGTGAGGGAAAACATCGTGAGGAAACCCACAAGGCCAAGTTGTACTTAGAATCTAAAGTATTATAATAAAGTAAATAGTAATAGTATAATACAAAGTATAAGTTGAACTTAGCAATGTGACAGTGTATTCGTAGAAAACGGCAATAGGCCTGCCCCCTATTACGTGAGTACACTGTCCAAGCAAAACGTAGGTACCTGCTTTGGACACTTGATGGCGCGCTGTCATGTGATGTTCAGAAGTATTGGTACCACTGCCAACCCCTTCGAGGATATACGGCGTGACCGTTTATAAAAAAATTGGAATTCACATGTTTATGTTCTCAGTATATTTTATTGTCACCAATTTAAATCTATCGTGTCGTGTCGGCTTAGAATGGCACTACCCCGTTTCTACCGATGGGTGTATATAAGAGGCGACTAACGGTATTAGGGCTTTCAAGGGATTTTTGGGCGATGCGGTTGGAGACCTATCACCAACAACCTTTACTTTACCATCTTTTCCCCACTCAATTTTCCAAAAGTGGCTGAGGAATTTCTAATTCCTAGCTCTGGCTACCCCTTCTAGGGATTTAAAGCCGTGAGTATATGTATGTATGTATGTTAAATCTATCAAAAAACAAATTCATTCAATGAATTTAGTTTTATGATAAAATGTTACCAGTATATTTACTTAATAAAACAGAACAAACTTAATTAAAAGAATAAAACAAATGAACCGTTCAATTCTGTTCCAACAAGAAATTTCGTTTGACTGTTTAACTCAACCAATGAGTATTTACTTAAAAACTACAATGATGATCCTAAATCCACTTGAAAAAGGTTGATTAAAGTTTCAGTTTATTCACCCGCCAAGAGGTTTTAAAACTTTTCTAATAGCGCCGAGCTCCTGTATATTAAGTTATTTAGCATACGATAACAGTTTGAAAATTGTGTATTCAGTCGAAACTTTCAAAGTGATTTTTAGAGTTTAATGACCGATTTCTGAATTGAGTATTCCAGCTGAGAACAACTTAAGTATCGTTCTGTCGCATTGAAATCTTATCAACTGAATGAGACAAAACGATATTTAAGTCGTTCTCAGCTTTAGTACTTAATTCAGAAATCGGGCGTAAGTCTGTTTATATTATTGCTGTATCTCATTAAAGAAAATTGAAGAATACACCTTTTGTTATTGAATTCATATATGTAAGAAGTCACAAATCTCTAGCATATAATAAATCCCTAAAATTCTTGGCAAACGCACCAAGTTTTAGCACATTAAGTTTATCACATCTATGTCAAAATCTCGTAAACTATATATGTTTATAGCGAATAAATCGGGTACCGACGTGATATTGTAAAAAGGTAGATAAAATACTGTTAAGATGGTTTGGGTCCATAATAATAATAAATATATAATAAGCATAAACGTTCACGCCGAATATCCCCGAAGGGGTTGGCAGAGGTACTAATACTTCTGAACATCACGTGACTTTGTCACCTGGTGTTCAGAGTACCCACGTTTTGCATGGACAGTGTACTCACGTGATAGGGGGCAAGCCTATCGCCGTTTTGTACGAATACACTGTCACATGACTAAGTACAACTCAGCCATGTGGGTTTCCTCACGATGTTTTCCCTCACCGTTAACAACCATGATAAATTAACCACACATATGTCTATATCTATTAGAAAAGACAAATTGGTGTAGGCCCGACCCAGGATTTGAACACTAGTCGTTTGCACGTTAACCGAGTGTTCTACCCACTAGTCTATCACGGTTGTATATTTTGGTTGGTTTGGGTCCATAGATGACATAATTGAAAGAAAATTGGTGAAAGAGATTTAAAGAGCTTATGTGGGTGGAACTGTCAGTAGAGGAAGACCAAGGAGGCCACAGATAGATCGAATAGATAATGTACTCAAAAACGCAGGCAGTCAAAGGGCATGTATAAAATTATTGATGAAGGTAAATAAAAAATATGACATTTCTAATGTCAAATTTGTAGTTTCTTTATCACAAGAATGTACACATAAATATAATACAAAAAACACATGCATTTATTCTCTATCAATTTTATTATTATTATAGTGACGACGTGATAGCTCAATGGGTAGAACACCAGTTAACGTGCAAGCGACTAGTGTTCCAATCCCGGGTCGGGCCTACACCAATTTGTCTTTTATAAAGACATATGTGTGGTTAATTTATCACGGTTGTTAACGGTGAGGGAAAACCTCGTGAGGAAACCCACATGGCTGAGTTGTACTTAGTCATGTGGCCGTGTATTCGTTCAAAACGGCGATAGGCCTGCCCCCTATCACGTGAGTACACTGTCCATGCAAAACGTGGGTACTCTGAACACCAGGTGACAAAGTCACGTGATGTTCAGAAGTATTAGTACCTCTGCCAACCCCTTCGGGGATATTCGGCGTGAACGTTTATGTTTATGTTATGTTATGTTATGTGTGGTTAATTTATCACGGTTGTTAACGGTGAGGGAAAACCTCGTGAGGAAACCCACATGGCTGAGTTGTACTTAGTCATGTGACCGTGTATTCGTACAAAACGGCGATAGGCCTGCGTATTGCGTATAAAACAAGCGAATACTCTATCAGACTACAAAGTGCGTAACCCAACCTGTTTATTGTATGTGATATTTAGAAGCAAACTTTTGCCACCCATCCCAAATATACGAGGCTAAACGATATGACTAAAATAATAAAACACCTCACTCACCTCACAAGTACCAAAACACTTCAACAGAGCGTCATTTAATTTGCATATTCCAATCCGAGAATTCATGATTAACATTTTTATTAAACAAGGATTAGCTGTAATCCTTTTTTATTCGTCAATTAGAAACGTTATCGGGGAAATAGGGACTCGTAAAGAGTTAAACAACCCTGTATCAGGAGCCATAACTGTAATTGCTGTTAGCAGCTTTGCAAGATACGTTTAGCTTAATTTAGCGGCTGTTTAATGATGTCTCATTAACAAGATTATTTGAAGTTACCATCCTATCTTGACGAATTTGCATGAAATAACAGTGCTAATGTTATACATACATATACATATACTAACGGCTGTAAATCCCTAGAAGGGGTAGCCAGAACTAAGAAATTAGAAATTCCTCAGCCACTTTTGGAAGTTGCTTGGGGAAAAGATGGTAAAATAAAGGTTGTAGGTAATGGGTCTCAAACCGCATCGCCCAAAAACCCCCTAGAAGGCCCCAATACCGTTAGTAGACTTTTACGAACACCCACCGGAAGAAATGGGGTAGTGCTATTCTAAGCCGACATTACACAGCATGTTATAGGTATATATTTATATAAACACGGCTGTACATACTTACTTTACTTTATACCATACTTTAATTTCAGTTGTGTGGTGTTAGTTCAGAACATAATAAACCATTTCTTCTTACGGGTGTAGTCAGAAGCAACTTAGGTTTTTGAGGACTTTTACATGTTTTTTGGGCGATGTGGCTGAGGGACCCATAATAACCATCCTCAATATTACAAAGTCATTTTCGAGATTTATAGCCGCTTGTTTATACATGTATGTTAATCACAAAATACAAAAAGTATAGAAGCCGAATACAATACAACATAACATAACATAACATAACATAACATAACATAAACGTTCACGCCGTTTATCCCCGAAGGGGTTGGCAGAGGTACCATTACTTCTGAACACACATGGCAGTGCCATCTAGTATCCAGAGAAGGTACCCACGTTTTGCTTCGACAGTGTACTCTCGTGATAGGGGGCAGGCCTATCGCCGTTTTGTACGAATACACTGTCACATGACTAAGTACAACTCAGCCATGTGGGTTTCCTCACGATGTTTTCCCTCACCGTTAACAACCATGATAAATTAACCACACATATGACTTTAAAAAAGACAAATTGGTGTAGGACCGACCCAGGATTGGAACTCACGCTCTTCTGTTTCCGGGCGGGTGTTCTACCCACTGGACTATCATGCTGCTACAGTACAATACAAATAAACATGAAAACAGAGTCTATAAAACATTTTATAGTGACAATGCCAAATATGCATAGTCATAAGCATCTTTAAATATATTAAACAGAACAATTCAAGTCCAGCGTCAGTTATGAATATTGTCCACCCATATAGGTTTGCGCCGCACATACCTACTTTGAATAGTTGGAATAGAAGTTAACCCGACCGACGTCTACGATTGGAATGTTTAATTTGATTTCCAAGAGAATTCCCTGTTATTGCGTGTACGGCTTCCATTGGATTTTAAATTTCATATATATCTGGAGTAACCTAAGTTTGAACATACGTACATATACTCAAGGCTATAAATCTCTTGAAGGAGTAGCCAGAACTTAGGAATTTGAAATGCCTAAGCCAAAGTTTATTGGGAGAAAAAATTGACAAAATAAAGGTTGTTGGTGATGGGTCTCCATCCCCATCGCTCAAAAATCCCCTTTAAAGCCCTAATACCCTTAGTCACCTATTACAACACCTACGAAAAGAAACGGGGTAATGCTATTCTAAGCCGAAACTATACAGTTTCAAACAGCAAAAATATTTTATATTTAGGATTGAAGATGCAAACGGCTTGAGATTAATGAGATTATAGTTGTTTTAAATTAGGATAATAGAGCTTTTCAAGTTAAAAGTAAATGCCTACACAATTAATTAATAACCTAACCAATCATAAACTATTCCTCCAAAATGGTAGAACTATCATTGGTCTGAAAAAAAAGTAATCTCATATTAGGTTTAAAGTAAATTTGTCTCCCAGTTTTTGGGAAAATAGAGATTAATAATTGCAACTGATGAATTATTAAAATTAATTTAGTCTGACTCTATATAATCAAAATAAATTGTTTTATGTAATTATTAATTTAAGTCACATTTTAGTGGAATGGTGTGACAAAAACTGGGAAATCTGTTATAATATATACTTTTACGATTTTTGAACATGAACCAGATTTTAAGACAAATGAGAATCTAAGATTTTATTAATGAAATATATCATATGCTCGGTTTTGTATAATTTTATTTATGTATATACTCTATCTGTAAAACTGAATTAATGTGATTTATAGAAAATTAGCATAGTAATCTACCCTATGTTTCTCCTGAAAGTTTTCCTAGCTATCCATTTGAATGCATTTTTTTAATTGGTTGAGCAGTTAAAGATCCTTCGTATTACGGATAAAAAATATATTTTTTAGTAACATAGAGAACTATGATTCACAAAACAGTGTATTTGTATGAAATGGCGATAAGCCTGCCTCCTCTAATCATACATTTAGCATAAAGCATTTTTCTGCTATAAAGCTACACTTTAGGTAGAAAGCATTTATATTATAATAATCATTACAATATTAAACACCAAAATATTTGTGGTCTGATAAAACATTATTAGTTCACGTATTTGAACTCAGATCTAGACAGATAATTCTTTGAGAATAGTCCATCAATAAGGCGTTAAGGTGTAACATTAGTTTTTACCCTATCCTCTTGATAGCATCTAAATGTGTTTTCAGCGTATGTTTGGAGATACGGTCCTTTTGAAACACGTATTAAATCTTTCGAATCGCATCACACTTTGATTTATTAGATCTAGAAGTCTCGCCGCACCTGCATTCGTTATTCTGGAACCGTCTCGACACAGAGCAAAGCTAATTTTAGTATCTTTACTCACTACGCTTTCTGAGGTAAAAATACTAGCGAAATCTCTTCATGGTCACGGACCTAAAGTTATTTAGATTAAAAGACTTGTTTTGTACTTACTATTTTAATTACTTTTTGCTATTTTAATGTGCCGTGTAGTGCCGGCTAAGAATGTCACTACCCCTTTTTACCTACGGGTGTCGTAGCAGACTCATCACTAAAGATACTTTATTTTTACCATTTTATCCCCTAATAAATTCCAAATGTGGCTGAGCAGTTTCAAGTTCTGAAGCCCTGGTTACCTCTTTTTGGGATTTATGGCTGTGAGTATATATTGCAAGAGTTGTTAAAAAGTCGAGTCTACAACAAAGAGTAGCTTGTTCCGAATTGACTATGACATCTTACTCGTAATAGCAGTAAAAAGAGCTATGTACCATCATATTAGGAAAGCCAAATAGCTTTAACATCTCTAAAAGTCAGGAAAAGTAAATTTATCAGATCGGCCTTATAGAAAAACCATTATTATACTGTCACAAAAATACATATCACACACGATGTTTGTAATCTGTGGCAAGTGTAAAACTCAGAGCTTCTTTCTATCAAAAGTTACAGTCGAGTTCTCTTAGGATTTATTCAGTGAACACACTTCGCGGCGTCCCCAGAGCATCAGTGTAACACTGTTAAACGAAAACAAACTATGTGTTTTGTTAACGCTCCGACAAATAATAATAACGAGAGTCTCCTTATGAGTCTTGTTTGCCTGGTATAAATTTGGCTGTGTTTTATTTGTTGAGTTAAAAATAAAAACAGTTTGGATTTTTAGGAAGATGATTTGTGTTGCAAGAGAGGTCGAGGCCAATTAATATGCAGAAAATTTTAGTCTACATAAGTATTATTTTCCAATAAAAAGGTGAAAAGTTATAACTTAGTTTTAGGCGTAGGTGAGAAGATGGCCTCTAATGTGAGAGTAATGACACCCTCTTAGGATTTATCTCATGAATGTTCTTTTTTTAAAGAGTCTTTTTCATATCAATCAAGGTAAAGACTCAAAAAATACAAATAAACACTTTATTTCGCCTTTATTTAAGGCCAAATTTAGTATTATATATAATACATTATTTGTCATGGAACGATAAGAAAAACATCAGTTTATTTTTATTAATTGTGGTTTAAGATATTAAAAGGTTATCTTAAAACTTTTTCATAATATCGTGTAGCCACACAATTTAAGAGCTAGAGATGAAAAATAACGAGGTATACAGTAAAGTTATAACAGCAATAAAAGAAATAAAACTGTCATATTAAAGAATATAAATCTTAGGATAATATGTACCAAGCAAAACTCGTTCTTACTGCAATTAATTAGTATAATACCTTCTGTAATTTCAAGCACACTCCCAAATCCTAAGAGAGTTCCCAAACTGAGTTATGTTTGTTTCCGAAGACATCATCCCGCTAATTACCATAGCAATAAAATAATACGACTTTATGTTAGTCGGTGCAAAGAGAACCTTAAAAACTGACGAAAAGATACAATAAATAATGTGATTATCGTTTTGCGTGATTAAAGACATAAATACATCTTTTTGAACTTTTGACATGCTATAAAGCAATATTATCCGCTGTAGGCGTATATGCTACGTTTAGCATGTGAGAGACAATAAGTTTTTATGGCATGAATAGACTGAGGATTGGAAAAATTTCAAAGCGTTTGTGTCGACATTTGCAAAAAATTGTTTCGTATTGTCAGAGACTGCACAATGGGTGGAAAGGAAATGAGTCGCGGGTGGCTGTTCTGGCTGAGCGCCTGGTACTGTGACTGTCGGGTTGCGCGTCTGCCAATGTCGGGCTTCCAACGTTCTTATGATATCTTGGTGAATAGTAACATATTTTCAATACTTCTTCGAATAACTTCATTTTAGCAGTATTTTATATAAGTATTGATATATTAAGTAATTGGCCGCCCGTGAAGGGTTTCGTAGTCGCAAGTTTAGGAAAGAGAAGCAATATAACCAAGAATAAAAGTTTTTTGCATATGAAGTATCAGGCATTTTCTAAAAATATGTATGAGTGGTACGAGTATAATATCAATAGATACGTTTAAAAAAAAGAGAGAGTGACTCCTACAAGTGTGTTTTTTAATACTCGCAGACGTGCTATGTACCTTATGAGAATATAACCAGCCGCCTCCATTACCATGCGGTACACAAAGGCATTTTATTAACCTTTTAATTAATTACAGACTACGCGAAAGAAACATTTTAGCATATTTTCTCCCATACATGTCTAGTAATTCAATTTTAAGCATTAGCATACAACAAGCGTTAATATTAATGTTGGTTAAGGAGGTTAAAGTTTTTAAATTTTAAGGGTTCCTTTTGTATTTTTCGTGTTTTTCCAACTGGTGAATGGAACATACTGTATATGGATTGCCATAATTTGAATTCCTTACGAGTAATTACCCAATGAAGACAAAAAAACGTGATTTAAAGTTAACATTAATTTAGTGTTTCGGGTACGTTAAGCCATCGGTCCCGGCTACTATCACGGTAATCGGTACTTAATAATAAAATAATTTATTAGTAGTAAAATTTTACTCTTACATTTTGCTAGTTATCGGATACAGCTGCTATAGTTAAGAACTGTGTTGCAGCTGTAAACGCCACAGGTTAGTACAATCTATTTACATATATGTAAACATTTGTTTTTGTATATTTTACATTTTTCTTTTAATTTATACTAGTGGTCCACCCCGGCTTTGCTCGGATGGTGTTAAAGATTTTTTACTGCTTACCCCCTACAATATTTAGCGTGATGATATATATCCTATGTCCCTTTTTTGGATCTAAACTACCTCTCCAACAATTTTCAGCCAGATCGGTTCATCCGTTCTTGAGTTAGAGTGTAACTAACACAACTTTCTTTTATATAAATGTCGCAGGAAAATCGTCAAACTCGTTAACTTATAAGTTTCCTAGGAAACTTGTAAGTTGACGGAAATCCGTCAAACAGCATGCGAGTTTACATCTTACCTGATAGGTTTTAGGAAACTTGTAAAATAACGAACTCACCTCAGGAAAATTGTAAGTGAGGATCTTTTTTGACAAGTTTCCTAGTTTTGAATTTATAATTTAGGAAATTTGTAAGCCTCCTAATGGCTGCTAGTTAAATTGTTAATTGAACCAGTTACTAATGATGATTGGTTAAGAAGTGAGTTGAGTGAAGAAAAAAGCATTAATTTAAAGTACATACATACATACATATACTCACGGCTATTTTCCCCTAGAAGGGGTAGCCAGAACTAAGGAATCATAAATTCCTCAGCTACTTTACAGTGGGGAAAAGATGGTAAAAATAAAGGTTTTCGGTGGTGGGTCTCCAACCGCATCGCCCAAAAATCCAAAAAAAGCCCCAATACCCTTAGTCGCCTCTTACGACACCCGTGGGTAGAAAGGGGTAGCGACATTCTAAGCCGCCACTACACGGCAAATTAAAGTAATGACAATGTTTTGATATTTTCAAACAAAAATGAGGAACTGGACTAAGAAGGGTTTCCTGGCCGTTAGTCTTACGTAATAATAAACGAAAACTACAAATAATTTATTACGATGACGGATTTTTACACTAGTTTCCATTCGTTAATCAACCAACCTTCTGACTTGCTTTTCATACACTCACATTACATAATTTAAATCTTTTTGTTCATGAAAACCTCATGTGGGGATTATTACTAATAAATAAAGAATAAATAAAGGAAAGAAAATTAGTTAAAATTCGGAGGTAGGAAACGCAAACACTACTTAAACATGTAAAAGAAATGAAGGATAGAAGAATTTCGCGCTGGCAGCCATTGACACGGTGGCTCAATTGGCAGAGCGTCGGGGCGTATACCCGAGGTCGCGGGTTCGATTCCCTGTGTCGAGGTTTTTCTTTCATTTATTTATTACTCACATTACAATAGCGAGTTACTACTAAAATCAGAAGTTGGCGCTGGGTATGCAGCCACTTCACCTAACAATCACTTAAAAAGCCTTTGATTTCCTCTTAGGACAACCGCGGGATAAAATATTATGAATGCAGTAAATTTATTAGAATTTAAAATCTTACAAGCATCGGTTAAGAATAGCACTAACATATATCTGGCGGTAACCTATAACAATGGATGTCATTGGAGGCCATGCGGTTGGAGACCTATCGCCAATTATGTTTACATTACAACACAATCTTTTCCCCTTTAACTTCCAAACCTAGCTAAGAAATTTCTTATTCCGACGGTCAGGTTACCCACCCTATCTAGGGATTTATTGCCGCAAGTATAGGTATGTATGTATTGGTATTAAAACGGTCTTTAAAAAAAAGATCTAGAAGGTATTTATAATATATAACAATAAAGTATCACGATATATACTCAAACAATTTATAATTAATAAATACTCTTAAAACTTTTTAATTTTATGTCAGTAACAGCAAATAATAGCAAATTAATAGATTAGCATTAGTAAAGAAAGGAAAATATTAGTTTCGATTGTCGAGTTGACAAGACGCGCGAATACGTCACGTCACGTGACCGCCGCCAGCCAATCCGCATTGACTAACATACCTCTCTCCGCGCCGTCAGCGCTGCATTGACAACTTTCCTAGCGGGATTTAGGAAACTTGTAAAGTTCCTAAAATACAGAATTTTAAACTCGGAAACTTGTCAAAAATGATCCCCACCATGTTTCCTAAAACCTATCAGGTAAGATGTAAATTCGTTTGCTGTTTGACAGATTTCCGTAAGCTTACAAGTTTCCTAGGAAACTTATAAGTTAACGAGTTTAACGATTTTCCTGCGACATATATATAGATATACTTAATGATAATAATTTAAAAAGAACGAAAACTGATAAAAACAAAAAGGTTATTTATAAACATAACATAAACGTTCACGCCGAATATAACCCATGGGGTTAGCAGAAGTACTAACACTTCTGAACATCACGTAACTTTGTCACCTGGTGTTCAGAGTACCCACGTTTTGCATGGACAGTGTACTCACGTGATAGGGGGCATGCCTTTCGCCGTTTTGTACGAATACACTGTCACATGACTAAGTATAACTCAGCCATGTGGGTTTCCTCACGATGTTTTCCCTCACCGTTAACAACCATGATAAATTAACCACACATATTTCTTAGAAAATACAAATAGGTGTAGCCCCGACCCGGGATTTGAACACTAGTCGTTTCCACGATAACCGGTGTTCTACCCATTGAGCTATTACAGTTGGTGGTTTTTATGTTATTTATAAAGTTAATAAAGTTTTAACAAAAAGGAATCGTTTGTGTGTGTGTGTATGTGTGTGTTAGTGTGAGTGTGTGTGTGTGTGTTTGTGTTTTGATTTTATTAGTAGTCTTATTATATGAATAGTCTTAATTTATAATTATCCGAACTAAAAAACATTTATGGAAGCAAACGTTCAAAGTCTTTTTTAAAAAGTTGATTGAAGATAAAAAAAACACAATTTCTAGAAACAATTACTATATTTTACTTTGACCAAACATTAAATGAAACAAAAGAGAATTCGTTTTTTACAGCAGAACTCTTAAAATAAGTAACAGCCAATTTTCATTTCGGTGCAAGTCAACAAATACGGCAAAACCCGGTCCATGCAATACAGTTTTATATTTACGTATAACTTTACCCGACGCTCTTTTGTTGCTTCATATTTTCATCCCCAACTATTGTTTTAACGAGTGTTTACATTTATCAGAGAGCACCATTTTATCTGTCTACAAACAGAGAATAACGAAGAAAACCTCATAAATGTTAATGCAAAGTAAATAAACAAAATATTTCAACCAAACAAACAATCTACAGGTAAACTAATTTATTCTAGCAGCAAGGAGGAGAGGTTTTTCTTTTATCTTTTGGTTAAAGCTTGAACATGAAATTACTTTTCATATTATCATGTGAGCCTGGTACTCGTCAGGGATTGACTCGTATTCTCTGAGGGCGCTCAACGTATTCGGACGGATTATGTCATGCGTGACAGTCTTACTCGACATATGCTTACCTTTCGATTAAATTGTATTTACGAGTAGCATGTTTGGGTTATGTATTTTTTCATATTTTGATATTGACTAAGGTTCGTTTTGTCACGGAAATAATTATGTATACAGTATATGTGCCCATGGCTATCTTCTGAATTAGAAACACTTCATCCACTTTCAAAAGTTGATTGGGGATAAGAATGTAAAATAAATATAAACTATCGTCGGTGATGGTTCTCCATCCACATCCCCAACAAACACTTAATAGCCATGTACAACCTTATTCAATATAGTTTATTAAAAATATAATTGGATATTGTTACCGAAACTGAAATCAAAGAAATCTTTGTGTGACACCACCCTACGTAACCTCGATTTTTCACAAAATCTATTTCTTATCGCTCTACGCATATGTAGCCGACGACTCACACAGCCCCTCATATTCTTTTGATTATTGTATTAAGCGACAACGAGGGCAGAAAAACGTGCATTGAGCATTTTTTTATATACACCAATTCTACTACTTATTTGGCGATATATCACAAAACCAGCAATAAATGATTGTAGAAAAAAAATATTTACATAATACTCCGATTAGTTAAGAAAATAAAAGTGAAATAATGTCTTGTTCTAAGAAATACTTACTCGTAGATATATGTACATGCACATTTAAATAGTACCCAAGACCTCCAAACAAACATCTTATAAATGTTGCTCACGACAGGGATCGAACCCGCGCCCTATTAGTCCCAACCCAAGCTATTCGCCGACAAATTGAACGATGGTTGTAGTTAAATATGAATAAATGATGACTTCAAATTTGGTTCATCCCTACTTTTATAACAATAAATTTGAATTTGCTGATGAGGTCATAATGGCTTTACCACTACCACAATGAATTTTTTTCGGCACATAGTCGATGAAGTATCGTTGATTGGTACTGAAGCTTTAAGACCAGTATGCCAGTTATGTTTATTTATTATAATGTCACTCTATGTACTTTAACTAAAATTTGTCAAAAATATTTATTTGTGTTTGTTTTTTTACTTAAAAGAAAGTTTTGTCTGCACATACTTTTGTAAAATAACGATTTAATTCTATTGATAAATACATTATGTGTCCTAAAATATTATTTCTTAAATCATTTATTCGACTATTTATGTTTCAGTTAACAAAATTATGTATATCCTCCACACAGGCCGTTAGTATCGTTTTAAATTATTTTGCATGTTTCATCTGAGTCGAATGATGGTGGTTGTATTAGATTTAAGAACACTTTTTCCTAGCGAAATTGAACGTTTTTGCAACATGTAATCTATTTATTGTCAGTGGATACGTAATGAATGACGTTTTGCATCGTCTGTGACATGACTGTTTCCGGTTGTTAAATGAGACAGGATGTCGAAAAAATGAGAGTGAAGATTATACTTTGTTTTTTTCATCATGTGCTTCATTTAGCGTTTTACCTTTCTGCTTAACTACGTACAATTGAAGGCTAGAACAATATGCTGAGCATTCATTACAATACTTAATTAGAAGATGAATAAAATTAAATAGATAAATTACAACTTAAATTATTTACGCGTACCTAAACAAGCACTTTCAAACTTTTGAAGCAGTGATATAAATTATCAAAGAAAACCATATAAAGCTATGAAATGTACTTTAATTTTGCAACAAAGAAAAAATGTTAAATGAATAATACTAAGTAAAATATAATACCCTATATCGAATAAAAAACGCACGACCAAGGAACAAATCATGTAAATATTTCTTTTACAACAGAATTCAATTTCTCACCCTAATCCAATAAAATGAAAAATTTAAAACAAAATGAGCAATATCGCCTCAAGGCGCTCTACATATAAATGTCGATCGTCGAAAACAAATCTTACTATGAGACACGTACTCACATTGAGCTCATTCCTAATATAAAGAGGGGCTGCCCTAAACAGCGAAACGATTTCTCAAAATATATTGAAACCAAGACAATAAATGATACTCGCTGTTCATTTAATCATAATGCCTACCTCGATTTATTATATCATTTTTTGAAGAAAAATTAATCTTCGGAGTTTGTATTCGTTTATATATGCACATCAAAGTAGTCTGCCTGACCATAGTTATATAATTGTGAAGTGATGGAATATGTATGTATTGACTTTGATAACTTTGTTAACTTTTGCCGTTCGCCAACGTATTTTTCATATAGTTTCGTGTCATCTCCATCATCATTAATATATATATTCAGACATTGAGTTACAATAATCGATTTAGGTGTTAAAGGGTTTTTTGAGGTAAGTTAGCAGCCACACCTACCAACTTAGAAAACTTAATGTTTGAGAATTGACGGAATATTAAAAAGAAGTTATTTGAAATTTATAAATGCAAACAGGTAAGAAAAGTAATATTAATATTTTATCTGAAAACCAATCACATAAAGTATTAGTCAAGTAATAACTTAAATAAATTTCAATATTATGAATAGCAAAATTTATATTGGCGTCAAAGAGGGCGGTGACAAACGACGCGGCAAATATAAGCCGAATTATGGAAATTCAATGCAACGATCGAAAAATTATTGCCTCGGTACCTATTATATCTTGCTTAACTATCGATAGGGCACTATTGCGATTGGTCTCGCTAAAATGGCATTGCAAACAAATGGGTTTAACTCCAGATATAAATTTAACTAATTGATCTTTTTATGGCTCAATTTCTATGCAAACTGGTATTATCGCTACGGAGATATTTCCACACAATTTTTATTAGAATTTTAATAAAGTTATTTTTGTGATGCTTTCGTACGAACGTGATTTAATAAAGTGTAGTGGTGTTATGTGTCGTCAAAGTTGTCGCATCAGAGCTCACAACGAGATTCATAAAGTTTATGCAGTGACAACATATTTCAGACGAACTCAGCTCTTTTATTAGCCCGAGCCAGATGATAGGTGAATCCCTCTTCAACGGGAATTTAAACTTGAGCCGACGCTGCTATTGCAAAAGTTTTCGACTCAACGAAAATACAACGGAACGCTTTCAAAGTGCTATAGATTAGATACTCACGTTGTTTTTTGTTGTTCGAAAAGGGAATGGATTATGAACATATCAGATCTCGAGAAGGAAAGAGAGATTTATTATTTAGAGAAGTAAAATTATTTTATTTGATACCTTAATAAAAACTCACTTAACCGGAGTAATCCAAAATTTATTGTAGGATACATTTAATTCTTGGATTCTTTAGAACTTTAAATAGACTTATTTTTGTAAAGATTATTATCTGCTGATAAGCTAAGTACAGAGAGTAGTTGGCTATTAATAAGTTAGTGAATTTATTATAGTGTTAATATGTGGTGGAGATAGTAAGTAACCCCCTCAAAACCATAAAACTGATTAAATTTTGATTATTGTCTAAGTGTTGACCTGCTTTTTTCGCGTAGAGCGAAGTACATCCGTTCATTTACTTATATTTTAATGATCAAATGATTAAATAGTTTTGAGTCGTTATTAATCATTTGTGTCTTCTATTACAATTTTAAACATAATTGATCCATCGGGATATTTCTAGGCACCATTATAGTGAAGAATGATAGAGTTAACTTACCCCAATAATTAAACCTACCACCACTTACAACAACTACGGGAAAAATAGGATATAACTAATCTAAGCCGACTCTACACAGCTTTTTTGATTACTAACTAATCTTTCTAGTCAATATTTCGAACTCCAAGAAAATTGCTAGTACAGCATGCATTTTACGACTTCGGCAAAACAATTTGTATTCAGCTTTGTCACTGGGTGTAAAACTTGGAACGCTGCTACGTTTGTCCAGGTGCACAATCAGATAACCAGACAGAGCTTACACAGCCGAAAAACACTCTTTGTTCGAAATCAGTGTTAACTGAGTACAATGATCTCGAAAAAATACTCAAGAAAACCATTTAAAGTTTTACACGTTATTGTGTCTCAGCAGCTATTAACTTAAAAGTGAAACAAGCGGTCTTAAATCCGATTACCGCTACCAATAAAATGTAAATAAATAATTATATGACGAAAGTGTAAGTTATACAGGGTGGCTCATTCAAATCGGTCAGTATGGGAAAGTCTGAAACTATAAGACATACAAAGTTATGTTCTTAGGAACCATGACACCGATTTTGATAAAAAGAAAAACTGTATTCATACATTTAATAAAAGCTGTACCCAGCTCGGGAATCGAACCCGGATGTTTTGAAAAACTAAACTTACACTTTTTCTATTTTGATATCGATTGTGTAGGTCTTAAGCTGTCGTCTCCATAAAACATGATGTCTAAAATGAATAAAATGCATTGTTTTGACATACTTTAATTTCTCAAAGTAGGTGTACGAAGTGATCACCGTTACAATATTCAACAAGTTCAGGCATGTAAAATTGTCTCTATGACTGTTTGTACCTCTGAACTTATTAATAATAAGTTATTACATACATGCACCGTATCATGTGGTTTGCATTCCATTAAACATTTAAGGAAGTTTTGTTATCTACAGTAATTAAACACTAACAATCAATTGAAAAGCCCACTTAAAGTAAGTATGTAGATATTGTAGATACACAGTCGCCCGATTTAACGCCTCTAGACTATTTTTTATGGGGTTTTGTTAAGGATGAAGTTTACAAAACAAGCTATGACACCGTTGAAGACCTAAAAGCAGCCATAGAGTAAATTTTAACGCAAATTCACCACATGAAGATACAAAATGCAATAGTAAGATCGTTACCTAAACGTGTTAAAAATTGTATTGAAAAAAATGGTGGTCACTTCGAACACCTACTTTGAGAAATTAAAGTATGTCAAAACAATGCATTTTATTCATTTTAGACATCATGTTTTATGGAGACATTTACAGCTTAAGACCTAGACAATCGATATCAAAATAGAAAAAGTGTAAGTTTATTTTTTCAAAACATCCGGGTTCGATTCCCGAGCTGGGTACAGTTTTTTTTTCAAATGTATGAATGCAGTTTTTCTTTTTATCAAAATCGGTGACATGGTTCCTAAGAACAAATCTTCGTATGTCTTATAGTTTCAGACTTTCCCATAATGACCGATTTGAATGAGCCACCCTGTATACATACATCACGGCTATATAACCCTAAATGGATATCCAGAGCTTCAGAATTAGAATATTTTTCAGCCATTTTTGGAAGTTACTTATAAAACCCCGATATCCTTAGTGCTATTTTATGCCCAAACTACACAGCAATTTAAACCGACATTACGCAGCAATGAGTTTTAGTTTTACTTACTTTAGTTAAACTACAAACAACCATTGAATTCTAAAATTGTCTAAATTATCATGCATTATTTAATCAGACAAGCCCAATGTAAACTTTACTTTCTTGAAAAATATAAAGAAACAAATGAAAAACAATTAGCATTGACTAACGAATCAAAAATATAGTCTTTGGAAAAGTGTTTTTTAATACAATTGCTCAAAAAGTGGCGTATTACAGGGACGTATAGCGTTCGGGAAGTGGGCTATTACACACTCGTGCTTTTTCTTTACCTTTCCCGCACTAGTGCGTTTTCTTTCCCAACTGTCAAAATAATGTCTATTTTAAAGAAAAACCAACCATAAAGATTTTACTAAAAAAATCAAAGAAGTTTTTATGATTCATGTTAATACGTGGCATAGGTCGTATTAACATGAATCAACAACAACAAAATAATAGGCAAAATCGACTAATTTGTTTCGATATCTGATTTAATGATTTGATAGAATTAGTGAGGTTAGGTTTCATTACATTATAACTCATTAAATTTCATTTTCATTTCATATCAACAAAAAAATTATACATAAGACTTGGCTGTATGGGCATAGT
The DNA here is from genome assembly GCA_963576735.1 of Bedellia somnulentella. NCBI lineage: Eukaryota > Metazoa > Arthropoda > Insecta > Lepidoptera > Bedelliidae > Bedellia > Bedellia somnulentella. The sequence goes on from OY755179.1 coordinate 13,141,399, forward strand.
TTCCTTTGCCTACCACAATAAGTGAAGAAAAAATGTCGCCATTTTCCAGAAATAATCTTTGGGAGTTTAGTTGTTTTGTTAAATTGCTTAATTTTTTCGCAACTGTATTAAAAATAGTCGTTCAGTACACGTACGGAACCGTCATTGCAACTCGTTCCGACTGTCAACCCTCGCCTTCGGCTCGGGTAGACATTTGTCGGAACTCTTTGCAATGACAGCCATTCCGTACTAGTAATGAAATATACTATTTCATTACAAATTGAATAATATAATTTCATTTACCTTTATTACATGATACAATCAGTTCTTATCCATGATGAACCCAAACTCAAACTTTTACGCCGTACATCTCCGAAGGGGTTTGCAGAGTTACTAATACTACTGAACATCTCGTGAAATTGTTAAAAACCATGATAAATTAACCAAGATGTAGGCCCGACCCGGGAATTGAACCCTCATTGTCTGCAGGATAAGGGGTGTTCTACCCAATGAGCAAACTATGAAAGTACGAGTATATAGGAATGGTTTTAAAAGAAGCCGATAAAATGTTGTAACATCCAATATTTTGGTCTCGCCTCAAAACTGCTCTAGGTCACTATAAATATACCTTCCCTATTGTTACGAAAACGTAACTGAAAATTTACGTTTAGGGTTCTGAAGCAAAAATGTAAAACGTTAACCATAACGAGACTAATCATGTTTCATATTCCATAACAACATACATACATACGTACACTCACGGCTATAAATCCCTTCAAGAGGTAGCCAGAAATAGGGAATTAGGAATTCCTCAGCCACTTTGGAAGTTGCGTGGGGAAAAGATGGTGAAATAAAGGTTGCTGGTGATGGGTCTCCAACCGCATCTCCCAAAAATCCCTTAAAAGCCCCAATACCGTTAGTCGCCTCTTACACCCAACGGAAGAAATGAGGTAGTGCTATTCTAAGCCGACACTAAACAGCAAAGCACTACACAGTAGTCCATAACAACCATGATAAATAAACCACACATATGACTTTAGAAGAGACAAATTGGTGTCGGCTTGACCCGCGATTTAAACTCACTTCTGTCTGTTCTGATTATATAATAAACCTTGCTCAAGTCTGATTTAATTTAAAAAAAAACAACTTTCTACTTAGTTTAAAATTTATAACAGAACCCAATATAAAATTTTAATTAAGCAAATTCAAACATAAAATCGCTTTTAGTTCTGAAACTCATGTAAATTATAAAGCATTGTTCAATCAGACTACTTACAAAGTAAACTAAACATTCTAGAGTATTCATAGTGGCTGATATTAACGACTATGTTTTACAAAAGAAACAATTAAAATAGTCGATTCGACTAGTTAACGTCTAGACGAGACGCCAGTGCAAGCCAAGCAATTGCTTGCTGAGATTTCTGAACAACTTTAACAATGTTTAAAATATTTCCTTATAATTAATTTAATTTACTTACTTAACAAAGGGAACTGATTGAACTTCTTGTTCACAATTAGTGAAACATTGCTACGATCGTAGTTAAATTGGTTCGTAGCAGGTTTTTTGCACTGAACTTCTTTTACATCAATAATTGACTTGTTTTTTGGAAAACTGGTTAAGTAATATCTTAGTTTTTTTTAATTTAAAAAATTACGAACGTTCCTTTATATGCATCAAAGACAGTCCAAATCCTGAACCGTGCATAGTCACTTTTGTTTGCACAAAATTGGTTTTGACTTGTTGTGAGAACGTACGTAGTCATTTTTATTTTCGGGGCCTAACGTTGTACAATATATCTAATTTATTAATTAAGCAAAGTAGATTAGAGCTAATCGTTTTAAAATCGAGCTTTGTAGTGTCGGCTTAGAATAGCACTACCCCATTTCTTCCGGTGGGTCTAACGGTATTGGGGCTTTTAAGGGATTTTTGGGCGATGCGGTTGGACACCCATCACCAACAACCTTTATTTTTACCATCTTTTCCCCACTATCATTTCCAAAAGTGGCTGAGGAATTTCTAATTCCTTAGCTCTGGCTACCCCTTCTAGGGATTTAAAGCCGTGAGTATATGTATGTATGTTTTAAAATTTTACAATAATGACGACGTCCGCGGCCGAGTGGTGAGGTGACTGACTTCTGGGTCCGGAGGTCGCGGGTTCGATCCCCGCTGAGGGCAACATTTATGTGATGAGCATAAATGGTGTTTCTTAGTCTTGGATGTTATTTATATGTGTATTATATAATATAAAATAAACCGTTAAGTTAATATCCCATAATACAAGCCTTGCTTAGTTTAGGGCTAACTTGATCTGAGTGTGTCCGTTTAAAAAAAAAAAAACAATGAAAACATTCAAATAATAATAAAATATCCGAAAATCAATAGTTGTTTCAATTATAATGTGCAATCGTGAAAATCTTAGGAAATACTATGATTCTATGAAGACTATTTTGGTATTTCTTTTCTATTGATTGCATACCTAGTATTATTTACGTCTTTTTCTAACTTTGGTAACATTAAAGCAACTAAACGAAGGAATTAGGCAACACCGAAAGTTAAACAATTACTTGTAAACATTTTAGATAAAAAATATTAACAAAAGTTGTGACGAAGCTGCATACTAAAATAAAAGTCCGGCAGCTGGATCGTATTTAAATTAGGTATATGACTACTCCAAAACAACGTGAAGAAACTTATGTGAAGTGCGAACTCCTAAGTGCGAAGTTTTTTAGTTCATTTTAAATTTATATTTTAATAAAATATTATAAAAAAACTGCTACAATCTGTTAATCTTAGAAATATAATTTTATGTATTGCTTGAATATTGCTATGTTTCATATGAATATCTTCTCAGTATAGGCGTCACATAGATAAAAGCAATATGCCCGCAGCGAAGCGGTGATATCAGTAAATTTACAGCGCACTAGGCTGTGAACACTGCCAATGTCAGACACATATTTTAGCCACTCGATGTTTTTCATTTATTGAGCCTATTTAATTTTATTTATGTGTTTATGATTTACTAAACTAAAATAATACTAAAATTTATAGAAGAGGCAAATAGATGACACGAACAAAAATAAATGGCGTAGTGCTAGTCTTAACCGACACTGCGTGACTAATCTGTAATACTCTCCAGTATGTCAATAAAAGATTCAGATAAATTTTATAATCTGTTTCGTTTATCAATGAAAATAATTAAAACTATTATACTTTGTCAGATAGCACGAATCATAGATATAAATTATTATTAGTGATAACTTTTAATTTACGAGCAAATATTGTGACAACTAAAGAAGCAATAATAATTTCTGTCGACCGCCCGCCCGCGCCGACTGTATGGTGTAGAACGAAATCTGCAATATTATGTCTCTCTCGCAGTTTGTAATCACAAAATACCAAGCTGGGTGTATTGAAAGTAACAATTGAAGCCCCTTCAGTCTCGCTTTTATTGTTCCCTCATAAATACTACGCCGCTTATTATTTTCCTGTCATAAAACAACAAAATAGTATTGTAGCGATAATCCCCGCCCTCTTACTCCTCGGCTTAAGGATTCTCACAATAACATATTTTATTACTGATTATAATTCAGGTTTTATATAGCCACATGCGGTAGTTTTATTAGGTAGGCCACAAAAACTCAACCCTAACCGAATCAATGTTCAAACAAGGATAAGAAAAGCTTGCGATAAAATATTTTATCACTTTTGAGTCGTAAATCATTTTTACAATCATATTTATTACAATTATTTCAGTAACTTTTAGTTTTTAATTTAATATTAATTATATTTAGGTAAAATGTTGGTGTTATTATGAAAACATCTTGCCCAGAGCTGTGGTGAATTCGATTTAAAAAATATAAGCAAGCCCTCAATTTGTTTTCTGACAAATCACTCTTAAGTTATCTCTTAAAAAAAACACCAATCGAAATTTGCAGGTGAAACAGTGATATTTGAGCACTGTACGTACATGATAACCTATTATTCAAGATAAAGATATGACTGGTGGCAAAAAAGACCCTGGAGTCAGAGCTCTATTAATTTTTGCAATCACCAAGTAGATTTAGATTAGAACCACTGTTCGTATTGTTGTGAAAAAGCATATTTCAAATACGAGTGTACATTTTTATGGAAAGCTAGGGTTTATTTACCCAGAATACTTGTATTTCGTTGTTAGTACTCAACTAATTGAAACCAGCATAACAATAGAGGTCCTATTTCAAAAGATAGAGATAGCCTCATGAAAGTTAATTCCGTGTTGCTTTTCTAAATAAACGAGTATAAACAGTTCCTACATGTTCAGATAACGTCAAATGTAATTGGTTTTGAACTTTGGTACGTGAGTGTGGTTTTTATGGATTAAAATATAAGACTTAAAATGCAATGTTAGTTGAAATGGACATTTGGGACGTAATATTATCTCTTTGCATTCAAATAAATGAGAAAAAAGTAGGGTCCGGCGGACGAACTTTTTAATTCGTAATTACAGGACACCGTCCAAGGTTTAAGCACCATTAACTTTCCCGAGTTATTCCTATATACCGTTTATTTGGGGATGCCAACGATTCGAAATTCACCAAATGTAATCATCTTAATGATTACATTGTAGTTCAGATTAATGACATTATCTTTTGATTTTTGCAGTGTTTTGCTAAGCTTTAAGTCTTTAGAAATGTTGGATTTGGTAAATTCGGACTATTTAATAATAATATATTGAATTGAGGAATGAGAAATTCCTCAGCCACTTTTGGAAGTTGGTTGAATAATATATAATCTTTTACAATTTTCTCTTACCTGTGTTATCAAATTTATTTATATTGTACTTTAAGGTCATTTACATTTAGCTTCATTGTTAGAAAAAAAACTAAAATTACATTATTGACGAAGACAGAAAATAGCTGCTTTAACACAAAGCACAAGTACATACGAAGAAACACTCAAGAAGATAATGTTCCCCATAGTTTGAACTTCTAACTTATGTCACTGACGTTCAAAGCAACTTTTTCTTTTTTCGTCAGCCGTAGCCACTGGACACGGATTCTCAATTTAGTAAATAGTTTTACTCGCAAACTTTGAGAGGGGTCTAGAGTCTATTCGACGTTGAAATTAAACTCTTCGGACTGTTCAATCTCACCTGAACAAGGATAATGATAATTGGAAATCTTCGGTTGTTTGTACTTGTACTTGTGATGATTTTATTGTTCCGAAATCGTTTGTATGAAAAAACCTTTTATAAGATTTATTGTCGTAATAGAACAGGTATTAACAAGTACGGTGACTGGTAGTAACTTTTTAACAGATTATTTTATTGTACGTACTGTTTTAAATTTTACCTGATTTATTAATTGAATATAGTTTGTTTTATTCGACGCTTTCTTTTATTTACGACGATTAATTATTTTTTTTAACTATCAAAGAAGAAAATGTTGGGAAATTGATAAAACTCCTCTAAATAATAAGAGATTTGTAATCTTTGATTCTTAAACAGTAGTACAAAACTCATTGTATCCCGCTTTCTAATTCTCATAAATATACGTTAAATGTATCGTTGTAAAATATATAATAGAATAATAGAATATATAAAAATAGAATACATAATAGAATTGTAAAATATATAATTGATTGAATTGAAAAGTTAGATTTTTAATGTAACTTGCGTATAAATATAATTCATTCTCTCTATCAACACTTAATGTAAGTGTAGCACATAAGAAACGAAATCAATTTTTCAAAAAAGTATGTGGGTAGTAATAAATAAGAAAATTTAATAATAAAAACATACGTTTAATCCACACATAATTGTAGTTAAAGTGAAGTGAAGCTGCTCCCCTTGTTTAAATTTTATTCTATTTTGACAATACTACATGTTAAGTCATGGCATGAAGTCATGTCTGCCTTTTGTTGTGTCGCTAGATTTATAGAGTAATCCCCAACGAATTTGTCTGTCAGTACTCCAGCTGCAAAGTCCAATGTCAAGTTGACTCCGTTCATTTTATATTCACCCTGAAAGAAGATTATTTAATTAGATATGCCGTGTAGTGTCGGCTTAGAATAACACTACCCCATTTCTACCCGTGGGTGATCGTTAGAGGCGACTTAGGGTATAGGGGCTTTTTAAGTGATTTTTGGGCGATGTGGTTGGAGACCCGTCACCAAAAATATTTATTATTACCATCTTTTCCCCAATCAACTTCCAAAAGTGGCTGAAGAATTTCTCTTTCCAGAGCTCTGGCTACCCCGTTAAGGGATTTATAGCCGTGAGTATATGTATGTATGTATGTATATTTATGACATACTTACCGAAACAATAGGGCAGCTAGATATTCCCAAAGCTTCGAAGACAGGCGCCCACGGCACGTCACTCTCTTTGATACTTGCACATATATTTGATACTACTTTGAACATCGGATCGTTGGTTCCCATCTCCGTCTCTTTGCTGACATTAAGAACTACCTAAAATTAAGATATATACGAAATTTGCTCCATCCACGTATACTAGTAATTTTTTTCTGAAATTTAGTAAACGTGTATGCGAAACCAAAGTGTACATGTACATGTCCACAAAAACACTTTATAAAAAATACACACACACACACACAAAAAACACGTGTCAACTAGAAGGTAAAATTTCAATATAGCTAATTAACAAAACTGTACTCAATATGGGCTAAATATTTAACAGAAAAGAGTACAAAACATCAAAAGAGCGATTAAAACCCATATGCATTTTTGAGAAGCACCGTAAAAACTAATCTAAGCCATTAAATGCATAATGTACTCGTGTCTTAGTATTTTGCAATACGGGTGGAGGAGATCGACTGTGTTATCCATCTACAAAGGCTAGACCGTCGAGCGTAGTAGAAGGGAAAATAGTCCTATGATCGAAATACGTTGGGAATAAGTACTTTTACCATATTTTAAAACACAACAATGACTGAAGCATAAGATTCAACTATTTTTTAGCAAAACGTATATTCTGTATATATATATGTATACGACCACGGAGGACACACTTGGACCAAATAGAGTGTGTGCTCAAAAAGGCCGGCGTCCGAAATATGAAGAATAAAAGAGCATGTATGAGAAGAATGATGAATGTAACAGAAGCAAAAGTGATTTGCCTGGATCGTACAAAGTGGCGATCGATAGTCTCTGCCTACCCCAATGGGAACAATTGGCGTGAGTATAAGTAAGTAAGTAAGTATATTCTGTAAATTCACCTCATCCTCATCATCAATATCTTCGTGGATGAAAACACTTCCAACCAAGCTAGCGTATTCAGTGTCCGTAGTTATTTGGAGATCACATACTATCTTTTTGTTATCAAAATCGCTACAAGGTGAGGTTCCTTCCAGAAATATGACGTTGTAGGAACCGTCGTCATCATCCTGCAATTAATGGCAAATTATAATCTCAAGATAGTGCTTATTAAAATAGCTACAGCTTAAGGTTGCGAATCCACCAAATATTGTCGTAGACAATGAGATTTAAAGAATTAATACAATCACTTCCTTACCACCATCATCATTGGTAACATACATCGATTCTATTGGTTCTTTAAAAATACATTGTCGCATATCTCTGGTGGAGTTGCATTTTAAAAAACAAACATTCCTCTGCCAAAGTGTAGTATTATGTTAAAAATACAGAAGCCAGAGTGAGTGAATTGTCAGGATCGTCCAAAGTGAGCGATCGATAGACTGCCTACCCAAATGGGAATATTGGGCGGAAGTATGAATAACTAAGTTTAAAAAAAAATGTTTATTCATGGCAAGTGGTGGCCAAACTTTTCACATTATGATTAAAGCCCTGGACCTTCCACAATATCCACGAAAACAAATAGGGAATTGCCCGTCTTAAAAGACCAAATTTAAAAACTTTTTGAAAATAAAAGAACATGGCGTTAAGGGCAAAATGGTCATCACCTTGTTTACAATATAGTAAGGCCTGTTATTTCTTTATAAGTTTAAATATGTAGCCATTAGTAAGTTAAATATTCGAAATAAAATCGTTTTGTACTTACATCAGCTGTAATAAGTAAAAACGGAACGCAAAAAACAAAGGTAAAAATAACAGATCTCCAGTAAATCATTTTGACGAACAGCCAAGTCCCGTTCCAATAAAAAACACAAGTGGTATTTTTTTCATTTATACTATGTTTATATATACTTGGTAAAGAGGTAGTGATATCATCTGCACATGTTATTTCCTATTGTAACTGAATCGCGTGTAGATCTATTGACTTGTATTTTTTTAATTTTCAGATCATATCATTTAAAACATGGTCAATAGGAAAATGCTTGAACTACCGTGATGAAAACATGTTTCACGTATCGTTCTTGTAGTTTTTGATGTGCAGGCAAAAGCTCAAAATATGAAAAAAAAAATTGTCTCATGATATTTACTAAGAAAATCTATTGTATTTTTTGTTATTATATACATGATTGATAATGTTAAACACATAATATAAGGCGACTCAGTTTGAGGTTTTTGTGGCATCGATCTACAACTTCATAAATGGTCGAATCCTTTTATAATGTGAAATATTTAACGCCTGTTTAATTATAGTCAGCAATGTTTTCTTCATTATTAAACGATGTTTGTGTACATGATGTGTGTGATTGCCTAATAAATAAATAAATACTAACTACTTAAACATAAATACTACACTCTCCTACTTCCTTTCAAAGAATTTAAGTAACTGTTCGTGATATTTGTGTAGTAAAAGACAAAATATTCTAAGGTTCCAAATTCTTCGTTTCCACCGATGTGAAAAAAACTCATATCTCTCTCCAATGAGGGAAACACAATAAATTCTAACTATCGGAAACTAATTTACATTATGTCAGAACACGAGCATTTTATTCCGAATTTCGGTTATTCATCTAATATTTCCACAGAAAACAAATGGGGAATAGTAAAAGATACACCAATTTTATGTAAATGCTACCTACTTTTAAACTGTTGTAATTTTTTCGTTCCGCCGCCCCAATTGAAGCATGAGGTCCCCTTTTGTTGTTATCGAATAACTATTACATATCTTTTACTGATTTATGAGTTCACGAAAAGTTTGAGCATTATGTTTAATGCTGAAATATAATTTTTACTTCGATTACATTTGTTTAGAGCTAAAGTCATATATACTTGATTAATTTTATTACGGTAAATAAAAAAAGGGTTGGCACAGCTTAAACATTAGAAATTTTACAGCATCGTTTCGAAATTGAGTGACAAAAATATTGTTTTACTAAGGATGGTGATGGGTCTCTACCTCGCCCAAAACAATTGAAAAGCCCCGAATTTCTAAATCACTTACGACACCCGCAGATGCAATGGGCTGGAGCACATTCACATATCTATACTAATATTCAAAAATTAATGAATAGGCTCCAAAACTACTCAACTGATTTCAATAATCTTTCATCAATAGAGTCTTAGAACATTCAGATATATCATATGGTATATATTATTTCGCTAGCTAAAGCTAGGAGGTTAGCAGGTACTGAGAAACCATCGATATTTGAAAATGGCAATGTGCACTGCACATTTTCTAAAAGAATAACTTTTTAAGGAAACGTAAAAAAAATATTAACTATTACAAAAATTATTAACTATTTAAAAAATTATTAACTATTAGTTCCAATAAGTAATCGTATTCTCTGTGTCTATATTTTGTAGGCGTATTATGGTTTATTTGATTATGTAAATGATTGACTTAATTAATCTAACACACGTCACCCGATCAGCCACTTAACTTCTATTCTCCAGAGGCACCTATGCAAATTATGTGTCGCTCTTAAGTGAATTTCTTTGTATCATTTACTTAAAGCACCAACTGTTACCCTTCCATATTTCATTTGGAAATGTACATGCAAAGAGAATACGGTAGATTTCATTAAATTAATATAGGTTTTAGCATTATTATTTCTATGTATATTGGTTTTTTTCATGTGTCAAGTATAATGAAAGTGTTATTTTACTGATGACGAAAAATTTCAATTTAAATTTGACCCGCAAAAAAAAAGAATCAAGAAAATATTTTTTAGTATAATTCTTCAGCACGGCGCTCGAAATCAAAATTTACACCGATTAGATACTTGTGTAATTCGAGAAAGCCCAAAACCGACTAAAGGCAATCAAATAGAATTAGCTGACGGGACATGAAGTTAATATGGTTAATGTTAACTGAATTCGTACAGGAAATTACGTCCTACTTGCTAGTCAGCCAGTTGATTGGGCACTAGGTCGAAAAGGGGAGCTTTGACTACCAGAATATATCTATCGAATGGGTATATTTTATTTGATGACGGCAGTTTTAGAGTTAAGGTAACGTAGCGATGCGAATATATGGCTCGCCTCGCGATCATGTCGCGGGTTTTATTTTTTTTCAGACTTAGCATTTTAAGGCTGTATGGATATTAAGTATCGATTATCAGAAATTTTATTCAAGCAAAAGCTTAAAATATTCAAGGGAATAAAATGCAAAGAAGCGACTGTATAATGTGAAGAAGTGATTTAAATAGAATCATATTTCACACCATACGTTCACATTGGGGTAGTAGAGATACTGTCTATCTTCATAAATTTCCTTTATTTTACTTTTGTGCATCAACCACATGTAATTTTATTTCCTAGATAGTATTGCATGATAAACGATTTAATTTCATGAACTTAATACAGTTTATTTAAAATTACATCCTTTTAGGCAACATATCCACAGAGAAAAGTCAGGGATTATTGACATAAGATGCGGGCGGCCGCGGTTCATGATTTGGAGATTCTTCAACTTTGTGTAGAAGATAACATAAACTATATATAGCTACAAACTTATGACTGCTATATAGCAAACATATAAACTTAACTTTAAATCAAATATATATTCACAAAAATATATCAGCGTTATATAAACTTTAATTTTGATCGAACTTTTAATTTATTAGGCGATCGATAGTCTCTGCCTACCCCAATTGGAACTAACGGCGTGAGAATGTGTATGTATCTATGTATGTTTTAATTTATTTCTATTGTTTATTTCCGGCTAACTAGAAACTTTCCGTTATTTATAAATTATCAAAATGTTAGAGATAAATTTTGTTATAGCATAAAAATAAATTTGCAAATGTTGTGTATAAATTGACTATAATGTTCGTAGTGATAAGAACACTGAGTTTGTTTCCTCAATTAAGATATCGCATATCATTTTCCTTGTTTTGTCTGTACATACGTCAAAACTTGTTTAATGCATATTTTATAGCAAAAAGATGAACAACGGATTCGTATGATTTAAATTTTTATACGATCCAATGCAGAGGGACAGGGTTCGATTCCTGAATTGGCCTGACGCTGATTCTTTTTTTAGTAGTACGTATGGTATGGAAAATATAGTCGTCACCCACATGACGGAGTTGAGATAATTCATGTTGTCAGTATATTCATGCAAAGCAGCGATTGGATATCTCCAATGTCATGAATTCACTCTTCAAGCAAAGTGGGATACTCTTTGCCACTCCTTCGGAGGTATGGGTCATGGGAGCGTTGAAATTTGAGTATGAAAATAGAGTTTTTTTTTTTAAAATCCAAGCATTACTCTTTATGGTATGTGGAAGGAGACCCGTCACCAAAAACCTATTATTTTACAGTTTTTCCCAACTCAATTACCAAAAGTGGCTCAAGAATTTCTTATTCCGAAGCTCTGCCTACCCTTTTTAGGGATTTATAGCCGTGAGTCTATTGTATGTATGTAATTTTATTATCAAAATCAACCGATTTCTAAATAACTAAAAGATGAGAGTATTCAATTATTTTAATGTACTAGTATGGGAGTAAAAATACCAAAATCATGTAAAAAGCAGTTTATTCTCAAGCATTCGAAGACTGTAAAACCGATTTGATCCAATCCATGTAATGTTGCACCGACGTGTAAACGCCTGGCCACCCATCTCTTCCACAGCCGTTACCGAACGAGACAACTCCAACAGATTCCCATCGTCCATTTGCTTTCTTCCTCATGAGGGGTCCACCAGAATCACCTCTGCATGTGTCTTTGGCGAAAATACCCCCAGCGCAAACTTGTTTGTCGGTGAGATCAGCTTGTAATCTTGAGTAAAGATTTTGGCATTTATTTTTGTTGAACACAGGAATAGTCAGTTTCAATTTGATTGTACTGCTGGAACCTGCAATATTTAATATAAGTTCGATATTAAGGATACAAAAGACAAATTGTGTTTATAAGAGTATGCGCGTTTTAATATTAAAGAAAGTAAATCGAAGGGAATTATTTTAGAAAGTGATGATGACCTCGCAATCCTAGTTCAATTTAACACTAATAACCTTAATTTTATATGTAGTTTCGCCTTAGAATAACACTACTTTATTTCTGCCTATGGGTGTTCGTAAAAGGCGATTAAAATATTGGGGCATTTTAAATAATCTTTGGGCTGTAGGCCCGTCACCAATAAGCTTTTACTTTACAGTTTTTTTCTCCGCTCATTTTATTATTCCGAAGCTCTAGCTACCATATTTCGTTAAAGCTGTATTGTTAAAAATAAAAAAAATAAAATTGTGAACTGTAAACTAATACAAATTCAATGATATTATTTTAATCTATCTGAGTTAAATTGGAATATTATACAGGATTACAAAAAAGTAGTAATATGGTACACGTACAAATATTTGAAAACTAAAATAGTAAAATTTTAAATCCAATAAAGGCTTGTCAAAACCTTGAAAGTAACTTTTTGAAAAGCCTATGCCTACGTAATGACTATGGAAATAAAAAGGAGGCCGCGATAGTGTCAGCCTAAAATAATACATGCATACATTTGTACTCATGGCTCAGAATTTTTGAATTTTTCACCTACTTTTGCAAGTTTAATGGGTAAAACCTTTGTGGATTAAGGTTAGTAATAAGTCCTGCATTGATAGCTAATAATCACCGATAGAAAAATTTTACTAAAGTACTACTTAACAATACAATAATATTAATTAATACGATTAAGAGTACAAGGTTTTTTTGGGTAATGTTCTATTTATACGATTACTACGACAAACCTAATTATATTATATAGGGGAAATGATTTTGACAGTTTATGAATGTGTGTAAGATATATATACGATCCACGGTAGTTTCTTTTCTGAACACACTTCCGTCCCATATCGCTTCCAAAATTGTCTAATGAACTTCAAATTCTACCCCTTTTTTATGTTTGTAGTCGTGAGAATAGGTAAGTAAGTTTATACAATAAATATAATTTCCTTACCATTAAGTGTTTTTCCCCATCCTGCTACGAACAAGTCCTGACCGACATCAACTCTTGCTGAGCCTTCAGGCAAACATATCGGTTTGACAAAGTCTGAAAATATAATACAGCTATTAAATTATATATAACATACATACATACATATACTCACGGCTATAATTCCCTAGAAAGGGTAGCCAGAGCCAGGGAATTATAAATTCCTCAGTCACTTTTGGAAGTTGAGTGGGGAAAAGGCGGTGAAATAAAGGTTTTTGGTGATGGGTCTCCAACCCCATCGCCCAAAAATCCAATAAAAAGCCCCAATACCCTTAGTCGCCTCTTACGACACCCGTGGGTAGAAAGGGGTAGCGACATTCTAAGCCGGCACTACACGGCAAATTATATAAATTATATATTATCATAATGTATTAGTTGGGTAATATTAAACTAAACCCAAATCTATACTTATAATAAATCTGTAGAGAGGTCAATTCTGTACATGAAATATATTTACAAAATAACTATCAGGTGATGATAAGGGATCGATACTGATGCCAAAAATGCAATCAGTAAAATTTTTGTCTGTCTGTCTGTCTGTCTGTCTGTCTGTCTGTCTGTCTGTCGGTTTGTATGTTCCTTATGGAAACAAAAACTACTCGACGGATTCTAACGAAAGTTGGTACAATTATTCTTCATACTCCCGCGCAGGTTTTTGTATACTTTCCAGCAGAGTAGTAAAGGGGAATTTTGGGAAATTTTGGGAAAACGGGAGAAGTTACTTCATTTTTTAAGCTTCCGTCGCGTGTGCAGCCTTAATGGTTAAACTTACATAGACATCATGTATGACGGAAAAATTCTGCATAAAATTATCTAAAAAAAATTCCTAAACAGTTTATGTCTATCTTTTACGGTTGACTCACAATAACACGTGTAATTCCTGATAGCTTAGCAGTTCGGAACATTCTGATTATATTTGTTAACTCTTACGTTTGTAAACCTCTCACTTATCCCTAATTTAAAAAAGGTAACATTATTACCTATTCAATAAAAAAAGAATCATAGAAATCGGTAGACAAACACCGAAATTATACATAAAATAAGCCATCGCGCCCGTGACCAAAACCAAATCTTTATTAATTTATATATAACATATTAGGTGGCGCGATTTATTTTTCAGATTGTTATATATATTTCATAGCGTTTTATTCTAAAATTTGCTATTTAATGGAAATACTGAACCGTTCATTAAAGCGCATTCAAAATCACCAAACTACACTGTTTAGGGAGTGCTATAAATTAAATAAATTGAAAACATTGCGCTGAATTTCACAATGCTTAAGCAGGGACTGAAGAAAGAAACCTCAGATATTTAAAAAAACAACGCTACCCGTGCGAAGCTGGGACGATCCACTAGTTACTAATAAATAAGGGAAAGAAAAATTTCAACACCGTTGTATTCCATATTTGTAAAAAAATCGGAGGTAGGGAACGCAAACACTACTTGAAAGTGTAATATAGAAGAATTTCGCACTGGACACCATATACAATGTAGCTTAATTGGCAGAGCAACGGGGGCGTATACCCGAGGTCGCGGGTTCCATCCCCGGCGGTGTCGAAATTTTTCTTTCCTTTATTTATTAGTAATAATCCCCACGTGAGGTTTTCATGAACAAAAACATTCAAATTAAACCCGAATTAGATAATATTTAGAACTCACCACTCAGAGTTTCCGAGTTTTAATCCCTAGGATTATACGTAGGGCACGTAGAAAATAATTTTGTGAGATTTATTGTATTTATTAGTTTAGCAACTACCAAAAGTGGCTGAGGAATTTCTAATTCCTTAGCTCTGGCTACCCCTTCTAGGGAATTATAGCCGTTTTTTATATGTATGTATTAGTTTAGAATTTTGATTGCCTGTTATTCCTCTTACGCGAATACACAGGCTAGACCAAAGTGGGAAAGCAGAAAACTAAGGTGACTAAATGCCTCGTGGTTCAACCTCACCGGAGAGGTGGGTGTCTAGTGGCTAAATTCTCAACGTCTGATGACATAGTGTAATAGAGCGAAGCTACGAAAGTGAAATCCAAAATACATAGTTATGTGTGTAATGCATAGCATGCATGCATAGTATATTCTAGCTAGTTATCTGCGACCGAATCTTTGAAGTGATTCTTATTTCAGAAATTTTAAGTACCTAGCTACATTGCGCAATAATAAATTTTATATCACCAGTATTTGTAGAGGGTAAGTTAGAGTAATCGTCATTACATTTACGATTACAAAACATTCAACTCAGTCCGAATGAGGCTTTTTTTAAATGGATCGATATATTTTGTATGGGATGTTGTTTATCGTTTTAATGTGAAAGATCTATATTTTAATACGTGAAGCAAAACGTTTCTAAAGCATTTATAGAATGTAAGCTAAGTTAACATGGTGCAGGATTTCACATGCTCACGGCTTTAAGACTCAAAAATAGGTTGCCAAAACATTAGAATCTAATATTCCTCATCCACTTTTGAAAGAAGACAGTGATAAAGTACAAACTTTTGACAATCAAAGATTTTTGGTAATTTCGTCAGCCACATCCCCGAACAAACGTACATATGCTTATGCCACTAGTTACCATTGAGATAGGCAGAGACTATCGATTAGCGAATTTTTAGATAATAATAAATAACATACCTGAAAACCTGGCCCTATTAGCTAATCTGATTATGGCAATATCATCCTTTCTATTTTTGTTTCCATCGCTGTATCCTGAATGTGGGAAAGCTCGGTGAACAGAAATTTCTTGTATCGGCTCAGCGCAATCGTCATCTTCGCAGTCAATTTCTGATTGTGTATCATATTCACCAAGCCTAACTGTCTCCCTGGAAAATAATATATATAATCACATTATTAGAATAAGTATTTTTTTTATTTCAAACTAGATAAACGTTAATTTCAGGAAACAGGTTATTCGCTTTTAGTAAGACTGTTGTACTGAAGTTAGCGTAAATCCATTAACACTAAGTATGTTGCTGTGTAGTGTCGGCTTAGAATAGTACTACCCCAATTCTTCCGGTGGGTGTACGTAAGAGGCGACTAACGGTGTTGGGGCTTTTAAGGGATTTTTGGGCGATGCGGTTGGAGACCCATCACCAACAACCTTTATTTTACCATCTTTTCCCCACTTAACTTTCCAAAAGTGGCTGAGGAATTTCTTAGCTCTGGCTACCCCATCTAGGGATTCATAGCCGTGAGTAAATGTAAGTTTTAGATGTATATAAAGTTATCAATAGGCATGTTTAAGTGTTTTTATTACTTTTAGAAGATAGTTAATTAGCCTTATATTCGAGTTCGCTCCTAGCCACATATTTTGACCAAGGTGGGGAGTGGCTGAGGAATTTCAAATTCCTTAGCTCTGGCAACCCCTTCTTGGGATTTTATAGCCGTGAGTATATGTATGTATGTATGTATGTATGTGGAGAGTTTGTGAAGTTAGACCTTGTAGAGTTAGGGCGTGTAGTGTTAGAAGCTTGGCTCTACATGAGATCTGATAACTTTTTGTCAGTGCGAGTCATATAGGCTCGTCTTGGCAACATTTTACATGAAAATGATTTTGGTGGGATTTATATTTCGTTTTCATACGTTCGTTGTGCCAACATTTTTAAAAAAAGGTTTAGTTCCGGTGTTTTGGCATTACTGTTTTTTATTTTGTTGTCATCAATTTGGTTACGTAGTTTTACTCGGATTTATAAAAAGTAGATTTGATGATATGCATACTCTTTTTAGGACTTTAATATTAATGTACGTATCTAGCAACTACAATAGGGCAACAATAACCTGTCATGAATAATTTTATAGTCACTTTCTATGGTGAGAGGGAAAATCTTTGTCCTAAAAGTATAGTCGGCGATGGATTTCCTTCAGAATTGCCAAAACAAACAGTTAAAAAACCTTGTAACCTTAGATGCCTGCTCCACAAACTACATGGGAGGATTTTACAGAGGAAAAGATCTTCGATCGCCATTTTTCACGATCCGAACAAATCTTTCATTCTTATCTAGCATACATTATTTTTCTTATGCTATTATCAGAATATGAGAAACATGCATTTGAATAAATATCTTATAGCATGTTTTTACTTACAGTGTTCCCACTTGAGTTTCGATAGCTCCCACGACGCAATGGGCGGCAGTCAACACGTAACGTTTGTTGATCAGAACGCCACCACATTGGTAAGTTAAGGCGCCATTACCTGTATCATAAACTTTTTGAATTTTTGTCCTCTAGAAAATATAAGAATAAAAATACCGGCCATTATCATTGACATCATCTTCCACATTGTATTGATTACCCATGTTTTGCTTGAACAGTGGATTCAAGCCGTCACCGTTCTTCCTTTTTATTTATATTATATTATTTTTTAGTGCCGTATAGTGTCGGCTTAGAATAACACTACCCCATTTCTACCCGTGGGTGATCGTAAGAGGCGACTAAGGCCTCTTTTCCATTACACGGTTGTTCAAACGTACGGTGTGTAAGCCGTACGGTTGAAAAAACGTGCTAGCTTGTACATGATACGGCAAAATCACCGCGCGAGACATTGGTAAGTACTGGCTAGTACTACTAGCCAGTACTTAGTAGCGCTTTTTACTCGGGCTGTGTAGGACGTGCTGCGTCATGAATTTTCTTACGAAAAAAAAGATTATAGTTGCTTATTACATATCTAGGAAAAAGAAAATCTTCAAATGTGGGCTGGAAATGAATAAATATTTCTTTCCAGGAATCATATTTAAGCCGCTTATTTTTATAATCGTCGATGGTCTTATCCCATATTACAGGCCTTTCTTGAATCAACGTAATTAATAATTCTTGATTTATGTTCATTTTATAATAAAATCGCGAAACAGCGTATATAAGCGGTCACGAATCCGTGCGTACGTCCGGCACCGTCGACACACCCCAATAGACTGCCATACAACACTGGTGAAAATCACGCCGTGCGTAGACGCGGCGCGCCGAGGGGCAGTCACGGCGCACGCGGCCGCGGCGCCGTGACTTGGTGCTACCGTGCATGTCGACAAGCTCATATAGTGATCCATACCACACTGACGACCGTGCCTACACGCGGCGAATTAACCGTAGATTTTCACGGCGAGAAACCGTGTAATGGAAAAGAGGCCTAAGGGTATAGGCGCTTTTTAAGTGATTTTTGGGCAATGTGGTTGGAGACCCGTCATCAAAAACATTTATTATTACCATCTTTTCCCAATCAACTTCCAAGCGACTGAGGAATTTTTCATTCCAAAGCTCTGGCTACCCCGTTACGGGATTTATAGCCGTGAGTATATGTATGTATGTATTTTTTTATTACTGGTCTGTCTGTGTATATTGCAAACGTTTATCAGTTATTGTCATCAATATCAATCAAAAGTTAGCGATATAAACTCAGTTTATTCTATTATATTTAATGAATGATTCTTCGTAGGACTGCGATTATTTTTATAGTGTCAGTATACTTGTCTTAATATCTACATTCATACGTATGTTTTTACTGACGATATGTTTGTAAATTACATACTTTGTCCGTTATTGGTATATTTGATAAGGACAAACTGTCGATTGCTAAATTAAAAACTTTTTACCAGCTCTTTAATTATAAGTACATACATGCATAAATACTTATGGCAATAAATCCCAAAAAGTGTTGCCAAAGCCTTGAAATAAATATTTTTTCAGTAACTTTTATTTAGTACTTGGGAAAAAGATAGTAAAGAAGAATAAAAAGAAAAGTATTTGGTAATAACTGACGTGCCTACTACTATACTTACGTGTACGATATCCCAGTAAAGCCATCCACGGAAACTCGTCAATCTCCGTAATTGTTCCTCCATATAATCTGTTCCCATTAGTTTCATGGCCACATTGTCCTTGTGGGGTGGGCAGAGAGTCTTCTCTAACTGATGGCACCACGGTTCCAGATGAAGAACTGCTTGATGACAAGTTTGGTCGTGATGGAGGGCGCTGGGTGGGTCTTTCCTTTGGAAATATTAAAATGATTTCATTATGATCATGTATCACACAGTGAAAAAAAAACGTTGATGAATGTATAGAGAATATTCACTCTAGTGAGCATTAATATTGACTTCAGCCAGCAAATCGGTATTCATAAAATTTATTTAAATATTATTAAACTCTTATTAACCTATAATAGCACCTACACGTGGTATCTGACTAAAATAAAATAATATCAAAATGGGGAAAACGTTCAGTAATCTGGACTACTAGGCAGCTATCTAACTTTCAGCCAAACTTACATTGATCACCGATATCTAACCCCTTAATTAACTTGCTGATCTAAACAGATGACTGGGACATAGACCACTTTTTAAAATATGTCTTTACAGTTACAAGTATCAAATGTACAATAAAAAAAAAATACAACACTAAAACAGGGATAAGTTGCAATGCAACAACTGACGGTATTAACTTGTTTCCGTCAGCCCCAAAACGTCTACCTTAGAATTATCTCAATCGCATTTCGACACAAAGGTCCTACAACAGGGATATCAGCATTTATTAATTAGTGGCTGAGGGCGACCTTACGCGTTATCCATATGGCCTACATTGTCGTGTAGTGTCGGCTTATAATAGTACTACCCCGTTTCTGCCGATGGGTGTAAGTAAGAGGCGACTAACGGTATTGGGGCTTTTAAGGGATTTTTGGTCGATGCGGTTGGAGACCAACAACCTTTACTTCAAAATGTTTTACCCACCCAATTTTTCAAAAGAGGCTGAGGAATTTCTAATTCCTTAGCTCTGGCTATCCCTTCTAGAGATTTATAGCCGTGAGTATATGGATGTATGTATGCTACATTGTCGAAATCTATCCTCAATGAGAACTTGTGAATTATGTGCCGACAATGACTTGTGGTCAAGGAATAGCACACCAAAAGTAAAGGTGGATTGGTCACTTATATTTATATATAACTTAAACTCAGATTTCGAGTCTAAACTATCTTGAGGTGACCAGAGATCTAGTCAACCCAAGCACACATGGTGGCGGTTCGTGGACAGTGAGCTACAGGCGTGAACACGAAGCTGGTCCCAGTCGATCAGAGATTGCTAGGAACATGATGGGAAGTTAGTGTTTGTTTCTACTCACATCTCCAATCAATCACTGAAACCTGTAAACCTTAAATCTCTCCATAAATTACCAAGTCATAGATTGGGTATATATTTAACCCACGCGTATTTATCAATGAAAAGTATTTGACTAACTAATCATATGAGTTAATAAATAAAGAATAAATAAAGGAAAGAAAAATTTCGACACAGGCGGGATTCGAACCCATGACCTCGGGTATACGCCCCGTCGCTCTTGCCAATTGAGCTACCGTGTCAATGGCTGCCAGCGCGAAATTCTTCTATCCTTTATTTCTTTTACACGTTTTAGTAGTGTTTGCGTTTCCTACCTCCTGTTTCCGAATTAGTAAAAAAATTCGGAGGTAGTTAGAGGTTAGAGGTAGTAATTCGGTTTTCATGAACAAAAATATTTAAATCATATGAGTTAAACCTAGGAAACCAACAGGCACGCGCGCAATAAAGTTAATACTAATATTATCTGAGATATATATTACCTGAGAACTTGAATCGGGTAGAGGACCACAACATACTAAAGGGGTGGTCCCTTCATAACCACATTGGGATTTCTTTAAAAATTTCAACAAACTGCTAGGCAATGGTTGCTGCTCGATTGCTCTCAGAAAATCCGGGCAATCATATACTGAAACGCAATTACTGCGAACTCCGAACGGTGTAGTGCATGTCTCTGTAAATAAAAAAAAGTATAAGGCCAAAAAATATTCCTTAAATATATCATGAATAAGCCGGAATATTTCTTAAATATAGAAAACTCAGCGATATTGTCACCAGCACTGGTAGCATGAGGCTTGTGAGAGCGCGTTTGACACATGAGAAGTGAGAAACTGACAGATTGCTCATACAAAATCTGTCAGTATCTCACTTCTCACATGACATACTCGATCTCACACGCCTCATGCTACGGGGGCTAGTGTTCAGAGTACCCACGTTTTGCTTGGTCAATGTACTCATGTGATAGGGGCCAGGTCTATTGCCGTTTTGTATGAATACGCTGTCACATGTCTAAGCACAACTTTATCCAGTGGGTTTCCTTACGATTTTCCTTACCGTTAACAACCAAGATAAGTTAACCACACATATGACTTCACAAGACACATTGGTGTAGGCCCGAATAGGGGATCGAAACGACGCCTCCCTGCGTGATAAGCGCATGTTCAATCTTGTTTTAAATATGGAAAATTCTTTATTAAATATCAAAAAAGAAATAATCACAAAAATACAGTTTTAGAAAAAGAACACTCAATAATGTATCCAAATTATACACTTTTATATCTTTTAGAATCCTGTGCACATATTTTTATTGCACAATAGGGGGCAGGCCTATCGCCGTTTTGCACGAATACACTGTCACATGACTAAGTATAACTCAGCCATGTGGGTTTCCTCACGATGTTTTCCCTCACCGTTAACAACCATGATAAATTAACCACACATATGTCTTTAGAAAAGACAAATTGGTGTAGGCCCGAACCAGGATTTGAACACTAGTCTTCTGCACGATAACCGAGTGTTTTACCCACTGGGCTATCACGGTTGCTGTCTTAATATAGTTTCATACATACATACATACATACACTCACGCCATTATTTTCCATTGAGATAGAGACAAACTATCAATCGCAACCAATTTGATTGTTTTTTTTGTATTACAGCAATTTGTTTTATATGTAAATTCATTTTACATACCTACATATTTCGAAGGATTAACGTTAAAATTTCCAATTTATTTAGGTCTCATTTGGTATAGCCTATGAAATCAGGCAAAATATGATAGTGCAAAGATAACGATGGTTTTGTTTAATTAAAAGAACTTTGTGTAACATACATGCATACACTCAAGGCTATAAATTCCTAGAAGGGTTAGCTAGAGCTTCAGAAAAAGAAATTCCTCAGCCACTTTTGGCAGTTGAGTGAGGAAAATATTATAAAATAAAGATTGCTAATGAGTCTCTGTACCGCCCAAAAAATCACATACAAAGCCCGAATATCAATATTAGGTAGAACTGATTCAGTATTAGGTCTAGATCTAATACTTATTACTACCAGTTGCATACCAGTTTACTTACTTAGATTATCGACTATTTTCTCACGGATACTTTGGCTGTAGGTACCAAACTAAGGGGTTCTGAGATACTTACATTTAACATCTTAGTCATGACTACTGTAATAAAGATAATGTTTATACTTTGTGTTGATTTTTTTTATTGCTTTGTATTTCATACAAATCAGCAATATAGATTCGGCTGTAAACCGTAAGCTCCTTTTTTAAGAGCATTTTTTCCTATACTGCATTATATACTTTTCAATACCAATTAAAAGATGTATTTCCCACTTGAACAAGTTGCACCGGGGCATTATAAATACAACATATACATGATAAACTTGAATAATAACAACAATATTGTTTGACCTGAGAGCTATAAAACTGGATTTCCCAATTAAATCACAGTCATATCAACGAGAAACCGGTCTTGGCCGGTTCCGTGCGATTGTGGATTCGCGTTTTCAAGTTAGAAATATCGTGCACATTTCCTTATTGAGTTTCCTCAGAACTACAATTAAAACTTAGGAACATACGTTTTGAACTTTACGTACACATGATTTAAATAATTTCATCAATTACATGTAATCGTTACACATTATTAATGAAATATACATCTTTAACTAGTCATGACATCTCTTTTTAACGTTATTGCTTATAAACACTTGACAGTATCAGTACATATAAAGCTATATTTATAAAATAATAAGCTTGCTTTATAATAACTATGTAACTTGCTTGCAATATAAAAAATACTGAGAAAATAAATTACAGATTGGTAAGATAACATGATGGAATAATTGATACTTATTCGTTATATTGTGGTCTTATTTCAAGCAACAACAACTACCATAGATGTATAAGAAAACACACATTAGGTTTCATAGGACTTTCCTTGTTTTCATTTTGATGAACCAAGCATAATGCTAGTTTAGGCAATATAATACCATTGTAAAGTATTATTTAGCAAATTGTTTCCACTAAAGTATAAAAAATGCCTACGAAGCATAATGTTTTGAGCATATTAAAAACAAACAAAATACGTACTTGCACTAATCCACTCAAACAGACACAAAATAACTAACAACTCCGTTTTCATTTTCAATTCACTAATTTAACAACACAACATAACACTCGATATTTTACCTAAATCACTTTATAAAACTACTTATTATGTAATAAAAAGATAAATTTAATATTAAGATGACCTCTTCTTTAACGGAGAGGCGCGTGTACACTGGAACTTCGAGGCCAATAACTAGTATTTATATTTTACATATCACCATATAATTTGCTTGGACAACTTATAAATGACACTTGTCGTAACCAACCACCACTTTTATAAAGGAATACTCTAAGGAAAAAACTCCGAAATATGTATTTAAATTAGTACTTTTTGTTTTTCCAATCATTGTTATATTTTATCCAAGTGATATTTTTGATCTAAGGTTAAGTTTAAGAACTCGTTTGTTCTTCACTGACCCGGTACAAAGATCACTTACTCGTATGTTTATCTTTTAGTAAGTAGCCCGGTGCACTGTGCCTCGTTCCGTGTAGGTTAGTAACACTACAATGGCTACCACTAATATTTTTTTCTGTCAAAAACCGTTTATTTTATTCTGAAGATTTATTTTATTTTAAGACGATATGATAGTCCAGTGGGTAGATCACCCGCCCGAAAAACAGAAGGGCGTGAGTTCCAATCCTGGGTTGGGCCTACACCAATTCTTCTTTTCTAAAGTCATATGTGTGGTTAATTTATCATGGTTGTTAACGGTGAGGGAAAACATCGTGAGGA
Organism: Bedellia somnulentella; assembly: GCA_963576735.1. NCBI lineage: Eukaryota > Metazoa > Arthropoda > Insecta > Lepidoptera > Bedelliidae > Bedellia > Bedellia somnulentella. The sequence continues at coordinate 13,165,607 of OY755179.1, forward strand.
AACCCACATGGCTGAGTAGTACTTAGTCATGTGACAGTGTATTCGTACAAAACGGCGATATAGGCCTGCCCCCTATCACGTGAGTACACTGTCTAAGCAAAACGTGGGTACCTTTCTCTGGACACTAGATGGCGCTGCCATGTGAGTTCAGAAGTATTGGTACCTCTGCCAACCCCTTCGGGGATAAACGGCGTGAACGTTTATGTTATGTTTATGTTTACATGAAAATATTAAAGCTTGTTTTATTTATAATAATGATTATTAAAAGATGTCAAGCATCGTAGCTGGATAGGGATTATGCAAGTTTACTGATGTCAACTTGTTAACCGTGAGTACTGGTCTTCAATACTTGAACAGCTTTAGGGGTTAAACAGTTATTAATACATACGTACATTTATACAAACTCACGGCTGCAAGACCAAAAGGAGGGTAGCCAGAGCTAAAGAACATAATATTCTTTGACTAGTTTTTGGATCACTTAGTATAAAATAACATACATACATATACTCACGACTATAAATTCCTAGAAGGGGTAGCCAGAGCTAAGGAATCAGAAATTCCTCAGCCACTTTTGGAAAGTTGATAGGGGAAAAGATATTTCAATAAAGGTTGTTGGTGATGGGTCTCCAACCGCATCGCCCAATAATCCCTTAAAAGCCCCAAAACCTTTAGTCGCCTCTTACGTACACCCACCGGAAGAAATGGGGTAGTGCTAATCTAAGCCGACACTACACGGAATATATAACAAAGAAGAAGAATAAAGAAAGGCTGATGTAGGTCCCAAACTACATCGTTCAAAATCAATTAAACAACTCCAAAAACTCTAAGATATCTTTTACAAAATTTGAGGACAAAAATCGGTTAGAGATATAAGATCTAAGACACGGTACAGTAATTTATACGAGTTGTAATGTAGTAGGTATCCCATATATATTTCGAAGCAAGCTACGTATGTAACCAAAATCAGCGTGAGCGTGTTGTTTTATGTTTGTGAATAAACCAGTTTGCTAATAAAAGGTATAAACTAATGTAAAAAAATTGATTCATTATAGTCTGCCACGTTATATTTAAAATCACAAAGGAGAGATAATGACTCATAGGTTAGCTGACAATATTTATTGGCTAACTAATCAAACGATCATTACATATTTACAATCACAAGTATATTTTTTTTTTCGCTTAGTATAATATTAATTTATCTTATTCTTTGGATGTCCTGCAAGTCGACCAAGGATCGGGGCAATTAAAATGATTACTACTTTCACTAACAATTCTTTATTTTACTTTGTTTTCCCACGTAACTTCCAAATTGCATGAAACGCTAGCACCCAGTTTTGGGATTATAATTGGAAAACAATTATCTACCTATAGGTTTATATCATGTACAGAGAAATTTGGCATATTTTTTAGAAGTATTGTTTTGTTTTGCAATCTTCCAGACGCTATTATTTTAAGCTACACTACTATCAAATAGAGAAAAGTGGTTTTTAAATATCTGCTTCTTAGGCTCTGGTCAAACTTGTTAGGATTTAAATCGCAATAATATATGGATACGTATAAAACTTAACACAATTTTTATCCCATTGTTGAATGTATTACAAATCATTTCGGGTCCTAAAAATTTAGTGTTCTAAGGCATTATATCTTGTATTGATAAGTTGGCTGCTTGTTGAAAAGACGTAAAATAAAAGAAAAGCAATGCTTAATCTTGAGCAAAATACCTAAACACAGGAATTTCGAGAACAAATCGCATCGTTGTACGTGAGGCACGTTTTCAATCGAACATTCAGTCCGAGACTTACCTCTTGTGAACTTCGGGCAGTACTATTCTTGAGTTTTTATCAAATATATTTTGAGGATTCAATTCTGCATACTTACGGACAGTGGACATACATACAACATATGTTCCTTATTTGTCTTTTGGTACGGAACGTTAAAACGGCAAAGTAAATAAAAAATTCAAAGTTACTTTTAATGTGAGTACTTCTACTAAAATATATTTAACAAAGCAGAAGATTACAAAAGTTCTAAAAATAGTATGTTAATAACACTATATGAAATACCCAATCATTGCAAAGGAAGTGTGGGAGTATACATTTTATGTCAAACCTAATATGGTTTCTATGGATGTCGCGTGACAATAACATTTTTTTTTACAATTGTACCTATTTCTTTAATTTTACGTATTATTTGGAAGCTTTGTATGTTTACCATAGATTTTCACTTATATTCCCAATCATTTCATTTCTCTTTTAGGTAAAACGCATGTCATCATTTAATCATAAATAACTAATGGCTTTAGGATGTGCATGTAAATAAAAAATAATGTATTATATTAAAGATGTATTTGAATTCATAAAACGATACAAGAATCAGGACTTTTCTAAACGTCGATACACGAAAAGTAAGTCCAAGAGGGACCATGATAAATTACACTCAGAATTTCACTTTAGAGGGCAGTCCCTACCGACTGTCTCTAAAACTAACTTTACAGTGAGCGACGTAAATATACAGAAAGTAATGTATGCTCACAAAGTAAAAGACATTGTTGCTTCGTATTGAAAGAGAATATTCATACGTTGAAAACTGTTGGCATTTAAATTACATATTGCTCATCATACTGCCCTAATATATAGACTTAGCATTACAGATTTGCCGTGCTATTTGCGGCAAGAAATAATAATAATGATTTAATCCTAAAACAACACATCAACAATTTCCATTTTATAAATGAACTAGGAAATACCGGAGATGATCCTACGTTATAGAAACCAAATGATTATAAAATCATTCTAATTGATTCACGTGGATGACTCATGAAAACCGGTGGAATATGTGTAATTTTCGATACTGAAGCCAAATTTGCGCCTTTTGAAAAAAATACTGTGTGTCTGTCTGCATGTCCGGTCATCACGTTAATTCTACCAGACGGATCTTGATCAAATTTGGTATGAATGTAGCTTATACACCTGGTCAACATATCATTTATCCCGGATTTCTCAAGGTTTCGCACAGGAGCATAAAAAAACATTACTTTTATATGGTTTCCCATATTTACACGATGCATTTTTTCATCAAACGCCTTTATCAGACTCTTCATTAATTAAACTCTTCTTTTTGGAAAAAAGGGTTTCATTCCTTTTTCATCAAGATAAATATCCATTAAATGTTTTGTCAATAGTATGACTACTAGAAATAATAGGTTATCAAAAAATTTAAACCTACACCAACGTCTTCTTGGCGTAGCGGAATGCCGTTTGGTTAATACTTGTCGCACGAAAGACCAAGGTTCGAATCCCGGGGGGGATCACAATCTTTTTGCAATTTTTTTTTGTTTTTGTGTTAGCTTAGAATAGTAGGAAGCTCTATTCCACCTTTTCAACATTCAACTATGCGAATATGTATGAATAAAGATAATTGAAAGATTATTGTACGAATTTTGCATATTCATTTGATAGGTCTGAGAATATGTTTATAACTTTTATTTTTTTAACTATACTCGTATTTAAACTAATATTCCCATAGATATATTATGTTTTAGTTACGCATAAATTAATATTTTGTTTAAGCCTCAGAATGCATAGTTGGTAAATAATAGCACATATCTCAATTTTAACATCACATCTTTATACATCACCAACGGTTAGTTTAGGGGGCTAGTTTAGGGGCGGTTAGTTTAGGGGGCTATATATATATATATATATATATATATATATACTTACTAAAGGTATTTTCATTTATTGAACTCTGAAACTTTGTACAAAATGGTTTGTTTCATGATTCTTATGAACAAATTAAAAAAGTAATAAATAAAGAATAAATAAAGGAAAGAAAAATTTCGACACAGGCGGGGATCGAACCCGCGACCTCGGGTAACCGCCCCGGACGCTCTGCCAACTGAGCTACCGTGTCAATTTATTAGTAATGATCCCCACATGAGGTTTTCATGAACAAAAAGATTTAAATTAAATTAAAAAAGTTTTTTGGAATTCACCCCCAAAGAAATATATGAAATTCAACTGTCAATCATTTGGCTAAAGGCTATAAACACCAAAAAAAGGTAGTCACAGCTTCAGAGATAGTAATTCTTTATCCACTTTTGGAAGTTGAATGGGAAAAAGGTAGTCAAATGGGTCTCCAACTGCATCGCCCAATAATCACTTAAAAAAACTTAATGTTCTTTATATCTACAACGCCCGCGGGAATATAAATATAAAAAAACAGAAGTTAAGATAGTGTTTTTAAGATAGTGTGTTTGCTTGTTTACTTTGTACGTAAACCGGATGCAAAAAATGTAGTCCACGCGGACGTAGTCGCGGGCTAAAAGCTAGTAAGTACATAATATATGCACAGCTATAATTCTCGCACATATATAATAAAACTAGATGAGCCACTCAACTTCGGTTCCGTAATATAAAATTGTCTTATATTAAATTTTATATCATTTATAATAAATCATAAATATCATTAAATTTTATATCAAGGTTGTTAACGGTGAGGGAAAACATCGTGAGGAAACCCACATGGCTGAGTTGTACTTAGTCATGTGACAGTGTATTCGTACAAAACGGCGATAGGCCTGCCCCCTATCACGTGAGTACACTGTCCATGCAAAACGTGGGTACTCTGAACACCAGGTGACAAAGTCACGTGATGTTTAGAAGTATTAGTACCTCTGCCAACCCCTTCGGGGATATTCGGCGTGAACGTTTATGTTTATGTCATGTATGTTTATCATTTAAAAATATAAGATGTGTAGTACACTACCGAATTTTATGAAAACCCTTACACAAAAAAAGATAGGCGAGATTTACGCCCGATTTCTGAATTGAGTATTCAAGCTGAGAACGACTTAATTATCATTTTGTCTCATTCAGTTGTTAAGATTTCAATGCGACAGAACGATACTTAAGTTATTTTCAGCTGGAATAATTAACTCAGAAATCGGGCGTAAGTATCAAACGTCTAAACAAGCAGAAACTTAAAGTCAATGTAAAGTACAGTATCTTTGGCTGTACGTTGGTTCTGAGTTAGTAAGTCAGTTTGGCTTAATCTTCATTAACAATATAGTCAGATTTAGTATTGTCAATGATTTTATATATAAAAAATAATACATGGATATCTTAAAAGTATGGAATTGTAAGTACTATACATTAACAGATGAGTCGAAAAATATATATATAAAAAAAAATGTTTGTTTGATAAGGCATATTTACAGTACAGATTTGAACAGGGGTTCCCAAACTAGGCAAGCCTGTATTTTGGGAAACCAGTTGACAGTTATTGTTTTATTTACACTGTTAATTGAAATATACACAATTCGGTATGCAAAGTTTTACAAAAGTGATGCTGATTACAAAACCATTTCGAGATACTATGTTTTTAAACAATATTTTCTCGAAATCAAATGAAATAAAGCTAAGATGACTGTTATTTTATCAAAAACCGTAACAGTGTTTGACCTTCAATGTTATTTCAAAGACATTCGTTTTGCAGTTTATTAATAAAATATCGAGAATCATAGGTTTGTTTAGAATTATTACGTAATAATTTCATTAGTGATCTCAAATTCGTGAATTTTTTTGCAATCAGCAACATTTTTACTAAACATTTCACTTTATTTGCATGTCGCTACATGATTCTGTCAATCGATGACGTCATTAAGTACAAAAGTCAAACAATCTTAAAAACATCACAACTTTAAAATTAGTAATTTTAAATGAAAAATATTCAAATTAGTCTTTTATTTTCGGGTTTGCTATCAAATAAAAATATCTAATAAATACGATAAAAAAACTTTGCATACCGAATTGAATTTGATTACACAAAATAGATGAAAATTTAAGTTTAACGGAAAGGAAAAATATTTGGAAACATGGAGGGTTATCGGGTTAGTAATGTAGGAAAACTAATTAATATGTATATATATATATATATAAATAATAAAATTAAAAAATAAGATGAAATAATAATATAAACATAGATTCATAACATACATATAATAACATATTAGAAACATAGATTATAAAGATAGATTTGGTAAGCACTGTTAATAGATCGTGATAGGTGGAGAACAGTAACCTAACCCTTCAAAATACAGGCATGAAGGCACAGATAAAAAGTTCTTAAATCAAAGGGCATCGCTCTGTATATCAAATAACGTTATATTATTATACTGATTTATCAGTTTCCACATACTCCATCATATGTTGAATACAAGTTCAGTGTTAGTTGCAATGTCATTGGAGTTATCGATGGCTTGATAATATTATTTATCGGAGCGTCTCCCAACATCTGAGACGACACGACATTCTTAGAAACCTTAGTATTTACTCGACTGAGTCTAGTCATGATTTATTAAGACTCACTGTTGAATCTTCTCTAAAACACTTTAGGGACTTTGTCTCAAACTCAGTTCTAATTCTCTTTGTGATTTCGTTTTTTACTCCAGACTTTTTACAATTTAACATTGTTAATAGGTATCTTCTTATATCACCACACCTGATATTTTTTTGTTTTAAATCTCGTAGCCGACTCTTAGTCGCCGAAAAACTATTTAGGGTTTTTATGTATAAATTACGCAATGAGCTGTCAGTAACAAACTTTTCCTGTAGTCCGAATTTTATCGTTCCTTTTGTCAGAAGAAGCACCTAAATAATAAAATATTATTCATACGAGGCCGAAACTAAGAACAAGTGTAATCTTTTTTTCATATCCTTTTTATTTATCTCCTAACCTCATAGGTGCCTTCATCTATGTCTTGCGATAACAATGCTCGTAGTATTAGGAACTTTATTAAAGGGATATGAATAGACTACAAGAAGGTTATAAAAAATCAAAATTTGCAGTGGTAAATAGATGTTTTAATTTATTTGTTATAATTATTAATACAATTGTTAATAAAAAACATATATTTTTACAAGATGTAAACTATTGTTTACAAAAAAATAAAAATGACAGTTTCTTTTGTGCTTACGATAAGTTTAATTTGATAAAATAATACTTATACTGATTTGTTAATAATATAATTTGAAATCGGAAAAGTTACCCTCTTAATTACGAATCACAAATAAAGCTACAAACAAACCCCTAAAAGACTCTCAGCCGCAAAACCTTTTCGACTGATCACACGTATATTGATATTGATGGTGAATGTCAGTAGATAGAATGGTTAGCATGAATCACGGGAAAGTAGTTAAACAAAACCAAATGAAAAAACGTATTTTATTTCTGCTCTTTAGAAGTATTTGTGTTCTAAGAATTGCGAGTTTAATATTTTTTATCTCAATGCATACATACATACATATACTCACGGCTATAAATCTCTAGGAGGGTTAGCCAGAGCTAAGGTATAAGAAATACCTCAGCCACTTTTGGAAGTTGCGTGGGGAAAACATGTCGAAACAAAGTTTGTTAGTGACGGGTCTCCAACCGCATCGCCCAAAAATTCCTTATAAGCCCAAATACCGTTAGTCGCCTCTTACATACACCCACCGGAAGAAAAGGAGTAGTGTTATTCTAAGCCTACACCGCTATCTTAATGCAGTTACAATATTACCTCTCCAGCCACAATTGTTATATAATTATAAACCCGTTTGCCTGATGGAATATATGTGGATTCGTTTCCTACAACTTCTACTAAAAAGTTCGTATGGAGTGATCAATCAATCATTCATCAAAATTGACCAGAATTAAAACTTTAACAAGTTATTAATTTTATAGTTTACTGTATTTCCCAGTATGTTGCTGGGACAAAACTATTAGTATTGGTATCGTTGCAGATAAACTACTTAAAATCATTTTGTGTTACTATAAGAAGTACTCTTTTAACTGAGTCGTCGGGTCACTCACCTTCTTTTCTCTATCTCACTTGCACCTAACCATCATTGCGCGCTGTATATCATTTTTCTCTATTCACTTTTATGGTCTAACTACTCAGTTTATAACGCGCCTACTATACCAATGAGGAAAGTTCGTGTGAGTAATTCCCGATACATTCATAGTTTGTAGAGTAAATATAAAAGAATTGCCATTTTTGCAGCGGCCGCAGTTTTGCGGAACATTGTTTATCTTTATCCCTGAACAGGTAGGCTAAGTTTTGAAATCATCGACTCCTCTGGTACTGTTCAAGACCTGATAGGAAAATTAAAAAAAAGTTTGGCTAAGGTCACGCACTGCATTGGGAAATTATCTTTTAAAAAGCTCCGTACAAATAATATTCTCCAAAACACCCAGTTAACATAAAAGGAGTAGTGCTATCGGTGATGTACATCCAAAACACGGAACAATAAAATGCATGAAATTTCTGCTGGATCTCAAAAATATGTAACTAGTTTATTTAACAAGCAAATCAGGAACCAACAATACTTTTGTGCATCTTTTTTTATCTAATATTAACTCCTTAATAAAATCGATAACGACATTGCCTCACCAAAATTAATCAGTGCAACAAAGGTAATATCTCTTTGAAATATAAATATGATGGGAGTGTTTGAGACGGGTAAAGGTTTTGGGGCTATAAATAAATAATAGGGGATATGATTAGCTAATATATATATTAATAGCATTATTCCATTCAGTATGATTATTTCTTCATTTCTTTTCCCTAACAATATCCTAAATTAACTGAGGAATTATGTTTTAAGAAACTTCGCCAACATTTTCGAAATTGTCGCTTTTATAAGAATTTGTTTAGTTAAATGAAGCTTTTAAAGCGTTTTTGGCTATTTTATCGTAGGCTTGTAATAAATGTATAGAGAGAGTATATGCAGAGTATATGTACCCATATGAACACACTAATACTGCAATAATGCTGATTTGAATCTTAGTTTTGTTTATCATCAGGCGTTTTCGTTCAAAACTGAAGTCGCAGTGAAATAGAGTTATTGGGCAAGGATGAAATAAGATTGTTGTGACATATAATAATCGATCTAATAACGTGGTTTATATGGCGTACTAAATTTAAAATTTTTACATTTCAATACATTTCTTCCGGTGGGTGTACGTAAGAGGCGACTAACGGTATTGGAGGCTTTTAAGGGATTTTTGGGCGAACGGTTGGCGATATGTATACTCACGGCTATAAATTCCTAGAAGGGGTAGCCAGAGCTAAGGAATTTGAAATTCCTCAGCCACTTTTGGAAAGTTGTGTGGCGAAAAGATCTGATGGTGAGATAAAGTTGTTGGTGGAGTAACGTTGTTGGTGATGGGTCGCCAACCGCATCGCCCAAAAATCCCTTAAAAGCCTCCAATACCGTTAGTCGCCTCTTACGTACACCCACCGGAAGAAATTGGGTAGTGCTATTCTAAGCCGATACTACACAGCAGTTGTATATTTTTTTACAATAAAATAATTGACATAAACCTTACTTCCACCCGCGCGGTAATAAGAATGCATAATTTTAATGTTTTTGTTCATGAAACCCTCATGTGGGGATTATTATTAATTTTTAATTAAATTATTATTAATTACAAGAACGCAGTATATACAAAATAATAAGAACTTTTATTTCAGTCCATGTATTTGTTTGACAACGTATACCAATTTAATCTAATACTTTGTATAAAGAAAGCATGATAGAGAACAAGAAATCCATGCCTTTTATGTCTTTTATACCAATACAGCTCGTTAATCCAAGAGGCACTTTTTTGCAGGCATAAGAGGACGTAAACACAATATTCAAATGGCCATTTTATCTGCCTGCACTAACTATAAAAACAGAAATAGTATAAAAATCTCACCCTAGTCTCTGAGTAAGTGAATCTAAACATTTTGATTACCCATTAAAGATTTGGGCACTCAAAAATCCATTTGAAAAATGTAATACAGATTTTATACCTCAGTAGGGATTTGCGAGAAAATGGGCAATCAGAAAGGGTTTGTTTAGTGCTTTGGTGAAACAGCAACGGAATATTACCTTTTACAGCTTAAAGAGGTTGTTTCATGTCTTTTAAAAGTTTGTTTGTTTCATTAGTCTACTTTTAAAATTATATAATAACTAGCAGCCCGTCCCGGCTTCGCTCGGGCATAAATTATCATTAACTCTTGTTTTTTATTTTATTACATGTTTTTTTTTTTTTTTTAAGTTTTAAGCTATATGTTATATTTTTTTGCTGTGTAGTGTCGGCTTAGAATAGCACTACCCCATTTCTTCCGGTGGGTGTACGTAAGAGGCGACTAACGGTTTTGGGGCTTTTGAGGGATTTTTGGGCGATGCGGTTGGAGACCCATCACCAACAACCTTTATTTCACCATCTTTTCCCCACACAACTTCCAAAAGTGGCTGAGGAATTTCTGATTCCTTAGCTCTGGCTACCCCTTCTAGGGATTTATAGCCGTGAGTATATGTATGTATGTATGTTATATTTTTTTGTATTTATATTTAGATATATTTTTTAAATTTTCATAATGAGTAATTACATAACATAACATAAACATTCACGCCGAATATCCCCGAAGGGGTTGGTAGAGGTACTAATACTTCTGAACATCACGTGACTTTGTCACATGGTGTTCAGAGTACCCCTATCACGTGAGTACACTGTCCATGCAAAACGTGGGTACTCTGAGTAATTACATCAAAAGCCATTCAATTTATAGAGTTAGAGCTTCCCTGTAAACAATATTTGACGTTGTTGTATTTTGGGGCAGCAAAATAAATTGATGTTCAGGGGCTACCACCCGCGACAGGCCAACGTACAGTTGACCGTGAGTAAAACAATTCTTTCGCAGGTCAATTCCTACTAATTTGAAGGTTTGGCCTTGGGACTTATTAATTGTTAAAGCAAAAGATGTTTTAACCGGAAATTTTAGCCGTTTAAATGGAATTGGCAGATCAGTTGGGATCATCGGTATCCTCGGTATATGAGCTAATTGACCGGCTGCTGGGCCAGTGATAATAGTCGCTACAATCAAATTTTGCTTTTACTCTTTGATAAGCAGCCCCCCGTACCCCTTCGTGACGCCTGCAACAACTTACTATGCATAGCTAATCGAGCGGAGTTTTATCTATTTTTTTAATTCGAGATAACTTTCGAATGGAATGTTCGAATTGAATAATTCAAAAAGTAATATAAGGGTATTGAAGCAGTCTGAAATAATATATACGTTTTTTATAAGGATTAAGGAAGGATAGGTACAAATAAAGAGCCTTTTCTAAAGCAGGATTTTAATTTAATTTTTAAATAATTTTATATAATGACGCTTGTTGTGAGATAACTATAATAGTTAGAGACATGCTGTCTGGGCATTTTTTTTAGATAATAATGTGTTCTATAAAATTGTAGTACATAATTTTATTCTATTGTCAATAGTTTTCGCAGCGCACGCGATGTAAGGATTTTTTTTGGTATTTCTTTAACACCTTGGGTTACATTTTTGAAGTTTACGTAAGGATCCCTAATTTTTTTGAAAATGAAATATAGCCTATGTCACTCAGGAATAGTGTAGCATCAAAACAGTGAAAGAATTTTTCAAATCCGTCCAGTAGTTTTGGAGCCTATTCAATTCAAACAAACAAACAAAAAATCAAACCTTTCCTCTTTATAATATTAGTATAGATATAGATGACCATTCTATCCAACTACTCAAGTAATTTGATTTAAGTTAAAGTTATTACTCCGAAAACCTCCCTATACATTAATATTTTCAAATACTGCTGTGTAGTATCGGCTCTGCTGTGTAGTGTCGGCTTAGAATAGCTCTACCCCATTTCTTCCCGTGTGTGTACGTAAGACGCGACTAACGGTATTGGGGCTTTTAAGGGCTTTTTGGGCGACACGGCTGGAGACCCATCAACAACAACCTTTATTTTACCATCTTTTCCCCACTCAATTTTTTTCAAAAGTGGCTGAAGAATCTCTTATTCCGTAGTTCTGGCTACCCCTTCTGGGGATTTATAGCCAGTCAGTATATGTATGTTTGTATGTTTCAAATATGAAAAATTATCTTAGACGCCTGTCTTCATAGTACGTTTTTTATATGATCTCAATTTTTATACGTTGTCGTTCTCTACTACCAATAACATATGATACCATTGGATCTATGTATCAAGAATAAATAAGATTTTGTAAAGACAGGTTTATACACGCGTACTGAAAATCACTTACCCACTTTACTGACTCTCAAAGTTATGTGTGCGTAAAGATTGAAGTATGAATATGGGAAATTTAATGTATGGAAATATGATACAGTCGCTTCTGATACGAGCAATAAAATGTTGTTATTATTTTGTGCCGCGAGTGAGGCATTTCTCTGGCGTTATTGCTTTGAGGTTAGTTTTAATCGCTGTTCATAACCATTCAGTGCAGCAATAATAATTAAATTTGAGTCTTAACTTCAGACGAGGGATTAAAATGTGGTTGTGATGTCTCGCAATGGAAGCTATTTTGCTCTGCGTATTACTGAAACCATTATGAAACAACTATACTATGTATAAGTACCTACTACATGCATATCAAAACTTCATAGTTAGTAAACTATTTCAGTTTTGTAAATCGCTGAGATGGAATCATTTGTTGTTCAACCGAAGATTTGAATACCATTAGTGGATTTTCGAGCAGTGACTGATTATGAAAATTCAGCGCAAAATATATAATATTTTCCACTTTAGTCCATCTTAAATATTTCTGGTAGTATAGCTGTGTAGTGTCGGCTTAAAATTGTACTACCCCATTTCTTTCGGTGGGTTATGTGGTAAGAGGCGACTAACGGTATTTTAAGGGATTTTTGGGCGATGCGGTTGGAGACCCGTCACCAACAACCTTTGTTTCACCATTTTTTCCCCACGCAACTTCCAAAAGTGGCTGAGGAATTTTTAATTCCCTGGGTCTGGCTACCCCCTCAAGGGATTTATAGCCGTGAGTATATGTATGTATGATATTGTTTATTTTCAAGATGAAGTTTTTGGGAATATTTTCACGCCATAATTTATAACATGATTTTTCTATATGAGTAAGTTTTAGATAAATAAATTATTTATGAAAGTTGTAAAAAGTTTAAAACATAATGATCGCGATTTAATATCCATGGAAATGGTAATAATTCAAAAACGATTAAGGAAAAGTTTAAAATATTGTTATTCAAATTATTTAATACAAACATATCCAAGAAGATGTACTATGTAGTTTGGCGGAATTACCGTAAACAAATTTTGTATGTTATTAAAACGAAATATAGCACTTAAAAAAAATGTTTTATAAAGGAATTGTATATTATTCCATCATCGTATTGGAAATGTATCCCTCTAAATACATATAAAGATAGGTAGGTATACTCGTATTTCCTTCGAATTGGGTTTAATTAAATTTATTTTACTCATTTCTTTGTAAATTCAGGAACATCTTGTATTTACTAAGAATTGTATTCTATGGGGGATTACGTAAATGTTCGTTAACTTATATATATATTTTACAATTTGGGTAAAACTAAGTGGGTAAAAGTAAGTGGGCATTTAAACGGAAAAAATATTGCACTTAAATACTCATTCGCCCAGGTGCTGTAATTAGTATTCAATGCCCGATCAGAAAACAGAAAAAGTAATAATTAAAAAGATTGATAATTGCAATTGCAACCCAATAGCGATACAGATAGTAGTTCTGAATTTCCATAAAAGTAGTGGAGTCTGAATTGAAAATAAGTTATGTTTTAAAAGTTATGGTCCGACTCTAACTCTTTCAATTATTATTTGTGAAGCTTAAAAAAAACCATAAATACACACATGCATATTGAATAGCCAAAACCTGGAATCCACAATTAAAAAAGATGGTAAAATTAAAGTGTCAAAAGTTTTAGTACATGGTGGTGGTACTGGTGGTAGAAAATTAAATATTTTAAAGTTTAATTGGCACGCTTAAACACAGCTCATAAAAAATACTCCGAATAAAATGACCTTCATATTGATAAGTACAAGTTTAACGCCTGCGTGTTTCTTACAAGCAATTGCGCCATACTGTGAATAGATGATGTCATCTCGTAGGGGTTTTCGAGTGACGTCATGCAGTAATCCCGCACTAGGGGAGGCATGGCCTGGATAAAAACTGAGTCAAAAAGCCACGCCCTCTTATTTTAGAGTACTTTCCACTTATTTGTTGTAAAAGAGTATGACTGGGAAGATTTATGTATGTGAGCGAAGCAGGAGTGGTTTGTCAGGTACTATCTAGCGTATTACTTAACCCACGGGAATTAATGGCTTATGTATGAGTATCACTTATTTAATAATATGTTATTACATCATTACAATAAACTAAGAGTATTCTTTATATGGTAAGTTTAACATGTCTTACCGGGTATATCTAGATCATGAAATTAAAAGAGAGACACACCTTTTTTTTATTTCGATGATTTGAGCCAAAATACTCTAACTTCTTAATTAAAATTATGTCCTTAACTGTCAAACGCCTCATGACGCCTAAAACAAAAAGAAACACAAATAGTTGGATTCTCCTTTTATGAATTAGCACAGATATACTGAAAATGAAAATAAAATAAAAAGTAGTAAAAATCCCCAAATTACGTACACCCACCGGAGGAAATGGGGTAGAGCTATTCTAAGCCGACACTACACAGCATAACTGTAGAATGAGACATTTAGTTATGTTCGGTTATGTTTTTCGCCCGGATCTTGTAAATTAACTGTATACTTTACTGATAACTCCCATTTATTGGTTAATCTTGAGTTTTTATTACATTGGATAAAAATAAACAAAAGATTGATTTCAATAAGAAAAAAAAACAAAAATAAACTGTTTACTTGCTTTTAAATACTTCGTTTCATAAAATCTTATATCAATCCCAAAATGGGAGCAACACTTATCTTATTCAATTAAAATAGATATTTGTCGATGTTTCTTTGTCATTTATGCATCAAACATCTATTATTGTAAGTAAAATTTTGTGACATGCCGGCTATTGTACCTGAATCTAAAAAAAAATCCGTAAAATGTTTCAAAGATGATTGACATGCAATACTATATTCTATTCTAAAACACGTAGACATCTCAGTAAACACCACAAAACTTCGATGTACACAGATATTTCCATCAACCTAATCATTTTATTTGCGGTCAACATAGAAACTTCAAGATTCGTAACATAAAGAACTCGCTCTTGCTATATCAGAGATGCATTACAAAATTGCGATCCCGCAGACAGCCGCCAGACTTGGAAGCCCGCAAGGAGTGGCGCATGACCGCTTCGCAATCGCACAGATTAAAGACCTTACACGATTCGCGACGATAAATTATGGCAATTGCTACAGTCGTCGTAAGTCACTGGGCACAAACCAACCAAGGTACATACGCTTGGGACATTTTACAAGTTTATTGCTGAGTATGACATACTTGTAGTTGTTAATGTGGGACGGGTTGGTTTTTTATCCTACTTTTGATATTTTATACATATACTCACGGCTATATTTCCCTATAAGGGGTAGCCAGAGCTAAGGAATTTATACTGTTTTTTTTTAAGATTAAACTATTTTTTATGATTATTTTTTAAGGTACAAGGAGCTTACAATGTAGTTGATAAACTATTTTTTTATGAATTACTAACTATACTAACTAACTAATATTTTTATTTTATTTATCTTCCAAAAGTGGCTAAGGAATCACAAATTCTGATGTTTTGGCCATCACAATGTGGGGTTTTTTTAAGTATACTAATTTATGAATATATATATATTTTCCTTTTAGTTTTTTGCCACAGAAACAAATATTTTTTTTACGTTTAAAAGTAATTCTTCTGAGTGAAAGCTTCGAATTCATATATTTCTATTAAGAAGAGCAAATTTAATTTCAGTTGATACATGTTCAATCGTCAAACAATTATTTAAATGTGGAGAATACTGAATTTTGGCAAAGCACACTTAAACAAAATTTCATACTATACCTCCAGTTCAATCACTTGATCTAGGGGAAAGACATGTTACAGCTTTTAACTTAACAAATTTTGCCAATAAAAAATAACAGTATCTTTGTAATTCAACTACTGCAATAATGAAAGCGTCATATGATATAGAAATGAATGTTATATGAGTTATGCTATAGACTGTTTTTACTATTCCACTTACTTAATTAAACGTACTTTCTTTTTCAATTTAAGAGGCACACATTCTTATTTAATGCTCCACCACCTATACATTAATGTATGATTTACAAGAGTGGATCTTTTAGTAGGTTTATGAAGAACAAAGAAAATTCCAGAAATATACACACTTCATTAGAATTTCTCATAACCGATTTTATAACCGCGATTTAGCAAGGAAATTGCAAGATCCATGTTATGTAAACAAACATACTTAATAACGGTAAATTAAAAATGACTTAAGCATTTCTATGGTAAATTATATTTTGGTTTAGTAAAGTTAAGCCCCATTATGATTTTCTGAAATGAATCATTTCGTCGACACAAAAAATAGGTTATTCAAAACGCACAAATAAATAAGGAAACTGAAATTGCATAAGAGTGGCGTGTGAGAAACGATGATTTTAATGATGCATTTTTATAAATCCTTAGTTAATTTCCGTGACCAAGGGCCGAGTTCTGGTGGAAATGTTTCACTCGGCTGGACATCAATGCATTTCGTACGCTCTGCTTCATACACGCGACGGAGACACATCGGATCGTTTTGTCAACGCAACTATGGGATTCGGGGACAAATTAGGAAATTTAAAATTATGACGCTAATGTATTGCCTTGATGGTTGAGAAAGATGTTTTGGGAACAGACTCTTGGTTTTATTTTTATGCGCATTTTAAAATTTTCTGGAGCCTTTTTTTACTAACATAGTTTCATACTCACACCATGCTTCTAAAATACGGTAAATCTAGAGTAAAACAAAATATTTGGAAAGTATTTAGAGAAATAAAACAGTTTTTTATGCCGTGTAGCGCCGGCTTAGAATGTCGCTACCCCTTTCTACCCACGGGTGTCGTCAAAGGCGACTAAGGCTATTGGGACTTTTTATTGGATTTTTGGGCGATGCGGTTGGAGACCCATCACCAAAAACCTTTATTTTACGATCTTTTCCCCACTCAACTTCTAAAAGTGGCTGAGGAATTTATAATTCCTTAGCTCTGGTTACCCCTTCTAGGGAATTATAGCTGTGAGTATATGTATGTATGCATGTATTTAGAGAAAATATTCATAAATATTAGCCCTCTGCCAACACCTTCGTGGATATACGGCGTGAACGTTTGAGTTAAAAAAGCAATAAACATGTGCTGTCGTAAGTATCATATTTATTATAACATTTTGTAAAACTTGTTTCGCTAAAGCTCATATTACCTCAAATTACAGCCTATGCCTTTCAAATGTGTCTGCTGTCAAAACACAAGAACGGGTAGTGAATTTAAATAAGAGTTTCAAAGCTTTACATAATTTTACACCTGAGCTTAATTGTTATCGCAAAGTTTATAACATTACAAATTATATAATATAAATTTATTTCAATATATCCGAATACTATACATATTTTGAAAGCCTTTAATGTTCACCCATTGAAACTTTATTATTACACTACCCCTTTTTACCCACGGGTGTCGTAAGAGGCGGAGACCCATCAAGAACGATACTTTATTTCTACCATATTGTCCCCTATATACTTCCAAATGTGGCTGAGAAGTTTCTAGCTCTAAAGCTCTGGCTACTCCTTTTTGGGATTTATAGCCGTGATGTATGTACGTATCATAAAAGTATTCATCTGAGAAGTATGTAAAATATCTATAAATAAACATATTTTTTTAAAATTAGGATTGCACTCCATGTTGACCTTAAAATGTAATCTAATTAATTATCATAGTATACTCGTGCAATACTATAAAAATATTTTTTGACAGGTTAAAGCAAAGAAATGCCAAGCTATAAGCTATACAACAAATGTATATGAATATAAGAAAGTTAACCTCGAGGTTATTATCTATCTAAAATATATCAACATACCTTATAAGTTCTTAAATTAAATTTTATATTTTTCACAGTTGGTTACATATCAAATACATTAAGTTGGATACAATTGCGTATAAATAAACTAAACGTAGTGGTTAGAAACTTATTAGCTATCACACCTAAGAACTAGAGAGTAAACGAGATAAACCTATTATATTATTTTCTCTAGGTGTTTACTTTAGTAAAATAAGGCTGTTTTAAGAGTCAATGACAGGCATTTCGTTCGTCGAACTCTGAAACTTCAGTAAATAAGAGAAAACGCGAAATTTTCAAATAAGCCTTATTTTATTTGATTTATGGTAATGGCTGAGAACTGTTTTCCAAGACTATTTTAAGATATTTAACTTTCACATTAACTCAAGCGAACTTTGTTGGAATTGTTTGAAATAGGAATTTTGTGAAATGTTAGTCGTTGTTTATATATTTTTTAATAATATTTTTACTATAGTGATGTGTATAATATTAAGTGTATTTTTAAAAATGTTTCTTTTTTTGATTATAACGTAATAGGCTTAATATACTAAAACTTATAGGTATCACCAATGCTTTAAAAAAATGAAAAGTCAAACCGTGCATTAATATTAACATATGATAAAAGCTATGTATGTTTGGCTATGTATGTGATATATAATGGAAGGACCAATTTTATATTTTTAAGTAAAAAACACATTTAAATGCCTTATTTTACAATGTGTTGAATAAAACAGTTTTTTTTTCTTTTATACTTTTCAAACAAAGCTATTTAATTTTGAGGCACTTTGTAATTTTCAGGCTTGTACACAAAATAGGTCAAACGGGACCATATAATTGAGACTTGGCTGTCTGTTTGTCCGTCCTTCTGTCCGTCTGTTACTGTAACTATTGACAGATGATTTGTGTTAGGTATCTAAAAATAAACGGTCATTTTAATACACTACGGTTATTATTTTGGTCAACAAGAATAGATATTAATGGTTTAAATATCCAAAAAATAGTACACATTTTAATAAAAGTGATATATATAATTAATTGAAATATAGTTAATATCTACTTCCATACAAACATACATACTTCGGTGTTTGTATAGATAAAGATGAAAAAACTTTAATATATCGCGAGTAACGCCTCACACTTGGCATTTTTTTATATTATGCGACGAGTTTAATTTCGTTGTTTTCACTTAATGCCGAACCCGTAATGGCTGACTTCCACCAGTATACTAACTCTATCTACCTCTGCTACTCTTTCAGTTTCATACAACGTAAGAGTTTTGCGAGTATCTATATAAAACGCCTCGCAGTTTCGCGAGATATGTTTAATGTGAACACAAAGCGTGCAGCGTGTTAAACCGACTACAATTTACAAGTTGGCCGATGAAAAGATAGCACCAGACCGGAATAAAAAGTGTTTACACGCTTCCAATGGCAATACACTAGACACCTGACCACTAGACTGTGACGTTTCGACGTAACTCAGAAAAAACGCCCTTTTCGGAATTTTAAAAAGTCAATTAATTTCACATTCCTTTGGGGTGGTAATAGTACGTAAACAGGATGTTAACTGCTCTAATTGTTTAGTATTGATATGGTCAAGGTCGTGAATAACCTTTTCATTGGTTTGTTTTTGTTTCGCGTTTTACAACTTATGTCTCAGTTTTCGAAACGTATTTGTTTCGTACTGTATATCACTTTTTAACCGACTTCAAAAAAGGAGTGTTCTCAATTCGACCGTATATTTCTTTATTTTTTTTTATGTTTGTTCGCCGATTAATTCGCCATTTATGAACTGATTTCGATTATTATTTTTTTATTAGAAAGAAGATATTTCCGGAATAGTACCACGATGAGGATATCAGGGTCTGATGATGGGATCCTGGAGAAATCGAGGGGAACCCTCAAATTTTATAGGCACATGTACCGCGTTTTATATATTTTCTGAAGTTATATTGGCATTTGCTTCTGGAAATCATAATATTATGCTGCTGAGCTGAGTATGGAAGGTTTAGATCCTCAATCACTAGGAGTAAGGAAATAGTTCTTTCAACATTCTATATAGATTTATACTCCTTTTCGTAGCTTTTACGAAGAGAAGTACAGGTTCACTTAACATTTCTTTTGTTATGTTATTGTTACCAAAAAAGTACCATGAGACCAGGATCTGATGATGGCATCCCAGGAAATCGAGGGGACTGTCAAAACTCACAATCATGTGACAGTGTATTTTTTTAAAACGCCGATAGGCCTGCCCTGTATCACGTGAGAACACTGTCCAAGCAAATCGTAGGTGCTCTGAACAACAAATTACAAAGTCACATGATGTTCAGAAGTATTAGTACCTCTGCTAAACCCTTCGGGGATATTTGGCGTGAACGTATGAGTCTTTCTTGAGATGTAGAATTTTAGACCATCGCCTTTCGAGGGATTTCAAGAACAATGTAAAGTTACATACGGTTTAGCCTATTTAATACACTGTGCAATATGTCAAAATATTTAATACAGTAATAGAAATAACGGAAATACGAAGAATAGTACAGAAACCGTCGCTTCCTCATCCGAGTGGCATCTTTGCCAGGTCTACACATCTCTTAAACTTCTAAAATAAAATAATTTCTAACAAAAAGAAAACCGACTTCAGAGTTGAAAAATCAACCGAAAATAGAAATCAAGTAAAAGTAAGAAATAAGTTTTTGAATTGAATATGAGTACTGTGATTAACACCTTAGGAATTTCTTTATTCCACACGCGTCAGTTCAACCTGCCTAAATCTTAAAATTCTCTTAAGTTAATTTTTGAGTCGGTGCCAGTCAAACAAAACTAAATTCACCCTACTATCTCTCTCTGATTATTACAATCGAAAAAATATATATCTATTGCCTAACGTAATGGTAATACATACAAAAATCAATTTACCCTACAATATAGGTATCCTACATTGTACATGTACATGAAGTGCGAAATACACACTTATTATCAATCATCACGCAGGCTGGCACCAACTCACAAATTAACTTAAGAGAATTTTAAGATTTAGGTAGGTTGAACTGACGCGTGTGGAATAAAGAAATTCCTAAGGTATTAATCCCAGTACTCATATTCAATTAAAAAACTTATTTCTTACTTTTTAGTACTTGATTGTTTATTTTCGGTTGATTTTACAACTCTGAAGTCGGTTTTCTTTTTGTTAAAAACTATTTTTGCAGTACTTACTAATTGGTATTAGGAAAAATATACGTAATGAATTTGTATATAAGTTAGGCACATATTAGCTCTATTGTTACTATTAGGGATTTAAATTTTATTATAACAGAGCTGCTGCGCGCTTTGTCACAAAGAGTGTTTACTCTTGCTGTATATATGAATCATCTAAATATTCCTAGGAATTAATCTTAGGGAGGACACTAGCAAACAAGCGGTGTTTTCATAGTTCCGTACCAAAAACATGAAACAGGCTCCCAGTACTTCATTTTCTGTCTGTCTATCCTAGCATCTATCAATAGGCTGTAATTCATGCATCGTGATATTTATAAAAAAACAATTTTACATTTATTACATTTCGGTTGCCGCAACAACGTATACCTACAAATATATTTAGGGGGAATCCTATGCTTATTGCATTTTTTCGTTTATATTCGCTATAAATTAATAACAACAATAAACTGAAGTTTATAATATCCAAAACAGCATATTGTGTAACATTATGTAACACACTTTAATATTCAAATCAAATCTAAATAAAATAAATAATTAAAGGTGCTCTAATCAATCACCAATCCTTTCTGCCTTTCTTTTATAATATCCTTAGTGCATGAGCCAACTCAGTCTTGGCCAGTTTTTATAAAAAAATCCTACTCATTTAAAATATTTCCAAATAAAGACAATGATGAACAATATAGTAAGCCAACAAAAGTGTCTGGTAGAACAAAAAATGGTCGTGGAAATTTTCAAAGAAGTCCAAGAGTCATATTGCATTAGCTTAAATGACGAAATTAAGCCCTAAAATAGAAAAGTCATTCTGAAGACAGCTGCCAACCGTATATCAAAGAACTTTCTGGACTTTCCCTAATTAAGTCACTATTTTTGTTTCAATAAGATATCTTAAGTTCAAATAAATCCAATGATGAAACACAATAAACTCGCAATGTAATGGCTACGGTAATAAATGTCATAAAGTTCTTGTTCTGTAATTTAAGAGATTGTCAATTAAACGGGAGCAAGAACGAATAAATTATATAAATCACGTCACCAACATTGTAATACATTGTTATGATGTAGGTAATTTAATAAATATTAACTTTACGACAGATATTTCATTAATGGGCATTGGAATAAAAATAAATTATCTTAGCTCAGCACTCTTAGTTACGACGCCCCGTAACCATAATCTGATGCACGTAAGGGGAGAAAATAATGTATTGATATGGATATTCTTTCTAATCTTAGTTATTTTAAATCTCCTTTAAAAAAGGGGAATCCAAATTTGTTTCTTAAATTAATATTTTGAAATAATATCCGAAATTAGTTTATCCCAACTGTTCCGTGAGAATATAGAAATTAGAAGTAAATATGCATCGAAGTATTTTTACCTTCAATCAGCGACTTACATACATACATATACTCACGGCTATAAATCCCTAAAAGGGGTAGCCAGAGCTGAGGAATTAGAAGCTTCAATCAGCGAATTTGATCTTAACGTTAATTATCCCAATATATTTTGCGTATCCAACCATCACATTTACATATTTTAACGTTATCGTTTATAAATCGAAAAACATTTTCTTAATCAAAATAGTTGTATTTTATACTGCTGAATTTGAAGCCAGTTTTTACCTAACTAGTACTATACAAATGGTGTATTTCTTCATGTATTCTCAATTTAAATCACCAATTCACAATAGCATAGTTGGCAACGGGTCACCACCTGCTATAACGAAAACAAAGTAGTTTAACTAGTTATTTAAGTAACATGCTGTGTAGTGTCGGCTTAGATTAGCACTACCCCATTTGTACCCGTGGGTGTACTTGAGAGGCGGCTAAAGGTATTGGGGCTTCTTAAGTTATTGCTGGGCGATGTGGTTGGAGACCCATCACCAACAACCTTTATGTTAATCTTTTCCCTAATTCCGAAGTTCTAGCTACCCCTTGTAGGGATTAATAGCCGTCACAATAAGTATGTATATTTAATAACCAATACTATCATACTATCATACATACACACATATGCTCATGGCTATAAATCCCCAGAAGGGGTAGCCAGGGCTAAGGAATTGGAAATTCCTCAGCCACGTTTGGAAATTTTAGTGGGGAAAAGATGGTAAAATAAAGGTTTTCGGTGATGGGTCTCCAACCACATCGCCCAAAAATCCCTTAAAATCTCCAAATCCGTTAGTCGCCTCTTACGTTCACCCACCGGAAGAAATGGGGTAGTGTTATTCTATGCCGACACTACACAGCAATCATAATCTGCTTCCAAAAATAAACAGTTCCAGGAACATTATATTTAAGTAAAAATATGACGACTTCCCACAAAACTATTGTTGGCAATAAATATTTACCTATTTTCCGCATTACGGCATTTTTAAAACAACATAAGTAGTATAATGACCATCAACAGATACCTTTAATATGAGACACAATTTAAGAACAAGGTCACCTAAATAACGTATATTTTGTAAAACGGAGACTTAAAAGAAACAAAGACATCAAATATTATACGAATGAGGACTTCTGATATGTTGGAAATGAAAATATATCACGGAAGAATGAGGTTAACATTCAAAGCATTTGTAAAATTTATTAAGTCGTAGTAGTTAATTAATACAACCCATCTGTTTCTTTTTCGTGGTAATATAAGACGTTAGATTTTGGAATTCTTTTGTTAGAAATGAATTTTTTTTTATTATACATACATATACTCACGGCTATATTTCCCTAGAAGGGGTAACCAGAGCTAAGGAATTATAAATTCCTCAGCCACTTTTGGAAGTTGAGTGGGGAAAAGATGGTAAAAATAAAGGTTTTTGGTGATGGGTCTCCAACCGCATCGCCCAAAAATCCAATAAAAAGCCCCAATACCCTTAGTCGCCTCTTACGACACCCGTGGGTAGAAAGGGGTAGCGACATTCTAAGCCGGCACTACACGGCATTTTTTTATTATATTTTACTAAATTAAAATATTTTGCCTAAACTGAGCGATATCCGATATCAGACGTTTTGTAAGAAAAGTATTGAGTAATTGGCAAGCGTTGCGCAATAATTCGTCATTATGAGTAAAATATTAGAATTAGTAGCACTTTCAGGGGATAATTTACAAACTCTTTATTAAAAAAAATATTTTGGCAATTTTACAGAAGACAATATATGTAGTATTTTATACGATTATTTTGGTATGATACGAGAGGTTTGCCCACACCTCTGCTCAGTTTTATAAATCTTCAATAATAAATACTTTCTAAAAATTAAGTCACCGCGGTGCAATACATTTGGAAGAACATGAAAATTAATTAATGGCCTCGATCAAAATAACACTAGATTTTTAAGTGCCTTGGTTAATTTGGCACGGCAAAGGGGATGAATAAAAAGTGATGAATTATTATATTTTAATATCTTGCAATGTGGAGACTTGACGACGACACACAATAGAGTTATCTTTGTAGTAGTACATAACACTTTTGGCTACTTTCAATACTCGTAGATTGTACTTTTTTTAATGGATTTCTTTATTCCCCATTTTTATAGGAGTTCAAGGAGAATTCAATTTTAAGGGAAGTTCGCGTGAACAGGAAAGCTTTGGGATTGGTTTGTATTTTCTATTAGCTCAAAATATAAAGGACGTGGTCTCCTGAAAAATTATTAATTGTTAAAGTGGATTTCAATTTTAAATCATTCATTTTAAGATAAGAAAATTGATAATCGCTCGTAGAATTGACCGGACGACGCTTTGTAGGTAGACCTCCGACAAGGTGGAGTTTGTGAAAATTAGGAGAACCCGTTAGATGTGGGCAGTGTGTTGATCCTGTTACAGGATCGGTCGTAATGGAGATCTTTGAGAGAGGCAATTGTCTAGCAGTTCACTATTTTTGGCTAATAAAAATTAATAAGAACAAATGAGTTAAATAAATTGTAATATAAAATCACATATTCTTAATTTAATTTGCAACTGAGGAATATATTTTCTGTTCCTATAGCACAGTGATGGCCGATTCTAAACAAAGAATTTCAAAATTCTAATTTTGAGTTCAACCTTTCTCAAAAAGCCGCAACGATTAAGGATCACCGCGTCTTAAAAGTCACATATATCGGTTCTAAGAAACCAATCGAAGCTAGAAATTGAAGCGCAGAAAAATAATACACCAAAAATAGTAGTGACATCATAGTCAAACTTTTGGAACAAGGTTTCTTTGTCTCCAAAATAACGGTTGCGATGTAAATCTCAAGTCCTGACAAGCGTTGCCTAATAAATCGGAGCTGTGAAAATTATATTTTTGACTCCTTTGTCTGAGATGATTTTTGTATTGCGTCATAGAGAATGAGGCAGCTCGAAGTGATGGCACGAGTGATTGGTGCAGTTATTTGTACAGGCTAAAGATAAATAAGAGATCGTGAGCGAAGAATTCTTCGAATAACGAATGTCTCTTTCGTGACAATTATGGATCACAGTTGATAGTATTTAGTTTCGGTAATAGGTATATTAAAGCGTAGAACGGCTGTTTAGTGTTGTGTCGATGTGTAAAATGTATGTTAATTTCTTTGATATTTTCAAAAGAAGTTTACAATAACATTATACTTTTTTAAATTAAAATTACAGATAGCTGTTTTAATAATTATCTACCTACGTAATCAAATAGGTACTTTATATCCGTTGGTATACTTATGTACGTAAATCTGTTAAATGATTAAAACCCGTGCCTCCTGCATTAAAATTTTCTATCTGAGCTACTAAAGAAAGAAATAAACAAAAAAGAACTTCTATTTGAGTCAGAATAAAGGCAGCTAACAGTTAATGAGTTGTTTCATAGTACAAGCCAAACAAAGCACTACTCCTTATAAGGAAATAAATAAATAACATTTGCGGCATAAAAACAAAGAAACAAAAGTAAAATGTAACATTATTCACTATATTTCTTCCCGTGAATAGTTCAAAAGGCAAATAAGTGCACAAAAGATATAGTGAAAAAGGCCATAGATTGTGCGGCCTATTTATATATTCCTTGTGATAACATTTTTTACCATCTGTCGGAATATTCTGGACAAGTTATAAGTAGTACTGGCTTGGCTATAGTTGTATTGCAATAAGCAACATATTATAAATATATTTCCACCTCCTGATTTCTATAATCTAAAATAATGTACATATAAATGATTATTTTTGTTTTAATTACAAAATTTGTACAAGAGGTAAGGAGATTCATGATAATCAGGTTGTATCATAATTTTGAACTTATAACAAAAGAACAATTATAAAACCATATAAGGCAATTAAACTGTAAATATTATATTTTAAACAAACAATTAGAATTTTTTACGGAACGGAGATTCCTTTCCAAAATTTTTTAAGGGCATAAAAATCTACAAATCTTCACAGTAACATAAAAGTCCTAGTCATAAAGCAAACGTACGAATATATACAAAATTGAAAACAAAATACAAGTAAACAATCTTGGCAAAGACATTAAAATATTAATGGTTGTAATTACGACAAGCCTGCAGTATGTCTCAAACAAGGATTCATTTTGTCCTCCAGCAGTTTATGTCACTTACAGGAATAGAATTACGCAGCCCTATTCTGGTAAAACGCGGTTCTCAACAATGAATCGCCCCTTACAAAGCTCAGTTATTTCGAAGAGTGCTTGAATTGAACTGAAAAAATATTGTATCAGAATCGACATCCATTTCGGCCCCCGACTGAGTGTTAACTCGAAGTGTTTCCAATTTACAGACGACAGTCACTGCGTCTCCACCGCGAGATTTATCATCGTTATGAAAATATCGTTTATGAGCACCTACCTAGCTATTCTATTTTCGATGGTCACGTTTTCAAACTGAAAAACAGTCGTGTCTAGAGGATGTCGTTAAAATGGAAATTATGCGCGTAATTCATAAAGGATCTTATATAGAACTCAACCACCGCTGAGATTTTATAACAAAAGAATCGTCTCATGCATCATTTTCCTTCGAGTTCGTTTTACGAAGCTCCAAATAACCTTTTTTATTCTAGCTCGTCAAAGTCCCACAAAATCATATTCTTTTCAACGCAGTTATTATTATTCCCACTCAATACTTTATTACGTTTCTTTTACGGTAACATTCGGGCGGCATGTTCTTTGTGCTGGTAATGCTGAAGATAATCTAAATTCTTAAAATATGTGGCTTGTTAATATGTTTTGGTTTCTGTATTTATTCCTATCTAAGTTATGCATGTCATCTTAATTATTATTATTTATTCGTCTAACTTGTTAACTGGGAGGGAAGAGAAATTACGAGGAAACCCAGCTGGCTAAGTTTTTCTTAGTCATTTAACATTATATCACTATAGAGCGTAGGTCCACTCCTCACCGAGTCAATACACTATCCAAGTATAAAAAGAATTCTCTAGTACCAGGTTACGATATGTTTCGTGACGTTCATAAGTATTAGTACTTTTAATATACCTTGGGGGATATGCGTCGAAAACGAAAAGTAAGGATAGGTTTTGTTTCTTTATTCAGTGAAAAGTACATTCTGACGGTGAACTAAAAATAAGGAACTCGTACAGATTTCATCACAACGAAATATTTATTTGGGTTATGTTGTGTTCTGAATCTTCGGATCAAAGTTTTTATGTTAATCATAAAAATGTCACTATTGTTTGTAAAGGGACTGGCGTTGCAGTGGCTGAAGTTGTAAATCAGTCATCTGTCATTAATTTACAAGGTACTTAAACCTTTGCCCTGATTAATTTATTAGCAATTTAAAATAAGATACCTTCATTATTTGTCTTAATTAGTGTAGATTTTGAGCTTAATTAACGGTTCGTTAGTGGACGTAAAATTGTTATAGTGTTAAATGTTATCACCTTTTTTATCAACAATTTTCTTATTGAGGACGAGTATGAGTATTGGTTTGGAGTTTAAATAGATTCTTGGATTAAGAAAGCGGTCGGTATTCTTAATCCGTAAGGATCCGAATCAAATATTATTTCCGTCCTTTATTTTACTAGTTTTATCCTTCCTCATACTTCTTCGTGGTATTAATTCTTATTAGGGAAAAAGATATGAATGAATCGCCATTATGTAGATTTCTAGTTAACCTTTATATGTTGTTATATTCTTTGCACTTGGGACTTACTTTTTTATAAGTTATTCCACCTGGTCTTGAAACTTTCTACTTGGCCGACCTCTACTAATGATGCTGTACACCTTATATTGTTTCATTTCATATACATAACTTTTGCTGTGTAGTGTCGGCTTAGAATAGCACTACCCCATTTCTGCCGGTGGGTGTACGTAAGAGGCGACTAACGGTGTTGGGGCTTTAAAGAGATTTTTGGGCGATGCGGTTGGAGACCCATCACCAACAACCTTTATTTTACCATCTTTTCCCCACGCAACTTCCAAAAGTGGCTGAGGAATTTCGGATTCCTTAGCTCTGGCTCCCCCTTTTAGGGATTTATAGCCGTGATTATATGTATGTATCTGTGTATGTATAACTTTTCGTGACTGAGGAAGTATTGATTTTATTGCAATGGGTTTTATTGATATTTAAGCTACATGACTACTTGTCTGTAGAAATTTTAAATGGAACGCAAATCAAAATAGTTTTGATAGAGAGCATGCTTTAATCCTGAAAAGCTTTATACACTAAGCCGCCTTAAATAGCATGTTCGGTCGAATACAGATCAAGTTATACATATTAACAGCTGTTCTGTCAAAGTTGTAAGATTAACTTTACTGTCAAACGTAAGTTTAATTTGTGGTTGAATTTACAGAAAGAAACAGCTGGCATTATTAATTATCATACATCATAACCGTATTACGACAGTACGTACGAAAATCAATTTGGAATTGATTTGAAACCTTAATTGTACTTTTTCATATTATAATAAAAATTAGGTCTCTAACCCGTTTAGAAAGATCTAGATTCCCATAAATATAAACATATATACATATCCTCACAGCCCTAAATCCCTAAAAGGGGGTCGCCAGAGCTCCTCAGCCACTTTTGGCAGTTGAGTGGGGAAAATAAAGATGGTAAAATAAAAGCTGTTAGTGATGGGTCTTCAACCGCATCGCCCAAAAATCCCTTAAGAAAAGCCCCAATACCCTTAGTCGTCTCTTACGTATACCCAAGGGAAAAAGGGCAGTGCTATTTTTAGCCGACACTTAACAGCTTATTAATATTAACATACATATACTCACGGCTATATTTCCCTAGAAGGGGTAGCCAGAGCTAAGGAATTATAAATTCCTCAGCCACTTTTGGAAGTTGAGTGGGGAAAAGATGGTAAAAATAAAGGTTTTTGGTAATGGGTCTCCAACCTAATGGTCTTTAATATTAAATGCTCAAATATTTAAATTGAAGAAGAATTCGCGTCGCTGGCTCATAATATTTAATAATATCATCAATTTCATAATCTTTAGGTGACTTATACCAAAACTATCATTCAATAGTAGGTAATATGGTTCCAACACATTCCATTAAAAATATCGTATATGAAATACTTAAGACCGTCTTTTGATGTTCACATAAAAAGATGGAGCTCTCGGATTCCCCTTCCGGGATGATGTCGTATTGTCGATGACTGCTTCAATCTTTGAATAGCGTGACCTCGCCCGGATTGCATTGTGGCGGTAACCTTACAAATTCGTATATTAATAAAATATTACGTATCTAGGTGGTTTAATGTTGTGCTACTTTACAAGTATGATGATAAACACTGAGACCAAAAAATATTTTTGTTAACCGTTTGCTGCTATGACCTTAATAGTAATTATTTACATTATAATAAAAACCTGGATGGAAACCTTGGAGACCCATCACCAACAACCTTTATTTTACCATCTTCTCCCCACTCAACTTTCCAAAAGTGGCTGGGGAATTTCTAATTCCTTAGCTCTGGCTACCCCTTCTAGGGAATTATAGCCGTGAGTATAAGTATACATTATATGTATGTATGTATAATAAAAAATAGGTCTCTAACCCATTTAGAAACATTTAGATCCCCATAGATATTACATACATACATACATATTCTCACGGATATGAACCCCTAAAAGCTATGTATTATACTTCATAGCCGCGTGAATTTTTAGGGTTTTAAACAACTCGTAGGGATGTAATTTAGAATCTCGATAATAGACCTAGTCCTTATAGACCTAATAATAAAATAGACCTAACTATTATATACCGATATTCACTTACTCAGTTACTTAAGCCAGCTTAGTTTCAATCCCCAAATATCCTGTATCTTTTACTAAAATCGTTCATACGTATTAAAGTAATTCGCTAAAGAAAGAGTCAATAGAAATTTTCTTATTAAAATAGTCAAAAGAGGGAACTCCCGAGGGACCGCTGGGTATTGTTCGTCACCTGAGCCTTTATAAACTTTTTTCTTAAGAGAATAATTTTATTGTATAGATACGTGTATTTGTTACTTGGGGTGAGAGAGCATAACTTATTTAATGATTTATATTGGATCACAAAAAACACTTTGATTTAGTGCCACTGAGCATACAATTTGTTATAATACTTGAAACTACTTAGATTAACTTTTATGTTAGTGAATACTTGTATTTTTGCACTGAGACTTTACCGCAAAAGTTATTTAATTATTCATGGTGAAACACAAGAAGTGTAAAGATAAGATTAGATATGACGCTAAAAATAACAACGCCGAAAACAAAAAATGGGGTTGCGTCTTGACAGCAAAAGAAGTTCTAGTTTCAGGTATTAAAATACGAATCAGGGTCAGATTTACTGACCCATGATTTATTCATTTTTTAATTATTTGAGAAAGAGGTTTGTCAGGATCGCACAAAGTGGCGATCGATAGTCTCTACCTACTCCAATGGGAACTAATAGCGTAAGTTTGAATATAAGTTTGGGAAAAGATAGTACATTGATAGAAAAGATAACGATGGCTTGATAAGAGTATAGTCTAATAATTACATCATGGCCTTTTGTACACTAATTCGGCATTTACATCTATAGGAAGAAATGAAATTGTAAATTACTGAAAAGATATCTTAATACTACAATTTACTTGATAAATTTAAACAGTAGCACTGAAATCATTTGCCGCATCACATGTCGTATCAATTAATAAGACGTAAAAGTAACTCTGCGTGCTACCAATAAAATCAAGACCAAAGCAGACATGTTTTTAAATGACGAAATGTTTTAATTTATCAATTAATGAACTACACATGAATCTATAAAATGTGTTTGTGCTTAATGAATTCCTTTGTCTTCAATCAGAGAACTCCGGAACATAACGAGCGGTAAACATAAAAGTTTTTTTTTCGGTATGCCACAAACAAGATCGGCGTATTTCAACTCTAAACTATGATACAAATGCCATAAATCTAAGTACGTACGAAACTGATTAAGTCCCCTCGCTTTGCTCACATAGATTTTTAAACACAGAGGAGTCAAAGGGGCCCTTTATTCTTTTTCTTTTAAGTACACGTTTACGACGTCCTCGTAAAACACGGATCACTGAAAATTTTTGATATGTAAGGTTGGCATTCAAACGCTCACTTTATGTGTTTCTCCTATTATAATTTTTACTGATGTCGTATTTTATATGTCCTCCTTCCGATTATCAACGGTAGCTAAAAAGGATTTTGAATGAAAATGTTATTATTATTTAATAACAGGAAGTTTTTTCCTCGAGTGCTTACTTTGGTTTTGGGTTTGAGTTTTTATATTTTGCTTATTGCTTTTAAGGGCAGGTTTTTAAGTGTAACATTTTTTTTCTTAATTTTGATAAAAGTACAGGATAACCTTCTCAGCCCATTCAGCCCAGTAGAAAAAAGCGCGTCCACAAATATTATTTTATAGCAAAGATTAATATCAATGGTGGCAAGAAACTCTATATTTACCCCACTACAGCAAAGCCAAAAGAGAGGTAACGATAATGATAAGGCGTCATTTATTTGATAGATAGATTGATAGATAGATAGATAACTCGTTTATTTATGTTAACACAACACTATACAATATAAAAAACAATACAAAAAGTGAAAAAACTATATTTTTGACCTAAAGATTAGTGCTATGGTAACACAAAATAGGTCCTAACTCAGCGCTTGATATTGCCAAGTGGAAAACACTGGTTTTCAGTTAAGGCCTACACCACACTATACTACACATAATTGAATAATATATAAACAAAAAAAAACTGTGTTTGCCACATTTAAAGCAAAATAAATAAATAATAAAGGAAAAGACAATGAAAAAACCAAGCTGTACATTTATACGTAAGTATATCATTATTGATTTGTTTACTGGAAGTTTACTTGCATGTGTGATAAAGTCTTTGAGACATTTTTTTTTTGTTGATTCATAGTGCTTTAATTACTGAACTGATTTTGGTAAACTAGGTTAATTATTATAGAAAATAGATTCATATTGATGGGTCGGGTGTTATAGGCTTTATGATTTGTACAAAATAAAAAAATCACGACTACATATTAATCACAAAATATAACCGCAAGTCAAACTGAGATAATCGTATCGTGTTTGGTATCAAAAAGAAAGGTATTCTCAAGAGCATTACGCATATCTGCCTATTTTAATGTGTTTCAACTTAAAATAAATATATTTAATTAAGTGAAAAGAAACATTTCAGTTTTCATTTCCCTAACTGCAACCTAACGCCCGATTTCTGAATTGAGTATTCAAGCTAAGAACGACTTAAGTACCATTTTGTCTCATTCAGTTGTTAAGATTTCAATGCGACAGAACGATACTTAAGTTGTTCTCAGCTAAAATACTCAATTCAGAAATCGGGCGTGAGTGTATCAACTTACATTGTTGTATATATTTTATTTTTTAAGTGAAGATAAGATTGCGTCGAATGCATGTGTACAATGTATATTGAAAATGGCAATCATAATCATGACGTGTTTTTTTATATATGGAGTAAAATTTACTATTTCGACGTCGTTTCATTTTAGGCATTCGTTTGTTTTTTCATAAATCCTAGTTGTCCACAGGAAACTATTAAAAATAAAAGTTTTCATGTTTCGCTTCAACCAGTTCTTTAAATATTAGAGGCAATATAAACAAACATTTTATTATAAACAAAATTAACAAAAACAAGTGTTCCACTTCATCATGTGTCGAGATACAATTAAGCGATGTCCAATAAGAACATCACGAAAAAATACGCAACAAACAGCATGTGTTACAAATGCGTGAGAACAGAGAGTTACTGTCTGGTATGACCCGTTTAAATATGTGATTTAGCGACGTAGTCTTTAATTAATCATTCCTTTGTGAAGTTCGAGAATGTTCCAAACACATTAAATGGTAAAAAGAATGAGGCGCCGATGGAGTCGTTGAAAAGTGCTTGGCGAGGAAAATGTTTAAGCCCGTACGGATTTGCATGCCTGCGGTAGATTTGCACCCAACATATGAACTACATTTCATACATTCACTTGCTTTATGCAGCTTTAACAAGGCATACAAAAAAGTAAGCGAAATAAAACATACATATACTCACGGCCTTAAATTCCAAAAAGGTGTAGAGTTAGATTCCAGAGCTTTAGAGTTAGAAACTCCTCAGCCACATTTGGAAGTTGATAGGGGACAAGATGGTAGAAATGAAGTATCATTGGTAATGGGTGGGAGACGCATATATATATATATATATATATATATATATATATATATATGTATATATGTATTTATATATTAGAAATTTGATTATAATATATATTATAGTATATATATTATGATCAAATTTCTAAAATGGAAAACCACGGTAGTCGTAAAAGGTGGCTAAGGGTACGAGGCTTTATAAGTGATTTTCGGCGAGATATATATATGTGTGTATTGTATGAATGTATTACAACACAATATAATTAACTATTTGTATGTAACTTCTCCATACTCTTTTTGTGTTTTCACGAAGCCAGTAAGAGATTTGAAGATTCCGAAAATTCGCTCAAAACCGGCTGTTTCATCCTTTTGTTTTATGATCCTACTAACTTCCGCATATGTAACTCATGATTTTATACAATTTGTATGTAAACAAAATTATAACCCAGTCAAAAATTAGGCTTCAGAACTATGAGGAATAAAAGCGCATGTATGAAAGATTTATGGATGTAAACAAAGCAAGAAGGGTTTGCCAGGATCGTACGAAGTGGCGATCGATAGTCTTTGCCTACCCCAATGGGAACTAATGGCGTGTGTATATGTTATGTAAGTAAAACAAATGTTTGCACCAATAGCGCCACAACTAAAAGGAAAGACGTTTCCACAAAAACAGGATCTACGGGAGCAAGCGTCTGATTTTCTCAGAACTTGAGGGGAATCCATAAACAAACGGCAGACAAAAGAAAACAAGAAGCAAAGTTTTTTGACAGGCCAAACCAAATGTGTATAGCTAACGTGGCTTTGTTCTCGTGTTTTATTTTCTAACCGTTTAGTTACGCAATCCCAGGGCATTGTAACTTTAGCAGCAAAACAGGACCGACTTCTGAGAAACGTGCTTTGGAGAAAAACACCTCGTTTATCGATCAAAACATCATCGAATACGATGCATAGCGGAGAGCCGTGGAATAGCTTTTAATGAGCAGTTACTTATATTTACGACTTCAAAAATTAAAAAGCGCTTTTACATACCAGTCGAAGTCCAAACAACCAATGATCTATAATTAAAAGAAAATTCTTGGAATTTTGTAACTATTAGTTTGGAGATTGTGTTTTCAAAATATAATCGACGCATCGTAACTACACAAAGCATAGAATGAAGAATATGAATATTGTACAGTTATGAGTATGATTGTCTATCTTTTATACCATAATTATCGTATCTTGCGCAACCACCAAACTAGCACATAAAATGTTACAAGATCTATCATTTTTTAGATACAAATCATCGATAAGAAGCAATTTGAATTTTAATCAGAAGTATTGTGCTGCAATAAATACATAAACACACGAATATTTTCATGTTTACTTGTAGGTGGTAGTATTAGCTAGTATCAGCCATACATAGAATATCGAAGAAGAAGAAGAAGTAGAAAACATGTATACGTGTTGGCATCTTCATCCGTTTGAGTCTTTCGGTTAAATAGTATATTATGACACCTCTATCACATCATCTACATGAATCGATTCAGTTTCCCACTTTATTTACTGAGTCACCTTGGATCAACTTTATGGAAATATTTTCACATAAGAGCGTATACTTTTGGCGTTAAGAAATACTTACAATTTAACTCTATCGTTCGTGCATCAACAACACGTACTTGTTCATAAGATAGCCATCAACACTTGTCACCCTCTCTTAAACTGTATATTCTAATGGTAGTAAAGTAAGTGATCATACGGAACCTACCCAAATATATCGTGTGTACGTTATAATTGAGAACATTGTCAATTTGAATGAATATTTTTTTACAATAGGTAATTATTTAGCTGAGTATTGTTGGCTTAGAATAACACTACCCCATTACTACCCGTGGGTGTACATAAGGCCGGCTAAGGGTATTGGGGTTTTTTAAGCTATTTTTGAGCTATGCGGTTGGATACCAATCACCAGCAACCTTTATTTTACCATCTTTTCCCCACTCAACTTCCAACAGTGGCTGATGAATTTTTAATTCCTTAGCTTCTATGGGCTTATAGCCGTGAATATACAGGTTGGCTCATTCAAATCGGTCAGTATGGGAAATTCTGAAACTATAAGACATACGAAGATTTGTTCTTAGGAACCATGTCACCGATTTTGATTAAAAGAATAACTGCATTCATACATTTGAAAAAAAAAACTGTACCCAGCTCGGGAATCGAACCCGGTTGTTTTGAAAAAATAAACTTACACTTTTTCTTTTTTGATATCGATTGTGTTGGTCCTAAGCTGTAAATGTCTCCATAAAACATGATGTCTAAAATGAATAAAATGCATTGTTTTGACATACTTTAATATCTCAAAGTAGGTGTTCGAAGTGACCACCGTTACAATGTTCAACAAGTTCAGGCATGCATTTTCTCTAAGACTGTTTGTACCTCTCAACTTATTAATAATAAGTTATTACATACATGCACCGTATCATGTGGTTTGCATTCCATTTAACATTTAAGGAAGTTTTGTTATCTACAGTAATTAAACACTAACAATCAATTGAAAAGCCCACTTAAAGTAAGTATGTAGATAAACGATAGACGAAAATTGTATTGAAAACAATGTTGGTCACTTCGAACACCTACTTTGAGAAATTAAAGTATGTCAAAACAATGCATTTTATTCATTTTAGACAACATATTTTATGGAGACATTTACAGCTTAAGACCTACACAATCGATATCATAATAGAAAAAGTGTTAGTTTATTTTTTCAAAACAACCGGGTTCGATTCCCGAGCTGGGTACAGATTTTTTTCAAATATATGAATGCAGTTTTTCTTTTTATCAAAATCGGTGTCATGGTTCCTAAGAACAAATCTTGGTATGTCTTATAGTTTCAGACTTTCCCATACTGACCGATTTGAATGAGCCACCCTGTATATATATATATTGTTTTCTGTATCAACTGTATTTTTTAATAAATCTAACATGCTGCTGCTGCTTATACTGATAAATGTGTGCATCAAATACAAAAGTCTCGACAAAGATTCCGTCGAACTTTAAAGGCAAATAGTTCGTACTAATTAATGATTACTCAGCCGATCCACCGATCATATTCCTTAATAAAATATTGCATAAGCTAAACATTCAGTCGTTGCTACAATAACATGTGATATCAAAATACGTGGTTCTCTAAATTATACCGGCTGATTCCTACAACCATGCCATACTCCTATGAATGAATAAATCTTAGTAAAAAGTTATTTTTTAACTCTTGCTGGGTTGGGATTTATTGGGCATCCCATCTTCATGGGTTATAATCAACTAATAATTAAAGAATAAATAAAGGAAGGAAAAATTTCGACACAGGCGGGGATCGAACCCGCGACCTCGGGACCTCTTTAATTATTAGTAATAATCCCCACATGAGGTTTTCATGAACAAAAAGATTAAAATTATATAATCAACTATTTCTACCATGATAGCAACCGTGATAGCCCAGTGGGTAGAACACTCGGTTATCATGCAAACGACTAGTGTTCAAATTCTGAGTCGGGCCTACACCAATTTGTCTTTTCTAAAGACATATGTGTGGTTAATTTATAATGGTTGTTAATGGTGAGGGAAAACATCGTGAGGAAACCCACATGGCTGAGTTGTACTTAGTCATGTGACAGTGTATTCGTACAAAACGGCGATAGGCCTGCCCCCTATCACGTGAGTACACTGTCCATGCAAAACGTGGGTACTCTGAACACCAGGTGACAAAGTCACGTGATGTTCAGAAGTATTAGTACCTCTGCCAACCCCTTCGGGGATATTCGGCGTGAACGTTTATGTTATGTTATGTTTATGTATTTCAACCATGTATGTGCCAAAAAATCAATAAAATAGATTTGATTTCGGAGCTTTCGCTGTACCTTTTAGATATGATAGCCATGATGTCATGGGTGAATAAAATAATAGGTAAGTAATTCACGCTTTGGGTACTCGAAAATATTGAAGAAAAATAATTAGTGCTATAAAATAATATTTACAATGAAAAACATATCTGACTTGCTAATTAATATTGTATTTAGCACCCGCAAGTAGTTAAGTTAAATTAAATGCATGAACGTCATATCTAATAAGTATTAAGTGAACAAATACAATCAGTTGGTTGTGTTTTTTATAGTAAACTAATACTTGCGTATATTGATCATGTCAACTTTACAATATTATATTCAACTATTGTAAAATACTGGGTTGCAGTTGTGATCCACTTACTAGAAAAATTCTATATCATAGTCGTAGACATCCGATTACAGACAAACTTTCAAATTCAAAATTGCAATTCCCGTCCAAATTTTCGTAAGCAACAAGTTGATGTTATACACATTCGAATATTTTTAATAAATCATTTTTGACTCCGAGTTAATTTTGCAAAACGTAAATAGCAATTTCTTCGGCCTGTCAAAAGCCACAACACATACGCTCCGGATACAATAGAGTTGTGCAAAATGAAGTTAAAAATGTCCACGTGAAAGAGAACCTGATAATCAGGTTCCAAGGTATTTGCCACGTAGCTTTTTTGTTCGGTTCTCCAGTTTCGCTGAGCAAACAACATGATCGTCCGGTTGAGGGCTGAAAGAAAGCATTGTTACGAGAAACAAAGGCTAACTCGAATCAAAAGTGTCGTGTGACTTACTGGATATTTTAATTATTTGTTACAAATCGTCTTAAATACAATATGAGCTACATTTTATATATATATATATATATATAATGCTTAAACATATATACATATATATATATTATGTTTATGCATTACTTTATAACATTAACTTTAGTAGCCTTGGCTGTTTAATTTAATTAAACCATCCATCCCCCACTTTTATATGATATTAATTTCCTTGTGTAGTTCAAATATGTTTTACCACGAAACATTTTATGATATGGGATTTTTTACATAAAAAAAATTTGGTTGGTAAACTTATTTATTAACACGGTTACAAACAAAAACTAATGATCTACTGGAAAACTTATTTACAGAAATATGTATTAAAATAAATAAGTGAATACAAACTAATATAACAAGGCTTAGTGCTTGGAAGACATTCAATCGTCATTATTTTTCTTCTAAATGTATTCAAAATGGCACTACCAAACATCTGTCAAAGATCCAATTTTCGGAATGAAAATTATTACCAAAAACTGCCAGGAACTAAAAAACTTTTACGATCCAGTCTTAAACCAAACAAAACGAGTCTGGAAGCCGCAAGAAACATTGCAATTTCGTATTATGTAATGGTAGGAAGAAGTTGATTGTCGAGGTTCCAAATGCATCAAGATTTAAAAATAACTCAAGGTTGTTTTGCTCGAAGCCTCTTAGCGGGGTCCACTTTATAGGATCAAGGTGCACCGGTTCAGCCAGATGCCTATACAATGTGACCAGTTATTGGTATGTATATTGTTTACAAAATCGAACTCTGCCTCGCTGGCTTTTACTTCGAAGCTTTTGATGACTAAATTTTGAAATACTTTTTTGTTTTTTTTTTATTTAATTGCGTTTTGTTCATTGATATAATGGTTTGATATATTGATAAACTACACACTAGCTTGTTGGCATTTACTTTAAGTTTATGTCCATTTGATATTAAATATTGATATAATTTTGTTAATTATGTTAATAGTTGTAATTGTCCCATCTCGTTTATTGTAATTTATTGAACTTTTTTTCATTAAAATAAATTTTGGTGTGAATATATGCATATACTCAATGGTATTATTCCTAAGAATGGGTGGCTAGATCATCAGAATTTGCAATTGCGCTAGTACTTTTTTTGTGTATAAAAATGAATTTAAAATTAAGGATGCCTGTTGCTCGCTCGGTTTCTAGCCAAATCTAACAACTAACACTTCGAGTTATAGGTTATTGGTATTCTAAGCTGATACCAATTATTTAATTTATAAAATGCATGAATAGATACTCTTACTTGGTAAAATTGATAAATATAAATAATAATATTGATAATGGTGGCAAAGAAAAGCTTACGACTATAGTATTTAAAAAATAGGAAAATATTATAAGAAAACTGAATAATATTTCATATATTAGAATGTAGCTTTAATATCCTCACCTAACTTTATATAATTATCATCAATATAGGCGATTGGGTTCCGTTACACTTTTAATTATGTTTTGCGTGATAAAAAAATATATATTTGTGAGCCAAAACATTTTCGAATATGTATTTTATGCAAAGCTTATTTATACCAACTTCCTATCAGCTCTACTGCTTGACACAATTCGTTGAAATACAACAAATTGTAGAATAATTACTTTAAAAAAAATACTATATTTAAGGATAGAATCGTGATGTTGGCATATAAAAAAGACTTTGTTATAATTATTCTTAAGTTAGTTGAAGTAACTTAATTCATACTTGTCTGACTGAGCATAAACACTTGTATAAGATGACGCACGCACGACAGGTATTACAATCCAAATTAAAAGCAATACATAGATCGATCTGACTTTATAGAACAAGTGCCTTTTTAGTACAACCCATTTTTGATATTGTCGATTGCTTAGTGGTGGTAGTTGGGCTTAAGTCTTGAAAATTATTTATTGTTCCACATCATATTCCCAGTACTAGTAGTATAAAAAAATACATATGTCGGTTTACCACAAACCTGTCATGTTGTTTTTGCAAGTGATTTCTATTTCTATTGCATTCAAGCATACCTTATGCATAAAGTTATCATTAAATATAGAAGATAAATTGTCTAAGGCTAACTTAAAGCAAATTAAATATTAAATAGAAAAAATGCATCAACTTTCACATCACAACAAAAACTGGGTTATTACCATAGAGAACATCAATGAGCTACCCAATTAGAATAAATTATGGTAGATCTAAAATGGTTTTTACTATAAATTCATTGTTTTGTTATGTTTGCTTAAATTTAAATACCAATATAGCAACCGGATGGTTAAGAGCTAAGAACACATTTCGCTAAGTCCTTGAACACCCCTTTGCTTGCAGGTGTACGCTTCGATGCACCTGCTAACATTATTTATGCAGTGACCTATAAAAGTAATAATTAAGAAATTTTATTCTTTGATAATTATCCCTTAGATGTGGGTCAAATAAAAAAGGGTTTTTTCCAGCCGTCAGAACATCCGCTTGATTACGCAAAAGGAAATGAGGGTCCGTCTATGGCAGGGTGTGCAACTGCCATAGAACAATATTAATACTATTTGACATAAAAACTATTCATGCATTACTTATAACATTGGCAAAAACGGTTTGAACGATCTTTATATGAACCTCATAAACAAATAAAATCTATGAGTTTAATTTTATATCTTTGGTAAATTTTAATAAACTTTACTATAGGTATTTATTTTAGCGGTCAAAGGCCATTAAAGATTATTTTTTTATAGCCTAATGTATTTCCCACTGCTGGGCAAAGGCCTCACAATTTTGAGCCGACACATTTCATGCCGTGTAGTGCCGGCTTAGAATGTCGCTACCCCTTTCTACCCACGGGTGTCGTAAGAGGCGACTAAGGGTATTGGAGCTTTTTATTGGATTTTTGGGCGATCCGGTTGGAGACCCATCACCAAAAACCTTTATTTTACCATCTGTTTGGGTGATAAAGTTCCTTTTTGCTTGTCGGTTCAACTAAAACACGGATATGATTTTTGTGTGATTTATTGACTAAGACTGAATTTTTAAAGCAACAAACCAACCTTATATTGAAAACGAATACACTCTCAAAATACGTTGACATAATTATTTCTAACTACCTTATAATACAAAACATGCCGGCCACCAAAGGACCTCTAGTCCTTTTCTAAACAATTGTAAATTAATACTAAGCACTGAATAATGAATGAGAAACGGACATGTTATACACCAGCCAATTACATTTCATTTTTATCTAAACATGAAACTGCTGTGTAACATAAACTTACAAAATTAGATTTAAACACAGGCTTAGGTAATTTGTATGAATAACTTGAATAATTAAAGCTTTACTTCAATTCCAAAACACTTATTTTATTTCTTTAAGGTAAGTTGAAAAATTACATTACGATATGTTATAAAATGAATAACTATAGTCTGACAAACAAGTGTTGCAATTTTTGAATATATATTTTTTATACTAAGTAGTGAAAAAAACTTCTATAATTAAGATTCCTACATAACACCAAATTTATGTTTAAATATATCTAATACTAGTCTTAAGAAATATTAATAGGCAATGGACATAGTTTGTTAGCTGATCTTTTCACTACACTCCCACCATAAGAAACACTATAAACTCTTGTAACCCCATCGGTGCCCGGGTGTTTTTCCACTATTCTTCCCATCATCCATTTTCCTGGCGGAAGGTGGTCACACTTGATGAGAACAATATTGCCAACTTCAAATTCTGGGACCCTTTTTAGCCACTTGGGTCTCTGTTGCATTCTTGATAAATATTCGTTTTGCCAACGGTTCCAAAAATTTGTAAGTAATTTTTGCAAGTACTGCCATCGTGATAAGTGACTAGTTTTTACGTCTTTCAATTCTAGGGTAGGCACAACGAGCGTGGATTCACCAATCAAAAAATGACCGGGTGTCAACGGTTCCGTATCTGTAGAATCTGCATCTTCTAGTGGACAGAGAGGTCTGGAGTTTAGACACGCTTCAATCTGACATAATAAAGTCGTCATTTCTTCATATGTAACGTGAGAAGTTAGGATCCTTTTTAAATGATGCTTCAATGATTTGATCCCAGCTTCCCAGAGGCCACCCATATGTGGGCTATAAGCTGGAACGAAATGCCATTGGGTTCCATCAGTAGCTAATAACTGAGCGATATCACTTTCAAATTTGGACTTTATTTCTATGAATGATTCTGTTAGTTCACGATTGGCTCCAACAAAATTTCTGCCCTGATCACTCCATAAATCTGTACAGCGTCCTCTTCTAGCTACAAAGCGTCGAAAGGCTCCGACAAATGCTTCTGATGTTAAATCTCCTACCAGCTCTAAGTGAATAGCCTTGGTGCTCATACACACAAACAAGGCGATGTAGGCCTTTGTTGATTTTGCTCCTCTTCCACGTGACATCAGTATTGAATATGGACCAGCAAAGTCTACTCCACTATGAAGAAATGCTCTGGCTGGAGTGACTCTTACTTTAGGTAAATCACCCATTAATTGAGCTCGACTTCTCGCATCATGCTTCGCACAGACTAAACAATTATGTATAGTTTTTTTCACAACTTTTCTTGCCTTCATAATCCAATATTTAGTTCTTAAATAGCCTAGCATCATCTGACAGCCACCGTGTAATGTCTTCTTATGAGCCTCATCTACAATCAATTTGGTAAGTGCGTGGTCACTATCTAGAATAATAGGATGTTTCTCATCTTCTTGTAACACAGAGTGGCGAAGTCTACCGCCCACTCTTAGGATATCATCTTGATCAAGGTACGGTTGTAATGATTTCAATCTATTATCTTTTCTTAAATTTCTTTTTTCTTTCAAGTATTGTATTTCTTCGGTGAAAACTCTTTGCGCCATTTTCACACACGTTTTGAGGGCTTCGTTCAATTCATAGGTATTTATAGGCTTAGGTCCATTATTGTTTTTCCAATTCAAGAATCTGCGGCAGTGTGTTATAGTGATTAACAGTTCTGTAAGTGTATCGAATTCTTCAAATCTTTTGGCTAACGATTTATCTTCCAATTCAGTTGTAATTGTAGTATTCACTTTCAAGTCTTGCCTTCGCTCCAGATTAGTAACATAGTTATCAGGCCGGCTGTACTTGAAATTATGATTTTGTAGCCATTTTGGACCCTGCCACCACATAATATTCTCCATTAAGGTTTCTAGTGATTCACCTCTTGATGCGACATCTGCTGGATTTTCACTAGATACAACATGATACCAATTGCTATTGCCGATGTTATCTAAAACCTCGACAACTCGGTTTCTGACATAGGTATTCCATCTCAATGGGTTCCCAAACAACCATGAAAGAACTATTGTAGAATCTGTCCATGCATATATTTGACTATTCGGTATTCTCATAGCTTCCTGGATCTGCTTTAGAAGGTTGGCAAGCAAGACGGCTCCACATAGCTCTAATCGAGGTAAGGAAAGAGGTTTGATGGGCGCAACTCTAGTTTTCGCTGCTATTATGTTTGTTTTCACTTCTCCATCTTCAGTTTTCACTCTAAGATAGGCAACGGCTGCGTAACCCTGTTCCGAAGCATCACAAAATCCGTGGATAGTTATATTTTCTAAATGTCTCTGGTTTGTATTCAACCATCTTCTGATTTCATACTT
Organism: Bedellia somnulentella; assembly: GCA_963576735.1. Classification (NCBI taxonomy): domain Eukaryota; kingdom Metazoa; phylum Arthropoda; class Insecta; order Lepidoptera; family Bedelliidae; genus Bedellia; species Bedellia somnulentella. Next base: position 13,209,636 of record OY755179.1, read on the forward strand.
AGGTAAAAATTCAAAGCTTTTTCTTAACTCTCTCCACCTTGTAGCAATTACTTCATTTACTTCTTCATCCCAGGTTATACCTTCCAACCATAGGGCTTGTATAAATATTTTTGCTTGTAGAATGGATGGAGCTAGCCAGCCCAGAGGATCGAAGAGACGTTGTATATCAGCTAAGATTGATCTTTTCGTTATAATTTCATTCAGTTCCGGTAGATTGAGTTCATATTGAAATATATCCTTGCCCATGTTCCATTGTAGACCAAGAGCCCGTATAGTACCATCCAGTGTTATATTAAGATTGACATGGGCGCTTCTCTCTTCCTGAGTGAATTGTTCTAGAAAGTCTGCGCTATTGGAACACCATTTTTGTAGAATGAATCCTGCGCTTTTCAGTATGGTTTGGACTTCTTTGGCGTTTCTAATGGCTTCTTGTACTGTCTCGTTACCCGACATAATGTCATCCATATAGCAATCTTCTTGAATGACTCTAGTTGCGTCTGGAAACTGGTTGCCTTCATCTTGGGATACCTTCTGGAGTGTCTTTACGGCTAAATATGGTGCTGAGGCTGTGCCAAAAGTCACTCTTTTCATTCTGTAGTCTTTGATAGGATGATCTACGTTGTTGCGCCACAGGATCCGTTGCAAATCTTGATCTTGTCGATGGACTTCAATTTGTCTGTACATTTTCTGTATATCAGTCACGAAACAAATTTTCTTCATTCTCCACCGCATTATTATATTTCTAATATCTTCTTGTAAAGTGGGTCCTACCAAAAGTTCATCATTCAAGGACACGTTGTTGTAGCCTTTCTGAGATGCGTTGAAAACCACGCGTACTTTGGTTGTTTCTTTCTCTTCCTTAACAACTGCATGATGCGGTAAATAAACAGATGGTTGCTCTATTTCATTGATTGAGACCTCTTCCATATGATCTAATTCAATATATTCTTGTATAACTTTTGAATATTCTCTCTGAAGATCATGATTCTTCTCAAACCTTTTTTCTAATTGCATTAATCTTTTCATTGCTATTTCTCTAGTTCCTCCTTCTGTAGATAAAAGCACTTCTGATTTCTTCGGTAATCTTACTATATAGCGTCCTTCTGTAGATCTCGCGGTAGTAGCTTCATATATAAGTTCACATTTCCTTTCTTCTGCTGTATATTTCTTGTCTTCGTCTTTCGTTTGTTCCCACATTGATTTCAACATATTGTCTAGTTCTAAATTTGCATGCATCACTTGGATCTTATCTTTTTCTGTATTTTGATGTATAGCTCCAAATAAAATCCATCCCAGACTAGTTAGTTGAGCACATGGCGTGCCTGGGGGACCTTTAACTAATTCTGACTTCATGATTTGAGCGTATACCTCGACGCCCAGCAACATATCGACGCGACCAGGCCGGTTAAAACTTGGATCTGCCAGAATAAGACCTTGAAGATGAGGCCAAGTGGTGTGGTATGGTGAATTAAGATTTATGACTTCTGATGGTAATTGTTTCGTAAGTTGCGTTGGAATAACATAAGCTCTCACATTGATGTTGAATCTTGGATCATGGTTTGATAGGAGTTCTACTTCAGTTGCATATTTTATGTTGGTTTTGGTTGAGTTAACACCGGTAATAGTTCCTTGTACTGGCAATTTCTTGAGGCATAATGACTGGGCAGCTCTCTCACTAATTAAAGTCGCTTGTGATCCATTATCTATTAGAGCTCTCAGATTTGTGACACACCCCTTTTTATCCTTAATCTTGATAATAGCGGTTGCTAAAAGTGCAGTTGTGCTATTAGTGGCGAAATGAGTAGCTAATTCTACACTTGAAGCGGAAGTTCCAGGTTCTTCCTCTTGTTCTACATCGTCTGAAGGTTCAATGTTGCTTGGTTGGGTTGACAGTGATGTCTTCGCTGTATGGTGAACTAAAGTGTGATGACGTCTGTGGCAAATTCGACAGGACATGCTCAATCGGCATCTCTTTGCAGAATGTCCTGGCGCTAGACAATTGAAACATCGATTATTTTTTACAATGTACTCACTTCGTTCTGTCGGTGACATGCTACTAAAGTCCTTGCAACGAGCTAATGTGTGGTCCTCGTTGCAAATAGAACAACCTGTATCGTTTCGAGATGAAGTTGAAATATTTACTGCAAATTCTCTGGTTTTACTGAATATCGCTTTCCCCGAATTAACAAGTTCTAGTGTGCGAAATTTTGATTGAAGAAACTTACTAAGGTCTATCCATTTTGGTAATTCGTCTGAGTTTTCTTTATAGGCAAAGTCTTCCCATTCTTGATGGGTGTCTGGGTCTAGTTTTTGCACAAGAAGAAATATGATTAAGGGATCCCACGTAGCTGTTGATAAATTCAAATTCTCAAGGCTGTGAAGACATTCAGTTGTCGTGTCGAGTAAAGACTTAATTTGAGCTGAAGATTTTGATGTCATCTTTTTTTGATTAAACAGGCGTTTTACAAGAGAGTTCACTATCATGCGTTTCATTCCATAACGATTCACTAGCATGCTCCAGGCTTGCTCATAGTTGGCTTCTGTAATTTGTATATGTCTTAATAATGTTTCTGGTTCTCCACTAAGACTTGACTTAAGGTAGTGTAGTTTCTGGACGTTGCTGATTGCTGAGTTTGTGTGAACTAAAGCAGTAAACATATCTCTGAATGCAGGCCATTCTTCGTATACCCCTGAGAATGTTGGTAGTTGTATTCTTGGTAGTTTGACCAAACTTTCCTTTTGGTTCGACTCTACTTGGATATCAGGTTTAATCAAATAATTATTCAGTAAATCTTTTAAGTCTGACTGAAGATTGACATATAAATCTTTCACTTCATAGTATTCATTTTTTGTAAAATACTCTAACTTTTTCTTTTCTTCTTTTGTGACAAACTTCACTAAATTAATATGTGCTTCCTGTATGGTACTCCAATCATTCTTCACTGATTCTAATTTAGTTTCTATGTAACCTTTAGTCAATCTTTGTTTCGAAGTCTTTTTCAGATTTACTTGCGTTTTGGTAAGAGAAACTGTTTTGTCTTCTATAATCGCCAGTAGTTCTTCTTTATTAAAACTCATTTTCAATTTCTTTCCGATGGTGAAAACTAAATTAAATAAATAATAAATATTTTTCAACACTTTTCAGGTGGACTATAGTTGTTGATCACGTTTCTTGTTATGAATAGATCGCTCGGATGACTTCTTTTGTTATCAGTCTATTGTTATAATGTCTTATGAATACTGATCTAATCCGGTTCGTGAGGACCATATGTTTGGGTGATAAAGTTCCTTTTTGCTTGTCGGTTCAACTAAAACACGGATATGATTTTTGTGTGATTTATTGACTAAGACTGAATTTTTAAAGCAACAAACCAACCTTATATTGAAAACGAATACACTCTCAAAATACGTTGACATAATTATTTCTAACTACCTTATAATACAAAACACCATCTTTTCCCCACTCAACTTCCAAAAGTGGCTGAGGAATTTATAATTCCTTAGCTCTGGCTACCCCTTCTAGGGATATATAGCCGTGAGTATATGTATGTATGTACATTTCTGTCCGAGGCTGTACACTAATATCCTGGATCGGACTTGTCCAAAAAAATATTTAATTTAATTATTTACTTTATGCAGTAAATTAGGCAAGTTTATTAAACAAAAACTTTTATATAAGTTTTAATAAGTCAGTATATATTTAATCATATATATTATCATTTACTTAATAATTTTAAATATTTATTTAAAAGCTTTAAAACACCATTCATTGAAATTATCGTCATGACTTATACATTATAAGTGAAATTCTATGCGGAAGATAAGTTGTGCTCACGTATATAAAATTTAGAAGTATTTAGTTTTGTTTTGTCTTTTTATTGTATTGTAATACTACCCACGAATCTAATCACTTGAATTCCACTCATTGCAAACTGCATACAATTTATTATATCAAGTTACGTTTTTTATTAGTTCTTAGATAAGGTTCAGACATTGATATGTCACTGTGTAGGTGTGATATTGGAAATGCTTATTTGTTTGTTAGTGCGCAATTTGCATCTCCTGCAAAAAATACTTTCATTCATATACTCAACCCTATAGATAGCACAAAGGGGAAGCCAGAGCTTCATTATGGTAAATTACCCAGCTACTTAGCTACTTAGGGAAGGATTGTAAACTAAGGTATCGTTAGTGATGATGATGAGTCTCCTACTACATCACCAACAATAACTTTGATTCACCTTAGTAGCCTCACGCCACTTGTGGGAAGAAATGGGTTATGCAATTTTAAGCCTGCACGACAATTTATTTCGAAGTATACACTTTGTTATAAAAGTTAACGTATAAGAGCAAGATGTGAGCTCTTGCAAACATATTTGTAGTGCATGCAAGTAATTATGTTCCTGCATTACTTTTTATGACAATTAAAATGCGCTCACGTGTTGGTTTTTACTCAACTGGATTGATTTAATTCATAAGTAAATAAAAAAAAAATAACGTCGCTGAAGTTTAATCTAAATTGACTTAAATTAAAACACGGACTTAATCCGCGTATTTTTGACTACATTCTTGTACAACAAATAAAATCTCCCTTTTTCTCACGCGTTTCGAGTTTGCTCCATTCAAAACCATAAGCTCATTCAGCCTTGATTCGATTTTTAGATTTTAATGCGCAGTAAACACTCTCATTTCAATATCTCAATGGCTTCACAGATGTGCGGTGCTTGGCGTACTACTTCATACAAACGAGTACTACAAGGGAAATTATTATAATGGACATCCTTTCAAATTGGTCAATGCTCAAAATATCTCTCTACTACACGTGTTGTGTGTGTGTATTAAGTTCCCCCATCTTAAAAAAAATAAAATGCACCTATCACCTGGCTCAAACATTTAGAATTGGGTCACACTAATACACATTGCGTAATATTCTTACACTGGCTCCCCTGGTCCGGACTTAGCCTTGGACCGGTTCTTGAGGAAACCATCCATAAAGCCCTTTATGTTATTTTGAAGTCGAGCGCCCCCTTCTTTCCACACGTGCGCAATTCAATACTATGCATTGAAATTATAATTATTATACGATTGTGAATAAACTATAAATTCTTTGCATACGGGACTGGGGAGAATTGGATACAAAAAGTTTGCTGACTTAAAAATACGTATCAAAGGATATTTCACGGGTCTATTATTACTGCCTATGAGTGTGTCGTTTGGTCTTAACTAAATTCAACGGATACGGAAAAAAAATATTTTAAATTATTTTGTAAATGATGCATTGTTTAAAATATTCTCAGTA